>OW029926.1:10007500-12407500 GCA_932305915.1 Agriopis marginaria | reverse complement strand
AATCGAAAAAAAAAAAAAACAATTTTTAACTGAGTAACAGCGCGCAAGGTGAGGGACGGATAAAGACTCAAGTAGTTATAAACCTTATTGCATATAGAAAACAGGTGTTTTTAATCGCCAAGATTGTAGAGCATGCTTTTTTAAGTCGATATTTTACTAAAACTCAATTTGCCAAAATTTAGAGTTCGGTCATTGTTTTATTAAGAGTGCGATATGTAGCGCTTATGAATAATCGTGAAGCATTAGTTATATCCAACTTCTCTCAATTTACTATAATGGCAATTCTGGGGTCTTTCGGCTAACTGTTATCGCGGGCTCGAAACAGCGCTGTACGGAAAATCACGCGAACGTGATCCTTAACGCGCCGAGATACGGTTTGCCGTCGCGCTACTTTTCGCAATCACTTAAACATAACGTTTATTCCATTCTGTCCGACTATTTGTCCGATGATCGGACTGTTTGGACAAATAATCGCTTTAAGCCGTGGTAGCCCATTTGGGAGACCGCTAGACTTGAAAGCGTGAGGCCGCGGGATCAAACCCCGGGCCCGTACCAATGAGCTTATGTACGGATTTTCATACCACTGGCTTTTCGGTGAAGGAAAACATTGTGAGGAAACCTGCATACGTACAGAGAAGGAATTCAATGGCGTATGTGAATCTACCAATCCGCACAGGGCCAGCGTGGTGGATATGACCCAATCACCCTTTCGCGGGTAGGCTAAAAGTCCAGCAGTGGACTGTTAAAAAGGCTGACTATGATGATGATGATGAATCGCTTAAAACCGGTAGCCGTAATGTCCTGGATTCCTATTACTATGACCTTCGAACTCCATCAGATCAGCAACTTGCATTTTCGGTTATCATAATGCACCCTTATCCAATATCAGTTCACTTGCTCAAAACAGAACATCGTGAGGCATAGACCTCACGATGTTTTGTTCGGGGCGAACTACTAGACTAAAAATAAATAAGGAGCTCATGACAAAGAACCAGTCACTGACATAGCATGCAAGTGGAAGTGGCAATGGGCAGGCCACATCGCTCGAAGAACCGATAACCGATAGGGAAGAAAGGTTCTTGAGTGGAGACCACGAACCGGAAGACGCAGCGTAGGTAAGCCTCTCACTAGATGGACCGACATTTTAAGTCGCGGGCAGCCAGTGGATGCAGATGGCAGGCTGTCGTTCTGGGAGGCTTATGTTCAGCAGTGGACATCTGGCTGATGATTATAATGAAAGCTTCGTTAAGTATGAGTGGAGAACATGAACCGGAAGACGCAGCATAGGTAGGCCTCCCACTAGATAGACCGACGACATCGTGAGAGGCCCAGGCATTCAGTGGATGCAGATGGCAGGCTGTCGTTCAGTGTGGAGTTCTAGGAGTCTTATGTTCAGCAGTGACATCCACTGCTGAACATAAGCTGAACTGTTCTGGCTGATGATACAAACTCATACTTCTCCCATTATAGTGCTATCCGTGGTTTTACTGCTAACATAGTAAAACCACGGGTTTGGAATACGGAAATGTGACTTGTCCGTGGTCCTACCAATAGGACCACAGAAAAAAAAAACACCCGTGGTCCTACTAGTAGAACCTCGCGGTTGGGCCACGGGCAACAAACGATAATAATTAGATTTGCAAAGGACAAGGGAGAGAAAGAGAAAATGTTCTCTTTCCCTCCCGTTGGTTGGACGGCGGTCCGTCAACCAAGTCCGTCTCATCTGTTAGCTACTTTAGAATCATTACTTCTCTTCGCTCGTTCAATAAGAATAAGACCTCCTTTCAGCATCACCATTCCGAGTAATCCTGAACCCTTGATACGAGAAATAAAAATGGCTTA
Organism: Agriopis marginaria; assembly: GCA_932305915.1. NCBI lineage: Eukaryota > Metazoa > Arthropoda > Insecta > Lepidoptera > Geometridae > Agriopis > Agriopis marginaria. The sequence goes on along the minus strand of OW029926.1, from coordinate 12,405,658 downwards.
CTCAGGTTTAAAATTCTTTATTTCTGATTAAAACATTACAAAGTACAACTAATCATCACACTTAAATTCATTAAAAGTTAAATCAATACACTCAATAAATGTACCCTACATTGTAGAGAACGTTACACGTCAAAGTACTTAAAACAAGGAAGCCGAGGTAATTAAATGTAACTATAGTAAGAAATTAAGAATTGATATTAAGAAATACAAGAATCGAAGAAAACAAGAAATTAAGGGATAGTCGAGTTCAAAACCATTCTACATTTTATGACCTCAACTTCTTGCTAGTCAAAAACTAAAAAGATGATACAAATAACATTTTATAAATAAAAAGTGTAATCAAGATTAATTATAAATTCAGTCGCGCTGTTTCTGTGGATAATCTAGTACCTGCACCCTTAGTACAAGTTTTGATAGTATTCGAAAACTTTTTTCGTATTAGAAAGAATCAATCTATACAGCCGATTACTACCGATTTTAGTTCCTCCACGTTTCCGATAGAGGCGCTTTACTAAAATGTATGGAACAATACGTAAACGAAAAAAGTTTTAAAAAGCTATCAAATCTGGGACTAAGCGTACTGCTATAAAATAAAATCACCGACGAAAAGTTAAAAGATAGTATGGGCTTTAACACACTGGCGCCATCGAGATACAATTCCTATAGTCACTGTCTTACAGTGAAAACAGTCAAAAACACGTCCGCGCGTACACACATTGTGTTATATACTTCACAATGCCACATTTACTCCAATTTAGACGTTATGTCGCTTGCATAGTGTTCAACGTTAGTTGTCCGCTATGTCATCGTAGCTCTGGCATCGCGCGGCGTTGTAGTCGGATCGCAGTTACCTTGTAACTAGCCAAAAAGGCGCAATTCGTAGCGTGCGCCGAGTTTTGGTTCGGACATTTATATGCCACGATTGTGACTCTATATGTGTTGTATCTTGATGACTGACGCTTTCCGAGTGTATACAATATTCATGGCGAATACATTACTGGCAACACCTCAGATCATTCAAACAAGGGAGATATGGTAAGGTGGTGTGGCGAACGCATCCAATCTTCTTGATCTGTCCGTAGTCGAACTCTTACTGCAGACAACCTTGCCACAGTTTTTTTCATGTCGACTATTAGTTAGTTCATTTGTTTTACAAGTTTCTGAGTGTGTGATTTTTTAAATAAAAAATTGAGACTTTTTAACAGGAACGTCAATTGTAGGTACTAATGCATATCCCCCTTGTTTGTCTGATCTGAGGGTAAAACGCTTACAAAACGTTAAGGTAGTATTCCGATCTTGGTGACCGTGACCGGCGGCAGCGGCAACGACGCACGTGGGTGGATGATGATGATGATGAGTGTACATCATCAGCATCATTTAAGCCGTAGGACGTCCACTGCTGGACATAGGCCTCCTCCATCGATCTCCAAAAGGGCCGGTTAGAAGCTGCCTGCATCCAGCGTTTCCCTGCGTCTCTTTTAGGTCGTCTGTTCATCTTATGGGTGGACGTCCTACGCTGCGCTTACCGGTCCCGTGGTCTGCATTCCAGAACCTTTCGTTACCATCGGCCATCTGTCTGCGTGCTATGTGCCCTGCCCCCTGCCACTTCAACTTGCTAATCCGGTGGGCTATGTCGGTGACGTTCGTTTGTCTCCGGATCTCCTCATTTCTGATTCGATCTCGTAGAGAAACCCCGAGCATAGCCCTCTCCATAGCTCGTTGAGTGACTATGAGCTCACTTTAAAAAAAAAAAAAGTCGCTTTCCGCGTCTGTCTATTTGTATGTCTGTATGGCCGGTAACTCCTAAACCACGCAACGGATTTTGATGCGGTTTTCACCATTAGTTAGGTAGATTTTCACGGAAGGTTTATATATATAACTAGCGACCCAACCCGGCTTCGCACGGGTGTAATTTACGTGCGAAGCCGGGCGGGCGGGTCGCTAGTTCCATATAATTCATACTGAGCAGTGGGTCGCGCGACGTGACAGCCGCCGGTCGCAGTCGCCGTTCGCCAAGATAGGAATGCTACGTTTACATGTGAGGATGCCCTAATATTGGATCAACAAACTTGCCCACCTAAACAACATATTAAAACTGTAAGATCACAATAGTCAGTCAAAAGAACATGCATTTTAAAAAAATTATCTAATAAGAGAATTCATGTTAAGTAACGATTTAGCTGCCTTCGAGTCGGTAGGCTCTTTCTTCTTTGATGGGTCCATCATGAAACACTTCCATAATCTGAAAAGGAACTTTAATTAGAAATCAATTTCGTGGTCTTAGAACACATACATAGAACCAAGGAAGATAGACTAAGAGGAAAGACAATAGCGGAACATTAGAGCGTAGCTCGGAAATTCGCCTAAAAATGGTGTAAACTTAGATGGCATCGTAATTTGAGCGTGCTATAGGTTGTCTCGAACTTCCGTAAGCGCTGCAGTCAGATAGCATACGAAAGGGTTCTACTAATTACCGTAGCGCTAGTATCGCAGTCAAGTTTCGCAACATATTAAGAGAAGCGCAACCCATACCAGTAGATGGCGCTTTTCTTTATTCTCTTGAAATGTTGCGAAACTTGACTGCGATACTAGCGCTACGGTAATTTGTAGAAGATCATCATCCCGATGCATATTTAGGAAAAAACTACATGAAACATGGAGACCTCATTTGGGAGCCCTAATTTGCAGATTCTGTTGAAAATAATTGGTCAAGGTCCCAGACAGAAAAGATGCTTAATTACGCACGACGTGGCTAGCGTAGCGTGCAGGCAGGGCGCGAGCCGAGCGGCCACTGATTGCCCTGCTATGACCCTCTCGGGAAGGGACACCGGCCGAACATACCTAAAGTCCGGAGTGCGCCATGCCTGCCCTAACGCCGGTACTGTTTACCTGAGAGTTTCGTCGGCCCCAGCGGAGAGCACCGTGGTCCCGTCGGGCGAGAGAGCGAGATGCAACACGCGCGCCATGTGCCCCGTCAGCTCGGCGACGCGCGACATCAGAGGATACTTCCATATCACGAGCTGGTTGTTCGCGTACCCGTGCCCAGAGATCAGCTCCTTGTAGTGAGTGCTCCACACTATCGAGCATACCTGGGAAAATATGAAATAGAGTCGTACAAATTTCATATATGTTCATTGTCTTTTTAGGGTTCCGTACCCAAAGAGTAAAAACGGGACGCTATTACTGAGTCTACGTTGTCTGTCTGTCTGTCCATCCGTCTGTCCGTCCTACCTTTAAATGGCCGTATCTTTCGTTCCATAATAGATAGCCAGCTGAAATTTTCACAGAATATGTAATGTTACGGCGGATTAACTAAGAAATAATTAAAAAAGTCAAAAAGTTATAAGGATATGAGGTCCGCATCATCGGAAAAATATACATAGTGTAAGATGATGATTATTAAAAGTATAGTTTTGACTACATTCATTATAGAATGCACCATGGCAGCCATTTTGACTATAAACAAGTATAATATTAGCCACGAAACCATCTCACTCATGATTGTATAAAAACAAATAAAATAGATTAGACCTGTTCACAGTTATTGACAGATTTTACGATTAACTATAAGCAAGGAAGATAGACTAAGAGGGAAGACAATAGCGGAACATTAGAGCGTAGCTCGGAAATTTGCCTAAAAACGGTATAAACTTAGATGGCACCTCAATTTGAGCGTGCTATAGGTTTTATTATTGAAACTGACGTGGTTTTCACACATTTTATTTATGTTACACGGGAATTACTCACGTAAGATTAAGATTACGTGAGTAATTCCCGTGTAACATAAATAAAATGTGCTATAGATTGTCTCGAAGTTCCGTAAGCCCTGCAGTCAGATTGCGTACGAAAGGGTTCAACAAATTACCGTAGCGCTAGTATCGCAGTCAAGTTTCGCAACATTTCAAGGAAAGCGCAACCCATACCAGTAGATGGCGCTTTTCTTTATTCTCTTGAAATGTTCCTACACAACATAAGTATTTTTTACGTATTTTTCTATTTGCTCTAATATAAAAACTGTAAATACGTACAAGCGTCAAACTTGGTATGATTATAGAACACGCTGTACAGTATAAAAACAAATAATAAATAATTGCCTCAATTAATCTTGGGCGGTTGGGGTATCATAAATGACGACTTTAATTGTTGACCTAAACAAATCCTTGAATTTTCAAGAATTTCTTTCAAAATTCCATGTACATAATGTTCCAAAGATTTTGTAACTATGTATATTGGATCAGTTTCAGTTTATCAGCTGTATAATTAAATTCTGCAACTACCTATTGCGGTACAAAATATACATCCGTTAAAAAGTAGGAAAGATTGTTGTAAGCCGATTTGATAGAGCTTCCAATTTTATATATCGCGCTGTTGAGAACATACCTGTGATTTAGTATCGACAGTGTTGAGATTGGCTCCAGTATTGACGTTCCATATGCGAATAGTGCGGTCGGCGGTACCGGCACCCGAGGCCAATATACCGGCGCTCCATGGACACCACGCTATGCCTTTCACTGCTGCTAGATGTTGGCTGCAATTTAAAAAATCATTTTTTATGATATCTCTACCACGTTGTCACTCCACCAGCAAACTGATGATATCTCTAGACCACATTGTCAATTCACCAGCAAACTGATGATAACTCTAGACCACATCATCACTCCACCAGCAAACTGATGATAACTCTAGACCACATCGTCACTCCACCAGCAAACTGATGATAACTCTAGACCACATCATCACTTCACCAGCAAAATGATGATATCTCTAGACCACATCATCACTTCACCAGCAAACTGATGATATCTCTAGACCACGTCATCACTTCACCAGCAAAATGATGATATCTCTAGACCACATTATCACTTCACCAGCAAACTGATGATATCTCTAGACCACATCGTCACCCCACCAGCAAACTGATGATATCTCTATGAGACCCCACCTCTGATTTACTTTACTTACTTGAAGGAGTATAAGTATTGGGGCTGAGTATAGTGCTGTCCTTGTGCGATGGGCCAGATGTTGAGTAGGTTGTCGTTGCCGCCCGAAGCTAAGTACTTGCCGTCTGGCGACCACTTCAGACCGCACACCTGAAATTTGTTGAAAAAAACGACAACTGTCAGACTGGCTCTAGCATAGGTAGTATATTTTGTTATGGGAATGTCATTTGTCAATTTAATATTTTAAAAAACAAAAATCTCTCAAAAAGATGGTACCGCTAAAGCGAAAAAATACTTTTTTGTGAATAGTACTTATTGCTACAGCCATCTATAAAAACTTTCTACCGGCGGGCGAGCCCTATTGCGAGCGTTGCGATCAGACTGGATTTTTTGTGGATGCGATACTTTTTATTTCTCTCTTCGTTGCACTATGTTAATCCTAATGGGAGTGACGGACAACTGATATCGCAGATATTGAAATTATCAACCTGTGTTCACCTGGGTCGCAACGACAAGCAAGGGTTGTCATCAATGTCGGCAGTCGGCGCGTTATGTGAAAAGCACTGTTTTTGGCTTTACCACAAAGACAGTTAATAAGTATATGTATATGTTGCTACCACTTGCGTGTGCGCCAGTATGGTGGTAGTCGAGACGTCTTGGTCCCACTAGCACAAGTCGTGATGCACTACAGCGCCGTCGCATCCCGACACTATTAACAAGTAGTTACCTCCTGCGTGTGCGCCGATATGGTGGCGACGTCGTGGTCCCGCTGGCGCACATCGTGGTGCACGACGGCGCCGTCGCGTCCCGACACTATTAACAAGTAGTTACCTCCTGCGTGTGCGCCGATATGGTTGCGACGTCGTGGTCCCACTGACGCACGACTGCGCTGTCGCATGCGCCGCTCAACAACTATGTACAGGTATTTACCTCCTGCGTGTGCGCCGATATGGTTGCGACATCGTGGTGCAAGACGGCGCCGTCGCATCCCGACACTATTAACAAGTAGTTACCTCCTGCGTGTGCGCCGATATGGTTGCAACGTCGTGGTCCCGCTGGCGCACGTCGTGGTGCACGACGGCGCCGTCGCGCGCGCCGCTCGACACTATGTACATATTCCACGCCAGCGAGCTCACGCGACCCGTGTGACCGTCCATCACCTGGGAAATAAAGGTTCTCAATTAGGTTGTATTTTTTTAATGTTTTTCTCCTCAGAACTATCATTTATAAACCGATTTGGAAAGTTCTACTTACTATACTTTCAAATTGGTCCCATAGAAATTTCATCAAAATCGGTTCATTAGTGTGGTTTTAAATGTTTTAAAATTTTATCGGGACTTATGACGTATTTAACTGGAAAAAGTATGTTATTCAAGATAACGAAATTGCGTAATTACTAATTTTGAACTAGGTTTTTTAAATTGATATTTATCTGCAATAAATACAAGATACTGCTTTTGTCACATACCCGTAATCTCTTGATCTTCTCGCAGTCCCACAACTCCACAAGGGCTGACGAGGTCCCCACCGCTAGATGTGGGCTGCCCCCTGGTACCCATGCCACTGAGCAAACAGTCTCCGAGCCTTCGAGGGAACATAGTTCTTCTATCTGCCCCGTGCCAGCGTTCCAGAGGTATACTGTGCTGCCCAGTGCCACTGCTAGGATGTTAGATGAACTCCAGTCGACTAGGTTCAAATCTGGAAAAACAATTTCTTAATTAATCCGCTGTAACATTACATATTCCGTAAAAAACGGACAAGTAAGAGTAGGACTCGCGCTCTGAGGGTTCCGTTAGATGGAACCCTCGGTGGGTAAGACAAAAATCGTGTCCCATGTCCATGTTGAACCCGTGCCGATAGTCGTTGGGAACGATACTCTCGAAGTTGTTGACCATTACACCTATCTTGTTGTTCAGTTAGGTAAGTCCAACTTAGGCAGAGGTCGCCCGAAGAATCCAACTCGGATGGGCAGCGTTCGGGAAATTGCGTGACATCTTCTCGTCCAAGATACCACTGTGCTTAAAGACAAGAGTCTTTGACCAGTGTGTGTTGCCAGTGATGACATATGGTACTGAGACGTGGTCCTTAACTGTTGGCCTTTTAGAAAAACTCTAAGAGTCTAATAATCAACTGGTTATCTATTACGGTTCGAAAGATACAGTCGTTAATAGGTAGGGCAGACGGACGGACAAACGGACGGACGGACGGACAGGCAGACAGACGGACGGACAGGCAGACAGACATCGTAGGCTTATTAGAAGGGACCCGTTTATGCCCTTTGGGTACGAAACCCTAAAGATATAAAAAACTACCATTTATAATAAAACAGGCCAAGTGCGAGTCGGGCTCAAGCACTGAGGGTTCCGTACCACCACAAAATATACAATAATAATAATTATCGATAAAAAAACCGACTTTAGAATTAGTAAAATAAGCAATTACGAGTCCGTGAAAGACATAAAGAGGTCGTTCAAGAATGAACAGAAGTTTGTCACCAACTCGCACTTGGCCATTATTTGTTGTTTTTCTTTATAGTGTGTCATGCCAAGTTTGACGCTTGTACGTATTACCGTTTTTACATTAGAGCAATTGCAAAAATACGTAAAATAAATACGTTTGTTGTATGGGGCCCCCTTTCGTTTTTACTTACAGTTCGTTTTCGTTTCGTTTTGACCTATTTATTACGTTAATCCGCCGTAACATTACATGTTCTGTGAAAATTTCAACTGGCAATCTATTATGGTTCGAAAGATACAGCCATTAGAAAGTATGACGGATAGACAGACGAACAGACAGACGGACACACAGACAGCGTAGGTTTAGTAATAGGGTCCCGTTTTTACCCTTTCGGTACGGCGTGCTCCATCGTAGGCCGCATCATCGCTTAACATCAGGCGAGTTGGCGGACAAGCGCAAGCCTATGTATAATTTAAAAAAAAAACGGTACACTAAAACCAACCCTATTTTTATAACGTTACGACTCAATGGACAACATCTGTTAGTAATGGCGTGCTTCCCGCCTAAGCAGTGCGTTTTTTTGGCCGTATTTGGCGTGTCGATGTTAAGAGGGGGCCTCCGAAATTTTATGCTAATTTGCCATGATATTCTAACTAAACCAAATATCCTATCAACGTAATAATTGATATATGTGATTTTTCAATTCATTTTCTTTCTGGCACTAAGACAGAAACATAATAGCAAGATATTTACTCGATACTTTATTGTTTTCAAAATGGTGCCTTTTTGCTGATTTTTTTGATTTTTTCTTGTATAGAACTTCAGTCACATATCTAAAATAAATACTCATCGAAGGAAAATATAGTTTGTTTTCCAGTGCTAAGACAAAATTTACCTAGATTAATTAGTACTCTCATAATAAATTATATTCGATTTGAGACTTACGTCCTTTAGTTCTAAGCAACTATTCGGTCAAACGGCAAGTCCGATATTCAACCTTATTCTATTGCGCTTTGTATCTAAATGGCGAAACACGCTCCGTTCAACCTCAGTACCGCACTATGCTCCAACGGGGAAGGACGCACGCGCTTGCTATTCGCCTAGATTTATCTTCCGAGTGCGATTATATCAACACCTACTGTATTTTCAAACAATGGATAACATAAAAAATCTATTGCTCGAACGCGACCATTTGATGCGGCAACCAAGTGTTGCCAATGACCTAGAGCACAGACTAGGTAAAGCTACTTTGAAAAAATTACAGGTATTAATAATTATGGATACGAGTAGGCCCTACCTAACGCATCTATTATTATGTACGCTCGGTAATATAGTTATAAGAGTCTAAGTGTTTCGTGTGGAGAGAGAAAGAGAGAGAGAGACGGAGAAAGCTGAGAGAGAGATAGAGAGAGAGACAGTCAGAAAGACTACTAAAAATCAAAATTATTAAGTAAAATATAATTTTTGTTAAATAAAAATATATAATAATAATTAACAAAAAAATGCTTTTTTTTTAAATTAATAATTTCATAAATTAAATTAAATAATTCATACATACTTAAATAGATTATAGTTATTAACAACCAGGTATAGGACAAACACAAACGTTCATCACATAACTGTTTGTCCTAGGTGGGAATCGAACCCACGCCTCCAAGCTCAGAAGGTAGGTTCACTACCAACTGGACCAACGGGCTTTCGCGTGTTTCGTTTATTTTAGTATAGTATAGTATAGTATAGCATAGCATAGCTTAGTATATCAAAGTATAGTATAGTATAGTATAGTATAGTATAGCAAAGTATAGTATAGTATAGTATAGTACAGTATAGTATAGTATAGTATAGTATAGCATAGCATAGCATAGCTTAGTATAGCAAAGTATAGTATAGTATAGTATAGTATAGTATAGCAAAGTATAGTATAGTATAGTATAGCATAGCATAGCATAGCATAGCTTAGTATAGCAAAGTATAGTATAGTATAGCATAGCATAGCATATCAAAGCATAGCATAGCTTAGTATAGTATAGCAAAGTATAGTATAGTACAGTATAGTATAGTATAGTATAGTATAGTATAGTATAGTATAGTATAGTATAGTATAGTATAGTATAGCATAACATAGCATAGCATAGCATAGCATAGCAAAGCATAGCATAGCATAGCATAGCATAGCAAAGCATAGCATAGCAAGGCATGGCATGGCATGGCATGGTATGGTATGGTATAATATGGTACGGTATGGCACAGCATGGCACAGCATAGCACAGCATGGCACAGCATGGCATAGCATGGCTTAGCATAGCATAGCATAGAATAGCATAGCATGCATTTACGGAAGTTGTTTGAAGGCGGGCGGGGGTATGTCCGTGGGCTACTGATGGCATGTGGAACGATCCGGTAAAGTTTTCTACAATTTTTAAAATTTTGGGGTAGTGTGTGGGATTTTGGTGAGGGGGGGTCCGGGTAAGAAGACCATGTCTTGATCTATACACAAAATCCGGTCAGAATTTGTCTCCGACGCACCGAAATTTTGAAAAAATTGGGAGGTGGGGGGGGGAAGTTTCAGGAAATGTTATAAACTAAAGTCCGGATTGACATCCGATTTCCAATTTTTTTTACAAAAATGACCTAATACGTACTGTTTCTGAGATAATCGATGTTTTTTGAAAAAAATTACGAAAATTTTCCGGATTTTTGCGCTTTAATATTTTGAAAGGTATCTTTTGCACAAAAATTGCCGAATTTGGGCTTATCAGACGCGTCTTTTTATTTTCTACACACGTGTGTTTACAGTGTTTCTATTTTATTATTATTTATGCCTACCATTAAATAAACACATTTTTTTTTTAAATATTATTTATTTCCTGAAATTGTGAGAGTAGAAAGCCATAAAAAAAATTATAGTCTATTTATTACACCACTGAATTTTTTGTGTTGAAAAATTTTGGTATTTTTAACATGAAATTCCGGTTACGTAATTTCAAACCCAATTTGGGGTCTTTAGGGCGTCTTCGTCTGCCAGAAAAAATGATGCCTATGACGTCAGATTTTTGATTGGACCTTTGTGTCCAAAGTTATGGACCTTCAAAAAATCGGGTATTTAGGGTCCGCCTCGCTACTTAGTAACTCAAGTTACTATGTACCTACGAGTCTTAAAATACTAAATGACCTATCGTTGGATAGCCAGTGAAGCTAACTATTATTGCCTGGATTGACCTGGGACAAAATGTTTGAGGACTATAATATAAACTAAAAACTAGAACTAGTTATATTTCCTAAACCACAGCCTTAAAAAATCTGCAAAAAAATTACCAAAATTTAAAATGAGCTTTACTACCTCGAGCCAAAATTTGGGCGTGGTAGGGGGTGGTTTTCACCCTTCTTTATTTCTATTTAAATGTATTTCTCACTGATTTCAAAAGTAAAAATCTAAAAAAAAAAATGTAATTTTTTTTGGGCTAAAGGTCTGGTTTAGGAGATATGACCCGGGATCGGGTACCCCGTGCCACGAGGTTTTTGGGTTTTTTGGTCTTATCCCGGCAAGTTCAACCTAGCAAAGCATAGCATAGCAAAGTTCAGTTTAGTTTAGTTTAGTTTAATGTTTAGCTTTCTGAAACTGTCTCCAGCGTAATATTTTAATTAGAGAACTTATTTAGGTTATATCAATTTAATTTATATACTTTATTATTTTTATATTGTAGAAAACCTAAAAATAAATAACAAATACAATATAAATAAACAATTTACGGTTTTGCGCGCCGCGACCGAACTCAGCTAATTGCCAAAACACCAAGTGCACCAACACTATGCTTATCCTGTGTGTTATTGCTCCTTGCCGCTTTACAAGGTCGAGTGCGCGAGTTGTGTACACTTTAGCTGCGCGCGACTGCCGCGCTGCCGTGGTTGTGTTTCACACTAATGCGGGTGATGCGAGACGCGCGGGTGAAATCAGAAATTTTTCTTGCCTTATACGCAGCCTTAACTACTGTTTGGTCTTTCCATTTTGATCTGAAAACATAGTTACATCTAGTTGTCGCAGACGCACGTGTTATATTTCTGAACTTCTGACGTTCATCACACTAATAATAAAAATCCTAAAGTTTGTGTGTAAGTTTGACCGCATTCGACTCCGGAACGGGCTTTGACACATTTTATTCAGAGAACCGATCCTATATTGAGTAAACGGCGGGGACCACCTAGTGTAATTATATCTTAAAAATCGGTATTATTCCAAACCTCAACTAAACATCATCGATGCCATTATTCATAAAATCATTTGATAAGCTAATCTATGCCATAAAGTGCTCTGTCAACAGCCCGATACCCTATAGTTCGGTTAATTTAGGAAGGCGCGCGTCACCTTACATTTTAGTGTCGCGGGGGCTTTCGCAACTTGTCCGGACAATACGAGCTTGGGGAATGTAGTGCGGGTGACGCGGCCAACGGGCATGTGCGAAAACGAGACAAAAGACAATTTATCTCAACATGCCTATTGGACGTTTCTGAATACCGTTCAGTATACATAAAAACAACCAATCAATTATTTCGCAGCTGCGCAGTTGTTTGTCAGTTTAACTCCAGATTAGGTTATCGTGCCGATAAAAAAATATACTATTCAAAAACGTCAAATAGACAGGTGATAACTCGTTTGACAACTCTAAGTCGGTTGCTCGGTTGGAGATAGTTTGCTGTGTGTTTGTCGTAGTTTTTAAGTTATAACCATTCTGGGTACCTAGGGGTTTTCTTTCTAACTCCATAAAATGCAAAAGGAACTCAAGCGCCAAAGGAGCCAAAATTGGATCAACGAAGACAAGGTTTGTATACTTAGTATGGATCATTCTCATTATTGTTTATATTAAGGTAAGTACTAATTTGTTTATTTTGTTGTTCTAAAATAGTCAAGTTTTACGTCACGCATATTATATTATCTATTTTGATTGTTATAAATTTAAGACTTTTGAATTCTTTTAGGTTATTTTAAGGGATCTCATAAAAGAAAGAATTCATTTTATTGCGAATAAACACACAGATTCAAATACTAACAAGAAGAAAGAAAATGCCTGGGATGACTTATTATACTGGTAAGTAACTTCTGTTGATAACAGGGGGCTTACGGCCAACGGCTAACTGGGCATCAAACTAACGTTAAATCCGCTCAGTTGGAAAATCACGCGAACGGGAACCTTAACGCGCCCAGATACGGTTTGCGGTCGCGTGATTTTCTAACTGAGCGGATTTGGTGCCGCAATAGCAGTTGTCCGTAAGGCCCTAGGCCTCTTCCCGTCTGCATGTCTCTCGCTCGCACTTTATTGAAGATATAAAATCAGGAAAGATCAGACTCAGTAATTGTATAGTTCAGTTTTTTTTTTTTATAAATAAATTTGAAGAAAAAAATTAAATCTTCAGTAATGTGATAATCACTGATATCAAACAATATCGAGTAGGTACCTATATCGTCATCGTAATGAGTACAATGATCTTCTTTCGGCTATGTACACCCTTTCTGCGAAACCCTGTATTATCATACTTCACACTATTATTGTAAATGCAAAAGTATGTTTGTTTGTTCTCCTCTTGCACACAGCAACACACTCGTAGCAACGTACGTACGTACAACATGCGTACAACGTATGTAGCAGCGTACGTTATTTTTTTGGCATGCGGAAACATTGTTTTTTTGTATTTAGGTATGATTTAGGTAAATAGTTTGCCAGATGGTTTTCGCCACAGAAAAAAGAAGTAAACAAAAAAAAATATTTCCGAAATACTGTTGGCCAGTTGGTTTTCGCCACAGAAAAGAAAAGTAAACAATATTTTTCTCTTTTGTGGTTTTCGCACCCACCATACCATATTTCTCTTGTTTGTTCGTTTGTCGTTTGATCTGAGAGTAGTATGGACACGAAATAAAAATGTGCAATGTAGGTTAGATGATGGTCCAGTTGGTGGTTGAACGTACCTTCTGAGCTTGGGTGCGTGGGTTCGGTTCCCGCCTAGGACAAACATTTATGTGACGAACATGTGTGTTTGTTCTATATCTAGTTGTTAATATATATTTAAGTATGTATTTAAAACTATATCAGTATCTGGCAGCCATATTAGGTACAAGCTTTGCTTAGTTTAGGGTCAGATGACCGTGTATGCAAAAATGTCGCGAATATTTATTTATTTATAGCTTAAATCTGTTTTTTTTTTACAATTTCAGTTTTAATCAGGTGTGTGTAGGAACTGTCCGTACTCTACCTCAAGTTAAAGCACAATGGGGTCTTATGAAGCTACACGCCAAGAAAATGAAAGCTGATAAAATAGAAGAGCAGACTGGTTCACCTCGGAGTTCACAACCAGAAACCTGTGACGATAACCCTTTTTGGCTGCCGATTGAAATCAAAATTGAAAACGACTCTGATACGGTATTGTTCATTACATATATTTTATTACTAGCTGTTGCCCGCGACTTCGTACGCGTAGACATTCATATAATATTTCAACCCTCTTTTGCCTCCCTTAATTCAGCCATTTCGCAAAATCCTTTCTTAGCTGACTTCTACACCCCATAAGTAATCTACTTGCCAAATTTCAGATTCTTAAGTAAAGTATTTTCGAGATTTTGTGATGCGAGTGAGTAGATGAATTTCGCTTTTATAAGGTAAATAGATTTTAAGGTTACATTTTTCAAGTGAAAACTCTTTAGTCGCGTTGAGCGATTTTTGATAGAGGCAAAACTTCTGGGTTCGCGTCCCCGATATGCTAATGTGACTACGACACCGACATGCTAATGTGACGTGTTGCGCCACACTGGCGGCAACGCGCAGCGAACGTAGCCTGGGCTGCGTTCTGGGGATCGATGACCAGTTTTTCCGTTGTTTTCCGCACTCACCCTGATGTACGGAACGACCCAGTTGTTTTATAACGTCATAATTTAGTATTGTTGCCGCTTTTACAGATTATTGCTTAAAACTTTATTGCAATAAATAGATCTGTTTTTGTCAAGCCTTGCATAATTATTTTCGCTAATGGCACGAAAAAAAACAAAAAAATTAACTTGGTTTTGTAAATGTCAACACGAGTGCCAAACTTTCCAAACAAAAATGACATAATATAAACGTCAGTGTTTTAACCATCGATTGTACTTATACTGAATCTATGATTTAGACGGTTGTTTAGTTGGAATCCCGATATATTTTACTTTTCTCAATGTTGCAACTGATGTTCGGAATCGATTTTTTTTTCTTTTCTGTGATCGGAATGGCCCTATTGTTTCACTGTTGTTTTTCACACTGAAGTTATGAACGACGAATTTGCACTCTGGGCGCGGTCTCCTGAACGCAACCCTGTTTACATGTATTGTATACGCATAGATATACTAATAAATTTTATATACTGGATCATGTGCGTGGGTGTTGGACTCTTTTTGGATGGGTAAAATCGTGTGAGTTCGCGTCACCGACATGTTATAGCAGTAAGTGAAGTGAAAAGTTAAATTTATGTATACTGTGCGTTGTTTAAATTGTGTTTTAGATAATAATTATTTTAACTGTAGAATCACTGTGCATTACAATAGTGAGTACCTACTTTATATGCTAATATTATTATGTAGAAAAATTAATAACATAAAAAAAAAAACATTTATTTTCAGATATTTCCTATATTAGTAAATAATTTAATTATTATTAAATAATTCATTTATTTGGTCAATAATTGCGTTGAAAAATTTGATATATATTTTTTTTTTAAATACGTATTTGATCTCTGCAATACATCGTGCAAAGAGTATTTGATAGTGGCTTAGGAATTATCTTAGTAGCGTTGGTAAAACAGATTTCTAGTTGGTTCATTTAATTTCTCAAAATTATTGTTTTAATAATTAATAATAGACAACGAATAAAGAATTAAAATTAATGTTTAAATTTTCAGAATTAAAATACGTGTTGTTTTATTGCAAAATTATTATTTATGCAATTATATCAGTCAATTTCAAGTTAGAACTTTACATAAAAGTATTGCTATAATATAATTAGTGTTTCTAAATATCCATTTACTATATTTTTAATTCCTTGATCATGTTGAGGCGAATAGGTGGTCAAAAGCGAACTTATACGCGTTAAAAATAAGTGTGTTTTTTTTTAAATTCAAGATGTCTTCTGACGGTGGTAAAAGTAAACAACAGGGTGATGATGAAGGAGCAGATTTATGTGATGATGGCAACGAAATTGACGATATCACAAAAAGAAGGAAAGTCCAAAATAAAATTAGATGTCAGCGATATAGAGCTAACAAAAAGAAAAAAACTGATGCAATAGTTAGTTCACAAATGTACAAACATCGAACAATCACAGCAGAGGAGGAGGAAAAAATTAAACGCCGTAAAGAATATGACAAACAAAAAAGTCAGCGGTACAGGGATAAGAAAAGAGCTAAAAATTTGATTAATTTACATAAAGATCAATCCTCAAAAACAGTTGTAAGTACGTATTATTGTTGAACTTGTCGATGATATGAAAAAAAAATAACATCATCATCATCAGCCAGAAGACGTCCACTGCTGAACATAGGCTTCCCCTTTAACCTCCACACTACGACAGCCTGTCTTTTGCATCCACTGGATGCCAGCGACTTTCACAATGTCGTCGGTCTGTCTAGTGAGAGGTCTAGAGAGACGCAGCGTAGGTAGGCCACACTGCGTCTTCCGGTTCGTGGTCTCCACTCAAGAACCTTTCTTCCCATCGGTTATCGGTTCTTCGAGCGATGTGGCCTGCCCATTAAATTTTAACAGCTATGTCGCTGACTCTGGTTCTTTGGCGAATTTCCACAAAAAATATTCGTACTAACAATGAAAATAAAGTTCATTAAATATCTATATAAATACAAGGTATAAATAATATAAGTATAATATACTTATTATTATTACGATTAAGTTGTATTTATATTTTGTACTGGGCTTGCACAGTCTATCATAATTATGTTTTGATCAATAAATAAACTATAAGAAAATGTATATTATAATTATTGCACGGAGTGCCATAAGATGTGAAAACCAGACTAATGTTAATAATTTCAATGTACAAATTATGAAATTTAAAATATTCATTAAAAATTAAAACTATAATATTATATGTATTTTTTTAAAGAACACTATTTTTTCCTCGTTACGTTTTCAGTTTTCTTGGCAGTCCCCATGACTGCCTATTTTTTAATATAACCTATTTCCATTTTTATAACCATAAACGTAAACGTTAGACGTATGACACAGCTCACCTGATGTTATGTAGTGGAATGAAGATGGCAATGTCCATGATCTAAGAAAACAAGGTCTAGCAATCTGGGAGTGGTCCCGCAATGACGTCACTGTCTAGTTGCCACTAATACAACAAATTGAATTGTATTACCATGGTATTGAAGTACCTAGTCATGAAGTCCTAACAGATTAGCGCTAGATTAGGCGAAAAAAGTAATATTTTTCGATAACAATTAAAATAAAATAAGAATAACATTTCACAGATAATTTAAAATTAAACAAACACTATAAACTGTCACTTATATATAAATCGAAATACCACACATTGACTGACTCATCACGAAAAGGACTTGACCTACAAAGCTGAATTTTGGTAGATTGCAACAGGGTCGAATCATGAGGGAAAAGGGGGTTCCAAGTTTATCTGAAAGTTCACGCGTACAAAGTCACGGGCAACAGCTAGTACATTATACAAGTAACTACAAAAGACAAGACGAGACTATTTTGTTGATATAATAAAAATTCGTTTTATAGGTTACACCAGATTTTCCTGCACGGTCCAGTGTGGATGAGGTCAAATCAGAAAATCCAGCAAGCTCAGTTTGGGTTCAAGCAGAAAAGCCAGCTTACCCAACATTCGGAGGAACTAGCACCACCCAAGATTCAGTATTGTGTAACGACAGCAATGACCAATGGTGGCATAGTGATACCAATGAAAATGGTATCAATTCAACCAATGAGGGAGCCAGAAAGAAAAAGAAGGTAAATTCTATTATTGTATATGATATTTCTTCTCAGTCATTTCTTTATTGGCACAGCGGTCGTGGTCGTCATGTAGTCATCATCATCATCATAATCAGCCTTTTAACAGTCCACTACTGGACTTTTAGCCTACCCCCGAAAGAAGTAGTAGATATCAATATAAAAAACAGATTTTAAAATTAGTAAGCACTTGAACAAAATTATTGATTGATCCAAAGTAACTGCAAGTGGTTGAATAAAATTATTTGTATCATTAGACCTTGTTCAAAAACTACTAACTACTAAGCCAAAGTGAAATTTTTGTGTGACAACCTCGATAGCTTCTAGTCTAGTATATAATAAAATAATCCGGCCAAGTGCGTGTCGGGCTCGCGCACTGAGGATTCCGTACAACCACATAAATTGTTAACTATTAAAGTTAAAAAGTAGTATAAACTACATCAAGCCTAGGCGGTCAGTACCGGCGTTAGGGTAGGGCACGGTGGGGCGACCGCCCAGGGCGCCAGATATAAAGGGGCGCCTATAAAAGGAAACCGCAGGTAAAGCCTTTATAGGTCGCTTTTTTTTCGGTTTGAATACAGATTAGGGGGGTTTTACCATAGAAATCTCGCCCAGGGCGGTGGTAGTGCTAAAACCGGTACTGGGCAAGTGCCAGGCAGGTAACAGGCAAATTCAAACATATAAAAAAAGTTTGTTGTTTGTTGTGTGTGGGATACTCTTTAAGTTTTTACTTTTTGACTTTATTATTATTTCGTAGTTAATCCGCTGTAACATTACATATTCTACTCCAATGTCAATGGGCTATATACATTACGGTTCGAAAGATAAGGTAGAGCAGACAGACAGCGTAGGCTTAGTAATAGGGTCCCGTTTACACGTTTTTTTTTTCAGTATAAAAAGGCCGTCAACGCGTCACCAGCTGCAGCTCAATCGCCAGCGGCTCAAGTTGCTGCGGTTGAAACAGAGTGCAGGCAAGAGCTGCATAAAATGCAGATGAAAGTAACCAATCTCCAAGTCGCCAATGAAGAGCATAAATCGAGAATACTTCATTTAGAAGAAGAGCTTCAAAAAACTAAAATTGAGTATTACAAAAGAAAAATGCAGTTTTATAGCAAGGAGATGGGAGGAGAGAGTGAATAATTTAGTATAAAAACTTCAAACTGTGATTTGAAAGACTTCTAAATTTTTAATTGTACTACGCGCAGTCTATTACGACTAAAGAGAAACAAGACATTGGCAAAGTTGCGGCAATACCGTACTCCAGCCATGAACAAAAGTTAAGTTGAAGATTGAGAATTTGGTAGCATATCTACCAGTTGAACTACTGTATATTTGGTTGATATTAGTGTTATTGCCGTGCATAATTTTTGTACCAATAAAACCGGAATTTGTGATAGTAATTTTTGTTTTATTATAACCAACATAAAAAAAAAAATGTATAGATGAGTTAATGAGAGCTTTTCAGGACCTTTCTTACTGTAAGCTTTACTAGATGGCGCTAATAAATCAATGACAAAAAGAAAATGGGTCCAAATTTTCATTTGGACGATCATAACCTTAGATTTTAGTTGCGGAAGTAGTTTAGTATCGTTATCTATAGAGTCAGTAGGTTTTTTTTAAATTGCCTCTCTTGAAAGCTCTCATTATCCAATATCTGAACCCGAAGAATACAATAAGTGTTTCAATGCTTAAGGTTCATAGCTATGAAAATAAATTTTTGACGAATCTCTAGTTTGTTTGTTCTGATATGTGATCAATTAATTTTGTTTTACTCTACAAAAATACAATTCCTTATTGTACTTAATGCGACGTTAAAGCGGAAATACACAAGTATCTTCAAAGTAACATTTTTTAAGATGAACTTCCGCAAAGTAACGCCTGATTCAATCAACTATTTATAGGTATAGTTTATCAATCAATATTATAACAAAATTACGATAAGCATAAAACAAGCAAAACGCAATGTTATGCTGCAAGGTATCAGTTTTGCTCACATCTGCTGAATTTGCTTGTCTTCTCCCGATTCCCTTCGGTTCTGGCAGACTGTCATAGTGTTAACAAGCAATATTGAGCATTAGCAATATTACTTAAGCTACAAAAAATGTGGGTTTCTCATTCTTTGGTTTGACTGTCTTTCCAATGGACACTGAAAGTATAAAAGCACTGCTTCTTAACAGCATTGTTCCACAATGTTCCTTGTGTTGATGTTAGACCAAAGTACTCCTCTTTAAGCCTGTCTTGTGGCCTACAATACCCCTCAATACAGAGGTACGGCTCAACCTTAAAACCTTCTTAAAAACAGCCTTCGTTGTAAAACCTTCAAAACCATTCTCTTGCTTCTATGCATATTTTCAGGGTAGACTCAGGGACCATTGTTGCTGCCTTACCACTAGGAAATTATTTCGTGATATTTAGTGGGCCAATCACAGTTCACTTTTCTGAAATAACCAGTAAGCATTAGCGTTTACCAATGTAGAGGTTTTCCACCAGAAACAGACTGTAAACGCGTAGTACAGCTTGAATGCTGACCCACGCATTTTGTAATACAGGTAACTAACTGTATGGACCTCAGATCATTAAAACAAGGGAGATATGGTCAGGTAGAGTAGCGGTTGCGAACACGCATTATAGTCTAAATGAGTGGATGCCTTTAGTCGAACTTACACAGCATGCCGACCGACAGGACGACGACCTTGCCGTC
Source organism: Agriopis marginaria (assembly GCA_932305915.1). Lineage (NCBI taxonomy): Eukaryota > Metazoa > Arthropoda > Insecta > Lepidoptera > Geometridae > Agriopis > Agriopis marginaria. The sequence goes on along the minus strand of OW029926.1, from coordinate 12,385,563 downwards.
TTTTTTTTTTCATGCAGTCTATTAGTTTCGCTGAAAGTTTCATAGTGTGTGAAAAATAAGTAACTTTGCCATATTTACCATTTTTGCATTAAGCGGTTTAGTGGGAAAAAGTGTATGAAAAATTTAGACATTTGAACACAAACGATAATTGCACTAAGGCATATCTCCCTTGTTCGTCTGATCTGACACACCACACAAACTTACCCACAGCTGGATTAACATGTTGCCAGTTTTTTTATACCTAGGCTTGTCATTTTAACTGTATTTCACCTGATGATAAGTATTTGTGACGGTGTGGTCAAAACACACCTAGCCAGGAATGGGGACTGGGTCTCAAATGAAGCTCCCGGAATACATCTTTAAGGGGTTTGAACGTACGCCTACAGCGACTAAGTCGAACGTACCAACCACTGAGTTATGATGGTATATTTGGTGCGTAGTGGTTCATATAATTTCTTGTATTACAAGACACGTAGGCACAAGTTAACGCTGTGCTACTGCTGCTTTAGTCTGCAGAAGCCATGAGAATTATATATGTCTTGAATTTAAAAGTTATAATAGGCATGGCGACTTGTCCGTCTTGATGCTCAATAGCAAGGGAGTGTAAAATTAACATTTAGGAATTCATAATAAGTACAAATACAATGAACATTTATTCGTCAATAGTGTATTTTTTGTTTTTTACGCGGATAAGTCCGGCTTTGAGCACCAACTCGCCTTTTGGAAAACGATGTGGAATAGTTACCTAGTCAACAAATAAACTCTTCTGACGACACATTTACGAGTCATAATGTTGGTGCATGCATTGCTAGTTTAGAAGGCGTGCTTTTCATTTGTTTGTACTCTTCCATCATCCATTCTAGTTGTGCAAGTACTGTGGTGGGCATTTGGCTGGAGTGACGAGTGATTGCATGCGCCACTCTAGTGCAAATTCTACTTGTAGTTGATTGCGACAAGCCATGGTGATCACCTGCATCTTCCTGCGCCTACAAAGATTTTTAATAAATTGTTGATTATGGCATCGATTCTGATGTACTCTAAACTAAACTTGACAGCTCTAAAATTGTTGCCATCCTTTTCTCACATATTAAAATGAAAAGAGAGGCAGATAATTTTTGTCCTGTCAGACTGGTTTAGTTTAGTGAGTGGTATGACAGAATCGATGGCTATTTAATAAATTGTTGTTTGTATTGTGTGGTGACAAGCTCATGGCAGGGTTCCATAGTCATGGCATAGTATAAAAATATTTTTTTGTTGACCTTGAATTTAAAAAAAACAGACAATTGTGAGTAGGTCCCACCCTGACGGTTCCGTACAAAACTTAATAAATATGTTTGTAGATAGTTCATCCATCAGGGGAATCGAGTCTGTTTTTTTTTTTAAATATTGATTGACAATCTTTACATTGTAGTTGGCAACCATACCAATTACAAAATTAAATTGGTCCAGAACCCTAAAAATTGCAGATGTGGGATCAAAGGGGACTTTTCACAATTAATTTATAATTCATACCAATTTTCAACTACAGTAGAATTCATATATAACGACTTCGCTTATAACGACTAACCTATTTTAGCGACGATATTGTTTACTCAAATTAGGTTTCATAATAAATGTACTCAAGAAATAATCCTGCCGTTTTGTGCGTCATCCGGTTAGTACGACATAGTATTGCCGGTCCCTTGAAGGTCGTTATATCCAGATTCTACTGTATATGCGAATTATAGTAATGTCTATTTTGACATGACTAAAGGATGTCTAGGAACTTGTTACAAATGGTTCATTAAAACTAGTCGCTATAGCCAAATTATTTTCCTCTAAAAGTATACTTTAAATTTAATGGTCACTATAACCAATCTTCACAACTGAGGTCGTTAAAATGAAATCTACTGTACTTACCTCGCGACGGCTCCAACATCTGATTGCTGTGAGCACTTGTAACGACGGAGGAGTGCCGCGGCCTCTTTTATCTAGCTCTAAATCATCCTTCACCAAATCGACGATCGCCGCCGCTGTTTCTTTCGAGAAGCAATACCGCTTCTTGAACTCTTCTTCTGATAGAGTTTGATAGGGATCGGCTCTCTCCCTGTATATTCTTTGGGGCGGCGGCGGCGGATCATCCAGCTCCATAAGTAAGGTTATGGAATTTATTGTCGAAATTGCTTGCATTGTTCTAACAATAGCTCAAATAACTTTTCTCCAGCTTATTAGAAATAGGTAGACTTTCAAGCATTCGCCTCCAGCTGCAGAACCTCTGCCACAAAGCCCAAAAGCGGGCACCACAACGCTCTACAGTAAGCAAACGATTGGAGGACCGGAGGTTTAGTAAATTTGGAAATACATAGTTAATATAATAAAGTTAATCCTGCAGCTCAGGTTAACTCACAAACAAATTCACAATTACAAAAACAAACAAAACTTTTGATATTTTTTTAAACTTGACATTGACACTGGCATAACATAACTGACATCAGACATTAAGGATAAATTTTTCTTGATAATTTTGGCGTCGCACGTTTCGTGCATTTGCTAATGTCATTTTTAATATTTATAAATCAATATATCGTCAAACAAGTCACAATCAAGCACAACACCAGCGCTTACGGTCTCGCGTATTAGCTACGTTGGCATTTCACGACTTCGCGCACACAGGGTTGCGTTCCGAGGTTACGTTCAGACGCGCTCAAGATAGCAACTTCTGCCATCATTGTGAACAACAACCTTTTAAAATAACCAGATGTAATAGAGAGCGTTAAACAGCTCGATGGAGTGATGCAGTGTTTGATACTGTCGAAGACTTTCTCGTAATCGATAAAGGCCATATACAAAGGCTGCGCTGGTTAAACTCTTGATTCATCTCCATCAACTGCTTGACCGCGTGAATATGGTCGATAGTGGAGAACTAGCTCAGATAAGTTGCTTTTGTCATCTAGCAGCAAGATGGGTCGAAGATATTGTGAAAATTGCGGGTCTAACCTGGACCAAAATAGTACAGGATTGAGCTAGATACGGTTTAATATTTTTTATTTCCTCAAAAGAATTTACAAATTCACTTATTGAGAAAACACAGTATAAATAAAGTATTATAGTGCCATTGAGCAGACGATTGAGAGATTTGAGAGTTTACAGAGATAATTATGCAAACAATAAATTAACTAACAAAACAATAAAAATTAAAAAATCAAACTTAGAGGGTAGATTTACAAAGTTTTGAAGTATGTCTATGCATGCCGTACCGTTCATTGTTTATTATTGCCATAGTATGAAAAAGAGCGTTTTTGTATGATATTTATATAGGTAGATATGATTATATTAAAGCAATATTCTTTAAAATGTGGACTTTAAATTTTTTTTTTATGTGTTTAGCGATTTTATTTCTCTGTCTTTCGGCAATTTGTTGTAAAGTTGTGCCCCTTCATACATTATATTATTTTTACCATAATTAGTCCTAGGGGTTCTTAAACAGATATATATTTGAGATAGATTCATAAGTTTCGTTACTTTAAAATTTTTGATAGTGGTGTTAAATAGTGGTATCAAAATAGTGTTTTCATAATTTTATTTTAAGCTATGTATTTGTAAGGTTTATAAATGATGGCACTGCAAGAGAGAAGTCTAGACCCAGTAGTGGGATAAAGAAGGCTGTAGATGATGATGACAGATAAGTTAGTTGTAACTAAAGATTACTTACAGTAGTCGTCTACAATGTCGGGTGCATCCAAGATCCTGTCAGGGGCCTGGGGTATGTACCTCGTGGTGTTCTTCACTGATGAAGGGACTTTAGCCTGTAAATAACATTTCTATACAAACAGATGCAATAATCAGGGTACAGCTTTGGCTTATTATGGATCATGGCTTTTTGGCTTTTAGTCATGACTCAGATTGTAACCGCGATGGAATGCCTCACGCATGTGTTGCGAGTAAGTACATTAGGCATAACTTTATTTTGCACATGCTTGAGTTAACATTCCCTATATTTTAACCGTCTTCAAAAAAGGAGGAGGTTGTCAATTTGGTTGTAAGCTTTTATGCAATTTCGGTTACTTGTATGTCATGTTTTTTTTCTAGTTATTTTGAATTAAAAATCAAACTACTGAACCGATTTTAATAACATTTCTATAGGAACAATCTGAAAGTATATCCTTTCAAATAAAAAATATCCAAATCGGTTTATAAATAACGAGAGTTCCGAGGTAACAAACATATAAAAACACAACTATAGAATGTCCTCCTTTTTTGGAGTCAGTTAAAGAGACTTTAATATAATGGTGGGAGGTAAAGACTGTTTTATCTTACCTGTCTTATCTTGTAAACAAAAATTGCATTTTTCGACCAATCACAGCTCTGAATTTCCTTCCTAGTGATTGTCATTGGTTGCCTGTCTTCCATATTTGTTTACAAGATAAAAGACAGGTAAAAAAATAGAATTTAGATGGTTATGTAGGTACTATTATATACATATTTATCATTTAAAATTACCATTGGCCGTTAGCAAAGTTATGGTCATTAATCAACTTTATTGATGTAAGTTCTATTTGTTAGTTGCATATTTCTAGGCAATGGAGTATTATTATGAGCATTTTAAATTTTCATGTAAAATAAATGAGCATTTTAGTTAGGGCATGGAAGAAAAAATACTACAACCATTTCTGTGATCCATCCAAGTAAAAGAAACCATTGCATGACAGATAGTGCACATAGAACATACCTCTCAGCTAATGGATGAGAAAATCTGGATCTAGTTTTGGCCAATTTATACTTGGCAAAGGTTTAGGCTTGCACTTTATTATGGCTATGCACAAAGGCAGAGTGCAAGCGCAAGCGTAATTTTTTTGATCCATTTTGGTTAATAATAATGGGTTAGGTAATTTTTATTTCTTAATCTTTTTCTGTGCATTTTCATTCATGCCAGGGGGAGCCAGTGGTCTACTTTGAACCCTCCAACCAGGGGCCATGATGTCTCGAATAATAAGCTGTGGTCATGGGCTTAATTACAGGTTTTAATTTAAGGTGGCCTCACACAAAAAATGTAATCTAGAGTAGGTACCAAAAATTTACCGAAACAAAAAATGGGCCTCTCTAGAGGTCATGCCAGACCAGCTATGGTGCCTACGCCCGTGGCTGTGGTTGTTTATAAATCGTAAATAACTGAAGTAAGCATGACTACATGAAATTCACTAGTTAAGAAATGAAAGCCCATGGAATACCTGTGAATACACAACCCTGAGTCTGTTCTGGTACCCCTCTGGTGCTGCTGGGGCCTTGCATGTGTACTGCAGCAGTCTCCCGGGTTCCGTGTCACTGAGTGCTCGACTTATCACTTCACTTGAAGCTGCTTGAGAAGTACCCTCTTCTGTTTTGTCTTCGTCACGGCTCATCTGTGGTTAATGCAGGAAACATATAATTCATGGAAAGTTACTAAATTTACATAGTTATTAACAGTATTTAAATGTACCTAATTTAATTAATACCATATAACTTTATAAAAAAGAAAGTTCTAAATTAAGTCATAAGAATTTGTCGCTACTTTATGGCTCCTCTAAACATAGTTATGATATGCATAATGCATCAGAACTTTATGGCTGTTTTAAATTTAGTCATGGAATGCATCATAACTATATGGCTCTAAACAAAGTTATGATATGCATCGTAACTTTATGGCTAAACTTACCATGTAATGACAAAGATCATAGTTAGAGTTACTTCTTGAAGGTATGAATCTGTCTCCTTTGTTGGGTGTCTTGCAGGCTTTATTTGGAGTAGGAGTTGTTGAGCGGCCTAAACCAAAACATATACCACAATTATATTATTAACTTATCACAGGGTTCTGAAGCATAGGTTCATGGAACAATGGTCTACGGGGGCTCTAGAAGTGGTCATACTGCATTATTATGATTAAATTGATTATTATATTTATTATGAATCTATGGTTGTGAAATTTAGCAAGCAGCATCATGAGGAAACATGATACTAGGAGGCACACCAATTTTTTCCAACTCACCCGGAGACTTATTCTTAGACGGAGTTTTTTTCCCTTTCTTATTTTCATTGCGTGTAGGAGTTTTATTGGTAGAAAGGACACTGTTGTTACAACTCTGGTTGGCAGATATGGACAATTTCTGCATGGACTGATTGCAAGCACTCAAGTTCACAGTCGAATGGTTCTTGAACGATGCACTCAATGAAGGATTTACATTCTCACTGTTTCCTTTTTTAGCCCATCGCTGCAACGGACCCCGCGTTATGGGACCATCCATAGTAGCCAAACTATTCAGTTCATTGAGATAATTAAATTGGGCCATGTCTTCAACACAAAATGCGTAATTATTGTTCACACCCTACGCAAGATATATTAAATAAACCCAGTGAACAGATAAATCTGTCTTCAGAGAAGTCGTCACAAAACTCATGAAAAAGGTAATGTAATAAAACTTAACGTGGAAAAGAAAATAAATCTCGCTCGAGCCGAAAACTCAATGACAAATATTCAAATCAACTTTGCATTTTGCAAATCAACTTGAAATCAACAGAATTTCGTTAAATTTGAATTTCACATGACAGTATTGACAGCAATTTTTAGGTAGTTTTTTTTTTGTTAATTTTTCATGACCATGGATACAAAGTCTTTCAATCTATAATTTTGATTAAGGAGGTTGTGTAGCCTAAAATCTCATAACGTAACATCAACGGAGAGGAGGAGATTAACCCGTTGAATGCGAGAACAGGAGTTTTTTTTATGGCTAAAAAGGGGAACTTCACCTACATTTAAGATACTAAAAAAAAAAAATACGTGCGTAGGTAATAATTAAATACCATTGGTATTGTGTTTATATCTTCTTACACACAATACGCGCGTCAAGCACTTTTCGCTTACGTCGACATGCGGTGCGTAACGCATTTGGGGGGGGGGGGGGGGACCCCCAACTGATACCTATGTTAGGTCTATTAAGTATGTCTTCTATGGTTAGGTATAGATTATTACTTTCTTAGGGTCCCGTATCTCCAAAGGGTGTGAACGGGACCCTATTACTGAGCCTACGCTGTCTGTCTGTTTGCGTGTCCTACTTTTTAAAGATGGTATCTTCACAAGAGACCACGAAATTTTCACAGAATATTAATGTTACGTTACAGCATAGTTCATCATCATCATCAATAGCCATTAAACGTCCACTGTTGGACAAAGGCCTCCCTGTTAGAGAAGCGTTTTGCCATAATCCCCACGCTTGGCAGCTTGGCAGCGACAAATTAACATATAAAAAAAACCCCCGATAAAATAAAATCTTCAAACCACTGGGCAAATTTTCTTGATTCATAGTTCTCACACTCTCGATCAAGTCACCTTTACTAATCCTACTAATATTATAAACGCGATAGTGTGTATTGACCAGTGTGTGTTGCCAGTGATAACATATGGTACTGAGACGTGGTCCTTAATTGTTGGCCTTTTGGAAAAACTCAGAGTCACACAACGGGCAATGGAGAGAGCTATGCTTGGAGTTTCTTCGCGCGATAAAATCCGAAACGTGGATATTCGCCAAAGAACTAGAGTCACCGACATAGCTGTTAAAATTTGCAAGTTGAAGTGGCAATGGGCAGGCCACATCGCTCGAAGAACCGATAACCGATGGGGAAGAAAGGTTCTGGAGTGGAGACCACGAACCGGAAGACGCAGCGTTGGGAGGCCTCCCACTAGATGGACCGACGACATTGTGAGTCGCGGGCACCCAGTGGATGCAAAAGGCAGGCTGTCGTTCAGTGTGGAGGTTAAAGGGGGAGGCCTATGTTCAGCAGTGGACATCTTCTGGCTGATGATGATGAATGTGTATGTATGGATGTTTGTTCCTCTTTCACGCTGCAATGGAACAACGGATCGACCTGATTTTTTGCATGGGTATAGTTCAAGAGCCAGAGAGTGATATAGGCTACTTTTCATCATCATCATAATCACCATTTTTCATCACCACGCGGGTGAAACCGCGGGGCGCAGCTAGAATGTGATAATGGTAAAAGCTTTTCAGAAATCAAAACCATAGCACAATTTAATATGAAACTGTATATTACCATAGAATTGATCTTAAAATAAGCATTACTTTAAATTACATATAATGAACGAAATCATCAGTATTGCATTAAATAATTAGACTAATAAAAATTATATATAAAAAATAGATTAATATTTCTAATTTCGTGTTAATAAAACTGCCAAAGCATTTTATATAATTTTGTCCTAAGAATGTGTATTTTAGGAGCAAAATGAAATGCAAGTTTGAGCACTTTAATTTCATCATTATGAATTTATTTAGAAATTTCTAGTTGGTCTTTTGAAATTTCAAAGTTGGTATTTTGAAACAAGTATTGGTATTTACTCTTTATTTAAAATCTAACATCACATCTTCAAAAACAACCCAAGCTCAAAATACATTCCTTGGTCAGTTACCTAATTATTAATACCAATAAGAGTTGCCATACTTCAACATATAAAGATCCTAGCACTAAAATGTATAAAAGTAGCACCATGTAGCTTTATTTTACCTGCATAGATACAAATTTAATTTGCAGGTAACATCAAACTACATCAGACCTTACGATACATTCTAAAATATTTAACTCTATTTGCATTGGCCAGTAACAATGGCACAAAATTACAGCTTGGCAAAAAGTATTAGCACGAAAACTTTTTTCTTCTGACAATAGTGTAGAAAACACGTCAGTGGAAGAATTTCATCTAATCATCTTCCCCAAATGTACTACAGGGTGGCTAGTATTTAGAACTATTTGCGATAGCGGCGCCCTCATTAAAATCTACTATTTTTTGCCAAGCTATGTATTTGATTTAGCAGTTTCAGTTAGTCTGTGCAAAAAAAAGGAAGCGTTGTAGATTTTGAGGTCGCGCGTGTGATTTACTGTTTTTATTGCGTTGACAACACTGCTGTCATTGCCAGCACGACTAAAAATGTTTGATACTTGGAAGGTACCCAGTTCTCACTATAGTCACCGCGTTACCAACTGAGTCGTAGGGCCATAAACGTCATACCATAAGACCTGTAAGTGCGAGCGAGATAGATAGAATATGACATGTGGGTGCGAGCGAGATAGACAGACAATGATTTATGACCTGACGACTCAGATGGTAATGCGTTTACTATATTACTAGGGTGCTACTAGGTTGGTACCTTCACATACATGCCGACTAAAATTTAGTTCACAATTATGCCACGATGGTTCTTTTTTTTGAACAGACTCTATGAAATCAACTTTTTTTAACTTTTTTTTTTGTCAGCAATAACTTAACAGCAGCCAGTATAGAAGGCAACGTAACAGTAACAAAGTATTTTTTGTGTTTTTTTTATTAAGGTGTATCTATAAGAACATAATTAACCTTACTTCATTCGGATATCCATTTAAGGGTCTGATTGAAATAATTACATAATTCTGTCATAATTATACATATCAAAGTTTAGTAAATAAGTAGCTAATGCAAACAAAAATGAGAACACATTATTTAAAAAAAAACTACAATTAAAATAGTACATAAAACACAACAGGCACAAATAAAATAGCAGATAACATTGTTTGATAATATAGGCATTTTTTTTGTTCTAAAAAATAATATTCATCAAAATGTCATGTACTTATCAAACAAGCAATAAAGTGAAAACAATGTAACATAATGGTGGGATAATCATTTACTTTATTTATAATAATCTCACATAAAATATTTACGTAAAAGGTGCATTTTATTAAAATACAGTAATACCCCGCTAGCGCGAGGGTTGCGTTCCGGATATAATCGCGTTTAACGAAATTCGCGCTTATATAACGAGCTAAACATACAACCAATGTGCTTCTATTGCCAAAAACATCACAAAATTGTAAAAAAAAAAAAAAACTCAGTAAAATAGTTATCTAAGTTTTTAAGCTTTGCATTTTGCTTGCACTCTTGCAAATTTATTTTTTGACAAAAAAACTATTATTTCTATGAACCCACGAGTCAATTGACAATCCTCTTTCAATAACTGAGAAGCTACGGGTTTCTATTGGCTAATGCAATCACGCCACTTAGCGCGCAAATGAAGCAATTAACGCATCCGTGTAACGCGGAGCAATTTAGCGCGGATTTTAAAACTCGCTTTATAATGGATTCGCGTAAAGCGGGGTATTACATAATTTTTGTTAACTATTGTTCGTATCTCTATTTTGCTATGTTCGAAACCTTTGTCTTTTATTAAATAAAATCACACAAATATGAGCAAAACATTCGTTGTTTAATAATATCACTCGAAAACCTAAAGTTCCTTATAGACTTTCTACAATATCGGACGTAAAATTTCATTCAATATACTTCTATGGCAGCTACCTTACCGACTGGTCCAACAATTTTGCTAATACTTGATCATACTTAGAACAATATAAAACCTTATAAATAAATATTCAAAATATATCAGTTCAAATTCTCTAAAAAATATTTACAAAATCCATTCAACTATATAACTATCACATTTTATTAAGATTCTTAATAAAATAATGAAGTACTTGCATCTTTCTAACAAATACGTATAATGAACTTGTATCTTTCGAACAAAACTAAACTTCTGTCTAAATTAAATATAGATAAATTCAGAAACAACGTACGTCCACTTTTGGTATATATACTATATTTTGTCCATTATGTGACAAGCCATTTCTGAAATTATGTTAATTTTGTCATATAATTAAATTAATATTTTTTCTTGAGCAGAATTTGATCTTAGTATAACTTAAATTCAGACTATCAAAGGCTCAAAGGAAGGATTTGGAGATTACTTTTTCGTTTCATATTACTTACTCATATTATTACTTTATTTATTATTTATTATCTTTGAGTTGTCAAAATAGCGAGTGAATCTGATTCTTCTAGGCAACCGTGATCCATCGTAGCCAGCATCATCGCTTAACATCAGGTGAGATGGCGGTCAAGCCTATTATTTAATTTAAAAAAGAACCGCCCTTTACCATACTACGGGTTAGGAACTGTTCACAATAAGATTTAAAATTATAAACGTACAGCAGTGCAAGTAGTACTGTTCTTTATCTATCGTCAAATTCGACTGAAGTACTCGCTATGATCAATTATATGGCATTTTATCGAAGTTGACGATCGTTAAAGAACGGTACTTGCACTGCAGATGTTACATGCATATTCTAAAAGGAGACTCAAAAGTCACTCATTCAATTTGCGCCTAGATTGGCCCGCCGAAAAAGGTTATGCTGAAAACTTTGTACCTTTTCATCGCGGCGGCTTAAAGAATGATCAGTCAAGTGGTTATATCGCCATTGGGACCAACAGTTAAGTAATTCTAATATACCGCATCTGCACATGACTCTGTTTGCCTCAAGATCGTTCTTGAGCATTTTTTTAAATGTAAAACATCTATTGGCGCTTAGCAGTAAAACCCACTCGTACGCCGTGACGACAAACGATATGATGCTCTCTTAAGCCGTCATGTTTCACATTTGCTGGGCGTCCCGTGACGGCCAACTTTTTTTCTTGTTCCTTCGGGTTTTTATTAACTTTTGAGTAACTTTAAAACTGTTGCTGTTTGAACACATGTTTTTGATTGCCTTATCGAGACTTATCGCGCATTAATATAATTATGGTAAAATAATTCTAGCTCCACGTCTCAACCATGTTGCTATCTTACTTAAACGCTCTAGAAATACTAGAATTATATGACAAATTTTATTTCCAGTACGTTTTAAGCTGGACAGGTCAAAGTTCTAACAAAAATGGCTTTGAACTATCTTGAAGCAAACACGGCCAATGTCTGAACGGGGTTTTAGAGTCAAGCTAGGTAAAGACCGTATAAGTAATACGCATGTAAGTAATTAAAAAGATATGTCTTAATTTTTATAAATAGTAACCAAAACTGGCAACACTAGCGTAGATAAGAGACACTAATAACATCAGTACAACTTTCACATAAAACATAAAATCGTAGACACCTCGGTTATCACTTATTTCATCGACTAACCGACACATATTTGCTTGTACGTGAAGACTATCCGTAACATCTATATTCTCACTGACATGAAAACTTACAACAAAACTGCTCAAATCATGATCTGAAGATTCAAGTTCATAAGGTTCATAATCTCGTGTACGTAAACGTACCATTGTACTATTATTGTTTCCATTAGCCTTTAAATGCTGGGCTAATATAATCTCTATGTGCTATGAACACTCTTCTCTGAGTACGTTCATGATATGTACGTGGCCCGTATTGTCTACAGTCACGAAGCAAGAGAAACGATCGTCGTGACGTAAGTAGCTCGCGTGGATACCTGAGAGCTTGATGCAGGCTAGTATCTCCTTCCGTTTTGAACCTTTCTTGTACCTGAAAGTAAAATATATGTACATTTTTGGAATGGGTAATTACGGGAGTTGAGTACTATTTGTACATAGCTACCATTGAGATAAAATTCCTATAGATCAGGGGTTCCCAAACTTATTTTGTCTACTGCCTACTTTGAGAATAAATTATTTTAGAAAAAATGGGGGCGCTAACATGAGAGCAATATCGAACCGAGTTTGAGCAATTTCTTAACTAATATTAGTTGATGTTCACAAGTTGTAGTTGAGAGTCGAGAGCTCATGCAGTCGGTGTCTAAGAGGCCTCCTAGCTAAATGAAATTACAAATCACACACACACACACACACAACGCCCCCATTTATTTTTTCTGGGTCTCTTACCGCTCCCCTTTAGGCCTGCAGCGCCCACAAGGGGGCGTTATCGCCCACTTTGGGACAGGCTGCTATAGATTCACAATCACTCAGTGAAAACAGTCAAAAAAAGGCCGAGCGTCATTGTACATACATTGTATCGATTATATACTTCACAATGCCACATTTACTCCAATTTAGACGTTATGTCGCTTGCATAGTGTTCAACGTTAGTTGTCCGCTGTCATCGTAGCTCTGGCATCGCGCGGCGTTGTAGTCGGATCGCGGTTACCTTGTAATTAACCAATAAGTCGGCGCAATTCGTAGCGTGCGCTGAGTTTTGGTTCAGAATTTATTTGGCGATCGTTACTATATAATTATGTATTGTATCTAGATGATAGTGTAGTTATAGTTACCGAATTTTTACCTCTGCCTAAGAATGATGGTAGTTTTTAAGGTGTATGTATCAGTATCAGCCAATAACGATTTACATTAGCTTTGGTATCAGCCTATCACGTTCCCACTGTTGGGACACAGGGTTGTGATTGGAGACTCAATCGAATGGAGGCTTGTGATTGGAGACTCAATCGAATGGCGGCTTGTGATTGGAGACTCGATCGAATGGCGGGTTGTGATTGGAGACTCATTCGAATGGCGGGTTGTGATTGGAGACTCAATCGAAAGGCGGCTTGTGATTGGAGACTCAATCGAATGGCGGGTTGTGATTGGAGACTCAATCGAATGGCGGGTTGTGAGACTTAATTGGGATGCCACGATGACGTCCAAAATAATATCAACAATAATGAGCTACTTACGTTTTCCCCTTCCACAGATCTTTCCAACAGTTGTGGTTCAGGAAACCCTCTGCAAAGAAGAAGTTCTGCGTGGGTGACCCGCAGTTTTTGTCGTTGGTAGACAGTGAGAGCCCCTCCATTCTTGTCTCGATCGGAGTGCCGACAGGCGTCAGCGCGTTTACATTTACACCAGGCCTGAAATTAAGAAGATAGGCGTCTTATAGAGGTTTTAATAGAATGTACCATTGATATTTAAAAAAAAAGGTCAAGTGCGATTCAGGCTCGCGCAATGAGGGTTCCGTACCACCACAAAATACAAAAAGACAACATCACGCTTCGGTGGTCTTCATCTAAATACCGACCGCATCCGACGTTGCTTAACTTGGTGGTGAACAGAAATGTATCACCGACTCGCATTTGGCCATTGTATACTATTTGTTGTTTTACTTTAGAGTGTTTATTATAAACATGCCAAGTTTGACGCTTGTACGTATTACCGTTTTTACATTAGAGCAAAAATGCTATAATAAGGGTGTTTTGTATGGGCACCTTAAGTTTTTACTTTTTGACTTTATTAATAAACTAGCGGTCCGCCCCAGCTTCGCACGGGTATAGATTATAGCCTATGTCACCCGGGGATAGTGTAGCTTCCCGTCAGTGAAAGAATTTTTCAAATCGGTTCAGTAGTTTCGGAGCCTATTCAATGCAAATAAACAATCAAATCTTTCCTCTTTATAATATTAGTATAGATATTTCTTAGTTAATCCACCTTAACATTACATATTCTGTGAAAGTTTCAACTGGCTATCTATTACGGTTCGAACGACCCGTTAAAAGGTAGGGCGGCCGGACGGACAAACAGACAGACAGCGTAGGCTTAATAGGGTCTCGTTTACACCCTTTGGATACGAAGCCTAAGAAGCTTCTAACTCTTTAACATCGGTGCAAAGTTGCAAGTCTATCAGGTTTTTTATACCTTCAGCAAAAGTTTTGATGAGGACTTTCAATCTCTGTTTTAACTGTCATTTTTCAACTTTTTAGTTACATTTGTACATAAAAGTCGGATTTTGGTTAAACATACCTGGTTTTCCCACCCCTCCTCATATAATAAGTGATGTTCCACCACACCACCTCCGAGGCCATGGTTACTAGCACCAGCGGCGGCTGGTCGTCGTCCACGCTCGCGGGAGACTGGTGCGGCGTGGCGTGAGCCGAATTCCGGTACAGACGGTCCGGGACGGGCGAGAAGGCGCAGTACTGCACTTTGTGCTTGTGATGGCGGAGCAGCCCGTTTGTAATCTGACGCTGGCCTTTCACGTTCCAAACCTGACAAATTAGGAGCCGTATTACAAAAAGCATCGTAAAATTTTAGATATATGGATTTTCGGGCATATAACGAAAAAATAAATCCGTAACCCAAAGTGTAAAAAAATAAGACTTACACCCGTACGAAGCCAGGGTGCGTTGCTAGTATATATATATATATATTTGTTTTTATATATAAACTAGCGGTCCGCCCCAGCTTCGCACGGGTATAGATTATAGCCTATGTCACCCGGGGATAGTGTAGCTTCCAAACAGTGAAAGAATTTTTTAAATCGGTTCAGTAGTTTCGGAGCCTATTCAATGCAAACAAACAAACAAACAAACAATCAAATGTTTAATTTTATTATTGAAACTGACGTGGTTTTCACACATTTTATTTATGTTACACGGGAATTACTCACGTAAGACAAATGTTTCCTCTTTATAATGTTAGTATAGATAATAAGCTTGCGTTTGACCACCATCACGCCTGATTAAGCGATGATGCGGTTTACGTTGGAGCACGCTTGTCTAGAAGAAACCGATTCACTCGTGATTTGAAGACATTATAGACACATAGACACGTAACGTTACATATTTTTAGTTGCTTACCAACACATCTCCTGAATCCAGCCCGAGCGCCAGCAGGTTCCCGTCTGCGGTGAGATCGCAGCTGGTGATGATATTGTTCAGCTTCTGCTCTCGTATAGAGTTCAATTTCACTGCAGAGCCATTCTCGAGCACAAACGTCTGGAAAGAAGTAAATAAAACTATGTATGAATTACAGCGATTAAAAGGTTGGACAGACGAACAGACGGACAGACGGACATTGTAGGATTAATAATAGGGTCCCGTTTTTACCCTTTGGGTACGGAACACTAAAAACTGTAACTTGGATTAGGTAAATGTCGGAACACGAAACATCGTTCGCATACACACAAAAAAAAAGCTGACCATCACAGGACGCTCGGCAGATTTGCAACATGACGGCTTGTGAGGTCACGTCCATCACGGTGTATGGTATAAGTAAAAATTTAATAGTCGATCCTCTATTGCACACCTCGTCTTTTACGTCTTCTATAAATCATTTCCATCCTAAAGTTGCCTGGAAGAAATCGCTTTTAGCGATAAGGCCGCCAGTTGTTACACTAGTTTTTAAGAGTTTTTTTGTTAGCTGTATCAAATTTTATGGTGTGAACAATAAAGAGTTAATCAATCAATAAAACTGCATGCAGAGTAATACAGGGTTTAGTTAGTTTGCTCGCTGCGTACCTAAAACTCAGTGTGACTTATTCGCGCTGTGCAAATAAGCACAGGCTTACAATATTATTATTATTAGGGTATGTCCTAAAACTGCGACCACAACCACCGGAGGAAGGGCAGCAGCGTCCTATTAGTACACGGTGAACGTACTGCGATCTCCAAGCCGCCTGCCAAGCGTGGGGATTATGGCAACACCACACCCAGAGGGAGGCCTTTGTCCAGCAGTGGACGTTTAGTGGCTGCTGATGTTGTTGTTGAAATAAGCATTTGGACTAAGTAGCTATTCGCATATGTCGCTATTAGTCTATTTCTTACATTGTCCGTTTTCGCGATAAGACTATTTCGGCTTCGCACGAGTGTAATTTACGTGCGAAGCCGGGGCAGGTTGCTAGTTATATATATACATAAACGTTCCGTGAAAAATTATCTAACTGCTGGTGAAAGCCGCATTAAAATTCGTTTCGTGGTTTAGGAGTTAGCGGTTATACAAATTATTGCGAAACTTGACTGCGATAGTAGCGCTACGGTAATTTGTAGAACCCTTTCATACGCAATCTGACTGCAGCGCTTACCGAAGTTCGAGACAACCTATAGCACGCTCAAATTACGGTGCTATCTAAGTTTATACCGTTTTTAGGCAAATTTCCGAGCTACGCTCTAATGTTCCGCTATTGTCTTTCCTCTTGTAAAAATATATGGAGCTTACCTCAAACGCCAAATTACTACTATCACAGATAACCAACACGTTCTTTCTAAACACCGCACATGTGATATGCACGTCTTCTCTCCTTGCGTGTAAAATACAGCTCAGTTTCAGCTCCTTGTTCCACAGCTTCACGCTTGCATTGTTCTCTACGGTCATCAGACCGATGTCACTGATCCAGAAGCATTCGACTAGGTTACTACTCTTGCAGAGGTTAGTCTTTCGTTCTCCGTTCGAGAATGTTCGGTGGGAGTCGAGGCTGCCGTGGCTTTCGGACGTTGAGATACTGTCTGAATGCTTTGTCTTTACACCTGGAAATAAACAAAAAATTATTAACTATCGTACGTATATTGTAAGCCTTTTCCGCAACAAATCAATCATAGGCTTTTTTGCGTAAACTGGCTGCAGGTTTTTTTTAATTGAATAATAGGCTTGCCTTTGACCGCCAACCTGATGTTAAGAGATGACGTGGTTTACGATGGAGCACGCTTGCTAGTTCAGCCAACTGTTCCCTCTAAGAACGAAGCTAATATTAAAGTGCAAAAGTGTGTTTGTTCTTCTTTCATGTAGCAACACAGCAACTGAAGAATGTGAAGATATTTATAAAAAAAAGGCTATCGCTTAATCTCGCCTGACATAAAACGATTGTGGGACATGTGCATCGAATCTGCATGATTAATACCAACCTGCCCATTATTCTATAGGAAAGCCATACAAATATTTTTGATTCCACTTTTATTGTACGAACTGCTAGACCGGCTAGACTGTGGAATGCGTTGTCTGAATGGATGTTCCCGATAGATAGAATCTGGTGATCTTCAAATAGCGAGTGAATAGGTTTCTTCTAGGCAAGCGTGGTCCATCGTAGACCATATCTTCATCGCTTAACATCAAGCGAAATGGCGGTCAAACGCAAGTCTATTATTCAATAAAAAATTACTTACCTTGTAAATCATTTAGTAATTCCTGCGAGCCCAGAAAAGCGTTGCCTTTTTGCAGCATCACTGGCTCCCAGTTACCGAGGTCCATCAACTTAAGCGCCATTATGGACTTGTTCTCGCCTGCCACGATCAGCAAAGCCGGGTTCACAAATCTCATGTACTGCACTGCACTGTTCACATGCATCATTCTTATAGTGTCTTTAGTTCGGAGAGTGTATCTCTTTACGATGCCTGATTTCATTCCGTAAACTATATGTTGGTTGCACGGACTTATCTTCACTGCGGTGATTAGATCTTTTATGTATTCAGATATCTCTGTGAGAATCTTTCTGCCTCGCATAACCTGGAAAAATAACACAGTTAAAGTCTTCATGATGGATGGGTTATTCCTTCAGGGGCGTTAGACAACACCCACTTTCTGTTAGCGTTAACGTCTGCGGAAGCCTATCATGTTCCCACTACTGGGAGCCAGGCCATCTCTCAGAAAGAGAGGATGGGCCCTAATCCGTCATCCTGGCCCTGTGCATGTTAGTGAATGTCATATGTCTTTGAACTTTTGAGGTACTTGGATATACCGGTTTCCTCACGATGTTTTCCTTCACCATTGTTGAGCGATGGCATCGAATATCACGATGTCATCAGTCCATCTAATGGGAGGCCTACCTACGCTGCGTCTTCCGGTTTGTGGTCTGCACTCAAAAACCTATCACCCATCAAAAACTTGAAATCGCTGACTACTTTTCGGTTACACCTTAAAAAATTCCTTATTGAACAACAGCGTCAGCATGGTGTGGTAAATGCTGATTTGTCTTACATTTAGAAGTAACACCTACTGGTGTTGCATGTGATGTGGGAAGGTAGGTGTATGTAATATATTCTTTTTCCATATATTTTAGTACCGTAAATTTAGTATACTTATTTTGTGTCCTAGTTTTTTTTCTGTTTCCTATGTCTTATTTGTTTAAATTGCATATAGATAATTAAAAATATATATGTAAATTTGTGTTAAGTGTAATGTAAGTGTAAACTCAAGGGTTCGTCTGTTGTCCGGCGCTGATAGTCCTTGACTTTCAGCATTTATGCCGAGACGGACCCATTCGACACTGATTGTATCCTCTAGATATAAGTTTTTTGTAAAGGTGTCGAATAAAATTTATTTTCTTTCTTTCTTTTTTTTCTTCCCCATCGGTTCTTAGAGCGATGTGTCACTTGCAAATTCTAATAGCTATGTAAGTGACTCTGGTTATTTGGCGAATATCCACGTTCAGAATTCTATCGCGCAAAGAAACTCCGAGTATAGCTCTCTACATTGCCCGGTGTGTGACTCTGAGCTTTTTCAAAAGGCTAACAGTTTAGGACCATGTAATCAATGGCAACTATATAGCCTATTAAATTAAAAATAATCATTAAAATAGGTGCACAATCATCAGAGATAATGCGTTACATACACACACACACACACACGCACACACACTAAACCGAATGAATACACGAGTAAATCGGTATCTTCTAGGCAAGCGTGCTCCATCATAGACCGCATCGTCGTTTAACATTTGGCGAGATGGCGGCCAAGAGCAAGTCTATCTAATAATAATAATAATAAAAAACATTCGAATTGAGAGCCTCCTTGATTGAAGTCGGATAAAATTACCCACCTGAATATTATTCTTATCATCGATCACCGCCAGTAGAGGCTGCAATGTCGCGTCATTGTTATTACATATTCCTTTCAAATTGAGTGGCTTCAGCGCTTGTCGGTCTAAGCTCAGCGTGTTGGTGAGTGTTTTCTTGGGGCCGGCTCGTTCGTTGAAGGACTGGTGCCGTTTGGGCGTGGATGAGAGGCTTGACATGCCGCTGATGGACGGAGTGGTCGGAGTCGCCGGCGAGGCGATGTTCAGGAAGCTCACGTCGAACTTTGTTGTTAGACGGATTTTTCTGAAAAGACAATATGAAATGTAATTCTTACTTCGTTTATTTGGCGAAAGAAGAAATATAATGGCCTAACAGACAGGTGTTTGATTTGTCAAAAATAATAGGCGTAGTGAAAAATATTTATTTATTTTTATTATTTTCGACACACAGTGGGTGCCTGATGGACAACGCAGTCAAGGAAGGCCCAAGAAACGCTGGCGTGACGATCTTGACTCATTCCGTAGAGGTTGGCAAGACGTGGCGGAGGACCGAGATTTGTGGAAGGAAATGGGGGAGACCTTTGGCCAGCAGTGAGACAGTATAGGTAAAAAAAAGAGAAACTAACGGTCTTAATTAACAGACTTAATAATTAGCTAGAGACAAAGGGGCCATTTAAATGTGTCTAGTTTAAAAAAATTGAGTACATTATATGCACGCTAAAACATGTGAATAAAAAATATAGAAGTAGAATATTGCTAGAACAAAGAAAAAAGCAATATACTCTAAATAAACTAAGATGTGCATTTAACAAAATAAATAAATAATAAACTAATATAATCATCATCATCATCATCTACAGCCAGAAGACGTCCACTGCTGAACATAGGCCTCCCCCTTTAACCTCCACACTGAACGACAGCCTGCCTTTTGCGTCCACTGGATGCCAGTCATCGTCGGTCCATCTAGTGGGAGGCCTACCTACGCTGCGTCTTCCGGTTCGTGGTCTCCACTCAAGAACCTTTCTTCCCCATCGGTTATCAGTTCTTCGAGCGATGTGGCCTGCCCATTGCCACTTCAACTCGCAAATACCAAACTAATATAATACTATAATGAAACTAGTTTTACTAGCTGATACCCACTACTTCGTACGCGTAGAGCTCGGCGTTCGGCCTCGCTACTATGACCTATGGCCTTTAGCGGTATAAAATATACTTTATGTTGAACACATTTCAATTTTGTATTCGATTAATAAGATAATAAAATAAATAATAGATAACAAAAAAAAGGCTGCCCGCTAGCCTGAATAGGCTATCAATAACATTCAACACCTACCTAAACTACCTATAAAACAAACACAAATCTAACTAATTGAATATAGTTTAATCTCACTTTAATTTGACGGCTTTTTGGTTTGCGTCAATAACACCTTTGATGAAACAGTACGCTGCTGCAACTCTGTCTATTATTTTCATACCAACACCAACGCTGGTTTCATTTCTCTTTGCAAACTCCAATTTGCAAAACCCGCTTGAATTTTTGAGAATCGATCTGACATCTGTGCACCGTGGGTTAGGATGGCCAAAAAACTGTTGACGAGTCTATAAAACAATAAACTTCAAATGCTTACCCATTCTTGTTGGTAGCTTGAGATATGTACGAGGTGTCGAGATGCCATACTTTGACAGCATTCTCTACCGTCCCCGTGCCGGTCAGCAGCACATCGTATCCCGGGATAAACTCGTCCCACATCAGGATCTCACTTACTGCTATTGCTACCACATTCCTGAAAGTAGAATGACATCATGAGACAGTAATTAGGGTTCCCTGCCCAACTGGTAAAAACGGGTACTGAGCCTACGCTGTCTGTCTGTCCGTCATACCTTTCAATGGCTGTATCTTCTGAACCGTAATAGCCAGTTGAAATTTTCACAGAATATGTAATGTTACGGCGGATTAACTCAGAAATAATAAAAAAGTCAAAAAGTAAAAACGAAAGCGGGTCCCCATACAACAAACGTATTTTTTTAACGTATTTTTGTAATTGCTCTAATGTAAAAACGGTAATCGTACAAGAGTCAAATTTGGCATGATTATAGTGCACACTCTAAAGAGTCTAAAGTATAACAACAAATAATAAATAATGGCCAAGTGTGAGTCGGTGTCAAATTACTGTTCATTACCAAGTTATAACTGGTAATTTCGTTACTTGGATGACCTCATTGTTTTCACCGAATCGAAATGCCACCATATTTCACTAATTTTGAAGTCGGTTTTTAAATTTTAGTTATTGTATTTTGTGGTGGTTCTGAACCCTCAGTACGCGAGCCAGACTCGCACTTGCCCGGTTTATTTTTTGTTTGTAACTTTTGTGTGTTCGTGTATAATGAGAGCTTTTCAGAGATGATGACCAAAGTGCTAGCGTGTTTTTGGCTCAACACATAAGCATTACCATTCAGCGTGATAATACCGCCAGCATGCTGGGTATGATCCCGTTGGTAGTGAACTTGAGAATTTGGATTGTCTTTAGAGCTTCAATGGTTTATGGGCAGTCTATTTTAGCTTGTATTTTGTTTTGTTTAGTTCATTGAGATGAGATGATTAAATAAAGCAATAGTTCCTGCTGACTGGATAGATGGCAATACATACAACCGCAACTAAATATAAGTTTCCTTTTGGACTTTACCCCGAGTCAAGTTATTAATTAGCGTCATCTAGTATCGTTACTAGAAGCAAGGTCTGAAAAAGTCATAGGCTTAGTATGTAGTCTTCATCTTCGTCAAGACTTCAGTTGTTGCGTGAAAGAGAAGGAAACAAATAAAAAACCAACACTTCGCATTTATAATATTAGTATGATTGTGTGCAAGTAAAAGTGTGATAGGCACTTTAGTGCTGTATAGGGCAAATGCGCCGTTTGCCAATAGACAAAAACCCTGCTCAAACCAACCACAAGGTGGTTTGGATCAAACCACCACGACAACAAACTCTTTCTCAGTCAGCTGACTCTTTCTTACTCATTTCTATCATCCCTTTCACTCCTGTTATTATGCCGCGTTTGTGGTTACGACGTCTACTAAAACTACGTAATTTTTGGTGGTTCTTAGACCAAAAAATAAACTTACCCTCTTCTATTATCCAATTCAAACACATTTGTGTTAGTCTTCAAATCGACGCATATCACCCTACTGTCATCCGTAGAAACGAATAGCAGCGTCCCTGTCTTATTCACGGCGAAAGAAAGGAACTGCAGCTGCGGCTTTATAGCTTGACTGCTTATGATCATTTTTGATTCTACGGAAGTGTTCCCTTTATTGATGTGAAACGAGTGCTGGGTTATTTCTGTGGTGGTGAGTGTTAGGATTTTGTTGCTGCCTGAAATATATACAGTGTTAGCGACGTGGGAATAACATGTCAAGAAGAAAAGTGAAAAAAAAAGAAAAAAAAAAAAGATAGAAAAGAAGAAAAAGAAAGATAAAAAAACAAGAAAAAAATGAGTAAGAAAGAGAGGATGTTTCGTGGGGAAGTATTCGTATCATATCAAGGACAAGATTTACAGCGCTACAGAAATAATTACTGATTATTTTTCAAACTAAAATATTGGCGGAAAGGATATTAACAGAAGGGCCATATTGAGATGGTAGCGGTAATCTAAGCATGCTGACTCCTTGTGCATGCGATATTCTTTCTCGATCACACTTATATCATCATCATGTATTATAACACCTTCTTTTTTGCGTCGGGGCAGGCGACCTGCCGCGCGATAGACAGAGATGCAACTTGCAGGTTAATATAGCTGTAAAACACTGTTTTAAACTATCACGGTTGTTCACTGAAGTTATATGATTATTTACGGGATATTTAACGTGGTAAGGTGGTGGAATGAGCTCTCGATATATCGGCGCAGTTATCTGCACCATGTTCACCATGTTAACAGCGCCGAAATATCAGGAGCTCATTCCACCACCTTACCACGGTAAATATACCGTAAATAATCATATAACTTTAATATAGCTATAGGTAGTTAGCGCTCGCACGTCCTGAATCTGCCTACAAACTGCTATGCAGTTTGGCAGAGTTGTTTAACAATAATATGTATGTTATTCAATATGATAAATAATATAAAAAATTGCACTTCATTGTGTGACAAGAGTCTCTACTTATTTAAATGTTTTTGCGGCGTGAATATTCTGTACTTGTACTAATATGTATTAATTAAAAATAACAATGCTACTATTTACCAGGTAACGCAAGTACATCCTGCACTTTATCCATTTCTAGGTCACCGCCAAAAGTCATGAGGCAGCTCTTTGTGTTCAAATCGATTATGTCCACTCCTTGCTTCACTCCTATTGTGGCTGTAGCTAGATATCTGAAACAAAAAGATTTTTATTAAAAGTCTTTCTTTTAGATGTGGAAGAAGAGTGTTTAGTGGTATAAAGGAAGATAGAATAAGAGGAAAAACAATAGCGGAACATTAGAGCGTAGCTCGGAAATTTGCCTAAAAACGGTATAAACTTAGATGGCACCGTAATTTGAACGTGCTATAGGTTGTCTCGAACTTCCGTAAGCGCTGCAGTCAGATAGCGTACGAAAAGGTGCTACAAATTACCGTAGCGCTAGTATCGCAGTGAAGTTTCGCAATATTTCAAGAGAAGCGTAACCCATACCAGTAGATGGCGCTTTTCTTTATTCTCTGAATGAAGCCAGAACAGCAATGTTAGCACACTCCTTGTTTGCAATTAAATATCTTGCAAAGAGGAGTAATTTGGATTCAGTAGAAAAACGAGCAATAAAGCTCATTGATGACGAAGCGTTGTTTGGAAAGAAACTTCAGAACCTGAACCACCGGCGTACAGTCACAAGCTTGTCGGTACGGTTATTTTCTACGGAGAGTGTGTACGGAACTTCACGAACTTGTTCCTCCATCACGTTTTCATTACCGGACGTCCAGACGAACGGCAAGGCGTCACCCTTACTTGGTCGAAATGCCATTTATTCGCACCAAGCGTTTTGACTCCTCTTTCTTAATTAGACGCCTTGCCCTGTCTGTGTTTCCGCAGCATTACAATCTTGGAGTGTTCAAGTCTAGGGTTAATAGGTTATTACTGGGCAAACGTGCTCCATCTTCGACCGCATCATCGCTTTCCATTAGGCGAGATCGCGGTCAAACACTAGCCTAGTCCGATGTAAATAAAAAACCCAGTAATCCCGCAAGTGTGATTTCTTACCTGTCATTATTGCACGGCACGCAGCAAACCAAGTAGCTTTCACCGTCGAATCCGTTAATAACGTCTCTTATATCACCGTTAGGAGAGTACAGAACTATTTGGTGATCGGTGTGGGTGATAAGGAACTCTTCGTTGGCGCTCCAGCGACAGTTGCGGATAGCGCCGAGGCGGCTATCAGGGGTGATGGTCACGTTGCATGGTAGGTTGTTGTTTTGCACTTCTTCGGGCTCTGAAATTAAAAATCATCATCATCGTCAGCCGTTTATTGTCCATCGCTGGACTTAGGCCTCTCCTAATGCACACCGCTGAGCTCGCTGGCCAGTTCTCTGAATACAGTTTTTACCTCAGGTTTTACGCTGGTAGTCACTTCACTTGTTAGATTAGAAAACACTGATAGTTGCACGACTAAACATAGAATTCCTACGCTTTCGTCGCTATATAATAATACTAGCTGCGCCCCACGGTTTCACCCGCGTTGTGATGAAAAATGGTGATGATGATGAAAAGTAGCCTATGTCACTCTCTGGCTCTTGAAATATACCCATGCAAAAAATCAGGTTGATCCGTTGTTCCGTTGCAGCGTGAAAGAGGAACAAAGATCCATACATCTATACATACAAACTTTCGCGTTTATAATATTAAGTAGGATATTGGAAACTGCCTAATTGGTGAAAAACGAATCCAGAATTATTTCCGGCAATATCTGACTTGGCCTTCGACTAGGCGGTAAGAAATGTGGAATCTAAGACCTTCGTATGGGTTTTTGGAATATCAACCATAAAGCGGTGACGATTTTTCGTGCCCGCTGGCAGTTTGATAGAAAAAGAAGTCCTATATTGACTGTAACCAACAACCTTTTTCTATGGAACAACTACAGTATGAAAATTACAGCTTGTTTTGTAAACCTTATGACTTAGCTAAGACTTTAGCTTCATTCGGTCAACTTATCAACTGCAGCCATTATAACATACTAAGGTTGACAAGAGATTCCAACCTCGTAGCGCGCTTTTTTAAATCCCTTAGCTGGCAAACAAGCAGACGGACTGCCTGATGGTAAGCAGTCACCGTCGCCTATGGATACTTGTAACACCAGAGGCGTCACAAATACACTTTTTACATGCATTTTTTTTGTGTTTTCTTTGCGCTTTTTTCTCAACCGCAAAAAAACGATCTGCGCTTCCAATTAACAAATAATCCAGCAATTTCTCACAATACTACCTTTCCTCTGTTTTGTTTAACATGAAAAATTTGCCAATCAAAACCCTGCACGAGGTAATGCCCTGATAATCTTGACAAAAGGCTAATATGTAGCCTCTTCTTTTTTTATCTGGACCCGGGTATGTCCTAAAACTGCGACCAGAACCACCTGAGGATGGGCAGCAGCGTCCTATTTAGTACACAGTGAACGTACTGCGCTCCCCAATCCACCTGCCAAGCTAGGGGATTATGGCAACACCCCTCTCTAAGAGGGAGGCCTTTGTCCAGCAGTGGACGTTTAAGAGCTGCTGATGTGTGTATGTGTACCTTCTTCAATAATATCCTCAGAGTCAGAAGAGATATCGATATCGTCAATGTTCCATAGCTTCAGAGTGCCGTTGTAATACAACACAGAAACAATAGGATAGCTCCTAGAGACAGCCACTCCTATCCACTTCACCGGGTGGCCATGGGATGCTTCAATGTCTGAGTATTCCTTCTTTAGCTTGTTGGTCGGGTTATGGAAGAACTGAAAATTATATAAACTGATAAGTTTTTTATTTATTTTATAAATAATAGGCTTGCGTTTGACCACCATCACGCCTGATGTTAAGCGATGATGCGGTCTACGTTGGAGCACGCGTGCCTAGAAGGAACCAATTCACTCGTGATTTGAAGACACCCAGATTGTAACCATTGGGGAACACCCATTCAGGTAGTGAATTCCACAGACTAGCAGTTCGCATAATAAATGTGGAATCAAAGCGCTTCGTACGGGTTTTCGGAATATCAACCATAAAGCGGTGACGATTTTTCGTGCCCGCTCTGGCAGTCCGATAGAAAAATGGGCAGGAGGGAATTAGATCGTGCAGGTAGTGCCAGCGGTGTATCTAATTTTGACAGTATTATTTTTAGTGTGTCCTAAAACCAGATATTTATTCTTCTATGAATGTTTCAAGTGCAGCATAAGACACCCACCCACAAGATGGACAGACGTTCTAAAAGAGACCGCAGGGAAACGCTGGATGCAGGCCGCTTCCAACCGGACCTTTTGGAGATCGATGGGGGAGGCCTATGTCCAGCAGTGGACGTCCTATAGCTGAAATGATGAATGGTGTTATATTTTAGCTACTTTTAAGACTTGTGCAATAATAAATGCAATATTAAAATAATAAAACAAATAGCACTAGGGCCTTACGGCCAACTTCTAACGCGGTATCAAACTAACTTTAAATCCGCTCAGTTGGACTGCAAACCGTATCTGGGCGCGTTAACGGCCGGTTATCCGAGTCGCGTAGGCAACAAAACGCTCCCTCAGCCCCCGCCAAGTTATAGCGACGATGTATTTTGCCACGCTAGAGTCAGGACGCCCGCGGGGGGAGTGCAACGACAAAAACGAACATAGGTCTGACCTCGATGACGCCTGGCGCGGTACAGAACGCGGTGAGTTCGGTACCGCGCCAGGCGTTACAGTTTTAATTTCACTAAAAAACGAAACTATTCACTATCAAAATCCTATCCAAATATTTTTTTTTTTTAATAAAATTGCCTTTTAGTACATGCAATTTCCAGGTTGTTACGAACTTTCATTAGAGCATAAAACGAAAAAAATCGACTTTGTTTCAGATTTTTTTTGATCGAGGAAAGTTTATTCCATCGTGTTTTGAACCAAATCATTAACTCAAACAGATGTATCTGTGACATGTATTTTTTTCTAGCTCAAATATTGTAATTAAACTGAATAAAATTGATTTAACAGCGTCAAATTTGGTAAAAGAGGCTCTTAAGGTTCACTGGAATCATTAATCAAAATAAAATTTAAGGTAAGTATATAACAATGTACCTTCACAGTGCCAGTCTGCGTGCCGACCAGCACGTAGTCGCCGAGGAAGCAAACGCACGTGATTCCTTCTTTAACGTCGATCGTAGAATGCTTTATGCCGTCAACATCTTGCTCGTGCCTGTTCGGAATCAACAAAATAAACTAAAACACAAAAATAAAATAATAGTTGTTAAAAAAACACGCAAAGAAATCGCTAATCCTGAAGATCCTGGTAAGGATAATGGGACAAATTATTTTTAAATTATTGCATTGTCATCAGTCTTTGATGAGTGTGCAAATTTTAATTAAATTCGACGTTTTGAATGGGGTAAAAATCAAAGTCAAAGATTCCGTTACATACATACATACTGAAATCTATTTTAACTTTTTGTGAACAACGTTTTATATGACCGTAAATTGTAATAATACCATTTTAACTTATTTTAATATTTATAATAATTGACATAAGCATTGTATAATAATATTGGACTAATTTTATAATTAACTTACGGTCCGATAACCGATGGGGAAGAAAGGTTCTGGAGTGGAGACCATGAACCGGAAGACGCAGCGTAGGGAGGCCTCCCACTAGATGGACCGACGACATTGTGAGAGTCGCTGGCATCCAGTGGATGCAAAAGGCAGGCTGTCGTTCAGTGTGGAGGTTAAAGGGGGAGGCCTATGTTCAGCAGTGGACGTCTTCTGGCTGATGATGATGTATTGTATCTCGATGTCGGACATACAATGAATTCTGTTTGTTTTTAGAGTTGGGCGGCCGCTGCCCAAGAAACGTTTCTAACATGGGGCCTGCTGAATATGAATGACTAGTAAACAATACTTACAGGAATTCAAAGAACAGCTCGTGGTTGCGACAGTTAGCTTGGGCTATTTCTGCTGCCTTAGTGTAGAGGATGCCTTTAGACTCATGTTGCAGAATGCTCTGGATGATATCTGTGCATTGGTATCGGTGAAGATCGGTGCCGTGAGTCATCAGGTACCCCACAATACTGTGGATCAGATCTCGGTCTAACTCCTGGAATAAAATTATATATATTTACATTCATCATAATCAGCCTTTTAACAGTACACTGCTGGACTTTTAGCCTAGGTAGGCAATTTGTAGGCTTGACCGTGGACTTGGAGACCACCCAGGTTCTGTAAGATGACTGTTTACTATTAGAATATGATTGTATCTATATCCCATATTAGATTGACAGAACTATTTTTATTTTAGTCTTAGAAGTCACTTATTTCAATAAATTCAAGCTCACTCATCAGCCTCAGTCCACTGCTGGACTTTTAGCCTACCCCCGAAAGGGTGATTGGGCCATATCCACCACGCTGGCCCAGTGCGAGTTGGTGGATTCACATACGCCATTGAATTTCTTCTCCGTACGTATGCAGGTTTCCTCGCGATGTTTTCCTTCACCGAAAAGCCAGTGGTATGAAAATCCGTACATAAACTCCAAAGAGCTCATTGGTACGGGCCAGGGATTTGAAACCGCGACCTCACACTTTTAAGTCTAGCGGTCTCCTAATTTATTTATTATTATTTATTAATTCCTATAGAGTCACAATCTCTCAGTGAAAACAGTCAAAAACGTCCGAGCGTCATTGTACATACATTGTATCAATTATATACTTCACAATGCCACATTTACTCCAATTTAGACGTTATGTCGCTTGCATAGTGTTCAACTTTAGTTATCCGCTATGTCATCGTAGCTCTGGCATCGCGCGGCGTTGTATTCGGATCGCGGTTACCTTGTAACTAACCTTGTTGGCTACCTGTTGTTTTGGTTTTAGCTGTAAGTTTTTGAGAAATTGTAATAAAATAAATAAATAAATAACCAAAAGTCTGCGTAATTCGTAGCGTGCGCCGAGTTTTGGTTCGTTTTTTTGGCACGATTGTGACTCTATATGTATTGTATCTCGATGATATAAGGAAAATAACTCTCATAGAATGTCATACGGCTGTGGACGTCCTAGGGCTGAAATGATGATGATGTTCATAGTAGAGTCCGGTGCAGTAGGCAGAGTCCTTTATAAGAACCAGTACGAAGCGTTTTGATTTCACATTTATTATGCGAACTGCTAGTCTGTGGAATGCGCTGCCTGAATGGGTGTTCCCCGATGGTTACAATCTGGGTGTCTTCAAATCACGAGTGAATCGGTTTCTTCTAGGCAAGCGTGCTCCAACATAGACCGCATCATCGCTTAACATCAGGCATGATGGTGGTCAAACGCAAGCCTATTATTAATAAAAAAAAAGAATATATATATATATATCTGTATCTGATCTTACTAAGTAAATAACACCTCTAGTATAGTATATTTCTCTATGATAACACTTACCTCACTGACAATATAATTCTCATATTTCTTTAGGTCAAGAATGACATCGGCCGGTCCAGTCAGTCTCACTTTGTTCCCAAGAAATTTCAAATCGAGGAACAATTTTTTGAACAAGCTCCATTTATCGTTGTAATCTTGCGAATGTAGGATATGATAGCCGACGTAAAACGCCATATACCCATCGTCTACTATTTCTACGGGCGCGTTGTTTTTGGTATAATGGTAACTGTTGAGGAAGCTATCATGTAGTTTAATTTTATCGTCTTTGTTCAAACACGTTCTGAGGTAGTTCATGATTAGGTCGTGCACTTCGTACATGTAGTTTCTCATTTCTCGATCGTAGATAGCGATGATTAGCGATTTGTTTTTTAGCTGCTGCATGATTGAGTTGACTTCTTCAACGGTTTTGTTCCACAGTTTCGATAGCACATTGGCCGATACTTTGACATTGTCGGGTAGAATGGCGAGCTTTTTGTAGAGTGGACGGATGTTATTGTTGAGTGCGTTTATACACATTTCGATTGGCTTCATTGGGTTGTCGCTTGGTCTTGTTAAAAAGCTGAAACGGGATAATAACAAAGGTTACCGAAGCTATATGTGCTATATGTCTTACTCAAGTAAGATAGGGTTTTAAATTCGTTGCAGGATTTACTGATCAGTGGGTCCATAAATTACTACCATCGATTTTCCAGATATTAATTCAGACAACATGGTGATTTTAATGGGAACTGATTGAAATGTGCTCTGCAGTGCTGCTGTTCTATATACAGTGTAAACTCTATATAGCAACACTTATGGGACTGCTAATTTTATGGCATTATTGAGAGTTGTCGTTAAATGGAAAGAAAAAATCAATATTATTTTATTATTATAATATGTATTTACTAGTACAGTATAAAACTTACAAACAACAAACATTAATATGGATACAAATACCAATGCTTATTGCATATAGTCTGTTATCTTCGTCTGACGTTTTTGCTGCTCCAGTATTTTATTTTATTTTAAGTTCGAGTTGTTAGAAAGTACTGTTTATCTATATGTAATCTATACTAATATTATCAAGCGGAAAGATTGCTCATTGCTCAATGCAAACAAACAATCAAATCTTTCCGCTTCGAGCTGTTCTTTGAATTCCTGTAAGTATTGTTTACTAGTTATTATATAAATTTAATTATAATATGCTTAGTCTATACTAATATTATAAAGAGGAATTGTTTGTTTGTTTGTTTGCATTGAATAGGCTCAGAAACTACTGAACCGATTTGAAAAATTCTTTCACTGTTGGGAAGCTACACTATCCCCGGGTAACATAGGTTATATTATATTTCAAAAAATAATAAGGATCCTTACTAAAACTCTAATAATTAGACCCAAGGTGTAAAAAAATAAGATTTATAATTTTAACTTTGCGTGTTTGACAGTTCTAAGTCAGGACAACGTCTGTGAGGTCAGCTAGTTACCTAATAATGACGTATAGTTGTCCTTTTTTAGAGTAGGTATGATGCTACATAGAGTGTATCATTGTATGGAAAACAAGGTAAACCAACCAAAGTCAGGTAATTTTGACGTTTTAGGGAGTTAACTGTTAAATCGAGTTCAGTGTCGCTATATAGAGTTAACACTGTATTTAGAATCTGGTCAACAAATTTTAGACGAAGATTATACAATGCGTTACTATTGTATTTTTAATCCCCGACGCAAAAAGAGAAAAGCTAAATGCGAGTCAGGTGCGCAATAAATATCCCGAACAGAATGAAAGAAAACACATTTTAACCCCCGACGCAAAAGAGGGGCGTTATAAGTTTAACGTTGGTAACTGTGTATCTGCCTGTGGCATCGTAACTCCCAAACAGCTGAACCGATTTTAAACAAAAAAAAATTTCGTTCGAAAGGTGACCTGATTGCAAGTGTAAGACCAAAAGTTTGAAGATTACCACATACATGTTTTGTTGAAAAATGCACTAGCCAGCGAAAAAAAAGATTGTTACTTACAAAGAATACTCTTTCTTCTCCAACTTCTTCACGAACTGGTCCCACAATCGCGGGTCGTCCTTGATTCGTTCCTTGTTTTCCGCCAACTGGGCGCCGATCAGGCGGATGTGAAAAGGGCTACCTTTACATAATTCATGTAACTTCTTAGCTTGGCGAGGTAACCTGGACACGGGCTCGTCGAGAAACGACGCGAACATTTCTAACGATTCCGCTTTTTGCAGGTTGTTTTCTACCTGTAAACAAACATGGGTTAGATATACAGGGTGTAAGGGGAACACTTTCATACCACTGGCTTTTCGGTGAAGGAAAACATCGTGAGGAAACCTGCATACGTACGGAGAAGGAATTCAATGGCGTATGTGAATCCACCAATCCGCACTGGGCCAGCGTGGTGGAATGATCTAATCATCCTTTCGGGGGTAGGCTAAAAGTACAGCAGTGGACTGTTAAAAGGCTGATTATGATGAAGGGGAACACTGTCGAAGCCAAAAGAAGGTAATTGTACTCATCATTATGAACCACTTTTGGTATGGGACCAACCCTGAAATAGCGAAAAAAAAAAACCAGCTGTTCCATACATTTTGTCGGGTGTCAATGACCGTTTTCTATAGAACAGCTGATATTTTTTCCGCGATTTCAGGGCTGGTCCCATAGTAAAAGTTGTTCATAATGATGAGTACAATTACCTTCTTTTGGCTTCGACAGTGTTCCCCTTACTACAAATATTAATTGCTGATGAGCTTCTTGGCCCGTTTGTAGCCCGTGAGAGCAGTACTCCATACACGATCGAACTTGTGCTTGGTACAGTGACAGCAACTGTTCCGACGTGAAGTACCGTCGCACCTATAGATATAAAACAAATACAAATGTTTATCATATAAATGTTTGTCCTAGGTGGGAATCGAGCCCACGCCCCCAAGCTCAGAAGGCAGATTCACTACCAACTGGACCAACGGGCTATCTACCCATCTAATTGTCC
This sequence comes from Agriopis marginaria, assembly GCA_932305915.1. Lineage (NCBI taxonomy): Eukaryota > Metazoa > Arthropoda > Insecta > Lepidoptera > Geometridae > Agriopis > Agriopis marginaria. The sequence continues at coordinate 12,352,652 of OW029926.1, read as the reverse complement.
CATAACTATGTAGATACATTACCTTGATAATCTGCGTCTGATAATTAGCAACGACTCCCGTATCCCTTGTCGTGATCAGAATCTTGCAGCCAATATCGAATGAGTCCAAACATTTCCTGTCGTTAACTTCGTCTAGCACCAACAGAGATTCTTTCAGCGGTTGCTCTAAAAATTGCACCTTTAGTTTATCTTTTAGATCGTGACAGTTTAAGTCGTAGTTGAGAGAGCTATCGCCGTTAGAGCCGATGCTTGACATCGATGTAGATGAGATCATGAATGAATTGAGCGTGTACGTAGATGAAGTCTTTCGAAATAATCTGAAAAGAAAACGTGTTATTTTATTTACTGTTATTCGAGTCTTTCATTTCATGGACCCGGGTATGTCCTAAAACTGCGATCAGAACCACCAGAGGATGGGCAGCAGCGTCCTATTAGTGCACGGTGAACATACTGCGATCCCCAAGCCGCCTGCCAAGCGTGGGGATTATGGCAACACCCCTCTCTAAGAGAGAGGCCTTTGTCCAGCAGTGGACGTTTAAGAGCTGCTGATGTGATGTGTCTTTCATTAGTTGTTTCATTATGTTGCGTACTCCCCAAGAATGGAACTCCCTACCGTAATTTTAGGGTTCCGTACCCAAAGGGTAAAAACGGGACCCTATTACTAAGCCTACGGATCTCTGTCTGTCTGTCCTACCTATTAACGGCTATATCTTTCGAACCGTAATAGATAGCCAGTTGAAATTTTCACAGAATGTGGTATGTTACGGCGGATTAACTTAGAAATAATAAAAAAGTCAATAACAACAAACGTATTTTTTACGTATTTTTGTATTAGCTCCTATGTAAAAACGGTAATTCGAACAAGCGTCAAACTTGGCATGAATATAGTATACACTATAACCACATATAATAAATAATGGCCAAGTGCGAGTCGGTGTCAAATTTCTGTTCACCGGTTCTCGTACGATCATAGAGGTGAAGCAACATCGGGCACGGTCGGTACTTGAATGGGTAACCGCTTGAACGTTAATGGGATGTTGTCTTTTTGCAATAAAAAAAAGTACTTTAGTAGCTAACAACTTATGGGTGGTACGGAACCCTCAGTGCGCGAGCCCGACTCGCATTTGGCCGGTTTTATTATTTCCTGAGAATTACAATCTAGGTATCTTCAAGGCTACAGTGAATACATATTCGTTTACCATAAGGCAAGTTAATGGTGAAACACAGAATCTCTTGTTATCTCTACATAGTATAAATTAAAGTCGCTTTCCGCGTCTGTCTGTCGGTATGGCCGCTAACTCCTCCTAAACCACGCAACGGATTTTGATGCGGTTTTCACCATCAGTTAGATACATTTTCCCGGAAGGTTTATATATATAACTAGCGATCCGCCCCGGCTTCGCACGTAAATTACACTCGTGCGCAGCCGGGTGGGCGGGTCACTAGTAAAAAATAAAATTTATACATCGTATCCATCGAGAGTGCCGTGGTAGCCCATTTGGGAGATCGCTAGACTGGAAAGCGTGAGGTTGCGGGTTCAAACCCCGGGCCCGTACCAATGAGCTCTTTGGAGCTTATGTACGGATTTTCATACCACTGGCTTTTCGGTGAAGGAAAACATCGTGAGGAAACCTGCATACGTACGGAGAAGGAATTCAATGGCGTATGTGAATCCACCAATCCGCACTGGGCCAGCGTGGTGGATATGGCCATAGAGAAATATACTATACTAGAGATATGGCCCAATCACCCTTTCGGGGGTAGGCTAAAAGTTCAGCAGTGGACTGTTAAAAAGCTGACTATGAACCATCGAGATACAATCTATACTAATATTATAAATAATTTTGCATTGAAGAAGTTTTCATTGAATAGGCTCCGAAAGTACTGAACCGATTTGAAAAATTCTTTCACTGTTAGGAAGCCACACTATGCCCGGGTAACATAGGATATATTATAATTTTTTTTTTAAATAGAACTTACTAAAACTCCAATAATGTAACCCAAGGTGTAAAAAATAAGATTGAAAATTTTTACTTTATGTGTTTGACAGTTCTAAGACAGGATAACGTCTGTCAGGTCAGCTAGTCTAGACTAATATTTTAAAGAGGAAAGATTTGATTGATTGCTTGTTTGCATTGAATAGGCTCCGAAACTACTGAACCGATTTGAAAAATTATTTCACTGTTGGGAAGCTACACTATCCCCGGGTGACATAGATAGGCTATAATCTTTACCCGTGCGAAGCTGGGGCGGACCGCTAGTAATATTATAAAGAGGAAAGATTTGATTGTTTGCTTGTTTGCATTGAATAGGCTCCAAAACTACTGAACCGATTTGAAAAATTCTTTCACTGTTGGAAACCTACACTATCCCCGGGTGACATAGGCTATAATCTATACCCGTGCGAAGCTAGGGCGGACCGCTAGTATAAAAGCCAGAAAGTCATAATCGTGCCAAAAAATACCGAGTATAGGTGGTTAACCGAAAGCTTATTACGAATTATAAATAAATTGCTGGTACTGTATAACTTACTTAGTTTGTTGAGCAAGGATATCGTCATCAGTCTTACAGTCTCCCAAGTTGAGCCAGAATACGACTCCGTTGAAACTGTCCGTGATTAGTTCAGGGTTGTCCCGCAGTGCGCTGATGGCTACGCACGTCTTTCCACTGCCGGACATGCCATGTAGGGCCAGGACCTTGTGCCGCGTCAGGAGTTTTAACTTCGATGCTACTGTTGATTCCTGGAAAACACAGAACATAATAATTATATTTATTTTTTTATTGCCTTTTATGCTGGTCAAGTTTCTTGCTTCTCATCTTGCAATGATGTCAATTATCTATTTTACTGTAAAATTCATTAATTATTATTTAAATATTTTAGATGTCAAATTTTTATAATATTATTAATTAGTTATTGACATCGGCTCCTCTGTTTTCTTTCCAGCTTGCCTTCCGGCATAGGCCTCTTCCTGGGACTTCCGTTCATGTCTCTTTTGTGTAAGTTCCAGAAAAAAGTAGCTGGCACAAATTGGAAACAATAATTATATACTACATTATAATAAAACTTTTATCTAGGCCTTTAAATAGGCGACAGATTGCTTAATGCTATCTCTTCCAGTCAGGATGTGCATAGGAAGGAATTACATTAAGAAAAATAGTGCCCGTAACTAACATAATTCAGAATAAATACCTATGCAAATAACTACAAACAACCATCAAATAGGCTATAAATAAATATAACACACATAATACATAATATTATAACCATCCATTGTTGTTGTTAATTGTAAAGTCAACCCAAACACCCGAGATAAGATTAGCCAACAGGAAAATCTTGTTACCATTATAACTTAGCTTTAGGAAATTTGGCGTGGCAATAGGTCATAGCGGATGTTCAACTCAACTCGCGGGCGCGGCGCGGGCGCGTAATATCAAACATATAAATGGTCTAATATGCAAGTGTTCACGTACAAAACGCACGTGTGGTGGAAGTAGCGGGCAAACTCGCGGCACGCTATGGAGTTGTTGTGCTCACGTCAAACCAGCGGCAAAACGCGAGATTCGAGCGTCACAACTCGCGCGCTCTGCCGCGCCCGCGCCCCGAGCTCGACGTGAACACACGCTTAGTTATAGGTGACACATAGTAGGCATGGCATACCCTTTATTTCGAGAAACATTGAGAATACTGCGAATATGGTATGCTAGTAAAACCCCGAGTGCAGTTAGGTTTAGGTCACACTTCTGATAAAAGCAGCCTCTTTCAACTCAGTCATGCCAATCTCAATGCAAATCGAAGCAATCCTAGCCGAAGCTTGTCTCACTCAATTGATTTATTATGACTTATAAGTAACACACAATAGAATAATTACCCGGCCTAGCTACAAGGACAAGAAAACTGTTTGAAATTTGAATTTCCCACCATTTGTGAAACGTTGCACCTTAACAAGCGCTACTTGATGACAAATCTTACCAAAGCAGCTCTCTTCACGTGATGGTCCGGCAGCCTCGGTACGTCGCCTCTACTCAGACTGTCTTCGAAGCTCTCGTTCAGCTCGGCCTCCGTGCTGTCCATCTTGAGTTTCATCCACAGCCAGTCGTAGTCCTTCGCCAGGCTTTCGACGAAGATGTCGTATTTAGCGTTGTTGCCGTATTGCATAAGCGTTCCCAACAGATCTCGCGTGCGGTCCGCTCGGTTCGACTGAAAGGAATTAGTTATGGTTTATGTGAAGAATGGATATGCAAATATGTATTTAGGTAAGACGTAATAACGGGTTCCGTACTCATCCTATTGGTATAATAATATCTACCATTATACTTATATAATATTATAAAGAGGTAAGATTTGATTGTTTGTTTGTTTGCAATAGGCTCCGAAACTACTGAACCGATTTGAAAAATTCTATCACTGTTGGAAAGCTACACTATCCCCGGGTGACATCCTATATTTTTTATAGGAATCCTTACTAAAACTCTAATAATGTAACCCAAGGTGTAAAAAATAAGACTTACACCCGTGCGAAGCCGGGGTGCGTTGCTAGTTTTCTATATGTATAAAACAAAGTCGTGTATGTTACACCCATTATTATAACTCAAGAAAGGCTGGACCGATTTTCATGATCTTTGATTTGTTGGATTCTTCTCCGCCCCGAATAGCAGAATAAAAGCATATAAGCATAGCATTTTCCCTTACATTTTGTATGGAGCGGCAAGAATGTAAGTCTTATACATTGCCATAATAGAAAAAAAAAAGTCATCTTAGTCAAAGGGGATTGCTGTCGCTACTAAGGAGGTTCCTTCAAGGAAGTATATAAAGGGGGTGAAACCGGGGGCGCAGCTAGTATGGTATAATTGGCATATATTTGTAAAGAAAAGGTAGGTAGGTTTGTAAAAGCTACATGGCTGGCTTTCTATGCTAGGCCTCTGACATAGCAGAGCAGTTGTTATATGACAAACAAGCCAAAGAAATCTATCGATCGGAAGAAAAAAATCGCTAATCCTGAAGATCGTGGTAAGGATAATGGGGCAAACTATTTAAATTAATGCATTGTTATTGGTGCTTGATAAGTGTGCAAAATTTCAATTTTATTCGAGACGTTTTGGAGGGGGTGAAAATAGTAACGTTCAAAGATTCCCTTACATACAAACAAACATAGATACCAATCTAATTAAAGCGTTTGTAATGTTACGATAGACACCATGACATGATTTTGTTACTTTTTGGAAATTCACACTCATTGATTTTATATCTTCAATAATGTGAAAATGTGCGAGCGAGAGAGCTGCAGAGGGTATACAGGACCCTTAAAAATAATGATTCCGCCGAATCATTCAATGAAAGACTGAATTGAAATCAGCTTATGGTCCACATTTTTCACCGTTTTCGGCTCAAAAATATTTTTATTTATTATGGAAATCACCTAAGTTTTCATATGAAATAGTCGGACTAAACGGCTTAAAACGGCGTGAGTACAGTTTCCGTATAATAATAACAAAATATTTTAATTTTTGATCTGTCTGTTTGTGTGCTGTTTATCACACGTTTTCCTGTTTCGTTCTTATTTTGGTAATAAATCAAATAACAACTCAAACTTGCGTTACTAAGCAATATATTATGTCGTTTTGGGATTCCTTTATATTGTGCATCATTGTTACAAGGAAAATCCAATGTTTCTATATTTTTGTTGTAACCAAACATTTTCGCACCGTAAAATTGTGTTAATTAGTTTTGAAAACGGGTTAGCATTAGAATTTTATTTAGTCCGCACTTAACTCTGTAATAGGTGGTCAGATTTGAATGAAACTTGGTATATAAGTAGCTTATACCCTAATTTACACTAGGCTACTTTCTATCATGACAAAAAGGATTTTGTGAGAGCGGATAAATCCGCGCGACACTGCTAGTTTATTATATGTTTTTACCCCCGACGCAAATAGGGGTGTTTTTAGTTTAATGTTGTGTATATGTAATTATGTCTGTGGCATCGTAGCTCCCAAACGGATGAACCGATTTTGATTGTTTCTTTTTGTTTTTGATTGCCATGATTCAAGATTGGAAAATGGTGTGGTTTGTCCTTCCCTCGAACGATGTAACGGTGTCCCCATGACGGTGGTTATGGTGTGGTCTAACTTATATTTTTTATAATGATTAGAATAAATGGAAAAAATGGTTAGATCCGTTTTTTGTAAAATAAAATACTAGCGACCCGCCCGCCCAGCTTCGCACGAGTGTAATTTACGTGCGAAGCCGGGGCGGGTCGCTAGTTATATATATAAACCTTCCTTGAAAATTTATCTAACTGATGGTGAAAACCGCATCAAAATCCGTTGCGTGGTTTAGGAGGAGTTAGCGGCCATACAGACATACAGACAGACAGACGCGGATATGTAGAGAAGAGATAGAGAAGATTTAACTTCGCAACTTGACAGAAACACATTTTTCAAATGTAGACTGTAATTTTATGCGTGAGTGAGATAGCGGCGCGCTATATTCTGGGCCTTAATACCTTATTGGAAGCATTGGCCCATTCATATTCCTCCGTGGAGAAGTAACCCTTCTCGTAGAGCCGGTCCTGGATATCTGAGACGTCGAGGTCTCTGATTATGGCCTCGTGTTGCTGCTGGAGCCGCCGGCGGTACTTGGCGTCCATATTGCCATGGGTCTCTGAAATGGACGGAAAACTTCAATTAATTCTGAGCCCTGGGGCCTTACGCCCAACTCCTTACGCGGTCTCAAACTAATGTTAAACAGCCCAGTTCAGAAAATCGCGCGAACGTGAACCTTAACGTGTACAGATACGGTTTGCGGTCGCGCAACGTTTTTCATCAACTAAACTGGATTGCTTAATACAGCTAGGCGTAAGGACCCAGCAACGGGTCGACACTGTCCCTATTTCGACACTGGTTCGTGGGCAAATTTCCCTTTTTAAGCACTTTCTTGAATTCATCACATTTCTTATTGGACACTTTCCTATCTTGATTCTTTTCAGTCATATACAGATGCTCTACGAGTTTATAATGGGGTTGAGTGGTAAAAACTTTTTACAGATGATGTTAGTAGGTATGGCTTACTTATAACTCCTATAGGGTTTTTGTACTTAAAAAATCAAATCAATCAAAATTCAATCAAGTGTTATCTTTGAAATGTCAAATATCATAGCTAGAGGACAAAATGTGTCCTCTATATCAAATGCAAAAAATGCGCTTCATAAAGCGCACCATTTATACACTTAGATTTACTGTATATCAGCGTTTCCTATTAGTCGCGACCCGGTACCGGGCCATCAAAATAATACACCGGGTTGCAGCATTTCCGCCTTGTTTTAAAATAATACTATCGGTCGACGCATCATTAGCTAATACCGAAATATAGTTTGAAAAGTTATAGTATACATATAGTATAATATATACATACTTATAATAACTATAAAAGTGGATTATTTTTCTTAATGTAACCAGGTGGGGTAAAAACTATTGAGTGGGTATTGTAGGGGCGGTATGAAAACTTCCGGGCCATGGCAGAATAGTGTCTGGGAAACACTGCTCTATATTGTTCACACTAGGAACAACAAGCAAAGGACAAAACAACTTAGTCATAAGGTCACGACATACTAGTAACAAGTTTGTCCTTTGCAAAATTGATTTGTCTTGTGATTAAAATTTCTAGGTATTTGGTCTGCTAGGATAAAACCTAAATAAGTAACTAATACTAAAGTTGTCTGGTCAACAAGTCAAATCGAAAACTTAAAACTGAAAAAACCCGAGGCTCAACACATGCCTACAGGGTTTGAGTTCTTTGAAAGAAAGAAAGAAGAAAGAAAAAGTTTTTTTGTGACCAAATTAGGTTTTTTTAAAAATAGCTTATTGACTAGTTATAATATAAGGTCACAAATCGGCCCCAACTCAGCATAATGCCGGCTGTTAGCCAGCGCTGGTCTTCCGTTGGAGCCGTTTGGTGATGTCTCAGTACAAGCACACATACAGTACACACGACCAAATAAAAATATAAATAAAATAATAAATAAACCAATCTAAAAACAAATACTAATATGATGACAATGAGGTAATTATTATATATTATACTATATTATATACTTTGAAAACATAGTTCCTTATATTGCACTCGTGTCATGCTTTTGAGTTTCCTCTTGTTGCTGATGTGCAGTGATAAATTTTTTAAGTTTATAACTAAAACTTTTAACATTTTGCAGGTTCCTCAACGGCGGAGGAATATTATTCCAGCATTTACTAGCAGCATACCGGAAACTACCTCTGAAAGCGGCTGACCTATGGCGTTGCGTGGAGAGAACTGGTGCACACAGACGGGACTTCTGGGATCTATGACTGTACATCCAAGTCAATTTCTCGTAGAGATAGGAAGGCTGTTTATATTTTAAAACACCAAATAGCAAACATGCTAAGTGCAGTTTGCGTCGGTGCTTCATTTTAAGAATGGAATGTTTGTTGAGATATGGGGTCACATGAGCTCTTGACGGAATATCAAAACAGAAGCGGGCACAGGTATTTTGAACTCTTTGTATAAGTTTTTGTGTCCGCGCTAGAAGTCTGGGGCCATAAACCACATCCATATAATTTAATTTGGACAACACTAGGGACTCCACAAGTTGGATACGTAAGTCTTCTTTTAAATACGGTCTCATTCGATAAAGAGTTTTTAATTTATAAAAGCAATTTTGTATTGACTTGATCTTTGGGCAAATTGTCTTTTGTTTGGAGTCCGGAGACAACCTTCAAAACCTATACGGAAAAAAGAAGAGTATTATGTCTTCTATGGTAAGAGGAAGGAGTCTAAATTACTTGAGAGGCCAGGTAGATTCAACCTTATTCTATAACCACTTCCCTGATGGAAGTAGTACATGCTGCTGCGACGGAACATCGCGTGGATGCAGTTGATAGCCTAAAAAGTAACGGCCATCAGCATAGTGGATACGACGCAAAAAGGTTGTATTCAAATGTACTAATCTTTTTAGATTTCTCTGAACAAATATGACGGGACAATTTATGTTATCAATTACTTATAGGAAATTGATCATCTTTCAAAATAACTCAACGTGGGAGTCATACAATGGAATGTTATAGATAATAACTAACAGTAGCTTTGGTAGCTCCGGGGCATTTGCGGCTAACTAAGCACTTCTGTCTCAGCTGTATAAGGCTTTACCCTATTTAGCTTTCCGTATGTAACTGTATTTAGCAGAAGTATAGTTGTTTTTCCAAATAAAATTCACTTTACTTGGATGACTCTTCATCATCATCATCAGCCAGAAGACGTCCACTGCTGAACATAGGCCTCCCCCCTTTAACCTCCACACTGAACGACAGCCTGTCTTTTGCATTCACTGGATGCCCGCGACTCTCACAATGTCGTCGGTCCATCTAGTGGGAGGCCTCCCTACGCTGCGTCTTCCGGTTCGTGGTCTCCACTCCAGAACCTTTCTTCCCCATCGGTTATCGGTTCTTCGAGCGATGTGGCCTGCCCATTGCCACTTCAACTTGCAAATTTTAACAGCTATGTCGGTGACTCTGGTTCTTTGGCGAATATCCACGTTTCGGATTTTATCGCGCAAAGAAACTCCGAGCATAGCTCTCTCCATTGCCCGCTGTGTGACTCTGAGTTTTTCCAAAAGGCCAACAGTTAAGGACCACGTCTCAGTACCATATGTCATCACTGGCAACACACACTGGTCAAAGACCTTCGTCTTGAGGCACTGAGGTATCTTGGACGAGAAGATGTCACGCAATCTGTCACGAAGCTGGGGATGACTCTTACTTTAACACAATTAAATGGGTGAATCGATCTTGATGAAATTACATAAGTAAATAGACCTTATGAGAATATGGAATACTTATTTAAACCACAAAATGAGAAAACGTACTAAATTGCATATGGCAGCATGGAAACTAAAAAATGTGTTTAATAACTACAAAAAAAGTGTTAATAAGCAAATATTATTGCAGTACAAGGTGTAAAGTTAACACACAAAATGATCCAAAACTTCCTAAGTTTGTAGGTGAAATGTTGATTTTAAAAACTGGTTAGAAAAACAGTTTTTGGGGATACCCATCCTACGACCCAAAGAACCCATGCGAAGTCACTAATTGTTTATAAGCTCACTTACTATTTAAATTATTTTGCTTCAAAATAACAAATAATAACATCAACACGATAACGATTAAAATAAAACAAAAGCACATCAACACGTCTATTCAGGATGCGACGCCGAAATGAACTGATGGACCGATCGGAGATCGCGAGTTCGGAAGCCTCTGATTCATGACCTTGCGAATTACATACCGCCTACATAAGGATATTTTAAGTAAACACCTTTTTTCTAAATGGCTGGCTATGGTGCATTGACTTCGTAAGTACGAGATCTACTTGGCGTCATGAGGCTTTCCAAGGCTATCACGCTGTCGCAATAGATGACTGATTTACACAAAATAATATCGGAATTCCAGAGTGGACGCGCGAACCGCAATTTCTACAGAGGAAAACAATAGTTTCACAATTCATTTGGTACTTATTACATATTTATGTAATGCTATGTAATATAATTATTTATTACTAGCAACGCAGCCCGGCTTCGCACGCGTGTAAATCTTTTTTTTTACACCTTGGGTTACATTATTGGAGTTTTAGTGGTGATTCCAATTTAAAAAAAACCTGTTTTTTTATGCCATACGTGGCTAACAAGCAGACGGGCTGCCTGATGGTAAGCAGTCACCGTCACCTATGGATACTTGTAACACCAGAGGCATCACAAATACGTTGCCGACCCTTTAGAACTCGATTAACCCGCCTTTTAAAGAACCCCATGTTGTACCTTCTCGGAAACACCGTAGAAGGTAGCTCATTCCACATTTTGCAGGTATGAGGCAAGAAGGATCGTGTGAATAGCAGTGTGCGATTTCCACTGATCTATGATGTGTGGATGAGCCATCAGGCGGTGGCGGCTAGTGCGATGGTAAAACCGCGACGCCGGCATCAGATCAAACAGTTCTTCAGAACACTCCCCGTTGTAAATGCGATAAAAGATACAAAGAGATATAAGACATCACGTTATGATAGAGTTCGAAATACGTGGAAGACATCATCAGCGCTGATGATAATAGGGAGATGAGTCCTATACCTAGCTGGGTATACAGGGTGTAATGGGAACACTCTCGAAGTCAAAAGAAGGTAATTGTACTCATCATTATGAACAACTTTTACTATGGGACCAACCCTGAAATCGCGAAAAAAATCAGCTGTTCCATACATTTTGTCAAGTGGCAATGACCGTTTTCTATAGAACAGCTGATATATTTTTCGCGATTTCAGGGCTGGTCCCATAGTAAAAGTTGTTCATAATGATGAGTACAATTACCTTCTTTTGACTTCGAGTGTGTTTCCCTTACACCCCGTATATCCTTTGTGTTAATATATCTTTGTCTCTGACCAATATTTTACACGTGTTTTTCCCACTATAGATCTGATCTCGTCGACTCATCGAGCCTGTGGTTTGCCTGTGGAACTGCGCTCTTATAAATGATTCCCTCAGGGTTTTACTTGTATTCATTACGCATAGCCACGTGTTCTGCCCCAACGCTATAATCTGACATCTATGACATTTTTCCTTCTTCGGATCTTTTATCGCGCTGAGTAGGAGACTTGATAAAGTTTATGTTACAGCCAAAGTGATTAATTAGCAATTATACATAATGGCTAGACATTATGAATAATGACTAAGTTGTGTAGATAAAGTGATAAATTATTTACTTTATCTAGATACTAGCGACCCGCCCGCCCGGCTTCGCACGGGTGTAATTTACAAGCAAAGCCGGGGCAGGTCGCTAGTTATAGATATAAACCTTCCTTGAAAATGTATCTATCTGATGGTGAAAACCGCATCAAAATCCGTTGCGTGGTTTAGGAGTTAGCGGCCATACAGACATACAGACATACAGACAGACAGACGCGGAAAGCGACTTCAATTTATACTATGTATATCAGAGATTATTCATAATAGCCAGTGGGAGTTGGTTAAAGTAATAAATAGGTATCTAAGGTCCCGCTCACTTACTCTCCATATATAGCAAAAGCAGGTGAAGTAAGGCCCAGACAGAATGGTGTAAAAATTCAGATAATAAATAAACATCGATTTGAAAACCTCCCTTTTTCTTTGAAGCCATTAAAAAGGAGATGCATATTAGACAAGTGCAACTGTGGGAGATGATCCAATTATGGGTCGATGACCATGACAAACTTTTGAAAGAGACGTGGTCAAACTTGGTTTAAAATAGAAAAGACTGACGAAAGAGGGCGAACGCTTATTCCTAGAGTAGGCGGAAACGAGCTGATGATGATGATATATCTATATACCCAATAGATATTTTATGATTGATATGAATCCAACCATTCTACATGGTAATGGGGTTTTCAAATCACTTATGTCACCTTTCGGACGGCTCGGCAAATACCAGCTTAAGGCTTTGGATTCAATAGAAAAACGAGCAACAAAGCTTATTGGCGACCAAGCATTAGTTAAAAAATGGGTTCAAAACCAACAGTGGAAAATCGCAATCTTGTTCATATTTTACAGGATTTTCCACAGTGTGCAATGGAACTTCATGACCTTGTTCATCATCATTTCATGGACATCTAGAGAAAAGGCTAAGCGTCACTCTTACATGGTCGAAATACCATTCATTTGCACCAAGCTTCTTGCCTCCTCTTTCTTAATTAGAACGGAATAACAATGGAACATCTTGCCTCTGTTTATGTTTCCGCAGCATTACAATCTTCGAGTGTTCAAGTCTAGGGTTAATAGGTTATTACTAGGCATCTTCAACTGCATCATTGCTTTCTATCACGTGAGATTGAGATCATATGTTAAGACTAGTTCGATGAAAAAAAAAAAATATACTTAGATCCTTGTACAAAATCACAAAGCAACAGATTAACGGCCTCTTATACCAAATTTGACGGTTATAAATCAATTTTATTCTGTTAAATTACAATATTTGAGCTGGAAAAAAATATATGTCACAGATACATCTGTGTTTGAGTTTATGATTTGGTTCAAAACACGATAGAATAAACTTTCCTTGATAAAAAAAAAAATCTGAAACAAAGTCGATTTAGTTAATTTTTTCGTTTTATGCTCTACTCAAAGCTCATAACAACCTGGAAATTGCATGTACTGAAAGGCAATCTTACTAAAAAAAAATTGATTTTGATAGATTTTTGATAGTGAATAGTTTCGTTTTTTAGTGAAATTAAAAGCGTAAAAAGGTCGCGAGAATTTGCGCGCGGCGCGTTCAGTACCGCGCCAGGCGTCATCGAGGTCGGGCCTATGTTCGTTTTTGTCATTGCACTCCCCTCGCGGGCGTCCTGACTCTTGCGTGGCAAAATACATCGTCGCTATAACTTGGCGGGGGCTGAGGGAGCGTTTTGTTGCCTACGCGACTCGGATAATAGGCCGTTAATTATACATAATTATCACATCATCAGTTAGTATAAAATAAGATAATTCACACACTGCAACATGACCTACTATGTGGCAGCCGTTGACCTCTTATCTACCTATTTTTAGAAATGTGATTTATAAAGAGTATATTATTTCTAGATATTTCCAGAACTTACCATAATGAGTTTGGGAGGTTTAATAAAGATTAGTCATGGTCATGCCGAGAACAGAAACCAGTGGACGGACTAGGCCTGTGTCCCAATGTTTCATTTAATACAAATAAACTAGGCAAGTGCAAGTCAAGCTCGCGCACTGAGAGTTCCGTACCACCACAAAATACAATAAGGTTGTCCAAATAACCGAATTACCAGTTATTATAACGCCTTCCATTATTGTTGAAGTAATTTGCTACGCAGTTTGCTACAGGCTATCGAGTACAATAACTTGGTAATGATCAGAAATTTGTCATCGACTCGCACTTGGCCATTATTTATTATTTGTTGTTATACTTTAGTTAGAGTGTGTACTACAATCATGCTAAGTTTGACGCTTGTACGTATTATCGTTTTTACAGGGGACCCCCCTTTCGTTTTAACTTTTTGACTTATTTATTATTTGTTAGTTAATCTGCCGTCACGTTACATATTCTGTGAAAATTTCATCTGTCTATCTATTACAGTTCAAAAGATATAGCCGTTAATAGGTAGGACAGACAGACGGACAGACAGACATCGTAGGCTTAGTAATAGGGTCCCGTTTTTACCCTTTGAGTATGGAGCCCTAATAAACCTCCTCTTTTTTTGAAGTCTGTTAAAAATAACATGTACAGCTAAAATAACAGTTCCTGTATTTGTACGGCAAGGACATTGTTATCTATTGGTATTTTCTACTCATCGACCAGTGGTCTACAGGAAGTTGGTTAAGTGCCTTGATAAGGGAGCAATTATGGTAAGGTTGAATAATAGGTACCTACATTTGTTGAGATTGCTGATTCATTGCCACAAGCCATGATATTGTTGGCAGTAGCTTGATTAACATTTGTTAGAGTATATTATCAGTGTTAATTAAACTTCTGTTTTTAATGAAACAATACACTGATCAAGTTTTATAAAGGTTGTCCCTCACCGGAAGCATTCACTTGTAATGTAACATTTTAGATTCGATTTTGAGCAATATGTTTCGGGACATTTTTGCACACACGGCCATCTGACCCCAAACTAAGCAAAGCTTGTGATATGGCTGCTGTGTCTATGCCAGACTGATATACATACATATATAGTTTTAAATACATACTTAAATAGATATTAACACCCAGATACAGAACAAACACAAATGTTCATCACACAAATGTTTGTTCTAGGTGGGAATCGAACCCACGCCCCAAGCGCAGAAGGCAGGTTCAATACCAACTGGACCAATGGGCTATCTTACAATTAAAAACGTTACAATACTGCCGCCCTGGCTGATGAGTATTCGCCTGTTTTGCAGATTATATCATTACAGGTTGCGCACTGTAATGCTCGGGTCTCCTCCCTCACTGATATAATGCTCGAATCTGTAACGTTACATTACAGGCGAATGCTCCCGGTGAGGGAGCACCTTAAAGTTAAGTTTGTGTTTTAGTAGATCTGTCTTAGATAGTATTAGGTTATAGTTGGTTATTATTAAACTTTTTTTTAAACTTTAATAACACCAGAGCAAATACAAAAATATGTTAAAAATTTGTGTGTTGAATGGGGGAACCCCCATTTAGAGTAACTTGTTGACTTATTATTATTTCTTAGTTAATCTGCCGAACATTACATATTCTGTGAACATTTTAACTAGCTGTCTATTACATTTCGAAACATACAGCCGTTAAAAGGTAGGACGGACAGACAGGCAATGTAAGCCCCTATTACTAAATAGGGTCCAACAGGAAGCGATGGCGTCAGCACTAAGGATCAAATCCACAAACCAGTGGAAAAGCACCGGTATTGTTACTAAGCAATAATCGACCGTGCGGCGAGGATAATTCCCGAAGCAATCCTAGGTACCGATAACATAGCTAGCACACATCTAGATTGCAATGAGTATGAGTTGATAACAGATGACAATGTCCTAGATGGGCTATCACCCTTGTGGAACTATGTTCCACAAGGAAATAAGATGCACAGATGGTGCAAAAAACAAGGAGGGAGCAGGCGTTGGCTACTACTCACCTTAACTTGGATTCAAAGAGTCAATAGCCCTAAACGAAACAACGACAGCACTGCAGGCGGAGGCCATGGGCCTACTACTGGCAGCAAGAGCAGTTGGGCCTTTTAATGAGTTACTTTTGGCCAATGAGTTACTTTTGGACAATAAAAGAATCATCATGTTTACTGACAGTGTGGCTACCATCTATGCACTCAGAAGGCCCGTCATAAGATCTAGAGTTACTGCTGAGTGCCATACAGCTTTACAAGCACTCCCGAGCAAGTACAGAACGATAGTGAGATGGACGAAAAGCCACGAATCCTGCGTAGGTAATATAACGGCAAACACTCTTGCCAAGGAGGGTGCTAGGAAACAGGTAAACATCCGTGATGGGAGTGTGGGAGCTACTGTGTCTTCACACTGAAAAAGAAGAACAGTATCTGAAGGACAAGAAAGATGACTGTAAGCATGCTAAAGTAGCTTTCCCAATTCTTGACAGACAGATCTCTGATTAATGCAATAACATTGTAAAACATTGTTTCTATTATTATTTCACTGTAGTATTTCAATCACCAGCTTCTAATTGTCTGTTCAAATACCTAGCAAAAGTGACCAGAATTTCATGATGTATTTTTGTACAATTTACTGCAGCACAGCTATTACAAAAGGTAGGTACAAAAACTTAGAATGAGTAGGTACGGTATATGTAGGCAAGGAAATATGTAGTTGAGACAGAACAGCGAAAGAAAACTTCAAAAGCTTTGTTCAAACACGAAATTGGTTAAAAGCTCTGCCATCACTAACCTGTGGCTCGTTTGATCCATGCATTGATAGGTATATAAATGATCCAAGTTACTTTTGTAGGTACGTCATTTATCGTTTCCACTTTACTTACGCCTGAAAATTAAGTGGATAAGACGTACTAAAAACACTGCCGTTTTTAGTTTTCTGTATCAAATAAATGTAAAGAAATTTCAGTATTCCTTTGTGCACTTACCAGTAGCTGATTTCCGAGCATAAAGGCCTTCGTAAATTCACAAACTGCACTGATAAATCACGACGTGAATGCTTTTCTACCGTCTTGCAATCCATCTAAAGTTCCAAACAATGCATTTACTGAGGCAATTAACAACAAAGCGTGTGCATCGCTTCGAATGTAGTTCACTTCATGAGAGATATTAAAATAAAACTTTTTGATCGTTGCCTAAGTTCACAAAGCATATAGGCGCGAACGATCACAGGCGAACGGCGAAACTTTAATCGACATGCAACTGAAGCAAAGAGTAGTGTGACACTTTCATAGTTTGTAGTAGCATTTTTTGTTATTAGTTTGTAAGGTTTAGGATTTGTAGGGCATAACGATTATAATATTAAACTAGACAAAACTGTGCTAATAAGTCTTCTGTGACAAAACTCCCAAAAATCACCTTACTTTTCATTATTGCATCGCTTGCATCAACTCAACTTGCTTGGTTTTTTTTTCTGTTGCATTGCAACAGCATCTTATATGCATCAACAGATTGCATCCTTCTTGCAATCATTCAATATGTCAAAATTATAATTAGAAAGAAACACCAAGATCTGAAAATGTCAACCAATGAACTAGTAAGACAAGGATAGAAAATTTATTATCATGTCATCAGTCTGATTTAAGATTTGGAACAAAATTAAATTTTTGAATTGATATCTGTCGCATCTGTTTTTTTTTTTCTCCCCTCTTGACAATTTTGGCGTCACACGTCTTGTGCATTTGCTGTCAAGTATTAAAATATTGTCAACTTCAACTCTTATTTAAATGCACTTTAAATGGCTTCTTTTGTGGAGGAGCCACCACAATTTCACCAAAGCTACTGGGATTATTTGGGATAGACCAAAGAGTACATTTTATATTAGACTAGCAACGCATCCCGGCTTCGCACGGGTGTAAGTCTTATTTTTTACACCTTGGGTTACATTATTGGACTTTTAGTTAGGATACCTATTTTTTTTTTATATATTAATAATATAGCCTATGTCTCCCGGGGATAGTTTTGCTTCCTAACAGTGAAATAATTTTTCAGATCGGTTCAGTAGTTTCGGAGCCTATTCAATGCAAACAAACAAACAAACAATCAAATCTTTCCTCTGTATAATATTAGGATAGATAGTATAGATAGATATACAATCAAACGAAAGAGATTGTCCAACGAGCACAAAGAACGATGACTATGTATAATATTCCACTGTGAATTTACCAGACGGACCGCTGTTATATATACACTAAAACAAAGATAATTATAACTATAATAGTGTTAACAGACGTATGGATTTGGTTGACGGACCGCCGTCCAACCAACGGGAGAGAAAGAGTGAGAGTATCCTGAGTATCATATTTCCCTCTCTTTCTCTCCCGTTGGTCAGACGGCGGTTGAGGTCAACCAAATCCGTCTGTTAGCACTATAACATACCTATTTATACACACAGAACACCCCTATAAACTATAAACGTTACTAAAAACACCGACTTCACCAAGCGCGAACTCGCGACGCGAGCTTGCTGTTGATATTCAATGTGCATCTAACAATACGGTGATCGCTACCGGTTTTCACTTTGCTGATCACGGAGACATCATTGAATATTCCCTTCTTGGTCGTCATGATGAAATCGATCTTATTTTTAAGTTTGATTGAACCATCGGGGGTCATTCTCGTCCTCTCCCTGGGAGCTCACTTCTGAAAGTTCATCAAATAGAGATCCTCCTTTGGGGAATTTGTCATAGGTATTAGGTAATTGGCAGGCGGCTTGGAGATCGCAGAGCGTTCACCATTCAGTAGGACTTAGAGGATGCTGCTGCCCATCTGGTGGGCTTGGTCGTAGTTTACAGGACATGCCCGGGTCTACGGAATTCGTTAATACCTACCAACTAAATGGACCTAAACTCGATTCTCCAAGCGCCTACTATGTTTCGGCTGTTTCACTTGGCAGTCAATTATCCTATCTCAGAGTAGGCGTCTCAGAAATTTATATTTTTTCTGAGCTAGGCGTTCTGTTTTCGTAACTAGTTATCAAACAAGAAAAAAAAATCCTTCTTCGTAGCTGGTTACGACAATTCAGTTGCAACAAGGAATAAAGGGTAGGTATATTCTACAATCTACGACTAAACTAAATCAAACTCATAAATATCATGATAGGCAACTCTAGGCTATTAGGTAGGACTGATCTTTGTGTGAATTTCATTATAATTATCATCATCATCAGCCACGTCCACTGCTCAACATAGGCCTCCCCCTTAGAACTCCACACTGAACGACTGCCATCTGCATACCTAACCTACTGGATGTCCGCGAAGCTCACGATGTCGTCGCGCGGTCCATCTAGCTAGTGGGAGGTCTACCTACGCTGCGTCTTCCGGATCGTGGTCTCCACTCAAGAACCTTTTTTTTTTAAAATTATAAATAGGCTTGCGCTTGATCGCCAACTCGCCTGATGTTAAGCGTGTCTTCCCCATCGGTTATCGGTTCTTCGAGCTACGAGGTCTGCCCATTGCCACTTCAACTTCAAATTTTTATGATAAAGTCGATGACTCTGGTTCTTCTCCGAATATCCTCGTTCCGGATTCTATCGCGCAAAGAAACTCCGAGCATAGCTCTCGCCATTTCGCTCATAGCTCTCATTTTATGTGAAATTATCTTCGAATTTGATCGATGAATTATGTTTTTTTTTTTCTTATTATGAATAGGCTTGCGCTTGGACGCCAACTCGCGCGATGATGCGGCCTACGATGGAGCTCGCTTGCCTAGAAGAAACCTATTCACTCTCGACTCGTGAAGACACCCAGATTGTAACTATCGGGGAACACCCACTCAGGCAGGCTCTGTATTCACTGAGAGATTGTGACTCTATAGGAAATATAGGAATTGTATTTTGGTGACGTACATATACTTATTTATTTAGTTAGCAAGCGTAGTGATTTCTAAACTTGCAAGTTACCTGCCTACCTCTGAAAAACGCAAGCGAAGCCGCATGATAAAGCTAGCAAAAGACAAATCCCAGGTAGAATCATGGCCGTAGAGCAGATGCGTTACATAAACCACAAAGGGTGTCCGTGATCGGTAAACAGCCATTCTTTCAAGGATCAAAGCCTGAATGGCGCTGCGGCGGGCTAGCGTTTAATAAGATTTATTGTAACCGATCTTGTTGTGACATCGACAATGGCGCGAGATCCTTGCCGGTAAAAATCGGGTAAATATTGCCTTTGTGTGGTCCTAGTATTCATTGTTGGGTGCAGTCAGAATTCTTACGAACACACCTGGCTGAAATTAAAATTGGACTGACTTTTTGATTTTTGCTAATCTTGTTTTTAGGGTTCCGTACCCAAAGGGTAAAAACGGGACCCTATTACTAAGCCTACTGTCTTATGTCTAGGTATCTATGTATGTATGTCTGTCTGTCCGCCGTACTCGGCTATATCTTTCGAACCGTAATAGACAGCCAGTTGATCAGAGAATATGCAATGTTACGGCGGATTAATAAAAAAAAATAAAAAATGTCTACAAGTAAAAATGAAAGGTGGTGTCATACAACAAACGTATTTTTTACGTGCTCTAATTAAAACACTGTTTTAAATGGCATTCACTAAAGTTAGGTATATGATTATTTTTGGTCTAATTAATGTAAATCGTACAAGCGTCAAACTTGGCATGATTATAGTAGGTACACACTAAAGTATAGGTAACAACAAATAATAAATAATGACCAAGTGTGAGTCGGTGACAAATTTCTAAGTACCTACTTAGGTACACCAAAGTAGGGCGCGGTCGGTACTTGGATGGGCGAGCCTGGGCATGATGTTGTATTTTTGCACTACTTTTTAGGGTTCCGTACCCAAAGGGTAAAAACGGGACCTTATTACTAAGCCTACGATGTCTGTCTGTCTGTCTGTCCGTCCGTCTGTCCCCATGAAGTTTGTGCTCATTATACGAGTCCTTTGGAACCTACATAGGAAGGCCTAAAGCCTAAAGTTTCTAGTAAGTACCTATTTACTAGTAGAGTAGGTACTAGATTTACTGGTAACTCTAGTCTAGACTTTAGGTCTTTCCCATAAAATACAACTTTATTCCCACTCAGTACCTACCTACCTAAACAATAAAAGCCTGACGACTCGGACCAAATGTGTTGATACCAGCCAGTGAGTTATTATAATGCACAGCTATTGACTGACAACCTTATCTGTCATAGTGGCGAAAAGAAGGAACTAGAGAGGACATCTTCACCTTTGTTCAAAAGAAACGATAGTGGTTCCCTCACTTAGCTGTTTAGATAAGTCGGTCGAACTGTATAATGTACCTCAAGAAATCCAGGCTCGAAGGCAGTCATCGCGGGACACTTTAATCTTAACGAGTTAACGACATATAAACATAAAGTTGTCCACTTTCCCGTCACTAAAAGGCGATTGTTGTTAAATTTAACGGCACATAACATAAAATGAAACGGCCCTGAGTCATCACGGCAATTACTATATTGACGAGTTAAGTACGTTCAATCTAGAAAATTTAATGAGAACAATAATTTCTGCAGTGACAACTATCTAAGACGCTCGAAGAACCGATAACCGATGGGGAAGAAAGGTTCTGGAGTGGAGACCACGAACCGGAAGACGCAGCGTAGGTATGCCTCCCACTAGATGGACCGACGACATTGTGAGAGTCGCGGGCATCCAGTGGATGCAAAAGGCAGGCTGTCGTTCAGTGTGGAGGTTAAGAGGGGAGGCCTATGTTCAGCAGTGAGTCTGTGGACGTCTTCTGGCTGATGATGATTGTTGAATGAAACATCAATAAAACCTTCTGGCACAACATACGTTACACAAGTAGGTACACACACATATACACAATACACAAGTTCACACAACACAAACAAGTTACAATGAACGCAGAGATTCAAACTGTGTCGATCGGACCTAGTTTTGTAAATCGGACGCTTATTTTTACCTTTTACTTACACCGAATACCGAACCGATGAAACCTTCTGAGGCCTATCTTTTACTTGAACAGTGTATCGAAGGTAGAAATCTTTGTTGCTATTTTAGTATAGTTCAAAGTTCGTTTCTACACAGTGAACTATCCTAAAAGGCTTTTGAAAGGGCTTTTAAGACTTTTTGTATGGTAAACCTTTGATATATGATTCATTACAGAAATAAATACTTTTTTCGAGTTGAAGTATACCTAGAGCTGGTTAGAGTCGTTCTTACGTTTTGAATCGACTTCGGAACGGCTCTCAATTCGGTTCGTTTTTACCCTAAAAAAACGATTTCTGTCTGTCTGTCCGCGCATCCGTCTGTCTGTCTGTATGTCTTACCTTTAAACGGCTGTATCTTACGAACCGTAATAGATAGCCAGTTGAAATTATACACAGAATATGTAATGTTACGGCAGATTGACTAGCAAATAATAAAAAGTTAAAAAAATAAAAACGAAAGGGGGGTCTCCTCCATACAACAAACGTATTATTTTTACGTATTTTTTTATTAGCTTTAATGTAAAAACGGTAATACTTACAAGCGTCAAACTTAACATGATTATAGTACACAATCTAAAATATAACAAAAAATAAAAAAATGGCCGTGTCAGTGACAAGTTTATGTTCATTACCAACTGGTAATTTCGTTATTGAATTTTTTGGTGGTACGGAACCCTCAGTGCACGATCCCGACTTGCACTTGGCCGGTTTTTGACTCTGTACAGTGCACACATCTACGCATATGCGTCACATCAGTAGGTAAATAATTATTACCTAGCTATTTTGATTAATTTTAATTATACTTAAGTACTACTTAAAAGTGCAGCCAAAATTATGAAACAACAAGACAAAATATCTCTGCATATGTGAGAAAATCTTACCCCAAATCGGAGTGACGGCGAGAGAACCAAGTCAAAAACGAAATTTAATGGTACCCCAAGCACGTATGTGATTGGTCATTTCAGTATATCTGTGTAAAACGCAGCGTGAATTCAGAATGAAATACAAAAATCGCGAATTGTTTATAGGCAGATAACGCGTGGATTTCGGCGGAATTTCATCGGAAGCGTAGCGGATACAGCGCAAAAGAACGAAATAACGCTTGCAAAATTCTGTTATCACATCACTGGTATAGCAAGTAAAGTTTGTTAAAATTATTTCTATTCCCAAGAGAGAAAATGTTTAGCAAAAAAAAAATTGAGCAGAGCTAGTTAGCTCCAGCTTAAATTTTTCTGATTATACGGAATTATAAGCTTGGGATGTATCACAGAAAAGTTTTTTGTTTAAATTAGAACGGCTGTGAAGAAATTTGTTGTAGCCAGTTGCACCCATATAAACGAAACGTCAGTCATTCGAAATCAGTTAGCAACTGTGATGCGGACAAAGAACTTTGAGACCTAACCCAAAAAGGTAAGTTCCAAGTTCTTGGATGCGGAATTCGACGTTTTGATTTTAAGAATGTTCAATCAAGGTTCTGTCACAATGCCTGGCGACATATTTTCCTTCTCATTTCCGTTCTATTTACTTCTCTTTTCTGTGGGATGCCACTTAGCCAAAAGAAAGTCATTGTAGTCATAATTATGAACATCTTTTATTACTACTCCCTAACCATGAAATCGCGAAAAAAATATTAGCTGTTCCATACATTTTGTTGTGAGTGAGTGAAAATATAAATTTCATCAAAATCGGTGTAGCAGTTTGTTTTTAAATCAATATAACTGGAAAAAATATGTCATCCAAGTAAACGAAAATGTCTATTTACTTATTTTGAAGTCAGTTTTACAAATTGTTATTTTTTTAATTCTGTTTCCTAATTAATAAAAAAGTTAAACCTAATGCCACTATTCTCTATTTAGCGTATACGATGCCTAAAGCAGTTAACTTCATTGCTGCAATTTATCATTACTCTTAAGTCATTGTACACGTCCCCATTAACTCAGTTTTACCGATTTAATTTCGGGCTTTCCCTCAAATCTTATTGATGGCTAATCACGACCACAGACAAGGTAATCCCACAATTTATTGGTCGTTACCAGAGTCGTCAACATTATGGTGCAGATTTATAAATTGTTTACTGCTAGTAGAGTTCACAGTAGTGGTGGATCTGCCGGGTTATACGGAAAGGGTATAAATACGCGAATGGTGCTAATTTAGCACCGTTAGATTGTTTGCACCTATACTGCAAGAAAACTAAGTAAGAAAGTAAAAAGAACTTACTACTTCCTTCTAATTACTTACTTCATAGTTACTAAATAAGAAAAATTGAAATACAGCCGTGTTTCTGACTGAACCCATAAGCATTGCCATTCAGCGTAGTAATACCGCCAGCATGCTGGGTACGATGCCAACTGATAGTGGGCTTGAGCATTTAGATTGTATTTAATTCTAACGGTCTGTGGGCAGTCTTACCGGTTTTGTAGTGTTAGTGTTAGCTTGTATTTTGTTTAGTTAATAAAAGCTATTGCCATTTATACTTAGTTCAAACTATAATTTTTCGGGGTAATGTAAGTTACTCCTTATAACATCAGCTATCTACCAGTGAAAGTCCCGTCAAATGCGATCTAGCTGCTTAGGAGATTAGCCGGAACAAACATACAGACAGATAAAAATATGTTTTTTTTTTGTCATACGTACCGTACATACCGTGATTTCAGGGTTGGTCTCATAGGAATGTTACATAGGACAAGTTGTTTACAATAATGAGTACTATGAGCCTTTCGGCTTAGATACTCTTTCAGAATAACCTTGTTAGGCAAAATGAATGAAGCGCTATTCTGCTAATGAAATGAAATTGAATCGACATAAATAAGGTGACAATGCAAGGGCGTTAACAATGAGACCGGTCACAATACTACAGCATTATGTGGGTTAAATAGTGGTGGACCACCCTTAATGTATGGCTTCGTTGTGGCTTCGTGGCGTTGTTGTAAGTAGAACTTCTTTTATATTTCCCCTACTATAAAAAAATAAAAGAAGTATAAAAGAAATATAAAATATAAAAGAAGTTCTACACATTCATCATCATCAGCCCGAAGACGACCGCTACTCAAGGTTACCAGATCCAATAATAAGTTTTCTTGGAAAAATCCCTGTCTTGGCAATAAATTTCCTGACGTTTCGGCAGTTGCTGAAAGCTATATCCAGCAATGAAAAGTACGGGGTTCAGATGAATAAGTAATTAATAAATAATCAGGCCTTGCGGCTACGGTATAGAACCTCTTTTTAGGTTGGTTGGAAACAACGATGTCTATTGACAGAGTTAGTTAATGCCGACGATAAAACTTTACATAAAAATTTACCCATGTAAAGTTTTATCGTTATAAATTTAATAGTTATCAATCAATTAAAAATCGGGGTTTTTATCCCGATTTTTAATTGATTGCTAACAATTAAATTTTATTCTTTAATTATAATTTTATTTCTTACAATTAATCTTTTATTTTTATTCCTGACAATTTCAAATTTTCCCTGTTTCCCTGATAGACAGCTGAAATTCCGGACATGACAAGAACATTCCTGTCATCTGGTAACCCTAGCTGAACATACCTAGGCCTCCCTTATGATTTCCACACTGAAAGCCTCCCGTCTGTGCCCGCTGAAATTGCCAGTTTACCTCATAGCACCCATTGCGTAACGGTGTCAATTTATCTATACTAATTACAAGCGCGGCTGCGGTGTCACTCGCGTAACAAACATACAGTCGAATGATAGCCTCCTTTTTTGAAGTCGGTTAAAAATAACCTCATGCGAAACAAATGTCAGGGCCATCTAGCGGGAAAGACGCCAAACATCATGTGCCGCGCTGCACTTGATGTTGGCGTTTTCCTGCTAGATGGCACTGTCAGTATCATTCACAGATTTACACCGTTGAAGAGTTCCACTTTCCACCTCCTGATCCTCATCAGATCAGTTCGACGGTACCAAATTATTGTATTGCCATCTGAATAACTTAATACTAGCAAAGTTTCAAATCGATATGACAATCACAAATAGGTTAAAATCGACTTTGTTAGTTACAAGACTTACAAGTAATAAACATAATAAAAGAGCATGTAAAAAGCGACATAGCGCCTAATTTTCACACAACAAGGGCCCGCTAAAACTGAAAAGTTCAACTTTTTTGTTTTATTTTCTTATCATACTAGTTTTATCTAATCATGGACGACGTGCTGGTAACTAAAAATACCGTAATGAAAAAAAAAAAAAAAAAATTGGCAAATACAAAAATTTCTGTTTTTCCATCGATCTATATTATGTACTTTCAGTTTTCAGTACTATCACTTTGCGAAAAAATTGCGAGGATGTTAGGCGCTGTGGAATAAAAATATAGAAGAAATATCCCAAAGAACGCAGGGAAACGCTAGATGCAGGTCGCTTCCAACCGGCCCTTTTAGAGATCGATGGGAGAGGCCCATGTCCAGCAGTGGACGTCCTATGGTATGGCTGAAATGATGATGATGAAGATGATCCCAAAGATAGAGTAGTTTTAGAAATTTCGGAGAGATACAATTTTCACATTCCCATGCTGTTATCATTTCGATTTAGCCCAACAATGCCTATAGATTGGAAATGTAGGATCAAGCAGTCAACACCGCTATAATTAGGGATTCATTTTTATAAAAATATTGTGGTTATTCTCACAAGCTTCCATTTCGTTCGTGACGTGTCCAAAATTCCAGTGGACAAAGGGCTGTGGGTAGCCAAGAGTAGCGTAGGTAGCCTCGCCCGAGAGCCTTCCTCAATATCATGGACAGCGGGGCACCATTGTCACTGCGGCCATTGTGCCGAGAGCACAGACCAAAAATCATTAATTTTGTATCACAAAGCAAGAACCCACAAATCGAACCTGAAAAAAATTAGGGACCATTCAGGGCCGGTCACTGACATGTCGGGACGCGACCGAGATTGAAGTTGAAGTCATTCCCAGCTTTAATTATTCCACCATGACGCTGGAACCGTAGATTCCGTACACTGAAAGTATAAAGACTTCATTGTCCAAGGTTTCGTCATATTAAATAACACATAATAATTTTACTGCTCATAAAAATCATAGTTTACAATGAATATAGGTAACAACAACATCTAGCGGTCATTGGTGCTCGTAAAATTAGAATAAGACTGCTTTGTTATAAGTCCCTTATGTGGAGTAACGTTCTCAACATTTTTAAACAGTCCACTGATACGAGGTGTTGGGGACATAAATCAGTGGTTCTTTGTCATTAATGTCATAGTCAAACATAAAGATTCATATTTAGTGCAACGTCCCTAAACATCGTAAACGGTGCGTGACAAACGTAACCGGATTAACCAGCTCTATAAAAGATTTAAAAAACTGCGTTTACAGATTGCATCTATAATTGTTTATTCGAATCCCATTTTGATTTATTTTCTGGGGTACTTAAAATTTTGTATACATTGATAGGATATTTGGGTAGCTCTACCCTATAAAAAAAACATTTATTTCAGGTACTTATATACAACCCATACACAGCAAAACAGTAGACAATTTATAACATTCTGGTTACATTTACACACAATTATACATACACACAAATAAGTCACAATTAAAAATCAATACATCAAAATAAATAGTTATGTCATCAGAAATAAAATGTCATTAAAATATAAAAATTAAATTAATTTAAATAGTAAATTTAATATTCTAGTTTAGTCAGTTTAGTAAAAATATAATTGGTCACGTCTAGGAAAGCTACTGGGCCTAGTACCCCCTCTTCGGCATTAGCACTGCGACATGCCTGTTGCAGCAACGCCGAATGAAAGCATAATGCAGTCTAGTAGCAATCATCGTCAGGACGGCGTTGGAGCTGGCCCATACTCTGCGCACCAAGGAAGCGCCTTGCGCATGGTCGCGTGGAAACAATCTGTTCGCGCCTCCGCAAACATGCCCGAGGAGCTGCAGAACCGGGGCAGCCCCATCACCGCCCTGAACGCGTTGTTATACTGGACGCGGACTATTGCACACTTCCGATAAATGAAAGTTACTGAATTTCTAAGTATCTGAATGTCTCTACATTCATTAGATTTATGATTCACAGATGGAAATCGAATGGATCATCTACAAATGGTCCAGCAATCAAATCAAAATCAAATCAAATAATTTTTATTATCACACACAAGTTCCATAAAAATTACAATTAAAAATATGAAATTAAATTAATCAGAAATCAGAAAAAATCAGCAATGCTAAAAGACAGGAAGAAGAGCGCTTATTAGAGAAAAAGTTTAGGAAGAAGGAACAAAACGATATACCTATATGATAAAAGGAAGTTATACTTTTAGATTATACGAGTGTATTTAATAAATAATACATCTCTGCTTTGGACTTTCAAGTTGAGAGTTCAAAGAGAGTTCAAGATGGGTTCAGAGTTGAAAAAGCAGAAGTGTAAAGAAGCTATATTATACGGAACCATAACTTGCAATCATCTTGCAGCCTCAGTATGTCATCAAAACGTTAAACAAACCATTCAGCTATCAATAACGTGGTGCGTAACAAACGCGATTAAAGCCACGACTGCCCCCCGAATGCAACCGACGAGAACTGCACAGATGTTTAGGGATAAATTAAAAAGTAAAAAAAGCAAAAACATGCTCCTTTGTCATAGTGAAATTCGCTTTTATTCCGTAAACCTGAATGCGCGGACCCTCCGCTTAGTAATGCTAATCATAATGGCATTACATTCGTTCGTCGGATTTCGTCAAGTATCCCGAGATTGCATCAATTTTTTCTCCCATCCCGATGGTTTTCTCGTTAAAAAACATTAATCTAATCAGGGGTGGATTCCTTACTAATTTAAAAATGTGGTGTGCTGATTGTGTGAATGACGTCGGCGAATGGAGTTGAAGTTCTTTTGATGATGAGATTACGGAGGGAAATCGACTTTGAAATTGCATTTCAAATAATTTAATCTGAATTTTTGTTTTTATCTTGTCCGTTATTTTGCAAACTCACGTGTAAGTTAGCGATTATATAACTTTAAATATTGTCAACTTCTAATATATAACAAAATATAAAAAAAAGTGTTTGTGTGCGCATTCCTCCGAAACGGCACGACCAATTTATTTTTATTTTTTTTAAAGTATATTTTGTATGTGTGAGACACAATTTTTTTTTGTTTAAATTAGAACGGCTGTCAGGCATTTATTAGTCATTAGTCAGTTGCATCCATATAAACGAAACGTCAGTCATTCGAAATCAGTTAGCAACTGTTATGTGCTGTTCTTTCGGAAATATATGATTTATGATTATGATTATGAACTGTGCGGAGTTCAACACGTTGATCTAAATAAAAAACTTCAAGGTTCACTTATAATGCCTGGTAACAGATTTTCCTTCTCATTTCCGTTCTATTTACTTCTCTTTTCTGCGGTGTTAGAATAGGTTGTAAAGTATATTTCATACCGCTAGGTGATTAGGGTGTCCCTAAAGCCGAGCCCTACGAGCGGGTCATAGTAATGAGGCCGAAGGCCGAGCTATACGCGTATGAAGTTGTATTAGAATAAAAGGTCTCTAATCGCATACTGGCAAAATATCAAGACATATGTATCGTATATATATAACAATATGATCGCAATACTGTTACGATATTTTGATAAATTTACCCACCGCAAAATATGCCACATTTGGCCACAATATCTCCAGACGAGGCCAACAATACGACCTTAACACCGCATTCAGAATCCACCATTAGCACAACTGATACAAAATATTTTGACGTTTACTGCTGCCACATACGTATGGGTCCGCAGGGAATCCCGCCATTAGGCACTGCATCTCTACCGTACACTCAATAGCAGACAGCAACGAAGATCGATTCGATTTATGCGTTTTTTGCGGATTCACACAATGGACCCTATTTATTGACAGATAATAGAAAGGATGCGCATCGAACAGTTGGCCGGAATCGATTCAACTTGTAACGCGGTTAGTTATGGTGATCAAAATCACATGTTGCTATCATTCGACGTCATTAACTCAAATTAATGCTTTGAGCCCCCCACATGATTTCAGTAGCTGTGCTTTCCTCACTTTTTCAAACAAACGGAATGAGTTATAGCTCTCTAAAGAGTCACAGATATTTTGTAATCAAGGGCCTTTGAACGACACGCATCTGTATTGCGGTGTTGATTAATTCGAGATGTCAACCGCAACAGACCACTAAAGATACGGGAAATTTTATTTTCTCATCGCTCATTCCAACAACAGAGTAACGCAGGATGCGAGCGTAATAAAAAGTAGATTTAACATTTTTCAGCGGTTCGTCTAAACGTAACCAGGTTAGCTTGGCCCTTGGTTTTTCAGGAAAACGTATATCTGTGAATGTTTCAGGTGAGGTTCAGTGAATGCTGGTCGGTACAAGAATCGCCTGACGAGTTGGGTAGCCGGTCTGATTTACAACTTCCTGAGCGGCGCGCGTTAGCACTGCACTTGATGGCTGCGACATGCATTATGAAATTATTCCTTATTTTAGAAGTTCTCTCTATGTAATCTAGTTTTCTACTTTCACTAAGTTCATATATGTATATAGGTAAGGACCTTTTTCATACTTCACCATTTTTGCATGCCTTTTTAACACTCTTCCGGTGCACTAAGTAAGGAATTCCTTTGACGACCAGCCGCCTCGAACTTTAAAGTGCACTTGTTTTGATCAGTTAACTTTCTGTACTGGGGCCTTACGGACAACAGCTAATTGCGGCACCTAATCCGCTCAGTTGGAAAATCAGGCGAACTTGAACCTTATCGCGCCCAGATACGGTTTGCGGTCGCGTGATTTTCCAACTGAGCGGATTAGGTGCCGAAATTAGCTCTTGTCCGTAAAGCCCCTGCACCGACGTTTCATCGAGCATGCCAATAAAGCCTTTGGCATCCCGACTGCTTTTGTTCATGGTAGTTTTCTTTTGTAATTTTGATTGAAAGGTATAAATATTTGCACGAATGTACGTATTTAGGTATAATAAGTGAGGTCGTGACGTGAGTAAGCTATACTATTTCACTATTAGAATGGTTGGTTTATAGGTGTGGACTCTAATTTTGATAAATTACTAATAATTATTATTTTACTATTATAATAAATATTTTATTTGTATTACTCGTGAGTAATTCCCGTGTAATACAAATAAAATACGTGAAAACCACGTCAGTTTCCATAACACAATTTTATTATAATAATATATTTACTACCAAGGTATAAAATTTGCAAACAACAAACATTATTATTGAAACTAATAACAATGCTTATTGTGTATAGTTTGTTATCTTGGCAGACATTTTTGATGCTTGAGTATATTTTTTTTATATACAATACAAGGTGTTAGAAAGTTCTGTTTATTGCTTAATAATGACATATTTTTGTCGTTATTTAGAGTGGGTGTGATACATAGAGTGTATTGTATGGACAACAAGGTAAAGGGGAACACTCTCCATTTTCTAGAACAGTGCAGTTGGTTTTCTAAATATAAATTCTTTCTCACTATTGTATTTTATATTATCTACATAAGAAGCAGAATGAGAAAAATAATAAATACTTAATAACGTAGGTACTTTTATTTCCATTACAAATTATTTGTACAAATAGTTACTCTAGAATCAAACAAAGCTCATTATCAGGTATTCATTTTTGTATATAGGTATATTTCCAACGAGTTTTTCCAAAATTTGTATTCATAGTTTCATACAAATTTATTAATATTTACCTACTCAGCTTTGAAATACTATGAAATCAGATTCATATTTCGGTAAGTCATTAATATCACTATGAAATTCAATATTGTTAGGTTTTAGAGTCGTAAAATCGTCACAGGTGTCTAATTAAATACGATATTCAAAAATTAAATATTCAGTTTTAATTTCTATCCAATATGCTGGGCCTCTTGGCACTTATAACATCCCACGTAAGTTATTCGATAAAGTACATAGCCACATCCTACAAGTAAAAATCATATTTTAAAAAAATTACTTCACGTCACGGGTATTAGTGAAAATTCAATAAACGGGATTCTAATATCTTAGGTTTTCGCTATATCTAAACAATAAAACACAAAAACCCAGTAAAAAAGAGGTACCCAACCAAACTAGACCCAACTGTATAAGAAAAAAAGGCTGTGGATAATGCAAAAAAAAAAAACATTTCTGGAAAGATTTAATTACTACATATTATAATCTATGAATTTATGTTTATTATGTATTCCTCTCGTTATTGTATTAAAATTTATAGAAATGAATCTTTTACACTCTGTTAAAAAAAATATGGAATTAGTGTTATAGGTACTTAACTACAGTTTGCCCTTTAGCACTTAGGTACACCCTATTTGGTCGTCCATTTGATGACATTTTGATCATCTCGTGTGTGACGCTCAATATCGAAGTGTGCATTTGTAGAACTAGTAGGAATATATCAGTGTGTGCAATACGTGTTTACGTCGTCCCCTTCAGTTTTTGGCATACTTTTTTCGGTACTAGCTCGGGTTTAAGGCAAATCCTAACTATAAATATATGATCAATGATGTAGCGCGTAACCGGAGTGCCTATTTGGTAATTTGTAGGTAGGTACGTAAAGCAGTCAAGGTAGAGATAGTAAACGGATGGGAACTCTTTATTTTGGAATGATGTCATCAAGTCTGTGTTAACAAGTCGCAGAGATAAGCCAGGTTATCGCAAATGCGTCAGCACAGGTACTTTGCAAGCCTGAACAAAGGGAAATCGATTTTTAATGCTGATGTTGATGCTGTGCAGCGTGTCCTACAACTTGCACACAAGACGACCTGAATGAAGCCACGGAGAGTGCCATTGGGGTGGCAAAGTTCTGGTCTAGAAACTTGATTTGACAATAGAATTGTATTTTGCGGAACATCGACTCGAAAGAAGAAGAAGAAGAAGAAGAAGAAGAATGCTGATGTTTATCAGACGAGCAGAGGTGTAAGTGAATGCAATTTCGGGTAAAACTGATAAAACTTGCATCCCAGGAGAACGGCGAAGGTTTCACACATTACTCATATCCCACACGCTAGCAATAAATTTAACGCTGTCAGAGACGAGTAAAAAATAACTGTTCACACGGTTTTCCGTAGAGAAGCTATTGAAATTTTATGATTAGGCAAAACAAACAAAGTAAGCACCGCCATGTTTATAAAGCTCGCAAAGCGCGCTCCTGTTCATGCCAATCTTGCGGCGAGCAACTTGTTGCCGTTGTGAACTTTTGAAGGAAAAGAGAGGCCGATATCGGACGACCCTGTCGGGGGAGGAGCGAGTGCGCGCGGGGAGCGTGCCGCGCCACCGGTCGCTCAACTCGTCTCGCGATCGCATTCAGTCGCTTTTCACACGTTTCCGCGAGCGGCCGTGCTGCGTCTCAGCGTCAACTCGAGCCGTTATGCGACGTACTTTGAAACAAGTTTGACGGGAAATTCGTAAAGTTTTCCGAGAGCGGTCGGACTAGCGTAGCGATGTGCGCGATAAAAGTGATGCAAACTGTGATGGTTTAATCGTAGTGACAGTTTAAAAGTGATTATTCGAGATGTTATCGTTGGGATCATTGGCGGTGCGGTACGCGGCCTGGTGCTGGCTGTGGCTGTGGGTCAGCGGGTTGTCTCTGACGAGCCGAGTGGCGGAGGCGCCGCAGGAGTGCGAGCTGCAGCGCGTGTCCGACGGCAGCGAGGCCACCAGCGTGCAGCTTGCGTGCTCGCTGCGCACCGCCGCCGGCGCCACCGACCTGCTGGCCGGCCTCACTACCTCGCAGGCGCAGCGTATCACAGTTCTCAACCTTCACTGCACGGATGTTCTCTTCTTTGAGAGCTCACTGGACCTCGGTCGAAGAAAAGAGGAGGGCACGGAACTTCTGTCCCGTTTCCGGAACCTCAAGGAACTCAGGATCGAGTCCTGTAAGATTCGATATGTGCCTTCTGAAGTGTTGTCACCGCTAAGTGGACTAAGAACTTTATCAATACGGACTCATAATACGGATTGGTCAGCTATGTCTATGGAGTTTCACAGAGATACGTTTCGTGGACTCACCGATCTCAGAACGTTGGATTTGGGTGACAATAATATTTGGACCTTGCCGTCGGAGATATTTTGCCTGTTGTATAATCTGAAGGATTTGAATGTGACTCGGAATCGACTTCAGGATATATCTAACTTGGGATTCTCCGACTGGGGCAATGGACCGACTGCTCCTGGGAAATCATGCAACACCGTGCTAGAAACGTTGGATATGTCATACAATGAAATAAGCAACCTTCCTGATAACGGTCTGTCAAGTTTACGAGCCCTTCAGAAGATGTTTTTACAAAACAACAGGATTTCACAAGTAGCAGATCGTGCTTTTGTTGGATTGAGTGACCTTCAAGTTCTCAATTTGTCTACTAATGCGTTGACAGCTCTACCCCCTGAGATGTTTCAGTCATCGAGAGATATAAAACAAATCTATTTGAATAACAACTCATTGAGCGTGTTAGCACCTGGTTTATTGGAAGGACTGGATCAATTGCAAATCTTGGACTTATCTGTCAATCAGCTGACTAGTGAGTGGGTGAACAGAGACACATTTTCAGGACTAGTTCGATTGATTGTCTTGAACTTGTCCCACAACCGAATTACTAAAATAGATTCCCTGCTATTTCAAGACCTAAATAACTTACAATTTTTAAGCTTGGAGTTCAACAACGTAGCTCGGATAGCCGATGGTGCATTTTCAAATTTAAAGAACCTTCACTCACTCTCGTTAGCTAACAACAACATAATCGAAGTAGACAGCGGTCATTTCTCTAATCTCTACGTACTCAACCAGTTATTCCTTGACGGAAACAGAATAACTAAAATTGACTTACGCTCTTTCGAAAATATAACGAAGCTCCACGATTTGGGTCTCAGCGGGAACCAGTTATCTGAGGTGCCCGAAGCAATAAAAACGTTAAGATTCTTGACGTCCCTAGATCTGGGCATGAATAGAATAACAAAAGTTACAACGACGCACTTTGAAGGTTTAGATGATTTATACGGATTACGTCTCGTTGGTAATAAAATTGAGAAGATATCAAAGGACACATTTGCTGCTCTACCTTCACTACAAATATTAAATTTAGCCTCAAACAACATAGATCAAATTGATGACGGAGCTTTTGCTGCAAACCAACAGTTAAAAGCAATTGGATTAGACGGGAACAAGTTGGTGGACTTGAAAGGTATATTTACCAATAACCAACCGCTTGTTTGGTTAAATGTGTCAAGCAACGAGCTGCTCTGGTTTGATTATAGCCACATACCGACAAACCTTGAGTGGCTAGACATGCACGAAAACAATATAGAAAAATTGGAAGACACGTACGGAATAAAAGAGTCGTCGAATATAAAGATGCTCGATGTAAGTTTCAATAAAATTCGAAGCATCGACAAACTTTCATTTCCCAGCCGCATTGAGACGATTGTTTTGAATAATAATAACATCGACAAAATCAGCCCAGGCACATTCTTGCAGAAATATAATCTGAATAAAGTTATGTTGTACTCAAATAAGATAAAAACTTTGGAATTGGGTGCTTTATCGATACCATCCGTTCCGGAAGACAAAGATTTGCCTGAGTTCTACATTAGCGAGAATCCTTTTGTCTGCGATTGCACGATGGAATGGTTGCAATCAATTAACCAATATAGTGAACTGAGACAGAGACCACGAGTAATGGATTTAGAAAGTGTAAAATGCTCTTTAACTCATTCACGGCATCCAGAATTGCGGCTGCTCGAAGTGAGATCTTCTGAATTCTTGTGCGAGTACGATTCACATTGTTTCACGGTGTGCCATTGTTGTGACTTTGACGCCTGCGATTGCAAGATGACTTGTCCAGATAGATGTTCGTGTTATCATGATCAGACTTGGACCACCGTTAACGTGGTCGATTGTTCGAATGCCGGGTACGATCACGTACCGGACCGAATGCCGATGGACGCGACCGAAATATACTTGGACGGAAACGATCTAAAAGAATTAGGTAATCACGTTTTCATTGGTAAAAAGAAGCTACAGGTTTTGTTCCTCAATAACAGCAATATCAATACAATACAAAATAGAACATTTAACGGCATTGAGTCATTGAGGGTGCTTCACTTGGAAAACAACAACTTGGAGGTATTGAGAAATACACAATTCACAAGATTGCCGAATCTGAACGAGCTTTACTTGAGCAACAATAAAATCAAAGCTATTGAAAACGATACCTTTAATTATCTGCCCTCGGTTGAGTTCTTGGACTTGGACAATAACGGTTACGTTGATTACATGCCATGGAGAGTCATTACAGACAGCGATCCTCGGCTGCGCGTCTCTGTGGACGGGAATAACTGGACGTGCGATTGTAAGGACGTGTCTCAACTCAATCAATGGCTGATAAAAAAATCCAAGGAAACTGACACAATCATGTGCTATCTTTCTAATGGTCAACCGATGAACAAAACTATATCAGCTGTAGCGAAAGAGTGCAAAGCAGAAACAACGACCGAAGAAACTGGGACTGAAACGTTAAAGCGATTATTCATAGAAAATAATGATGGCGTGGAAAATTACATTCCATACATTGCAGCAGTTCTCGTAATAGCAGTCATACTGTTACTGATGTGTGCTCTGATGTTCATGTACAGAGAAGATTTCAAGCTGTGGATGCACTCTAGATACGGTATTAGAGTGTTCAGTTCCACCTCGAAAGATATGAATGACAACAAAAATAAGCGTTTCGACGCATTTTTTGTGTACAATCCGCGTGATGAAGATTTCGTGACTCGCGCGGTCAGCTCCGAGTTAGAAAATACGGGACACACATTGTGCTTACAACATAGAGACTTACAATTGATCGAGAGGCGGACGAGTGATAGTTTAGTGAGTGCGTCAGAAAGTTCTAAAAGACTAATCATTGTGCTATCAATAACATTTTTACAACAAGAATGGTATTCGCCAGAAACGAAAGCGGCCATACAAAGTGCTATCAACTCAGTGAACGTTAGGCATAGACGTCAAAAGATAATATTCCTAGTGACGACCGATTTGAGTGCCATAAACATAGACCCGGACCTAAAAGTGTTACTCAAAACGTGTACAGTGATAGTGTGGGGTGAAAAGAATTGTTGGGAAAAGCTAAATTTTCGGCTACCCAACGTGGACGTGACATTGCCGAATCGGACGCTTCATAATGCGAACAATTTGAAAAGTGGTAATAGGGAGGGGTTTGGACGTCATGGGAACTTGAGGTATACGGCACCTCCGACGTCTCACGACCCTTGGTACAAGTATGGGATGGCTCCGCCTATACTGATGATGTCGAGTCCTTTGCATTCGACGAGTGCGAGTGCAGAGGTTTCTGCGCGCAGTACCGAGGATGAGACGTGCTCTGTAGCTAGCAGCGAAGGTCGTGGAGATGACCGTCTGCCGCACCACCACAGCTACGTTTCCATTGACAACCACCAGTGCGAAGAGCGGCCGCTCAGGCCCCCTCAACAGATCCCCATGTCTAACGCGCCACATTCACGAAAGACTTATTTTGTGTAATCAGTAATCGTTGTGATGTATACATTAGTTAAGTTATGTTGTAAATAGCCTTATCATAAGCGTAGTCTTTATTTCTTGTTGTTTTTGGTGCTCTTCAACCTTTTAAAATTGGGCAAGATAAAGATTGTTAAACTGAGATGGAATTTGGTGTTTGCGACAATTTAATTGTTCCGAGAGATAATATATTATTATCATTCAACAGTAGTTTAAAGGTTATCTAATGTACCTGTTTTCTAACATGTTTTTGCTTGTATTTCGCTGAACATTCCTGTATGCTTGTAGTGTCTGAATGATGAATCTATCTGAATGTTTCAATATCAGAGCATTTAATTTGTACCATAAGGTTCCTGATTAAGTCCTAACCAGCTTAATAATACTTAATGATTTGTGATAAACATAAATACTTACTGAATTCGTGTGCATTTACAACGAATGCTTTTAGTAAGTGCACCTGTAAATAATGTAAAGAATAGTGTTTTTGAAGAACTGAAATGTACCCTAGTCAATTTGTAAATAGATATAAGAAATACGTGTAAGTACATAACTTTGTGATTTTAATTTCTTAGCTAGGATATGAAATTTTTCGTATTTATTACGCTTCCAAATGCAAAATATGAATTAAACAATATTTTATCTACTTTATTCATGATTTTTATTGCAAGATCACCTTTGAAAAAATTATAAAATACAATAAGGCAGGTAGGGACAAAGTAGATTACAGTGCTCTTTATAATTATGTAAAGCGCGCGATAAGCCAATCTGTTTTTTTTCGTATTCCTGCGTTACATTTCTCTTTAGTGAGAAAGAAGTTGATGAATCATTTAAAACAAATACATAATTAATTATCTTATCGGGTCTTTATGCATGAAAGAGTAACAATAACCTTATAGTTTGGTAGAAACTATTGAGTATCCACTGTTTTGTAGAGTAGACTCACCTCAGTGAGAAATTTCACGGGATTTTTGTTTGTTTTTTGTGCTTACATTAACCCGTGCAAATTGCTAATCGCGGCCGCTGAAAAGCACTAATATACGATGTAGAGTTAGTAAGTACATAAAAGTGCAAGCAAGGCTGATACTAGAGTAGAGATACATTTGATACTGTAGGTACAGCTCTAAATATTTTTTATGTACATATTGATACTAAATAAGCACTAACTTTTGATTAAATCAGAATTAAATTGTGTGATTAAAAAAAAATTGTTTCAAGATTTTTATTTTCTTAAAAAAATACATATTATAGGTAATAATTAATTTAAATTGAAGATACGGAATACTTTTTTATTGATAAGGGACTATTAACACTTTCTTACTTTTTTAAGTAAAACACTGTTTAAAACCACGTTTGTTCATTATATTGGGAGCTCATTCCACAACCTTACCACGGTAAATATCCCGTAAATAATCATATAACTTTAGGTTAAGTAAATTATAAAAAAATATAACCCGACTGCATTGTATGAATAGTAGTCAACTGAAAAGTAACAGCGGCGCGCTGCGTCAGTATCTTTACCTATATGCCTATATGTAAAAACGCGTAGTAGCTTTCATACTACTTAATCTCGTTAATTACTGAATATTTTCATAGTAGTGTTAAATATTTTTAATCTACTGAATGAGCTCTACATAATAATGGTAATATTGACCTTTAGCGAAGTTTACTTAAATTTACTTATTATTTTCTCCCCTAATTTCTTTTTCGTAGATGCCATCTTGTATTCTTGTACCCTATGTCACTCCCACTATTAAAACGATTCAAATGACATCTCACATATCGAATTGAAATCCATTTAGGCTGTAGGGCATGCCAAAGTAACCTCATACATACATACATACATACACTCGAAAAACCTAACCTTCTTTCTTGCGCAGTCGGGCTATAATTTATATTATAGTAATAGTAAGTTTCTAAAAATATGACTACAGAAACAGACAAAAATTTATAGAAATATTGTAGCCTCTTTAACCTTTTCAACATTCACAAACAATTTGTTATTCAATTCGAATCGCTCCGAAACAAAAGCTTCAAATCCAAAACGGCATCTGAATAAGCGCTATGAACCTCATTCTTCGGCGTAGCATCGAACGTGTCCGAATTCGAATCGTATCTAGAATCGAGACAGGTGATCGAATAGGGGCGAACGTCAAAAACGTTCTTCATTGACATAATCAATTTACCGGGCGCTTTGTTCGCCCATCTACGGTCGAGTGTATAAATATTTATTTTATCTAAATTGATCGAGGCGGATAAGATCACTGTTGCGCCTTTAAGATTTTAATTTTGAAAGCGGCCGCGACAGTGCGCTCGCGCAGCACCGTAGCCCGCTGCGAAACTATAAATCATCCTTGGACTTGGAATGATGATGAATAAACAGAGTTTTAATTGACTTTCGATTGCATTAGGATGTATCTTTGTGGCTAAGTGAAGTGGAAGTGGGCCAATCGATTAAAGTAGGTAACTTAAGTGTTCAACTCGTGAGTGGTCACGACTGGGAGTAGAGCATTTGCAATTTAGGTACAAACTAATCAAGCACAATTAACAAAAATGGTGATCAATTTAATGAAAACATCATTGATTTACAGACACATGGATGATGGATCTAGTGCAAAACTTACGAAAGAAGTGTCCAGGGTTAATCAGGGGTATATTCAGGGCTACTGGTAATTAGTTAATTAGTTAGTGCGGTAATTAGTTAGCATCCTCATCATTAGGGCTCAGCACATCAAAATAAATCACGAACGATTTTTAAAAGCAGTCATTTCATACAAAAACTAACAAAATATATGACAACTGACAAATATATGAAACAGCATATTTTTTTGGCGAGCTTTGTTAGGTCATAGAACAAAGGTTGTTTATTTTGACGTTTGACAGCCGTCCTTTAGACGGCATACCACGGCCAAGAAATTTGATGAATAGGTATTTATCAAATCTATTGCTGTCCCCTGACCTCAAGCCTCTCCCAGTAGAGCGCAATAAGGACAACTGCAGCTCGGATCGATTATACCTACGAAAAGTAGACAAAATCATCGTCTCGTATTTTTCTGTTTCCTCATTCATAACTAGGCCGTTTTTTTATTAATAGTTGTGAAAAGGATTGAACTATGCTTCTGAATTTATTTTTGTTTTATAAACTCGTCAAATTTGTTTGATAGAGGTCTGAACAAGGTGGTAAAAAATTTTTTTTTTTGAGATATTTAAAGGCACATATTTCTTATAGTAGTTAATTTATAAGAAAAAATTAATGATAGAAGCATAAAAATTAGGGAGAATAATTTTATTTTAAAAAATTACAGTTGTAGCGGTATTATCCAGGGAGGAAACACAGGGGGGATATGTTTGTATGGACAAAACGCTGCACGTGTGCCCACTTAAGAGGATACTAACTATGATTACCGGTAAACCTGTATATATATTATATCAATATATTTAAATATAAGTATTTATAGATAATCTCTGGACAATTTTTTTGGTACGGTTTTCAGACAAACTATTAAAATCTATTTCGCTATGACTAATTTAGTCTGTAACAAACGTTGACTAAATATGCACAAATCACCTTAATAAAAGTTCAATTTTAGTCAAATTTTGGAATGAGTATGAAATAATGACATTTATGAGCGCTAAATCGACGCCAACGTCCGTACGTTTAAATACTAAGTTATAATAAATACAATTATAAAAATAACAACCTTTTCGCCATACTAAGGTCATTTCTCAAATTAGAGTCAAAGTGTAGGTAAAGATAATGGCGTCATGTCCATGCGTAACGCTGAAACAAATTCCTTTCTCTATTATGTCAAGATTTTGGACAAATAGATATGTACAATCATAAATTACTGTTCGCATTTAATTGTTTGACAGTTATTGACGTTTCTGAAGTTACGGTTATGGCCCTATGCAAGATATCCATTTTATATATCTCCAAAAAACCAGCTAAAATTTCTTAATTGAATGGCTCATGTAACTCTAGACGGATAGAGTCAAATGTCTTACGTATGGGATTTAAATTGTAGTCATCAACATGGCTGGGCCCTGATCATGGGCGATCTGTTCGCGCCAACGGCGACAGTCGAGACACTCATCACCTTTTTTCTTTATTTCCCTATCGCAATACGATATCCGACCGTTTATTGTCTATGGACTATCCAAAACCCGTTCCACGGCCGATCCAAATATATTAGAGACATCCATGTGACATCGAACTTAGGTGAGAAATATTCACGGGGTGACAATTGATTGCGTTCCTTCACAAAGACAAAAAGCGGAATCGTTCGATTAGTCATGTCCCTCAGGCGCGTAGGCCGAAGAAAACAATAGATTGGTTCTGCTTTATGATTCTGTAAACGTTTATGTCCCTATAAACGACCTTTTAGCTTTTTGAATCGAGATTGTGATGTTATCTGTATCCCCGACAGGTTTATTACGAAACTGCTGAGCACCTCTTATGAAAATGTACTCTCAGTAAAATACGAGCGACACTTCTGATACGCATTTTGCAAGTCCATTAGCGAAGAAAAATCAGTTTATTGTTATGCATTCCGGTTCGGGATTCCACGGGAACGCAGCTGATTAAAACATTTTTATGATTTATTTAGACAGTGGGATAAACGTTAACGATGTTGTATCAGTTTTTATGCTTCACGATTATTATAATCAAGTAACGTTGTAGATGTAGGAGGGTAAATGAAGATTGTATCCATTAACGGTCAACTTTAAATGTATCGTTTCCTCATAATCGTAATCGTGACCGCCCATAGCTACCCAAAATCGTAAATATCTGCCGGCTAATGAAACATTTTAGAGGAACGTTGAGCTCCGTACGTCGCGTAGGAAGTCGCAATGTCATAATAAAACTATTCATTATGGCTCTATTCGAATAAACAAATAATATTCGAGCCTCAGAAATGATAGTGGAAACGTCATTGAATATTTTATAGTCTCCGACATTTTCTCTAATGTAATATTGCGTTTGGAGTTAAATTGTTTCATTGACACCGTCCAATAAATATACGTTTGTTTGGTTTTAATTATCGGTTCTTGATGTTTTAGTATATTTGCCTATCGAGCCAGGTGGTCGCCTAATAACAGTTTTCTATCGAAGATTAACAGTAACAGTGCATAGTTTGTCTGTGGGGCAATTCTTAAGGAGGCATGCTTGTAATAATTACCTTGCAGCTGTTTCCGCCGATGCCGATGGGCGGAGTCTGGCCGTTTTTTTAAATAAATGTTCCCCTGTTATTGGAAGGAATTACAA
This sequence comes from Agriopis marginaria, assembly GCA_932305915.1. Lineage (NCBI taxonomy): Eukaryota > Metazoa > Arthropoda > Insecta > Lepidoptera > Geometridae > Agriopis > Agriopis marginaria. The sequence continues at coordinate 12,310,212 of OW029926.1, read as the reverse complement.
ATTTAAATTTGCTAGGGAATACTGCGACACTGTTGAAGGCGAGGAATGTATCGCATGTGTTCTCTGGCGGAATGAGGTCGTTAAGTAACTGCGCTTTTTCTGGAATATTTGTTTTGGCTATGAAATAAGAATTCTGTGTTCTCATTTGCCTAATTACATGCATTTCTATTTCTCTTATTTAAATTTTGATATAATTATACATATTTGAACTACTAATAGTGTTTTATTCTGTTGGTAGAGCAAAGGTAGAATACCTGAGTTATAACTGCAACAAAAGGCATACTAGAAAATTACATTTTAAATCGTTCACTTACTGTTTGTTCTGTACAAGATAATTTTGGTATAAGTACATACCAAATTTTTTAGTTTGATAAAAAAAGATCAACATCATCTTAAAATACATAGTGATAAAGATAAAATCATTAGGTAGGTAGAACTACAGTAAAATTACGAAGAAGCAATTAAAATTATTTGTGTTGAATAATTTTTATTAATTTACCGTATCGTCACTTGGGTGGTTTCATTGCGGCTTGCGAGATCGAACTGATAAAATTCTAATTTTAATTATCGCCATTGATCAAGGGTGCGCTTCTAACCCCTAATTTTTATGTTGATATACGGACTTCGCCTCTAGGTAATACGTATCATCAAAAATCATAGAATCATCCTTATTATTTTCCTTTTAGAGTTCAAAATGTAATGTGTTCAAAACCAGTATGTTTAATTGTGTAGGTAGGTATCAATCTATCAATAGAAATATTGCCTTTCGTCCACGTTTGTAACTGAACTTTCGTAACCAGCTACGAAAATGTTATATGAATCCTACGGGTTCAAGCTTTTTCGGAAATATTTTTTTAAAATTCGTGACATTTTTGCACACACTGCCATCTGACCCCAAACTAAGCAAAGCTTGGTGATAGGTGTAAATACACTAACTGTTGCCCGTGACTTCGTATGCGTAGACTTTCACACAAAGACTCTACGTAGTAGCTTTACCTAGTCTGTGCTTTCATATAAACGTTAAATATTTTTTGCCTCCCATAAGTATTAAGTACGGCCCTTTCGCAAAATCCTTTCTTAGCGAATCTCTACACCCCCAGAATGTACCTGCCGAATTTTAGCTTCATATGCAAGATGTTTCGAGATTTCGTTATGAGTCAGCCAGGCAGTTGTATTTCTCATTTATATATCATCATCATCATAATTTCAGCTATAGGACGTCTACTGCTTGACATAGGCGTCCCCTCCATCGTTCTACAAAGGACCGATTGGAAGCAGCTTGCATCTGAAAGCGCTGGTAATCCTTCACTATCAGCATGTAGGTATCTTCTAAGTCTGCGTGCTTCATCATCGACCACATCGTCACTTACCAACAGGTGAGTTGGTGGTCAAACACAGACTAATTCGCATAAAAAAAAAAAAAAATTATATCGGCATTCTTATTTACACTTGCTGCTTATTTAAAATACAAATAAATAACACTAAAAAAACTGCCCATAGACCGTTGAAGGTCTAAATACAATCATAATGATCAAGCCTACTACCAGTTGGCAGCGTAACTAGCATGCAAGAAAAAACTTAGTATTTTTTTTTCTTCGAATATAAACTTCTTCTGTGATTATTAAATAAACACAATATTTGGTAAGACAAACGAACTGTTGCTTTGATACTTTGGCAGTTGGCTTGGCAAAGTCCTATACACTTGTAACATTCAATAAATTAAATAACTAACCACAAGGGTTGCTACAACTCGGCATATGTATAAGCATGGGGTTGCACTTGTCAAAAATAATAAAGAATAATAAGTGGATGAAATCGTATATGCTGATTAGAGTGCAGAATGTCGCAGCACGGGCTACATACAGTACTTTAACAATACCTAGTTAGAATACCCTGCGTTATATTATACGAGAGTGGACAGAAAAACTATAGAGATAATAATTTTGTTAATATTTTTGATTTTTGTCCTCTTGAATTTCACTACGATGTCTCGTAAATACTTGCAAGGTGCAATGTGGAAGGAAGAGTTAAATTAGAATAAAATTATGATAAATTTTACATTGTGGCGTGCCACTCTGCGCTTAGCCGTTATGTTTTTCCTTGTTATTATACAAAGTTAATTTTATATTTAGGTACCTAGAATTTAGGTAAATAGGTAAATGATACTTAAAGGTTAAACCAAATTCCAAAATTTGATAAGCAGTTTTTCATTGTTATTTAAATTCAATAACAACATTAATAGTTCGGTAATTACGCTTTTCTAATTTAGTAAAAATTAATGTTTTCAAATGATTTTAATTGTCATATTCTCTTAAAATCCCTAATTGATAACATTATACATACAAGCAGGACCAATTTAAATAGTAGAGTAGGTCATCATTAATAGAAATTATATGAATCAGTTCGTTACTAAATAAAACTTGGACTATGGTCCATTTTTTTAGCTTTAACAGTTATAATTCTATTGTAAAAATCTGAATAGAATGGTTTCCTTTTAATATTTCAACAATTTTATTTCAATTTTTCTATAGTTATATGATTATTTACGGGATATTTGCCATGGTAAGGTAGTAGAATAAGTTACATGCACAACCTTACCACGGTAAATATTCCGTAAATAATTATATAACTTTAGTGAACAATCGTGATAGTTTAAAACGGTGAGCTATTTTTGTTTTCTAAGTACAATTTTAAGGTTAAAAAATCTAGCAAATTGAGATTTGTACTTAAGATTTTAATTATTACAATCTACAGCAGGTGTCATAATTAAATTAACTCGGGTCAAGTTAATTTAATTCACGTGCCACAGAGCTGGGATACCAGTTTCAGTATTTAAGATTTCGTATACAAAGGGTACGAAAACCTTACGGCGAAGAAACTGGAGCGGGCGGGCTTCAGAGCGTAAGGTCAGAAGGCGCAAGATATCGTGGCTCAACAACTGGCACGATATTTTTAAACATTGAATGCCTGCTTTTATTGATGGAATAGTGAGGTAGAGGAAGAAAAAGACTCAAAGGGTGTCCAACGGGATGACAAATGTCCAAATAGGGTGACTATTATTTGTGATTATAGATTTGAAACAATGCATGTCATTATGATTCTACGGTCGTAACTTTTGGCTCCTTTACGATAAATTTATGTAAAAGCTTGTTGGTTCACTAGTTTAAAAATAAATAGTGCAAGTCGCTCTAAAGTTTTCCTGTCCTCAAAGGAAAGAAGTCCCTGCATCGGTCTGGGGTCTCCCTTTCGTCTCGCCGCATTGCTCCATCTTTTTATTTTGGTCACGGTGCTTGAATTACGTAATTAGCGGTAGCTTATTGGAACTTTAGGGCGTCCTGTCGCTTTTCCAGCGCCATTGAGTGCGCCGTCGAATAATAAACTTGAGGTATTTATGTCGCTAATTGGGTAGAAATTTTCGAGCTTCGTGTATATGATTCAAAAAGTAATTAATTAATCACTCCAATACGCTTTTATAGATAACTTTTAGTAATTATATATTTACTTGTTTTAAATGTTTACCGGGACTTGTCGCGCATTATTTTATTTAGGTAATAAAAAAATAAACACGCAAATAGGGGCCTTTATTAAACAAACAAAATACAAGCTAAAACTAACACTACAAATACAGTTAGACTGCCCATAGACCGTTGAAGTTTAGACGTAAATTAGTTCAAAGATGCCGATATACGTAAAAAACTGATTTAATTGAGAACGTCAGTTTTCTCGTGACCTCGGTCATTGTAACATGGATGAAACTTCGAGAGAAATTATTTTAAGCGGGAGCGTGCTTATTTTTACCTAAATAAAATTAATGCGCGATTAGTTCCGATAAAAATTTGAAACTAGTGTTCAAATTGCGAAAGTTTAAAAGTTACTAAATATGTACTGTCCAGTTAAGTGAGTAATAGTAGCAAAAAAAAATATTGGGCTTAATTTTTTTTCAATTCCTTTTGATACAAATTAGTAACAGTGAGATTCCCATGAAACCACTTTTCTGCAACAGCACTTGTCAGCATGTTCCTATCCCGCATAGAAAATAAAACAACCTGTTGCCTTATTAAAAAGTTCAATTAAAAACAAGTGGTCACAAGTGCGTTTATCATTGTCGCATCCAAATCTCATAACGATCTGCCCCAAAACGCTATTCATAAAGCGACCCTTATAAATAATGCACATTTGGTGTGCGACTGAATACAAAAGATTAAAAAACGGGACGGCATAAAAAGCATCCGCGGTTTATCTATTAGTATCTAGTTAATGTTACACATACAGATGTTGCATTCGAATAATCCCCCTCGCGGTGGTGGGATCACGAACGCAGGAAGCTCTTGTTTTTAGAAAAAATACTTCATGTATACCTGGCCGGGTGACGCGCCAGCTAAACTTGGAGCTCCGTTAGGCAAATAACCAAAATAGTTTAACAGATTAGGATGAGGTAAGTTAGTTTATCTTGACTGTTCTAATTCTAACAAAAAGTTATGAGGTGGCTGACTTTGGATGGTGGACATTTTACAAGGTGGATGATTTTCGGCATAATGTGGAGTAATGATGTAATTATTTATGTATTTTTTAAAATTGTTTATATTGACATTTTATTTATATTACACGGGAATTACTCACGTACGATTAAGCCGGTCACTCCGACTATAGTTTCGACCGCATTAGGCGGTCGTTTTCAAGGTGAATGCACGCGCGCGGCTGCGTATTTATATTGACTTTATTTATTTCATCATCATCATAATCAGCCTTTTAACATAGTCCACTGCTGGACTTTTAGCGTCTCGTCTGCATATTTATATTGACTTTATTTTATCATCATCATCATGATCAGCCTTTTAACAGTCCACTGCCGGACTTTTAGCCTACCCCCGAAAGGGTGGTTGGGCCGTATCCACCACGCTGGCACGGTTGACTTTATTTATTGACCACTAATTATTGGGTAATTATTGTACTATCTACAATTTAATAACAAGCTTTAAGGACGCCTTATTGAAATTACGTCATATTGAAATTAGAGTGACGTCTATTTATTTTTGGTATTCTTCTCAGCAAACCGTTTCGTTTGATATCCACATCATGGGGATGCATAAAAATTAACTGATCCAATATGGCGGACTCGCAAATGGCGATCTTTGCGAGTCCGCCATGTTGGATTTAGAATGACGTCACTAAGCTTACCATGCATTGTCATTCAAACTAAACGTGTTTGCAAAATTTCAGCTCAATCGTTTGCATAACTGTTTTAAAATTCAGTTGCAAGATTTGATCCAAACTAACAAGGCAAGTTAAATAACATCTTATAAAAAACCCACAATGCAAAGTTTGCGTTTTAATATCTCATATTTGAAATTAAAAATGTTGTTACATTTTTAAATTCAAATTGAACTCAAATATATTCCTGAAACTGAATCTAAATTCAAATTCACGTTTACCTACATTGTAGTCTCGTAACAAAGGTGGACAGTTGCGTCGCGTTTGGTTTGTTTCTTATGTAACTGGAAACAAAGGAAACATACAGTACCTATGATAAACGATGCTTAGAAGTTGAAGTAGAAGTAGAATTATACAAATTACAAGTTATAGGAAACCGCCATACACATAGCATACCTAAGCACTCTACAGTCTTGGGATTACACTGGATTCATGTAATGTGAACAAAGACAGCTGGTGTTTTCATTCGACACCTAATGCCTAGATACTAAAACGTGCTCGTTCCTGCCAACATAGAAAGCAAGTTTACAAGTACATATTCATATTTCAAAGAAATATAAGTAAATAAACTGGCCAAGTGCGAGTCGGGCTCGCGCACTGCGGGTTCCGTACCACCACGAAATTCAATAACGAAATTACCATCTATAACTATATATAATGCACAGAAACTTGTCATCAACTTGCACTTTCTTGACCATTGTTTATTGTTATACTTTGGAATGTATACTATAATCATGCGAAGTTTGATGCTTGTAAGTATTACCGTTTTTAAATAAGAACTAATAAAAAATTACGTTAAAAAATACGTTTGTTGTATGGGGACCACTCGTTTTTTCGTTATTACTTTATGACTGTTTTATTATTAACATTGCATATTCTGTACAAAAAAAAACAACTGGACATATATTATGGTTAGAAAGATACAGCCGTTTAAAGGTACGACGGACAGACAGATAAACTGACAAACAGACAGATGAACAGACAGACAATGTAGGCTTAGTAATAGGGTTTTTTGTTGTGTTTTTACCTATTACTTTTGCTTTTACCTGTTTTTACCCTTTGGTTAAAACCCTTGGGTTTTAGTACGGAACCCTAAAAACGTGTCAACATAATAAGCAAGTATACAAGTATTCATATTTCAAACAAATATAAGTAAAAAAGGAAACGATCAATGCACGTGGTTTCTCACAAATGGAGAACAACGTAATAGATCTGTTGGCAACAAGTTCGAAATTATTTCCTGTTTGGGCGCACCCATCTGCCATTGCGAGCAAATCGGTAACGAAAATATCGCGTTACAATTTGTACAGTGGGCCATTCAATGCACGGATGTTCGGGAATACTGCACAAAGAAAAGTGCAGAGACCTACTTCGTGTAAGACCCCGTTTATGAAGACGCGGGGGGTTGCTACGTTGTTTGGCTTACACGCAGAAACGTTTGGTCGCATGCATCGGTGCCCGCGCAAAGCTTCGCGCTATAAGCAGTGGTGGCAGTAGCCAACCAAAGATTTCATTCGGTTTTCAATAAAAAAATACTCTACTCCCCCAGCAGACACTCTTGTCTACTCAATTTTATACAACCGCTTCACATACGGAAGAAACCCGTAACCCGTAACCTTTGTAGGGTTCTGTACCCAAAGGGTAAAAACGGAACCCTATACTAAGCCTACATTGTTTTCTTTCCTCATAAGAATTGTGCAAACTGCCTGTGGTAGCCTGTGGAAGGCGCTGCCTGAATGGCTGTTCCCCGATAGTTACAATCTGAGTAAATATCTGTGTGTGTCTTCAAATCACGAGTGAATCGGTTTCTTCTAGGCAAGCGTGGTCCATCTGAGACCGCATCATCGCTTAGCATCAGCCGAGTTGGCGGGCAAACGCAAGCCTATAAATAAATAAATAAATAAAAAATGTATTTTGGCGTCGCACGTCTTGTGAATTTGCCAGTGTCAATATTAAAGGTTTTCAAGTTTTATTTAATATCGTCAAACTAGTCATAGTCAGTGTAAAGCAAAGTAAGTCACAGTCAAGTTCAAGTCATGCCTTAGGAAAATGGTGGAGACCTTACTAGAGGCTTCTACGGAATTTTGAAAAAATACGAAAAGACATATAATAATTATATCACCACATTATGTTACTTTCCTACACTCAAGCACGTTCTCGAACACTTAAGACCCTCTTTACAATAAGCCAAGCCTTATCCATCCGTAGTAATAAGCGTTGCTTATAAGCGGGAAAACCTCGCAATAATAAGCAATAATCCACTATTATTACACATTAAAACTCAAAAATACAAAAGTTAAAGTAAATAATACAATTAGGCGCCATGTTTTTTTCATGTTAGCAGCACACAAATAATATTTGAGGGTGAAATCAGCAATGGTGAACGTCTATTACTGCGAATAGTGGGTTAGCCAGTTTTTGTCAGCAGTAAGAGTTGTTAATCTGTCCTTTTCTAATCTTTAACAACTGTGTGTACCACAGGTTTGAGGGTTTATTTTTGGCGAACATTTATGAGATATTAAATGTCTGCGGCGGAGGGCAATTAATGCGGATTGCACAATAGACGATGGGCGGGCGCAGTTCCGACCGGAAAGCTTCGATCGGCGTACCGAGCGACCAACTTATTTGATAGTGGCCAAATGATGGAACTATATTTTTTACGGGAAGCTTTTTTAGATAATACGGGGTTGGCTCCCTCATTCAAATCTCCAGATAAATTTGTCGCAATGTACAATCGGATGAAACGCGATGCCATCTAGACCCACCTGTGTCGAGCTTTGTGCTTCATCGCTGGGACACTATGATGTAGAGATCGCCAAGAAGATCTATAGATTTGAACACCTTCTACTCACAAGTTTTGTGTTTTTTTTCTTTTCTTTTTTTTTTCGTGTTTGTGATATGAAACGTTTTCTAGAGTAAAACCTCATACTTACTAATTCGGCAGATTATGTTGGCCGAACAAATCTCTTCAAAAATGGACATCGATAAAGAGCAAGCATATTGTGTAAATCACAAAACTTTACCCAGGGTATTTTAATTTTTCAAGATAAAAAGGTGAAAAGGCAGTATGTCGACGGTCCGTGCTAGGCTTGCTGGGCACAGGCCTTATTTCAGAGAGAGAAATATGTTACCTACCTATTTAACCCCTGACGCAAAAAGAGGGGGTGTTGTCTGTGTCATCGTAGCACCCAAATAGCTGAACCGATTTTAATTTAGTTTTTGTTGTTTGAAAGGTTACTAATGGTTGAGAGCTTTCTTAGGTATGATACATAAAAATCTCTTGAACTCATCTTTTGTCGGGCCCATTTTGGGCTTAAAAAAAATGAATCTGTACATTTGCAACATATGCAATGAGCTACCTTCCACGGTGTTTTCGGTGTTTTTCAACATGGGGTTCTTTAAAAGGCGAGTTAATCGAGTCCTAAAGGGTCGGCAACGTATTTGTGATGCCTCTGGTGTTACAAGTATCCATAGGCGACGGTGACTGCTAACCATCAGGCAACCCGTCTGCTTGTTTGCCACCTATGGCATTGAAAAAAAAAGGTTTTAATTCCCTTGTGAAATCAAAAAATATGGGAAAATATGCGACATAAACGGTCATATCTTTTGATTGCGTAAACTTACAAGTTTGATTTTTGCACAGCTAAAATAAACTGTGGTTTTGAGTATTTGATATAAATTTCAACTTGATATCTTTACGCGTTCCTGAGAAAAAAAAGTCTTGACAGGCGGACAGACGGACAACAAAGTGATCCTATAAGGGTTCCGTTTTTTCCTTTTGAGGTAGTTCATAGTTATTTTATTAATATCAGAAAGATACATGTCAAATATAGGTTAAAAATGAACCTAATATAATGATTACTATAAATAATTAACTAAGCGCGTAATTACATTTTAATAACAATAATTATACAAATCAAAAAATTAATTAATAGCAATATCAAATTAAAATAATTAATAGCGTTTAAATTTATAAAATAATAATAATAGTAAGATGTCATAAAAAATCATAAACAATGCTACACAACCCTACAAAATGCTATGGGTGGTTAAAATGTTTGCAACCAAAGAATTTGTACTAAATGTGATGACCACCAATATTGATATCAACTCTACTGTTCATTTTCTTTCATTGATATTAATGAAGATAGTGAAAGCGTAATATTTAAATATTCTGCCGAGCCTATCGTTTGAATACATTTGAATAAAGCGATATTGGCCCGGCCTTGGGTATTCGATTGGAACTTAAATCACAGCTGGATCCGTAATTATGAGAAAAAGTTAGATGTGTTGCGAACAGTAGGTGGCGCCTGTCTACATTAGGCGAGCATTACAATAACTTTTTCGTGGAGTTATGCAAGGTGTTAGGGGCTATCAAAGACGATAGGTTTTTAATCTGTGGGCGCATAGACACTAAAAAAGTTACATAGATAGGAAAAAACCGCTGTAAGTTAGAGATGTGAGACTCCGTGCGTTTTAAAGTGGATATGTAATGGGTGTTTTTTATTATTTTTAATAATAGGCTTGCGTGTGACCGCCAACTCGCCTGATGTTAAGCGATGATGCGGTCTATGATTGAGTACGCTTGCCTAGAAGAAACCGATTCATTCGTGATTTGAAGACCCAGATTGTAACAGGCAGCGCATTCCACAGAATATCAAATTGCACAATAAAAGAGGAATCGAAGCGCTTCGTACGTGTTTTCGTAATATCAACTATAAAACGGTGACCAATACCACCATACCATACCCACTCTGGCAGTCCGATAGAAAAAAAGGCAGGAGGGAATTAGATCATGCAGACCCGATGCACAGTCTCGGAAATGTGTCCGATAAAAAACGATAGACTAGCAACTTTGCGTCGTTGCTCAAGACTAAGAAGCTTAGTTCGAACTAAGGATTCGTCGCTGATGAGCCTGTTGGCACGCTTCTTAATAGACTTCAATGCTTTAAGCTGGTACTAATTTTAGTTGGTTATTTTTCTCCTTTATGTAATTAATAAAAAAAAACAGGTTTGGCTAAAATTAGCATCACAAAATATATCTATAGAGAAAAATAATTTATCCCAAAATCTTTATTGCACTCGAAACGACGTAGAAGCGGAATTACAGTAGAGATTCGTCATGTACTAAATGTGTATCTAAGTTAGTCGCATAGACTCTAAAAAAGTTACGGAGATAGCAGAAAAATTCTGTAGAAGTCAGAGAGAGAGAGAGAGGTAGCGACAGCTCTTACATCTGTATGGACCTTAGATGAAATTAGCTGAGTTTTTAGAGAAGATGCAAAAAATTCGGGTAAAACCGCGGGCTTAGCCATAGTGACAGTTGAATAGAGAAACTGATAAAAACTGTTCGGTGGATGTGTAGGTGGATGTAGTCATTTAGGGAAATAGCATTAATCGAATAGGCGGTTAATTAAAACATAAAAATAAATAGGAGTGTCGTTAAGTAATGAATTTAGAGAGATAGAGCTAATTAACAAGTTTCGAATAAAATAATGTTTAGTTTAATGAGATAAATTGCTTTAACAGTAAGCAAAATAGGTATGTAACTAGTTGTGCTCAGTGGTTTCACCCGTGTGGACAGTTTTTTAGGTAGATTGTTGGCATAAAATCCCTCACAATCTAAAAAGGTGGACATGGCAGATAAAAACACAAGTGTCATTCTAATTTTCAGCTCTGTACGGTTCGTCAATTGGTCGTGAAAAATTATATCAATAATTGTTTCACGTAGCTATTGTCGCGGAAAACATAAGTACTATTGCAATTAAAAAGATATTATGTAATAAAAATAAAAATATAATAGTTTTCTTTAGATATTTTTCAATTATTTTTTAAGAAATTTCTTTCAACTCTTTTATTTCTAAAATAAATGAGTATGGCCACCTAAAGTTAAATGTGAGCATTAAAAAAAACCACATAATTTATGTATTTATTGAATAAAAATTATATTATCCATGATGTCATCACAAATTAATCTAAATATTACTACGTTTTTCCAGCTAACTTTTGTTTCACGATTTCAGTGTTGTTTCGCGATTTCATTGATTTCAGAATACTTTGGACCCTATTCGGCTATATACACCCTTTCCACGTAGCCATGCTATACATTAATAACAAACTTTTTTTTATTAAAAAAAAAAAAAACACTAAGTACTTTTTACTGGTGGTGAGTGGAGTTTTTACTGATGAGTGCCTCTATTATTTTCTTCCCTCCATATTTCATGTGATAGCAAAGGATAGATTTGTTCTCACTTTTCGAAGAAAAATCAACCTATTTTCGTGTAGGTATGGTAAAAAGTAATTTGACAGCTTTCAGTCGTAGATTCTCGGAGATGTAAACAAGAACCCTTTCAGTTCCAGTGAACCGTTTCAGCTTGTTTCAGCCGACGAAATCGTGTCGCCCATTTTCGCCAGAGGGCGTTATGATTAATTAGAATTAAAGTTTTTATCCTTTTGTAACAAAATGTGGATGTGTTACGCGTGATTTGTAGAATAAATTAATCGTTTCTTATTCAGTTAAAGTTTTAGTGAGAAAAATAGGAGAAATTTGATAGCAATTCATTATTACTCCAAAAAATTATTGTAGGTTAAAACACTTGGATTGTAATATGTATATCGGTTTTTTCTAGGCAAGCGTGCTCCATCGTATATAGCAACATCGCTCAATATCAGGCGTATAAGCGGCCAAATGCAAACCTATTATTAAAGAACAATAAAAAGCATGTACCCCTGGCGTATATAGTAAATATTATTTCATATTTACGCCATTTTTCTATCGGAATGCCAGAGCGGGCACAAAAAATCGACACCGCTCTTTGGTTGATATTCTGAAAACCCGTACAAAGCGCTTTGATTCCACTTTTATTATGCGTACATCTAGTCTGTGGAATGCTCTGCCTGAATAGGTGTTCCTCAGTAGTTACAATCTGGGTGTCTTGAAGTACAAGTGAATCGGTATCTTCTAGGCAAGCGTGCTCTATCGTAGACCGCATCGTCGCTTTACATCAGGCGAGTTGGCGGTCAAACGCAAGCCTATTATATAAAAAAAAAAACAGTAATGTTTTGTGGCTTTAAAACAGTTTTGTATTTTTTTACGTCGCTAATAAGTCCACATTTGTCTTGTTAATATTTCAAGATGGCGTAGCTTTTCTTTCTGCATTTATTGTGGCTTCATTACAAAGAGTCGTTCTCAATAATCCTGTTATTTGACCATAGAAAATTGTCCGTAGAATAATACAATCAATTATTTTAAGTCCGTTATTTCGACTGCCCTTCAGTTACGTTAACAAATACCGTGCTCAGAATTGATTAAACTTTCCATACCACAATGTCGGATCGACATTGATTACATTTTACGATCTAGTGAAATAATGAACTTCTTATTTTACCATGGAGAATAATAACCAATCCCTTTCAGATAACTAATGAAAATTTAATATGGCAACAATTGGTGCACGAATTTCGATCGATGTACTCGATAAAAAATATATTTATTAGGTAATTGTGGTTTACAAAAGTATGGCAATATTGCTTATTTGTTTTCACGGTCAAAATTGGTACCTTCGTTATTAGGATGGCAAACAATTCAATAAAACAAGGTGTGGTATTCCAGGAGTGACACAAGCCTACGTCATTGTCCAGTTGCCACTTCATTGCAACAAACAGAAATTGCGAAACTTTGTTGATAACCTTTTAAATAAAAAGCATATAAATAGTCATTTTACTTGTCCGCTCTAGCAAAGCAATTATATTAAAGATATTATTAAATCAATACCACATAGTTTCATCGGAGATCGTTCACGGAGATTGGGGGAGTTATGATTTCATGCTACTGGTAACACAGCGTCGATGAAGTAGGCTTGTGTCACCTACGTGACCTTTTTATTTCGGAATAGCAAACCTAGCGTAGTATATACCTATATATTACTATATCTTGAGAAGGCCAATTAACTCGCCCTATATGAGTTGACATTTAATATCCAAGTGATAAATTTTAAATTGTGTTGCACGATTACCAGATTACATATGGAAATATAGTAACAGAGAATAAGGTTTGTGTTTCGATCATTATTCGTGTTACAGAATAACGGATAATAAAAAAGAATGGTTGCACATATACAACAACAAAAAACGCATAAGTACGTGGAAAGGGTGTACTAAGCCGAAATGTGTCTGTTACACTATCTCAATAAAAACTATACTATTATACTATGTGACCAACCCCGACATCGCGAAAAAATATTAACATTTTGTCGAGTGTCATAATTACCGTATTATATGGAACAGTTGATATTTTTTTCGTTGGATTTTCGCCGAAGAAACAGAGTCACCGATACAACTATTAAAATTTGGAAGTTGAAGTAGCAATGGGCAGGCAACATCGCTCGAAGAATCAATAACCAATGGCGAAGAAATGTTCTTGAGTGGAGACCAGAACTGGAAGGCGCAGCGTAGGTAGGCCTTCCACTAGATGTACCGACAACATCGTTGGAGTCGCGGGCATCCAGTGAATGCAGATGGCAGACTGTCGTTCAGTGTGGCGTTCTAAGAGGAAGGCCCATGTTCATTAGAGGAGGTCTTCTGGATCATCACAGTTTTTTTTAAATACCTTATTGCAAGGCAAGCGATAGTGCATCATACCAAATTAAAGACATTGATATATTCATCATCATTACCAAGAAGACGACTACTGCTGAACATAGGCCTCCCCTTAAAAAAACTACCTCCAAATTGTCAGGACTTAAGATACTGTGTAAATAAACGACTTGTATCAAGACCTTGTGGGGGGCTGAGTTAATGGCTAAGCGAATTGTGCGCGGCCCAGTCGGCCATATATTAGGGTTTAATAGCTACCCTTAAAAGAACGTATTTTTAATTGCCTAATCTTTAACTTCAGAGCAGGAGGTCCGAGAGATGATAATGGTTGATTATGCTGGCTGCCTTTCTTAGACAGGTGCTGGTATTGCTGTATTTATCACTTGTTAGGTACGCTATAATTTTTATTGATAGTCCGTAGGGCATGTTAGGTTAAAGGGCATTGTGAATTGTTAGTGTTTTCAACTTTCATGGTTTCAAATAAAAGTATCTAGTACGAACCGACCGAGTCCGTACGAAGCGCTTTGATTCCAAATTTATTATGCGAACTGCTAGTCTGTGAAATTCGCTGCCTGAAAGGGAGTTCCCCGATGGTTACAATCTGGGCGTCTTCTAATCGCGAGTGAATCGGTTCCTTCTAGGCAAGCGTGCTCCAACGTAGACCGCATCATCGCTTAACATCAGGCGTGATGGTGATCAAACGCAAGCCTATTATTTATAAAAAAAAAAAAAAAAAAAGTGTCTAGTTTATTGTGTGAACTGCTAGTCTGTGGAATTCGCTGCCTGAAAGGGTGTTCCCCGATAGTTACAATCTGGGCGTCTTCAAGTCGAGAGTGTATCGGTTGTTTCTAGGCAAGCGTGCTCCATCGTAGATCGCATCATTGCTTACCATCAGGCGAGTTGGCGGCCAAACGCAAGCTTATTTTTCAATAAGATTAAAAAACTACAATGAAATATAAGAAAAAAAAGTGGAGTTTTTTATGAGACTTCATAAAGTTCACATAATTATGTGTATGTAAGGTTCAAATATTGCAAATCTAATTTGACCCACTTCCCGGCGTTCAATTGAGTTGAAATTTGGTACTCCTATGTAACTTGGATGACATTGCATTATATGGTACTATGAAGCTTTTCTGATGATAGAGTCGGAAGGAAGATGGAGTGGTTATAGGAACGAATGAACGCAACAAGATATTAACCCCAGCGTGTATGGCCTCTTTAGAATGGTCTTGAGTAGTATGATGATTTGAATGAGTACTATACCAAGGCTAATCATCATCATCATTTCAGCCATAGGACGTCCACTGCTGGCCATAGGCCTCCCCCATTGATCTCCAAGAGGGCCGGTTGGAAGCGGCCTGCATCCAGCGTTTCCCTACGGTCTCTTTTAGGTCGTCTGTCCATCTACCAAAGGCTACTAGCTTGTTTAAAAATAGTTTTTACTATTAACTTATTTTATTGCTTAAATTTACTTAAACTTACATTTAGCTTTAACTTTGCAAACACATGTAACCTTATTTAAAAGAAAGTTATCTTACTCGTACATTTTAAACATTTGAAGACAAAACAAAAAATATATTATTATCTGGTTAACTTACCCATTTCTTGAAAGTAATGTTAGTAAATTAGTTATTAGATTAGTTTAGTTTTATGTATTAGTTTGTATTTTTTCAAGTAGTTTTTTGTTTGTTTACATTTTATGTTTTCATTAATTTCATTCATCTCATCTAAGTTCCTTTCATTATATTTTTCTTCAAAGTACGTAAATTTGTAAGTTTATTTAATAACTTTTGATTGTGACACTGTTTGCTTGCATAAATAAATAGAAAAAAAAAAACACTGCATATGTAAGAAATTTTAGCGTTAATATTTTAGATTTGCAGAGGAAATCTAAAAAAAAAAATTTTCGAATGTTTTTGATCGCTTCCGCTAAAATATAACTTGTAAAGATTTATTAAAACGAAATGCATGTTTTCAATTTTAAAAGCTATTTTATGAATCAATGAAATAAAACCAGCTTCTAACAACATTGCGTGCTACTTATCGACATCTCGTATCACACATTCCCAAGTCAATATACCTCCCTCAAGTAATGAAATTATTCAAATCACCTACATTTACAACTATTACAGTTTATCAAAGAGATACTATATACTACAAATTAATATTTAATCGTAAAATACTATGGGATTATTATAAGAGTTGCGTTAGAGACGCACCGAATGGCTCGAAAGAAATTATTCGAATTTTAAAGGTGAAAATCATTAACATTCACTCCGGGCGACTGAGACAAGATCCATTCTAAAATTAAATACAGGATTTGGTTGTCAAATGTCACAGCTATTATAGTATTTAGTTCCCTAATATTTAAATTTATACTTTTTAATTTGCTCTAAGCTAATAAATATTTGGATATCAGTCGGGCAATAAAAGTCGTCTTTGCCGTCGAGGTGTTACGTGTGGAGGGACATTAGTTTTATAATTTATAGACCAGTTTTTTTCGGAAATAATTTAAAACTGATTAGCTAATATTGGCGATTTATGGACCGAAGTTCGTAGCAAATATATTATCCTACTAATATTATAAACGCGAAAGTTTGTATGTATAGATGTATGGATGTTTGTTCCTCTTTCACGCTGCAACGGAACAATGGATCGACCTGATTTTTTGCATGGGTATAGTTCAAGAGCCAGAGAGCGACATACTTTTCATCATCTTTATCACCATTTTTCATCACTACGCGGGTGAAAACGCGGGGCGCAGCTAGTATATTTATAAAGATACTTCATAAAAGAGTGTCGGTAGATCATTGATTTAAAAACAAATGTATGTCGGATCTTATCAAAAATTATGAATTAACTGGCCAAGAGCGTGTCAAGACACGCGTATACGGGTTCCATAATTATCCAAATTCATATAATTATTGTGATCTCATAATAAGTTCAGAATAAATAATTGGTTATTGAAAAAAAATCGCACGAACAAAACTCTTTTCGTGTAGCTTCCAAAACTCCATACAAGCCTCTAGTAGAATCTCCACCATTTTACTAGGACATCACTTAGACTTGTCCGTAGCTTGATTTACTTGACTCTGACTGTGACTATAACTTGTTAGATGATAGCTAACTAATTTGAAAACATTTCAATACTTGACACTGTAATTTTTTTATGTTCGATAAAAAGTCTTTTTTTTTACATAACGTTTGGCCACCAACTCGCCTGATGTTAAGCGATGATGCAGTCTACGATGGCACGTTATAATGATCTATATTTATAAAAATAAGCTTGATCTCTACGTCTCTATAGCTTTGAGTAAGTTCTTCGGCAGATTGAAAAGTCATTCGTATTTCAATCATAAAGTTATCAAATAGGTGTTTATCAAAACATCAACACCAATCACAAGCCACCTCATTGATAAAGCCCCGCCTTTCCGTAGGCAGGTGTATAAAGTTTCCTTTTAAAAGCTGTTGTAAAATACGTCATAATGCGTCATTATCATTATTTTTATGACAGAGACATATTTTTAACTGTTGACGCACGCGTTGATGCCAAATATACATTCTTATGAGCCATTGGTGCAAGTATGTTGTGCGTTCTTGTGCTTTGTAAATTAATTTCACTTTCTTTATTTTGTTTTGTTTATCATTTCAACCACTAATTTTCACACAGCTTTGACCTGCCAAAGAAAAATAGATATCATTAGTTTTATTTCGCTAACCTACTAGTTTTACATACCTTATCAGGAACAATATAAACAGACAATAAAAAAACCCAGTAAAATTGCGTATTTGTTTCCTCGTTTTTATTTGTGTTATGTTTACAACATGTCCATGATTATGAAACTAGTAAGATGTCAAAATTAAACATAAAAGGTATACCAGATTAAAATATTTAAAAAAGCAGATTAATGTTGTGTAGAGTAGGCACAGCGGATCTTTGTGTTTCTGAAGTTGGCTGCAAGTTCTGTGCAGTAGCTATTTTTGTGTCGCAAGCATTGAGATATAAAACATATAGAATCACAATCGTGCCAAAAAAAACCGAACCATAACTCAGCGCACACTACGAATTGCGCCAACTTTTAGGTTAGTTACATGGCAACCGCGATCCGACTACAACGCCGCGCTATGCCAGAGCTACGATGTCATAGCGGACAACTAACTTTGAAAACTATGCAAGCGACATAACGTCTAAATTGAAGTAAACTGGGCATTGTGAATTATATCATTGGTACAATGTATGTACAATGACGCTCGGACGTTTATTGCCTGTTTTCACTGAGAGATTGTGACTCTATAGGAATTGTATCTCGATGGTCGCAAGGGATGCGCTACATGCGCAACGGTTCGCAAGAGCCTAACTTCAGAGACACAAAGATTCGCTGTGCCATAGTAACGATATAAGCGTTGAGAAAAACGGTGAAGGTGTGAAGAGTCAAGCTTCGGACTTCAGAGTCCTTTACGCCCGCGATTTGATAGTGAAACTTACAGCTATAATTAATAGAAAAACTAATATAGTTACGTAATATTTTGATGTACTTTATTAACTTATTTAATTTGTTAACTTATCTCAAGACGATCTACAACAACCCCCGTACCTGCCGTGTTACTCCATTATCATAATATTCATATTATCCTCATAAATAAAGCTGGTCACCCACTAATATCACGATAAATATCTAAAGCGCTCCTTGATGCACTGTTTTTGAGTGAGAGATGCGCGAGCGCATGTGTTTGGTGCGAGATGCGACGCGCGCGAAACCGATAAAATGAAGCTCGTGAATTTAGCGCCGCTTTTTGATTGGAAAGAATGGGACGATGTTCGGTGTCGATTCGCTGATGTGATCTTTTAGCAGCGGTTAAATGTTTTGATTTCGTAGCTTGCCTTATTAGGAACATTTAAACAATTTTACTAACCTAATTTTGTTCATAAGAAAAATCTTTGTGTAGGATAAGTGTGTTATAGAACCGTTATTATTGCTATGAAACAAGTACAATAATTAATTTAAAAACAAAAACCCAACTGTACCTGGAAAAACCGAATTGATTTAACATCCAGTTAAAGAAGATCTTAAATTATATCCTAATGGCTTTGTACTTTCCAGAATTGCTGTGAACTTATATTATTACATTAAACTATTGACACAGAAAAAATCCAACATGACTTTTTCACTATTAAAAATGTATACACCTTATGTATCGATTATAGGAACACACACATATACATACAAACATGCTTACACACATCTCAAAAATATTACCTCCCTTCTTGGGCAGTCACGTAAAAACAAACAAACAATATACGAGTGGGGTAAAGGATTTTTTCCGTTCTCTAGATCTTAAAAACATTCTTTTTAAATTATATAAAAACAGAGCACTGAGAAAACCAATACTATGACTTAACGTTGCTTACAAATTTTAATAATCAGACCTTGATTAGAGAAAACAGTGTACCAATTTCACGGTTAACAGTACCGTATTTAAACGGAAGCAAAGCAATTTGTGTTTTCATCTATGAAGCAATGTGTTTCAGTTTACACGAAATTAATTTCCTCGTTCGTCGTAGCAAAGCCGCACGCGCCGGTTCCCGCGCTATCGGCTCAAAGCGGCCGCCATGTTTGCATTTCGATCCGCAAGGAACCTGTGTTTAAGTTGACTCGGGAATTATATCGCAGCGATTAGTGTAATAACTGGTTGGTTGCAAGGCTTTTTCTTGTTTCAGCGCATACGCTTTCACTTCAACATCCCTTCGTATTGCATCGACGATTTCGATTGTTCGGTTTGAGCGCATTGTTTTCCGCGCCATAAAATTCAACTGGCTATTTTACGATTGTTTTTATTTTATTATCTTGTATCGGTGCAATTAATCTCAGTTTTTACTCTTTTCGTAATAAACAGGCACGGACGCGTCGTGCGGCTTAAATCGATATTAATTGAAAACGAATGCGACCGCAATTTGTTTAATTAAACGCGCGCGTTTCTTGGTTTTGGATGAAAAATACTCACTCGATCGCAACACCGATAATTTTAAAATCCGGGTGAAACGACTTAAACAGTAATGCACCGCAATATCATTAAGTTTGAAGATTGCACGGTGGGTTATTTATTCGTGTACACGATATGGCCGCTGTATGGAGATCCTTACATAAATTGGTACACTTGCGTCGTGGTGGGAATGGCGCGTGGTGGATGGGTTGAAGGCCTTGACAGCATCCCGGATTCGCACTACGAAGCCGGCACGGTAATGTAGTAGTGCGTATCACATTGTCTCGCAGGAGGATAAATATTGATTGTACCGCAAAGAGGCGCTTGTAATTGCGTGTGCGGCCGAACGAAGCTTTTATAAAACTCGTTGGAAACCGCACGGAATGTAAACCAGAATGCCCCGAGACATTAATGTGTATTTATTGAGGGCGGCGAGTAATGTTTTTATCGGCTGCATGTTCGATCGGTGCGATTTGCTTGGATATGTCTCGGTTTTTAACTTTAAACAAACACTTTATTCATACATCAGGTTTCGAATATGCAGTGGCCTACACTAGGCTCTAGGCCCGCGTCGATGGGAACCTCATTGATTTAACATTATTACGTAAAGTTTATTTGTAGGTGATCTAATTCGGGAAACAAAACATAAATGTGTGGAAAAAATATTAAACAATATAAAATCAGCTAAGTAAGAATTTGCAGGAATTAGATATTGACTTACAGTTAGATCTTAAAATATTTACAATTAATATGTTCAGTTCATATAAATGGAGGTACATTAAAATAAATTAAAAAACTTTGGATGTACATAATAAATCAATGGTTCATATGCATTATGAGATGGGTGAGGGTGTGATGTTTGAAAATGGAAGGGTATATTCATTTGTGTATGTTTGGGTGTGTGCGCGTGTGTTTGAATGAGTGTATGTAAGTGCATGTATGTATGTATGTATGTAATGCATGTATAACTTATACTATAGGTTTCTGTGTTCCTTCGACAAACGCACAAATCTTAAGTATTAAATAAGCTAATATATAGAATTAACGACAGATAACATAAATCATATAACAACCCAGTTAATTAAGTAGATCCTTTTTGTTTTATAGAAATATTTTATTTGAAACGGCGCTTACCTTGGCTTGAAGTTTTACAGATTGAAATGTAGGTACTTACAAAATGGCAGCTGCAAGGCAAGACAAGGCAAAGAAAGAACGTTAGTGCCTGAGGGTTATTAAAAATACAACACCGAATGAGCTGTTACATTTCAATGTTTTTATTTATTTCAAAAACATTTCAATCAGAGAAAGCGCTGTCACGGCCGACATTGCTTGACATTGTGGTGTCAAAAGCTGAAAGAAATCTTGACGTAACTGGATAATATTACGTGGAGCATTTCCTTTGTTTTGAAGTTTTATTTTGAGAAGTGAGTAGAAGGTATGTGTGTAGTGCTAATTTAGAGTGAATAAGTGACTAATTTCTATTTGAAAACATGATAGCAACGGATGCTACCGAACGCGTACCTAAGATTTTGGCAGTACTGCCAATTTTTTCTCCTAAATTATGTTGGTAATTATATTATCTAGTAGATACTACAGATAGTACAGGTACAGGTAATAGATGTATACTAGATAATAATATCTAACTAGTAGCTGTAATTATAGGCATAAGTGGTGTTATTAGATGTGCACTTCATTTCCTCATGTACAGGGTTATTAATAATTTGCTAACAAGCTCTCGCAGGCAGCTTTCTTACATCGTACATGTTATTAACAGATTTAGCTTTGACTTTAAATAATTTAACCTTTATTTACGACAACAATGAAAAATAGGCCTTTAAATAGCAATAACTATACGCGGTTTCAAATGAGAAGAAATTCCGGGCCTGGGTGAAGATAAGGAGCCGACTTTTGCACTTAAAAATAAACAATGATTTTTTTCATAGGTGCATGTAAAAAAGAAAGAAACAGAAACATTAACATACACAAAAACAATCATAGAAAATACAAAGAAAGAAAAGATAATTCATGTTCAGTTGACATTGCGATAAAAAAGATCAGTGCTCAGCGATAAAGCTTCGGATTTCTTTGCAGCGCTGATTTTCAGCACTGGCCTTCTGAAACGTGATGTGTCGTTTAGAATTAGCTAAACCTTTTGACAGAACATAATCTTTTTGCGAGTTATTTACTAATAATCAATAACCCTGTATGACATCATTTCAGCTTGCATAAAATAATCATAAATACCAATCTTCCTTCTCAACTGCTACCGGACAATCCGCATTGATTGCTCTGATTAAATCAACTGGCCAAGTGGTTGCATAGGCTGATTCCCGTCGAAAGCAATTGCCTCTATTAGGCGATGACAACTTTTGCTAATTGAGACTAATAAACTCTAGAAATCTGGCTCAGATTCATTTATTTGCAGTAAAAACAAATTACAATGTTGGTGAATCGGTCTAATCAAAGTTTTTGAACCGGTAGTTAACAAACTGGTGAACACTAGTTTACTCTCAGTTCGAATTTTGTTTAGTCCTCACAACTTACTGCTGTAAATAGAGTATATGACTGTTTTTACGAAGTCTTTAATATTATAACAGTAATTTCATGATTTAATTATCATGATTTTAAGTATTTGTATTATTAATGGTAAATCAAAATTAAAATTGTTATTCAACCGCGTGAACGCTCCCTTTGACATTAATGGGGCCACGTGACTTCAGTGACGTCACAAGCAAGCAAACAAATTCTCATTCTGTCCTCTATTACTTGCCTGTGACGTGTTAGGGAATTCGACCTAAATGTAGTTTTTGCAGTCAGTGACAAATATATTTTTAGGGTTCCGTACCCAAAAGGTAAAAACGGGACCCTATTACTGAGCCTACGATGTCTGCCTGTCCACCCGTCTCATCATCATCATCATCAGCCAGAAGACGTCCACTGCTGAACATAGGCATCCCCCTTTAACCTCCACACTGAACGACAACCTGCCTTTTGCATCCACTGGATGCCAGCGACTCTCACTATGTCGTCGGTACATCTAGTGGGAGGCCTACCTACGCTGCGTCTTCCGGTTCGTGGTCCCCACTCAAAGAACCTTTTTCCTTTCCGGTTATCGGTTCTTCGAGCGATGTGGCCTGCCCATTGCCACAGTCCATTGTCCGTCCGTCTGTCTTTCTGTATCTTTCGAACCGTAATAGATAGCCAGTTGAAATTGTCACAGAATACACAATATGTAATATTACGGCGTTTTACAGAGTATGACGTAAGAAATGAAAAAGTCTTAAATTAAAAATGAAAGAGGGTATTTTTTTTATTTAAATTTTTTTACCCTATTACTGAGCCTACGATGTCTGCCTGTCCACCCGTCTCATCATCATCATCATCAGCCAGAAGACGTCCACTGCTGAACATAGGCATCCCCCTTTAACCTCCACACTGAACGACAACCTGCCTTTTGCATCCACTGGATGCCAGCGACTCTCACTATGTCGTCGGTACATCTAGTGGGAGGCCTACCTACGCTGCGTCTTCCGGTTCGTGGTCCCCACTCAAAGAACCTTTTTCCTTTCCGGTTATCGGTTCTTCGAGCGATGTGGCCTGCCCATTGCCACAGTCCATTGTCCGTCCGTCTGTCTTTCTGTATCTTTCGAACCGTAATAGATAGCCAGTTGAAATTGTCACAGAATACACAATATGTAATATTACGGCGTTTTACAGAGTATGACGTAAGAAATGAAAAAGTCTTAAATTAAAAATGAAAGAGGGTATTTTTTTTATTTAAATTTTTTGTGTTCTTACAATGAACGTGGTCAAAACTGAACTAGCAGTTGTCTTATTTTCATTTCAGTGTAAATACAAATAAAAAACAAAAAACACAAAAAAACTACTACAAACAAACACTTGCAAACACTTGTAAGTTACGTAGGTAATACTTGACCGCATCATCATAACATCAGGCGAGTTGGTGGCCAAAGGCAAGTCTATAATTAAATTTAAAAAAATAAAACATACTTGAAATTTTGTAATATTCAGAAAACACAAGAATGCGAAAATAAAATTTCCCATGTTTAAAAGAGGCGCCATACAAAACGTCGTCACATATCAAGACAAGTTGCCCTAATGCTCGGATAATTGCGAAGGAAGTGATTATTTTGCTATTCAAAGGTGGCCCCAACGAAGCACTTTTAAATCCATTACCCTAGCTTGTCGCACGGCAATTTTCCACTGGTCGACTCCTGCCCACACGCATCGAGTTTATAACCAAAAAGAGCTAATAACTATCATCGAAATAGCAGTTGAGTAGGACGCGCGAGTGAAAATTATGATTAATATCTGTTTAGGTAACGGTATACTTCAACTGCTTCGCTGAGAATCTCTCTCGAATAAAAGTTAAATCTCGCAGCATTCTCGCACTATTGTTTGCTGTACGGCTCCATAGAAATGATTAAAGGGCACCAATTAGTTGATGAGAGGAATGTTGGTATCTGGAATAGTTCCAGCCATTCACACGTTCGCAGTTTCATTGTCCAATAGAATAGGCATGTCCTAAAAAAAAAACTAACCTCCAAAAAAACTGATCATAAATAGAGCCTAAAAAATGCCAAAATAAAAATTTGTTCAAATATAAATTCACGTGTTTTAATTCATGCCAGACATTGAGTACACTATAGCACGGTATGACGTCAAGCCGTGCGTGCGCCATACAAATGCTATACTAACACACGAGAGACACTTTGCGGGAGAGGGATAGCTCATCCGCTTTCTATCTCCACTAAAAACTTTAAACGCTTATATATAAGAAAATTCTCAGCCAATTTAAATTATATTTTTCAGTATGTGTAATGTATTTAGTTATAATCCTTCCCTAATTGTAATAAATGAAATATTATGAGGACACAAACCTATGTCAGATTTTGAAACCATTTTCATAGACGGTTAGTGAGTCACAAGTGTTATCTAGGTTTATTTCAAAGACTATGGAACGGCTAATGATAACTATAACTCTTATGTAAGCACAACTGATCCGTAAAACTAGTTCTAAATCATAATATTATAATCTGGAGATAAAAAATTTAAACATAGGCACTTAGTAAACTACAACTGGAACTACTTTGAAGGATACGAAATAATTTAGGTAAGTACATACTAAATATTTTGAATAAAACGTTCACGTATAGAGGTAGATGTAACTAAGTAGAACAGTCGCACGATAAGCGATAGTTTTTGTTCAAAATCTATAGATAACAATGCACTATCAAGATACCAAAGATATATTTGTTCTGAATTTTACATAAAGACACTTGAGATAAATCTCTCTAAGATAAGCCAACAAGAGGTGTATATAAAAAAAAAAAAAAAAAAAAAAAAAAAACAATAGACAATCATCAAACATTTAATTATTTTATAAAATCATCATCATTGTGAAATTATAAATGCGAAAGTGTTTATTTCTCTTTCACGCAGCACACTGCACTGCACAACATGCACTGGACAACATGGTGGATTAGGGCTCATCTTCTCTCTCTCTGTGAGAGAAGGCCTGTGTCCCAGCAGTGGGAACATGGTGGGCTGATACTGTGTGTGTTTGTGTACACTAACAGAGCACGAAAGTGACTTTATGCTTATGCATAGATATAGTTGGAGAGCCGGAGAGACATATAGAAAAATTTTATCCCGCAAAAATGTGGCCACGCTGGTAAACCACAAGGCACAGCTAGTATGTAATAAAATTTTGTCAAACTGGCGATAAAGGACAATGAAGCGAGTCAGCCCATACAAAATGTGTTAATCAGGCCTATAGATACGAATTAGTTTCGCAATACGGAACATTTCTACCTATGTTTGTATTTCAAACTACAGCATCTATGTCTGGGAACTGAGGCTAGGGTTATCAGACTTGGTGAAAGCATTCTTGAACTTTGCCTTTTGATGGCTTACGGAAACTGGGTAAAGTAGGCAGCTGGTCGTTGTAACAATGTAGAGTTTAGTCAGGGAGTGTCTCATTAGTTTAAACTTTAAACCCAAGGAAAGATAACGAAGTACCTGGCTTTATTTAAGGCTTGTTTGAGAAACAAATGTATTCTTTGAAGTAATGTTTCTGAAAGAGTGTTTTAGACGAACTATCTTTAAATTACTCAAAGAACAACATTTATTTAAGACATTTAATTTCTTTCATCATCATCATCATAGTCAGCCTTTTAACAGTCCACTGCTGGACTTTTAGCCTACCCCCGAAAAGGTGATTGGGCCATATCCACCACGCTGGCCCAGTGCGGATTGGTGGATTCACATACGCCATTGAATTTCTTCTCCGTACGTATGCAGGTTTCCTCACGATGTTTTCCTTCACCGAAAAGCCAGTGGTATGAAAATCCGTACATAAGCTCCAAAGAGCTCATTGGTACGGGCCCGGGGTTTGAACCCACGACCTCACGCTTTCTAGTCTAGCGGTCTCCCAAATGGGCTACCACGGCTTTTCTTAATTTCTTTAATCAAGACTAAATTTATATTGAATTGAATTTTTGATTATATTTATTTTTATCAATATGTTGCATTCATTATATCATACTAAATAAGGAACAATTAGTAAAATTCGGAAGTGTGCCGCATCTCAGCATTGAATTTTCTTGAAAACCTTTGGGTGCTTAAGATATAAACCTAACTTAATTTGGGGCCTTGCGCATCCTCTTTTGATTTTTCAGATATTATTGATAAATTGAACTTACCTATTTTTTTAAGTGCCATTGTAAAATTAACAAAATACAAGCTAACTAACACCAAATACCTAAACTACTTAGCATATTAAACAAAACAGTTAGACTGCTCATACCGTTCAAGGTCTAGAGACAATCCAATCGCTGGTTCCTAGCTGACGTACGGGAGACCAGTGCGCGTCACGCGTACGGGCTCCCGGAGCGTAGACATACGTGAGGCGCTAGAGCTGTCAGTAGAGCATCGTTTCACAGCGACGGGGATTGTTCCGTACGGGACTTGCCTCCGCGTAGATCCCGTCTCCCGTAGTACGGGCGATTCACACGGGTCTCCCGCACAGCTGTGAAACCAGCCCATACCAGTTGGCAGCGTAAGGGCCACAGAATAAGTTCAATCAGTCAAATTTTTGCTGTAGAGATATCTTACGGTGCGATAGACCTACACTATAGTAAGTGATGTTGACTACGTGACGTACTGCGCTCAAAACACACCACCTGCTTACGCACTCGTTCATCGCTCATCGATCACGATCTGTCATCTCAATCAGTACACAAAATAGCGTGATAGCGAGCAATCACGGCTACTGATTCTGTTAACCCTACAGATAAAACTTAGAAGCCGCCTGAGGTTTACTGACAGCCCCTATTTAATAATAGTCTTCCCGAGGAAGATTATCTGTGTGGCGTCCGCCCAGAGCACTGGTAGTTCTGTCCGCCATCATTATGCAATTGAAACTTAGTGAATTATTACGCACGATAATAATCTCCATAAATAAATAAATGGAGCGGCCTTTCAGGGCGGCGGATTATGCCGTACTGAAAGATCCGCCTTTCGTGTAAGGCCTGATCCAATAAAACACGGTCTGATATTCCGGGAGTGACACATGCCTACGTCACAGTCCAGTTGCCATTTCTTTGCAACGAACACAGAAATTGGGAAACAAATTTCTTTATAATCTATGCTATGATATAAAATACAATAAACCGGCCAAGTGCGAGTCGGGCTAGCGCACTTAGGGATCCATACGACCACAAAATTCGATAACGAAATTACCAGTTATAACTTGGTAATGAACAGAAACTTTTCACCGACTCGCACTTGGCCATTATTTATTGTTTGTATGTTATATTTTAGAGTGTGTACTATAATCGTACCAAAGACGTTTCTACATAATTACTGTTTTCTGTTAAAGCTAATTAGAAAAATACGTAAAAAATACATTTGTTGTATGCGGAACCTCCTTTCGTTTTTACTTTTTGACTTTTTTTTATTACCTAGTTTTTATAACTAGTTTATTAGTTAATCCGCCGTAACATTACATATTCTGTGAAAATTTCAAATGTCTATCTATTACGGTTCGAAAGATACAGCCGTAAGGTAGACAGACAGACTTAGTAATAGGGTCCCGTTTTTACCCTTTGGATACGCAAACCTAAAAAGCACTTCAATGGTCATATTGTTTCACCGCTTAAGGTAAAAAAATTAAGTTAAACACGAATTTAATATATTAAACTTCGATGACATAGGCTTGTGTCACCCACGTGATCTTTGCGTCTTGAATTAGCTTAAACCTAACCTTGCGGAGTGTAATATTATTATACCATGGTGTAGGGCATTTGTTTACCTTTTTAACTTGAGACAGCTTTGAAATAGAGCTATTGGTTCTTTCACCGAGCGTAAAATGTAGTTTAGTACTAGTTTTGTTTTAACATGTGAAAGAAATGTACGAGTCGATACGGCAATGTTGGTCCGACACGAAAGTGTTTTTCATGGTCTGTTCTATTTAAGTTGCCTTTTTGCGAGACGCTTTCATTGCATGGGATTTAAGAATATTTAAAAGCATTACTGTCTACTGCATACCATCGCATCATTAATTTTTAGTGCCAGTATAAACTTGTAAGTGGAAATTTATCTTTCTCTTCATTTTCAAAGTGACATTGAAAGTTTTAGATTCATCATTATCATCATTTGAGCCATAGAAGGTCCACTGCTAGACATAGGCCTCCCCAGCAATCTCCAAAAAGGCCGGTTGGAAGCGGCTTGCATCCAGCGTTTTCCTGCGGTCTATTTTAGGTCGTCTGTCCGTTAGTCTGTGGGGTCAATTTTAGATTGAATTAGACGAAATTATTAGTTTGTTCAAACTTGTCCCGCAGAAGCAGGGCAAATTCGCATAGGTACTTAATTTTTTAAATTAAATATATATTTGAGTGTTCGTTACTTCCTAGAAATACCGCGGGACTATAACGCACAACGAACTGTTTACGTTATTCATTATTTTTCCAGTTCGCATAGGTAGATAGAGTTTTGTGCGTATGTACATTACATACTTACCTACAGAACTGCGGGTCTATTCTGCAAGCTAAGCGAACGCGTAAGTGAAGTGATAAGCTAAGTGAACGTGTACTTTTCTTGTCAGATACCAGTTACTATAAGAGAAATGTATAAATATAGATTACTTACCCCAGTCTGTTTTTTATTTATTTATTTAGGAGTATGTTTGCGTGATAGTGATTACGCGGTCCACGACGGAGCACGCTTGCCTAGAAGAAACCGATTCGTGATTTAAAAGACTCCCATTCACGCAGCATTGTAACTATCGGCGAACAGCACAATCTAAGTGGAGTCAAAGCGCTTTGTACGGGTTCTCGGAATATCAACCGTAAAGCGTACTGTAATCCCTTACTTTATAATTCGGTATTTTGACAATTATTATACTTATGTTGAAATAGCCAAGAAAAATTTACGTTCACTTAGCTTATCACTACACTTGCGCATTCACATCGCTTGAAGAATAGACCAGCACTCCAGCAGTATCTAAAACGTATCACTGTAGAGTTATCGATTATTCCACGTAGCCATATCTGAGACATTCAGTATTGTGCCGAGTCCTAGCCGAACCAATCCATTTGAATTTATGCAGAATTGCGACACCAATGCGAAATGGTTTATTGCTAATTGATTGAATTTAGGTCCCTTGCAAAATGTTTTCCCTTGCAAAATGCATTTTTTAATTAGTATGTACTAAGTAA
The DNA here is from genome assembly GCA_932305915.1 of Agriopis marginaria. Lineage (NCBI taxonomy): Eukaryota > Metazoa > Arthropoda > Insecta > Lepidoptera > Geometridae > Agriopis > Agriopis marginaria. The sequence goes on along the minus strand of OW029926.1, from coordinate 12,280,684 downwards.
TTTCGCCCCGCGACTTCACTCGCGTTATTTTATATCCGGGATAAAAGTAGTTTACTCCTTATAAAATCATCTATCTGAAAGATGAAAACAATCCACCTTTTTTGGTAGCGACAACAAGCTCCTTTGACTTAGATGTTTTTTTTTTTCTATGAAGTGATAATTATGTTAATGTATAGACTTCAATGCTTTTTCTTGTTAATACACAAACAACAACAAAACTGATTTAATTCGCTACCAAACTTCACAGGATTACTCGCTGGGCTAATCTAAGGGTGGAAGATAAGGCGAAGAATCTAGTTTATTAAATTTCACTTACTACGCGTGAACGTTTACATTGAAAAAAAAAACACTTTGCTTCTACGGGAATATTTATGAAGTAGTCAGTAAATAGATGACAATTTTTTTATTTAAAATGCATAACAAAAGTATCTAATTGGATTGTAGTCATTAAATAAAGCATAGTAGTTTTGGTAATTACATGCGGTTTAATTCATCGATAAAGAGCAAAAAGTAGACACAATAATTGATTGTTGTAGAGGATAAAAAAATACATTGTACCCACTTAAGGTATGTTTTCGTAACTTGTACGTACTTAGTACCTAATTCGTTAGTAGGAAGGCAAAAAACCGACACGATTACATATGATTTAAAATGGCAAAAACCAAAGCCATTAAGAAAAACATGTGATTCTGCTAACTAATTTCTTAATTACTATTTAACAGTTGTAAAAACTAGTAACTACAATTCAAATTTTATAATTAACGTATGCCAAAACGAAATACATAAACTGTGCTACGCCATGTACCTAATAAAAAAATGAAGCCTATTCTAAATTAATATTTACCGTACAAAATTGACTTGGGCATGGCAACAAACAAAACAAATGGGCATCAATAAGATCAATGCCGTCGTGAGCTCCTATAAAAACTTTGAAGTTAATTACTAATCACTATAAAGCAAACATTCAATTTACAAGGCGGGTTAATTGCGTTGGCCCGCAAGACGCTTTGTAAAAAGTCAGCTAAAAACCGTATCTTAACTTATTTCTTAATTATAGACCAATTCGTGGCGGAGACGCGAGCTTCGTGCCAACGGTGACTTGACGGACCACACTCCGACAGTTTTCACTTTTCTCCATCTCTAAAGCTCCCACAATAAAGTCCAATTTTCCCTGAGCGGCTGGAAGTTTAGGACGAGATTAGTCGTCTTGGCCAATGGTATCTCCGATAATTATATGGTTCAGATAGAGGTTATCAGCCTCTTAGAGCCATGTATGCCTACCTTATCTGCACTTGATCTGCAGAGCTTGTTTTTCTTAAAGACTTGGAAAGAACTCCTTCGTTTGGGTTATCTATTGTGTAGATCTAAGGATTCTAAGGTATTATAGGACCTTTCCAATCAGTACTAAGTGTTGTGAGCATTTGATCAGTCATTTGAACCTTCATTTCTAAAAGGGTAAGAAACGGCTCTCTCCTTTTCAATCAGAAAACACAAATAACAATAAAAAACATTCTTACAATCTATTGCGCTATTGAGTTTCGACGATTTCCCGATTCCCATTTACGTATAAGATTGCCTATTTAGTCAATAATACCTTAACTAAACAGGAAAAAACTGCACGGATAGAGCCACTAAATGTCTGGATTGCGCTAAGCCTAACTAAGGTAAGCCCATTATAGCCGATGGCCTTGGGATATGCGACAAATGGAATTGCTCGCACTGTCCTCAGACGGAATTAAGCCCAGTTCTGCCTGTAATTTGAAAAAGCCAGACATATAAATTTTCCTCTAATCCTACAATTGTGTGAGAGGAAAATTGGACGCAGTTTCGTACGCATTCGTTCGCCCTTTAGCTTGCAAATCGTCACGGTTTATTGCATAATGAATGCAGGGTGACGGGCCACAAGCCATTCCGAATACCTGCCTAATATTTATAGCTACAATCACCATTATCGTTTTCACTAGAACATTGGACCATGCGCCCACAATATTCCTTAATGATGAGTGCTTTACGATTCGATACACTTTTACATTCGCGCGATGGTGAACGTAACTTCGTACTTTCGAACGTATGTTACGCAATCAATTGCAATAATAGTCATTATTGGTAAAGGTATTAAGAAATATACGAACGATGGTCTTCATCGAACGTTCCCACAGCCGATGCTCATCGGAGATATTGGCAATTAGAGATACTGACGCTCAATTAACATTTGCTTATCGGAGTCATCGAGATTGTGCATGTGATGTAAATTATAGACCGTGAATTGAACTGAATTACTATGGTTTTAATTTGTTTCAATTGGATTTGTGTAGGCTGGTTTATCCTGGACCTAGGGCCATTTGTCGCCGTGAAATCCGTCTGAGTGACAAACAATACGCAATGTGAGACATAATGCCGTGGCCCTGTGTGCCTCGACACTGCTTCTGCCTTCTGCCGACTGGTACGCATAATACGCATTGCAACGGCCGTCGCCTGCTTAGCAGTTCTGAAGGTTCTCAAATGTTTATTTCTTACCATCTTTCTTGAGCAAAATAAAATCATTTTTCTGTTTCTGTACAGTGATTATCGAGAACCTCCCGTTGGAATCTGCAATTATATTAATTGCAAAAGTCATGTCCTCAAAATTCCGTTTAAAAACTTATCAATTGAGCTGGCGAATGTTTATAGGTTGGATTGTAGAAATAGTTAACTTATTTTAATATTTATTTTAGCTTTTGTAAATTTTTGTTGCAATCTTTGAGAACCATAGGTATCATCGAACCCTAGAAGGTCTCGGTGGGATATAATGGATTGTAATTGTGTCCTCAAGCTGCTATGTTCTACGACCGCGTGCGATTGAGACAGCGATATTGGCAAACGCTGTAATTGACGTTCCAAATGCTTCTCTCATTGTTTACAATATTTCACAGATTATGTTGGGTATTAGAGCATTGTGAAAGAGAATACCGATGTTAGGTTCTATTAATATTTCCTTTTTAGGGTAAAGTTGACGCAAATTTTCTTAACCTTTGTATTTTACTGTCTTTCACGCATCGTTTACATAACAGACGCAACCGCATGCATTATCATCATAATCAGCCTTTTCACAGTTCACTGCTGGTCTTTTAGCTTACCCCCGAAAGGGTGATTGGGCCATATCCACATTATTGGATTGGTGGATTCACATACGCCATTGAATTCCTTCTCCGTACGTATGCAGGTTTCCTCACGATGTTTTCCTTCACCGAAAAGCCAGTGGTATGAAAAACGCACCCGCATGCGCTTCCATGGTATTTTTGACCTTATTTCGAGAACACTAAAGTTTCCATAAAAGCAAACAGAAAATTTGCATAATTCTTTCGCAATTTTTGCACAGTACTGTCTAAATACCTAACGTAGTGAGAGACAAAACAAATGTGATCTTAACAGCGATTGAAACAATGGCGAGAATAAAATATGATCTGTAAATGGAACGCATCCATCTGTGTCTGCTATGTGACCTGGGCATAATGATCACGTGATGATCAGCTTAATACAGCCCAGCACTTTTATATGAAGTAAAAATTGTAGAGACCAAATGTTGTTTAAAGCTACTTTACCCTCAAAAAATATTCCGTCCGGACCACAACCACAAGGTACCTAAACCGTGGTCGAGTAACTACAAAGCAAATTAAAATGCTTTAAGAACAGATGGTGCAAAGCCGAAGAATACAATTCTGGACTTCCTCTGGCTCAGATGGGAACAATGAGTTTTAAAGTAAAAAATAATGCTCCTTGCACTTGAATGCTAGCATGCTACCGTTGCGTGCCACGGATCGATTTACATGTTTTTTTGAGCTATAATAATACTGGGCTACTGTCTTGTTGTCCATAACTAGTTTTTGTTAATAACAAGACGAGTAGGAGGTTCTTGACGAAAGAAATGTTGGTATTAGAGGCAATTTTCGGGACACGACAGCTATTACGAGTGATGAAATGTGTTTTTGGGATGTGATTAGTTTGAGAAAGGGTGGAATATTGAGACAACTACCTTTGCTGAGAGGATTTTTATAAATAGTCAAACTTTTTCCTATATCCAATTTTTATGGCCTTTAACAACTAAACTGAATGCAAGTTAACACTAGATGCCTATTAAAAGTAGCCTATCTTATAAATAAACCAGCCAAGTGCGAGTCGGGCTCGCGCTCTGAGGGTTCCGTACCAAAATTACCAGTTATAACTTGGTAATGAACATAAACTTGTCACCGACTCGCACTTGGGATTTTTTTTATTATTTGTTGTTATATTTTAGAATGTCTATTATAATCATGCCAAATTCGATGCTTGTGCGTATTACCGTTTTTCCATTAGAGCTAATACAAAAATGCGTTTTACTTTTTGACTTTTTTATTATTTGTTAGTCAATACGCCGAACATTACATTTTCTGTAAAAATTTCAACTGGCTATCTATTACGGTTCGAAAGATACAGCCGTTAAGAGGTAGGACAGACAGACAGACAGACATCGTAGGCTTAACCGAACCCTAAAAACACTTGGATTGCTTATAGATAGTTGCAGGTCTAGAGGCAATCCAAATGCCCAAGCCCACTTCCAGTTGGCAGCGAGCATGCTGGCGATGTTACCACGCTAAATAACAATGCTTATATTCAATTCCTTGCTTACATCTGCAGGTATAACGAGACGTGATCTAGTCTACAATTCAATGCTAGTGTTCCTAGAATAACCTAAGAGTGTATGGGAGTGAGGAGTAATACTGTTTCGTGCTACTTGGTTTGTCCTAGCGAACGGTTTGTTTATGTAACTCTAGATCTGTCGTCACCTGCTGTTACTAGAACATGAGGTTATACGTTACTGAGAGTACTAACTATTTCAAAGAATTGAGTACAAGCAGATGGGTCGACATTGGCTGGACGGTAGCGTGTGCGCTTTACAATGTGACAGCACCTGGTGTGATCCTCGGCCTTGCACCAACTTCATTATCATCATCATTTCAGCCATAGGACGTCCACTGCTGGACAAGCCTCCCCCATCGATCTCCAAAGGGGCCGGTTGGAAGCGGCCTGCATCTAGCGTTTACTTGCGGTCTCTTAGGTTGTCTATCCATCTTGTGGGTGGACGTCCTACGCTGCGCTTACCGGTCTGATGTCTCCATTCGAGATCCTTTCGGCCCCATCGGCCATCTGTTATGCGTGCTATGTGCCCTGCCTACTGCCACTTCAACTTGCTACTCCACTGGGCTATGTCGGTGACTTTCGTTCGTCTACGGATCTCTTCATTTCTGATTTCGATCTTGTAGAGAATCCCCAAGCATACCTCGTTGTGCGACTTTGGGCTTGCTTATAAGGCTTACAGTGAGAGCCAACTTATTTGGCATTTATTAAATGCAGTTTCGTTGCCATCGCTCAACAACGTTGAAGAATACATCGTGAGGAGACTAATATTTCCAAGAAAATCAAAAGTTCAAAGACAGAAAGAAAGTTTACCAACATGCACTGGGCCTGCATGATGGATTAGGACTTAAGACCTATCATCTCTCTCTGAAGGAAAGCTTGTGTCCCAGCAGTGGGAACATGATAGGCTGATAATGATGATGATGAGGTGGGGCCACCTGATGGTAAGTGATCACTGCCGCCTATAGACTACCAGAACACCAGAAGTGTTGCCGATGATTCCCTACACATCAGAGTAAGGATGTTTATTACATGTTAATTTCAACTTGTATTTTTTTCGTGGGGCTGTACTCTTGCCAATATTTCTTACTTTATATCATCTTAAATTCTTGCTAACGTTGCTTTTTAAAGTGATTGTCTGGTTCTTATTATAGGAATTAGGGTTTAGTGCTCTAAGCATTAATGACTTTATTTCAGTAAAGTACCCCCTTATTTGTGTAGTCGTGTTCATAAAACTTAAACTGTTTTCCTTCCACATTCATCAGCGAGATCTGTGGAGAGATTATCCAAAACGTGACAAAGTGTGGCACCTATTAAAAAGAAACAGGAAAGTCATTAAAAACAATTTCCTAGGTTCGTTCACATGGCCAGAGTGCATTGAAGCGTTAATTAAATTAAATTGGGATCATTGTCGACGCAAAGCAGAACGATTAGAGAAATGATGGCACGCAGCGATTTGTCACAGCCTACGGTCGTGGATTCTCGAGTCTCCACGCCTCTAGAGACCGACGGGACGGAACTTCCGGCCACCATTCATGAATCGATCGAAGATCGAATATCACCCACCATTCATCACGAAATCGATCGATCCAAATGTTTGAGATATCGATTTCACGGACACGTTTTCTTAGTCTGTTGTGTCATACCGTTAAATCCTAGCGTCTCGGCGTGCACAGAGTTTTTATCGCAATTTGACGTGTTTATTTTCCAAATGAAAAGACGTATTGGACGTGTCTCGTCGCTAAAGAGCAAGTAGGGCTTCAAATATTTATTATATTCAGTCATTTATTTTTACAAGGGCACTGGCTTCGTCTAAATGAATAAAATTGATTGCTTATACAAACTGTGCGCCCAAATACTCGACCATCACAATAAATAAGGGCTTTTGGAGAGAAAAAAGTAAAAAAACGCTTGAGTATCTGGATGGACCGCGGCAGCGCGGCTTCGAGCCGAGTAGCGGGCCGACCTTGGCGCGCTCCGTAAGACAAGTCGATTTTGTTATTTGTTTATACACAACACTACCTGTTCCCGACGCCCGCGCCCCGTGTGCCGTGCGTCGGAGGTGTGCCTGCGCCCGCGCACGCACACTGCCATGCCATCGAAGCCTCGCGACTCGATATCGAATCGCTCCGGTATTTTACGGCGATTTCTGTAACGAACCTCGATTTATTGTATCTCTGGCGTGCCGCTCAAACATTGTCTATAAACACAAAACATACGAGCGCGATCACAATCAATATTTTTATCGATACACACCGCATTAAACTAAGGCATTATTCTACTCCAATTAAGAACGAAACCGTAACGGAATTTATATTCAACATCATACAAATATTTATAGACGTTAGACCATAGACGCTCGTACTGGACGGTTTTCTCGTTTCGAGATAGACGTTTATGAAATGGTACTCGACGTAAAGCGTTTACAAGATTTACAAGATAAGCGGTAAAGGCTCGGGTAATAGGAAAATGTAACTAGATCTTACGAGGGACACGGAAGCCGACTGTCTTAAAACGCTATAAAAATATTTTACCGCCGACATCGCTGCTACCTGATAAGGATACCCAGTCATTTGTAGGTAGTAGGTCCGTGATCCGGACCGCAGCCGCTGGCCTCTTTTATACTATTTATGTTGAACGTATTGTCAGCATTATCTGCTTAATGTCGTCCGAGACACCTCGCACAGATACGGCGCAGACGACCGTTTCAATTGGGCTTATCAGACAAAAGCTCGAGCGTCGCATTCAGACGAACGATACAAAACTTTTGGCATGAGAACATAATATTGACAAAGAGTACGTACATTGATAAATGAGGGCTAAGATCAGACAAATAAGGGAGATGGTGGTCGCGTGGCGGATGCAAACGCATCATGCCTAAATTAGGCTTGATAGCTTTAGTTGAGCTCATCCAGTAGATGACCTTACCACCTTTTTTAGGGTTCCGTATCCAAAGAGTAAAAATGGAACCCTATGGCCTTGCCACCTTTTTTGGCGTACCGTACCCAAAAGTTAAAACGGGACCCTATTACTAAGCCTACAATGTCTGTCTGTCTGTCTGACATACAGACAGACAGACCGTACCCTTTGGGTACGGAACCCTAAAAGCTGGGTAAAACACGATAATGAACACGACCGATAATTGTACTAAACCATATCTCCCTTGTTTGTCTGATCTGAGGGTCTAAGTGTCCGTGCTTTTTTGCTTTCATAAATACTGGCCAATAGGAGTGCTTCGTGACCTCTGTTTAAAATCACTGTTGCGATTACGTCCCGTGATTTAGATGGCCATTATTGGGTCGCGTCCACAGATGGCTTTGAATTACAGCTTTCCTTCCAGCTCTGTTGGTTTTGTGCCGACGTTGGTCTCAGTAATTATGAGATCATGTTTCATAGTTATCTATTGATTTAGACTCTTCCAAGTCTCAATTATGAATCATCGATTATCGAGAGTTATGTGAGACGGTCCTCTATCATCATGGTTCCTTGCTCTGAGTTTGTTCACCTCGCATCATTCTCGTAAGCGAGCCGCTTCCTATGAAATTGTATTTTATTGATGTTTTGTATGCTAACATTTGTAATAAAAGCTCATGGGTTGCACCGACTCATGGTGAATTTAATGGCTCGATTTCCATTGGGGTTTCATTATGCCCTAAAATGGAGACTGTTGTAAGACATCGTCTTAAATAATATTTAAGACGATGTCTTACAACAGTCTATCGCTTTTATACCACAAAGCACGAAAAACAACTTGTGTATCAATTACTTTAAGGGGTTACAACTTGACATATATCTATATTCACGATTTTTTTGCCAAAATCCTGGCACTTATATCACATTGCACAAAATTATCTCCGAAACTATAGCAGATAGACAAACGTGAGTTGGACCAAAAAAATCGGCTTTTTTTTCTGATCATTAGTGTGTTAAAATCACGAAAAGGGTACAACTCGACTTAAATCACTCATCACAGGAGGCACAGATATTTTGTAATATAATTGTAAATTGACATAATGTTTTCCTTAAATACTTATTTATACAAGTTGTATGTAAATTATTGTCATGCTAGTTATAGCGTTACGTTTTTTGAAATAGTTTAATAGCTTTGTATTTGAGGGCCATCGCGATGATGCGGTCTACGTTGGAGCACGCTTGCCTAGAAGAAACCGATTCACTCGTGATTTGAAAACACCCAGATTGCAACTATCGAGGAAAACCCATTCATGCAGCGCATTCCACAGACTAGTAGTTAATACAATAAAAGTGGAATCGAAGCAGGGTTTTCCTGGTTTGACTGTTTTTTTTTTGTATTTATAAAGATTTAAAGATTTTTTTATTTCTTAAAAAGTAACACCTTTAAATCAATATTTTACTATTGGTCCGGGACACTAGGATTATGTTACGCGATATCTCCGCTGGTTGTAACTATTGGGGAACACTTATTCATGCGGCGCATTCCATAAACAAATGATGCGGTCTACGATGGATCGCAAAATAAAATTGGAATCAAAATAATTGTTTTTTAAGACAAACATTTCAACCTATATATATATATATATATACATCTTTGTTCTGACTGATGCTATGGGTTTTATAAAGCCACTAGTTTTCGTTACTGTGGTTGTCATCAATATCTAAGCCTTTTAACCTTACCCTAGTTAATGGTTTGTTCATGAATTTCACGATCCCAACAAGAAGAAACAAGAGCATCGTGGTCATTGTTTGTTAACCTTCCTCAAAAGGAAGTGGATCTAACATGGGGCAGTTTCAATATCCCGCGGCTGAAATTCCAAGTAGAGTGAGGGTACGTGGCTGCAGTTGCAATGTAAGTACACAAGTACAAGTGTAGTGAGCTCCACAGATTATGGGCCAGTTAGTAGGAACTCGCGTGACCGGCCCGACACGACGCGCCCGCGCACGTCATACGCTCATCCACTGACGTTCTCACGACACATTTTGACATTTCACTGAGCAAATATAGAAGCCATTTTCGATCGGAACGTCAAACACGTTAGGAATGCAAATATATCGCTTTTCCACCTTATCGCGTTTTGACAATACACCCATGTCTGCGTGCTGGATCAAGGGGTCACATACATATGGAGATTCGATAGAGATAAAAATTTACAGTTGATTTTATTGGCGTTTTATCAACGTTCGAGGAGCGGCGTCCGTCATCGCTGGCGAGCCTGTCGTAAATCGCGCTGCCGCGTCCGATTAGAATATCGCTACCGGCTGGCGGTCGTGTTTATTCAGCAGCTCCTAAATCGGCCGCACTCCATATACCGAAAGCTCAATCAATGCCCATGAAATTTACAAGCCAGATAAAATTTAATTTAACGTTTTATCGATGGGTGGGTGCGGGTGTATGTGTGTGTGTACGTTGTAATTATGCGGCGGGAGCGCGGGCGCAGCGCCGGTGGTCCGCCGCCGCTCCCCGCGCCGCGCCGTAGAAACTTCCTCCACACCTGGGAACTCACGCCGCACTCGGACACTAGCTCAACTATCGCCTTCCACTCGGACATATCGTGTATTGTTCCATTGTTATCATTGTTTCAACGTGAAAAATTATAATTTACTCTATGTTCTAATTTTGGTGTCACATTGTGATCGAGGAAAGTGTGAGAATTTCGCTTCAAGTATTGAGTGGAGACGCGCTTGGGCCGCCTCGGTCGGCGACGTGGAATGGTCCTTTTGTCTACCTTTATTTGCCTGTCAGTCAAAGCGCCTGTCTCGGACATGCGCTCAAAGACCACGACAATGTAGCTCTTTGTGTGCGCCTTTAGCGACCTTACAAGACTAAATTTCGATGTCATGCATAAAGACGTGTGTTTATATGTAACTTCCCTTTTATTGTTGACGAAATAGGCTCCGGTCTCAGTATGTGGAGCAATTAACTCTGCGATTTTTATTGTCTTGCCTTTATTTGTACTGGCGAGCCTTGAAGCAATTAAGATAATCGTTTTGAATTAATTATCATACGCTTTTTATGAATAACAAATTGAATCGATGCTTGTTTTGTATTCGAACAGGGATGAAATAATCGAGTACAATTAATCTCAATTGAGTATTATTTTTATGTCGTTTTAAATTAGTCGTATAAAAAGTGGGTTTGCATTTGCACAGAGTTGATACAATGTTTTGATTGATACATGCGAATGAGCAAGGTAATAAAATAAAAGTGGTGTCGTAAAAGCGCGGTGTCTGATTATCATTCACTCGATGACGGATCCGTTGGCAATTATCAAATGAACATCGGCAATCATTCGTTGAAAGTACACGCGCAAACTTAATTGATTATCGTCGAAGTTCGGTTTTATTGCGAATGATTTGGTATGATACAAGTTCTTGGAAGTATATTGGGAAATTAAGCCATAAGTAATAAAAGAACAGGTACTGTATTTTCACGATTTGGGCAAAAAATTTAATTGTGATCTTTATCTTATTGATATAAACATAGATGTCCTAGAGCTCTGAAGCAAAAGCATATGGCATTGGTATAAATATCTACCGGTCATCAATGTTCCGGTCTGAGTAAGCAACTCTTCTTTCAAATCAACATGCAATCTTTTTCTTTTGCTAGATTTGATGCTGTTTAATAAAATAAGCAAGTTATAGGCTTTGAATACACCAGCAGTCCTACGGCTGCACCTCAGGTAGGTATGTGGTAGGTATATGGCGCGTTGTAAACTTGAGCGTTCTTTAGATAGCTGTAAATTTGTATTGTAAACACTTGAAGCCTTCCACTGCTACGCTGACTGACGTAAATACAACTTGTAATTCAGTGTAAACGTTACATTGAATGACACCAATAAAACAACTCTTTTCTTTGACAGCTGTATCTTTCTTTATTTTTACAGCGGTGCTACACATTTCTCCAACGCTTTGATCTTTAATTGGCGAAAGCTTGCCGACTGAACGAAGACCTTGCAAAAATTAAGATTTATTTACGGCAATAAAAATAAGCCCTTAACGGAAAGCTGCGGAAACGGTTTTACAAACGAAACTGTCCGGTACGAAAAATATTAACGGGACTTTCTTTTGTATCTATTGTTTCCGTTATTTGCAACTCTTTTAGCGTACCCTTCAGTTTTTGATAGTTTCTAAGCTAACGGGGTGCAATAAAAGCCGGCGCCATAAAGCCTCTCGCTAAGTTCGTTTTTAGAGGCAATTAAGCTTTTATTTTGGAGATTTCTCAAATATTTGCACGCTAAAAAGGTTTATGGCTTTCGAAACGAGTCAGACTTTGTAACCTTGACCAAATGTTTCGTGATCGATGCGTACAAAGTAAGTGTGGGACCGTAGAGCAGATGTTCTGCATATCGCATCTATAGATGCATTATAAGATAACAAAGCACAATTCATATTAAAATAGGCGTAATATTCAAATTGCGGTCTACACAAGCCTTCGTATCGGGCTGAATCAAGAATGTGGCGTTTCAGATCAGGCCGATAAGGCCGCGGGACTCACGGCCGGTAAGAAGATACATTGCGAATTGACAAGGTCTCGAGCATAGGTGCCGGGTCTATTGTGCCCCATCCCCATAAATAACAGAACACATACAAAACAAGCGCAGATGTCGGAGATTAGATTTTCATCGGTCAGATATTTCTTGTTTTAGAGCAGGATGCGGATAACAGGGTTCAAAGCTATATTTTGCGTAGATCCGGTGACCGATAATGAAAGTGTTGCCAGTTCAACGCGGAACAATCCCTTTGACCCCAGCAGTGTGATCTGTGAACCGAATATATTGTTTCCTGAATATATAGATAGCAGCACAATTTTTTATATACTTACCTTTGAGAATGAAGCTTATTTAACGTTTTGTTTGTTTGTTACGCGCCTCTAGTTAATCTACAAAATATCAGCATATCATGTTCCCAGTGCTAGGACATAGGCCTTCTCTCAGAGAGAGAGAGAGTGAGAGAGAGAGAGAGTGAGAGAGGATGGACCCATATCCACCATGTCCTAACCATGCATGTTGATGAATGTCAAGTCTTTGAAATTTAGAGGTTCTCGGACATACCGGTTTCCACACGATGTTTTTCTTCACTGTTCAAAACGGCACATATTTTATTTAAGTAGGTACTATATGAATCATTGATGCAGGGCCGAGGTTCAACCGGGTGCCGTCAGATTGTAAAGCGCACATACCGCTCAACTATCATCGCTAGCACTTATAAAATATCCAATTTATAGGTAGTCTTTTCTCAATACTTGCATAAAATCCTCACTAACTGTCTCATAAAAACCTCGCTCCATCCACCAGCATTATCCATTCACTCAACGCCAGAGCTTCCTTTAACACGTCAGCGGATCTTTTATCACAATGACTAATTCCGAAGGTTTCGCATGCATTAGCATTTCAAGTGCTGCAGCCAGACCAGACCAGGTTACATGCAGCAATTACGCAAACAATATAATAGCACAGTGTCGGACCGCGACCGAGGGTTTATTTACTGCCTCATATCTTCGAAGAAAAGAAATGTCAAGACATCCTCTGTACTGCGATTATCGTGTCGCTATCGCTTCGGGCCACGACTGGGATACTCATAAAATATGCTCGCTATGGGGAGGAGACAGTGAACACCCATTATAATTCACATGCCTTTTGAGGACACAGGCTGAGGTTCTCTTAGACGTGAATAGGCTGTGTATGACTAGTAGTAAGTCATCGCATTTGGAAGCCCCTACTATAGACAAAACATGTCACAGAACTTTTGTCATACCTTTTATTCAATAATTTTTTATCGCGATTAAGTCCGCGTTTGACCACCAATCCTCCTGTAAGTAAGCGACGATGTGGTCGAAAATAAAGCACGCAGACTTAGAAGATACCTATTTACTCTGGCCTTGAAAAGGCCCAGATTATATCTCTCAGGAAACATGGAAGCCGGCAGGTTGTTCCATTTTTTTTTATCCTTGGCCGTACGGATTAGAAACGTAGAACCAAAACGTTTGGTACGTATCCAAGGAAAATCCATACCTCCCTGATGTACCTTCTTATATTTGATTTGTCGATTTTCATAAATCTGAAGACCTCAAACTAAAATCAAACAGAAATAAAGATAAATAAATAAATAATTTACATTTATTGTGAGGTTCAAAAGAGTCCTGAACAATGATGTTGTCAAATTATTTAATGAACTTACTATCTATAAGAAGAGTAAGCTTGAAGCTCACTTTGAGATGATCACAACATAGGTAGGTATGTATAGTAATTTAAATGGTTGTATTCATGACTCGAAGTAATGTGTGCTAATTCTTAGCTCCACATATCAATTACTCTAGACTTCTGTATGGGCAGCATTTGGAAGCAAGATGGACGTAAGTATTGAAGTCTGCAAAATGGGAGCAATTAGCAGAAAATATAATCGTCTAAAGATATAGCTTGCTAAGGAAAAACGTGATCTATAAATTACCGCAAAGATTCTCCGACCTGAGCAAACTAATAAATACTTTTTGCTGATATTATTCCTACTTAGGTACTGTAGTATTAAGTAGGCAGTAACAGCATCTATGAAAACAATGCTATATGATTTGATCCCAGTAAAAAAAAAAAATGGAGTAAGAAGAAATACTTCATTCTTTTTGTTAAAATGGAACCGGTTTTAACGTGACAATACTTTATCCTTATCTAATTTCTGCCCTCTCATGCTAGCCAAATAAATGTAGTTGGGTGGCAGAAAATTCTGTAGCAAACATAAATGAATCACTCAGCTAATGAATAGCTGACAATTTTGAGATTTAAAGCAACCAGTCTTGTCACACCGAATTAAACATTTAACACATCTTCTTGTCACCCAACAGGTTTTGATTGTGACGAATTTCCATTTCCAAGGAAGCCGCTTCAACGTCCTCTTCACAGGGCACTTTAAATTTTTTTAGCGTATCACGAAGACAAATCTCACAACGGATCCTCGGCCGCTCGCACCGGAGCCTTTATCCTCGCCACAAAGGCCGTAATAACCATATCAAACAGCGTGTCCCTTTGCCGTGTTGCATACATATAGCCGGACGAGACTCTATTCTGTATTAAAATAAGTAAAGAAATGCGTTTTGTTTCCGCCGTGGTGAGGCTTCCATACCTAATGCTTCGCACACGCCTCGTGCATACCTGACACAGACAAATAGCCGCACCAACTCCAGGCTATCGTGTCATATCCTGCGCAAGTTATCTGCTCGTTCAGTTTGTTCCTTTCACTCGCAATTTCGATAATCTAATCGGATAAGATATGGAATTCGACTAATTAGCCACACAGGACGTGGATAATCCGTCGAGGCCGCCGGTTATCTCTATCGGTCGTAAACCTAATGGGTTCCTATGAAACGCTCATTATTCTTGTGTTGATAATATTTGAATGTCACATACAGCAGGTAACCGTCGAGCGGCCGGTACGTGAGGGGCATGAGAACTGTACCGCCCGAGATCGACCCCGCACATAATTCCAGCTCTCGTCCTTTGTGCTCTTCGTCATTGTTATTAAAGTAATCACGGCCGCCCTCCATCAAGCCCCAATCGAAACATTATGGGATATAAACAAAAGAAACCAAGTGGAATTCAATGAAAAGCCATTATGTCGCGGAGGGCACTCCACGGGCCTGTTGTCTCAATATTTTTCTTGGTGGATGGAGTTGACGCGTCATTCTCTCGCGTACGTTCAAACACGCCGAACGGAATTTTGAAGGGCCCTCGATAATGGCCCATATTTACGACATTTAGATAATGTTATTTAAGAGGTTGGGGACTGAATTATGGAAAATAAAACGAGATGAATTGTCGCGTGTCCTTGTACTTTGACGCTTTATTTAGAAAGCTTTACATCGTCGTAGTACCAACCTTTTTAAAGGAATGCTCAGCAATTTTTGTAGCCATCTATTTATATCGCACTTGTTATGGGTTGTGATTTTAAAATAATATAAATTGGATGACAATTACTTTTCTTCATTACCAATGACGGATATGACAAACAGATGATTTTTACTCATACCTTATGTTAATAATCTTAATATATATAAATCTCGTGTCACAATGTTTGTCCTCAATGGACTCCTAAACCACTTAACCGATTATAATAAAATTCGCACACCATGTGCAGTTCGATCCAACTTGAGATATAGGATAGTTTAAATAATTATATAACTAGCGACCCGCCCCGGCTTCGCACGTAAATTACACCCGTGCGAAGCCGGGCGGGCGGGTCGCTAGTTAATAATAAAAAAAAACATTCAGTCCTTTTTGAAGTAGGTTAAAAAGAAAGTTTTGTGAAAGTGATTGCTCTGCTGTAGACATAAGTATCAGTCGATTTCTATGTGAACCTTGTTGCAGCCATATAAAGAAAATACAAATTTTTATACCAAAGTAAGCCCACAGAACTAAACAGCATAGCACAGTTACATTATTCTGCTCTAAAAAAGCTACAAAATAACTTAAAGAGGTCTTAAATCTCTCCAATAGCTTTTGTTACACAATTTCTCTTCGTATCTCTAAAAATGGTAGTTATTTTTTTCCATAAACGTTTAAGACCGTTAATTTAGTTTCGGCTTAACGTATACGGTAATAAAGCATTCGGCTAAAGCCTAAATTGCCTACAAACGATACTATCTGGGATTGCTTCCACCAATTTACGAGTTTAGTTTCCCCTCAATGCATTCTTCGTGATCAGGCACGAGTGGCATTTTAGTCGACCACAGTATTCTTATGAGTTTTAAAACATGACCATTCCATTTGAATCCAAGTTTAGTCTCTGAATATATTTAACATTTTATTGCGCTATTATTCTTTATAGGTAGCTTTTGGTATGTTTAAAACAATTCTCCCTGTTGAAATAGAAATGAATTTCACATAACTACAGCTGACAAGTCTAATTCTCACAATTATCGCTTTATCAATTCGAAATTATAGAAATGCACATAGGTGATTTTTTTCCATTACATTATAAGTTTGTTGACAAACTCACAAAAAATCTGGAACGTAAAATTAAGTGTACCAGGTACCTAATATCGTAAGTTTATACTGCCAGGAAGTAAGAAGACTTTTGCATTTGCAATTTAATAATGCACACCGTCGCTTTACCATCGGACAGGTTGGTGGACATACGTACATCTACATATATGTATATATAAAAATCGATGTGTGTATGTATGTTTTAAATGTTTATCGGGACTTATCACGTATTATTTTATTTAGGTAAAAATATGTACCTTTCGCTCATCGAATCGTCGAAACGTCGAGCGAAAGATACATATTTTTACCTAAAAACACATGTTTTAAAAGTTTATCGGGTAAGTATAAAAATTACTAATTGTGTTTATGTATGTTCCCTTTGGACTCCAAAACGGCTGAACTGATTTTGACGGGACTTTCACTGGCAGATAGCAGATAGCTTATGTTAAAAGAAGTAATACGCGCTGGTGAAATCGCAGTCGGGTGCACCTAGTCTATACTATAATATTATAAAGAGGAAAGATTTGATTGTTTGTTTGTTTGCATTGAATAGGCTCCGAAACTACTGAACCGATTTGAAAAAATCTTTCATTTTCAATTTTATTAATGAAACAGACGTGGTTTTCACATATTTTATTTATATTACACGGGAATCAATTACGTAAGATTAAGCCGGTTACTCCGACTATAGTTTCAACAGCATTAGACGGTCTTACTTGAGTAATTCCCGTGTAATATAAATAAAATATTATTTTGTAAATACAATTGTTTAAAATGCAAGAATTGTTCCCTTCATTTTGTCCTCTACAAGCTCACATTCATTGTCGAGCATAATCAAAGCTATCCGCATAATAACTAATCTCTGGTCGGCTTAGTCCGTTGGTGTCGCAGGCCCTGGGGACTCTTCTAATGGCGAATCAAACGCGCCGGTAAACGCATTACTCGACTGTCGGCTCACGATCACAATGCATCGGCTCGTATAACACGCCAGGATTTTAGGAACAGAGATTGAAGAGATTTCTTCGCATTACCAAGCTAAAAACTTACGTATGTTTTAAATGTTTATCGAGACTTCATCATCATCATCAGCCAGAAGACGTCCACTGCTGAACATAGGCCTCCCTCTTTAACCTCCACACTGAACGACAGCCTGCCTTTTGCATCCACTGGATGCCCGCGACTCTCACAATGTCGTCGGTCCATCTAGTGGGAGGCCTCCCTACGCTGCGTCTTCCGGTTCGTGGTCTCCACTTTAGAACCTTTCTTCCCCATCGGTTATCGAGACTTATCGAGCAAAAATTTATATAGGTAAAATAGGTACCTTTCGCCTGCGACCAAAATAAAATGAATGAACGGGCCCAGCAGAAGCGTATTTTTGAAGACTAATAAATGAGCGCTGGTGCTCACTTCGTTTCAGTCAGTCTCTAGCCGTAGCAAGTGCGACACAAGACTATTACATGATAACGAAACATCTGACAAAATTATGCATTATAGGCAATTATTTTTTGCCGAAATGTAAAAACACAACAAAAAACCGGTATCGTTTTTATTTTACAAATGTACTTGTACATCATGTACCATTTACTTGTACATGGTTATAATTAGGTGTTGAAGTATATATCCGACGGATTGACTCGTCTTTATTGAGCAAGTTCAATGGTTATGGCCCGTCCATTCATTTTATTTTGGTCGAAGCCTTTTGCTCGACGTTTCGACCATGCCACAATCGCCGTGGTCACACATGGTCATCAGCGCTAAAACATGTGTTTAGATCGCGTAAGTTTAAAAGTTACTTTTTCAAAACTCACGGCTGGTAGCTCAAACACAAGTTATGAAATTGTTTTTGAATATTTGCTAAAAAAAAAAAACTTGAGAAAACTTGAGATCCAATAAAAAATAATTGACGTAACCCAATTCAAATAAATATTGGAAATTGCTAAGTACCTAGAAAATAATTACCTATGACGAATATAACTATCTGTAAAACACTGTTTTAATACCTATCTGTGATGCAATAATGCTGAAAAGTGATTATGCACTATACTCCTGATCCTGACCAATATAATGAATACGGATTGTAAATTGAAACATTCCTTTTATCAGTTACCAATGCAATTAATTTTCTAAGTTGGTACTAATATTACAAATAGTTTCCTGTAACTGTTTTGTATAAATTAATTTTTAGAAAAAAATCTACTTTTAAACTATACCTATATGTACAAATTTAAACTAAAAAGTAATAAAATTAAAGACAAAACAGAGATTGAAAGTCCTCATTAAAACTTTTGCTGAAGGGAACCACAAACCAAAACGTCATAACGTGTACACTATAATTATGTATTTTTTGATTTTATCAATAAGCGCTAAATCAATTTCAATAAAATTTATAAAGGACTCTGAAGTATTAACTACCAATCAAAATCAATTCATAATCGCATAACAAACATACAAAAAACCATACTGTACTTTCGTTAAAACTATCGAATATAAACGTTCTGTAGTCGAATAAAAAACCTCCTCTTATTTTGAATTCGCTTAAAAATTCATTGTCATTATTTACTTTAGGCTATACTTTTCAGCTGTGTCTTAGAAGTCTGAAAGCAGCTTTGGAATTAAATAAGCTCTACTCTATATGACACAGACATAAGTATTTCGTAACCCAACACGAGACAACAGTAGCTTGTTGCTACAACAAATATTTAGACAACACTCCGAGAACCGTTCAGTTAATAGGTTACTGAGTCATCAGTCATCGCGAAAGCTTTCAACGGGTTGCTTATTCTACGAAGACAATGTACTTTAAGATTAGAGATGTGCTCGTTTTTTGGATTGCCGGTAGCTGACCACGTCGGGTAAGGGTATCTACACGTTACACAGGACGGTGGTTAAGTCGAAAGGAGGTCATTGTACTTATTATTATGCATAACTTTTACTTTAATAGGAATTACCCTGAAACAGTAAAAAATATCTGCTGTAGAAATAAGTTTAGTGCACGGATATTAGAATCAACTTATGAGCTTGTTATGTTATCGGTTTTGTATTGGCTTAAGGGTTTTCTAACCGTAAAACAAATACAGGCTGTAAGCAGAAAGATGTATCAGATGAAAGACAATGTATAGATGTACCTAGATGAAATATAGAAGAACTCTTTACCTACCTATTTAACTATGGCACGAAGATTGAAATAGCGATTTTTTTTTGTATTAATGACATTTAAAAGCAAACCAGTTGTTTTTTTTTCTTGGTTTTACATTCTGTATATGTATATTGATTTTAGTAACTAAACGATATTCTATCATGATGAAAATTATTGATGATGTAATAGATATTATCAAAAATTGATCCGGCTAAACTATTATATGTCGCATCTCTAGCCAAAGATGTTTATGTTATTGTTTACTGAACACGATAACAACCGATTCTAACCCTTTGTTTTTAGTGAAACAATGACTTTAACGTGAAAATGTTTATTGCTTTCGCGATTGCTCAAATAGCTAACTATTTGCGAATGCGAAAAACTATTGCTGCTAGTAATAAAGAGTTGGACCGTTAGTTTTATTGTGTTATTTCGTGATTTATAGGTGTGCTGAATGTATGGCGTTTTTATGGGAGCTGCTCGGTTGACGTTTGCCAAAAACATTCCCCGTAGACCTTTCAGTCAAAATAATGTTCGGTATTTGGAAAGTTTGTTTTGATTTGTTATTTGTACAAAAAATCTACTTTATGACATCTCCAAAGAGAGAGAGAGAGAAATGTTTTTGTGTAAATTACTAGGACGTTTTACACCCTTGTACAAGCCTTTAAGAGGGTATAAATACGTCCTTGGTAAATTATAGTAATATTATAAATGTGAAACTGCGTTTGTTTATTCCTCTTTCACACTACAACAGATCAATAGACCAGATGTGGAATTTTTTGCATAGAGATAGTTGAGGGCTGGAGAGTGACAAATAATAATTTAAATGTTCGTAAAATGGATTCCTTAGGGATTGTATACTTGTTGTTAGGCATTGTATTTATATTTTCGTAGAATATGAAAACCAACGAGTAATTAATTTGTTTAAACAGTTATCGGTACTTATCGCGCATTATTTTGTTTAGGTAAAAATAGGTACCTTTCGCTCAACGTTTCAACCTTTGATTATGTATATTTGTCAAAAGTTTTAGATCAGGGTAGATACATTTTTTATACCATCAGAAAGTAGAGATTTCAAAAAACAAAAAGCCCACCGACTTTTTTTAAAAAGCTGATATTTTGACGTGAGAATTTTTGATTAAAAATTAGGGTGCTTTTTCAATATTAAGTCAAAATAAGGTGGAAAAAAACTTGTTTGTGACATAAAAAGGTAAGTTTTCACAAAATTTCGTGAAAAAAAAATTGTTTTTTTTTTTTTTGTAAGAGATAAAAATAAAAAACCAAACACTTGGTTATTTGAATTTATCACATAAATTTTGAGGTTATGTGAAAGTGTGTAAACAAAATCCTGTATTTGAATTACTGATACATTTTAGTCTCACTAGTTCAATGTAATGTGTGTGTGTGTGTGTGTGTTGTTGTATGTAATTGATAGCCCGTTGGTCGAGTTGGTAGTGAACCTGCCTTCTGAGCTTGGGGGCGTGGGTTCGATTCCCACCTAGGACAAACATTTGTGTGATGAACATTTGTGTTTGTTCTATATCTGGGTGTTAATATCTATTTAAGTATGTATTTAAACCTATATATGTATATATATCAGTCTCTGGCAGCCATATCACAAGCTTTGCTTAGTTTGGGGTCAGATGACCGTGTGTGCAAAAATGTCCCGAATATTTATTTATTTTATTTATTTAATGTTTTTTTCCATTGAACTATCGAAACTAACAAGGCTCAGTAGTTCAATCAATTGAACTGGTAACTGAACTACTGAGACTTTTGAGTTTCACTAAGAATATTACTTAGTTGATCCGTTTCAGTTGGTCAGTTTAGTTGGTTGGAGTGGCATGACCGGTTCAATCAAATTATTTTATTGAGCTAACGAAACTCAAAATCCCAGTAGTTCAATCAATTGAACTGTTGTTGAACTACCGAGAATAGACGATAAAAGAATTATGTAAAATATGTCAAACAAAAACCATTAAAACAAGTTTTCAAACGGGAACTATATTTTAGTTCTCTCTAAGCATTATTCAAAGCTCATCGATTTCCTATCCGAGTAATGCACAACGCGTGTTTTTCCTACGGCATCGGACATGTGTTATTATTTGTCCGTAGAATATATTACATGCTATTGTTTCATTGTCAGTTCTCAATAGATAGGTGCCTCACAGTTTCAGTGCTTTTTTATTGTATCCTACAACCGGTACTTTGTGCTAGGAATAATAACAAACTCTTAAGTTTTAGTACATCTTACATGAATTCGTAATTAAGTATTCAGTCAGTTGATGGGGATGGCATATCTAAGTATGCTGCACATCATTGTTTTTGATGTATGATTTGAATATCATCATCATCATCATTATCATCAGCCAGAAGACGTCCACTGTTGAACAAAGGCCATCTGCATCCACTGGATGCAATAAATATTGTAAATGGCTGAATGAAAAATATGAATTCTGACCACTTTCGCTAGATTTTAGAACGTAATGCTGTTGATTGAATCAGGCGTTACTTTGCGGGAGTTCAACTTCAAAGCTGTTCCTTCGACGAATCTCCATAGGTACTCCGTTCATAAGATCATTGCTCCGCTCCATTCAATAATCTTAGATATTTTTTGTAAACAAAGGGGATATCAGTGCAAAAAATGACATTTATACATTTATAATGGTAATTAAAAAAAACAGTCTTAATCTGATTATAAAATAAAAATCGTTGATCTTACTCATTGATCTATATGTATTCTTTGATTTTACTATTTATTTTCTCGTAATATATCTGTGATCTCCACAAAGTTGTGATAAAAGAAAAACAATTTTTGATAGAAAATTCTTAGAAAATATTAAAAGAAATTGTCATCTAAATCAAAGGGGGTTGCGCTACCAAGAAGTTTTCGATCAAGGAGTACATTCTTGATCGAAGAAGGAAGTATATAACGCGGGTCAAACCGCGGGGCGCAGCTAGTTATTATGATAAAAAAATAACACCAAGAAGCAAGAACATTTAGTAATAAACAGAACCTTTTGCGATATTCCAGTTATTTGTTGGAATGTAGCTCTCTCTAACAGACTTTCCCGTCATAAGAAATGCAAAATACTTTATGGTAAAGGCAAAATTACTCTAATCTTTCCTAACCTCTTTAGAATGCAACCGCAAATGCCCTGAAGCTACCAAACGCTACCATACACTAAAATGTCATGTTTTTTGTGTCTTTAAATTATGACAAAATCATAACACAATATTGAACTTTATGCATTCGAAAATAGAGTGTTAAATAGATTGAATTTGGGTTTATAAGGGTGAGTTTACATAGGACCCGAAGTGCAATGTCGAGACAAACATTAGGCTTTATGCTGCTCACAGAAGAGAGTCAATATTGACTTGCTTCGTAGAAAAATGCATTCGGACAACAGGAGAGCCGATGTGTACTGTTTTCATTATTGAAATTAGGCTCGGTCAGTCGGCATTGTTGTTTCTTTATACTCTACCTTTTATCAATGTATAAATTGTTGAAGTATCGGACTGTCTGTTATACTCCGGAGTATAACAGACAATTAGATACTACAATAATAGTAGGCAAGACAATATTTATATCGTGCTAATGCCCGTGACTTCACCCGTGCTTCTTATAATTTAATTAACATGGTTTTACACAATAGATGAATTAAATTAAGTTAATCGGAATAAAAACTATTTACGATCAATATTTCCCCCTTATTTCGTCTGTACCGTAAAATTATTTCGTAGAGGACACTAAGGAATCTACCTGCCAAATTATAGCATCGTAGTTCAAGTAATTTTCGATGCCTGTTAGGTATTTATGACGTAACCTGAGAAATAGCTTTTATTTCTCAGCTATTAACAAAAAAAGAAATCACACCATAATTACAATACAAGGTGCATTTAAGATGCATAATTTATTAAACTGCAAATTTACTTTGTAAATAATTTTTTGTAAAGTTAAGGAAACTTTAGCACACAGAGCACTTAGCCAAAAAATTGCGAATGTTTTCTTGTCACTCCACTTTATCTGATAAAGTATTCTGTTTGATTTAGTACTTCCGTGTATAAAACAGTTTAGTTACTCTTCTAAGTATTTACGTAAATATTGATGCAAACTATTCGGCGTTCCCCGATAGTTACAATCTGGGCGTCTTCAAGAGTGAATCGGTTTCTTCTAGGCAAGCGTGCTCCATCGTAGACCGCATCATCGCTTAACATCAGGCGAGTTGGCGGCCAAGCGCAAAGCTATTTATAATAATCATCTAAATTATAAAACGGTGAAAGTTTTTCTAGCAAAGAAGTAAATAAAAAAGAAAGAAAAAAAGCAAAAAAGAATGAAATAAATTTTATTCGACACCTTTACAAAAACTTATATCTAAAGGATACAACCAGTGTCGAATGGGTCCGTCTCGGCATTATTGCTGAAAGTCAAGAACTACCAGCGCCGGTTTTCAGACGAACCCTTAAAGGTTAACTATATGTATTTAGAGTATTCTAGAGCATCCACAAGTTAATCCACATGCAACAGCTAGTCACCCAAAAGCTCTAAATTTCGGTAGGGTTTTATAAAGAACGGACGCGGTCCGAATTGATCGCGTATTTATTATCGTGGCAATAAAACCGCTGTTTGTTTGTTTCTGGCGGTGTGCGAAGTAGCTTCTGATGTTTCTCCGCTCCAAAAGCTCCTTGGAGCTTGTTAGAACATTTTTTTATATCCGAAAACCCGCACCGTACGAAGTGCTTTTATTCTACTATAATAGCGCGAACTGCTAGTCTGTGCATGGAATGCGCTGACATTCAAAACATTTTCAAATACCTTTTAGCCCAGCAATGTATGGAACAATACGTAAACGAAATATTTTTTCGAAAACTATCAAATCGAGTGAATCGGTTTGTTCTAGGCAAGCGTGCTCCATCGTAGACCGTGTCATCCCTTAACATCGCCTTAAAAACATTCATCAGCATTATTCAGCATCAAAGCAAAATCTATGTAATGATTATCCACTGCTTTGCTTAGGCAAATCCTAAAGAACACCAGTTGAAAACTACAATGCTTTTATTTAGTCTTTAACCCCCGATGCAAACAGGGGGATTTTATAAGTTAATATAATTATGTATGTCTGTCTGTGGCATCGTAGCTTCCAAACGGCAGAACCGAAATTGATTTAGTTTTTTTTATAGGTGAATTGATCAAGAGTGTGATTCAAGAAAATCTATATTTTCAGCATTTTGAAGATATCCAATTATTTGATAGTATTTGTAAAAAAAAAATATAAGTTTAGTTCAGGTTTAAAAATTATTTATAGTTCGACACAGTCTTGCCTATTTGGCATGCAAAATTCCTTAGGACGTAAGAATCTGTAATTAAATTAATTATATGGCTTTACAAAAAAAAATACAGTAACAACCAATAGTACCGGTACCAAGGTACTATTGGTTGTTACTGTATATTACGTATTAATTTTGTATTAATATAACATCTCACATAATATAAAATACCTAAAAAGCTACTTTAGTTGGGCACAAACAGTAGTTGAACACAAAGCCTGTGTATTATTTGTGTTAACTAGACCTCTACTATAAAATTTTGATGCATCTTTAAAGCAAGTACTAAACTAGGAAGTTTAACGACTATGCTTTGTACTTTTACGCAGATACAGTAGAGTAAGTTTATATTGGCAATATATTTTGAGAATGCCTGGCCCCGTTTGACCTAGAGTCCTGTTTTATGTTATTTGAGACCCGACTCATATGCCAGATAAAATTTAGTGAAAGAGGCAAATAGGTACATTTCAATGACACACAAATATACATTCACATCAAAAGTGAAATTTAATAATACCAAAAATAGAATTGCAAAAAAACATAAAAATAAAAATAATCTAAATTTGTACGAGGTTTTATAATCATAATTTGGCTGTTACCTATTTCTTTAATCCTTTTCCTTTCTGTTTAGTTCAATTTAATATCTAAAAAAATCTTAATTATGTTAATACTATTTATCAACTGTTTTACCTACTGTCTAAATTCTATTTATCTATCCATACCCAAGTTGGTGTTTGCAACGGGGCATTTACACTATGATTCATAGGTATTAGGTATTAGGTATTTAAGTTTGTATTAGTGAAAACTTTTTGGTTTTTGTGTTACTATTTATCGCGTATCTACCGTGTTTGTTAGAAGCTGTTTGTTTTCCATGTAAAATAAATAAAATAAAATATTGAATTTGTGACTTTTTCTATGATCCCTAAAGTTAGGACATATTCATCTGAGAACTTGAGACTCACTCTATTAACTACGTCAAGCCTCTCTTTCACAAAGTCGTACAAATTTTGTAGTGGGTACACACAAGGTATACTCCCGTAGTTTAAATCTAAGAATGTATTTGCACACAAAAACTCTACTTATCGTGTGTCACTCACAGAGGTCGGCTGGCAGGCAGACGCGCCGGTTGCATACACATGCTAAATGGACGAATTGTTTCCTTCGTGTAGAGGCACCATGATGATGAATATTGGACCTTCTAAGAAGCTGTATATGAAATTTTCAGACCGCTGAAAGCTGACAGAAAGACGAAGATGCAAAGATCTAATAAATAAATCACTTGAACCGCTGAAATGAAAAAAACTATCGTTACGAAGATACAATTTTGTGGTGACTTAAATACACGTGGCTTGGAATTGTCATAAAAGTTAAACACCCTTGATTAGGTAGTACTTAAGTATTCGCCTATCATCGTTAGTAGTCCACCATTGACTCAAACAACTTTTTTTTTTATTGATGTTAGTTATCTTTTTGTTAAAAAGCTATCATTATTAATTAAATCGCCTTTTGTTTATCCAAAGCATCTTACTATAGTCACCGCGTTACCAACTGAGTCGTAGGGTTATAAACGTCATACCATAAGAACTGTAAGTGCGAGCGAGATAGACAGACAATTGATTTATGACCTGATGACGACTCAGATGGTAATGCGTTTACTAAAGTATTTTTACAAAGTAATATGAAATCTTCAAGATGGTCCCAGAATACTTTATGTTACTTGTTCAAGATTACTTTCATACAACAGCCATCCATCCATCCAGTTCTCTGAATCCTAAGGATGCCTGGAAGAGATCGCTCCTAGCAAAAGGACACCAGCTTGACAACCTAATTTAGTAAGTATGTTGTTTCTGGTGTGAAGAGTTTATGTATCTATCAAATTATTTCTAGCACAATCATGGTCACAATACTAAAACAAGGAGACCATAGTAGTAAATTGCGGCTATAAAGCTGGTCAACCACACCTCCGGTGAAATAAAACGAGATGGCTTCCATTCACACTGGTGTCCTAAAACATTTATCGCCTAACTCCCAATAATACAGCATTAGGTGGCTGTGTCGTTGAAAGGGAACATTGTGCTACCTACACGATCATTAAACGCACTGAAGCGTACTGAATGAAGACAACAATACTCTTTATTGGTGAAGAGTATTCAGCTCTTGGTGTCACTTTTGTGAGGGATAAGCTAATCGGTTCAGGAGAGGTTTTGTTACATGGTTTTGTAAGAAAAACATGTACGTTAAGGTACTCCAAGAAAGTTCTACAGTTTATAGTTTTGTATTTTTATATACGTATTTTAAAATCTGATTTAAGTTCGAATTGTGCGAACTAGTTTGTGGAATGCACTGCTTCAATGGGTATTCCCCGATAGTTATAATCTGGGTGTCAAATTGCAAGTGAATCAGGTTTTTCTAGGCAAGTGTGCTCCTTCGTAGATCGCATCATGCTTCATCATCATCATCAGCCAGAAGACGTCCACTGCTGAACATAGGCCTCCCCCTTTAACCTCCACACTGAACGACAGCCTGCCTTTTGCAACCACTGGATGCTAGCGACTCTCACTATGTCGTCGGTCCATCTAGTGGGAGGCCTACCTACGCTGCGTCTTCCGGTTCGTGGTCTCAACTCAAGAACCTTTCTTCCCCATCGGTTATCGGTTCTTCGAGCGATGTGGCCTGCCCATTGCCACTTTAACACATTAGCATCATGCGGTCAAATGCAATCCTATTATATCATATTAATTCTAAATAAGACTGAAATTAAAAGAAGACATGACTTTAGATGTTATTCGTGAGTTGAGGGAAGAATTATTATTAGTAGTTATTCGTGACGAAAATAGCACCACATGACATTTTCGCAAACGATTTACTACTTAAGCTGATTGAGCAGAGTGATAAATACATCAAGGCTTAAGCCGATCTAATTAACATATTTTTAATTTGCTTAATAGTTTTCACAGCAATTCAGAGACATAAGATTATTGCAGCGTTAATAACTATCTGGGTCCAGTATCAAGTTTCAAGAGGTGTTAATTTAATACTTTAAAAATGTAACACAATAAATTGTCCACGATTTATAGTAACATTAACATATGGGTATTTCAAAACAGACGTATTAAGTTTTATATATTCATTGATGTTTTTACTGATATGAAATTGATAAGTATAATAAAAAAACTTGTGAGTTTACGTCTGTGGGCCGCATTAAAGGAAACGGCTCGTTAAACTTTCAAAATGAAGTTATAAATATATACGTCGAGGTTTAGTAGAAATAAATTTTATTTTGCGTAAATGTCGCATAAATATTGAATGGTTAGCATATATTTACGTTTAACAAATTAGAAAATAATTTATCATCATCAACAAGGGGGGCTTTTCTGGTATCCAATCTTGGATGTATGCCTCTTCCTTTTTTGTTCCATTCCTGGTCATCATCATCATTTCAAAACATTCATTCATTTTAAAACAGTGTTATCATCATTTCAGCCATAGGACGTCCACTGCTGGATAAAGGCCTCCTCCATCGATCTCCTAAAGAGCCGGTTGGAAGCGGCCTGCATCTAACGTTTTCCTTCGATCTGTTTTAGGTCGTCTGTCCATCTCGTAGGTGGACATCCTACGCTGCGCTTACCGGTCAGTGGTCTCCATTCGAGATCATTTCGGCTCCATCGGCCATCTGTTCTGCGTGATATGTGCCCTGCCCACTGCCACTTCAACTTGCTAATCCGGTGGGCTATGTCAGTAACTTTCATTCATCTAAGGAGCTCTTCATTTCTGATTCGTTCTCGTAGAGAAATCCCGAGCATAGCCCTCTCCATAGCTCGTCGTGCGACTTTGAGCTTGCTTATGAGGCCCATAGTGAGAAATCACGTTTCACTGCCGTATGTCATCACTGGCAACACACACTGGTTGAAGACCTTTGTGGAGTTTTGGCGCCAACGTGGAAAAAAACATGTCGGCTCGTTGGATTATTTTCCTAAAATTGTGTATTTTCGAGTGTTAATGTGTTCTAAATGGTGAATTATTATTCATTATGTGCTCGTAAACGTGCTCGAGTGTGGGAGAGCTATATAACGACGTGAAACGTGTCTTTTCGTGTTGTTTCCAAAACTCCATAGGAGCCTCTTGTAAAGTCTCCACCATTTTACAGGGACATGAGTTTGACTTGACCGTGACTTACTAGCTTGACTCTGACTGTGACTATGACTTGTTTGACGCTATTAAGACAATGTAAACATGTTTAATATTACGACATTGAATCCACGGTCATCAAAATTAAAACAAAAAAAAACCTGATGAAGAAAATTTTCCTGGTGGTCTTTGGTGGCGAATGTGAGTGTCGTGATGGCCATCATAGCCCGGAATAAGTGGAAGAGGGCAGGGCACATTGCATCGCTGGACAAGGAGGTACTTAGAGTGAAGGCCTCGAACCAACACCCAAGGGTGGGGAAGACCGCCACAACGCTGAGTGAATGACGTCAGACGACACAGATGACATAACTGGTTGAATCGCGCACAAGACCGCCAGGAGAAAAAAAAACAATATCTAAAAGCAATTACAGCACGTGTCAAATGGTGCCGTTTTTTAAACAATGGAATAATTAAAACGCTTAAGGTCAAGTAAGTTTAGTCTAGCAAACACAATAAGGTACCAAGCCAAAATGTAATTAAATTTTAACCGGCTTATTAAATCAATTTACGTCTGAGTTTTCCAGAAATGAACATGGGCACTGCGTTGATGTCTTTTCTTCGGAGAAAAGTACTAACCATTTTCTTTTATGTTTCTTCTTGGTAGATTGTTAGATCTGAAGATCTAAATTGGTGATAATTGTTTCCGTGGAAATAAAATGAGAATAATTTTTTTTCATAAAATGTTTAGCTGGTTAAGTTTCAGGCTTCCAGCAAACAGCTCAGCAACGGCTCTGCTAATCTGTGGAATGCACTGCCTGAATGGGCAATTTCGCCGATAGGTGCAATCTATGTCTTCATATCACGAGAGAATTGGTTTCTTCTCGGCAAGTGTGCTCCATCGTAGACAGCATCACCGCTTAACATCAGCCGAGTTGGCGGTCAAATGCAAGCAATAAAAAAAAAAAAGGAATTAGCTCTTTTTTATATAGTAATAGGCCCAAAATCCCAATCTTGAGGGATTTATTGGTACCTATTGAAAAGTTTCACTATCTACCACTAGGCACCATCCCCAGATAAGTTCGGTGCCAAATTATTGTTTTGTCATCTGTATTTCTTAAACTTGCCAAGTTTAAAATCGATACGAAAATTTGAAGTATATTATGTCGACTTCTAAGTTTTGTTTAGATAGTTAAAGTAAAGGAAACTAATAAAAGCTGATAGTCTTCAAACGGGTTAACAGACTTTCTTGAATCATGGGTAAGAACATACTCGGCCAAGTAACCTTTTAAGATTAATCAAAATCGGTTCAGCCGTTTGGAAGCTACAATGCCACATACATACACAAATATAAAAGGCGTTTAAAATCTTTGATGAAAAAAAAGCAAAAAAAAAACACGAGTAAATCGGTTTCTTCTAGGCGAGCATGCTCCATCGTAGACAGCATTATCGCTTAACATCAGGCGAATTGGTGGTCATATGCAAGCCAATTATAAAATACTAGTGGTACGCCCCAGCTTCACACTGGTATAGATTATAGCCTATGTCACCCGGGGATAGTGTAGCTTCCCGTCAGTGAAAGAATTTTCCAAATCGGTTCAGTAGTTTCGGAGCCTATTCAATGCAAACAAACAAACAAACAATCAAATCTTTCCTCTTTATAATATTAGTATAGATATAAAAATCATTTTGGTATCTAGGTACGAGTTTCAGGTCAGTTTTATATAATTATTCCTAGAAGTATTTTTTTCCAAACTTCTGCCTTGTCTGGTAAACTATTATCGCACAAAACAAAAGCCATAAATAATCACATTCCCTTACAACAAGGGCTCCAATTTTAGATCACAAGCCGCATTCCGTGTAAAAACGTGTCCATTTCAGTTTTGATTCGAGCGCGCGATTCTGTGCCGTTGCTTCCCATGTCTCGGGCAATACTTTACCGAAGTGGGCTCACTTTGAAGTCGCTGTTACAAATGGGCGGGAAGTCGCGTGGCGACAGTGCGGTTACATTGTGACTAACTTATCTCTAAAGTTGAATGAAGAGCCACCATCGCATTATCTGAACAAAACTAACAGCCATTCGTTAAAATTTTTAGTTCAACGATTTGGTCAACTTTACGCATAAAATGGTCAGTCTGTAACGCGAATGTGAAGACGCAGCTGCTGCGATCTTTACGCGGTGTTTAAAATTTTCTTAGTGATCACAGTAGAGAGTTTATGGAAATATTTCTCAGAAGTTTGTCTTTTTTGTTTAAATTTTTATTGGAAGACCACAAAACTGGAAATACATTGTAAACTATCTTAAAATTAGCAAACCGTACTTAGTATCTAACTAAATCCATTTTCTTCTAGAAACCTAGCATTCATGTCACATCTAGTTATGAAATAAATAATGTATTAATTAATGCTGTCAAAACATGAAATAAAACAACAATGATACTCCCTTTAGGGTATATATAAAATCCTTGATACTCATAGATTCAGTTTGCTTTCTCCCTCTACGATGATACTACATAGAAGCTTGAAAAACAATTATTATTTTAACTGAGGTGAGGTTTTATTATCAAAAATGTCAAAATAATTTTTCATTCCGCTTTCTAAATATAGGCATTGAAAACATACTCTAGAGCTCCGTCTATGATATAGGCCCGGGAACTTTTTTTATGTTGTAGGTGGCCAACGAGCTGACGGGCCGCCCGATGGCAAGCGATCACCGCCGCCTGTGGATACCTGTAAAACTAGGGACATTACAGATACGTTGCCAACCTTTAATATACCATACCATACCGGCATACCAGCTTCCTCACGATATTGTCCTTTACCGTTTTTGAGCGATAACATCGAAATTTCACATTATTAATTATAAATTAATAATGATAAACAAGCTTAAACTAAAACTACAAATACAGTTAGACTGCCCATAGACCGTTGAAGGTCTAAAGACAATCCAAATGCTCAAGCCCACTACCAGTTGGCAGCATACCCAGCATGCTGGCGGCATTACCACGTTGTATGGCAATGTTTATGAGTTGAGCCAGAAACACACCAACATTTTGGTCACGCGTCGCATTAACCAGGCGTTCTGAAAGATTATTGAAAATGAGGTGAGCTTTATTTTTGATAAATTTGCTAGATTGGTGTGGAGTTAAATTGAACCTGGATTAACAAATTTTTATCCCGAATAAGTATGATTCTTGAATGCAAGTGAAACCGAGCGTATAGCTAGTAAACACACTTATTTTGACAAACGCTGTTTGTAGCATGAACGTCCGTATCCGGTATCTTAGCGAAGAGTTTCAAAGAAAAACGACTGAGCTGATTTGCATAAATGACTCATTTACGAACTTATATGAATTTAAAAACAAGAAATGGCAATCAAGATTTACTGTAATATTCTTTTAATGTGATGTTGATGACCGTTTAAACTTCAAATATATTTTGCTTTTGTAACGTATTAAGAATTAGTTGAATCCCGCGGTGTTACCCGCGATTTTCAAATTATTCCGCATTTTTTGGAGGGAAAAGTACCCTGTGTCCGTCTTTATGATGCATACTATCTTACTGCCAAATTTTGTTAAGATCGGTTTAACCATTTAGTCGTGAAAAACGAACAAACATCCAGACAGAGAGACAAAGTTACATTCGCTTTTATAATATTAAGTAAGGATTGATTATGTCTTGTGTTGCGGAGAATCAATTTGTGTGGTACTGGCAAACAGTACCAAATTCATGTTTTGGTCATGAAAAGTTAAGTATATAAATAAAATTTGAGTAACTTCTCCAAATAGTCAATCAGTTCAACAAACCGCTAGGGCTTCAGGGCACACCCCCTCTGGGGTGTCTGGGCAAGTCTAATCCCCACTCCTGGCGACGGCCCAAGCCGAGGTTCGTACCTTCGAGGTGCCCTTGAACTAGACGCCCAAAACTTAAACCACCAAGTTACGCCGAACGCTCTCTGCGTTCGCTAATTAGTCCGGTCAAGCTGTAGAGGCTGTAAGGTTCAACAGCGTAAGTCAATATAGAAAAAAAAACATGATTAGTGAACGTTTTCTCGATAGAATAATTCGGTAAAAACAGGCCTTCTAAGACACGTTTTCAGGTTTTTCTCAGAATCTAAAAGTTATTGCCAAAACCTTTTTTTCATTCTAATGACTATAATGTACAACTAGCTGCGCCCCGCGGTTTTACCCGCACGACGATGAAAATGGTGATGAAGATGATGAAAAGTAGTCTAATTACTCATAATAACATCAGCCAGGGAATGTTTCAAAATCGGTACACCCCCAAGCCGAATGTCAATGCAGGTCTTATAACCCCTACTTTAAATAATAATTAGAAATAGAAGCCATAACGAAAAGTAAAAGAATATCGATGACAAAGAGGCTTTTTAATGTCTACATTGTAGAAAGAAACTTAATAATATTTTCAGGTCACAATGAACTTATTGTTGCCACGTACCGTGTCTTGAAAAACAATATATCTGTATCTAATTGAAAGAGCGCAGCTAAACAGCCGATGCGTTTGCTTCGAATTCATCAATAGTGAATACCATTCGTTCGAAGCACGTAAAGGAGTCTTCATACATGTTCCCGACTGGATTTCAAATGAGATAAGCTGAGCGAACGAATCGTCTTGGACTGTCTCTCTGGTCTCTTGTTAATGTCACTGTATTTGTTCCAATTTCACTCTATGATCTACACAAGGTAACAATTTGAGACGAGTTAAAAAAAAATAAATTAATGCGATTTATTTGTAAGTGCGTGCAGAATAGAAATGTATGTTCTAGATTTAACTGCTCTACATTTTCACGGTTATCCACTATATAAAAATAAAGAGTTATTTGGTTATGTGCGTTTATAGATTAACACGTTAATGGAGGATATGCATAAAGTATTTATTTCAAAATATAGGACTTAAAATATAAATTATAGGGAACATAGGCCAAGATAGATGGGCCCATAGGATCACACACCTGGGTGCCTGAAAATGGACGAAGGAGCTAAGGCAGGCCGTGACAACGCTGGCGCGATGACCTCGACACGTTCCTGATACAATGGTCAAGTCTGGTGGATGATCGCACTGTCTGGAAAGAAATGGGAAGACCTTTGCCCAGGAGTGGGACAGTATAGGTTAATAAAAAAAATAGGGAACATAACGATCAGAAAAAAAAACCTTACTACTAAACTAATCTATAAATCCACTACCAGTGGGAATCGTTCCCAAAATGCTGGCCCCATTACCACGTTGTATAGTAATGCTCCTAAAGTAAGTTATAGCTAGTGAACTATAATGCGTACATTGTCTTGGCAGTGAGCCTCAAACATGTTTTGGACAGTCTCTAGGTGTTCCTGCAAAGATTTAGGTACTTAATGGAGTTGACCATGTGGCCTAAGAGTTTCTACCATTTTTAGAAATTAAACTATAAATAACAAAAAAAGACGTATAATAAATAATACTTGATGTATTACGTCTTCACCAAAATAATAATAAATGAGACCAATTTGGATGTATTTGTATATCTAATAAAATAAGAATCATCAAAATCGAACTACTCAGTAAAAAGCATCTTTGCATATAATATAAAAAATACGGGTAGAGAACCTCATAACATAAAGTACGTACCTATACGATTTTTACTTGTATATATTTTTGTGAAAACCATGTAATTTACTAGTTTTATACGCATATACGCATCTTCGATCAGACAGGCTCAAAGATACAGCGTCCAACCAAAACTTGTCAATGAGCATGTTTCCCGAAAGTGCTGACACATTGACTATTATTCCTTGAATAAAGAGTGAGTTGACCGTCGAGTTGACATTCGGGAGCTCCTTGTATAATAAGTGGGAATTTACATTTCATCGGCTCATATTTTACCCTCTTTGTTTCGTGAGTTTTAAAATTTAAATGCCCGACCGATGCCGACGCAGCGTTTCAGATTGTTTTCGTTATTTTAAATTGACAGACGTGTACTCAAATGAGTATCCCTTTAAATTCCATGTTAAAATCAGTTACGTTATACGCTCATTAATAACCGTAGTCATTTATGCATGTAGAGCTCAGAAAGCCACCCGCCATCGTCGATGCTCTGTAATGAATTTCCAACAAAATTTAATTAAAAATCGTATCTCGCGTGTTTGAAGGAAATGAACTCATTCTTTGGGTCCGTTGAGTGACGGACCGAGTGACGGCCAGTCATTATAGGCGCGTCCACCGTTGCGCGACCTCCGATGCCCTTCATTGCTTATCTACAAAATTATGACTGCGGGCAAATTCAACGTGCAGTCAAAGGTCAGCTTACGCTGGCTGCATTGTGTGTTTTGGGAATTTCGTAGTTGACGGTGCATGCAGTAAAATGTTTATTACCTAATTATTATCTTGCCTTCGTTAATTTCAGTTTATAGTTAATAAGCGTCCGCCTTGTCGACAAGGATGTCAGATTTCAGGCTTGTTTTACGATATTATGCATAGTGTAGTGTCTTTCCACACAAATATAATCAAATATGTATTTGATAGTTCAACTTTAACTACCAATGAAATCTTAATAGAGATACAGCGAATATAAACCGAGTAAATGTACCTATTTACAATCTTAGACGTTATTAGAAGAGGTTCGCATACACACCTGATATTGATTGTATACAGGGTTACGTGGAATGGCTGTACTAAGCTGAAAGGGGACTGAAATACCCATCGCTATGAACAACTTTTATTAAGGGACCAACCTTAATAAATTGGAACAGCTGATATTTTTTAGATAGTTGATACTGGGTACCATAATAATAGTTGCAAATGATTAGTATAACGGCTTAGTGCCTAGAACCTTTCCGCGTAACCCTGTATATATATAAAAGGAATACTATGACATAGCATCACGCCTGCCTAAGCTGCTAACTCTTCAAGATACAATGCAACAATTGATCGTACATCATATCATATCACGCTCAATGGAAGAATTTTTTCACGTTCATCCTCGTATGGCAGCTAAAAAGTGTAAAAAGCCGTAGGTATGAAGATGGTGGTTTCAACAAAACCAACATGGGCCGGCCACAAATTGGCGGTTCACAGCGGCTTGCACGTCGTGACTGGCCCGGCGGCGGCAGATGCGCGAAGCGAGCAATGCCATAAGCGGAGCGAGTGGTTGCCACGAGCGAAGCGAGCGTACGTACGTTACGAGCGTTGTACGTTATTACATCAACGAAGCGGTTTCCTGGGCACAAAGAAGTTAATTAGAATTTGTGTAGCTTTACAACAATTTAGTGTTTGTGGTTTTAAGGAGAGTTTGCTATTTTTATGGTGATTTGTAGGTATGCAGGTACCATAACACTTTAGAGCTACACTTTAGTTACACACGGCGGTGTTTTTAGCAGCAGGAATCCAGCAGACGCCTGTCGAAAGTAATTTTTAAAGCTTTTTTTCTTGATTAGTAGCAGTTCTTATATTCATGTTTTATTTTATTGAAAACTTTGTAGAAGTACATAGTAGTTGTATGGATCAAACGTTTAGGTATATTTAGAATGAAAATCGCGTGTCAGAAATTGTTTCTTTTTTTTTATATTTAATAATAGTTTTGCATTTGACCGCCACTTCACCTGTTGTTAAGGGATTCAAGCAACGCATTCCACAGACTAGCTGTTTGCATAATGAAAATAGAATCAAAGCGTTTCGGACGGCTTTCGGAGTATCAACCATGAAGCGGTGTCACCATCCTGGCCGTTCGATAAAAACATGGACAGAAGGGAATTAGATCATGCAGATCTAATAAACTCTGAAACCGAAAAAAACCGAGTCAAACAAAATTAATTGAGAATATTTTCAATACAAGCACAATCTTACTAGAGTCTGGCTAATGAAAGTTGAGACTGAAAATGCCCGCCAAATTTTAAAATATCAGCATAAAAACCCCAAAAATTATTATGAAATGCCTGG
Source organism: Agriopis marginaria (assembly GCA_932305915.1). Classification (NCBI taxonomy): domain Eukaryota; kingdom Metazoa; phylum Arthropoda; class Insecta; order Lepidoptera; family Geometridae; genus Agriopis; species Agriopis marginaria. Next base: position 12,243,568 of record OW029926.1, on the reverse strand, counting down.
AATCATCTCACTTGATACTTGTAAGTTATTAATTTTTATTGTAACACAGTCAGAACACAGTAATGTTTGCATTTCATATTAAATTCGGTGTTGCAATGCGGATTTTTTTAAAATTTGGCGCGCGTTTTCAGTCTCAACTTTCATTTGCCAGACTCTAGTCTCACTTTTCTCTTCACTAAGCTCTCTTCCCAACAAGTCTACTACGATTATTTGTTCAGTAATGGTAGAAATCCATTAAACAAGCTCCTTTTAGTGATTGAACAAAGACATGCCTAGAATGCATTTTTGAATTGCATTGCAGTCAATTTGCCGACACTAAATTGCATACTCTTGGAATTGTGAAATATCTTTTTGGTCATTTTATTTAGTTCTTTTGTTGCATTATTTTGAAATTAATGTACGAATAAATATGAAAGGTGCGCATTTTCTTGGTAGGTTCTGTACCTTATTTCATTCTCTTTTATTGTTTTTTAAAGTGGGTATATTTTTGCATATACATAATTATGTCTCTAATTTTAAAGTAATTATGTGATTATAAACCTGGCTTAAGAATCCACCAAGAACGGATTTTTGAAGATGTATCCCCCCCTAAAGGGGTTTTATAGAGGATAGAAATGCGTAATTTTTGATCTTAGAAAATGGAAGTTGGTACTTAGAATTCTGTTTATAAGTAACAGTTTGTAGTATCATCGTTTATGCATTGTTAGTATGGGTCAAATCATGCAAAGGAATTTTAAAACAGATATCCCCCCAACTGATTGATAAGCCACAAATGATTGAGCTGAAATATTGCATACACGTTTTGTTTGGATGTCAATGCATGGTTAGCCAAGTGACGTCATTCTAAATCCAATATGGCGGACTTTTAAATATGGTGGACCAGTTGTTTTTTATGCACCTCCATGATATGGGTATCAAATCAAAGGGGTAATGTAGAAAAAACAGACAATTTCGGACAATTTATTGATTTCACACTAAATTCAATATAGCGTACGCCACAAGATGGCGGAAAACATTTTCTTATCTACTATTATGATATGGGTATCAAAGGAAGGATGCTGAGAAGAATAAGAAAAAAAGCTGTTCCACAGTTGAGGAGTTACGATTAATTCAAATACCGGCAGGGTGAAGGGATGTAGCAGGTTAGAATCCTGTCGGTGGTCAAATTTTGTCTATGACACTAAAAAGATCCTGTTGTGCCCGTTAGGCATATGAGAAATCAGCCGCTGAGAAGTTAGATCTTTATCATCAGCTAATCACTATTTAACAGAACTAAAAATAATTATTTCTAATTAGGTTGATTAGAATTGATGAAATTGAAATTTTATTGAGGAAACATTAAAGTAAATAACAAAATGGTTCAGAGTGAATTAAAGTTTTATTACTATTGGAATATCTCCTCACTTTAGTTCTTGTTAGCTAAAAGATATAAGCAGCATTATTACCGTCGTGTATGGTCTATAAGCTATTAGGTTCGTGATTTAATCGTACGGCCATGAAATAAATAAAATCTAAAGTACTGCACGACATGTACTTTTCGTTTTTCCTGTTGCATTTCTCTTAGATTGGCCGTGAAATAGTACCTAAAATAAAATAAATATCAAGGACTCACAACACCCGCAGTTTCACTCGATATTCAACAGGAACATTATATTTACGAAGAAAGAGGAAAGTAAACATTGAACTTTACATAGAAAATTTAAGTACCTAAATAAAGAAATTATTCGCTAATAAACAATACAAAATAAATAGTAACTAATATAAAGCTACGTGGTCACTACAGTTATGACCTTGTGTCGAATGTTGTTTAGAAAATTATAAAATGTTTCTTAGAAAGGTTATTAAAATATATATATATGTAGATAAACTGGCGTTTGGCCGTCATTTTGCCTGATGTTGAGTGACGGTGCGGTCTACGATGGAGCACCTTGCTTAGAACAAACTTTGCAAAGGATGCTATTTATTGCACATAACACACATACACTTTTCATGCTAATTTACACAATTAAGTGGAGCTCAAATTAAAGGTAAAAAAGTAAATAACAGTTAATTACCTCACAGATTAACTACAAGTTCAAAAAAGTTAAAATTAATTTAGAGCTTTTCGGTCAAAATCGATAAAACGCCTCAAATAACATCCGAGGCCGACTTAAAACCGACCACCCGATAGATTGTCCCATTCAAATTAAATTATGTTAATTCAATGTTGGAGAAAATACGTGAATTTGAATTGTGTGATGGGAACACATTCACCTCTGTCCGGATCGGTGTCGTGTCGACTCTGATGGGCCTTCGAATAGCCACTAGATGCCGTGACTGTCGTATTCCTACAAACAGCTGATATATTATAATGAAACATCTTTTTTATGGAATTAAGGCGAGGTTTTCCCACTTTTAAGCAACGCTTAATACTACAGATGACCATAAGGCTTAATATATTGTATTAAAGTTGCATTTAGTGGAGCAAAACCTTGGCGTTTATACACAGTCGTGCGTTTCGCTACGTCTATTTTTGAAGTTTTTCTCATATTTTTTGAAAAGTATAGCTGTTAGTTAAAATGTACCTTTGTGATTTCCTCCATAATTATGAAATCTGTGTATTAAGATACCGTAGACATCATTTACTAAATAGGTATTTGAATGAATCCCAAAAATCAAGGAGAACAACGCAAATTTGACTTAATTTTTTTTTCTTTTTTCTATTGAGCGACATATCCTTAATCATGTTTTGGTCTTTGGGGGTTCCTAGATAAAACATTCCATTTTGATATGACACAATTTTTGTAATTCAATTTTAAATTAATCATGAAAATGGACACCTAAACTATAATGACCGAAATTACAAAAAAATCGGAAGAGAGGGCCTTAAATTGTGGATGGTACGAAAATGAAGCATGTGGAAAGATGGGATTGAATTCTTATTGACGATGTAGAGTTTGCGATGAGATACCTCACTGCTTAGCTTGATGATGCATGGCCGCTACTGCCTTGCACTTAAAGACAGTGTAATCACTGCCTAAACATAATTAACGCCGCGTTCAGTTTTCATCGCACTGGACAGAGCTAACTCTTTACAGATGTTAAACATTTTAAAAGATAAAAATTCGCTAAGTAGCATAACGAATGAGTATTCTTTTTAGAATAATGTTATCGAAATAATAAAAACTAACATTTAAAGTATTTTTTTATGCTGATATGTTTTATTTTGGCGGAAGAGTTATGAAATATATTTCTTAGATCTTTTTCGCCATTCTATAAAATATCAAAACTAAAATTTCTTTATACCCTTGTACCTATTTGTATGAAGGTAGGTTATATTTGATTTTTATTTTGTCTTTCCTTGTCTTGTTGTTAGACTTTTCTATTATAGTTTTTTTATTTTTTACTTATTTTTTTATTCAATAATAGGCTTGCATTTGACCGCCAACTCGCCTGATGAATCATACCAAGTTTGACGCTTGTACGTATTACGTACCGTTTTAACATTAGAGATAATACAAAAATACGCAAAAATACGTTGTTGTATGGGGTTCCCTTTAGTTTTAGGTTATAGACTTTTTTATTATTTCTTAGACTAGTTTATTATTTTTATTAAAGTTAATCCACCGTAACATTACAGCTGGCTATCTATTACGGTTCGAAAGATATAGCCGTTAGAAAGGACGGACAGACAGACGGACAGACAGAGAGCGTAGGCTCAGTAATAGGGCCCCGTTTTTATCCTTCGGGCACAGAAGACAGGTACGGAATCATAAAAATCAACGAAGGAAACCAGTAAAAATGGTATTTTTAGACCCAAATAAACGTGTACCTAATGGTAATGATATGTAAAGTATCAAAGAACGACATCAAAGAGTGAGTCTCTTATTGTGAGTCAATATTCTGAATGTAAATAAACTAATAAATCCAGACGAACAAGAAATTATTCATTGGAAGGACCGTAATACTATCCGATAGAGATCCGATATTTATAATGATATAAATAGCATCCATTAAAATATTTCCAATGTTATCGCTGCAATTATATCGACGTGAACAAACACGGCATACATTACCATTATTGTTCCACAATAGCGAGATTACACTCATGTAACAGGCAATGTTGTTGATAGCACAAAAAATATCGGCGTACGAGCGTCAACGGTCTTCATTTGCATACGCCGAACATAAATTCTCGTTTGTAAGAACACACTGGCACTTTTATTGTGCGTTCTTCGCTGGGAGCAAAAACTGACAGATTTTTTTATAACGAGCTAGACCACCACAACACGGGCGACCTTTGATCGCCTCTATACAAATATTAATTCTTTGCATGTCCGACCAGTGAGCTAATCATTTTTTATTGGTCACGGCGCTCGTGAGACGAGCTTTTTATGTGGGAGGTATCGACTCTACTTTGATGAGCTTCGTTCTGTAATTTTCTAAACTGTTTCTTTTCTACCAATTTACATGTAAATAGTACGTATTCGAAATGCTGGTTATTAGAAAACGGAGATTATTTCACGCGGATTTTTGAGAGGTCGTGTTGTCAGTGAGTTGTCGAAACCTGTCTAGTAAGTTTACTTTTTTGCGGTAGCATATAATTTAGCTTTCAATAAACTCAACAATTATGCTTTTAGATACATGTATATGCAAATTGTTTTAGCTTTTTAATTTTGTGATGTAAACGTCAACGTCCTGTGCATTGTATTTTTTTAAACACTCTTATTACCAAAAAAAAAACCTAGACTGTATTTAGTTTTTTTATTTAGTGTGTGTGTGTGTGTATGTTTGACACTCCTTTACGCTGAAATGGCTAGACGGATTTGGATGAAATTTAGAATATAGATAGCTGATGTCCTGGATATGACATAACACATAGACTACTTTTTATCATCATCATACTTTTTCATCACTACGCGGGTGAAACCGCGGGTCGCAACTTATACTAAATATTATAATAATAAAACAGTTGGATAACTCATATACCGTTAAAAGTCTAGAGACAATTCAAATGGTCAAGCACAGCACTAGTTGGCAGCGTACACGGTATGCTGGCGGTACTACCACGGTCAATGGCAAGCCAGAATTTTGTTCACGTATCCCATCAACCAAAAATTCTGTAACATTTATGAAAATAATTGTATAAAATTTGTATATTCGCTGTTACGGCACCCATTTTGCTCATGCAACGTTTACGTTATTCTCGTAAACGATGACAAACTCATAACGTTTATCGGAAACTGTAAATATTGTAATTTGATTTCGTAAATACGGGACGGGTTGATATGGGTCAAGCGATGCCTGCTGGTCGCACAATCCGCGATTGTGTTCACCGGCCACAATATAATATTTTACGATTACTGGTGATCATTAAAAGTGTTGTAAAACTGATTTATTGTAGGCCGGGAGTGATTGGTGCATCAGTATTCAGCTAAAATTGTAGCGCATTCAATGCAGAGTCGTTCATTTGTTAATTTTGTTCACCGCACTCGTATTTACAGGCAGTAAATATTAAAGCAGTAAACGTCCAGAATTCTCTTAATAATATTTTAGCTCCCGGCAGGGTGTTTTCGTTCAGTGAATGGACCGAAACGTTAAATAATTCCATTATAGGCTCTTTAGTTAAATTGAATTGTTATTGTTCTTTGTAAGATTTAGTACGTTTTAAGTGATTGATGTCCGACTAGATCATTTTGCTTACCAATAGATGCCATAACCTACAATAAAAGTATACATTAAAATTAATAATCTGGGACTAGTTAAAAAAACTTATATCTTTAAAGTGCCTGAATAGATTTAAATAAAATATAGTTAAAAACTCATCATCATCATCATCATCATCAGCCAGAAGACGTCCACTGCTGAACATAGGCCTCCCCCTTTAACCTCCACACTGAACGACAGCCTGCCTTTTGCATCCACTGGATGCCCGCGACTCTCACAATGTCGTCGGTCCATCTAGTGGGAGGCCTACCTACGCTGCGTCTTCCGGTTCGTGGTCTCCACTCCAGAACCTTTCTTCCCCATCGGTTATCGGTTCTTCGAGCGATGTGGCCTGCCCATTGCCACTTCAACTTGCAAATTTTAACAGCTATGTCGGTGACTCTGGTTCTTTGGCGAATATCCACGTTTCGGATTTTATCGCGCAAAAAAACTCCGAGCATAGCTCTCTCCATTGCCCGCTGTGTGACTCTGAGTTTTTCCAAGAGGCCAACAGTTAAGGACCACGTCTCAGTACCATATGTCATCACTGGCAACACACACTGGTCAAAGACCTTCGTCTTGAGGCACTGTGGTATCTTGGACGAGAAGATGTCACGCAATTTCCCGAACGCTGCCCATCCGAGTTGGATTCTTCGGGCGACCTCTTTGCCTAAGTTGGACTTACCTAACTGAACAATCTGTCCAAGATAGGTGTAATGGTCAACAACTTCGAGAGTATCGTTCCCAACGACTACTGGCACGGGTTCAACATGGACATTGGACATAATTTTTGTCTTGTCCATGTTCATTTTAAGACCCACCTGTTGGGAAAGGCTACTGAGGTCGCTGAGCATCGTATTGAGATCCTCCAGCGACTCTGCCATGATGACTATATCATCGGCAAAACGAAGGTGAGTGATGTATTTGCCATTGACGTTGATGCCGAATCCGTTCCAGTCCAAGAGCTTGAAAACGTCCTCCAATGCGTTCGGGAACAGTTTCGGAGAGATAACATCTCACGCCTTTCTGCAGTTGGATTGGTTCCGTGCTCTCGTCTTGTAATCGGATCGACATGGTGGCGTTTCTATACAGACACTTCATCACTTCGATATACCTATAGTCGATATGACAACGCTGGAGGGACTGCAATACTGCCCAGGTCTCGATTGAATCGAAGGTTTTTTCGTAGTCCACAAACGCTAGGCATAATGGCCGATTATACTCCTCAGTCTTCTGTATAATCTGGCGGAGCGTGTGAATGTGGTCTACGGTGCTCCAGCCTTTACGGAAACCGGCTTGTTCGGGGGTCTGGAAGTCATCAAACCTGCTTTCGAGACGGTTCGTAATGACTCTGGAGAACAGCTTGTACACATGGCTCAGGAGTGAGATGGGTCTATAATTCTTCAATAAGGTGTTATCACCTTTTTTGAAGAAGAGTACCACCACACTCCTGTGCCATGCTTCAGGCGTAGTACCTTCGAGAATGACGGAATTAAATAACTTCTGGAGGACTAAAAGTACCGGTTTTCCACCCGCTCTCAGTAGTTCTGTCGTGATTCCGTCATCACCCGGCGCCTTGTTGTTCTTAAGCTGTTTCAGAGCCATTCTAATCTCGTACAAGCTGATGTCTGGGATGTCCTCAGTGTAATGTCGGGTCAGTTTCGCTCTCTTGTCCTGAGCTGAACTGACAATAGGCTGTCGTGTCGAGGTGTACAACTGTCCGTAAAACCTCTCGAGCTCTCTCAGAATCTCCGGCTTTGATGAAATGATACTACCATCCTCGATCTTCAGCTTCGTCATTTGTCTCTTCCCAATAGACGATTTCTTCGCGAACACTTTCGAGCCTTGGTTCCGCTCAATTGCATCCCTAATACATCTTGTATTGTAGGTGCGCAGATCGTGTCGCACCGATTTCGAGATTCGTCTATTAAGTTGGCCATATTCCGACATATCAGCTGAAGATTGCAGTCTCATCTCAGTCCGGTCTTTCATTAGCTTAATGGTTTCGTCTGAGAGCTTCTGAGGTCTTTTTCGGGGTGGGGTCTTAAAGAACTTGGACCCCACTGCTTGGACAGTTTCCACCAGCCCATTGTTTATTTCGTCCACAGTTCCGCTTTCGGCTAGGCCCTGGAATCGATTATGCAGTTCGAGTTGGAAGTCATTGGGGTTTTGGATTTGGGCATGACCAGGACGGAGCGTGGACTTCACCAGACGCGACCTCTCCAGCTTGATGTTGATATTCAATGTGCCTCTGACAATACGGTGATCGCTGCCGGTTTTCACCTTGCTGATCACGGAGACATCATTGAATATTCGCTTCTTGGTCGTCATGATGAAGTCGATCTCATTTTTGGTCGCACCATCTGGGCTCATCCAAGTCCACTTTCTGGATGGTCGCTTCTGAAAGAAGGAGTTCATCAAATAGAGTTCCTCCTTCTCCATGAAGTCGACCAGCCGCTGGCCCCTCGGATTCCGCTGTCCGTACCCATATGACCCCACTCTTAACTCATCGACATTCCGTGTGCCCACCTTTGCGTTAAAGTCACCCATAACAACGGTGAAGTATGTTTCGGAGGAATGTATGGCTTCGGATATCTCCTCATACAAAGCCTCTACTTCATCGTCAGGGTATGTCGAGGTCGGCGCATATACCTGTATGACCTTCAGCGAATAACGATCGGTTATTCTGAGTATAAGGTATGCTACCCTGCTCGACACACTATCGACTTTGATCACGTTGTTGATGAGTGACTTGCGGACGAGAAAACCAACACCACCCTGGGACTTTCGTTCTCCTTCCCGGAAGAAGAGCATGTTCCCGGAATCCAGAACTATCGTATCCTGTCCCTCTCGTCGGATTTCAGATAGTCCTATGATGTCCCATCGTATTTTGCTCAATTTTTTTATTTATTTTTTTTAAATCATAAATCATATATTTCCGAAAGAACAGCACATAAAATTCCTAATAGACATACAATATAGAAAAAACACAAAAAAGAAGTCTGCATTGGGCCCCAAACTAGGCAAAGCCTGTATCTTGGGTACCCGGAAAGATCAGAACATACGAACTTCCAGAAATAGCGCTGACAGTATTAAACAGTTTCCAAATATTAGTGATAAGTGACTATAAATTAAAACGGAGAAGAGAACAAATAATTTTTACTATTTATCATTCTTATTATTATTATTTTTCTTTTCTTTTTCTAAAGAGCGAAGTGTCATAAATCGTGTAACGGTTTTACGGGTTCCTTGACATAACACTGAACCTTGATATGACACCATTTTTATAAATTTAAGCTAATAATGTAAGTAGACAGACTGAAACCAGAATGATCAAAATTGCTAAGAGTGGGAAAAGAGGGCCTCAAGGCATACATAGTTTGCACATTGTAACTCCAAAATGTGTGTTTGTGGTGTGTGACTGAGTGAGTATGTGTGTGTGGGTGGTGAGTGTGTGTGTGTGTGTGGTTTGTGAGTATGTGTGTTTGGTAGTGAGTGTGTGTGTGTATGTGAGTGTGGGCGATTGCTTGTGAGTGAAACTGTGGATGCTTAGTATTTAAAGAAGCCAGCGTCAGGAGAACCAAAATGTATCTTGCGCAAAGACCTCTTTGCGCTTCATTTCGTTCAATTCTTCCTCCAGTTCGACAATTTTCTCGTCGGTCCTCAGAGTTCGAATATTGTGCGTTGCCAGGGCCAGATTTTGTTGGGGGTGGTAGCGGGGCAACTGCCGGAGATTCCTAGCACCCCCTACTCCACCGTTACCTGGCCCGCTACCTGGGCCAGGGATAGAGGAGCTGCCGGGGACTGGGGGCCGTCGTATTTGTTTGTCTGTCATGAGGGGGGGGGGGTTTGCCAATAATCCCCACGCTTGGCAGGCGGCTTGGGGATCGCAGGAGGATCCACCATTCAAGTAGGAGGATGCTGCTGCCCATCCTCTGGTGGTTCTGGTCGTAGTTTTAGGACATACCCGGGTCCCGGGAGTTAAAAACTACCGCGTTGAAACTTGTTATGAAATAAATAAATCGTGTTCTAATCGGTCCAGCAATTTTAAAGAAAAAAAATATAGTAAAAATTAGTAGGCCGTGGTAGCCTATTTGGGAGACCGCTAGACTTGAAAGCGTGAGGTCGCGGTTTCAAACCCCGGGCCTGTACCAATGAGCTCTTTCATACCACTGACTTTTCGGTGAAGGAAAACATCCTGAGGAAACCTGCATACGTACGGAGAAGAAATTCAATAGCGTATGTGAATCCACCAACCCGCACTGGGCCAGCGTGGTGGATATGGCCCAATCACCCTTTCGGGGGTAGGCTAAAAGTCCAGCAGTGGACTGCTAAAAGGCTGATTATGATGATGATAAAGAATTAAAATACGTCAGTTACAATAAATTTCTCCGACCATAAATTCAGTTTCAGAGACACTGTCATTTGGACGCAAAGGCTGAACCTTGTATCAAAAGTTGCTACAATTCCAGGTACAGACTTTTTATTGTAACAGTTTATCCAACAGGGTTGTCGTGTCACCATCGTCCCTCGCGATCGCAGTCCGGGCAGGTTTATGAGCTCGTAAATAACTGGCCGATCTGTCGCGAGGCCGCGAATATCTGCCTTCACCAATATGGGCTGGAAGGGTGCGCGTTTTGGAAACAGTCATTTGCGTTTTTTTTTGCTACATTTTTTGCACACATGGTCATCTGACCCCAAACTAAGCAAAGCTTGTGATATGGCTGCCAGAGACTGATATACATAGTTTTAAATACATACTTAAATAGATATTAACAACTTGATATAGAACAAACACAAATGTTCATCACATAAATATTTGTCCTAGGTGGGAATCGAACCCAAGCACTACAAGGTAGGTTCACTACCAACTGGACCATCGGGCTATCTACGAATTACACTACACATAGACGTTAAATTCATCATGTTCTCACTGCTGGGACTCAGGCTTTCTCTCAGAGAGAGAGAGAGAGAGAGAAGATGGGCCCTAATCCACCATGCTGGCCCAGTGCATGTTGGTAAATGTCATATGTCTTGAACTTTTGAGGTTCTTGGACATATCGGTTTCCTCGCGATATTTTCCTTCACCATTTTTGAACGATGGTATCGAATTTGTACTTAATTTATATGGGTACTAAATAAATCATTAGCCGAGGTTCGAACCCAGTGCCATAAGATTGTAAAGCGTACATGCGACTAGTCAGTCACCATCGCTCATCACTCACGTTAAGTTGAAATGGGTAAAATAGTAAAATATCTTTAATTTAAATGGGGAAGCGGCGGAAAATGAAAATCCAAATGAGACTAAATATAAGAGTAAGTTTGAAGTTCAAAAAACAAGGTAACTTGACAAAGATTGCCCGCTCCTTGCTTCCTAAATAATGCACAACATAACGAGCAGCATTACTTTGTGATCTCTCACCACAAAAACACTTGACGTGTTACACTTGCTAGCTACTAAAATAACTAAAATTAAGAAGAAGAGTGATTGACTTCAGTGTTTCCAAAAACAGACGAAAATATAGACGATTTAGACAAATCGTTTATACTATTATGATTGTATCGTTTGGTAGTAAGTAAATAATATTTTGAAGTCTCTCCTTTTTAAGCAGTACAAACTGTAGTTCAAAGATTTTGTCTGCAGTGATTTTAGATTTAACTGAGGCTTGTCGCTTGTCGCCGCCTGTGTGTAGGAGTGTATTGTATTAAGACACTTCAACCGACATTATGCTCTCTGACATTACTCTAGTTAGAGGCCTAGTCCTATAGTCTAGGACTGATATGCTATGGCGAATTATCGAGTGTCTCGCTTGTCTACGAGGGATAAAATTACATCGAGGTTACTTTTTGTATAAGTGTTTTTAGAGTGGTAATTAAGCAGTCGTGTCTATCTTTCTATCTATATAAATACATCTATATGTGTATAAATATACCTATATTTATATTTTATCAGGCAATCTTCAGATTAGCCCAGCGAGTGACCCTGTGAAAATTGATAGCGATCAGATCAATGATCTTATATTATGTTACACAAAACTCTTTGGATGAGATAAAAAAATATATTTGGTGTTTTAATAATTATTTTCCCTACAAAAACAAAAGCAAGTTTTTTTTAAACTTTGCTACGGCCCCATTGTTAGTTGCGGCAATTTTGCCATCAAATATAAGAATTAAAGTCAATGACATTGTTGACAAGTCAATATATTAATATTTTAGATCTGTGATATTTTGACATAATATTATATATTAGAGAAAAATAATATATTATCTAAGTCAAATGGGGTTGCTGTAACTACCAAGGAGATCGCATTGTTTTCAATTTTCATTGGCAGATAGCTGATGTTATAAGGAGTAATTAAGAGTAAGTAGGCTATTTTTACCCGGATATAACGCGGGTGAAACCGCGAGGCACAGCTAGTTCTTCATATGTTATAAAATGAAAATATTTAATTTTTTACATTCAAACTTGAAACATGACTAAAACAAGAAATATTATTTTGACTCAAATATTTTTTTAAACCCACATCATGCCATGTAGCTTGTGGGTGGAGCATGTTAGTGATTTCTAATAAGTGTGCTTCCCAATCAGGTTTCTTGTTAGCCACTTGGAATCAATGATTCTGCTTAGAGGAGCTCTATGCCACGTGCAGAGACGTAAATATTTGTTAATCGGCTTTGTCACCGTTACTGTCTCCAAGAATTATCCACAATATAATTTAGAAAAATGACTCTTGCGTGGGCGCATCGTCAAACATAAAGCCGGTTTATGACCATAATAGGCAACAAAAAAATCAAGTTGCATTTGTAGTGGCCGCTAAATGAACGATAGTCGGATCTAAGATCAAATCCTTTTCTGTATGGGGTGAGTGAAATAGCGGACAGCGTTTTGACAAGATAATAAACTAAATACATAATAAATTAATAGAAAGAAAAACCTTTTTTAAACAAGCTTTTCGTGTCTGTACTGTTAAACGTTGAGCAGTTCCCCTTGTTAGGAGCCAAACTTGAGTGCAGTAGACATGTCATAGTGACACTAAGAATGCGTTATCATAATTGAATGCGTAAGTATACAATATTTCATGTCTGTGCGGCTAGCAGTTCCCCTTGTTAGGACCCAACCCTGAGGGCAGCAACCATGTCATGGTAAAACTTAAAATAGGCTATCATAATACGATATGTACACAGAATTTCGTGTCTGTACTATTGACCGATGAAGAGTTATTTTATCTGGAGCTAACGCTTGATGTCGATTCAGGTCATGCTTACCACAAAAATGCATTGTCATCAGAACTGAACCAATAGTGATAACTGGCATAAACATAATTTTGAGTTAAAATAGCGCACTCAGATCCATATTGCATGCATTTTCAGCATTGAAAACTTTTTTTTACCTCTTCTGTCCCACTACTGGGCAAAGGTCTCCCCCATTTCCTTCCATAAATCTCGGTCCTCCGCCACCTCTTGCCAACTATTCTCATTGAAAACTATTCTCGGCTTTAAATTCAAATCACAAATGATTCTTGGTTTTGTGCTACGTGTCTATGAATTGACAGCTTGTAACTGTGTTTAGATACAATGAACATTGAAACAATGTCAAGAGGTAGAAATAAAGAATTGAATTGAGATATGGACCCTACAATAATATATGTCTTGAATGTTTAGTAACACGACTGTCCGCGGTAATCGCGGCCCGAGTAAAGGCTAACATTCGACGTCCATCGCTCATTTACCTACGAATGCCCGGTAATTGTGTACTCATGTAAATTAGGCTCATTAGCTACTTGAATCTGTTTACCTTTGTTCTGAAGCGCCGGTAGAATAATTAGAAGTAAATGGGCGTAAATTAAATAAAGTATAAAGTAAGATTACATCTTACGGTATTGTAATTGGAATGTCGATAGGCAGATAAGTTGTATGTTTTTATGGTTTCTCGCAGCGCATTGTTTGGTAGAGAATGTGCCTCATTAATACTAAATATTATTTTCTCGAATGAAAAATGGGAATGTGGAGGCAATGTTGAATTTCATTGACCTTGTAATAACGTATATGACGAATTTCTAGTGTAATTCCGCTTCTACAAATCAAAAATTAGATAAAAATGGACTTCCGCAAAGTAACGCCTGATTCAATCAACTATCTTGTAATAATGTGTTTTTGTTTGGCCTGTGGAGTCCCACTTCTGGGCCAAAGTCAAGTTTAATTCAATTAAACTGAAAGTAAAGTCATTTCCACGAAAACACGCCCAATAAAAGAGTTGTGCAGTTTTTTGTACTTGCTATGTATGATGTTGTATACCTAGGTATAATTAGAAAATATATAATGTTTCCTCACGCGAGTTTTGATGATGACGTATAATTTTGTTATTTATTTTATTTATGTGATAACAGAACTAACTTCTTGTCTTGTATTCCAACGTTGCACAACGTTACACATTGTTGCTCTGACTTTATTGCAGTTCATTTGTTTTTATTTAAATTTTATTGAAGTAATTTGTTTTTAGACCAACAAATTTTGGCTTTTATCACACGCCAATTAAATCTAGCCTTGTAAGGTACATAGCCTACCATTCATGGAGTTATTAGAGTCGAAATGACTTGTTTGTATAATAACCCGTAATATCATTACTGCTTTTATAGCCGTTGTATTCATAAAGTTATGCGTTCTGGTTTTAAGTGCATCGTTAGCTAGGCTTGTTTCGGATAAGATAAACTCAAATTTACTATTTGAAATTTTAACTTTACCTAAATAGCTTTCTCTTTAATTGACTACTTTAAAACTATTTAAGGTTTTTCAAATCGTTATCCTGCTCGTAAAATAAATGGAGTCTCAGTGCGGAACTTCAAGCAAAGCTCACTTTCAAGTTGCTCTACAATCACAAGTGGAAGAAATAGTTTTCTATTGAGTAACACTTTGATGGATACTAAAAGTGTTATGAAAGATTTTCACAGCACGATACAGTACGGCTAAAGGAGGGTTATGATTTTGGCAGTCTATGTGTGATGTATTAGGTATGTTCATATGATCTATCTAATCTCGTAACTTATGATATTTTGGCAAATTAGGTGTCTATCAACACGCCTTAATACTCTACGTGTCATACTAATATTATAAATGCGAAAAGTTTGTTGGTTTGTTTGTTCCTCTTTCACGCAGCAACAGTGCAACGGATTGGCCTGATTTTTTGCAATGGGGTAGTTCAAGGGTCGGAGAATGACAGGCTACTTTTCATCACCATCATCATCATCATTTTCCATCACTTCGCGGGTGAAACCGCGGGTTGCAGCTAATAGGGAATAGTAAACTTTAAACTTTAGCGAATTGAACACAATCATTTTATAAACGTTTATCAGGACTTATTATCACTCATTATTTAGGTAAAGGGTATTTAGGTAGTAGGGAATATACCATAACAGTCAATTTAAAGTTTTTTTTATCTCGTATAAGTTCGCTTGTTAGGAAGAGTTTGCTGTGAAAAAATGCAAGCAAAAATTTTGCTCTCCTTAGGTAAGGAAGTGGTCAGGTATTTGCTTTTTTCAACCTAAAATTTGTTTATTTGTTGGGATTATTCACCTGATATTAATTTGTTACTTCAAAATGTAAAAAATCCATTGGGGTTTGAACATGGCCCTCGGACAGTATAACCCAAAACTACATGAAGTTAATATCGAACACGGCGAATAAATATTTCCAACTGACATTCGTTGTTTCTTTTTGTCGTTTTTAACCAAAGACAAAGACCATACCCGCCCACAGGGTCCGACGAAGGGCACCGAAAATTATTATGGACTAACTTTACTTTCGGGACATTCCACGGTTAATGATTTCGAAAGATACCCTCCCCTTGAATGTAAAACGACTCCGCCCCTCGAATGAATTGAAACACTGCTCTGGGGTTTCTTTAATTTATTTATTAATTGTTGTTTTTCGACGGCTGGTGGCCAAATGCGGAGATTTTTTTGGTCTATTTTTAAAACCGTTTCAACGTCTGAGAATTTTTGGTAAGTTAATCGATTTGATAATTAAAATCATTCGACTCGTTTCCGATATGTGACATTTGCGTGTCTGTCTTATTTAAACACTTAATTAATTGGAAATCCGCATCGAACGCTCCGATTAAGTTTTACGACCTTAAAAATGATATTATGTTAATAGAGATATTCGAATTAACATCTTCGGACATTATGCGTATTTTGACATTTCGGTCACGGCACATCTAAATCTTGCCTCGGCTGTCAGTCGCTCCCACACAATGCAAGAATAGATAGACGCAGTGTGGTATTAAGCTTAATTTATGGCCATTTATGCCAATTCCGTATATAAAACCTATATATTACGAGATTATTATCAGAACTTCAACTTTATGACTTGGTTGTAATCGATTTTTCGATAATCGCATACCTATACAGTAGCTCTTAATGTTTTATTACTGAACATGTGGGTTTATATGGTACGTTTGAAAATGGTTTTAAGAAATGGCTTGTGTAAAATCAATGACAAGATGCATGACGTTCTATAATTTCAATCACATAATTATGTTCTAAAACTCTCCGACTAAAACTGCAAGGCACAGGAAAGACAAGCATGGTGCGATAGTATTTTTGCGCAAAACAAAAGATACAGTCTTGGCCGATGTGAGTCACTTAGATTCAGTTGTGTCGAACTAGGAGCCGTACCATCACTTATTTTAAGTGATTCAGTTTATGTGATTGTGGAAAATCACGCGAACGTGTACCTTAACGCACTGAGATACGGTTTGCGGTCTCGCAATTTTTCGCAATCACCTAAACTCCCTATAAATACTCCCCGAACTCTGAGAGTGATTCACATTGTCTCATCATTGATTCACATGTCATCATTCATTTCTCTATTTGAAGCCGTCACTAGCCTCCACGGGAATCTGTACTTAAGTTATGTATTTGAGAGTCGTGACGATTAAAATGTGGGATCACGGTATTTCCGCTATGAAATCATTCAAAGAAAATCTGCTATAAGTTGTGATTCACGTTAATATTTATTATCCACTTGATAAGTCACTATCCAGTCATATTTCATATTCTATGACTCGTATTCGGAGAAAAAGGTTTGCGCAAGCTAGTATCCATTAGTTAAGCATCCACACTATCCACACACATTATTATAAATGTAAAGTTTATGATCTTGCGTGTTTGATAACCTTTAGTAAAGATATAAACATTGATTTGCAAAGAGTTGGGTATAGGTATGTATGTATATTAAAATAGTTATAAAATATTTCGTCATTGTACCAATTTCCACTGTCAGTCGAGTTGACCCCTAGAAAAGGAGGTAAAATAAAATAGGTCCATTTCGGCCACGTGGTCGAGTTTATTGCCACCGAGTTGACTGCTAACTTGTATCAGGAGATATCGCGAACTAGAAAACCGATTCTGAAAATACTTTCACTGATAGAAATCTATAGGTACTGTCCCTGAGTGACAGGTTATATTATAACAACGCGATGAAACCACAGGCAAAAGCTAGTTTGATATTTGAGGATTTTTGTCAGGCCAGGTATTTGACTATGATTAACGTGATGTCAAGTGACAGTGTGGCCTAAGATGGTAGATATATAACCTCCAATGAGAATTGGCTTATAGGTGACGCTACTGAGAACATCAAAAAATATTACTCATCATCGTCATTTCAGCCATAGGACGTCCACTGCTGGACATAGGCCTCCCCCATCGATCTCCAAAAGGGCCAGTTGGAAACTGCTGGCATCCAGCATTTCCCTGCGGTCTCTTTTACATCGTCTGTTCATCTTGTGGGTGGACGTCTTACCTGCGCATACCGTGGTCTCCATTCCAGAACCATTCGGCCCAATCGGCCATCTGTTCCAGTGGCCCACTGCCACTTCAACTTGCTAATCCGTTGGGCTAATAAATGTTATAATGGTGTACTAATAAAATATTACTAACATGCCATATTAAAACTACAAACATAATTACAGTGGAATTTACTATTACTAGTGGAAGGACCTCTTCGTTGTGTAGTGAACAACAGTGTAAAACTTATTACCAAACATTTACATGCCAAAGGTCTCCCTAATATCTACAAATCTTGATAACAATCACAAAAGCTTGCATTAAAAGCGATTACTAGCAATAATACTCAAAATTCAAATGACTGAACAACAACAATGTACTTAATAAACTGATCGATTACAAATAACACAATACACACATTGCAATTCAATTTTGCAATTTTCTCATCAGCTGTAATGACCATTGAATCAAACTAGGGAGTGTGTCCATCGGTATCAGGTCAAAAGGTCAAGCCATAAATATTTTCTGCCTTAATAGAACTTTATCAAATTCACCATATACTGCATTCAAAAAAATTTAAAACAAAATTGTATGAACGACTACATGGTTTATTTCGACATGGATTTAAATAAACTTTATAGAGTTGAGTGCACCACCATTTGAATATTGCACAATGAATAAAATTCACGCCTTTTATTACGAGTTACATGAAAGCTGATCTTGATGTGATGCAATCAAAAGTTAAAGAATATGACCTTTAGTATTCTTGTGTTATTTTTATAGTTGCGAGAGAAATGTGAATGTAAATGTTTAAATGATACGCTTACTGAGGTTTTTTGTGTTACATTCTTAAATGTTATAGACTCGAATATTTGATTTGTCTTTAATATAGACAAATCGAATATTCGGCAACCGGCAGGATTCCACATCTGCCACGAAAAACTGTAAAAAATAAATATCCAAATTACTGTCAGTCCCTGAGCTACGGTAGTTTTCATGACAGCTTCCAAGTTTAAAAATTAAAATGAAAAACATTTTTACCATAAACATAGGCTATACACTTTTTTATATTTTATTTTATTTAGAAATATACACTGGCTTATGTCTATGAAGGAGAAATACTTAATGATGATACTGCGATTCCTGCACTAGGCAAAGCCTGTATCACAGAAAACTGATGCGGATTTTTCATCTCAAAATTTTGTTTCTTAATTTAAATTCTTAAAGGACTTTGTATTTTGGCCCTAACATCAAATCAACAGCCATTAATATTTTTTTTTTCAAAATCGCGATGCACTAATGATGTGGTATTTGTAAATGGGACACTTGTGCAAACATAAAATATTATATGACATTTTTTGGGTCTTTTATCCAAAAATATATTTTAGCAACATCATGCACAGTGAATAAAAAATAAAAAAAACATAATAGCGGTCGATGTTCGGGCCACTATACAAAACTCTTGAAAGTCCTTTTCCATAACATTTAAATAGGATGTAAATCCCAGAGTGTGGAGCACTTCAATATGAATTATTAGTCTGTAATTTGATCAACACAATATATTATATTATATATATTTATATTTTTGCTTTGGCAGCTGCCATAACGTCTATACTAATATTATAAGTGCTAAAGATTATAAGTAAGGCCGTTAAAGCTAAATAAAATAGTGTATAAGCCTAGAAGTGGTGTTCCTTTGAAATCAAGCGTATAGTCCACACTCATCAGTCATATTGACAAATCGCGGACACCTTTCACAACAGAACTTGCAATCAATTACAGTAAATCAGCTAATCTAAAACCCATTACAATGGTATTACTTAATCTTAAGCCGGCAAGACGTTAGATAACTGCGAAATGGCAAATTAAGAATAGGACTAGAGCCAGTCGAGTCACATATAAGGTACAGTTCTATTTAAATGTAAGAAATCTTCATTAAATGGATATAGATAACCATAAAAATCCTTTTTGACGTGATAACGTCTTATAAATCGATGAACACCGGCTACACACACGAAACACACGTCCCGCCTGAGCCGCGTGTGCAAGCGAGAGCGCGGAAAAAGCGATAGAGAGGCACGATAGGCCTAAGCGTTATCACGTAAAATTATCGTCCGTAAACTGACTTTACAGACCTTTACAAACCCCTTTTACAAGCTTTTATTAAATTTGCCTTGTTAGTATGGGTCAAATCTTGCAACTGGTTTTAAAACAGTTAATCGATTGAGCTGAAATTTTACTTACACATCTAGTTTGGATAACAATGCATGGTTAGCTAAGTGACGTCATTGTGAATCCAATATGGTGAACTTCCAAAGATGGTAGACTAGTTTTTTTATGCACCCCCTCATGGGATACCTATATCGTTATAGGTATCAAACACACTAGGTAAAACGAAGTCTTTGGTATCAAATGAAAGAGTTTGCTGAGAAAAAAAAAAGACGAAGCATGGAAAATCAGTATCAGCTATACTGATTTTCCATGCTTCGTCTTATTTTTCTCATAGCTAAGAACACTCTCGATCTCGAAATAAGTTCAGCCGTTTGGGAGCTACGATACCACAGACAGACACACAGATACACAGACACACAGATATATACGATAAACTTATAACTCCTCTCATTTTGTTTCGGGTGTTAATAAGAAGGCAAAATAGGCCACTGACGAATTTAAGGCCTAAACCGATCGAGATACAATTCCTATAGAGCCACAATCTCTCAAAAAAAAAAAAAAAATGTCAAAATGCGTCCAAGCGTCATTGTACATACATTGTATCAATTATATACTTAGTTCGCAATGCCACATTTACAACAATTTAGACGTTATGTCGCTTGCATAGTGTTCAACGTTAGTAATTGTCCGTTTGTCATCGTAGCTCTGGCATCGAGCGGCGTTGTAGTCGTATCGCGGTAACCTTGTTAGTTACTATAACCAAAAAGTCTGGGAATATCGTAGCATGCGCCGAGTTTTAGTTCGGACTTTTTTTGACACGATTCTGACTCAATATGTATTGTATCTCGATGCCTAAACCTTTAAGTGTTATTTTACTCAAATAATGTTATTCAAATAATGTACCTACTTATCAGGTACGTCTAGAAAAATATTTATTTATTTTATTTCCAACTTAGAACTATCATGACAGGTTATAACCTAATGCGATAGAGTGGCAAATTTACATTTTATCAACAACATTGTGACAACAACACTAAATTATTTAATAACATAAAACCTTTAAAGCTATCTTTGTAAATTCACTCAAAGCACAACTAAATAGGTATATTTCAACGGCAATGACGTTGAGAGTGCGAAGTGGATATATCTGGAAGCAAACAGTTTCTTTGAAAGGAACCCTAAAAACCTGCTCCAAAGTATGACCCAATCATAAACAATGAACTGAATCGGTATCAGAATTGGTTATAATTATTTTGATTGAAGTGAACGTTACTTGTAATTAATCATCGTTTCACTCGCGTCCGGTTTTATTAATCGTGGAGGTAAAGGCTGCTTTACAATCTGTTACGTGATCAAATATTTGTGCAAGTAGTTGTACCTATATTTTATTTTTTATATACTAAGCTTTATTAATTTAAAAAAATATTTTTAAGCACAAGTTTTTTCGTATTTTTCTCAGCAAACCCTTTCATTTGATACCTATATCATGATGTGAACGTTTTGTCCGCCATCTTGAAGCATCCGCCATATTGAATTTATCATCTAGGACCAAAGCGCTTGGGAAGACAAATCCAATGTACCCATACTTGACCGGGTTAAATCCTTTAGTTTAGGAGTTCCTATGCCACCTTCTGTCTCCATCATCAGACCAGCTTGATGGTACCATAATATTGCATTGTCACCGAACTTACATAAGAATGCCAAATTTCAGCTTATTTGGTTGAAAATATCTACTTCAAAATTGAGTTGCAAGATTCCACCCGAACAAACATAGTTACCTACATACATTGATGTAAGTAAATGTTACATACATACATTGCAAGTTAAATAAAAGCTTGTAAAATGAGCGGCGGTCCGCGTGATGGTAAGCAGAAACTTGCAACACTAGCGGTTGCAAAAATTGTATTTATGTTATTTGATAACATAAAGGTTATTTGATCCATGTGTGGTGAACTCAGGTAATAGTATTTCTATTAGTACCAACACACACATTTCACACTCAAATAATAAGCATAATTTTTCCGTGTAAAAATTTCGTTCGGAAAATCTAGTTCCTAATTAATAGTTAATTATGTTTTTTATATGTTTATCGGGACTTATCACGTATTATTTAATTTAGGTAAAAATAGGTACCTTTCGCTCGACGTTTCGACTATGTTACAATGGCCGTGGTCATGAAGTTCCGATGAACATTTAAAACATTTAAAAGTTTAAAAATTACCAATCTAGTTCCCATTGATATATAGTAATGGAGTGTATGCGTAATACAGGTAATGAAAATGACTGTAGAGCCGCTAAGGTTTATTAAAAAAAACCTCGCAAATCAAAAATTTAAGTGTATTTAGGCAGTTAAAATGTGTGAATCAGGCTTTAACCGCACGCAATCGCGATCGCCGCGCAAATGTGTTAAAGTGATTAATGTATGCGAATCAAATTTGATTATCTGCAAAATGTCTGCAAAAGCTTTGTGGCAGCGGTTTGGTGTTGGTCGCATAAAACGCGGCAAATCGCAATTTTACGCGTCTTTTTAGACTTTAGACAAAGTGATGTTGCATAATTTTATTACCTGACCATTTTTTGTCGTCCAAAGTCGGAACGTAACAATGCGAAATGAAACTAGCAATAAATAGTGCATAGGACTGATGTTGCATTCTTATTACTTTTCATTCTTTACTTACTCAAAACTGCATTGCTTTAATTTTCCAATCAAATTAGACAGTCTTGTTTTAATACAATGGGCCGCAGCCCAGAAATATTCTTGTACCACTCAGATTTATGTAACTATGCAACTTGAACCCATTTGTTATAAAAAAAACATTCATCATCGCTGTCTATCCTTTTCCCACTGCGCTGAGATACAAACCTCTCTCTCTCTCTTTAAGAGAAAAGTGGAAAGAGAGGATAACTCTAATGCTGGCCCAGCACATGTCGGTGTGCAAATGTCATAAGTATGTCTTTTAACTTTCAAGGTTCTTGGACATACCGGTTTCCTCACGATGTTTTCCTTCACCGTTGTATGGCATTGAAACTGTACATATTTTTTTTAGGTACTAAATAAGTCATTGGTCAAGGGCCTAGGATTGAACCAAAAAGCATGGTAGCATATGCTTTTTCGGCCACCATCGCCGATATAAAAACTCACCTGCTGTTAACTCTCAAGAAATCCGTCATGATCGTGACACTAGCCTTTGTTAGCTATCTTGATGTACATCAGCCGTAAGGCACAATCATAAAGCAACTTTTACAAAGTACGCCAAAAATGTTCTCAATTGCAAAATACGAATCAAAATCTCAGGTAACTTAACCGGCCAGTAGTCACTCACCTATATTGTGAGAAACGTTCACCGTACTGGTAATAAACACGTGATGACGACAGGGGTTTATTAACATTTGACCATTCCGTAACATTACTCAAAATCTTTTGATGTTTCGCTTATCGTATCAATAGGCTTCGGATTGAGGCTACCCGCTAACTTAAAAAGATATAAAAGTATTTTGGCTTTGTTTGGGAGTTATTTTTTTACAGTTTGGATTGAAGGATCACCTTGTCTTGCTAATTTGGAATGAAAGGCAATAAGGACGCATCTTTCGTCAGTTTAATCATTTCTTCTTCTTTGTGTCATGTCTTTTTCATGTCCATTATGCATTAACTTTTTCTGGTAATACTTGATGGACATGAAAAATTATAACCGCATTTACTTTTCAGGGCGTTACATAGTTTCGTACCCAAAGGTTGTAAACGGGTTTCCAATTTTAGAATCCTTGGCTTGTTTGGTCATCAAAATTGAACACGTGGTTAAAAAGAAACTTTGCACTCTTGTATAACAAATAGCTATTATCTAAGAGTTCACCCAAGTAGTACCTGAATATCAGTGAAAAGCGCAGTGAATTTCTGCGCAGGGTTTAGAGCTGCTGGAAGCTAAATTCTGGTTTGCACTGAACTGTTATTGGCAAACATGACGCTCAGTCGCTCGCCATAAGGGGAGCGATTTGCTAGATGCAAAACCTACGCTACCGTTGGGTACACCATAATCAAGAAGAGTCATGCCTTGGGATAAGCCTATAATTATACAGCAGTGGAGTATTCAATCAGTTTATTTTAGATTCAATTGAATCTATTGCAGGCTGGTAATAATTTAGTGATAGATTTGGTGATTGTAGTTAGCTTTGACAATTTTCTTAAAACCACTATTGATTTTTTCCAGTTGCTACAGTGTCCATAGAGCTCGAATAAAGATTAGATGTAAATAGTTAAAGATATTGGGATGCCGCATCGATGAGCTTGAAAACAACCTAGTTAAGCCAAGCGTGTGTCCTCCACGTAAAGAAAGCACTCGGTGTAACAAAGCGTTGCTCTAATTACGACGATACTAGGAAAGATGCGCAAAAATCTGTTCCACTCATAGAATACATATTTCTTTTAACTTCCAAAGTATTTTCATCGGTACTTTTTCTTAAATATAAATAAGTAGCTGCGCCCCGCGGTTTCCCCCGCGTGGACTACTATTTATATCATAAGCTATCTGCCAGTGAAAGTCCGTCAATTTCAGTCCTGCTGTTTTGGAATCCATAGGAAACATACATACATACAAAGATATTTTTTGTGTATATTCTTTAAATTTGCATTTAAAAAAAAGTTTTCTCTAAAGAATTGTAAAACTAGATAAACAAACTAAAATTTTGTGCTATAAATATTATTTTTTACGAAAAAACAACAGTAGAACTTACAACAACATTCAACCGAAAACTCATCTCCTATAATAAAAATATGGAATTTGTCCTTAATTGACCACACACCGATTTCACCTCCGAATTATCTTGTTAATTGCATCGTAAATTAGTAAGATATCAGTTACAAGCATTAAAGAACATTATTGTGGATAAAACATAAAGTATAAGGTACAAGGCTGTAAAAATGATAAGAAAACGGGTGTGTTTTTAAACGATCGATTGACGCTTGGTTGGGATTGGGGAAATAAAAGGTAGTAACTTCATATTCATCTGACATTCATCATCATTTCAGCCTGTCATATTACCACTGCTGGGTAACACTGCTGGCTCTGTCACAGAGAGACAGAGGATGGGACCTTATCCACCATGCTGGCCCCATGCATGTTGGTGAAAGTCATGTGTTTTTGAACTTTTAAGGTTCTTGGACATGCCAGTTTCCTTACGAATTTTACCTTCACCGTTTTTGAGTGAGGGCATCAAAACTACACATAATTTATTTAAGTGACAAATTCATTGATGCAAGACCAAGGATTGAACCGGGTGCCGTATTAATGAGTCGTATCCCTACTGAGTCTAATGTTTTGAGCTGATATTTAGCAGATCCATCCCACAAATAGCTGTAGTTTTCTAAACAGGACCGCACCTGCGCTTGATAAAGGTTAAGCTGTATTAACAGTTGACGAAAT
The DNA here is from genome assembly GCA_932305915.1 of Agriopis marginaria. Lineage (NCBI taxonomy): Eukaryota > Metazoa > Arthropoda > Insecta > Lepidoptera > Geometridae > Agriopis > Agriopis marginaria. The sequence goes on along the minus strand of OW029926.1, from coordinate 12,218,511 downwards.
ACTGGGTAGATAACCAAGCTTTTTAGCAGCAGTTTTGGCTCTCGACAACTACCACTAAATTGCTCTCGTGACGTCACAGTAGCATCGAGATACAATTCTTATAGAGTCACAATCTCTCAGTGAAAACAGTCAAAAAACTTCCGAGCGTCATTGTACATACATTGTATCAATTATATACTTCACAATGCCACATTTACTCCAATTTACATTAGACGTTATGTCGCTTGCATAGTGTTCAACGTTAGTTTTCCTCTATGTCATCGTAGGTCTAGCATCGCGTGGCGTTGTAGTCAGATCACAGTTATCTTGTAACTAACCAAAAAGTCTGCGCAATTTGTAGCGTGCGCCGAGTTTTTTTTTGGCTCGATTGTGACTCTACTGTGCATCGAGATACAATACATATAGTATTGTATCTCGATGCACAGTAGGTATAAAATTGTAGCAGGTAGGGTTTTCATACAACTAAACGTGCTCGCAGTATCTTTTCTTGGTAAAGATTTGTAGTTACTAGGTACAGATTAGCATTACCACAATACACAAGCTATCATTGGCCTAACATTTATATTTATTTAATTTACGACTATCGCTTCGCCCGGAGTCATTCAGATCCAATAATAGATAACAACGATAAATTATTCCGAGATTTTAATAAAAAAATCAATCTACACATTTGCCTAGAGCGAGGAAACTAAAGCTAATAAAAGAAACGTCTAGCGTTCTGCGAAAATAATGACCAATCGGAATAAAGTTATTATTTCCCTTGATTAATTTAAATGTTGCTCTATAGGCACTAATAAACAACTTATTTGGTAATAATACTTTAACGGCACAGGTAATCATCGAGTTGTGTTACCTTGTCGGTTTACTATGGCACAGTGGAGTGGGATTAGAAAGGCAAGTTGGCACAAATCGATAAATTATATAATTTTACTTCAAGTGTTGAAGTTGTAAAAAAGGGGTTTACTAAGGATGATACTATAAACTAAAAAGTTTATTTGTGATTTAAAACTTATGTTATGTTATATAAATTTATTTAAACTAGTAAAAGATTTTAAATTAAGAAATGCCTGGACAACATCGAACATTGAAAAATTGTGCTCTTTATAATTGTTCAAATTGTTTCTTTTTAATTAAATTAAACTTTTGAACAATTATAAAGAGCAACTAATAGTTATAATATATTTCATGTCGGAAGCTTGCCTAACTCTTTAATAAAACTCTTAAATTAGGGTATTCATAATTTTATGCACTAGAGTTAAAAAGCAGTTTAAGTCCACTTACACTGGGCATAAATAATAACTTTACGAGCATAAGAATGAAATTTTTATAATGTTGCTTTACTAATCAGAGTTACTGTTCTGCGTTTTGTTACACTGTTACATAAACTGGTGTGTAATTTGGACGGAAACGTAGGAAAAAAGTTAATAATTACTATAGGAGTGGAGAGAAAATAATAGCTGCTTATTATTATCATTGGTTGGAGCTGGCCGACCAGCCAGGCTAATAAGAGATGCGAATGGACACACATTGTGATCATTTAATAATAAATTTCTAGAGTTCTCAAGCGATAATGGGTTTAAACTTATTATAATAATAACTTTGCCATTTGTGAGAAGTTTTCTTAAGGAGAAATCATCTGCTGTTTTAAAACATAGCGAAAAAAAAAACTAAAGTAATTGAAACATGTGCAAAGATAATTATACTCTTACCTACAAGCACAGACAAGGTCAGTAGTGCGTGTTTTGCTGTCACTAAATATTTCAAGTTTTTTTACTGCATTATTTTTATGATTACGAACTCCACTAGCATTGTACAAAGTACTTAGACTTACTTGGAATAAAGATTATGTGATTTAACTTTTTTAAATGCTTTTTTCCGAGAAGCTACAACATGAGGTTCTTCAAAAAGAAAATTACTAGAGAATTAAAGGGTAAACAAGGTATTTGTGATGTCTCTGGTGTTACAAGTATTTATAAGCGCTTGTTTGCCACCTATGGCTTAAAAAAAGTGTAAGTAATATTTCGCTAAATTCATACAATACAATACAATACAATATTTCTTTATTATACACCGAAAATACAAATGAAACTTAAACTAACATAAAAAACAAATATACGGCAGTATAATGGGCGGCCTTATCGCCTTAAGCGATTTCTTCCAGGCAACCTTTGGATGGACAGGACTAAAGAAATTGAAAAACGGTCGGTAGTGTACATAAAATAAACCTAAATAAATTTATATATCCCTACATTTATGTCATTTATGTTATGTCTACATTTATTTATTTCATCTGAGCCTCCATCTCCAAACAGTAAATAAACTACTTGGAAATCTCACAAATCTTACACGCGTTTCGGAATTAGCAAACGTAACAAAAGGATGTTCACAAAAAACACCCCTATCCGTAAGTCCATTGCTATACCTACGCAACAAGCTTTTAATGCCTCTAATTGAAGTAAATCCGATTCAAGATAGGAACCGAAGTAGAAACTCCTTTTCCACATGAGGTCTATACAACAATAGGTGCGGCATCCAACAAACTAATCGCATCTCTAACGAATAGTTCAACAAATACTCAAACCACTAAACATATTTTTTTCGAAAAACAACATATGTCGTCATATTTCTTGTGCCTTATTAAAATTGGCGTCAGGTAAAATGTAAACTCTATTGTTCAAAGTTTCTTTTCGGATATACAAATAGTTTCAAAATTCGATTGCTACCTGCGTTTGAGTGCGGATTTTCGGAATTTCGTGTTTTGGAAAAAATTGATGCTCACCGCAAACATTGTTTTTGTGAGGCTCTCATCTTCGAAGGTTGCAGGGATTGTAAACATTTTAACTTTGATCATTATTTTAATTTAATATTTTTTTTGTCATTACTTAATTAAACCACCGACCGGTATTTTTTTGGTGCGAAATTGGTTGAAGCTTAAGATGAAAATGTGAATGTTTTTTAAACAGGACTTTCCAGTGAAAATGTGTTTGAACCTACGACCTAAATTAATAATTACGTACGTCATTAAGTCCAATTTTTTATCTCTTGTGACAGTAAATGATGTAATCATTAGCAGCAAAATGTTTTTAAACAGGACTTTCCAGTGAAAATGTCTTTGAACCTTCGACCTAAATCAATAATTACGTACGTCATAAAGTGCAATTTTTTCACTCTCGTGATAGTAAACGATGTTATCATTACTAACAGCTTTACTCATAAATTAATAGTCTTTAATCGCTCCACGCCGAATTTTTTATTGTAAAATGTTTGTGATCACTGCACTCAGCGTGAGTATCGAAAGAAACCTAAATTCGTTTTAGGCCTGTAGTTTCTGATGCATATTGCTCTTGTAACGACTAATTTCTGCAGAAGGTTTTACATTGCCGTTTTGGACAACGAATTGAAAATACGATGGTAAAAATCAGGCAATGTATACCATTATAATTAACATCGTAAAAATTGTCTTCATAAATCTTCGAGAACATCGTTTGGCGAATGTTCAAAGACGTCATATGGCGATCGGCAAGATCCTGTCTTTGTTTATGAGATTGTTAAAAATTAAGTCGAGTTTTTGCATTGTTTAGTTTTTAGTGTATCCGATAATTTACTAATGATTGGTTACATGACAATGACTTGGGTGGATTTATGTGTTTTTAGAGATACAGCTGTCTTTGGTTGCGTGTTTAAATAAGCACGATCATTGGCATGAATAAATTATAACAAATTACTGACTCAATATTTGGTTATAAGTATGTTCATTAATCATAATATCGGCAGGTAATATAACTACTGCAGAATGATTAAGATTTTATCAAACTACAGAACAGAAGAAGCAATAATGGATTGTCCAAAATATCATAGCATTTGTTATATAGTAATTTGGTACTTAAATCATAAGTGTTTTCTTTTTATACAAGGTGATTATTTCTGAAAACAGTTTGAAATGCCAATTTCGTAATGAATACCCAGAATTTAACAAAGAACGCCCAACAAAATTAAATAAAAGTACATGCTCTTAAAATTACATTATTTGTTTTAAGAATACTTTTCTCGATGCAAAGGAAAAGAAAATTAGTAGCGAGGCCGGCATGAGAAGGAATTTCACGTAATAATTGCAGTGGGTACAAGTTAATGGAATAATTATAATTATATGAGGAGCAAAGAAGCCGGCCGCCACCCGCTGCTATGCTCTCCACTTCGCCGATTGTTATGCCCAAAAAAGCAATTAAAAACGAACTGGTAAGAAATTGCTTCGGATTGTCAAAGAAAATAACGTATGGGTAGATATTGAAATTGAATGAGAAAAACATTAATTTGCATGTAAATAATATAATCACATGGCTTAAATTAATGATACCTACGTAGGCATTTAAAGATGTACAAAAATATTTTTTCTTCGTGTAGGATTGCTGGCCGCTAGTCTTACACATTTTTTTATTCTGGACTTACTGGTTGGAAATTGTAGCGTAATTAAGGAAAAAATATGACACGACAATTGCCTAGCATAAACAGCCTTTTAATAGGCCTACCCTCGAAGGGGCGATTGAGCCATATCTACCACGCTGGCCTAGTTGCAGGTTTGTGGAATCACATACGCCATATTTCTTCTCCGTATACGTATGCAGGTTTGCTCATGATGTTTTCCTTCACCAAAAAACCAGTGGTATGAAAATCCGTACATAAACCCCAAAGAGCTCATTGGTGCAACCCAAGTTTTGAACTTCACGCTTTCAAGTGTAGCGGTCTCCCAAATACGCTACTATGGCTTGACATTTGAAATAGTCAATCTCAATCTGTAACTGTCATCGAAATCTACCAATCCGACTGCCCAAAGAAACCACCAGAAGTTATTTTTACTCCCGCTTTGATGACCCGTGGAGTTTGATGAGTTTTTATGATACGTAAATGACATTCACATAAAATAGATACAAAATAAACGCGGTGAGAAATTGAAATCGTGTTCTGTAAACGCAATTCGTAACGCGGGGATTGCTAAAATTGATTTTTCAATCTGAATTATTATAATCTCTTTGTGGTGATACTCAGTTTTTGTCATGTTATTGGAGCTTACGTTGAGAATTTTAGGTAATACAATTTTGTGACTGAGTGTTATCTGTTATTAACATAATATTTGGAATAATAAATAACAGTCTTTGGATGGGTGACCGTCAGTGCTATTTACAACTGAGCGCTACCGTGGGTCGGATGATACGTTAAGTTGTAGGTCTCGGTTGTTTGTCCTATAACAACGACCGTCTAGCCATACCAGAGGCTTTCGCGCACCTAAAAACTCTAACACTAAGGCTGCCCACTAAGCTTAAAGTAACGAACGGATGTGTGCCCATCATTTATGTAATGTTCTTTAATGAAATATACTTAGATATTTTTTCCTGATGCCAAATAATATTTGACAAGCTTTTTCCAATGGAGCGGAGCTTTTACGACATTATTTCAGAAAATTCTTCTTCAATCAAGCAACAATAAAAATAGACAATCCAAAACCTTTCCACAAATACCTACTTAAAAATCAAATAACTCTAAAAAGCATATCATTTCAGTCGTAATTGGTCGGGATAGCATGGGAACTCTTCGGCTATATTGCAAGTGAAATTGAGCTGTCAAGCGTGTGTATATTAACAAATGGCTGGCCATGAATATTAATAAAGCATTCTATATATTATGTTTGACTAGTTCCCTGTCTCGCCACGGCTTCTTAGAACGCCAATTTGATATATCGGAGCGGCAAGGAGTGTTTGTATGGGTAATTGATAATTATTATGATGCTGGATGCCTTTAGGAGCAAGTACTTTCGGCATCGTGTAATTTTTTTTTAAATTTAGATAAGCTTGTGCTTGGCCGCCATCTCGCCGCGACAATGCGGTCTACATTGGAGCACGCTTGCTTGGAAGAAACCAATTCACTCTCGACTTGAAGACACCCAGACAAAATAAACAATAAACATTTAGCATTTGGATTGTCTTTAGACCTTCAACGGTCTATGGGCAGTCTAAGTATTGTAGTGTTAGTTTTAGCTTGAATTTTGTTTAGTTAATAAAGGCACTTGCCCAGTAAAAAAAAAACAATAAACAAATATCAAAAACGAAATATAAATATAGACAAATATCAAGACGAAAATAGCTCTAAACTATATATTTTGCAGTGTTATTCTAAAGGTCCAATCAGTTTTTAAAATTCTGACTTTATGATATTTAGCGTTCCGTACCCAAAGGGTGAAAATGGGTCCCTATTAGTAAGCCTACGTTATCTGTCTGTATGTCTATCCTACCTTTTAAAGGCTGTATCTTTCGAACCATAATAGATAGCCAGAAATTTTCACAAAATATTTAATGTTACAGCAGATTATCTAAGAAATAATAATAAAGTCAAAAAGTTAAAACTATAGGGGTCCCCATAAAAAAACGTATTTTTGTAAATGCTCTAGTGTAAAAACCGTAATGCACACAAGAGTAAAACTTGGTATGATTATAGTACAGTCTTTAAAGTAAAACAACAAATAATAAATACTGGCCAAGTGTGAGTCGGTGACAAATGTCTGTTCACCGAAGTTAAGCAACGTCGAGCGTGCTCAGTGCTGGGCGTGATGTAGTCTTTTTGCACGACTTTTTTGTACTTTAGTAAATTAGTTATTATAAATGTATGTGGTAGTACGGAACCCTCAATATGCGAGCCTGACACGCACTTTGCCGGGTTTTGTATTTATCTTCAAAATGAAGAAAATGTGCGAAAAAGATAGCTGACAGACTTTCTGGCCAGTCAGAGAGTAAGGCCGTTAAGATCGGACTTCATACGCTCTTCCCTATATAACATTGGTATGCGCCACCCACGTATTTATCAGGAAAATGGAATCAATGCTTACGCAGCATCGATGATTAATGGATTGATTTATGCTCAAAATTATCATGAGAAATATCAAACAACTCTCTAAGAACTCTTTGAAGTTCCATTAGACAAACTTCCGGTGTTCATGTTTTTCTCAAGATCCACGGGCATAGCTTTTAATACTAAGGTTTTCAAAATGACTTACTTATGAGTTGTAGAAAAATTTATACTTGCAATAATAATAATCGATTCTTTAAGGGCCAAAATACCAGATGCAGCGATCTCGCACGCGCAGTTCTCAGTTTTAGTTTTTTTTTAAGATATAAAAGACAGTAAAGTTATATGATATCGCTCGAAGAACCGATAACCGATGGGGAAGAAAGGTTCTGGAGTGGAGACCACGAACCGGAAGACGCAGCGTAGAGAGGCCTCCCACTAGATGGACCGACGACATTGTGAGATTCGCGGGCATCCAGTGCATGCAAAAGGCAGGCTATCGTTCAGTGTGGAGGTTAAAGGGTGAGGCTTATGTTCAGCAGTGGACGTCTTCTGGCTCATGATGATGATGATGACATGCACCATGATCACGGGAAGAATAAAAGACAGTGTTTACTTGAAAAAAATGTGCTTAGGTCTTTTTAGGATGTAAATACCTAATATCAAAATATTTCGAACACATTTTTGTTTCATATTTTACATCCATTTACCAACTGTGCAAGTGAGATAGCGGTAAAACTGCACATATGGATGACCATATAATAAATGTTTATTAACAAGCATGCAAGCAGTCTTTAAAATAGAATTGCATTCATCCACAACATGCAGGACACGCATTGCCATATCAGATTGATTTGAATTCATTGTCAATAAAATTGTCGTAAAGCCTATGCATTGCGCGTACGCATCGGATTTGCCAAGAATCTGTGACGCATGTTTCCGTTTCTGCTACGTTGATGTGATGATATTTAAATAAGGCGATAAGAGATAGGTTATTTCCGATTTAATAATAACTCATCATCATCATCATTTCAGCCGTAGGACGTCCACTGCTGGACATAGGCCTCCCCCATCGATCTCCAAAAGGGCCGGTTGGAAGCGGCCTGCATCCAGCGTTTCCCTGCGGTCTCTTTTAGGTCGTCTGTCCATCTTGTGGGTGCACGTCCTACGCTGCGCTTACCGGTCCGTGGTCTCCATTCCAGAAAATTTCAGCCCCATCGGCCATCTGTTCTGCGTGATATGTGCCCTGCCCACTGCCATTTCAACTTACTAATCTGGTGGGCTATGTCGGTGACTTTCGTTCGTCTACGGATCTCCTCATTTCGGATTCGATCTCGAAGAGAAACCCCGAGCATAGCCCTCTCCATAGCTCGTTGCTAATAACGTCGTAATATTAATAGTCGCTAATAATAACTAACAGGGAAGAACTGAATGGATGTCTTCAAGTCGCGAGTGAATAAGTTTCTTCTAGACAAGCGTGCTCCATCGTAGATCAAATCATATCTTAAGTAGACCACAGCGATCTCTTATTTTCGAAAATTTGTGAATGAAATAGCTGTGGGTTTTGAGCGTCGCTTTAATGGTTAGGGTACAGGTTAACAGGTGGCGGTCAAACGCAAGCAATAAAAAAATGTTTATTTCGCATTCATGCTAACGTCTGGTTTATCTATGGCAAACGGTTTACACTCTCGTATGTTTATCGGTCAAAATGAGATCGCGACAATTTTCGTAACTATAAAAGCTACTTCATTAGTCCTTAAATAGTGCAAGTGCCTTTATTAACTGTAACAAAATGCAAGCTAACACAATACTAAAAAAGTTATTTCCGTTGATTCATCATCATCATCACCATTTCAGCCACAGAACGTCCACTGCTGGACACAGGCGTCCCCCATCGATCTCCAAAAGGGCCGGTTGGAAGCGACCTGCAACCAGCGTCCGTTGATTGACCGTTGATTGTCAAAAGACAATCCAAATGCTCAAGCCCACTATCACGTAGCAGCGTACCCAGCATGCTGACGGCATTACCACGCTGAATGGCAATGCTTATGCGTTGAGCCAGAAATACGCCAGCATTTTGGTCACGCGTCGCCAGCATTTTTGAAAATGAGATGAGCTCCCGGTCTTCATTAGTAGTACGTGAATATGTGATTACTTATTATAATTGGTACAGCACTTGAAACCATATTTTTTATTTAACTCAGTACGGAGCTGCGTAGTGGTTCCGTCAGCTGACTTAATTTAGCTGTAAATCATAAAGCCAGCAACAAATAACTCGCCGACGAAGTTGGGAAGTCGAGGCACGCAGTAAGTAGATTTGCGTGTTGTAAGTGCGTGAGCCTATTTAGAATTTACCCGGATTGCTGGGACTTCTTACGACTTCTCACGTAATGTGAATGAAAACTTAGGCTTTTATAAGATGAGCGTAAGATGTTTTGGGCGCGTTTGCTTAGAGGTGTAAAAGTTTTAAACTACGACGTTGTTGAGTCATTGTTTGAGGGAATAACGTAATAAAACCGGCCAATTGCTATTCGGGCTCGTGCACTGGGGGTTCCCTACCACCATATACATTGTTAACTACTAAAGTATTTACATAAAATACTGCAAAAAAACAACTTCACGCCCAGGCGGTCGCGCCCGACGTTGTTGAACTTCGGTGATCGTACGAGAACTTCAATAAAGAATGTACTTCTTGCTCGAAGTACGAGAACCGGCGGTGAACATAAATTTGACACCAACTCGCACTTGGTCATTGTTTATTATTTGTTCTTTTTTGCAATAATAGATGTGATAATAGGCACTTCAACAAATCAAGGCAAAACTTTGCTGTGAACAGAAGCGTTGCAAAAACGTCCTTGTAAGTGTAGCACCATAACCTAAACAACAAAAAAGATGAAGCACCCGATAGAAACTAAATAAGGAGAAATTATTTAACAGCTAACAGATCGATTACGCATCGGCGCGATAAGTGCCGCCTTGTTCACGTCGAACTGAGATCGATCGAAGCCGGCAACAATGATAAGATTAGCTTATTCATTAAATATATTGAGTCATTAAATTAAAGTACCTTCATTTCTGGACACGAGTTTTCGAGATGGCTAAGGTAAAATGGCTGACAATTCTGCCGCAATCGACATAGTTTATGTCAGTGTCATGTCCATTTCAAAGACAGAAGCAGGTGATAGACTTCATACTTAGTACCCCAGAATAGCATCGCTGTTCATAATAGTCACAGAAAAGGAAAAAATATCGTAATAGTTGTCTTAATTAAAGACTACAAGACTTGTAACTTTTGATACAAACATTTGGTCAAAGCAATGAAAATACACACACACATGTAAATACACTTACAATTTCTGCAATTTGTTATCGATCAAATATAATATGCTTACAAGTTGCTAATTGTATGCCATGACTGCGCATAGATGACCATACGTGTTAACGCATTTGATTGTCGTTAACCACACCACAAGTCAGCGAAAGGTCAGCCCAATAAAAGAATTCAATATTATCGCAAACATTGGACATTGAATCGATTGTGTCGATTTTGACAGTGAATCAATTTTGAAAAGTTTAAATTGGCCAGCTTAAAGCGCCAAACGAAACATAATTCGTGAATTTTAACAGCTTCTTTATTATCACAGCAGTAAGATAGAGCCTCCTTTAAATTCTCGTGTCGTAATGAATTCAACGCCAGCAAAAAGGTGTTGTTCGATTCGAATGTAACAAATATCGATCGTCGAAGAGATAGCCTTAGCAGTTGTTGTATCGATATAGACATGGCGCTTTGATTACTCGATTGAATCGAACTCGTATAAGCACTCGGATCTCGGAGAGTTGGGGCCATGTTGTGTATATAGCCATGGTGGTAATGGGCCGATACCTATCTTTGTCGGTTGGCTGTCGGTCCGACGATCATTCGAATGTAACACATTACGTATTTATGTTGGGCAATTGATATAACTTGTTTAGATGTGTTTGTACGATTGTGGTGTCTGTAGGCCATCTGCTTCATCAACATCCCATGTACAAATATTTATAAGGATTAAGCATCACTTAATTATTCCCAAATTTAAGAGTTCGAAAAATCTTTACTCAAAAATCTCAGGATACCAATCTCTGAAACGTAATTTGATTGAGGTTGTTAAAAAGATGTTTTATTAAAAACTTATTGATAACATAGTGGTTTGAAAATGTATCTCCTTGCATATGCATAGTCTGATCACATCATGTCTCAGAAAAAAAGTGTTACACCTACAGTTTCCCCTTTAGCACTTACACACCCCCATGGTCGTCCATTTGATGACTTTTGATCATCTCGTTTGTGCTGCTCAATATAGAAGTGTGCGTTTGTAGAACTAGATAATATGTCAGTGTATGCAATACGTGTTTGCCTTGCCCCTTTAGTTTTCGGCAGTTTTTTTTCGGTACTAGCTTTACGAGTCCAAACCAAACAAATCCAAACCCAAACCCAAACTAACAAACCAAACTATATAATGATCTAAGCGTCTTAAAAACGAACCGTCTCTGATCCAAGACTTTAATAGACTGAACAATGTTACCCAATTCAAATCCTATCGATCAAATCAAAGACCAAATTACGAGGCTGTAAAAATCTAACATTCACCATTGCTGTTTGACAACGAGTCAGTTATAGAACTCGTGTTGTTGAGTTTCTATAGAATGTAAACAAGTCTTTCTAAACGTTCACGAATGTCAAAGTATGAACAGTGTTGCAGCTGGTTGATTATTTGGACGTTTTGACAGCTGACCATTCTCGTTACCACTGTCCCTGTGAAAGGCATCAGCAATCCAAATGCAAGGCTAATTGAATACAAAAGAAGCGATAACCATGGAATGCACTTTATGGTGTTACGTAACAATGCTGTAAGGCTTGTAACCCACATTTTGTAGGTTAGGTTTGGGTTCCCTTATCGGATTTGCCTGGCTTATCCATTCTTTTGTTTTGGGTTATCTCTGAGCTGCCTACGCTTTGTGACACACCTACGTTAGACTTTGTTTGTGTGTGTGGGGTAACTGGTGACAATGACAATAAACAACTATCAGAATGTCTCAACTAGCCGGGTCGTGCATTAGCAATCTAGCGGCTGTCTGATCAAACTACTATAGCTCTACAGTCATGTTTGCAACCACAATAACCATAAATTTTATTAAAAGCCATGTGCTTAGTGTCTCCAGCTGAATGACACTCAAAGCTTTTAAGTGAAGTTAGTAATCCTGATCAAGATTTTACGTTTTTTTTTTTATACGGCCTTACTTATAAATGTTACTTAAGTTAAGCAACCTAAAAATTGCTCTGTCTCGATTTCACCTGTGAAAATTACCGTCAACGAAAAGTTGACAGCAATTTTAAGCATTGCTTAACTTTTAAGTAACTTTTATAAGTAAGGCCGTTAGCTATTTATAATTAGGTAATAATCTCTTGCAGGCAGTTAAAAATAATTTATTCAAAAGTATATATATCGGTGAGTGTGCATCGGATCTGCATGATCTAATTCCCTCCTGCCCAATTTTCTATCAGAGTGCCTTAGTACGAGCGGGCGCGAAAAGGCAACACCGCTTTATGATTGATATTTCAAATTGATTCCACTTTTATTGTGTGAACTGCTAGTTTTGGGGAATGCGCTGCCTGAATGGGTATTCCCGGATAGTTACAATCTGGGTATCTTCAAGTCGAGAGTGAATCGGATTATTCTATGCAAGCGTGCTCCATCGTAGATCGCATCATCATAGGGCGCCGAGGATAAAATTTAATTTAAAAAAAAAACTGTATAAATATACCATTGCGCTTGCACAACAAACATAATACTATTGTTAGATATGAAATAAAAAAATATGGTAACTTAAAATTACTATTATTATCTTATTAAAATCTATAGAAAGTTAAATATCTGATAAGTAGATCTGTATATATTTTTATTGAAACTAACTTAACCTTAAATTTTTTGAAAAACTCATCATATCAACGTATTACCTCCAATTTACAAAAGTAGTTTTTTGTATAACTCTCGAAAGGAAAGTCGGGTGGAGTTCGTAAAATTACTGACATAAAATAAACAATTTTTATGTTAATGTTTACTTGTTTTATATTCGTCTTGACAATTACAGATAACTTAAACTGAGTTTTGCGTTTTGTAAAACATACGGCTCTTTTCTGAATTGAAGAAACCCCACAGTTTCCTACTCATACTAAAGCTCATTTCACACTTGATAGTACGAAGAATCCGGTCCACATGAGAGCGGTTCATATTTAATGACGTCATTACTGCAAGACACAGGAGGCGCCCCAAGCTGCTCTTTGTCACTGACGTTCTCTGAAATTAGCCTTACAAACTACTCTAGGAAGGTGCTACAATTTTAATCACTTGCGCTGTAACGCTGCAATGATTTATTACAAACTCGCTGAAGGATTTTCTTGGATAATTTTCCATGTTTTGGTCTTGTTTGTCTAGTTGGTAGGTAACTCTTTTGTTATGAGCACATATTTTAGAAACTGTAAAACTGACTTCAAATCCAAATATTTCCAGGCATTTTGTTTAGAAGCATCCAGTGTAACCTGTGTAACATAAATTAATTTCATACCAGTAAATATAAATAGTCTAATTTCATCGTGAAAAAGAGATTTACAATGTTAGTTATATTATACTTCTAATTGTAGTCCCGTATAGATCTTACCATGTATGTTTGTCCTAATTTGATTGAAGGCCTAATTTAAAAAAACGTTGACAAAAGACTTAGCTCTGGACATTTCAAGACTTTTTTAAATAAATTTTTTTCCTTCATTTTTACTATTTAATTTTATATCATTATAATTCTAGACTTTTACTTCATTACTTCTTACTTTTATTCAGGTTTAATATTATTTTAGTAGCGGGTTAGAATAAATTTGAATTACAACTATCTACCAACTTTATACAAAGTAAAAATAAACAATTGATTCCTTATTTCATATTGTACTAGCTGAAACCCGCTACTTCGTACGCGTAGAGCTCGGCCTCGCTACTACAACCCGTTATAGCCTATGTGTTATTCTAATGTATAAGCTATATTATTGTAAACTTTCATTAAAATCCATTCGCTAGTTTTTGCATGAAAGAGGAACAAACATCTTCATAACATCATACAAACTTTCGCGTTTATAATATTAGTAGGATTCGATACGACGCGTCGTGACGTTGCAGCGGAAATAAGCTAGAGATTTGTCTATGAAACAGTTTCGTTGATTGGAAATTACAATTTGTTTAGTAGAATCGGGGTCCAGGACTATTGAAAACTTTTTCAATGATAATTATTCAGCGGTAAGCTCAAGTACCACCAATGTGAACTCAGTTGCACACCAACTTCATGGTGAGCGGTAGTCTTACTTGATTTCGACAGAGGCGTTAAACTTTCAAGTGCTTGACATATTAAGACTCAAATGTGTGGAATAGCATATTTATGGTTTTTGAGATTTATGTTGATTGAGTTATAGTAAGTATTTAAAATAAACAAATCACACTGCGTTTGTGGTACAAATTGATTTGAACACTAAGCTAAGGCTGGTAACAAGTAAGCCATTAAACTTTTGACGCTACCGACACACCTGAGCATATTGTCCACATGCTCCAAAAGAATGTCATAATCAGTTTGTATAGCTGCGTGAGACATTTCACGCGCGTCTTCTAATTGAGGGAAAAGTGATTCAATAACTTACAATTGTAGGAAAACAAAAGGCTCAAAGGACGCGCTTTCGAACGATGGTTAGAACGTTTAGCATTCTTGATAGCTGGAACTTAGGATATTAAACTTTCTCAAATCAGTGATCGTGAAAATTCGGAACTCGAAATGGTCTTCTTCAACAGATAACTTAATAATCAAATTGCGGTACAGTCTCGCAATTTTTGTTCATTCTTATTTAATTTTGAGACTGAGTCAGTATTGTAATCCTCAAAGCTTGATTCATATTGAAATGTGTAAATCTGAAAATGGCTCTAATTTATCTATACTAATATTATAACGAGGAAATATTTTATTTTTTGTTTGCATTGAATAGGCTCCGAAACTACTGAATCGATTTAAAAAAATCTTTCACTGTTGGGCAGCTACACTATCCTCGGGTGACATAAGCTATATTATATTTTCAAATAAAATAGGGATCCTTACTAAAACTCCAATAATGTAACCCAAGGTGAAAAAAAAAATATTACACCCGTGCGGAGCCGGGGTGCGATGCTAGTTCATTTATATATATATATATCTATACTAATGTTATTAAGAGGAAATATTTGTTTGTTTGTTTGTTTGCATTGAATAGGCTCCGAAACTACTGAACCGATTTGAAAAATTCTTTCACTGTTGGGAAGCTACACTATCCCCGGGTGGCATATAATACTAAATGATATACGGCTCACAATTTTATTTATGGGCCTAGTGTAATGTAAAGACAATCAAACCCTTTTGACTTGTTCCAGCGCAATGATATCTTTGGAAAATGTGACAAGAAAAAGGTACGCTGTGCAGTTCATAGATTATTTCTAATATCTTAAAACCGTTACTCATGTAAAACTATCATTAACTATATCTGACAAATGCTTCCTCATAAGTTTTATCTCTAAAACATTGTAGGAAACACTTCGGTGCTTGCGTGATAAGATTAAACTAACAACGATTCTTTTTTGGGCAAAGTGGGAACTAACTATGCGCTTATCTGTGTTTTGGTGCAATCACAATGTATGTAGAGACAGTAAAAAAAGTTTCCATTACGAATTCTAAGCTGAAAAATTTGAGTCAAGTGAGCCGTCGTCCACATTGCCATTAATTTATATTACTCATATATAACTCCCGTATTATTTGAAAACCACACCAGTTTCCACTTCACTTAATCATCATCATCTGCCATAAGACGTCAACTGCTGAACATAGGCTTCCCCTTAGCACACCATACTGAACGACATCCTGCCATCTGCTTCCACTGGATGCCCGTGACTCTCACGATGTCATCGGTCCGTCTAGTGGGAGAGGCCTACCTACGCTGCGTCTTCCATTTCGCGGTCTCCACTCAAGAACCTTTCTTCCCCATCGGTTATCAGTTCTTCGAGCGATGTAGCCTGTCCATTGCCACTTTAACTTGCAAGCTGCCAAGATTTACAAGTTGAATTTCCATCCGCTAAGTCAAGAGCACACACTTCATAAAAATCTAAAATTTATTATTTTATTTACAGACACAACGCACAGCCTGAAGCTTTGGTCTAAAGAAGCATGAATTTTGCACAAGTGTTCCTTATATAACGAAAATGAGCACTAAGCAGCGCCAGCTTTGGGGTAGTGTGAGAGGAACGGTCGTTCTTGGTACCAGATAGAAAGGTCAAAATGATGTCAAAAGTGGAAAAAAACGAGCAAATAATAAAATATGGCGCCTCGTGCCTCGGGGAGGATGCGGCGAGACACACGTGCATTGTAAGTAACCAGCATACAATTTTGATGTGGAAACAGTTTACAACCTGGATTAGGACATGGGTTACTTTAAATTCGAAAAATATCGATTCTTGTACGATAGGTTTCAATACAATAACATAACAAAAAAAAAGGCCGAAAAAAAACGCCTATTAAAAAAAACGCAAAAAAACATTAAAACACATTTCAACATTTTCATAATTTAAACGCCTCGAAAGACAACCTCACTGGACCCTGATCAATGGCTAGGGCTGAGTAGCACTAAGGTAAAGTTTATTAAA
The DNA here is from genome assembly GCA_932305915.1 of Agriopis marginaria. Taxonomy (NCBI): domain Eukaryota; kingdom Metazoa; phylum Arthropoda; class Insecta; order Lepidoptera; family Geometridae; genus Agriopis; species Agriopis marginaria. The sequence continues at coordinate 12,201,943 of OW029926.1, read as the reverse complement.
ATGCACCCCTAAAGGAGTTAAATAAGTATTGAGGGTTTGTATAATCTTCGGCAATGGAAGATCTCTCATTGGGCACACGGCTCATAATAAACTAACAGAATCGTAAACTTACGTACTGTCTGGTAAAATATTGCATCAGTGCAGTGGTCTTATCGCTTCCTCTGTCGAACATTGGGCCTATTGTCGCGAGATTAGTAAATGATTCATTACGTTTGTTACCTAAGTTCGGCGCAGATAACGGGTCAACGAACCTCAGGCTCGCTTTCAGGAACTTTATCTGTTCTTGTAATTAGACACTTTGTCTGCAAATTATCGGTTATTTTTGGCATTTAAGAATGAAGGCGTTGTTTTTGCTATTAACGCAGACAGTATGACGTCTTTTTTATATACAGGGCTATGCGGAAAGGGTCCCATCATTTTGAACAACCTTTCTTCTAGAATGGGACCAACCCTGAAATCGCGAAAATAATGATCAGCTATTCCATACATTTTGTCAAGTGTGAATGACCGTTTTCTATGGAACTGCAGATATTTTTTTCACGATTTCAGAGTTGCTCCTATACTAAAAGTTGTTCATTATATAGACCCCTTTCGGCTTAGTACACCCTTTCCATGAAACCCAGTATAATGAGTACAAATAAGCGAATGGGAACCTTGATGGTAAGAAGTTCAGCTACCGCCATACACCTGCCCCACGTATGTTCTGCTGCGATGCCAAATTTTAAGGTTTGCACTCACTTCTCTGTTTTGAAGCACTTGATATGATTGTTACAGAATTCGAACGCATTAAATGTCAAAATGTGGTAGAGAATAAAATGGTAGCGAAAAACATAAATGTAAAACAAAGCGTTTCAATACGAGTACACAAAAGCAGTCTCGACAACAGCATTCAGAATTCAAACTGTGCACTACCGAAAGGACCACTCGAAGCAAACAACATCGGGTATATGCCTAGTCATCGTGGGTCCACATTTTCCAAACTTACAAGCGTTGCATACAATTTTACAAGTTTTTGATTGCTATTCCGTTAGGCCCATAAATTTAAGGGGGTTTTTCCCGTCTGCAGGTCTCTCGTGTAAGACTAATGATAGTTTATTGCCATGTTTTTCATTCGTACCCTACGATGTTGCACACTTTATTCAGATGGTAATATTTGATTTATGATTTGATGGATACAGAACTTGAAATGTCAACGTCAGTAATACAAATTAGTTCAGTTGAAAAACATACATACATTGAAAACGCAACATGTTGTTGTTGAGATTAATTAATAAATCCTTATAAATCATACAGATCACGCTTTCATTTCTGAGATTGAGATATGATCTTACACTCGCTCGGACATTTTACATTATTGAAGTAAAATCATCAAAAATGACATTAACATATTTATCTGTCTATCAAAACATAACAAAAAATTTTTTTTTATTTTGATATATTATGTTAATATATTATGTTAATTTGACGTTACAAATATTTTTTTTGGTTGTTACCATGTAATTACATTAAATTAAACGATCAATTCATCGCCAAAACATGATAAGCCACCCTCTTAGAGGGGTGTTGCCATAATACCCACGATTGACAGGCAGCTTGGGGATCAAAGTACGTTCACCGTGTACTAATGGGACGCTGCTGCCTATCCTCCAGTGGTTCTGGTTGCAGTTTTACGACATAACCAGGTCCAGAACAGAAATTAAAAGCTATCGGAACAAAAATACAACATTTTTGTAAGTGAAAAGTTAGGTTTTGCTCGCTTTAGTGCCTACTGCATTCTACAAGTTCATCATCAATTCTTTTCCTGACCCCACAAGGTACGAGTCGGCCGGCATAAAACCTTTATTTCTCCTTTTAGTGAAAAAGAGAAATAAAACGCATTAGTTTTCATAGCTACGTTTTTTCCTACGTTCTTTTCTTATCACTCTATTACCTAATTTCTATCCTAATCAGTCTATCAATCTTCAAGATTGATAGAGTATAAAGAAGAAATAACAAAGATCTTCTTTCCTATTTAGCCCTTCAATCTTCATTTCTATGTTCTGTCTGTTTCAATCAATGGGTATGCATTCAATTCTTAAAAGAGATGTCAAATGAAAAATCCCACCAGTTTCTTACTTTTTATTACAGACTGTTAACTTTTATAAAACAGGGCTCATTGACCATAAGGGTAGCTGGAGTGCCCTCTACACTGATTGGCATCTCAACAAATTTGGATGGCTGTCCGTAAAAAACTGTCAATCACATTTCAATGGAAACTAATGAATTTTATTAAACTCTCGTGTTCTTTTTTCAAAGGAAACCGTTTGGTATGTTTTTTATTTAACACCATATGGAATGTAAATGTAATAACGATTTATTATTTATTTGAACATAAAATATTCAGAAGATTAAAAAGGAAGCTTGACCAACTTGGATAGGCGTACTAACATTACCCGACATTGACCGTGACAACATATGCCAGTGTATATTCTCACAATTTTTAAATGTATTCGCGAGGGCCTATTCACCACATGCTAGAACAAATTAACTTGCGGAAACATAAAAGTAGCAGAAGCAAAAAGCTATCGAGGCCTATCAATCAAACGTAGTGTAACACAAACATTTAAAATGGGAAAGTAACTCTGTTATCTCTCTGTATGTTTGTAGACTTTTTACAGATCTTATTGAATTTTGGGATAGTAACTATAACTCAAAAAAATCTTTTTATAAAGAGACGTTTTGCTCGTCATCGTAATCCATTGAAAAGTGCTCATAATAACAAAACTTGACGGGCTCCTCGATAGTCATTAAGAAGTTCCAGTGCCCTTCTCCTCAGATCAGTTCAATGGTATCATAAACAACTATTGTCATTAAAATTCCACATACCTTTAACATTTCAGCTCGATCAAATCGTAAAAATGGTCAAAAATAAAGTAGATTTTAACCGTTTTATCTATCCCAATGACGATATAATAAAGTACAGCATATTACTCATACAAGCTTAGTACAAGCTAAAACAAAACCTAAAAAAATTAACCGGCCAGAGCAAGTTAGGTTCGTGCACTGAGGGTTCCGTACCACCACAAAACTTGTCACCGACTTGCACTTGGCCATTATTTGTTATTTGTTGTTATACTTTAGATTGTGTACTATAATCATGCCAAGTTTGACGTTTGTACGTATTACCTTTTTTACATTAGAGCGAATACAAAAATACGTAAAAAAATACGTTTGTTGTATAGGGTCTATTTGTCCTTTTGGTTTTATCTTTTGACTTTTTTATTATTTCTTAAGTTTATTCGCATTAACATTAACATTACATAATTACGTAACATTACATATTCTATGAAAATTTCAATTGGCTATCTATTACGGTTCAAAAGATACAACTGTTTAAATGTAGGACAGACAGACAGACGGACAGAATATGTAGGTAGGCTTAGTAATAGGGTCCCGTTTTTACCCTTTGGGTACGGAACCCTAAAAAAATTGTACTTAATGGGAATGGCATGGGATACTTATTGTTTCAGAAAACTTGAAAATTGGGAGTAAAACCGCGGAGCGCAGCTTGGTGTTCATACATTATAGGCATGCTTCAAACATGGAGCCAGGCGTGGGAATCTCCTAGCCAATTATCCAATTTGCAACGTGAAACGCCGTGGTTAACAGCTGATATGTTTGATCATTATATACTTTTGACAGGTATATTGTTCGATTATATTGAAGTATGGTTATTGGTAAATTCAAAGCGGCCTCAGTTTACGTGGTACACCAGACTTTACATGGTTGATTTATCTATTAATAATTCTTTTAATCTTTTTCGATTTATGTTATTTCTGGGATCTTATAAAACTTCATGCTGAGAGTTTTTTTAGAACTAGCAGTTCGCACAATAAATGTGGGATCAAAGCGCTTTGTCTATGCTTCGTGTAAGCTCTATGTCTGCGTTTTCATTCACGAACTAACATCCTCACTTCAAAGAATTGCCAAGAAAGATTCAATCGTCGGCAATTTCCACGCTATAGGTACTATCTATAACTACATGCATGGAGGAAAGTTCCCGAGTGTTTTAGATAATGACGCCCATCTAAAACACTCGAGCGGATCGCGTCATACCAAATTATGATTAATATCAAGCTAGTTAACGGACCATGGGCATGGGTACGAGACGAGGTAAGACTGGTCGAGGCAACAGTTGCGGCCCCTCCGGCGCGGATGTCCGTATCTTTCTGAGCCAGTCACATCATTTGTTTGCTCTAAGACCGGTCCCAATAGCTACTGCTTCAAATTTATAAATTTCCAATGAGCCTTTTTAGGGTTCCGTAACGGGACCTTGTTACTAAGCCTACGACGTCTGTCCGTCTGTGCTACCTATTAACGGCTGTCAATCTTTCGAGCTGCTCCTATGAACCTACCCTACAAGTCATATGAAAAACACTGGACAGACGCCGGAGGTTGGAATCGTAGCAGCTGTAACACAGGTCTTCCTAGAACAGCTGCTTACAAGACACCTACAGAGAGGTACTATTATATAGGTAAAATTTAGACTTGTTAAAAATGTTAGGTTAAAAAATGTAAAATTATAAATATTGGAATAAATGAATTGAATTGAATTGAATTGAATCTTTCGAGCCGTAATAGATAGCTGGTTGAAATTTTCACACAATATATAATGTTACGGCGGATTAATTATGAAATAATAATAAAGTCAATAAGTAAAAACGAAAGGGGTTCCCCAAACAACTAACGTTTTTAACGTATTTTTGTATTTACTCTAATGCAAAAACGGTAATACGAACAAGCGCCATGATTATAGTACACACTCTAAAGTAAAACAAAAAAAAAAATACTTGCCAAGTGCGAGTCGGTGACAAATTTCTGATCACTACCAAGTTAAGCAACGTCGGGCGCGGTCGGATTGGTTACCGCCTGGGCGTGATGTTGTCTTTGTCGCACTGCTCTGTATTTTGTGGTGGTACGGAACCCTCAGTACACGGTTCTGACTCGCACTTGGCCGGTTTATTTCTACTTCGCCTCGCTGACAACAACGCTTATGGTTCCTCAGATAAGATCGCCTTGTGCACCATTAGCCAAAGTGATTGACGTAGTTAGTTTGTTGTCAGTAATTTTGTTTGATATTTGGAGCGATGAGGCTTTTTGTTCATTGCATGGAGAAGTGTTGGCACTGTTTTGTACTTTAATGCTTCAATAACGGCTCAGATAGAAGCACTCGATTAAATTGACAATAGCAATTACTTAAGAGGAAGTAGTAAAGCATTACAGCGATCGTTAAAATAGCTGAAGTAATTTCTTTAAGCTCGATTCTATAAGACTTTTCCAATTAAAAGTTACTGTGAGATTGCTTTCCTGACATGAAATTTCACTCAAGACCGTTAAAATTATCTTTATAAAAGCTGCAAAAGTCGTAAATGCTTACGTATCGCAACGAAGAAAAAAGCAATTAAAATCGTCAAGACTCCCTATCAATTACTTCAAAAACTGGCGTCTTGTTCTGTTATAATTTTCAGAACAAATAAATAAATAAAAAACCAACAACCTACTGATGATTCCATAACACACCTACTAGGCTGGAAAAAATCTAATAACCTACTATAATAGCAATCTGTTTTTATACATCTTAGGACTAATAGTGATAAAGAAATTGGTGGTGTTACTTTTTATGACGAAATATGTTAGGTTTTGAAATATAAGGACACAAATTATATAAGTTCAATCAAAAATAATGTGCATATATCATTATTACTCCAGTAATTTATGAGTAAATGCATAAATTATATCTTATGACTTTAGTACAATAATCATTATGTGGATCAACAGAACCTCAATAGACAAGACCTTAGTATACTGAGTCTATGGACAAGACAGACAAACAGACAGTTAGTTGTCAATTAGTTCGATGAATTTTTAAGTCATATGTAAAGTCTGTCTGTCCGTCCTTAGGACCTTTTAACGGTGGATCAACAGAAACCCAATTGGCAATAATTGACAATTGGTGTTCTGTTGATCCATATAATGATTCTTGTCCTAAAGTCATAATATATACGCATCTAGTTATCAACTATTGTAATCATGATGATACATGCAAATTATTTTTGATTATGGTGATCAAAAAAGAATTTGAATCACTAAAAGGCAGAGTCGCAGACTGTTCAACATGTCTACTAGATAAATTGCGAAATCTGTAAACACAGAACAATGATTCAGAGTAATTATCGAAGACACTGGTTGCATAACCGCGTCTGCTGCAGAGACAATGAGACACAACTTAGTAGTCAAGGACCGAATAACCCTTAATTTAATTAATAAATAACAATGTAAAATAGCCGTGCAAATGCTGAAATAGCACTTTTAACAAACAACACATTAGAGTAAATTCCTATTTATGAACATGATAAGCGAGTACACCATCGTTTAAACAATAATTATATATCGGTAAATTAAAACTTGGTCTTTTTGTTTTTAATACCAATTAATTTATTGGGCATTATAAAAAATTACAAAATAATATATGAACCCATTGACTCCGAACTAGTAATAAATACTGTGTTTCGGGAGCCCATGGCCTCGCCCATTAGATGTTACTAACTAAATGCCAAAACACAGACTAAAATAATAAATAATAAAAAAGCTATGACAAAAAATTTACAGAAATTATTAATTTATACAAAACAGATAAAATATATGTAGAAACTGACGTGGTTTTCACACATTTTATTTATATTACACGGGAATTACTCACGTAAGACTGCCTAATGCGGTTGAAACTATAGTCGGCGTAACCGGCTTAATCTTACGTGAGTAATTCCCCTGTAATATAAATAAAATATATGTATATATATATCTCTCTATATTTAAATAGTATATATGTATATTAAATGCATGTATGCATTTTGAAAAAAAGGACTTATTGTTTTTAATACTTTTATTGTTTGATTCTTATGTATTATACTATCGCCTTATTAAGTGTATATATATATATATACATATCAAATACATACACTTAATAAATTCATAACTTACTACATATGTATATATGTATATATATATATATATACTGGCAAATTTTAATATGCATACATGCATTTTGAAAAAAAAAAGCACTCGTCTCTGCATCATAGTCATTATTACTTATTAAAATTTGGCGATCACAAGGTAAAACTTTTAGCGATTTCGCATTGTACTGTTATATTATTATTTTGATTGTTAAGTTTCTTTTAAATTGTATAATAAGCTTGCGTTTGAACGCCACCTTGCCTGTTGTTAAGCGATGATGCGGTCTACAATGGAGCACGCTTGCCTAAAAGAACCCACTCGCGAGTTGAAGACATCCAGATTATAACTATCGGGAAACACCCATTCGATTTCGGGGAACTGAGGATGTCCTCTACGATCATCTGAGGAAATTATCTACAATTATACCGATTCTAACTGTTCAGTTTTCGGTCCTTACTACAAACTATAGATACTGTATCACAGTAGGGTGCCGGTCACCCAGTGTCGTGACCGGTCGCAATGTGGTACAATTTGTAGACGATTTGCGATTGGCGTGACGAAATTGAATATTGTGATTGTGACTAATAGATGGAGATATTGTTATTGTTGTAGATAATGACTGAGATTGGACGTCTTGTTTCCTATATGACGGAGCCGGGAAAATAACCGTAGTTGCGTAGAGCTTGATACCAAAAGGTCGTATCGTCAAAAATGAGATTTTTATATGCCATTTGATTTTATAACTAGGACCATGTAATCTGTATTATTTACTTCTTAAAAGGTTCCATAAAGTAAATAATGTTGATACACCTTTTTAATTTCGTCCTCGCGGAGTACGTATCATTATAATCAGGAAGACCGCAAAAGTATATTAATTGCGTTTATAATACTTACTTAAACTTGATTTATTAGTAGGTACTTGTACAATTGCAAATTTTTATGAAGAGTTCCCAAACAAAATTGATGACATTTTCAAACAAAATGCATGTTAAAATACCACCGAGTCGCGCTTAGTTCTGGCTAACTGCAGTGGAGTGATAACACGCCGTCACTAATCCCGTTGGCGACCGCGCTCTGTAAATCTATCCGATACAAGACCTAGAGCTGCTGGAAAGGAACATACTTTGTGTAATTAGCGGTATATCATAACGGTTTTTTCAGGTATAAGTTTAGTGATAGTGATTGACTATGTGTTAAATGATTTGTATTAATGTTTTGGATCCGAAATAAAACAAGATGTACCTGTGTCTATTTAGTTTTTTTTCCATATTGAGCTTGAAGTTATGGTCATTATGTAACTCAAAGTTTTTCATTGACATAATGGTTGAACTCTGAGTGGGATTTTTAATTGTCACTTCTAGTTTTAGAACGTAGAATAATCCACATTATTAAGCGAAATGAACAACGGAGTTGTATAATCCTCTTATCCGATCGCGATGAGTTTGTCATCATTCACGCGTGCTGAGTTGATATTTTTACAAATATATTTAGATTTAGATTTTTATGATGTATTTTGAAAGAAACATTGTAGTTTTATTATTTGTACATTGATTATATTGTAGGTGAAGGTAAGTATATACATGACTGAAAAATAAGCAAAAATTTTGATTGTAATCGGTTTCTTCTAGGCAAGCTTGCTCTATCGTAGACCGCACCATCGATGAACATCAGGCGAGATGGCGACCAAGCGCAAGACTATCTATTATAAAAAAAAAAAAAAACTAATATGACATATTAGATCCAATGTAGTTCTTTTTAAACGATGACCACGGAAACTATATACCGTTGAGATTCCCCGATACCCTTAAATGATGATCGATGGTCTGGTACTACTCGTTAACGTAATATTTTGTTGGGAAGCCTTCGGGAATGTTTATTGAGATAAATAGAGTTATAACATTTAATAAAGCTGCCTTTTGTAATAGAAGCAAGCGCCTTGCAGGTAACTTGATTATATCAGAGGTTTAATTAGTACTTATTTATTACGTAGAGGAAATAAAACTCCTAAAATAATTACATAGTGTAGGTAGTTTAAGCCCGTCTAAGAAATAAAAATTCAACAGATATGAAATTTTATTCATTTCTCACCCTCCTTAAATGTCTGTCGTACTTTGATTGATTCACAGCATACGTTTTCATACTGAGGACAAAGAAAAAACTTTAAAACTAGTGTAACAACTTATCGCTAAAAGCGATTTCTTCCAGGTAATCTTAGGATGGAGAGGATTATAATTTATTGGCATTGACAGTGGAAACTAGGTATATAACACTTCCAAATATAGAAATGTTTTAAGTTTTGTACTAAACTTAATAACCACCAGATAAGTACGGCAAAACATAATTATGTCTAGTAGTAATTTTTAATGTTTGTTTGCTTACAGAGCCAGACAGAATGTATCATTATACTCTGTGACTGTGCCATGAAATACCCATCATTATGCAACTCATTGCCATTAATTTCGAATTTTTTACCAAAAAATTTCAAGTACCATTAAAAGGGAAAAGTAAACCGAATTCCAGGGTCGATAATTTGTGAAGCGCGCGACACCCATTTCGGAGTGTTGTTAAATTTTTTCCATATAAGAAACTGTGCGGCGTCGTTAAGTTATTTATTTTTTAGGGACTCCAATTTACCACATGTTGCTCTCTTACTCCTTAAAAAATAATATCCACATGATTTGACGTAATTTGTATCATATTATGACGAAAGGTTCGTGTATTTTAGACCAATTTCTTGCCGAAGCGTTATTAACCAGTAACCGTTTTTTAACCCCAAAAAAAGTTAACGAGTAAAGAACTGGCTGCACGATCCTACATTTTTCTAGTTAATGAACTAAAAGGATACCAAACAGCGACATAAAATTGGAAGATTCTATTCGACCGACCCCATAAAAAATACGTTTTACTTTTATTAAAAACGTTTTTATCTTTATTGGTTCTGATAATGATATCGTTATTACAATTTATTGTAATAACATGAGCATGTTATTACAATTTATTGTAATAACAATAGAAATTTCAACAATTGAATGCAACAAAATTTGTTCTTTTTAGCGTTCCGTAGCCCGACAAGGAATCTTTATAAATTCGTTCTGTCCGTCCGTTGTCCACCTGTCCGTCCGTCGGTCCGAGGTCGTCCGTCCTAATTTTTAGAACATTTAACGATTTTCTATAGTTTTTAAGGGAAGTGCTTGAAACCTTGCACAATTACAGTTTAAGTATAGATCCAAATTGTAAAAGTATAAAAATAATAAAATTTTGCATATTAGGTGTTTGATTTTTTTTTCTCGCATATGTGGGATATTGTTAAATGGGTCTTTTAAAATGAAAGTAAGGTTTCATACATCACTATTTTATGAAGTGTATATTTTGTGAAACCCACCAATTTGGGCAAAACTTGCCCCCCCCTTACATTTTTAAACTATTAGACATGGAATTTTGTCACTTGCCATGCTGATAGGTCATATTAAAAACCTTCGTTCAAAATTATTTCAAGCATTTTCTGATTATAGCTTTTTGAGTTACAGCGATAGACTCTAACAAATTCAAGACGTTCTAACTCAAAGGTCATTTACCTTTTTGTAAAATTGTCTTAATAAAGAATATTTAGTAGTTTGTATATTTAAGTAGTTTTCTTTTCGATAAACCATAAAAAGTATATGCTATGCAAGTATGCAGGTATGATGCACGAAATTTGGTAAGTCCATAGAGCTTCGTTCTTTCGATTTTTTCTGTGACCACCAATTTCTGAACTATGATGATTGTGACCACAATTATATGACTTTAGATAGTTGATTGAACACAACTATATAACTACATACGACTATAACCCACAATCCACCATCCATCCATTCTTCTCTATATGACTTTGGTTACGAAAAACGGAACCCTACCATATGCGTGTATCGAGACTCAATACGCTCTTAGCCAGTTATGTAAATATTTTCTATGTGATAATTTTGGCGTCTCACTTCTTGTATTTTACCAGTGTCAAGTATCGTATTTAAGTTACACGGGAATTACTCACGTAAGATTAAGCCGGTGAAAACCACGTCAGTTTCAATAATATAATATCGTATTTAAATAATATTAAATATTGTTAAACAAGTCATAGTCAAAGTCAGAGTCAAGCAAAGTAAATCACGGTCAATTCAGTCATGCCCTAGTAAAATGGTGGAGGCTTTAAAAGAGACTTCTATGGAGTTTTGGAAACGTCACGAAAATCGCGTTATATCGCTTGGCACTTGAATACGTCCACACACACTTAATAAATAATAATTTACCATTATTACACATCAAAAATATACAAGCTTAGGAAAATACGACACGTTTTTTTCACGTTGGTGCAAAAACGTTTATATTTTATATTCATACAGAGAATATTTAAAAACAGTTCTAGCTGACTCGACAGATAGCACAACTGTCTATCATTATTAAATAACCCTTCGAATTGGGTTTGGTATCGACATGTGTTGCGAAATTACGAAGTAAGGTATTACCACCACATTGAAGTAAATCTTACATAGCCGATTCAAACTATAATCTAAGTAATCTGAGTTAGCGATGTTTTAGTGTGAGTATTGTATATTCTGTGCTGCGTATACACTATAATTTATTTATAGTTGTTTGATCCGATATGTGACATCGCGACTTCTTGAAAGACAAATTGAAAAAATTACTAAAAATATTTTTTTTTTTCATCTATTTGTGCCTACTTCTTCTTTGCTCTAATTGTTATCTTTTAATTCCGTAATTCCTGAACCAATTTTGCACATATTTGAACTTAAATTGTATTGGAATGAACTACTTGCCTACATAATTCTGTGAAGATCGGATCAACAATACGTATGTTATCGTCGATCAAATATACAAACATACATAACAACTAACAAATTAATACAAACGCCGACTTGACCAATTGGAATTTGAGACTTCTTTTTGTTTGGTCAATTATTTGAAAATTATCGTTATCTAGGAATACTTTGACGTTCTTATTCTTATCTGAAAACAATTCCAAAAAAATACACGATATAATTAGTTTGACTCAATAACTCAGCTGTAAATATTAGTGAGCATTCAAAGCTCTCTGAAGTGGATTTTTAACATATTTGCTTATAAATTTTATATTCAAAGACGAATCTTCTTTATGGCTCGTATTTCAATATACCAAAATTGTATTACAATCGGCGCTAGTAGAAGACCAGAGACTAATCGTTGTTGAATAGAAATTACCTTGAGATGCAGCATTAATGCTCGACGGATGTATTAAGTAGGAATAAATTCTAGAATTTATGTTATCCCCTTTATGGCTGCGCTTGGCAAATGTTAGATTATTGATTTGAATCACCAATTTTTCTTCATTAATGGCCACCACAGCGATGGGACCGAATCAGTTAGGTGTTATGACTTCTATCACCAATAATTTATATTATACCGTTTAAGCGACACAACTACGCTATTTAGCGAATACAAAGAGCCTACTTTAAATTCTTCTACGGTTATAGTATTCTTGGAAAACGCGGTAGCAGTTTCTAATTCGTTATAAGGAATTAAGATGATAATTAGGCAGTAAGAAGCGGAGATTCCACCGTTTTAATTCAATTTACTTGTTCTTTGTGTTTTAATTTCAACTTATTCATTGTTAGCGGCTGCCTTTGCCGGTATTCTCGTTTTAATTAGCTGAAGGAAAGTATCAAGTTTAATTAAATTGGGATTTAAGTAGTGACTTTGTCTAATATCAATCTCGATTAATTAGGTCACAGATTCCGTTATCATAATAAAATTATAGTCTGTTCATTAATAGGAAATCATTAGGTCGTCATTTATGATACGTACTGCCTAAGAATGGAACTCCCCGCCGTCCTCCTTGTTTCCTGAGAACTATATACAATCTAAGCATCTTCAAGGCTGGAGTGAGTTGATTTCCGCTAAATTAACTGGTTCCATCCTTAGCCACAACGTCGATTACCATCAGGCGAGTTGTTAGAGAAACGCAGATAAATTTTATTTAAAAAAAATGTGAACCACAATTTGATAATTATAAATATTGTGTTAGGTATTTCGTCACTTGATAAAAGAGTAAATATATTTGTGACGGTAAGACAAACAGATAAAGCCGTTAGAAGCAGAAGTTGTTAGAATCAAGCCGAACGTGTTTTGTTTATCTTAACTGTCAAGTTAACGAATTAATTTTCGTAAATACGACACACGGCTTGGGAGCGGCCCATAAGTATTTTCTAAGCAAATATTCTTTGTAAAATAACCACACTGTAGAGCTAGAAAGTTTACGTTGAGGAGTCGTAAATTTTAACATGTCATACATAAAGCTACATGTTTACAGCGAACTTTGTGAGGTCAAACTTAATTTATTTCTTCAAAGAATAACTACCTCGAAACAAGGAAGATCTCGACTTGGCTAACGAACAACATACAGTGCTTGTTTTTAAACGGAAAAAGGCTCGAGTCCAGTGCATGTAAACGCATAAAAACCAGACTTGTCTCTTAAAACATTTTGCACAAAGTGTTCCTTAAATTAAAAGTGTCATCTTCAGATTTATGTCGAGAGTTATAACTGTCGCGAAACAAATATATCACCTAGTTTATGTTGCAAGAATTCTGCTTAAATACCCAGTAGTAGGTATTGTGGCTGCCAGCCAGGGGCAAAATTTATTATAGTTTGTTAGAGAAAGACTGACAGTAACTTTAGGTACTCATAATAGTGGAAGCCCTAGTGTTCATTTTCTCATTAAGTTAGTGTGAACTAGGTATTGTTCTGAAGATTTTGTTAATTCTTTTGCAATTCAACAAACATCTTTCATCTTATTAAACACTAGCAGCCCTCTTTGTTGTGAACATCAAAGCCTATGTTATTTAAGGATAGTGAAACGATCTTCAATTAGTAAGTTTAGTTTTTTAAGTTTTGTATTTGGTATTCTTAAGTTAATTGATAATTAATAACAGTTTCTATTTTGTTTTGAATAAGGCTAGTGTAGCTTTGTGAACTAAAGGATTCTCAAAATTTGATCTTTAAGCTCGGTCCAAGTATTCATTTGGTCTGACATCTGCAATAACATTTAAAAAAAGCCGAATATGCGTGGTTGTTATTGCTGTTATCAGATAAATTTATTTGCTTTCTTGGATCGAGTTTAACTCCATAGATTAACCTCTACAAACATACAAACTTACTAAGTTACTCACAAAATTTACCATAAGAACTTAATTAATTAAGAGTGGATGCATTTTGACTAATTTGACATAAAATGTACTACTTCATTACCACACACTAATTCAAGCCAAATTATCGCAAAATCAGTCCAGATAAAGCTCTCATTAAGCTGTCGTGTCCACGAGACGTGATATCCGTTGTAATTTTGATAACAAAAAAAAGAAATGATGTCGTAAGCAGAGTAGAGGCGGTCTCGCACATTTCGTTGTTTATTGTTAGTAAGTCATTATATGTAAATTGTGAAGTCGTGATGATGGGTCGACAGATAGTGACGGAGCATGTTTTGCAAGCACGGAATGATAATTGTTTTCTGGCTTGGAACGTGTGGGTGCCGGGGCGCACCTGCTTGCCTCTTGTCTATCTTTCTCGGTATACAGAGATTCCTCTTATAGATATAGCTAGATTTAATATTTCATAAACGTGAGCTTGGAGGCACGCTCCCGTGAATTCCAAGTTATGTCGGATTTTGAGCTCATGCTACTGTTTACGTGGCATGTTAATGATGCAGTTTGGTTGAGTTCACTTTGTGTACGAACAATGCGCTTTTAAGAATGTAGTTTAGGAACTTTTGTAGTTTAGGACCTTTTTTGTTTGAATGTTATTCTGCAATGAAATGTCAGATGAGAATGAGATGAAGAGAAGATGCTGGCTGGCATGTGCGCTTTACAGTTTGACAGCTTGATCGTATTTCTGCAGCAATGACTTATTTAGTACCCAAATAAATTATGTGCAGTTCCGATACCATCGCTCAAAAAACGGCGAAGTAAAACATCGCGAGGAAACCGGTATGTCCAAGAACCTCAAAAATTCTAAGACGTTTGATATTCAACAAGTACTGGACCAGCAGGTTGAATTAGGGTCCATCTTCTCATTCAATAAAATGCCATTTGATCAGTACACGCTATGATCGATTCTATGGTATTTTATCGAATTTGACGATCGATAAAGAACGATACTTGCACTGCTGGTTAGAATCCTGCCTGTTATAATTTTTTTGAGTTTATTCATTTTTATGCTATACCTATGTGGCAAACAAGTAGACGGTGCGTGTCAGATTTTTCGTTTCTATGGTCAGATGCCTGAATTTTTTGTAAAAAAAAAAAAAACTTTTTAAAACCATTAACTAGTTAGTTTAATTTAACAAATAATAATAAAATTAATACTAAAAAATATTTACTATTTGATGTTAAAACAAGATGACAAGTTAGAGCTGGTTCACGTTTTCTGTTACCACAATTTCATGTAAATTTGAAACAAGCGAATTAGCATTTAATTACCCGCAATTCAGCTTAAAATAATTATCCCTGTATAAATAGCAACGTCATTATTCAGTTGTCAACGGGAGTCAACGTTGTCGGTTGATAAGCTCGCTCTACATGTGCTAATTAAGGACATTCTCTTAAACAATGATCCTGGCTGTCCCTTCAGCGAGTTGAATGGCAACCGGCATGCAAACCTTTCTTACCAGTCAATGACTGACTACCAATACTAGCACGCTGTAAAGTAGGCTTTTAAACTCCTTACAGAGAACATTTTCTTTTATCGCATCATCAACTGAATGGTACTTCCACCCATACATTAAACATGGATGCTTTCAAACCGGACTGAGAAAAAAGGATCAGAAAACCGGCGCAATGGTTGCAGATGTTACAAAAGCGGTGGTGTAAATCAGTTACGCGGGGGCAATTCAGTGATCTCCCGCGATAATCGCGATCACGGCCTACTGACGTTTCTTTTATTTTATCGCGGACGGTCGCAGAGAGATAAACCGGCAATAAATAATCCCGAAGACATCGTCGGTACGTGTGCTCGGCTGCTCTTTCCATTTGTTGTATTAAACGCGTAATTATGCTTTACACAAGTTGGGGGATAAGTCGAGCAGAATACCTGAGTAACCCTTTTTTATGCTATTTTGTTTCTAGTACCGATTTGACATTATAATACTCAGCTAAATATAACCAAAATATGATTTACATACGTTTATTTCACTGTTTGTCATTTCCGCGTAAATTGATGCAACACAACCCAAATTGACGACAGAGTAAACTCTTTGAAATTTTTATTATTTGTTCCCACCCGACTTCAAAATCCGTGTCTAAAATATTATTTTTGTTGTTTGTAGTAGCATATTAACTTAGAATGTTCGTGTTTTGTGACTTTGTGAAGTCGGTTTTTTAAAAGAAAATTTATTTTCTTACCTCTTGAAAGGATTTTGTCGCACGTCTTGTCATTCCCTCTTATCAGTCTTATCATTTGTCAATGACGACTGATTGGCAATCAAGGATTGATTGCTGGGTTTTTTTGACGTAAGATTCCAGTTAGACACTATTGTTTTTTCCAATTAGACATCTTAAAATTACGCCACCAATAATGGTTGTGTCATGTCAAACATATGGCCCGCGGGCCATAACGGCCCAGACTCATCTTAACATTTTTATACGACAAGCGATGCCACTGCCGTATTTAAAATTGCGCGCGCTCTTCATCATAGTAATTGCAGACCTAATTTATGATTGTGTGACTTGCGAGGACTTTATTAAGAACAAGACAAGTTAGGACTCCAGGGGGGTTAGACAAGACGCCTGCGGAAAGATGAATTTGTATGAAAATTACATTAGCTTGAGATAACATCTCTCAACCTAATGTCATTGTCAATGTCATTTTCATAAAATTTCATCTTTCCGCAGGCGTTAACGCTAACAAAAAGTGGGTCTTGTCTAACCCCCCCGTATCTTCAACATCGACAAGATCATTTGCTTAACCTTTTTAGTTGCCGACGCGAAAAGAGGGTTGTTATAAGTTTAACGTGTGTATCTTTGTGTCTATGTGTCTATCTGTGGCAATGACGGTAGTTATATTATCTTTGGTATGTGGCATTATAGCTCCGAAAAGCCTGTTTTTCCTTGCGTGACTTGATCGAGAGTGTTCTTAGCTATGATTCAAGAAATCTATTCAATCGTTTGAAAATAACTAGCTCTTTTATCGGAGGTTAAAACAATGTATTTTTATATATTGTATCGATGTTACTAAGTTCTCAGTGTAAGACTACAACATAATGTACAATGTACTAACCAACAAAGTATAGATGCTTACTTATTCAGTACATGTTTGAATCTGGCCCACTACCCCAATATTTTGTAAATGGCACTTTAGAAAATCCAGTCTGATACTCAGGTCTAGACTAGACCTTAAAGTAAAATATTCTATCAACTGTGTTATTCAAAATATTAGACCAAATGCCATGTAAGAGCAAAAAGCTTATTGTCTTGTCTTATAAATTTTTGTTAGTCATGAAAGTTGTACAGTTATATGATTATTAACGTGATATTAAACGTGATAAGGTTGTCGATTGAGCTCCCAATATTTCGGCGTAGTAGGCCCTATATCTTTCCGTGATCATGATGCTTCTTACTACGCCGAAATTTCGGGCGCTCAATCCGCAATCTTACCGCGATACCTGTAATGAACAAACATGCATGATAGTTTAAAACAGCGTTTTTGTAAAAGTTGTAAATTTCATTTTATGACCACCTTGTAAAAGTCAGAGCTGCCTGAAGCATCCCTATTACAGAAGCTATGCGTGATAAACTGCATTTATTACTTACTTCTTTCACTTGTTGCCAACATGTCAGCCACATTGTACCTTGTACGTTTGTCTTATACACAAGCTCAAGTAAGTACGATTTTATTTATCGTCCGCCCCTCTCAGTGGCTAGTAAAAAGGATAATCGTCTGTTAATCAGACCAAGTAATTAAGTGAATTTATCTGCTGTACTTCTGTAAGTTATAGTTCTCCGTTGGACATAGTGCAAAGAGATAATATCTGGTTGGAATTGAAAAAAGATGTTGACTTACACATTACCTACTGTACGACGACAGCAAAAATCTGTTTTATTGCGAATGTTTCACGTTACCAATAAAATCGAATAATATTTAATTAAGGTCTTAAAACCGAAGTAGTTCTTAGTTGAGGCAATGTTTGATGAGACCATCTTAAGTTTATAACCGACTTCAAAAAAGAAGGTTCCCAAATTGACTGTCCTTTTTCGTGTATATTTTTATATTTGCCAATTGTGAACCAATTTAAGTGATTATATTTTTTATTAATAGGTAACTCGATAGTAGTCCCATTTAAATTTGTTGAAAATATTTCACCCTTAAGCGTGAAAATTAACGGATGAATCCAGTTTATTGAATTTAATCCACTTGCTGTTAAATCAGCTCTTTTTATTGCACAAAAATAAAACTTTTATGCACTAGACCACAAATATCAGCTTTTGTTCGCTTACACCGGACCTAAACAAGAATACTTTACGATCATGAGAAGTGAAAAAGATATATCAGACTCTCTCCATTGGGCTATGAAGAACAATCAATTTTATTATTATTATTCGTAGCTGCGGGTACCTATGTGCCTCTACTCGTTCATGCCAAAAGATCAATTAGTAATTAATTAGTGCGTATCTGTGATTCGTATGCTTCACGTCCCATAAAAGCTCGGTGAATATTGTATCAAAGTTTCAAAACTTCTTACAAATCCTTTAGACACAGTATCGATACCACAATATGTGTAGATAGAACAAAGTAAGAGATTATGCCCGTCGCATCTCGCGTCGCGACGCGCCTTATTCCTCTGAATCTTGGCTTCGTCGCCATTCTTGTCACGCGTTTCCTACGGGACGTGATCCGGTATGGACGTAGTAAAAGCGACGACAACAATACAAAGCTAAGCAGAAAGGGTGTATGTACTAAGCTGAAAGGAGGTCATTATACTCATCATTATGAAAACTTTTAATATGGGGCCGAATCATAAACCCATCATAAAAAAATCTCATAAAAAATCTGCCGTTCCATACATTTTGTTGAGTGTATATGATATTTTTCAATTAAACAGCTAATTTTATTTTCGCGATATAGCAAAATCTACTATATAAAAATAAGTCGGGTTTTCCTTCCTGACGCTATAATTCCAGAACGCACGAACCGATTTCCATGGTTTTGCATTCGTTGGAAAGGTCTCGGGCTCCGTGAGGTTTATAGAAGTCATCTGGTGGCGAAACGGAGTTCGCCGGGTTTGCTAGTTTGTTCATAAAATTATGAGTATAATGGACTCCTTTCAACTGAGTATATTCTTTCCGCATAACACTGTATATGAGTAATAAAATTGAGTAATTCCCGTGTAATATAAATAAAATGTGTAAAAACCACGTCAGTTTCAATAATAAAACTGTATATGAACCTGCAACGGTTACGGTAGCTACGTATTTCCTTCTAATTTGAACAGAAGCGGAACCCTTATAGGATCACTTTGTTGTCCGTCTGTCAAGTACTTATTATATTTTCTGGCTCAATGCATACGCATTGCCATTCAGCGTAGTAAAGCCGCCAGCATGCTGGGTACGCTGCCAACTGATAGAGGGCTTGAGCATTTGGATTGCCTTAGACTTTCAACGGTCTAAGGACAGTCTCTTTTTGTATTGTTAGTGTTAGCTGTTATTTTGTTTAGTTAATAGAGGCACTTGCCAGATAAAAAAATTTATATCGACTTCAACTTTTTATAAGAAAAGAACTTGTTCTTATCATATTTTTTTCTTTTTTATAATTGATAAGCTTGCGTTTGGCCGCCATCTCGCCTGATGTTAAGCGACGATGCGGTCTACGATGGAGCTCGCCTAGAAGAAACCGATTCACTCCCAACTTGAAGACACCCAGATTGTAACTGACGGGGAACACCCATTCAGGCAGCGAATTCCACAGAATATCAGTTCGCACAATAAATGTCGAATAAAAGCGCTTCGTACGGGTATTCGGAATATCAACCATAAAACGATGTCGATTTTACGTGCCCGCCCTGGCAGTCCGATAGAAAAAACATAAAATATATCGATTATCGTTTCCGCTCACCGCTTGTTTACTGACTCAACCCTATGTTATAGGCACACGATACACTGGAGGAGTTTGAGCCTCCTTCCCAACATCTAACTGTATTTACGGTCCAAATATGCATCATTGTATTTTTATACCCAATCTATATGCGGGGTGCGTGGCGGCGTCATATGTTTCTTTACAACTTTTAAAATTGGGAGGATTTGATATACCATTAGCTTAGATATGCTAACATTATGTTTAAAAAAAAAGTTTGTTTACAATCTAAGCTTTGGGTAATCCATGCTCGGCTATTAAGAAAAGAAGCGGAATTACGCTAGAAATTCGTCATTATACAAATTATTAAGGAATGTTTCTTTCAGACAATCAATCTTTAATTTTTTTCCATATTTGATGTTTGTGTAACTACGCAATTATTTTAGAGCAATTCACATTACTTAGTCCGATGATCGAAGTTTTTGAATCTATATAATTATATGGGGTGTAAGGGGAACACTCTCGAAGCCAAAAGAAGGTAATTGTACTCATCATTATGAACAACTTTTACTATGGGACCAGCCCTGAAATCGCGAAAAAAATATCACCTGTTCTATAGAAAACGGTCATTGACACTCGACAAAATGTATGGCTGGTCCCATAGTAAAAGTTGTTCATAATGATGAGTACAATTACCTTCTTTTGGCTTCGAGAGTGTTCCCCTTACACCCTGTATAACAGGCAATGTGTGAATGCATGTATGTTCCTTATGGACTCCGAACGCCTGGACCGATTTTGATACTTTTTTGGCAATCTTCAGATTAGCTTAGTAAGTAATCCTGTGAAGTTTGGTAGTGAATGGATCAACATAATTTTAGTTTTTGGCATATATTTTTTTTGGTACATTGAATTCATTGTTTTTTGGTGTTTTAATATTTTCCCTACAAAAAACAAATACAAGAATTTAAGTCTACATATTCACACATCATTACACCATAGAAAAAAAATATATGAAACCAAATTGTCATCAAAGGAGGTTACTGTCGCTACTTGAGGTTGCTTCAAGGAGGTATATAATTCGGATGAAACCGCGGGCGTAGCTAGTTTAAATCATAACTAACTCTTTAATTAAAATTTACGTGATGGTAGTATTTTCATAAAATACGTAACCTATCTTTGAGTTTAATGCATCATAGTAGAGGGGTACAAAGTAGCTTTATGTTCGGGGTTGTAACTATCGGTTATTGGATTTTGAAGGAGGATATGAGACGAGTGGGGACTGGGGAACCAGTGCAAGGTGGAGAACAACGTACTTGGGACTTGGTTGTATTCCATCCATATTTACAATGTTTATTGCTCCTTTTTTACCGACTTCAAAAAAAGAGGAATGTTCTCATTCGGTGCGTATTTTTAAAAAGTCAAGCAAAATGAAAAACAATTTCGTACAAAATATATAAATGACGCTATTTTACGTGTCAGCAAATATTAGAAGATAAATATTTTAGCATCTCTGTTTTAGGCCTTTATTTGGTTTTTCATTAGGGGTTTATGAAATCTAATTAATATACTAAGTCTAAGCAGTATTTAAACAAGCTTGTCGTATTTTTCTCAGGAAACCCTTTCATTTGATACCCATATCATGGGGTGCATAAAAAATTACCGGTCCGCCATTTTTGGGAGTCCGCTATATTGGATTTAGAATGACGTCATTTAGCTAACCATGCATTGTCATTGAAACTGAACGTATATAAGCGTAACGTATATATAACGTATCAGCTTAATCGGTTCAGGATAACTGATCTAAAATTCATTTGCAAGATTTGACCCACAAATACCTAGGTACGTAATAAATAACATGTAAAAACTTGTAAAAGAACAGAAGTTTGTCCACTAAGTTATCTTACAGATAAATAGTAGATACAAATAAAAATTCTGTTTATTATTTTTAGGCCTTTTACGCTATGGACACAGTATGAACGTAGTCTGCAAAGCCTAACAAATAAACAGTTTGATAGCTTTGTGTTGAAAATACGGTGTATGTTCTGTAAGATTCCTGTAAAATATTCGCTTTTTGTCGTATGTACTAATTTTCAACCAACTTCAAAAAAGGAGTTTCCCCATTAAACTAAATTATTTCTGTGTATGCTGCGCACACCTCCAGGACGAAGACTCAATAGGAAGACTATAGTAGTTCAAGGTCAAGTAGCAGGAAAAAGAGGTCAAGGTAGATTTTCTTGCTAGAATGACCTTATTAAGACGGCAACTAAGTCTACCATAACAGAGTGTTCACGTAATGCGACGAACCGAGTAAAATTGAGAAGCATTGCAACATCAGTGATCGCCACCGGGAAGACCGACAACGTTGAAGACCCACCGTGTACCACCGTCTTACCAACCACGACCGCTCTGCCAAGAGTGTCCGACTAAGAAAAACATCCGTGTCAATTGTGTATTCGAAAAATCCGTATGCAGCGCTTTGATTCCATTTTTATGGTGCAAACTGAAGACTGTGGAATGCACGGCCTAAATAATAGGTGTTTCCCGATCGTCACAATCTAAGTGTCTTCAAGTCGCGATTGATTTGGTTTTTACTAGGCAAGCATGCTTCTTCACTATAGACAGTATCATCGTTTAACATCAGGCAAGATATGGTCAAACGTAAGCTTTCAAATAAGAATCAGATTCAATGAAAAACTGTGAACCCAATATCTCAAGGGACACCATGTAAGTTTGAGAAAATATTCCACCCTATGGATGGAAAATTATCCAAGGATAACTGTTCTTATTTTTGTTATGTTCATATTAATTTAATCACAAATAAGATCAAAATTCACAACACAACTGAAGAACGTTAAAGGAATATAACGCAAGATTTTAAGAATTTAATTTGAATATTAATTCTAAATATTTGATTCACAATCACAAACTCTCGTTAGCCGAAGTTAAGCGGCTTTTACGTGAATGATTCTCATTCTTCGAACACATACTCGGTAAGTTATACAGCATGATTTTATTTAGTTTTGAAGAACCTACACTAATATATTCAGCTTAAAAGTAACTGGAAAAAGGCATCTAAGTAAACAAAATTGCACCATAACTTTTACTAATTTTGAAGTTGGTTTTTAAAAAGATATTTATCGTCAAAGTGCTTTTCAAATAATGGGTGCATTGAATGCCATATTTAAGAAAAGTAAATAATACAAATGCATCTTAATCAATAAAATAATCACCGACAAAAGTCATCTATCAATTTAAGCAATTTAAAACTATTATACCCTGTATAGCGCCGGCATTGCAGTGGCGACGTGACGGCAACTATCCGAGATGGTATCGGGCCTTACTTTTATGTAACTTATGGCGCTATAAATAAATTTACCGTTTGTTTGGGCACCTACATATGTCATCGGAGCTATTTTCCTGTAACTTAACAAGGTCAAGCTATTTAGAATGTTTAAAGATATGTGTCCAATTTGCTCTAAAATCGACCAGAAAGTGGCCATGGGACTGATATTTGCTTTATACTGGGAGGTACTAGGATATTTACCTATACAGTTAGTGTTGTTTGTCGTATTGACAATCCTGTGATTTTTCAAGATCAAGTGAGGGTAGAACACATCACCCGCTCTTCTCGCCGGACTCACCCGCAGTTTTCAGTCAGCTCATGACCACGGCCATTGTAACGTAAGGTACCTCATCATATTCATCATTTCATTCTATCATGTTCCCACTCCTGGGACACAGACCTTCTCTCGGAGCACCATGCCCAGTTCATGTTGGTATAAAATATGCTGCTAAAACGATAAGGTATTTTTAGCTACCAATATAAATTCAAACAAAATACTTTAATTCGATAATCACTTACGAACTAAAGATAGTATGTGAAGAATAAGCGTGAAACTGTAGAGACAGTCCCATAGTCCGGAACGTTTAAAGTCGACAGATGAGATGTCAGCAGAAAATTGGATTTCGTAAAATAAATATGTCGCATTCGCTTTGAATTAACTCTTATTTATCTAAAACAAACTCCACACCGTCTAACATAAGAATCAATTTTGCATGCTAGAGAAATTCAAGACGTCCCGAAGGAAGTTAATTTTAAGTGCGATTCTCTGCACAAAAGATTATTGTCCACTATAAGACTCTTTGCAAAAAATAAATTTATTTCTACGCTGCCAGGCGTGAGGATTAATTTTTCAACAGCTGACTTGTTACGTTTTGAGTGACACTTGCCAGTTTTTAATTTAAACGTGACATTGCCAAATTGAGATGAAATCTTTTAATCCTTTTGTTGGGTTTTGTTTGAAGCATAATCCTGTAAACCTGCGCTTTTGATGTGCTGTCATTGTACTCAGTTTTGCATTTAATTGTTTCTAATTCCACGACTTTCGTGCGAAGTTTGGTTCTTTCACTTTTACTTTTGTCAAATAATCTATTTTTGTTTGGTTTTCGCATTTCAAGTCTTTGACTCGACTTCTTAGTTCTTTTCACCCTTCTTTTTACATAAATTAAGTCCAAGTATGTTTTGATCTGACAGATGCTATAACATTGTGAAAAAGCTGAATAACAACCACGAATTTTGATCACTTTCGCTAGGTTTTTGAAAGTTAGACTGTAGCAGTTACTCTCTATATTTCAGTGAAAACTTAAAAGAAAATGCATTTATTCAGCTTTTTACAATATTATTGGAGCTGTCAGAGCAAATAAAGAATGGAAATAGCATAGTTTAAAAAAAAATTATGCTCCCACAATAACGTTAACGTTAACGTTTTCTTAGTTTTATAACGTTAACGTTATAAAACTAAGAATATCTGTTTCACTTTAAATACTTACCCACTCAATTTTTGTTTATTTAGATTATCTTGGTTTTTTATAGAGCTTCTTTTGTTTTACTGACTGGCCATATACACACCAATTTGAATGCCATTTCTTGCACTTAACACCATAATGCATATTACGTGTGGTCCAAATTTCGCATTGCCTTGCTGACAGCCTGAAGATGCGTTTTACAATTCGTAGACACGTGCTAAGTGGCTCGAAGAATGCGCATCGCACCAATAAAACTGGATATTACAAAACACATAAATAGTACGGAAATAATGTTGTACGCCCACAATGCTCTTCCTAAAATATGGATTCTCAGTTTGTTAACTTTCGACCGCGTAACTTTTAAACGAACACGTTAATGCCCAATAATTTATGCTGTAATCAGTTGTTTATTTATACACTATCATATTTTTAATAGAATATTAAAATAAACACGTGACGCAATGAGAAATTGAAACGTTGAATTCAAGCGACACGCAAAACAAATTATGTAAAGGCATAAATTTAATGGTAAATGCATCGCCTTGCCTCTTAATCTTATTGAAATTCGTTCGTTAACTGTGTAGAATTGTCTTTTTATTGAGGGACTGATTTATTTGACAGCGAGTACACGTGGCCGAGGCCAATAAATGTATCTTCTTGGACCCGACCCTTGTTTTGAGGCCCCAATAAAATAAATATTAAAACTACATCACCTGACAGTTCCAAGAGAACTTAATATGTTCCATTAACCTTTACAATTTATTCAATTTGCTGAACGATCATTATTTTTGCTTATCTCTACATAGTATACATTAAAGTCGCTTTCCGCGTCTGTCTGTCTGTATGGCCGCTAACTCCTCCTAAACCACGCAACGAATTTTGATGCGGCTTTCATCATCAGTTAGATACATTTTCACGGAAGGTTTATAGATATAACTAGCGACCCTCCCCGGCTTCGCACGTAAATTACACCCGTGCGAAGCCGGGCAGGCGGGTCACCAGTTATTAATAAATATACTTTCAAATGTTTCGAGTAATATGAGTAGTTATATAAACTGAAATTAAAACAACACAAAAGGCTAATGTATTGCATTTTAATTGCAACGGATTCCGATCCTCAGTGGGGCTTCTCAGATGTAAAAATTGATTAGTGATAAGAGGATAAAACGCTTTTTATTATGAACAATAAAAATAAAAGGTTTGCCGACAAAGAGTCAAATTAGAGTTTGATTACTGAATATTGGGTATTAAGGTTTTTTTCTCCTTATTTAGGACCTGAATCGTTTGCGACTCAATATTTTAAATTGGCTTTAAATATGGGCAGTAAATTATTAAGAAATTAAGAGAGCTCAAGCCTCAAAGTTTTTAAGTTTTCTGCGAATTCTTGTTCTGTATCTGAAATCAACTTTGCCTTAATTTTCAAAATAACTGTGTTGATATGAGTAATACACGTAATTAGAAGAAAATCTCAGCTTTAAAATAAAATGTTAGTTATTTCTCTAAATATTAAATCTCATTCAGTAATTATAATTATCTAGGTTTAATATTGACGGACTTGTTATTGACATAAGTATTATAATTGCTTATTTAATGACATTAATTATCAATTGAGTATTTTTCTAATTTTAATTTCAAGTATCATAATATTGTGTACAAATTCTATTAGAACAACTGAAAAAGGAGGTAATGGTTTTTGCACATAAACAGTTTGACGAAAAGCCGGAGAGAGCTGAATCTGCTCATAAATAAGTGTTTTTTTTTAAGGTTTTTTATAACTTACTCATATATATTTGTGTGATTTTATTAATACTGCCATAACTCTGAAACGCCTGAACCCACATTGATGTGTGGTTTGGCAAAAATTTCTGCCAAAGATTTTATATGTACAGTATAGTATCACATTTTTGATGTGGCCTTCTGCCGGATGATCAAGCAATTATATTTTTACAACTTTTTATACCAGAAAAAACAGCAACAGATTTTATTTTTTGTGTTAGTTTAAATTAGCAACATTAACAGTAAAAAGTAAGGTGTACTTCTGTAAGGCGTAATAATTCACCCCTTAATTCCTTATGCTACTTGATATGACGTTGAAGCAGCAACGGACTAGATATTCGTATAAATAACAGTTTAAAAAAACAGCTTCTAGAGGAAACTCTACAATACCACGTAGAGTACTACAGTAAAAAAGACTAGCTATCTATTACGGTTTCAAAGATAAAACCATTAAAAGGTAGGGTGGACGGACAGACAGCGCAGGGTTAGTAATAGGGTCCCGTCTATACCCTTTGGGTACGGAACCCTAATTACTAAGGTCCGATCAGTCAAACTTCGACTACGCAACTGTGCTACGGGTGAATCACAGAAGGAACCCCCGGGACAGCTATTTCCTCACTTAAACAGTAAATCCGAGATGTCACCGTGCCTTCGTTTGCATAAGCGCCGTCGATGCGTCACACGGTACCGTGGAACTTGCGGTGTGGGAAGGAAACGGAAACCCGCGACCGTTTATACGATACCGCTGGACGTTGGCTTGTGACTTTACTGTTTTAAGGCTGGTATTTTTATCCATTGGACATTAAAAGTATGTTCGTATAGAAACAAAAAAATCTAAAATAATAACATCTATCGTTGTTGTTTTCTCTGGTAAGCGTTGCCAGCGATGAATGAATGGTACTGAGACGTGGTCCTTAAGTACTGGCCTATATGTATGTAATTTTCATTTCTGATTTGCACAATAAAGAATTTCTGTTTAGCAAGTTGAAGTGGCAGTGGGCAAGGCTCATAGCGCGCTGAACAGATGGCCGAAGAAGCCGAAATGTTCTCGAATAGAGACCACGGACCAGTAAGTGCAGCGTAGGACGTCCACTTACAAGACGGACAGAAAACCTAAAGGAGACTGCAGGAAAATGCAGGCCGCTTTGAAACGGCCCTTTTGGAGAATTCCATCGTCTATGCCCTGACCTTTTCCATCAAATCCTTTATGTCCAGAAGCAAACGTCTTAGAGCTAAAATGATTATAGGTAGAAAAAATGCGTACCTACTTCCCGCATTTTTGCGATTATTTTATTAGTTTTCTTTATACGATACTTGTCACTTTTTGGCGAATAAAAGCTGTGTGAAAGTTAGTATCTGTGATGCCAGGGTAAGCTTATTTATATATCCTCATCTTAATCTATTAACAAATCTATAGTTCTACAAATTAGTATGTTATTGCATAGCGAATCGAAATCAAAATGAAGTATACTTTCCCCGGCCTTGGCGAAGTTATTGTCTGAGGCTACGTCTAATTGTGTTGTGTAATAACGAACAATCTAATGTAATTGCTCAATACGTTGATTTGTGTACAGGGTGGCCTAAAACTTTGAATTAAATTTCAAAACTTTTATGGTCACTTTAGATTGTGTACTTTTATGGGCATTACTAACTGCGCCTTTTAGTTCTAATAGCTCTTTTTAAAATATTTTTAGTTTTGCAAATTAAAGTGTGAATTCTTAACAAAAAATAGTTGATTATAAACAAATTTGATCTGAAGGCTTCCATCAACCAAAAGCAGCAGCACGAGCGCTACAAAATTCACATACTGTTCACACTAAAAGTTACATACCTACATAAGACAGAAAAGCTTAAAACAGGAAATCGTTATCGCTAAGAATGACCTATTGAGTCCACGTGTTGAAATCACGACAATAAGGCAGCCCTTCTACTGTTATGTCACCTAAGGCATAAAAAACACACACATAACCCAAAGTACGTGCAATGTGTTGGGTTTCATACAACTTCTTCTTCTTCTTCGTCGCTTAACATCAGGCGAGATGGCGGCCAAGCGCAAGCCTATCTACTATTAAAAAAAAAAACTTGTGTCTCAGCAATTAATACATTTTTACAAAATAATAACAACCAACTTCACAGGAAGTTCAATAATCGAGATTCATCCTCTAATTTTCCACCCTTTATGTAGAATATTTTATTCAAATTTAAAAAGGGTCTACTCTCAAGATATCTAAATTACCTATACAATAAAAAAAATATCAATGATATCCCTTCAAAATCGCCGAAGATATCGCGTAAGATGCACAAAAATACATTCGCATTGAAGTCCTCCATTTTTGAATTCGGTTGAAAAAAGCTGTACCGCTGCTTACAATTATTTAGTCTTGATGGGCTTCATTGAATAAGGTAATGTTGTATATGGTTTTAATAATTCAAATACATTGATTCCTTAAAAGCCAACAAAAAAAGTCACCAGTAAAAAGTCCTATTCAAACACGACTTTTTTGTATTTTTACTTATTCTATAGCTATTAATTTGGTTGCTCACCCTGTATGCAACCTGCAATGACTACATATCCACCTGGTATTATTTTATTACAATATTAAGGTGCTGGAGGGCATGCACGCGCTGATCTCGAGTTTTGCAAGATCCTGCCGCCAAGAATTAAGAACTACGTAATGGATTTATAAGCAAGTAAGCTGGTAAAATGTAGCGATCAGCAGGTACAGCTTTGGTTTTCTTGTTGGAGAGGTTTGTAGAGACATCATTTATGATAAGAGTAAGGTGTTATAAAATAAATTTATATGATTATTTACGGGATATTTACCGTGGTTTAGTGAACAACCGTGATAGTATAAAACAGTGTGTTAAGATGATAAAGGATGCATTTCAAAGAAAGTGTAAAAACAGTTTTATCTAGTACTAGCTTTTGCGAATATCCACTCTTTTACAAACTTACTTAGTAGGTTGGTAAAAAGCTAAACAAGTAGATTATTTAAGGAAAAACAAAATACCCGACTGCAAAATGTAGCCAATGACCAAATTGACCAAGTCGTTTAGGCTATACGAGAAAATAGAGAAATATTGAAATAAACCAACATAACACTCGGGCGCAACTACCGTCGGATAGTTTTTAAAGATTAGATTATTTAGTTAGGCGCCACCTAGATTCGTTTTGGTGGATTAGTGATGGCGGTGGCGCCATCACTGGTGTAACGCTGCAGTAACATACTCTGCTGAAATTGTTTGCGGATGTGTCGTTGGCGACCAATCAGCGTTTAGCGAGGGCGAGTGGACACGCGAGGCTCGGTGGAGCTAAGTTTTGAATTTGGACTATTGGTTAGGGGTGGCAACGTTCGTTACTACGCGGAACACGTTGTCCCCAAGTAATTTGATATTGTAATGATTAATCATAGTTCTACGAAATAAAAACAATGAACGTGCGATGTCTCATTCTCCTCGGCCGCTATACTCACGCCATAGAACCACGATATCTAATGCGTCAATATCTAATCATCGGACGCGCCGACATACATAATAATATAATAAAAAGAATTGATATAATTATCACCCTTGTATGTCCGATCTGAGATCTACTCTATGACTTATTAGCAGCACTTTTGTGCATGTCCACAGATACAGTTAAAGGTTTGACACTGTTTATCATACATGATTATAATAATATTCAAAGCTTTAAATATTTTATTGGAACGTTCAAAGGTATCCGATCGGCGGGCGCCTACCATCGTAATAAAGCTCGAGGCAATCATAGTTTAAGAAACATCGTATAACACAAATAAAACATAATGATCTGATACTCAACGCGGTCTATTACGATTAATGCTTGCTATAATTACGGACATGTTTGTTAACAACTTTTAGCTGTAGGTGTATTTAAATCGTGACTGAAGTGAAGCAATGAGCTTTGAGAGTTTAAATATTTTTAATTGTTTCTACGTTAGGTAAATCTTAGTACATACTGTTGCTGAAACCTCTTTTTAAAGCCTTACAGCATTGCATAGAAACGTTAGTTAAGCCTGTGCTTAAAACATTGACGTGGAAATTGGCGGTAAATGGTGACAAATTGGCGAAAAAGAGAGAAGGCTTATGTGTTGCAGTGGGTTGAATTAGATGTCAACGATGATGATTATACTTAACATTGCTATGACAACTTCTCGCTGACGGATTTTTTTTAAATGTTACGACATCTTCACTGATCATCTTCGTAAATTGGGATCCCGCCACCAATAAAGCGGACAGTCCCCAGATATTTGTCTACTCGACTCTAAACTAGACATTGGCAAGTTGTGGCAATACCGCACGAAGCCACGAAGAAGAAATTGAATTGAATTGAGACATGTGCTTCTAAGCATTGATCAAGGACGTTGTAATGGGAATATAAAACGTCCTTGGCATTGATTAACTTAACTTTCGGTTCAAAGTAAGAAAAATAAATATTTTTGAAACTGGTTATGAACGGGGTTCGTACGAAATAGGTTACGTAAAATAGCAGTGAATTGTAAGAACAATAATTTGTAAAGGTTTGTTGGTTATTTAAAAGTTGCCTAATCGTTGCTATTCTTGAAGGAATTCAAATCTGCAGGAGCCTGTTATCCATTATTATAAATCAGAATCTTGGTTGGGATTCAACTCATTCATACCCATCGTTTCCCGGTAGCCTTTCCGAAAGTTAAGCTAATTATATAACGAAAACAGAATATACAAAAAGAACTTCCTAAATTCCCAAAATAACTAAACCATTCTGTTTGCTATCAATACTCAAAGTTTGACACTAGATCACAAAATGCCACTGGAATCGACATAATGAAGAGAGAGTGAGCGCAAACCTAGTCAATGTCGAGTCGCACGCCCGACTGGACTGTTCGGGACAATTTGACCGACGAAACGGAAATACCAGCCAAAGGAATGGAGTTAAACAAAGGGGAGCAAATACGATCGTCGCTAAATGTCATTTTATTTTAGAGTAGTCGTGAGTTCGCTTAGTGTCTGCCTTTAGCGCCATTCGTTTCAGCTTTGAGATTTGTAGCCTGGAATGTCTGTTTCAACTAAACTGCGTGCTTTTTGTAATGTTTCTACAGTATTCATATGTGTTAAACTATTACGGTTGTGCACTAAAGTTATAATATATAAGTATTTAGGGATATTTACCGTGGTAAGGTTGTGGAATGAGCTCCCGATATTTTGGCGCAGTTACATGCACCATGTTCACGGGAATACTGAGTTTCGGGAGCTCATTCCACAACTATACCACGGTAAATATCCCGTAAATAATCATATAACTTTAGTACTCATATGTTTAGAAAATAAAGGAATCTAAGCGTATTTACATAATGGTTACGAACACACAAAATATGTTTTTGGAATAATAGATAAGGCAGGAAAACACGAATAACTTTTCTGAACTGCACAAAAATGCTTCCAAAAATGAAAAAGCAGTATTTCAAAAATCTCTTGAGACCAAACAGAAATATACAATAACACCTAATTTTCCTTCCAATTGTACCGCCATATATCGCCCTAAATAAATAACGAGATGATACGCTTGCATATAAAACATTTTCTTGCTGTCAAAGGGCTATTTGTCTTTTTCCAAATTGTAGCAACATTTCACTGCGATGTACTCACATTTTATCTTACCTTTGTTTTTCTATTTTTCCCAGTTGATGTATGGGACGCATTTCCGCACTTTCGAATAACACTTCTGTATTCCCTTTTATGTGCGCAGCTTTAAAAATGTATTCTCCGTTAGGGGCGTTCGGCAATACGTAAAGGAGATATGTAAAGGAATTATTCAAGAATGACTAGTTTTTACGTTTTAGCTCGAATTTTCTCAATCGACTGAACAAAGCCGATGAAGCGCCAAAAGCAACGTACAGAAACCTTTTTTGTAGTAGAATATTATCTCGAATAACCGCAAGTACTTTCTTAAGATGTGCAATTCAGCATTTTAAACATATTTCAAACTTATTGGTAAATTGCTTAACTGGTGCGTGTGTGAAGTGAAATAACTCACTATAACATTTAAGTACTGCTAAGATCTATCGGAGCATTCGTCCATAATCTGGAAACTGGTAAGCATAAAATGATAGTATAACATAATCAAGGAGTTCCTGCTGTACTCTCATCTAAACTAGACAAACCACAAATCTGGCCGCTTACATAAAAATGTTATGTCATTAAAATCACAAAAAGTAAATCATAACGGTAAATCATATTTATCGCATTCCTACTTTCAATCAACGAGCCTTTACCAGACTCCACATCATCGAGCTAGCCTTATAAGCCTCTTATCAGAACAGAATCTAACGACCACACGCGGCGCCGTTTTTGCGCCAACAATTTCTAATGACCCTAGCTCAAAGTTTATAAAACAGACATTAAATTACCACTGCGGTAAATTAGAATTACCGTTAGAAATTTCAATAGGCGTGTTGATATTGATCGCGCGTTTCATCAGGGTGACAAGAAGGGTATTATCAGCTAACTAGGAAGAGATCGCGTCCAACGATCTACCGGTACTCGTATGCCAATTAGCCAATTAGAGGCAAACAACGGCCGCGCTCCGATACTCAGATAAGCCAGAGTTTTCGTGGCTTTGAATCGTAGAGAATCATTAATCGACAATGTACTTGGCGTCGGCACCGTATTTTAGTGGAAGGTCTCGACCGCTATTTGTCTGAGAGGCGAAAGCTTAATTCTCGAATTAATACGGCTTATGAAGAATGTTGTAATTAGATAAGTGTCAGATGACAGATTAAGGAATGGAAACATTTTGTCGGCTCTAAGCTTGTGGTTGTACACAGAGAAGCTATGAAGGAATAGCTTTATTATTTAAATCTGAGTATATTTTGAGTAATAAAGTGCAGTGTAGGTACATTGCATTTAGTTAAAGTAAAATTGTTTTAGTTCTACATTCTGGGTCAAATTGAGCTGTTATGGATAAGCGTACGGAACTCACTGGTCTCGTCACGGAATTGCATTTAAAAAAATTACGTATGTTCATGCATATCATTGTTTTTCTTGCATCATTACCATCGCAAATAAAACAAAAAAAAATTGCTGTTATTTAGTCGTTTTTTACTATAATAAAGATGTCATTGCAAAGTTTTTCATAGCAGTATAACTTATCTACTACACTACCAACCATGCTTTTATATTATTCTCGGGAAGAAATAGATTCTACATTTAGGCTGAATCACAGGAATGCTAACTAAAATATTTTCTCATGCATTTGATAAAATTTTCAGTCTCAGAAAATTAATCTTCATAATTATCTTCAAAAATAAAGTCTCACATCTTGAACTTAATTTGTCGATTAATTAGATGTCACAAAGATCTTGACGTGACGATTGACCGACAGGAAAGCTGACGTGACGATTACTGACGTGACAGTTTGCTCCCTCAGCTATAGTGCGACCAATCTGAACAGCAAGTATTCGAGAAAAGAACTTAGATGATTTGATTGCGAAGCACAACTTTAGTATACGTACAACTTCGCGAAGCACAACTTTAGTATTCGCACAACTTTGTGATCTATAACTTTAGTATTTAGTATTCGCGCAACTGTGCAATGCACATCTTTAGTATCCGCACAACGTTGCGATGCACAACTTTAGCAATCTTTTATTTGTTTCACTTGTATATATGTAAATATATGCTGGGAGTCGATTTTAACCTACTTAGAACTGTCGTAACGATTTGAAACTTTGCAATTAGGTATGTATATGTAATTAAGATGCCAATAAAATAACGTGGTAGCATCGAACATCGATGATGAAGCCAGCAGGTGGACAGTGGAACTTTTTAATGGCCATAAGTAATGCCCTCGAGCTTGGGATAATTTGGTTTGTTTTGACGAGTCCCATACAAAGAGATTCACTGTCCAGCTTCCGGCTCTATCATCAGACTCTTGTCACTAAAGTGTTTATAATAGTGAAGTATGGAAAATTAATATATGGAAAATAAATAATTTTATTGCGTATATTTTAAATTTTTCGTTTTTTTTTTTAAGTTTTCTAAACGTCTCGACGTTTCGAAAACAGCTGTGTCCGTGGATATAGATTAGATGACGGATGTCTATAAAATACACGCGTTGGAATCCCTTAGAAGTATTTAATTTCAATGTGTACTAATCGCAAAACCTAAGAAATCATCAGTGTAATACATACTTCACGTAGTATGATTTAAAAATTCCAGAACAGAGACAAAATAGTAGGTAGCACTGTTTTTATAAGTTCTAAACTGAGAAATGCAGGTTGTACTGTAAATGTAAACCAAAGTTAAATCAAAATGGTTAAGAAGTAGCTTACAACAGATCAGTTTTGTTGATCCCTTGAAAGGCAACCATCGTCAGCCGTCAGATTGATTTGAAAGTAACTATGTGAAACGTTCGGAACTGAATGCTTTGGTAATGATGGTTTTATAATTTGGAATTGGTTTCTAATGGCGATTGACTAAAACGGATGCTTATTAGATACTAGTTGGATTTGAAGTGATACTTGTTTTGATTCAAGTTGCATTTTCATTTATACTTTTATTTTACATTTACCTAGACCTAAAGGAACTTTTTTAACGTAAACAACCTGTTAATTAGATGTTTATATGCTGAAACGTGTTATAGTGCAAAGTTATCAAATTATTAGCTAACTTAACATCAGGACCTCGATTCTACAAAAGAAATTGTTTTTAAATTGTAATTGTTTCATTTTTTTTTTATTAATTACCTCAAAATTTTCAGTTTTTTAATACTAAGTTATAATATTAGGAGGTGGTATTTTTTTTGTATATAAAAAAAATAACTGTCAGTTTTGAGGCAATTATTTAAAAAATAAAATTGAAACAATTACAATTCAAAAACAATTTCTTTAGTAGAATCGGGGCCCTGGTCAGTTAGTGTTCAATCGCATGCCTATTTACTAATCAATAAAAAAAGTATAGTTAAAGCCCTGTCATGAAAATTTTGATTGGGTAAATATAGTTAAAAATACCTTTCTGATAAAAGAATCAAATATTTTAACGAGCTTTCGGTAAAAATCTTTATTAAGTACTTTTAATAAAAAAACAGGCATTTTCCGAAATCCCACATTCGCAACTATTCGATGAGGGTGTATCAAAGAGCTTAATCCTGCGTTAACGAAGCCCGGGATCGTAATCCCGTCACTCCGGACATGGTCGGACACAATTAACGAGCACCGACATTGTCTAACTGTGTGTTTGTAACACGAGATTTGGATGAGAGTTTGTGCAAGCCATTGGCCGGTTAGATTGGTCTATCAGACTGATTTTGTCGTTATTTGTCTGGTAACGTTACTGGGTGTCTCTCAAGGGAGTTTGCTTCCCGGATATCTTCGTGAAAATTGGGCTCGAATTTCGAAGTTAGTTCCAACCTGGTAAATTTTTGATTCCCTTGATCTTGAAAATTTTAGGTAAAATATTTTTCGCTCGACGTTTCAACCATGTTGCCATGGAAAACCTTTGAATAAGTAAATTATTTAGGTACCTGAACAGTGGATGGTTTTTATTCTAATTATGTGGATTCTGTACACTGCCTGGATAGGTACGTCCAAATTAGACAGCTCTAAAACTATTGTCATCCTTTTTTTACATATTGAAATAAACGAGACACAGATCATTTTAGTCCTGACGAATTGGTTTAGTTTAGTGAGTGCTACAACGTAAGTTTTCATATTGTTATTTTATATTGAATAGATAAACTTATGTTAATACATTAAATCACGTTTGTATTACCGTTTCCATGCTTATGAAAATCAAAATTTATATTCTGACTTTTCTGTCTGTTTTTAGGGGTCGTTCACGTTTTAGTGTAAAAAAATATAAAAATACAATTATAATGATTGTTTCAAGTGCCAAGTCAGTGTTACCTAATAAATGATACGGCTTTTAATAAGTCAGTTGTAATGGTAATTAAACTTGTTCTTATTTTTGAACGCTCGAACTAAAATTAGGTGTCATCTACCATGACCGATGGAAACCTCTTTTGACCACACTTGGTTGGTTTTGTTGAAATCGACCGATTTTAAGATCGTTCATGCGTCCTAGGATTTCATAACTACGGCGCTTTATATCGATTAGTTAAGGATAACTATAAATTAGTAGAAGCAATTACGACGAGTACTTATTTTTCTTGATATAGATTGTGTTCTTGCGCAATCTGGTGATATTTTTTATAATAGGCTTACGTTTGACCGCCACTTTGCCAGATGTTTAAGGTTACAAAAATAAGTAAGCATAACGTAGATATTATACTAATATTAGAAATGCCAAAAATGTTGTTGGTTTGTTGGTTTGTTTGTTCCTCTTTCACGCAGCAACAGAGCAATGGATCGACCTGATTTTTTGCATGGGTATAGTTTAATGGCCGTAGAGTGACATAGGCTTTTTTCATCATCATCATCATAATTTTTCATCACTACGCGGGTGAAACCGTGGGGCGAAGCTAGTATTAGATATATTAGTAGATATATATCAGTTTGTGATTTTTAGAATCGTCTAGAAACTGAAAATTGATTATATTGTGCGTACCGTACATCATTACAAAGCATAGAGAAGAGTTTCTAAAGTCAAAGTCAAAACTCAAATCTTGACAAGACTTGACACTTATTTTTACATAACGACCTAATTTGTTTTTCATCACTTGGAAAATTTTCTACTGATTAATGACACTTTTTAATTAGCACGGGTAAGTTTTTCAGATTATAAGCAAAGGCACGTTTACATTGTCCTTAATATCTTAAACTTAACTTTTAAATATATATTTTTTCTTTTTTCTAGTCAGGTCATTTTTTACTAAATATTTTAATAGCCATTGAATGACCCATAAATCGCATCCCAACAGGTATGTGGACTACCTGTTTTAAAAAAAAATACTGTTGAATTTCAACTAACAATTCGTCGCCCCGCATTGTAGTGCTTATATAATTATTGGAAATATGATACACAAAACGACTTCATAGCAACAAAGTCGGCGAGCAATTGAATTCACACTGGTGCGCAGTATATTGGTTAGCACCACTGATTTAGCGCTGTTGGAAAAATTCATATACTCCGACCCCATAAATCATCGTCACAAAGCTATTTAGGTTTGTTTTCCTTCACTATATTTAAATAATAAAGTACTTACAGTATAATTCTGGACCACCACAATCCTAGGAGTGACAATAGAAAGGCAGCCGCGTTGATATTTCAAAGATGGCACGACAGGACAGGCCACAACGGTCGGTCGTCGCGTCGGTCGCTTTACCAACAGTAGGGTCAGGATTCCATTCCGTCGCTTGTTCGACTATAAATTAACAAATACGTCTACTGTCGACCACTGTAACGTGTGTAAAACTTCATTTGAATAAAGCTGGTGGCAGACGGAGATCTAGCAGAATATGGCGAGATAGAGCAGGGAAAAACAGAATTGTCAGTGTCGGTATCGATGTCATTTTGGGGTAAATTTTTAGTCTCGTTTGCTATTTCTTGACACCCACACATACTTGCTCCGACCCAGATATGTCCTAAAATTGCGATCAGAATCATCGGAGGATGGGCAGCAGCGTCCTATTAGTATACGAAGAACGTACTGCGATCCCCAAACCACCTGCCAAACGTGGTTATTAAGGCAACACCCCTCTGAGGGAGGCCTTGATTCAGCGGTGGACGTTTACTGGCTGATGACGATGCTATTTCTTGATATAATACGATCTATGTATGCTTGATATGATATACGAATAGTAGCTTAAATTATAAATCTGTTTGATGATAAATGCAGACTGAAGTGTTTGATATAACGCACGCTCTAGGACAGTTCTGTTGTCGTTTAAGCTATACCGAAAGCCTATGATGCTGGGCTGGGACATCTTAATACATACTAGTTCAAAAATTTAGAGTTATCAACTTTTTAAGTAAAGTTTTTTAAATACAATTGTGTGACAAATCTCACAAGTCGCTTAATTGTGCGTCACCATCATCATCATCATCAGCCAGAATACGCACTACTGAACACAGGCCTCCCCTTAGACTATCACACGGAACGACAACGTAACGCTTGCTCATAACAGTCCTAACTAGAATTCAAAACTTTCTGAGTTCAAAAACCTGGACGGCAATGCACTCGTAACCCTGAGATAGACGCTATACCTTTCTATGCCAAGTAATTTTATTGTAAACATTGCTTTTCACTCTGAAACATAGTAATATTTGCACACTATTCATAGTCTTTGTAATTGATTTACAAATTGTGGCAGATTTACTATGGTAAAATGGTAAAAATCGTCTTGACGAAATTTTAGAGCACAAGACTTAGAAATTACATTGTAAGGATTATGTTTTTTTTTGTTGATTTTATAGTTTTTGTTGTACACCCACCGGCTTCATCCACTAGTATGCACGGGTAATTCGCATTTACCTTTGAACCCACTGTATCAGAGCTGGAAACTAATAAAAAAATAATCATCATAATCATAAATAATAATAAAAGACATTTATAAAGATCGATTTGTATGGACTGAATTTAAATGTATTTTTTATCAATAATCTAAAGTCGGCTATGTGTACGAGTATATTTATCTACAGAACCCTTGCCCGACCACTAGTAAGTGACTACAACACGACGAGCGAGTCCAAGCGGCAACAAGCGGCTACCTTTGTATATTTTTCATCCATTGTATGCTGTAAATGCAGATAGGTAAGTTGTATGACAAACGTTTAATGAGGTGCCTCGAATGTAAAGAGACAACGATCGTGCACTTCGTAAATTGCAAGCACAGGAATATCCGACGCATGGTCAAAAAGACATTATATTTGTACAATGTACAAGTAGCTTATTGATAAAGCTCTGTGGTCAATTAAAATTTAATTTTAATGCGCTTGGTAATAAATAATGCCTCATAGAATTTTAATGAATAATATGTAAAATATAGTAGGTAAGTAGGTATACTGTATATAATATTAGAAATTAGAACTAAACTTAAATTTAACATTACGTTACATACAATTTATTATCAATCTTGCACAAATCTTCAGATCTTGAGTGTTGATGAAATCTTGCTAAGAATTAATATTTTGTTTAATTATTCACTAATATAAAATGTTTTACATGTATCCTACGGGTCTACCATATGTTTTCCAGTATTCCCGTATTTCTACAGAATAAAAGGATATCCTACGGGTCTACCATCTGCTTTCCAGTTTTCCATATTTCTGCATAATAAAAGGGTATCCTACGTGTCTACTATCTGCTTTCCAGTTTTTCCGTATTTCTACAGAATAAAAGGGTATCCTACGGGTCTACCGTCTGCTTTCCAGTTTTCTCGTATTTATACGGAATAAAAAGGGAGGTATCCTACGGGTCTACCATCTGCTTACTAGTTTCCCGTATTTCTACAGAATAAAAACGTGACCTACGGGTCTACTATCTGATTTCCTGATTTCCCGTATTTCTAAGAAAAAAAAGAATTCATCAGTAAAAAAAAAAAAGGTTTTCTCATACAAATTGACCGACTTGTGGTTTTATACGAGTAATTTTTTTTTTGCTGTGATTCATCTATTGGCGCGCCTTAACGGTAAAACAGACAACATGATGCTCTCTTATGCCGTCATGTTTTGCATCTGCCGGGCGTCCCGTGACGGCCAAAATTTTTCTCGAATTTAGCAATCTTGTGCTCTGCAAGTAGTTTCTTAGTCTTTGTCTTAGTCAAGTAGTCTTTGTTTTTTTTTTTGTTTTACATTGTATGATAAACGAATAATAATTTGATGTCATTCATCGGTTATCTAACTTCAAAGGTTAAAATAACGAACTGCAATAAAAAAGACACTCATGGTAACACATTCGTATTGTGTTATGGCGTGTTTATAAATTGTGGTGAAGTGGATAGGTTATTTGTAGGTTTTAATCGCCAGTTAAGCGGCCGAGTTAACAGTTTATAGGCAGTAATAGCGCATCCGGTCTTACTTCTTGGAATAATAAATGAGTACGTGATGCACATTTCGAGGGCGTGTTGTATGTTCTACTGGATATTGATTCAAAATAACTGCATTACATAAGTACAGCGGCCCATAGCGTACTTTTGAAATAACGCAAAACTTCTACTTAAATCTAAACTTAACTAAGTACATATTTGTATATTTAAAAGCTATTCGCTTTAATTGTTTTGTTATTGCTAGTTCCAAGTACTCATATTTTCAAATTTTATAAGATATCGTGAAGGAAGTTACTGTGTACAGTCAGTTAAGTAAAATAAGTCAGGGTTAAATCAAAGTCATGCCCTAGTAAAGTAATTAAAGACTTTACTAAAAGTATCTATGAAGTTTTAGAAACATCGCGAAAATAGATAGGTAGGTTTCATGTGTGTAAAATCACTTCTTGAGCACATACTTGAACATTAAATAAATAATAATTCACCATTTTTACACGAAATTACATAAGTTTAGAGAAATAATACAACAATGTAACCTGTTTTTTAAGTAGACGCCAAAACGTATTAAAATGTACATCAAAATATTTAATTTAGGTTAAGTATAGAGCCCACTTGCATCTTTAACTCAGATATTAAATTAAAGCTATTTTACTCACGCATACATTGTTAAGAGCTTTATAAATTTTAAATTACTTAAGATCGTAAAATAAAGATTGTTTCTTGTACCGTTAAATTCAAAATTCGTATGTGTATTTTAATAAATCATGTACAAATTCTTGGAAGAGATTACATTGTTTGTTTAGTCCGGGAGTTTACGGTGCATTGTGGATCATCTTTGTACGATGGCTACTATATTGCTATTTTATGTCAGTTCGCTGAAATGAAACATAAGTTTCGTTGAACGGAATTAAACAAGCACCGCGTAAATACAGGTTAGCAAAAATAGCGCGATCTTTCAGGCGTACTCTGTGACACGTATGTCAATTTCGATTAAAAGCGAAATTGATAAAACCACAGTAGGATGTACTAGGTACATGTCATTGCGGACATGACATGTACCTAGTGCCTACGGCACTGAGTATTGGTTGACCACTAAGCAGACGGATAAAATCCACACCGCTGAAATGCGCATGCTTAGGTGTTCTACGGACGTTACAATGTTGGATACAGTGCCGAATATAGTTATACATACAGGTGGCTTTAAAATAAGCCACTAGGCTTATTTTAAAGCCACCTGTATGTATAATAGCCACTAGGCTTATTTTAAAGCCACCTGTATGTATAATTATATTCGGCACTGTATCCAACATTGTAACGTCCGTAGACCACCTAAGCATGCGCATGTCTCTGTAAGTTTTCTGCTACTAAGCAGAAAACTTACAGAGACACGTCTATTGGGTCTAAGGGCACTACACATGGTTTACACATCTAAGGGCATATATATGAATCGTAGACCTAAAAAGCACATGACAAGAAAAGTACTGCAACTGGATTCGAAACTGAAAAGCCGTGGCAGACCCCATTAACATGGATGGTTGTTATGAATAAAGACTTCTTATATGTCAATATTGACCAAGGACTACACAGATTCTTCGACTTTGAAGTAGGACGAATAGAAGAGACAACCCCAATTTAATATAGAGAAAGGACGAAGAAGGAGAATATAAGACAAGCGTATTTTTTTTAAACGCGACACTCCACTTTTCTTTACAGTACTCTTTTTATTTTTTTATGCGATGTTCAGTGACGAGACACTCGCCTAATAGTAATCGTGTTGCCCTATAACAGTTAAACACCTTCTACAATTTAGATTTTCAAAAATCCATCCCAACCCAGAACTACAAGCGTCGTGCATTACCACTGCGCTTGTTAATTTGGGATGTTGTATTTTAAATGTCTTTGTGCCCTTTATTTTAGTAGGCGAAATTGGCCTATAATCTGTAACTTATATCTGTTAATGCTACTGGTTGGCGGTTTAGCAAAATTGTGGAACATTTCTTGGCGTTCTGTATCAAATAATATTACCTCTACACAATATTGACAAGATTCTAGCGTCATCAGCTTTTATTTACATACTGCTGATTGACTTGCTGTTGAATGTAGGCCTCTCTTTAACTTGATTCCATCGTCAGTCACAGCCATCCATTTTTTTTATTTTTTTTTGTCATTTACAAGTATTCAATCAAAATAGACACGTTCCGATCGTATGGAGATTATTAATTTGTATTTATGATAATATAGTGTTTTTTGTAGTCAATAGTCCTGTTTTGTATTCAATTAATTGTTTACTTAAAATGTATGTTACTTAAAACAGAAACTACCACTTAGTGTCACATTTTTTTTTAACACTGAATAAATAAGTAGGAAGTGAAAAAAACACGGGATGACCATAGAAACATTCAGTCGATAAACAGTTAAAGAATTGAAAACAAAAAAATGAATTTTAATAATATTCAAAAAACCTAATTAGCTATTCATTTATTCCGACCACGGTGATGACCGTCACAGTGAGGACTCTCTCAAAAAATCCAAAACACTCATTATGGTCTGTAGACTACATACCTTGAATGTAAATTAGCGAGAACTAAAAAACTTTCCTAATAATTCATGCT
Organism: Agriopis marginaria; assembly: GCA_932305915.1. Classification (NCBI taxonomy): domain Eukaryota; kingdom Metazoa; phylum Arthropoda; class Insecta; order Lepidoptera; family Geometridae; genus Agriopis; species Agriopis marginaria. The sequence continues at coordinate 12,158,732 of OW029926.1, read as the reverse complement.
TAAAACGAAAACAGATGATAGACGGCCGTGTCTAATACAGAATTTATAGCCTTATTACGATTGTTTTCTATTACGGAACAATGAAACCCAATTTTTGTTTCGAAGGCTCGTCACATGACTGATTGTCTGAATTAGATACGACATCTCAAGACATAGGAATAAACATTCCAGACGACGCGAAACTTTAACTCTGACCATAATTAATAGAAATAAAACAAAAACCAAACGCCATAAATTAAGCCAAGCGGAAAGGGTCCGACGCATATCGAAGGACCTTTTAAGAAACCTGTACACTCAAATTCCATTCCGAGGTCCATAGTTAAAATGCTCAAAGAATAGCTATTCATTAGCGGGTGCGAGAATGAGAATTCTTCAGGCACTCTGAATATTCCATCGGCGTAGAGGCTTGTATTGTCTTTAGAAAAATGCCTTAGTACTTGGAAGCTCCAGTGCTAAATTATGTCCAGAGTGTTGGCAACACCCGCTGGGACGCGGCAACAGGCACAGCTCGAACATCCTAGTTCATTATCTACTGATTCCTTAGATTTTATTGCCTTCCGTGGAAACAATGGGCAAGATATTTGCCATGTGATTAATCTTAGCTCAAATTTATTCTTACAGGAATATAACTTCGGTGTGGACTGTTACTTTATCTCCAGTGGAAATCTGATTTACGAAATCAATTAAGTAACGATTCGAGCATGTCAACGCGACACCGAAAAGCGAATTAAAAGACACGCAACCATTAAGACCGTGTAAAATTATTCAGCATCCTGTCGAAAAGGTAGCACAAAGTTAGCATTTTGCATATTAAAAGAAACGCTTGCCTTATCTGGCTCATCGGCGATTCTGTTCACAGATATTCTCTGGAGTAAAACAGAGTATTCGAGAGACCAGTTCTTACGACCGTATGTTCACATTAGGGCAAAATTAAGTGCTGTTATGTGTTCAGTTGTCACATTAAAATTCTTCGGGCTACTTCACGTCGCGGCAGAAAAATAAAGCGTAGGGCTATTGGCAGTACAATTATCCGATGAATCGTTCGTGGTGAAACCTAACTTAGTGTCGATTTATCCAGTGTCCGCTTTAAAGTGATTCCGCAATGTGCACGCTTTAAGCACCTGCCGTAACGCCTCTTTCACAGATACCGCGCACGGGTGTCTATAGTATTCAAATGCTAGTTTACCGATTGTATGAAGAGGGAATATAAGTTTTAACTTATATATAGAGTTCATAATAATTATTGATGTTAGGGATGAATAAAAGTCGTAAATAAATTAAACTGACACTCACTTGCATACAGTATGTGCTTAGATTGGGAAATATTACGACAGAGTACGAGGGACTATAAGAATGAATGAGTAAGATGATAGCTATTTGACTGACTGTTAGTTACTCTGTGATAAAGTTTTTTTTTACATATTCCCTTGAATTTGATTGCCAATATTTACTAAGAAGTTAATTCACAAATGACAAAATGCCTAAATGTGCTGCAGAACTTTTCTCAAAATCTATTAAAAAAATTTGGATGATGCGATGACTCAACTGGCCGTATCAGTCATTTCCGTGGCGAGTCGATTGGTCACGAGCATTGAGATCAAATTAATTGTAGGAAGGACTAGCGATCTGTGACGGGACGAGATGGAATCCCGAGGGAAGCGCAGTCTACCGGGTTACTCTTTTTAATTATAAAGTAAAAAAAAAGTCTAAAGCGAGGCTAAGTTTAAGGAGTAGTCTGTGTTTTATGTTATTGTAGAAGTTAAAGGGACCATTTGTTATACTAATAAATTTAAAAAATTCAGAAACATCTACAATATAACTTTGCTGGAAAACTTTCTTTACTTTTCCAAGCAGACTGGAAATTCCACAAAACGATTCTCTCTCCAATAATGTTTTATTTATTTACTAGGAAAACGTAATTTGATATAAGCCGAATTGTTAAAGCCACAGTAGAGCCATAATAAAATGAAAAAGAAAAATATTTGATCCATAGTTTTGATGCGACTTTACACTAATGATGGAAATTAACGCTAACATAATTAATGGGGTAGCTCCATATTACCATTTAAATTGTAGTTTTGGTACGTTTTGGTCATATGAAATAGAATAAAATAATTATTAACGTTGATTAATAGCATTATCTCGGTATTAACTAATTCTCCTTTTAATGTAATTTGTGTTTCACACGTAGCTTTAGGAACCTGATAAAAATGATGATTTGAGACTCATGATTAAAAGAAACTAGAATTATTTAAACTTTTTAAACAAATGGATTATTGTTCTCGTAAGAACCTCTTACAACTAAATGATAAACATTAAATCAATGATTTTACAATGATTGTGCACTAAATAGGGCTGTTGGAGCAAATACAAGAAAAGACACCAATAGATTCTTAAAAGATAATTTGTGTATAAAACATATTTACCTTGATCAGGTCGTAGTTGGAGCCACTGATATTTCGGCGCAGATACATGCACCATGTCTGCCGTGAACACTGCATTTATCGGGAGCTCCACCCGCGACCTTATCACAGCAAATATCTTGCAATACCTATATTTTTATTTTCTTTGTTTGTTATACCTACCTATGTACATAAATAAAATACCTATCCCGTTAATAATCATGTTTTTTTTTATTAACTTATACTGTCCCACTCCTGGGCAAAGGTCTCCCGCATTTCTTATGATTTATATAACTTTTTTTATAGGGCAGTTGCTTTTATTAACTAAACAAAATACAAGGTAACATACTATAAACAGTTAAACTGCCCATAGACCATTGAAGGTCTATCTTTTGCATTTAGATAACTGTAGTGAACAACCGTGACAGTTTAAAACAGTGTTATTTCGATCAAAAATACAAATGTAACACTTTCAACACATTGAAATTATTCAGCAATTTTAGTTTATATTGTCCAAAGTGTAACTGGAAACTTTCAAGGTTGTTAGCTTTCTGCCTAGGATGGATACGCGGCATTCAACGTTCTATCCGGAGTAGACAGCTACCGTTCGCATCTTGCAATTTAATTGCGGTACTGTTATCGTTGATACAACGTTGATTTAATGTAAATAAAACCGGTTTTAGAAAAACCAATCACTCGACGTCGTGTGATAGCCGACGGATAAAATCTATCAACTACTTTAGATGAGATTCCCATGTAAAATATAAGAGTTATTCCAAACCACAAATCCTTGAAAGATAGAAGTTTCTCTAAAAATATTGGTTAAAACACTGTATCATTATGAAATCGAAGACAAAAAAATAGGCACTTCTCTAGATTGCAGCTTTTGATTTAGTTGACAAAAAGACCAGTGGCAATGATGTAATATTATGTGACCGTGTTAAATAAGATTTGCTATTGGCACCAGATTAGTTCGCGGAAGTTTAGCGTTAAATTTTTCACAAATTATGACTTCCAGGAAGTTTCATTCTAAAAACCATAAATAACCAGTGGAGTGTGAATAAAATATGTTTTGGATTCCCTTCTCGATCTCAAAACCTCGCAGTTCATTCTCACGCCCAAATAAAATAAAGTTCGTCTACGTCTTGATCGATTTTTTTTAAACGGAATTTAGAATTAATTGTTTTCGCTCACATGGTTTCTCAGAAGTCCAGGATTTATTTACCTGAGACTAGGTTCTTTGATATATTTTCAATCTGGCTTATTTAATAAACAATATTCAAGCCAACTACCAGTTGACAGCGTATCCAGCATTCTGGCAGCATTACCACGCTAAATGGCATAATGCTTATGCGTTGAGCCAGAAACACGCCAGCATTCTGAAAGATATTTGGCCAGTCTAACTGTATTTGTAGTGCTTGTATTTTGTTTAGTTAATAAAGGCATTAACTATGTTATTTTTTCTATATCGTAATTTTTGGTAAACAATTTTGATTTGTTAGAGCATTTTATCTTTTATTTAAAAAATCGATTCCAAGTTCCGATGTTCAAAATTTATAATAAGTGAAAAATGTTAGTTATGGTTGCAGGTACTTTTGTTTATATTGCAATCATAGAAATATCTTTCTGTGAAATTAGGTTAATAACATGATATATTAATAAGTGACATTGTTTTGACCATTATTTTTTTCATATATATAGGTATTTACGGTACTGGTATTATGCTATCTCTCTAGATTTGTACGTCCATAAAACATGATACAAAATGACTATTATTATTTTAACACCTATTGTACACACGTTTTTAAATAATTATGTGTATGATTTACTCTTGTTTTTTTGCACTATATTTCTATCTTATCTTAAACGTATCGTACGATGTATCTACATCTAATTCAAATATAAATTGTACGGTTTGAAGCAAAAAAATAAAGTTTCATCAATGCTTCCGGTTAAAAAGACCTTATTATTTCACATTACACAGCGTCTATTTTTTGCTCTCGAATGTTTCATCTCATAGTATATGCTTATGTCCATTTCCCAAATTACATTAGAGATGGTATCGGTCGCAAAATCCATTACATTATTATCAAGTATATAATTTGAATCATCAATTTTATGGTGCCACTTACCCACGGGCGTGCATTAAGTGTTTTCAATTTCACTGTGTGGTTTACCGTTAACAAAATACGGGTATCAATCATAATCTTCTTTGGCGAGATTCGCTCAAATATTTGGCTCGTTAATAGGCCCTGAACCTACTTCATGCTGCGATATAATATTATTAAGTGTCATACAATAAAAAACTCTACATTATTGGTCAACACGAGTAAATTAAAAAAAGCAAACATAGTTTAAACTACGTAAGGTTATGTCATAAAAGCAAAGATAACTTTTACGAAAGTCATGGTTATGTTTACTTACTTAGACTTAAAACATGGACGTTTGCTGTATAATGAATTTTAATAATTCTAGTAATTGTTTTAATTATTGATTAAAATTGCAGCGTGATTCTTCATGACGATGATGTTACCTTTTTGATTATGGTGCGTTTTGAGCCTTGTACCAATTCTGAACATAGAGAATATCGCGGATAGGAGCTAATTGCATTTTAAGAGGTTGTTTTGATTAATATCGTAAGGAATGTGGTCAACAATTGTTTCAATCTTTTATGAGTTTTTGAAATAGAAAGTGAACTGGAATAGAAAAGTGACAGTAGAGTGAATAGGAGTGTGAGTGAGGGATAGGGTTACTTTCAAATGATAAACTATAAATAAATAAATATTCGGGACATTTTTGCACACACGGTCATCTGACCCCAAACTAAGCAAAGCTTGTGATATGGCTGCCAGAGACTGATATACATACATATATAGGTTTAAATACATACTTAAATAGATATTAACACCCAGATATAGAACAAACACAAATGTTCATCACACAAATGTTTGTCCTAGGTGGGAATCGAACCCACGCCCCTAAGCTCAGAAGGCAGATTCACTACCAACTGGACCAACGGGCTATCATCATCAAACTCTATTGATTTTATAAAACAAATTAAATGTTTCTCTAATGTGTGAAACTTTTCAATGCAAAATAATTTAAAACTTCTTTTTATTAGCTTACTAGCTGCGCCCCTCGGTTTCACCTGCGTAGTGATGAAAAATGGTGATGATGATTATGATGAAAAATTGCGCCATTTTACAGCCCTTGAACTATCAACGACATCATCATTTCAGCAATAGGACGTCCACTGCTGGATATAGGCCTCCCCCATCGATATCCAAAAGGGACGGTTGGAAGCGGCCTGCATCCAGCGTTTCCCTGCGGTCTCTTTTAGGTCGTCTGTACATCTTGTGGGTGGACATCCTACGCTGCGCTTACCAGTCCGTGGTCTCTTTTCCAGAACCTTTCGGCCCCATAGGCCATCTGTTCTGCGTGATATGTGCCCTGCCACTGCCATTTTAACTATTATTATTAACTATACCCGTGCAAAAAATCAGGTCGTTCCGTTGCTCTGTTGCTGCGTGAAAGAGGAACAAACAAACCAACAAAATTTTCACCTTTATAATATTAATATAGTATGGTATGATATCAATAATTTGGCTATTATAGCATTGCATTAGTTGGAGTAAAATATGAACAAAGAAGAATATAAATAAATCCAATGGCTAAGGTAATTCACATTCGATGCCAATGATAATGATTAAAAGAGCTATAAATTCTGAAGTAATTTCTTGGCGATAAAATATGTGCGGACGGAAAGCGCAATTATTTTTTAAGCCCCCTGCCGCTGCAGTAAAATCTACAAGATATTTGTCTTGGCAGGATTTAGTGTCAATTTTCATTCCGATTACAATCAATTACCTACGTTAAGTAAAATGGCGGATTTTAAAAAGGATGGTCTGAAGGAAGTATAATTTACCGAACGTCTTTTGTAAGAAAGTTCATTTTGCACACACATACTATTTATTTCATAAAGCATTGATTGATAATTTAACTTTTACTACAGTAAAACTTTTATTTGGCCAAATCTATTCACAAAAATAATCATGGCAGCTTTTTCATTGCTCTATCAATAAAAACACATTGCACCGGCAATCTATGAACAGTTAGTGGTGATTATAGTTATCATAAAAATTATAATGCAATATATTATAATTGCAGTGTATTTTTACGATTATTGCAGTTTGTAAGTTGAAACTTTTTATAACAGATTCTAGAAGTTTAAAATAAGTATAATATATATCAATCAATCAATCAATCATAACCAGCCTTTTAACAGTCCACTGCTGGACTTTTGCCTAACCCTAAAGGGTGGGGCCATATCCACCACGCTGGCCCAGTGCGGATTGGTGGATTCACACACGCCATTGAATTCCATCTCCGTACGTATGCAGGTTTCCTCACGATGTTTTCCTTCACCGAAAAGCCAGTGATATGAAAATCCGTACATAAGCTCCAAAGAGCTCATTGGTACGCGCCCGGGGTTTGAACCCGCGACCTCACGCTTTCAAGTCTAGCGGTCTCCCAAATGGGCTACCACGGCTGCCTATAAATAATAATATATCTATAGAAAATTATAATTATGATATAAACAACCACTTGGTTAACCCAAACGAAGGTGGTGTGAAAAACAGGACTTGTACCTATTACAAAAAACCAAAGATGCCAAACCAATGACCAAAGCCAATGATGGAAAAATCTACAAAAGTGGGAAGGAAAACCTACGTTTAGAATTGTTTACACGGGGCTAGTAACAAATCATCACACATCAAATCATCAGCCAGTAAACGTCCACTGTTCCCACACTGCTCCTGCGTCTACTGCTGCTCTCCTGAGAGGCCTCCCACTTAGAGAGGCGTGTTGCCATAATCCCCACTCTTGTCATGCGGCTTGTGGATCGCAGGACGTTCACCTTGAACTAATAGGACGCTGCTGCCCATCTTCTGGTAGTTCTGGTCGCAGATTTAGGACATACCCGGGTCAATACTTACCATCACAAACAAACCATTTTAACAATTATTCATACTCTATTATTATTTGAATATTATTGTATCTAAATTTGTTTGTAATACTTTACCAATAACTGTATTAAAAAAACATGTTGTGAATACATTTTTAGAAATATGGTTTAGTTTAAAATTGTATAGTCTACTCTAAGTTTAAATTGTTTTGACCATATTTAGTTTTGTGTACCTATAAACTAAATAAATAAATACTTAATATCAATTTCATACTTATCAATATTATAATTAAATACTACTTCAAGTCAGAAGTATCATCAACATCCACATAGAGTTTTTTTTGCAACTAGGTAACGTTTTCTAAATATATTTCTACAAAGTAATCTTCGATCTTCAAGCATTTCTGTCACCAGCCTTCACGCATTTCTCTATCGAAGCCGTCCTGTCATTTGTCCGATACGTCTGTCTAAGTCAGTTCAAATTCATGTTCGGCAGTAGCACAAAGCTCATAGGAGCCAAGTCTATCGAATTAAACCATCATTTTGGACGACATTATCGTAAGACGACATCGGTAGCAGGCATTTGCTTTTTAACTTTTTTTTGGGGCTGATGCGTGACGGGTGTCATAGGTTTTAATGTCTTTTAAATGTTGAAGATTATTTTAATACTGTGGTATTAGAATCGTAAACGTTTCTATCTGTATAAAGTATTCAAGTATAATAGCACTTAGTGGTTTTATTGCAGAAGAATAGATAGGTTTCAAATCCAGTCTGTATTTTGTCTTATTACTTACAAAATTATCTTCAATTACTCAATCATAGGGACGACATACTTAACCAATTTTTTTTCAAACTATATATCCAGCAAACTTACTGTATACGGTGGTATTTACGCTTTTATCAAGTACCTACATCATGAGAGCCTGTCAGATATTATTACCATCGCCGTGATGGATGGCTAATTCTTCCACTATATCTGATTGGTGTAAAGATGCGTGGGACAACAAGCACAATGCGTCATTTTATACATACTTATATCATGAAAAATCAATGTATCACCTGGCATTTAGAATCGAATGTGGAACTTTAAATGCTCCAGATTTGATCTCAAACTGCTTTATTTAACTAGTCATTTGTTTATTTTTATAATAAGCCCAGTTTTAGTTTTAAGTAGTATCAGCATATCATGCTCCTACTGCTGGGACACAAGCCTTCTCAGAAATAGAGAGTAGGCCCTATTCACGGTGGATTGGTGATAGTGGCAATTCTTTTGTGTGGTTGAGGTAGAGCCAATGTTGAACCGAAAAAAAAACGACACAATTTTGTTTTGGTTGACACAAGAAAAATGTCTAGATTTTCTATAAACCTTAAATAACAGCATTTCTCTATGATAAGCAACCAGTAAATCCAACATAGAACGGATTAACGATCTTTTTTTAAGCATACTCATAATATTGGTACACCCAAATTGTCGGTCCAATTGACCGCCAATTGCTCGCAAAAACTGCCAATAAATGCCATATAAATACCGATCGCAGGCATAAAGAACATAAACATTGTTCTTTAAAACTGTTTAAACATGGGCCCGACATGCCAATCGAGCCCATACGTCCGGACACGCAATCACTGTTATTTAAGATCGCATTCATAATTCGATCGACGTAAATGTTCAAACAAAACTTGGTACATGCAAACAAATTTACCGAAATCGTTCCTTGACCGACGAAAATTACGGCCGGTTTCAATGAACATGGTCTGGCGAATGGGAAAGAAATTAAGATTGATTAAGGTCCATGAAAGATGAACTAAAGGTACGATAACTACGACCACCTTATCTGTAAAGTTGAATAGTAGGTCACCTTCGCATTTTGTTTTAGAATAGTAAAGTAAATTTTTTGAAAACAAACCTGACTTCTAATCTACTAGCCCTGTAGAAATCGACATAAAAAGGCTAAATTTGCAAAACATGTTTTTTTTTGTGATGGCTAGCATTTGACTACAACTCACTTGATGGTAAGTGTTGATGCAGTCTAAGATGGGGCACGTTTGTCCATGAGGTGCCTATTCACCGTTGTCTTGAAGAGACCCAGGTTGTACCTTGTAGGGAACACCGAGGCAGGAAGCGCATTCCATTCCTGTGCAGTTCATATTAGGAAGGAATTTTGGAAACGCTGCGTGCGGACTTTACCAAAGTTCACGATGTAAGGATGGAATGTCCGCCTCGATGATCTATGGCGGAAATTGGTTGACGGGATCAGCTTAAACAGCTCTTGTGCACATTCTCCAAAATGAACGCGATAAAAAATGGACAGACAAGCCACCTCCCGCCTGTGCTGGAAGGCTATAGATGTAATTCTGGTTTTTTAGTATGTTGTATGGACCAGTTAGGATAGTGTAAATCTAAATTTGCAACTTCGAAAAACTTGTGCTCGCTGCGCACCATGCGTAAAACTGCAAAATTTTGGAACTTTTTAATGTTTTTGCTCTAAAAGGCATAAACTATGCGTTTTTTGACAAACATACTTTTAATATGTTTTAAAACATATTGAATTTGAACAATTTACGCCCAACTATAGGTCTATAAACTCTATAGAGACCAAGCTATGGTCCTTCGAAGATGGTCAAATTTTCCCGAAAATTTTATTTTCATATGTTTCCATAACCAAAGAGTGAAAATGGGACCCTATTACTAAGGCTTCGCTGTCTGGCTGCCCGTCTATCTGTCTGTCTGTCCTACTTTTTAACGGCTATATCTTTCTGACCGTAATAGCCAGTTGAAATATTCACAGAATATGTAATGTTACGGCGGATTAACTAAGAGATTAAAAGAAATTAACAAAAAAAAATGAATACGTGTAAGCACATTTACAAGAAGCACTTCTAGTGATATTTCATGTTTATATTCTGAAGTCATAGCATTATTTCCAAAGGGCAGTATCCCAGCAGGTGGTGACCATGGACCGGTCACTACCGACACTTCTCACAGATGTAATGTCCTGTTTAAATTCCAATTGTAGCAGATAACAATAAGTTGGGTGAAATTGCCTATCAGATCACAGGAGGCTCGAAATGTTATGAATAAATACGATAAATTTCTGTGTTCGTTTTCGGTTCTTTAAAGTCTCGTACTTAAAAGCTGTTTACTTTTTAGACTGGAGAAGCGTTGGCTTTTGTCAAGATAACAGCTAGAAAATATAGAATTGGAGTAACTTTTACTTAATGGCTACCAGATGACTGCATTGGCAGTAAATGCATTTATGGACATAAAAATGTGGACTATTGCATAAAGACATAGGCCGTGACCAGCATGCGTATCCATAAATTCTTAGTTGCCATCAAGGCTTGTGAGGTACTTGAATATAAACGTAAAAGATACATAAACATTAAGATAATTTTCACATTTAATTAAAACGTTGCCAAGCAACCAAACTACGGAAAATAATGTTCCCAGATGGTCATGGTTAATAACATAAGCCAACTACAGCATAAGCAGCCTTAGCCTGAGCTATTTGAAAATGTAAATTATTTTTGGTCAGTAATTTCCAGCATACATTCTGTGCGTATTTCCACTAAAAAGTCGAATGAATTTTTTGTGGGAAAACGGAATCAAAAGATATAATGTGTTGTTGAAAATTGTTATTGTTCACTCCTTTTATATCTTCTACAAGATATTAAGGACACAAAAATTAACAACTTACTTTCAAAGTCCAAATTTCATCGGAGAGAGTTATTCAAACAACGGACACATTAAATACCATGGTCAAGAAAAGTATGTAATTGATAATCGAATGTCTTTTTTGAAAAAACACACACACACACACACATAACTTTTAATCTTTTCTGTACCAGGGTTAAAATTTCGAAGGATTCAAAATTAGTCTATAGAATTTAGAGCACCAAAGCATTTCTCTATCTTTAAGACGTCCGGTTATACTCTTAAGTCAGAAATCGTGATGCACTTAAAAAACAATCACATCCATTAATCGCTGATAGAGGCAATTCAAAACAATTGAACATCGCAAATTGGAGCGTTTAGAGATTATTTGACAACGTTTAGGATCAATTTATGGACTTTTAGACTTTGGAATGGATATTCTAAACAGCTTTCATTAATATAACCGATAACCGAACGAATATAACCGATTTCATTAATATTTTTTTTAGATTGCTCATACTTTGTAGAAGTTTCTGAGACAGGACAACGTCTGTTGGGTCAGCTAGTACATAATTTTGTAATTTACAAACAGATACAAATTTAGAAAACAGATCTGATGTAAGATGTTTATGTGTATTTTGTAGCGATGATAGCTCAGTGGTCGGCGCTTTAGCCTTACAATTTTAAGCTGCTGGTAAAATAAAAATCATCATCATCATCATCATCAGCCAGAAGACGTCCACTGCTGAACATAGGCCTCCCCCTAAGGGGGGGTTTGCCATAATCCCCACGCTTGGCAGGCGGCTTGGGGATCGCAGGAGGTTCCACCATTCAAGTAGGAGGATGCTGCTGCCCATCCTCTAGTGGTTCTAGTCGCAGTTTTAGGACGTACCCGGGTCCAAAATAAAAATAAAATAATAAAATAAAATCATTTATTTCAGGCACTTCAATGACCCATAAAATAAAATACAAACTAACACTACAAATAAATAAAATGATATCACGCTGTAAAGAGGCGCTCATCTACTTAAACCTAAGTGTAAATCTAAAGTCTAAGAAGCACAATAGTGCTGGGTCATTTTTTGTTGCCATCCATGTGAACCGAGACCCAATGTTTAAACATTGGGCTCCTTAAATCGTCAGAGACAGCCTCGAGTATCCTGTTAGCGGAACGACGCAGGCGTTGCCAGAATGAAGCCACCCTGGTTCTGATTACAGCGAAGAAGTCGGGAACCCCTGCCTCAGCGAACATGCTCGACGCACTGCAGTAACGCGGTAGCTTCATAAGAGCCCGGAATGCGTCATTATACTGGACTCTTATGGTGTTTATCTCTTTTCGTGTGAACGTTGTCCATAGCTGGCACGTATAGCACAAGCAATACCCTTTAAAAAGAGAGTGGTCTTTACGTTCGTACTGCACTTAGCGAACCGGCGAGCAAGCATGTTACCTCTGACGGCAAGGGCCCTTCTCTCGCGCTCAATATCTGCATTAGTAAAGGATAACGTCGTGAGGAAACCGTAGCCGTTAATATTCCGAAAACCCGTACGGCATGCTTTGGTTCCATTTTCATTGTGCGAACTGCTAGTCTGTAGAATGCGCTGCCTGAATGGGTGTACCCCGATAGTGGTACAATTTGGCTGTCTTTTAATCACGAGTGAATCAGTTTCTTCCAGGCATGCGTGCTCAATCGTAGACCGCATCATCGCTTAACATCACGCGAGTTGGTGGTCAAACGCAAGCTTATTACTAGAAAAAAAAAGGATAGGAGCGATTTTCTAGTACTCGGTTGGCTAGCTACCAAAGTTGAAATTCTGTCAATCACATCCCAGTGTGTTCCGACAGCTTTGCTTGAGAACTAATTCATTCCAGGCTAGATGCGTTTAGGATTTCTGACCATATTAACATCGCGTGTCAAATGAGAAAGCACTCACAAAAAAATCTTCAGCTTAAAAAGTGAGAAACATTTAAAATAACTGCTTTAAAATACCTTAATGTTGTAGTCGAGGTTAGGTTAAGAAGGAAGTTTATATCAGACTAATGTTATTTTTATAAATGCAAAAGTATGTTTTTCCGCACTCAACTTTCTAACAACTGAACGGATTTCAAATGATAGATAATACTAACTATAGATAACGATAGAGAGAAACTCTATATTGTACAAAATTACAAATTGGTTAAAAACACTACGGCAACACACAGGCAACTACGGCGTGATATTTGGTATGGTGGTACCTTATACGCTGGATTAACACAATGGGCAACTTTTTATCACTAAAATATTTCTGGTCTGTTATCAGCAATTCGCAGTTTCACCCCGCATTCTTAGACTAGTCTAAGAATGCGGGAGTTGCCAACAGCTTCACAAAATTAAGCTCAAACCCACACGTGTGTAATATACCCAGTAATCAAATCGCTCGTGTGTGCAGCATTGTGTTTACATCGGAGACGCGTGATCTTAGATTTGGACGCCCCACTTCCGAGCTTGGAATGTATAGCGTTCTAGGCGAATGAATTTTTGGAGAAGGTAAAAGCTACACAACATTTAAACGTTTTAATCATACGTCATTCTAATATTATAAATGCTTTATTTGGTGGAGGGTATTAGTATGCCATTTCACAGGTTTTCTTAGTATTGAATTCACCTTGGAAATATATAATGGCACCATGTATAAAAATTTCTTTATATATACATATATTTTATTTTATAAACGTTTATTTATTACGTTTATACAATTTATTGATATCAATAAATTGTCATTCCATTTAGTTTCGTTCCTTTCCGTTTCGCTCGAATCCATTCCGTTCCTTTTAGTTCCTTTCCGTTCCATGTAGATTTATTTTGTTTCGTTCACAACAAACACAATATAACGTTCACATTTCACAGCAAGTCAGCTATAAGCTATATTATCCACCTCCCAGCTCCATCATCAGATCTTTTTGCCAAAGGTAATGACTTCTCGAGTTTGTACTCCTTTGGTTTTAACGTGTCACAAGTATTCTTAAAGATAAAGATCATTTATTTGCATACAACATGAGAATTTTTGTGCATTTTCATACACAAAAGATGTTAAAATCAGATGTTAATCTTATTTCAGTTTTTTTTATGTATAATTAAGTAATTTGTTAAAGACTCGTATAATGTTATGTACCTACTACCAAAATCCTTTTCTCTACTTCATAACTTCACGTTCCTTTGCGCCGCGTCCAATCAAATTTTCACGGTACATATTTCACAACGAATTTGTCAAGACCACTGACTCTTTGTAATTACTCATCTCGTACCGAATTGATATTACGACCTACAATCATACTATTATACTAACTGATGTTAAATTGACCGAAGCTTTATGATTGTTCTATAGATACATTCTTGTAAATGTTTTTAAAGTCAAATTTAGTTATTATATTTTTTGTTACAATTTCAAGAGGAATTAACATCTAAATTAAATTTGCTTTTTCCCCATACAGATCCAAATGAGCATGGAAATGGACAAGTTGGAAGTGGATAGTTACAGAAAGTCATCAAAGATAATCCGTTTGCTAATAAATTTAGTTTTTTTTTAAATATGAATTTTCTGTCGGTGGCAGTTCTTAATTATGTAAAAATATCGCCAAGCACCTAACAACGGTGTGTTAAGACAGAATCACTTAAGAGCCAGCTTTTATCTCAGGCTGTGTTTAACATCGTCACCCATACCGTCACTTAACATCAGGTAAGCTGTGGTCAAAGGCCTAGACTGTTAACCAAAAACAAAAAATAAATAACAGTAAATAAATAAACATTTTTTTTTCAAGTTTTGACTCGTCAGTGAGTTGTATTTTAATAAACTGTGGAGAACTCTTGCTCTTTAAATAAAATCACGTCATGATAATGGCGTCGATTCTGTCATACCACTCACTATACTAAACCAATCGGACAGGGCTAAAATTATCTGCCGCTCTTTTCATTTTAATATATGAGAGAAGGATGACAACAATTTTAGAGCTGTCAAATTTAGTTTAGATTAGAGTACAACAGAATCGATGCCATTTTCAACCAAATCAAAAAAAAAATAAAAAAATAGTATATTCCGGTATTAAGGTATATTCCGAACTCCAGTTCGGAATATACCTTAGTGAAGCCTAAGCAAAACATATTTTATTTCAGCCCACAGTCAATTAAATCGTCATAAATATTATAAACGATCAAAACCGTGTGCTTAGAAAGGACATAGCATTAGAAAGTGGATTTATCCCATCAGTAAGCGAACCGAAACGCGATAGAACGCTCACATGATGTGAGATACGAATCTATTATAAATATAATATGACAATAGTGTATTAACAATGAAGTAGATGAAGCAACCGACATGGCACTCAAAATACATCAAACAGACAGTAAGAGTATTTGAATGTAAAACTACGCCCATACTCTAAAAGAGATTTTTTGTTCCTTTATGTACTGCATAATTATATTTTAAGAATTGACAGTTTTGTGTGTGAAGAAAAACCAGGGAAAGATGACCAAGGAAATGGTACTGTAAAGAAGAAGATCTCTGGGCAAACAAACACCTGTGCAAACTGAGGCGAGAGAAAAATAAAACAACAAGCATGAAAATGAAAGAAGATTGTATATCTAGAAGAGAAGAGAAAATAATATGGGCAAGACCCTCAAAATATTGTGGTATCCGAAGAAAATAAGCGAGCAAGTACGCGTAGTTACAAAGCATAACAGATATTATAACGGGGAATGCTCTGATGAACTTTTTGACCTTATTCCTCCATCCCGGTTTTACCACCGAACCGGCCGCCATCGCCAGAAATGCCATCCGCACATTACAGATGCGTGGAAGTCTCGCACTGTTCGATTTGACCGATTGTTTCTGCCACGTACCTGTAAGTTGTGGAATGGCTTACCACCTTTGGGTTTTCCTCCGAAGTAGAATTTGGACTGCTTCAAACGAAGGGTGAATAGAGTCTTCAAAGGTAGGCAACGCACTGACAATGCCCCGGGTATTGTTTAGTGTCTATAGGCAGCGGTGACCACTTACCATCAGGTGGCCCGTAGCTTGTTTTCCACTTATTCTATTAAAACAAACACTAAAAGTAGATAGATACCAAATAATAAGTGCAACTTAGGCAAAGAGGTCGCCCGAAGAATCCAACTCGGATGGGCAGCGTTTGGGAAATTGCGTGACATCTTCTCGTCCAAGATACCACAGTGCCTCAAGACGAGGGTCTTTGACCAGTGTGTGTTGCCAGTGATGAAATATGGTACTGAGACGTATTCCTTAACTGTTGGCCTTTTGGAAAAACTCAGAGTCACTCAGCGGGCAATGGAGAGAGCTATGCTCGGAGTTTCTTTGCGCGATAAAATCCGAAACGTGGATATTCGCCAAAGAACCAGAGTCACCGACATAGCTGTTAAAATTTGCAAGTTGAAGTGGCAATGGGCAGGCCACATCGCTATAGTGGTTTACCTATAGGATCACTCTACCCTGCACTAGGTCTCTAGGGTGATGATGATGATGAAATAATAAGTACCTAATTGCGATGACTATTTTGTTGATAATCTGTAAGATCATGACCAGCCTTACTAGGGCTTGTATGTACTGTGTCGGTACAGGATAAGGATCGGCTGGGTTCATTCATCATTTTGGGACTTACTGCACGGTGGGAATATTAGTGATAAACAAACTGCTCTAGATGCTTATCGTGAAGTTTAAGTCATTAATAGTTCGAGGCGTCGATGTTCATTGATATTTGCTGGAATATTTTAGTTTAAGAGTCGATATATAGTCAACACAAATTCAAGTTTTGCCTCTTTGCGAAACAGGGACTAAAATATGCTTTCTACGCCTGCAGGAAGAAATACGCATGAATCGGCACCCGCCTCAGAACTAAATTACGGAAGCGACATATGCTAAAAACTTCAAATAACTCAAGAACTATTTTAATTTTAAATAAAACGAATTTACATTAAACTACATTATACAAATGACCATTAGAATACGAATAAATAAATTGTTACGAACTTCCAGACGCGGAGAAAAAACTTAAAACGTGTTTTAGAAAGCCTGTTTTCGCCGAAATATTCTATCGAGAAAAGTTTCACCAATCATGTTTCCAAAATTACATTTAACTTATTTGTATACTTAACTATTTATAACCAAAATATGAATTTGTTGCTGTTTGCCATAACCGCGTAAATTGATGCAACGCTACCCAAGTACACGACATATAAACTCTTAACTATGATTATTTGGTCTCATTTGATCTGTCAGGGAACGGACAATTTTGGATAGGTGTCTGCAAGTGGAGTGCTAGTACTTGCAACTGTGCGCAACAACGGAAACCTCCAAAACTTTAATACTAGAGTTGTTTAATTACTCAGCTAATACGAGAGGGATCCAGAGGGCAGAGCCCATCAAAATAGATAGACAAAATAAATAAAAAAAAATGAGCACAAAAAAAATGTGTTTCTTAAGACCACACGATAGAAGTGAAAACTTCATCAAGGTTGACTAAGTGCTCTCTCACTTCCTTAATCGACTCGAGCCGACTTTACCCTAACGATACTTTACACTTTACTTTTATACTTTACCCTACATCTGAGCGTGACGGTCACGCAAATGCAGTGCTTTTTCTCACCCCAAAAAGTGCTCAACGTGCCCAAAGAAGTTTTCACTATAAATATTTGAAGCAGATTTGATGCCATCTGTTATAAAAAAGAGAGAATCATTACATTCAGCTGTGAGAGAATGATCTGAGGAGAAAGGAGTAGCACGAACTCACTATCCTGCTTTGAATAAGTGGATAAAATGTAACTTTTGATAGCCTGGGTTTCAAAGCAGAAACAGTAGCGCTCGTGGCTCGAGTAAGTTTTGAAATTAAGCAACAGACAATTCGGTCGGTCTTCGTATGGTGACTGCGAATGGCATGTACTACTAAGCGTTACCGTGGGTCGGATGACTTAAATTATAAGTTCCGGTTGTTTGCCTTATACCAACAACCTCCTTGCCATATAAGGCTTCTGGTGGTCTAATAACTCTGACATTAGAGCTGCCCTCTCAACCTATATAAACTTACTGGATAGAATTGGCTTTTAATTTTTATCCTTAAAAAGAAAATACAGATACGAATTCTACAAGTATCAGACATTTCAACACCATCAATCCTTTCCTACCCATGTCAGGCGTTTCCGGTAAGAATTTCAAAAAAAGAGTCAAAAAGCAATGTACTTTTGAGTTTTAACCCTTTTTTGGATCCCATCGTGAACATCAATGCTCAAGTTCGAGTAAATAAGCATTTGAGAATGATGAAGATAAGGGTTGGCACTGGCAGTCAAGGAAGTATTTATACAAGCTTTACTGGAATGTTTGTTTCTCATTATCATTTTCTGCGATAGCCTACTGAGCACTGGTCACTCTCTCTCTCTCTTTGTACACCTCTCTCGTCATGCACTCTGAGCAATTTCATCCCTTGGGGATATAATCTCAAAATTTTGTCATTGTAAATACGGGTGTTGTTTATAACTTCTTATTTAAGAACCATAGTTTTATCAATGGAGTGGATAAATAATTTCTAGCTTTTCTGATCTGTAGTCAGTATTTTGATTTCCTTGTACGGCAAGATTCTTTAGTTCACTTCTCCTTAGATTGGTCTATTAATGCTCTCACTCTCTCATACCATGAACTGCCTGGACCTTTTTCTTCGACCCCAAAACTGACTGAAAGATGATGTCAATTTTAGTAACTCGAAGGTAATTTTATAATTGAAATGTTGTTTCACACTTAAGGATTAACTTTTTGAATGCTATAGACAATGTAACTAAACACTTTCGAGTTAGTAAGAAAACGTCATCTCTCAGTCAGCTATTCGCTATTAGCTTACAGGAAGCAAGAATTTTATTATAGATATTGGCATCGATTCTGATGTTCTCTAAACTAAACTTGACAGCTCTAAAATTGATGCCATCCTTCTCTCACATACATACTAAAATTATCTGCCTCTCTTTTCATTTTAGAAAAGAGAGGCAGATAATTTTAGTCCTGTCAGATTGGTTTAGTTTAGTAAGTAGTATGACAGGATCGACGCCAGTGTCACCAATGCTTAAGTTGCAAATACAGCTCAAGAATTTGGAGGCCGACAGGAAAGTGACCGCAGCTTAGCGGATAGAGCATTGGGGGGTTTAAAATACTGCCGACTTTTTTATACTCGTATTTTAACAATGTAATGCAATGATTCGAAACTGCATTTTTGTAATGCTAAAAGAACAAATCTAGATATATATATATAGATATACTAAAAAGATTTTCAAATAGTTGTAGGTATGTACAATTATTTCTTATATATAAAACACAATTTCGTTGTTCCAAAAAATAAATGATCATGTGAAGATTTTGATTTGAACAGGTGTATGAATGCACCTGCGTGTTAATTATTCATACTTAATTAGATTAGGCTAATAAGTTATAAAATTAAGTGGGTATGTTAACAAAAAACTTACCACGTAAATGTAAAAATTAAAATAATTACGTTTAATCATCTTTTAAGTTAGAGGTTATTAGTACTTATGTAGGGCGAATTTTGGACCCGGGTATGTCCTAAAACTGCGACCAGAACCACCGGAGGATGGGCAGCAGCGTCCTGTTAGTACACGGTGAACGTACTGCGATCTCCAAGCCGCCTGCCAAGCGTGGGGATTATGGCAACACCCCTCTCTAAGAGGGAGGCCTTGTTCAGCAGTGGACATTTAATGGCTGATGTAGTGAAGGGCGAATTTTAGTTTTATTGATAGTTCAGGCATTACATTTTTAATTGGAAATTTCGTTGCATAATTATTTTCCATGCAGGCTGATAATGATGAATGACATGAGCTTGAGATGCGCACATAGTTGTAATACCTAACTATTTCTGAGTAAAATTTTCTTGTAATTTTTTTCGAACCATGTTAACCTTAATCAATTTAATCATGTCCTTGAATTATCTTGTCTGCCAGAACATTCTGTACAAATGCTAATAATTGCACTTGTAGCTTGCACTGGCGTTCACTCCATCCATCTTAAAGCGGAATGCACACTAGTTGAATCCAGACGGTAGTGGCGTGGGAGCAACGTCACCATAAAACATTATTGTAGGACACAAAACGCGCCGCCCGCGAACATGATTGAATTTTATTGTGTGCTTACCGCCTTACTCAAACGCTATTTTGCATACTTCATGGTGAAATATTATGACTCTCGCAACGGTTTTCGATTTCTGAACCTCATAAACCAGAGTTTAAGTTGCTGGATAGTTTTACCAATCTAGTTAGTCTAAGTTCTAGTCCAGAGAACAATACTAAAACAGTTTACTGTCGGTTTACGTCTGACGACATTTAATTTCATAGCAAAATTTATAGAAGTCATACTCTGAGTTGTATATCAAAGCGATTTTATTGCATATCGATTTCAGAAGCCGTATTTACGCGAGCGCGGCATTTGGAACTCTGCGCGTCGCGTATGACCACATCGAGTTTACTATTGGCACATCTCCCAATAAAAGCGACGCCATAAATGTAACCCTTGGGGTCGATAAAACACCATCCTGTCCGTATGATGTCACTATAATATGCATAGACTCCGCTTTATTTGAGGTTTACTACGAGACTGGTGGATACAGACGGTTGCGAAACAGGCGAACAAGCGAGTGCGCTCTACCTTCCAGGATTGACAATTCCAAGGGGTCTGGATTCGTTTTTACGCGCTCCTGAATAATATATTAACTGTGGGGGCAAGATTTATGAAGGGTGGCCAGGGTTTTAATCTTGCGAAACGACCATAACAAGAAGTATGGCCAAATTACTGAATCCGTTATTAGGTTACTGAAGCGATTTAATGGCCACTTGAATTTTAGAAAACCCCTTTAATATTTAAATTTAATAGATCACATGGACGGATTTGGGCTATTTTGTAATTTGCATGCGGCGGGTTAATGCGTTCTACGGTCGATTAGGTGAACTTTAGCGGTTTTTGCGCTTGAATTTTAATGTGCCTGTTACTCTTAATGAATTAATCACTTCCAGCAGTAGCCGCTTGACTACTTACTTTATTTAACTGCTCTATTTTGTTGACTTTTCAATATGTTTTTAAATAATATAAAAAGAAAAAAAAAACATAAAGACATAAAACTTTTTTGCTGTTAAATTAATTCAACAACTTTTATAGAACAGCAATAAATTTAAATCGCGGAAAAAATACACGGACCACTTTAGCAAAATTAGACTAATCCTCAGTAATTTTATGTCGAGTTTATTACGCACTACGCCAATAAAATGGCGTTGACATTTTTAAGGATTAATTAAGTTTATTACATAAGAAACCTTGGATTATACTAAGTCTAGATTTTAAATTAAGTGAAATATAAGGCTGACAGCATCGCTATTATTTACGATACTATAAAATTTATAAGGCCAATCTGGGTGTCTTCAAATCACGAGTGAATCGGTTTCTTCTAGGCAAGCGTGCTCCACCGTAGACCGCATCATCGCTTAACATCAGGCGAGTTGGCGGTCAAGCGCAAGCCTATTATTTATAAAGAAAGGCCTCAGACTTAAATTTAAGTCTCATCTGCGATGCTACTCGTGAGGTGCGATTTTATTAACCGATTTCAAGAAGTGAGGTTCTTAATTCGGTCTTTTTTATCTATAAAGCTATATGATTATTTACGTGATATTTATCGTGGTAAGGTTGTGGAATGAGCTCCTGATATATCGGCGCAGTTACATGCACCATGTTCACGGGAAGACTGAGGCTTGTCTTTTAACTATGTAGGTATAATTTTTTGTTTTATGTCTTAAAATTAATTTCTATTCTAAGAATTAAAACCTTGTTCATTGTACTTTTTTTATATAAAGACGATTCTCAAGATGCTACCAAATAAGTAAAGGACAGACTCCTCTTCGTAAATAATAAATGCGCACACCTAATACGCTCCGAGCGAGTACTAGAAGGCTCCTTTTGTACCGGCTAATGGGACTCATTTGCTTTCCGCAGGCACGGCGATGTGATCTTGGCTTGGGTTGCCAGGACGAAATGGCCATTTACCTGAAAGGAAAATTGAAATTAAAAATTAAAAAATGTAACAGTGTTTACTGTTTAGTAAGTAAAAATACAGAATTAATCATAGACAAAATATAGATACGTCGGTAAAACCATGTTTTATGCAACAAAAATATTTATTTTATGGGGTGGGTGGGTATTATATCGTATCGTATGGGAGGAGGTGGGTAGCCGCTTCCAACCGGTCCTTTTGGAAGTCGATGGAGAGGCATATGTCCAGCAGTTGACGTCCTATGACTGAAATGATTATGGTGGAAATAATAATTTTATAATTTTTCTCATAAATTTTTGCCTACCTTAATGCCTACCTTAATGTATTCATTAAATTAGTTTTACATTAAATATTGCACATGTTCTTGTAAATTAGGTTAAGTAAGTGTACTGGAAAATAAAATAAAAATTAAAAAATTATATACCGCCTTCTTTCTTCCTTCAATTCATCACGTTCTCTAGGTTAACCTAATATACGAAGATTTACTTAATATAAGGATCTCCCCATCCAACAATTTGCATCCCAGATGACTAGTACTTACCTACTTGAAAAATTGTGTCATTTATCAAAATTTCGTGTAACTACGACGCTTTGCTCTCACTCAATCTACTTAACACGACCACTCACAGCAAAAGCAGCACGTTCATTCACGTGGGTTCTCACTGGTGAACTTTATGCTTTACCACTGTCGGTAGAGTACTAGGAAGTGAATAAACTTGACCAGAGGGCTGAAACAGTCCTTTTCATTACTCATTCTCGGAGAGTAGGTCTGAAGTTGCCTGAGGAGCGGGATGAAATTAATACATTTCAGCCCTGGGGAGAATCACTTTCAACTGACAGTGACAGTTGACAACTGACAGACACTCAAATTATTAAAAAAAGGTAATTCTATTTTCATTTTTTTCTCCTCATAGGATTATGGTCCCGCACTTCTCGTGCATTTGCCAGTGTCAGGATGTTAAAAAAAATTGGCGGGAATCCGATCTTCATTGTAGAGTTTTGTTTATACTTCCGTATAGCAGATTTGTATTAACACAATGAGTTTATCTGATTCCGAAATGGATTTAACGCCTGATTTTATAAGAGAAAAGGCTAAAGCAGTAGTGGAAAATAAATTTCACACCAAAAATGTTGATTTATATTAAGTAAAATACACTCATATTTTCTTTAGTCAGTTCATGTTTTTATTTTTAGTATCCTAGTATTCGTAATAAAAAGCAGTGTTTACCTCGGGGTTAAAGACTTATTTAGTCCCTTGAACTATTAGCGCCCTCGCTATGCTCGGTTGACAAACCCCGTCTCGGGACTAAATAAGTTACTTTCACCCCTAGGGTAACAATGTATTATTAGGCCGGACCTTAATATATGAGGACATCAATGGTTACATATTATTTTTCTTATTGGTTTCTACGAACTGGTTGGTAAAAAGGCGCTTTGGATGACAACACTGCTCTGAATAGAGCTGGACTCATGTCACTAACGAATAACGATAGTGTTGTCGTGCAAGTCTTAATTAGCACTGAACTTTTGTGGCCTCGATGGTACAGACACAAAGTCTGACTCTTGGTAAAATGAACACCATCCAACATAGGTAACGTATTTAGTGAGAAAAGTTGACAATAGTTACAGATTCTGTAAACGTTTTTTTTTTTCATCAACTTACTTAAGGATTTTCTGATACAAAAGGCTTGTTCCAACATTAACTACTTTATTTGTGACAAAACCTTTCGGTGCAAATTGTGTTTTGACTGTAAGGTAAAAAAAAAAAACTACACACATCTACATACATTATTGTTTTTGTCATATTATATTTATTTTGCTAGACATTTTATTTTAATTAAGTTGAGTCTATACAGTCTTATTCAAAATATTGTATTGGACCTTCAGTGTATGGTGTTCTAATGTACCCATATTTGAAAAACTAAATGAATCTAAACGTGGTGTTTCCGAGAAGCTACATGGGGTTCTTCAAAAGGCGAGTTAATAAAGTCCTTAACGGTTGGCAACGTATTTCTAATGCCTCTGGTGTTATAATGTATTCATAGGCGACGGTGACTGCTTACCATCAGGCGGACAGTTTGCTTGTTTGCCAGATAAGGCATAAAAAATTGTTATATCAATACCATTATGTACCCAATGCTTGGCATAATCCTATTTCACTTCTATGTAACTCTTGTCTATAACAGTACTCTTATCTACGGATTTCTTGCTGCTCTGATGTTTGACCAAGTGATGATGGTGAACCAGGTACCTAGTAGATTCTCTTGGCCACTATTCTGTAGTTGTCTTTATCCACTACCCGTTTTTCCTTGTTTTTAGATGTTTCATCAATTGTTTTCCTTTTAATGCGCAAGTAAAGAGTCACTCTTGTAGCTGACTGGACTTTTACTTTTAAGTTCCAGTGCAAATTTGAATAATGCTGTCGGGAATTTCTTCTGACTTTAGACTGGGTTGAAGTTCAAAGAAATGCTTTTAAGTTAGAGCAAGGATATTACACTTGCGTCGCTGAATAATAGCAATTTATTCGAGTTTTCATTATTTTCTTTGGTAACGAATTTCTAAATGACTTCATACTTTTTTACACGTTTGTCCAAAAACGGAACGTTATGTCGTTACGTTACGTTACGTTTTCAAGCAATATTTAATTATTTTTCTAAAAGCTGAACCGATGTCAATTTGTTGGTTATGTCTAGAATTACTACATGATCAGAATGAAAAATATTGTTTTGATTATTTATTTGTGATTCTAAAATATCGAGATACAATACATATAGAGTCACAATCGTGCCAAAAAAAACCGAACCAAAACTCGGCGCACGCTATGAATTGCGAAGTCTTTTTGGTTTGTTACAAGGTAACCGCGATCCGACTACAACGCCGCGCGACGCCAGAGCTACAATGACATAGCGGACCACTAACGTCGAATACTACACAAGCAACATAACGTCTAAATAGGAGTAAATGTGACATTGTGACGTATATAATTGATACAATGTTTGTAAAATGACGCTCGGACGTTTTTTTGACTGTTTTCACTGAGAGATTGTGACTCTATAGGAATTGTATCTCGATGTTGTAAAATTGTTGTCACAAAAATTTCAACATATTATTTTCGAGTTACGAAATTAATAGCCATAATTTATTGCTTGATTCTGTAATAATCCAAACACTTGTACTAGAAGTTATCTAGTGGTAACGGGCTTTTCGAATTTGATTTCCGATTACATAATTTCACAACTAATATTCTTATAAGTACCATTAACTATATCTTCACGTCTTATCAGAAGCCAATAGACTCCAATAGAATTTGATAAAGCAATAAACACCATCAAATATTATCTAATTGTTTTTCCATCTGCTATTATGACATATTTAGTCAACTTTCACGTGGATGGCTATGGAATTTCGAAATGGAGATCACGTTTATGATACGGCGCGAGTACGCCTGTGTAAATACCAATAGAGGAACATTATAATTATGATAACATCTCGGCCCGAAGAGTCGGTGTTTGGGCATAATATCAGCGTGATCTGTAGACAATGTCCACCGACGCACGGCCCACGTGCGACGCCCCTTACCGATCTCACCTTATTGTTTTTATTCATCGACATCTAAGACATCGATGAGCTTTGGATGCCCGAAGTGATGGAGGAAATCTGAAATGTGGTCATATTCGGCTGTTTCTTGGTATTCGGCCGGATTGGTCTTGAAACAGATTATTTTTATGAATATTTTTTATGTACCTTATATTTAAATTCAAATTGTTTATTTTGAGTAACCGTGGTTCAGACAACAAAATTTAGACAAAGTATATGGTATAAAAAGAATTAGAGAATAGTAATTAAACCTAAGAGGAAATATCTTATACATCATATTTGTCTTTCATGTTTCTATTACTGGGAAACAGGCCTTCTCTCAAAGAGAGAAGATGGGCCCTAATCTACTAGCATGGTAGATTAGGCGCAGTGCATCTTGTAAATATTTTACAAATTATTTTCTAAGATGGTCTTTCATTCCGGCAGCATTGTCATACATCATGGCAATACGCCAGTATTCTGACCACTTTCACCTCCACTTGGGACTTGTTTATTTTTAATTTTGTATTCATATAGCACAGGCTTAGCCTAGCTTAGGGCCTACAGTTATATCTATGTACACACTTATGTTGGCTATTCTTAAGTACTTGACGTTTTAGAAATAAAAAAATACTTAGTTGTTTTAATTACAGTTAGTTTGAGGTTTTATTAGTTTACTTGTACATATAAAATTTTGTTTTTATAAAAAAAAAAAAAAACGTTTCCTTTTATATATCTTTGTCAGGAATATAAATAAATAAATATTTTTTTTCTTGTAAATGTCCACTGTATGCATGCATAATTGGTAAAGTAAGCTTGAAATGAATACGCTGAAGAACATAAAAAAACATGTAGTATAGAAGCTAATTGTAAATCCGGCTAAAACAAAATACACGCCATCTCTGTTCAAATCGATGAGCTTCGAATACCCAACTTGATAGTCCGAACCGTTAGCGACGCAAGCCGAAACGTGAAACGCTCCAAACTCAAATTACGCCATGAATAGGTTTAGGAGACGAAACGGTCGGCTTTATGGGGCGTCAGTAATGGCGTCATAAGCGATCACGGAGACAATATTGATACAAAAATGTTCGAACCTTTTGTAAAATAAAAAGCTTTCGATAGATTTTGTTTCTACAATTTCATTTATTGACACAATTCAATAGCTTCAAACGTTTATCGGATTTGAGTCTACTTATAAGTTTAAAATATACACAAAACTCGTTCGTTTGATACCTTCTTAACGTGTTTCGGTGCCCCTTTGTGTTTTTCAATCATCAATTTGGAGAAAACAGAACGGCAACGTAGCTTTCTTTGGGCTTTGTAATACAAAATAGTATAAAGTCCGCTGGGAGATTTACAAAAAGCAGAATTAATATCGGGATCATTTCGCATTCGACTCGTGTGCAAAAAGGGCTCCCAATTATGCGCAAACGCAGCGTCCACTTAAACTCGTACATTGGCTTCTTTATCTCGCAAATGGAAAGCAAAAATGCGTACCTTTAAAAAATATTTACAGGAGAAAAACTATGGAAAAATTATTCAGCTTGATATGCGTTTGATATTTTTACATTCCTGTCTCTAACGTCAAACAAAAGTTACCCCATATGTCATTGTGTCAGGCGGAGTCGATGCATAATGCATTGTTTCCATTACACTACGAATTTTAACATAAACCCGATGTTAACGTTTATTCCTTGAATAAAATGTGATTTTTTAGTCGTCCAGTGAGTCAGACAACGCCGAGGCCGCTCTAAAGGCTTCCTTTTTGCTTTATCCCACATTCGATAATAAAAGTTGGTCGTAATGCGTATGCCAGTAGTTCTTATTTGTATCTCGTTGTAGTCGTTGTATATCGAGAAATAACGAGTCATATTTTCAATTATGGAGATTCATGCTGGGAAAAATATTTTAATTTTGTACGGTTTGCTGGTTTATATCAATGACGACGTCGTTAAATGTAAAAATATTGTCGGTCTATAATCAACTTTTGTAAAATATGTAAAATATGCATTCGCTAGCATTTAAATAAGGAGTTTTTTATGCCAAATTTGTTTAGCTCTGAAAATAAAATTGTGAAAAACGGAATGTAAACATTTCATGTCAATATTTCACTGTACTATATCAGCTATAATATTACGTTTTCCTTGGATATGTACCAAATGTTTCGAATCCACGTTTCTAATCCGTACAGCCAAGGATTGGAACAACCAGCCAGCTTCCTTGTTTTCTGAGAGATATAATCTGGGCCTTTTCAAGGCCAGAGTGAATACACATCTTCTAAGTCTGCATGCTTTATCTTCGACCACATCGTCGCTTACCAGCAGGCGAGTTGGTGATCAAACGTGGACTTATCCGCGTTAAAAAAACGATAACGTAACAAAAAATATTCGAACTTACGTTTTCATTCAGCCTTTGACAGTCTACTGAACCTGTCACTCCCAAAAACTGAAATGAAGTAACAACATTATTTTTATTATATGATGATCTAATTACAATTATTTATGTTATGTCATAAGTTTATTACGCGACACAAGACCAAGATACTGGCGTTTTTCTAGCTCAACGTATAATAATTCCTATTTAGTGTGGCAATGCTGCCAGCATGTTGGGTACGATGCTTACTGGTAGTGAACTCGAACATTTGATCTCTAGACGTTCAACGGTCTGTGAGTAATCCAAATGTCTTTTTAGTTTATTAGACTAAGCAGTTTAGGTATTAGTTAGCTTGTATTATATCTAGTTAACAAAGGCATTTAAGTTAGGTATCTAAGAAACTATATAAAACACTACTGCCGACCAGCATCTCAATGATTCATTAGGTCAACTTTGTTTGCTACTCAAGTCTCGTGTTATGAATGATTTCAATGGCGACTATTCCGTACATCGTAATAAAAATAAGGTCAATACGTTTAGCGACATTCCACTGTAACTACAGTTAACATTCTGTTTACAGATGAACCTGCTTCAAATACACTTGTAATACAAATAGAGTGTGTGATTTGCTATTCCGTTGGTACGTTCGTGTGTGTTAGAGTTTAATGTTTGTGTTGTCGCCAGGAAACTTCAAAGCGCCTAGCCTAGTATCCATCAAAGTGGAACTAGGCGGAGAGGAGGGTAGATAATAAAATTGTTGAAATTGTTAATTGTCGAAATTGTTGATTGTGGAAATTCTGTCTGCCATATTGAATTTAGTGTGACGTCATTTTATATTTTCGTATTTTTCTCAGCGAACCCTTTCATTTGATACCTAATAACTATATCATGGAGATGCATAAAAAAATAACTGGTCCGCCATTTTCGGGAGTCCGCCATATTGGATTTTGAATGATGTGATTTAGATAACCTTAGATTTTCATCCAAACTAAACGTGTATGCAAAATTTCAGCTTTGGGCTCTAAGTCTAAAATTTTGTTGCAAGATTTGTTCCACACATACATACTAACAGGGCAAGTTAAAAAAAGCTTGTAAAAAAACTAGGTTTAGTGGTTTGCGCGATTTCTATGCCGCAGGCGTGAGTTCAAATCCCAATAATGTCGCTAAGGACTAAGCAGTGTGTTTTATCATCATCATTATTTCAGCCATAGGGCGTCCACTGCTGGACATAGGCCTCCCCCATCGATCTCCAAAAGGGCCGGTTGGCAGTGGCCTGCATCCAGCGTTTCCCTGCGGTCTCTTTTAGGTCGTCTGTCCATCTTGTCGTCCTACGCTGCGCTTACCGGTTCGTGGTGTCCATTCCGTGGTGAGTTTTATAGATACATATAAAAAGCGACAAACAGGCATGTGGTCCGCCTAAAACTTAAGCGGTAGCCGTTGCTTATAGACACCTGCAACACTGGGTGTTTCCACAATCTTTCCATGTTCTATTTAACAAACGCCTAAAGGTACCGAAAATTACAAATGTACGATGGAAGATGCTTGTCGTGTTTGTGAATTCAGTGATTTATAAATCGTAGCTTTAAGGATTAACATTGACAAAATAATGTAAAAGATTTACATTTTTTAATTTAATTTTAGAGATTATCTAGTAGGTTGTCTTCAAGTCGATAAAATTTAGATTACCAATTCGAGTCGGTAGATTTTTGTACCTATATCTGACAAATAGGTTCTACTTAAAGTAATTTTCAAAGTCACAATTATTTTTACAAAGATAGGTCAAATCAAAAAAAACATCGATGCTATAACAACTTTAAAAACTTTAAAATCCTCACAGACTTCAGAAATAAGCTTTTGTATCAGCTTTAGAACTCTAATCCCAATCTAATTAATTTAAATAATAATAGCTGCATGCCCATCAGAACAGGTTTGAGCCTCGCGGTCGTACCTAATTTCAAGTTTACCGGGAAGATTGCTCCTATGTAAATTCTCTTCAAAGCATCAAGATATCTTCTCAGAGGAAAATCCTGCCGCGAGGTACGGACCACCAGCGCACTAGACGTAGCGACATCATAATTATTGTCGGCCACTTTGCTATCTTGTACACATTACCAATTATAATCTATTCAGTACACTAGCTTGCACGACTTTTGGTAAAGATGAGAACAAACTTTATGCTCGGTTGAAGCAATACGCTATCAAAGCGATTGTTTGTATTTCTGGAGCCTAAAGACCTTCCAGACAAATATAATAGGCAACTGGAACGATTATTTTTTATTGTGATATAAAAAAGCTGACCCAAAATGAAGCCGAGTGAATTGGTTTCTTCTAGGCAAGCGTGCTTCATCGTAGACCGCATCAGGCGAGTTGGCGGTCAAACGCAAGCCTATTATTAAATAAATAAATAAAAACTATCTTCGCCAACACAATTATACAAAACTAGCTGTTGCCTGCGACTTTGTACGCGTAGACTTTCATATAAACTTTCAACCCCTTTTTGTCATCCTTAATTCGGCCCTTTCGTAAAATCCTTTCTTAGCGGACCTCTACACCTCATAAGGAATCTACTTGCCAAATTTCAGCTTCGTGGGTCAAGTAGTTTTCGAGATTTTGTGATGAGTGAGTGAGTGAGTGAGTAGATGAATTTCGCTTTTATCTATACTAATATCTATTTAAGTATGTATTTAAAAATATATATGTACGTATATCAGTTTCTGGCAGCCATATTACAAGCTTTGCTTAGTTTGGGGTCAGATGACCGTGTGTGCAAAAATGTCCCAGATATTTATTTATTTATTTATTATCTATATCTATACTAATATTATAGAGAGGAAAGATTTGATTGTTTGTTTGTTTGTATTGAATAGGCTCCGAAACTACTGAACCGATTTGAAAAATTCTTTCACTGTTGGGATGCTGCACTATCCCCGGTTGACATAGGCTGTATATCCCGGCTTCGCCCGTGCGAAGCAGGGGCGGCCTACTAGTATAATTATATAGATTAGAGAATAAAATAAGCATTTTAATGTTATGCTAGACAGAGACCGTACTTATACGTATAAATGAAGTCACTTGTAAGTATACTAACACTAAGTTTGCGAGAAAATCTGATAAATAGGTACATAATAATCTCAGAACTGTAAATTACTTAAAGAATATAAATAATTTACTCAGAAAATCTTCCGATTCCTTTCTTCTCCTTTCTTTTAACTTTTTTAATTGTTTTTTTCTTATCAGATTTAAAATATTTTCTAATTTGGTTATTTTTAACAATAACACAGTTAATAACATTTTTGTGGGACCATTTTGAGAAATTCTTCTATATATATTTAAAAAAAAAATGTTGTCTCAATTATCGGAGTAATCGGTGTACCAAGTAAACATATTTTTTTTTTACTCATATTTTTATTCCTGATAATAGAGATGATACTCTTTAAAAAGCTAAGCAGATTATTTTTCATCATAGATAAGATCATTTTCGTTCAAGTCACCTTTTAAACTAAATAAAAAACAAAATCAAAATTTGTTCAGCCTTTTGGGATTTTAAGAATTTTAAGTGTAATTAATAGTGTGTATTACTGTTAGAATGCAAGTATGTGTTTAGTATAATTAAAAAAAATATAGTCTATCCTCTATTGCACACCCCGTCTTCTACGTCTTGTATAAATCCTTTCCATCCTAAGGTTGCCTGGAAGAGATCGCTTTTAGCGATAAGGCCGCTAGTTGTTGCACTAGGTTATTTTTTAAAGAGTTTTTTGTCCTCTGTAAGAAATTTAATAGTGTGAACAATAAAGAGTTAATCAATCAATCAATCTAAATTGAGAACCAGAGAATAAGCAGTACTTTTTCTCAAATATACGCTACAGGGGTAAGTATCTATCATGCAAAATTTAAAGGCGATGTCAGGAAAATTTAGATCAATCATGTATTGCTGACTAATTTATTTTACTTCCTAATGTTTTGTATGATATAATAAATGATAAGTTGCGGAGTTACGCTACTAACTGTCGATATATTCTATGGAACACGATACATAAGTGCGTGTTAGTTAATGCGACGGTTTCTAGAAACTGCTATATTGTAGACACCTTGACATTGCCCTCCTTCGCACCGTATAATAAATTGTGTAGGATTATACACCGTTGACGTTTCTCAATTTGATAGTTTTCTTATCACTTTCAAGGGTTATTGATCGAGTCACCGGTGCGTATCGTCGCGATCTCTAGCGTATAAATAACCCTGGGTATTGTCAAAGGAAGTGCATCGGTTATTGTTGCCATCGCTTTGCTTATCTCGCGCCCGCCATCTGTTGGCCGCGCCGAGAACTGCAATTTATCTCAGCTCGGTTCGATTCTTATTTTGTTATTGAAAATTGTTGGCGGATTGACGGATCTCCTGACCTTCATAAGTGGTGCTTTAGATGGTATTCGCAATAAGTCCAAGCGCTTATGTAATTTGAACTTGAACCGATAAATCAAAGTCTTTTATAATCTGATTCAGAAACAAGATAAATTTATTCTGTGAAGCAGTTGCGACCTATTAGCGTACTTTACACTTAAGAGGCGTGTTACAAAATGAACCGTAAAATTTTAAGTATTTGGATTTTAAGCATAAAACGAATAAATGAAGCCGTAATTTTCAAGATAAATATAAAATAAGTAAACCGTAACATAAACATGTTTATTGTATGACAGTAATTTAACGAAATCCATTCTCAAACTTTCCCTTCTAAAGTTTTACGAAAAACTACATTTGTAAATTGAGAGTAACAAAATGAATATGTTGAGTTTTACCAAAATCTGAAGCCACTACATTCAACAAAAAATACAGATCTATTTAATACAGCAACTGAATTTTCTACAGATCTTATTAGTTAAAATTAGTTGAAAAGAAAAAAATATTCCAATAATCCAGTTTTCGATGCTTTTTTCGACAAAAAATGTGATAGGACCCTTAATGGAAATATTTAGCTTAGCTTTGTTACATTCAATTGCAAATTGCGAGTAAATTGGCAATATCCTTGTTTACGTTTGCATTTAACATCCCAAGAAACCCGTCGTGTCTTCAATCACTAGCTGCTAATTCCTAGCAGAACATTAAGATTGTTTTTTGTTGGAAGCACTTATCGTAGCACCCGCTAGATCTAAAGAATGTCAATTCACATGATTCAAGTACCGTTTGATAGAAATCAGACGATATCTTATTTATAAATCGATTGCAATCGATTGTGAACATGTCATATTGAGTGACGACCGATCAGCATAATCGGTTTACAGGCTTCTTGTCCCAATTG
The DNA here is from genome assembly GCA_932305915.1 of Agriopis marginaria. NCBI lineage: Eukaryota > Metazoa > Arthropoda > Insecta > Lepidoptera > Geometridae > Agriopis > Agriopis marginaria. Next base: position 12,125,390 of record OW029926.1, on the reverse strand, counting down.
TTATTATAATGCATTGTACTACCAGTTATTAATGTCATATAAGACGTGAAGCGTCACGCATAATTTGTTTCTACGATACAAAATGTAATAATGAAGACTAGTGGTCTCAAGCCAACGATTCGGAACAAACTTTAGACATTAATTAAGTTTTCCATTAAGAAACAAGCGTAGAAGATATACGTTTTGCGCATTACGTCTCGGGGCAAATCAGTAAGAGGTCACGTACAAAATACACGTGAAGTTACTTCTGTTGATGGTGAAGTAACATTTAGAGTTCTAGAATGTTCTTATTAGGCGATCTAACCATTGAAGATGTTTACGGAGTACCCGTAAAACTTTCATATCGCGACATAGGTACATTTTATGTCAGCAGTAAAACGTTCGTAGCTTATGGGACTCTTTACTAACATGGAATCAAAATGCATAATAATGATTTCAATACAAAATGGAATTACCATTGCATATTGAGTTTCATATATTATAGCTATGGGAATACGTATAATATGAAACAAATGCGAGCGGACCACACAAGATTTAAATAATTTGGCAATTTATTGATGCCGGATATGATTTGATGTTGACTTGCACCTACTTTAAAAGCAAGTGATGGCCATAACGTAACCAAACACGACATTGTAGATATACGATTTTATTTGCGCTGGCTATAGATATTTTTTTATATTGATTAATGGCTGCCATTATAACTGTTGATTTGTTTTGATTGATGCTATTTAGTTTTATAGCGCCTGTATTAATCTACGGCTAATTAAATGTTTTTAATCAAAATCTTTCTAGATACCGGCGTCTATGAAGGTTGTGGTATCTTACTGGCCGTCCAGGGACCGAACAACCCCTACTTCGTGTATGATTTATAGAACTTTCCGATCACCTAGAGGCTGTAAAACGGATTTATAATCTGCGTGATTTATTGACATGGTAAAACTTTTTACATCCTCAGCCTCACGTCGTCATGTTTACGACAGTTTTCGCTTTATAGTTAATCGAAGTTTTTGTATTGATGTTGTCGCTTCGGAATTTTATGTCTGTTGCTTTCGCACGAATTCGTCTTCATTTACGTGTGCACCGTTTCGCGTGTAAGTGGCGTAAAATATGCGATTTCCAATTGGAGATTCAGCGGATTCCGGGGCCCATTCGGCTCGGCATGAGCAGGCTGTTATTACCTGTTTATTGCTGTAGGATTTATACCGTTTACGCCGTCGTCACGGCCTGTTCGTACAATTATCCGACTCGCGATCTCCCCATTGTTGTCGAAATTTAAAACAAATTTCCTGTACAAGGGGGGTCGCGTTTTTCTGCCCTGCCAAATTGGATAAGCACTGTAATTACTCGTTTGAGTTCGGAACGTTGGTTTGTGGGTATTTCTTGTGTATATTTGTGCAGTGGTTTATGAGGCAGAACGCGTTTTGAGGCGCCCGTGGTGCTTTCTTAATGATAATAACATCTTTATCTCGCAGGGGAGACTAGTGTACTTTATTTTTGAGAGTCGTGGCTTTTTGTGTAACATGCTACTTTTAAATTTGAAATTGGGTAATTAGGTTGGAAGAGCTAGGGGAGTTTTGGTGATTTTTTCGTTAAAGTTAAGTACATCGTTAAACATTCACGAAATGAAGGTACAAAATATATACGTATCAGGTACTTACCATCAAACTAAAACTATAAAATTAAATGTGACTTTATTTTACTGCATTTTTTTTTGTATTTAATGTTAAAAAATAAAGCAGTAAGTACATACATACCTAAAACATTAAGATGCGTTCTGCGTTTTCATCCACTTTGCTTCAGTTTCTGTTTTTTTATTATTTAATTATAATCTTGAGTTGAAATGGCAGTGGGTAGGGCACATTGCTCGAAGAACCGATAACCAATGGGGAAGAAAAGAGTGGAGACTACGAAATGGACGACGCAGCGTAGGTAGGCTTCCCACTAGATGGATCGACGACATCGTGAGAATGGCGGGCATCCAGTGGATGCAGATAGCTGTCATTCAGTGTGGAGTTCTAAAGGGAAGGCCTATTTTCAGCAGTGGACGTCTTCTGGCTGATGATGAGACTTACGCTTGACCGCCATCTCTCCTGATGTTAAGCGGTTAATGTTAATCTGTTTGTTTTGTGGGATAAAATAGCCTATGTGTTAATCCATACTAAAAACCTTTCAGTCCTTATAGAGTTAAGTGCGAACATACACACTAATCCCCTTAATAATAAACGTGGAGTAGTCTTGGAATAGTTACGCCGTGTTTTGTCTTTTTATCTCTTTCAAATTTTGAACTCGATCGAAAAAGACAAAAGGCGGTGTAACTATTCCGAGACTACCCTAGAGGGGGATAACAGTTTTGCATTTATAATTAGAGTGATGTTTAAATAATATAAAGTACTTGGGTAGAAATATCAAAATACTTACTACTTATTAGCTGATAGCTGGTGGTCTAGCATTGAGAGATAAAGGTGGGTAATGTCGAGGCGAGATGGGAGATTATCAGCACATTGCCTTGGGCTGCGAGTTCTGCACAAAGTGACACCGGATGACGAATGATACCTTTATTCAGACGTGCCTAGTGTGGAAGGGTTTATACTTATAGACCTATAACAGGGTAGACCCTGCAGGTTCACCTACTACTTTGCATGTGCTTTGGGTCGGACAAGAAGACTAGTAGTCTAGATTGAATGTAGCACGTCAGACAATACAAAATAAATAAACAAAATTATCACAGTAAACATTAATAAATATAATAGTTGAACAATAGTAATAGTTCAGAATCACAAACAATTTATTGTCAAACTGTGAAAGTGTTGCAAAGTAAGGTTATTTCGTGATACTGTTTAAGGTGTGATAAATAAATAAACGTTCTTAACTTATTTACCTGTGTTGGATTTGAAGTGAAAGCGCGGATAGAGATGCACTTAAGAGTGAGCGAGATGGTACTATGAATCTCAGATACTTATTGGTCGCAGCAAATTTCATGTCGAACTTAAAAAAAATATCACAAGTTAACATGTATCACGGAATAGAGCTTCCCAATTGGTTCACAATATAGAAGTAATAAGTGGACACTATGAACATAAAACAATGTAAAAATTATTTAAGAAATCGGACCCTATTGAGCACTTCCTGAAGTCGGTAAAATACTCTTCGAAACAGTCGGCCTTGCGAATGGAGTTAAGCTACCACTAAATTGAGCTCGTGACGTCATACTAGTACGTACTAAAACGGCATGTGGGTTTTCATACACCTTTACTCGCGGTCTCTATCCTAATAAAAGTCTGTGGTTTAACTTGAATCTTTTTGCTATTTCTGCTCTAAAGAAAACTTGACATGATATGCTTTACGATCCATCTTATGTCCGAAAGTGGTTTGAGCTCAAGTAATTGTGTTTGACATGAGACGACCGTAGTTCAATGAAGATTGGCCGGTAGAACTTTTTACAAATGGCGTTGGCATAGGTATGCAAGTTTTTTTTTTAATATGTTAATTCTAACAATTTTTTTATAGAGATTGGCTAAACTTGAGGCGTCAACTGGCTTTCTCAATATGCATGACCCTTTTTTTATTATGCCATAGGGGGCAAACAAGCAGACGGACCACCTGATGGTAAGCAGCCACCGTCGCCTATGGATACTTGTAACACCAGAGCATCACAAATACCCTTAAAAACCCTTACAAACACTTCGGGGCCTATAATTTATTCAATCGTTTCTTTAACTGAAAATACAAATAACGTTTGCATTTTTTTAATGTTTCTATTATTATCTTGTACAGCATAAACAGTTTGATCGACTTTGACGTGTAATTTTGTTTTCATGCCCAGTATTGCTTACATTTTTCAGTCGGATATATTGTTTTTTGTATAAATAATCTATGTACTTCTTTTTCATCATCATCATTTCAGCCATAGGACGTCCACTGCTGGACATAGGCCTCCCCCATGGATCTCCAAAAGGGCCGGATGGAAGCGGCCTGCATCCAGCGTTTCCCTGCGGTCTCTCTTAGGTCGTCTGTCCATCTTGTAGGTGGACGTCCTACGCTGCGCTCACTTGTTTTTAATGGTAATCAAATTGTTCCTCTAGAGGTTTGGAGTATCCAGAACAGGAGACATTGCATTACGGATGAGATTGCCACTACACAGTTATAATACGTTTCACAGTCTGGACTCTGGGGAACCAGATTTGAGGTGGCGGAGTGAATAGGATTGGGCTGGTGTTTGTGTGGACGTGAATAAAATGTAGTTTAGTTCACTTGATTTATTTACAAACACACTTATCTATTCTATAATATTACGAAGAGGAAAGATTTGATTGTTTGTTTGTTTGCATTGAATAGGCTCCGAAACTACTGAACCAATTTGAAAAATTCTGTCACTGTTGGGAAGCTACACTATCCCCGGGTGACATAAGCTACATTATGTTTAAAAAAAAATAGAGATCCCTACTAAAACTCCAATAATGTAACCTAAGGTGTAAAAAATAAGACTTACACCCGTGCGAAGCCGAGGTGCGTTGCTAGTCTATACTATAATATTATAAAGAGGAAATATTTGATTGTTTGTTTGTTTGTTTGCATTGAATAGGCTCCGAATCTACTGAACCGATTTGAAAAATTCTTTCACTGTTGGGAAGCTGCACTATCCCCGGTTGACATAGGCTATATATAGGGGCGGCCTACTAGTCACGAATAAAAAGATAAATAACACAAAAGAAGACATACTAAAACTAGAATGAACAAAATTAGTAAAAGTGGGAAAAGAAAGAAAAGTGGGCCTTTAATACAAACGGCGTTTCTATTCATAATTTTCCTTCTGCAGCAGGGAAAAAAAATAAAAGTTAATGATGGAAAGAAATTCTACGTTTCAAGTGTGAATATTTTTGCTATTAGGCCAAGTAAGTTATGACATGTTAAGGTGGGGCTCTTTGCTTAAGGCGAAGGCGTTCATTCATATGCAAATATCGATTATAACGATCGCGATAGAGGTTTGATGAGTTTATTAAATTGCGAGTAATGAGTGTGGGTGTTTGGAATTTTGAACGATCTTGTATTATCTATTAAGCATATTTGATTTTGATTTATCGATGAAGGCAAAAACGATTCGTTTTTGTGGTGGATTTCATGTAAGTAATTGGTGGTTAAGTTCAGTGACGGTAATTAATTGCGTTGATAATTATGCAACTTTGTAGTTACATACGCCTATTCTAGACCCCCGACGCAAAAAGCTGACAAGGTTATAAGTTGAAGGTATGTATTTGTGTCTGTATATCTGTGTCTGTGTAACTGTGTATCAGTCAGTGGCATCGTAGCTCAATGGGCTGAACCGGGATTCATATATTTTTTTTGTATGAAAGCAAAGTATTTTATTTTGTTATTTATTTTATTGATAACAAGAAAAAACAAAAATAATAGTGCACAGTGAGAAAAAACCCCACTGAGGTATTCTTCAGTGGCGTTTTACATAAATCTACATAAAATATATATTTATTATTTATTTGAGAATTTCGTCATCAATATTTATCAATATAACATGTAAAAAATAAACCGGCCAAGTGCGAATCGGGCTAGCTCACTGAGGGTCCCGTACCACCACAAATAAAATTAGGTTGTCCAAGTAACCAAATTACCATTTACCGCCTTCCAAACTAGTCGAAGCAACTACCACGCAGTCACATAGTTATTTTTGCTTCAGTGACGCTTAACAACCTACCTATAACACAATTATAACAGAATATTTGTCACCGACTCGAACTAGGGCATTATTTTTTATTTAATCTTATATTTTAGTTAGAGTGTGTACTATAATCATGCCAAGTTTGACGCTTTTACGTGTTATCGTTTTTACATTAGAGCTTATACAAAAATACATCCAAAAATACGTTAGTTGTATGGGGCGTACGGTTGTATGGGGTACACCCTTTCGTTTTGACGTTTAGACTTTTTTATTTCTTAATTAATCCGCTGTAAAATCACATATTTTGTGGAAATTTCAACTGGCTACCTATTACGGTTCGAAAGATCGACAGACACAGACATCGTAGGCTTAGTAATAGGATTCCGTTTTTATCTTTTGGCTGCGGAACCCTAAAATACTTCCCGTATAGTAGCGTAACCCGCAACATTAATATTGTATCAAACTGCAAATAATAAATTACTTCCTTCATCCTCACAGATCTACTACCTATGTGTTCATCCTAGACTTCCTCCAATCATCAACATCATCTTGACGTAAATTTCTCAGTGACACGTCCCTAGTCAACGTCATTACTGACGTTTAATCGCATTGTATTCGACATTTGACCGGTCATGTCACGCCAGACAGTGATGTGATGCGAGTCTATGTGTGATGCGCTCTTTAGGGTATATATAAAATCCTTGGATGCGCTTTATTGAACGTGAGCTGACAATGTTTTGTAACTTGAGATGTCACGAATGAAACATTTGAACGACAAGACTGAAAAGCTAAAGTACAAAACGAAAAAGTAAATTGGTAAACTTTTACAGAGCAATGATTTACCAAAAAAATTAGCTTTTTGCATTCTTCTTAGTAAATTCCTTTTGGTTTGATACCCATTATCATGATGGTAGATTAACAATCCGCCATCTTGGGTAGTCCACCATATTGAATTTACACACAGTATTAATCACAGTGCTGCGTGTACGTCTGTTCAATTTTGTATTCTTCTTAGCAAATTCTTTCTTTTGATACTAATATCATGGGGGTGCATAGAAAAATAGGGTTCCACCATAATGGATTTAGAATGACGTCATTTAGATAAGCATACATTGTTATCGACTAAACAAAGTTTTTTTTTTTAGGCTTGCGTTTGAGCACCATCACGCCTGATGTTAAGCGATGATGCGGTCTACGTTGGTCTACGGTGTATGTAAAATTTCAGCTCAATCGGATGGAGATAACGGTTTTAAAAATAAAGTTGCAAGATTTGACCCATACTAACAATTCATTCAACATTTAAGAGCGTAGCTCCTGTTGGCGGAATAACTTCCAAGCTTGATGATCTTCTGCCAGTGTTTTCACCTCCCTGTACGACATGACATCCGCCTTCTTTTTTATTTGGCGACCTTCTACGGTGTTTCCGAGAAGCTACCTTTGTGATGCCTTTGGTGTTACAAGTATCCAAAGGCGAAGGTGACTGCTTACCAACAGGCAGCCCTACTTGTTTGCCATCTATGGCATAAAAAAAGAATAATCTTTCCGTCTATGATGGTTTTCATTAATTTGTCATGTCGTACAAGGTGGCCAAACATCTTTCCCCTTCTCGTCTCTATATTTGCTAATTATATAATATTAATTATTATTATCTAATTATTAATATTTGCTATCTCTTCTTTCCTCATTGACAATATGTAATACTTCCTGGTTCGTTTTTTTCTGTCCAGTTTACTAACCAGGCAAGTTAAAATTTGTTTTTCGTCAGATTTCGGCATTACGAACCCAGTGTTGTTGTTTGATGCCTAGCATGGATCTTTCCATAGCCCTCTGTGCTACTAGTATATCTTTATTATTAGTTGACAATTCTATAGTTGAATCATTGAGAGCTTCTACAACTACTTTATCATGATCATCAACACCATAAGCCTTTTAACAGTACACTGCTGGACTTTTAGCCTACCCACGAAAATTATTGGGCCATATCCACCACGCTGGCCCAATGCAGGTTTTCTCACGATGTTTTCCTTCTCCGAAAAGCCAGTGGTATGAAAATCCGTACATAATCATGATACTTAAACCGTAACTAGAAATTATTAATTGCTGCACAACATAGAGCCATCAACACAGTCATATTGATAGACACTTTATAACTAGAGATATTCATTTCCAACAGAGCAGTTACAAACAGAGAGCTATCATAGATAAGTAATAGTTATAACAGACGTATGCAATTTGTCTCTATGACGCTATAAATTGATCGTACTCCCAGCGTGACGCCTGCGCCGGGCCGTGTTAATAAGTGGTTTTAATAATAAGACTCTACATGACAACACTTTGTGGACTTTAGTAATGTACTACCCACTTCTGGATAGGAATGGGAAAGTAATTTAAGCCGAATATTCGGCATAGATAGCAGAACGAAAGTGTACCTAAACCAAGAAAGTTTTCTAAGCTCATTGACCTAAACGCAGACAAAAATGCGTAGCGATGATATCTCAGCGGTTGCCGGGATAAATACTTGTAACACCAAAGTTTCACAAATACGTTGCCAACCCTTTAAGACTCTATTAACTCACCTTTTGAAGAACTTCATGTCGTATTTTCTCGGCTTCTTCTGACGGTGTGTTAGTCCAGTATAATTTAAGAGCCAGTTTCCATTATAGGCTTGGCGTGTTTACAATCTTCGATTGATCACAGATCACCTACCTGTAATGAAAAGCCTGTGGACCTTCACATATTATCTTCGGTTTCGGCCTAATAGATTTATTCTTTGACCAATAAGTACCAAGATAGTTAACCCCAACACTACGATATCTCTACACGACCACAAAGTTATGAACTGAAGACTCCATAAACAGACAGCAAGACTCTATGTAATGTTGCATGTTAAACGCTTTATTATAACGATCCATGACGGTATTTGCATTTTTTAAAGTTATTTTATGCAAAGTTATGTAAGCAGCTTTTTATTCCATGTTTTATTTGGATTTGCAAATAGAGTCATTATGTAATTAAGATTTTAGTGTGAGATTTGTTGCAAACGAGTTGAATAGGTATTACTTCAGATTAGGCAAACAAGCGAGATATCATCATTATATTTTCAGCCATAGGATGTCCACTGCTGGAGATAGGCCTCTTCTATCGATCTGCAAAAGGGCCAGTTAGAAGCTGCCTGCATCTAGCGTTTTCTTTTAGGTCGTCTGTCCAATCTTGTGGGTGGACGTTCTACGCTGCGCTTACTGGTCTGTGGTCTCCATTCGACAACCTTTCGGTCCCATCGGCCATCTGTTCTGCGTGCTAAGTGTCCTGCACATTGCCACTTCAACTTGCTAAGCCGGAGATATGCTTTAGAACAATTATCGTTCGTGATCAAACGTTTCCACTATTCACCCAATTTTTTGAAAAAAAAGGGCGGCATGCCCTTTTATAGGGTGAGACCAAGCCTTATTTAGGCCTGATGTGTTTGCATCCGCCATGCCACTTTACCATATCTCCCAAGTTAGTTTGATTATTAAATACCTGATATCAGTGATTCTTTGTAACTATCACCATGACTAAACTCGGTCCGAGCATTTATTTGCTCTGACAACTGTAATAACGCTGTTAAAAAACCGAATGAACCACTCCACATCACCAAACCATGAAACCCACCTACCACGAATACATAATTACTTTAGTGAAATATTAAAAGATACTGTTTTTATTCAGGTTTTTACAATGTTATTGCATCTGTCAGAGCTAAGAAATGCTTGGACCGAGCTTAGTAAATAAATCCTTTAACATGTGATCGTAAACTTTGGTACCCCTCCCGCTAACCAACATTTCTTCAAAACAATTTTATCAACGAATCTCGCATCGGCATCGCTGCAAACATTGTCCAACCACCATCGCGTAATTGCATTTAATTTGAATTCTTGTCACCCTTCCGGGGACCGATTCAATTAAACTTGTTCGCTTCCACAGGAGTGGTTTTGAATAGGAGCGGAAGGGGTACGTTGTCCGGTAAAGGTAAATTAGCACTTGGGCACCGAGTTACAACGACACGCAAAGACGCACCTCCGTAGCAGCGCTATGCGTTTTTACTCATAAAGATGTTTATTTAGTTCATAGGTGGATGCGTTCCATGCATTGACTGATTTTATTCCAGGCTTTATTTCAATAGATCTTAGGATCTTATTTGTTTAACCGTTGTTTCTCTCGCACGTTGTGTATTTCACAGTATTCACTTGAAGGTTTCGTTTCTCTATCTATACCTTACATTAAAAGGCCTCGTATCGGACTACAGCATTTATTCTTCACAGCGAGATAATTAGTTAATACATTACGTAAAAGAGAAATCATACAACTTTTGCATTATCGAAAAATAATGTTTTATTCTGAGAGTCTGACATTTGTAGGGATGTCAGTGTCATCTTATCAAAATCAATTTTAGTGATGTGACACTAGGTGCAGGAATCGAGTGAACGATAACAATCGCCACATACTGGCATCAACTCTGATGTACCTACCATTCTCTAAACTAAACTAAATTTGAGAACTCTAAAATCTAAATTTATTGCGATCCTTTTCTGACGTATAAAAATGAAAAGAGACGAAGAAAATTTTTGTCCTTTCAAATTAGTTTAGTTTAGAGAATGGTACAACAGAATTGACGCCAGTGTCGTACATAATTTAGCAGTCACGTGTTTGATTCTCCGATAACTTGAGTTACAAAATTAAAGTCGAGAAAAAATAAACTCAGAGCAGATTTCGCGTAGTTCCAGTGCTAGTTTATTATTTTGTAGTGTCATGATGCTTGTTGTGGTTAACGGTCAAAAGTGTTTTGTCGCACGCAGTGAATCCTAGTGTATTTGTATCCTTATTTGAATTACGTATTTGGTAGCTTGGAAGAGTGGCAATTGACGAGTATGCGGTGAAACAAAAGGCCTTCGTATCATATCCGTACTACGATGAACGTAGGCGGGATGACCATGTAGGTAATTTTTCCTGCGTTTTTCGGAACAAAACAAAAACATGTAGAATAATTAATGCTATTATACTACCTAATCCAAATATTATTAAGATCATTATTTATTATTCAGCTTTATTAATTTAAAAAATACCTTTTAAAACAAGCTTTTTCGTATTCTTCTCAGCAAACCCTTTCCTTTGATACCTATATCATGATGGTAGATGAGAACATTTTGTCCGCCATCTTGGGGCATCCACCATATTGAATTTATCATCTAGGACCAAAGTGCTTGGAAAGACATCCACCGAACCCAAACTCGACGGGGCTACGTCCTTTAGTTTAAAGTTCTATGGCCACCTTCTGTCTCCATCATCAGACCAGCTCGATGGTACTATAACGTTTTATTGTCATCGAACTTACATGACGGAATTACATCGCTTCGTTTAGGAGTTCCTATGGCCACCTTCTGTCTCCATCATCAGACCAGCTCGATGGTACTATAACGTTTTATTGTCATCGAACTTACATGACGGAATTACATCGCTTCGTTTAGGAGTTCCTATGGCCACCTTCTGTCTCCATCATCAGAACAGCTCGATGGTACCATAATACAGTATAATCTCACTAATCCGGCACTTCGATAGATCGGCACGTCCAATAATCCGGCACCCTCCGCCCACGCCTCCCTTACCCCTCTATACGTGTGCGCTTTGGTCGCTGCGTCATCGACTAGCAGTCTAACCTCAAAACTTATCACGTGCTAACGTATTGTTTATTTCAAGTGAGACTAGTTTACAGTTAAAAATGTCAAATAAACGCAAACACAAAACATGAAACTATGAAATGCTTTATTTTATTTATTACCTATGACTTTTTCAGTATAACCCAGTAATCCGAACATTCCAATAATCCGGCACCCTCCGGTTTTTAATAGTGCCGGATTAGTGAGATTACACTGTATTGCATTGTCGTCAAACTTGAAACGTTGAAGATATCTGCTTCAAAAATGAGTTGCAAGATTCCACCCGAACAAACATAGTTACATACAAACATACATTGCAAGTTAAATAAAAGCTTAAAAAAAATAAAAATAAAAATCTCGTATTTATTTTTTACTGGGCAAGTGCCTTTATTAACTAAACAAAATACAAGCTAAAACTAAAACTACAAATACAGCTAAAAAAATAATAAAAATAAAAGCTTGTAAAACAAACATTTTTGGATTTGCAAAACATATTTTGCTACCATATAAGAGATAAGAATTAGCTAAATAAAGTACAAAGCGGTTGGCAATGAGACTATCCATGTCCTTACTAATTGGTACTATAGTCACGAATTTCAGATCTTGATAAATTTTTAAAAGTTTCTGTAACAATAAAAACGCTTTTCGAAAATTTGTGTCACGCATGGTATAGTCATAAAGGGTAACGTAAACCGACATGTTGGCTATCAAATGAAAGGGTATCGGCAATTGGTACTATTTGGTACGGTTTACGTGTTTACGTCTATGATCTTATCTGTGTCGGGTATACGGGCGCCCGCCCTTTTATTAAACTGCCATGTTGTGGGTGAACAAAATGGTATGGAGATGACCTTTAAAACTAAAGTTTTTGTTTGGTACCTATTTACTTTAAGATTAATTAATTGAATCATAATTATTAAGTACTTAGTATGCATGTTAATTACATTAGTTAAAACTATTATGCTCCATATTTCTAGTTTCCCTAAATTTCCTTAATTTTGCGTTTAAACATAATTATCTATATCTACTTAAGATGTCTGTCTTCATGGTAGACAAAAAGTTTATGCCAAATTAGTCATATCAATTTACTTCCAGCTTTTTATTGTGTGTGTGTGTGTGTGTGTGTGTGTGTGTGTGTGTGTGTGTGTGTGTGTGTGTGTGTGCGTGCATGCAACGAATTTGAATGAATGTTGTAAAACGTGTGAAGATAGCTCATACCAAAGCAAATTAACACTTTTTTTTTTAAACAAATTAACAAATTAATACAATTTAATTTTTTTATTAAATTAAATTGTATCCTTGAAAATGCAAGATTCGTGGAGGATAGCGGCTGAAGCTACGATATGCTGCTAGTTATTTATAATGACATAGATACATAGAAATAATAATATAACGTTTATTATGATTTGTTGATCTATTATTATACCTATTAATTTGTTTACAACTTTTTAAGATTCATAAGCTATTGTATCAGTAAATATCAGTCAGCCATATCATTACTGTATGAAGTGAAATTAAAAGCACTGTTAGTCTCTACCGTTTTTCTGTTCAACTAACATTAGAGGGTGTGTTTAATGAAAACAGGACAGGAATCTAAATTTAATGTGTATTTCTCGTGGCTGTCTCAATATCGTTATTCGATAAGTTTATTGAATAACCGGGGTGGATTGAAATTTCATATCGATGACGTTTTTGGGGACCGTATAATGGGAGACCCGGGTTTAATACTGAAATTAAACTGGACACAGTTTATGAACTGCCGTTTGAAAGTATGCTTTTATAGAGGGAATTAGTTCATAATCAAGTGGACCGTAGAATTTAGGTCCGTTAAGTTGTTCTAAAGAACACGTGAACAAAGTGTTTCCTCAGGAAATGTGTTATTGGAAACATTTTTAGTTTTTTTAATACCTAACATACGTAGAAGTTCCAGTTAGAGTTAAATTACTTATTAGTCAGGAAACGTGTCATTGGAAACATTTTTAGTTTTTTTAATACCTAACATACGTAGAAGTTCCAGTTAGAGTTAAATTACTTATTAGTCAGGAAACGTGTCATTGGAAACATTTTTAGTTTTTTAAATACTTAACATACGTAGAAGTTCCAGTTAGAGTTAAATTCCTTATTAGTCAGGAAACGTGTCATTGGAAACATTTTTAGTTTTTTAAATACCTAACATACGTAGAAGTTCCAGTTAGAGTTAAATTACTTATTAGCTTAACGTTAGGCTAGATTGTAATTAAATGAAGGGGTGCTAATAAGCGGATAAAGAAAATCTATTGTAAAAGTCTCCTGGGACGTAGTCACTGTAGACGTGTTCGAGAGGAGAGATTACAAATAAACAAACCCTGAGACTCGATGGTGATGCAGTTTGCAGTGATTGGAATAAAAAAACGAAGATCAGGCTGAGTGGCGTGCCTTGGGAGAGGCCCATACGTAGCAGTGGACTGAGGTGGGCTGACGATTAGATTGATAAAGGATCTAAATTAATTGACATTACCCGATTGGCATACGATAGCGCAGTATTATAAGGAGTGGTGTCTTTTATTGTCGGAGGCCAATATTCACTTTGGAGTCATTGAAGCCCCCAGAAATTTAGTCATCATAGTCATTTCAGCCATAGGACGTCCGCTGCTGCATATAGGCCTCCCCCAGCGAACTCCAAAAGGCCCGGTTGGAAGCGGGCTGCATCCAGCGTTTCCCTGAGATATCTTTTAGGTCGTCAGTCTAATTTTTCAATATCTATGTATGTATTGTCAATATTTTAGTACTATCTTGTTATTGAAATTTAACTCCTTCAACGGATTTTATCGCACGTATTTTACATTATTTCAGTCCTGGCGTTATCCAGTTATAAACAATAACCACTACAAGTATAAAAATATTTTTTATACCCTCGATAAAAGAAATGATAATCTTCAAATGGCTGATCAGATTTTTGAATCATAGCTAAGAATACTCTCGATCAATAGTTGATTGAATCAGGCGTCACTTTGCGGAAGTCCATGTTTTATCTGTATATGAAGAATTTCTAGTGTAATTCCGCTTCTACGTCGTTTCAAGTACAATAAGGATTTTGAGATAAATTCTTTTTCTCTATAGATATTTGTTATGCTAATTTTAACCTAACCTGATATAAAATATTCATTACATATAAGAAAAAAATTAAACTAACCTGATAATAAAATTTATTAAATGTGTAACACTGGCACTTTAATAGATTCGACGTCTTTCCGTATTGCAGCTTCTCTTCGCTTGGGCGCATCGTGCAGTGCTCCGCACCGCTGCCAGTGCGGCACTGCTGTCGACCAGCTTGGTCACCACGGTTTGTCTTGCAGCAGAAGTACGGGAAGAATTCCTCGCCACTCCAGCCTTAATGATATCATCCGTCGGGCTTTTACCACCGCTAACTGTGCGGCCATTTTGGAACCAAGTGGTCTCATGCGTGACGATGGTAAAAGACCTGACGGAATGACCCTCATTCCTTGGAAGATGGGACAACCTTTGGTGTGGGATGCTACTTGCGTGGACACCCTTGCACCGTCTCATCTTCCGGGAACTCAGAAAAGGGCTGGTGTGGCGGCTGAATCAGCGGAGAACCTCAAAAGGCGCAAATATAGTACCCTAGATAGTGGATATATATTTGAGCCTTTTGGGGTTGAGACGCTTGGACCGTGGGGACCAGGAGCCCATCGAATATTTAAAGACCTATCAGGGCGACTGGTCGAAGCTACTCGTGACCAAAATGCTGGCCTTTATTTTGCCCAAAGAATAAGCATTGCCATACAACGTGGCAATGCTGCCAGCATTTTGGGCACGCTGCCCACCGGTAGCGGTTTGTTAGATTAGTTTTAGTTTTAGATTAATTTTAGTTTTAGATTAGTTTTAGTTATAAATTTAAATTTAAGATAGTTTTTATTTTACTTGTAATTTTTATTGAATAAAAAAATATTTATTAATGTGTAACTAAAAAATCGTTACAATAATTTATACTAATGATTTTTTTTATTTGAAATTAGCAGCAATTAATATACAATGACTATAAATATTACTTAATTGAAATGCAATGAAATAAACAATTATACCCGTTTCCTCAGTGGCCCCTGTAGAGTCGACACGTGTTTCGCCTCTTCACGAGGCATCCTCAGAAATTTAACAAACCTTCATAATGGTCTGGATACTTCAAACACCAAAGCAACAATACAATTTCCTGTAAACAATAAACAATTAGTCCAAAACAAAGGATTAAGGTAGTTTGTATCGGCATCGTGAGTTCATTGACCTCCGAACCCGTTCATAATGGGCGGGTACGTCACTCCGCCGTCTTTCACGTCATTGTACGAAGAAGAGTTAATTTACCCAGTGCACTTAATTTGTTTATTAAAATGAAAACACTCGCGTGAGAATGTCAGCCGAGTGGTGGTTCCTTACAGAATGACGTTGGGCCAATTTGCATACTGAAATTGGTGGGCTCCTTTAGATATTTTGCACAATTGTCGTTAGGGTTACCAGACGAAAATAAGACAATCATGGGGACTGCCGACAGAAGGTAAAACTAATACACATCTAATACGTCACATTAGCAATCGCTCTTAGCGATAAGGCCGCCGATTGTTACACTAGTTTTTAAGCTGTTTTATCATGTGTATGAAATATGTGGTGTGAACAATAAAGAATTTATCTATCTATCTATTAGGATGTCGGTGACGCAAACCCATAGGTTTAGCTCCTGCTAAAAATCACTCAACGAGGCTGAAAAAGTTTTCAATTCAAAAATCTCCGGAGAAAATACCGAACACTAAAAAAAATCAGGACGTTTTCCTTCATATTTCGATTTTTATGTTTATATTTCGCGGCATAATAAACTCCTGTGGTGGACGTAGCACTATACCGCGTACCGCTGTTAAGGTGGTTCGATTCACTTATGGCGGGAAATTTTAATTTTAAACAATTTTTTGGTCCTAGTAGCCAGGCCAGGTAATTACTTTTCAATAACACAGTGTTTGCGCAAAATGTTGGCTGTTCTTTACATTATAATGTACAATTATTTAACAGTAACGCACCATATTACTTACATTTGTGAATAAACCATTTGAAACAGCAAAAAATTGTTTATTCACAAATGTAACTAATAATGGGCATTAGGGATAAATAGCTTTACATGATTTTGTAAAGAATAATAATCAATCTGCGCAAACATCATGGTTGTTTACAATAATTACCCGGCCTAGCTACAAGGACAAGAAAACTGTTTGAAATTTGAATTTCCCGCCATTTGTGCAACGAACCACCTTAACGTGTCAGCATAGAACGCGTAGTACCAACTTCCGGTATTTTTATTAAATACTAGCAACGCACCCCGGCTTTGCACGGGTGTAAATCTTAATTTTTTACACCTTGGGTTACATTATTGGAGTTTTAGTAAGGATCCCTATTTTTTTTAATATGATATAGCCTATGTCACCCGGGGATAGTGTCTTCGGATATCATCAACCCATATTTTCGGTTGGCGGTGGTGGGTATTTCCAGGTGATTTAAAAAAAAATATGTTGTAGATTTTGAATCTTTACATACTAAGCTTACATTATGTGTAATGCATCAACCAGTGATTTTTATTTTGTTTTCAAATATTTTTCATTTTATTTCTAGTATTCCGGACATTATAGAATTCCCCCCGCATTACGGACAAAAACTTAAATTCACGGACATATTTGGAGAATACCGGACGTATGGCAACCCTAGTTGTGGTACATTCCTTTGACATATTTTTGTTTCAACTAAATTTCCTCTTAACGGTTACGTACACTCGTACACCGAAGTAATTTTAAGCATTACGCATATAAAGATATTTCAAACTATAGATATCACTCAGTGCTCAAAATGTTCGAAATAAAGGTAGACTAAAACATCAGATCAGACAAATAAGGAACATATCGCATCTTTAGAACAGCAGTGTCCGAACTCGAAATTTTCGTAAAATGAGTTAGTGACAGAACAAGGTACGCTACTGGTTTGAAACTATCTAATCGTTTCCGTTTACTATATGCAAATCGTATTAGATATATTTAACCAGCTGCACCCCACAGTTTCACTCGCGTGGATTACTACGTATAAAATCAGCTATCTGTCAGTGAAAGTCCCGTAAAAATAATTTTCGGAGTGCATAGGGACCATACACACGTCATTTTAAACTTTCGCGATTTGAACACATGTTTTAAATGTTTCTCGGGACTTATCACGTATTATTTAATATAGGTAAAAACACCACGACCATTGTAACATGGTCGAAACGTCGAGCGAAAGGTACATATTTTTTACCTATATTAACTAATACGTGATAAGTCCCGAGAAACATTTAAAACATACACACGTCGATTGTTATCAAATCTTATTAGATATATTTAACCAGCTGCACCCCACAGTTTCACTCGCGTAGATTACTACGTATAACATCAACTATCTGTCAGTGAAAGTCCCGTAAAAATAATTTTCGGAGTGCATAGGGACCATACACACGTCGATTGTTATATAATATTTAATCATTTTACTTTAAGCAAAATTATATTATGTTGATACAAGCTTACAAAACTGTCAAGAAAGACGAAATCCTACAAAGCAACTCCTAAATTATTTACAACACATGGACCTCTATACATAATCCATCCCAGCGATTAACCTGGCCCACTGTAACTATTATTTATTCTGCACCAGCGCGCATCAAATGTTGTTTATATTTAATTAGTCGGAATGGCTGAATCACGGTAGATGTGATAACTGGTGTCCACCCACGCTCGGCATTGTTTGGTAAAGACCCTAGCTGTGCGCTACCGCTTATAAGGCCAGAAATATTTAAACGCATTGTGTGGCGTCGCGACGATGCAACACTAAAATCGTTGTGTCACAGGAAAATTCTAAAGTCCAATTTCTCTGAGTTGCGACGTACGGGTTTTCCCAATTTAAACGTTGCTACGACGCAACGCACCGCACCGATTTGTGCGCCATTCCGTCTAGAACCATTTTTTTTAATCCACGTCCTATGGAAGACCTCATTACTAGGCTTAAAATATTTTGATAAAACATAAAGTTCCACCACAATTAAACCTGCTTTAATAAAGCTGCATTCAAATAACTCCATCGGTTTTGGAGAAAAATTGTAAGATACATACAAACGTATCTACAGACACACAACATTTTACTCCAAACGCAAATTATGTTTTACATATCTACCTTCTTCGTCCCGACATGCCTGAGTATCAAAGAGCAATATCAAAGACAAAAAGATGTCGTAGAAAAGATAAATGAAAGATCAACAGTTTAAAAGATATCTTATGCTTGTATATTGTTATTTACAAAGTGTCCGTAAAAGAGGTTGTTGTTCAATAATATTTGCACCTAGCTTAACAATTTATTATTATTTATGATGCCTGTTCCATCCGTCCTAGTTTTAGGTTATTACTAGGCAAACATGCTTCATCTTTGACCTCACCATCGCTTTCCATCAGATGATATTGCGGTCATACGTTATCTTAATTCAATGTAAAAAAAACTTAATGGGTAAATTCTTTTTAAGAAAGTTTAAATAAGCAATATGTTTTTATGTTTGTCTCTTTTGTTAAGACTTAGAAAATTATTCTTTTATTACTTATTTTGACTTATTCTTTTCCTTCTTCTTTTTCTGTATCTTCTTCTCTTCTTTTATTTCTGTTTTTTTATCGACCAAAGAAGGAGGTTATCAATTCGACTGTAGGTTAATTTATTTGTATGTTTGTAACTCCGTTACTTATGAATTTATTTTGATGAATCTTGGTAGATCTTACTTCAGAGGTGGCCATACGGCCATATAAATTTTATCGAAATTGATTCAGCGTTTTTTTGAAAAAATCAACAAAAACGATAAATATATATTATATACAGATGACGTTATGGTTTGTGGTTTTCTTCAGCAAAAGTTTTGATGAGGATTTCACTCTTTATTTTAACTGTCTACTTTTTAATTTAATGTAGGTATTAGTCTAGAAGTCAATTAAAAAAAAAACATTGTGTTTTCCCACATACAAACTGAAAATCTAAATAAACTAGCAGCATTTTTTTTATCTCATAAGGCTATCGTCTTTGTCTTTTCACTCAAAATTACTTAATTAAATTTCAAACATGTTCTGAACCCTTGTATTGCAATACAAACCTGCCTAAACATCGGTGCCTAGTGTTATCAAATGGACGGTAAAGACCAAATATGTATAACAATGTTACGCTTGGAAGCGAATCATATTCATATGTAAATGTGGGTGTAAGAGCCCTTGGGATGAATCTATTGTATTCAAGCTGCCTTTTGATGTCATGGTCTATGAGAATTCCACTAAGTTCAAAATGTTATTACATAGTACATACATAATATGTAAGTACTATGTAAGTTTTCAACTGTCTCCAATACGAGAAAGTTTTGAATGTATTTTTACCTATGGCGGAATGAAGGTGCTTTATCAGTTTGAGGAAAAAAGGTTGAATGTATGTCAGTTTTTCTTCATACGGCTGGACCGCTTTGAACGCGTTTTTAACATGAAAACAGGTGTCATTGCGGTAGTTTACTATGTTTGATCTACAATTCTACATAATTTTATATCGGTCTAGGGGCTTAAAAGTAATAAGCTTTTTTTAGATTTGATCATGCGGATTTAAAAATTATAATCTTTACACTTGTTTAAGACTTCTTTTTATTCAGTATGTTCCACGATATTCCCCATCTTTCAGTAATCTTAACTTAATATTATAAAAGTGAAAGTAACTCTGTCTCTCTGTCTGTTTGCTTGCTTTTCATAACTAAATGGCCGTAAATGTAAATGACCGATCTTAACTAAATTTGTCAGGATGAGTGTGCATCATGAGGGTGGTCGGATATTTCTCCCAAGAAATGCAAAAATTCAGTTATTTATAAAAGCAAAATTCACCTACTCATTCACTCACGAAATCTCAAAAACTGCTTGACCTACGAAGTTGAAGTTTGGCAGGTAGTTTCCTTATGGGGTGAAGAGATTCGCTATGAAAATAAATGAAATTATATGAAAATCTACGCGTACAAAGTCGCGGGCAACGCTAGTTCTTTATAAAATAAGGCCCCGTCATAAATTTTATCAAAATTTAAGCTTAAGGTATTATAATAAACTTACATTTTATACACGATACTTTACCGTCTTAGTTAACACCTATTTGTGCTATATTATGTTCAAAGAGGTTGGTTTAAGGTGTTTTAATAGTTACACCACCATGATTTCATGAATTCGATTGTTCCTGCCACGTACGTGTAAGATGTGGAATGGCTTGCCACCTTCGGTTTTTCCTCCAAAGTATTATTTGGACTGCTTCAAACGAAGGGTGAATAGAGTCTTCAAAGGTAGGCAATGCACTGACAATGCCCCGGGTATTGTAGATGTCTATAGGCAGAGGTGACCACTTACCATCAGGTGGCCCGTAGCTTGTTTGCCACTTAATATAGTAAAAAAAAAACACAAACCTTCAACCAGATACAGAATAAACACTACAAATACCATAAAATATTAACGAAATAACAAAACTGCGGAGATGAAAGCCAAAGATTTGTAAATAACCAAGAAAAGACAGGAAAACTACGAGATTAATTTCTTAATACATTGCGAAAAATAAGTGCACAGAATGCAAACTGTAATTTGCTACAAAATAATGTAATATTCATTATGGTTATGAAGACTGCTGTAAAACCTCATTTTGGAAGTTCATAAGAATAAGCTGCAGCTTTAAGAAACAGAGATTCCTTTCGGATTGACTCTTTATTGGAATTCGAGAAACTAAACTCAAATGGTCACTAAATCCAGACCCAAGATCCTGTCTCTTTTATGGTATTGATATCGCCACTTACCGAAGGCGAAACTGATGTCACAATCCTTGCGAACTGGATAGCAAATGTTAGTACAAGTAAAACCAAATAACTTTTACAGCGGTTGCTACATAACAACATAATCAAGTCCGAAGTCTGGCAACATTGAGTCTTAAGGTTTTGTGATAAGACTCGGCTGTAATTCCAAGCGGAGATTTAGTGAAATAAGGCAACAAAACCCATTGCACTAGTTTCATTCCAGCTTCCAGATACTGGGTGAATAACCGGCATGAATTTTTAAAGAATTTTGTGTAGTGCAAACTGTCTCGCTATGAAGATGAAGCTCGTATCTCGGAGAGTTGAGAATATTAAAATTCCTCGCGAAGACCAGCTAGTAAGGCACAATGCACATTGTCAACGCGTAAAAGTACAGTGTTGCTTTTATAACGGTATTGTGCAGCACCCCTTTGCTGTTTCTTTGCCGTTTTCACGACGTATTCATGCGTTTTATTATTCATGTTACAAGTGCCATGGAAACACCTGTAATGTTAATAATTGAAGAACTCCGTGACGGGAAGACGGAAGCAGTCACGTGTTGGACAATGTTGTTTATTGTTTATTTTTTTGTGGTGTTTTAGTTATATTCCATTTTGCCAGCGTTTACAGCCAGTATAGCAGTAGAGTTTATGTGCGCGTAAAGATTCCATCTAAAATGATTGGTTGTATTTTTAGCTGTTACGATTATGTTTATAACTTTGAGATTTAAATTGGCAATTGTCATAAAATTTATATTTTTCGGATGATTTTGGAATATTTTAGTTATTAATATTGTAATTATGCTCAGTTGAATTAGTTAAATTTTATCTTTTAGACTTCATGTGACCAGTGTGCGTGAGCATGGGCTACGTTTTATTGTTGTTTACGATATTTTGTTTTAATTGCGCTTATTTTATTTATTTAACAAAATCCACAGCCCTTTAAAAACTTAACAATAAACTAAGAACTTAACTTACGGCCAATAATGGTTTTTTTTTTTTGCTTAGTAAATCTCTTTCATTAAGTGAAAAATCTTAAACAACTCACTACTATCGACTCTATTATTAAAATCGGTAAGTCTATCTTCGAATTTTAGTCGTGCATACCTATATTCATCGTTATTTTATTAAATTCCAAAAAAAGTTCAGTATTTTAAACTATCGCAAGCGGACCATTGTATTAATATAAATATAAATTGTTATATTTCACCAGTCGTGCGAGAAATCATGCAAATAAAACTCGTATATTATTGAAAATAAACCCCCATTTCTTATAGGATAGCATTATGCGTTGATGTGAATGCTTGTTTATGGCTTATTGTTCTCGATATTATACTTAGCATTAAGATTCAGTTGAGCAACGCTTGATATAAAGAGGCGAAAGGTCAGAGAAATGTGAGATCTTTTACTAAAGCAATTTGAATTGAAGTAAAGTAAATAATACGCTAGGTGTACAGATAAAGAAATTGCAGGCCGCATGGCAGACTCCATTCAGAGTTCGTATCACCTCTCTGTAGTTCTTATAGTTTAATCCGCTTATGGGTAAAGTTTAATAGCGTAATATGAAGCCAAATATGTAAAAACCTTGCAGATTAGCTATCTGCCAGATTATTACTCAATAGATAATTTACAAAAAAAAGTATCATAAATTAACCATATAGGTATTAAATTTAGATACATTTTGAAGTATAGTCAATCTAATTCAATGTCTGATTTTACTCTCAACGAATATAGACTTTAATCATAGCACGGATTATAATCATAGTATTTATTGGCTGATTTTTGGTTTACCTTACCCACTAATCAGACTATAAAATATCTTTACACATTTCTTTTTTAAATGTCCCAACAAAAATACTAACTGCACAGTCAAAACATACATACAAATAAAATAAAATAAATTGGCCAAAGTATACCTACTTGGTTCAAATAAAAACACCTAACCTCATTCTCCTTTCGTAATTTTAAATAATTTTCAATTAGTTTGAAAGATTTATGTAAACACGTCGATTTTCTACTTAATAAATTTATTTAAAGAGGCGAACAGGTTTGGGTCGGTATGTTAAAACTAATTAAAATATACAAAATCATCGGCTACACGCCTATCAAGAAATGTAAACGGCCCCATCATTAAGCTACTGTCGTCATAAAATATAGGAAAGTCATGTAAATATTTATCCATAATGATTTAAGACAAACATTTTAATACTTTGAGTGTCATTCACATTGCTGCTATTGCATTTGACTAACAATATGTAACTAATTAGGCGTTATGTCGTACTTATCTCACACATTCATCTAAATGAAAAATTGTTACCATATTTTATTTCATTCAAAACTAGTTTATTTCCGTTCGCAAAGATAAATAAATCGTATATTATAAGATATAGATAGAAGGCTAATTTGCAATAAAGTTTAAGATTGGACAACCAAATTATTGAACATCGTAAATTTTACATCCGACAAAGAAATAGAATTGCCTATAAAAATCAGCGTATAATAAGCTTATTCTGCGAAAAAAAAATTATACCATAAAAATATTTCGCAAAATAATAAAAGTTTAGAACAAACATTCCAGTAGCGACGGATATAAAATTCAAAGCAATGGAGTCGCGAAGTAGAGTATCTTAGCTAACAGGTCTTGAAGTTTTCCTTTATCCGTTTCAGTTTTATTCCATTTCGTTGGGAAACCGCTGAAGTTTTACCGAGAGACGGTAAAAAGTTAACAGTATTGTTCCGTATTCATAATTAGACCACACGCGATCGTAAGTAGGCGGAGGAATTTAAATTCCTACCGTTCGAGGAAAAAATTCATGAAGTTCCCGCGTTGTTAATACTTTCTACGTTTCCGAC
Organism: Agriopis marginaria; assembly: GCA_932305915.1. NCBI lineage: Eukaryota > Metazoa > Arthropoda > Insecta > Lepidoptera > Geometridae > Agriopis > Agriopis marginaria. The sequence continues at coordinate 12,101,291 of OW029926.1, read as the reverse complement.
CAAAAAATTTCTTTGAACTGTACGCTATGCGCTGGGTCTTATTCGGGGAAAAGTTCAGCTTAGGACATGCGAAGCAAAGTATCGCAATTTACGATGTGTTACATAAAATACACGTCCCTGAATTCATCTACTTGGGTGGCCGCAGTTAGATAACCATTAGGTTTTTGTTAGCTTTTAATGGTCACTCTCAACTGGGGTAATAGGCAGACCCTCTCCTTGTTTGTTGTTTTTCACGCCGGCGAAGTGCCCCGGTGCATGTCTTACGTTTTTCGCTGTAATTTACAATTTACAGTCGCCACATCGCCGGGGGAGATCGATGTAAAAACTGTCCGAGTTCGGATGACAGGCACGTTAAAACGTTTACTTTTTGATCGTAATTTTGATCTTGCAGTTAAGGGCAAGAATTTTTCTTACGAATTTGGAATGAAAACGGTATTATTAGTATTCCATCAAAAATTACCTTTAGTGTTGGTTTTTATTATATTGGATGAAAAGTCATAAAAACGGACAAATTGCTTTTACTAACTTAGAACTTCCTAATCTTTTTAGTAAGATTATCCCTAGTCCATTAAAGTTAAAAAAAAAACGCTTATTACAAGCCGTATTCTCTTTTCATAAAATTGCACAAGACTCAACTAAGTTTAAGATTAATATAAACTAGTTTTTGTCGGTAGCTTTATTTGCGTAGTGAACATAAAAACCCACGTCACTCGGAAATAATTAAACTTGCAGTGAAATAATTTTAAGATCAGCTTTAAACATTGTCTTATACAAACAAAGGTAACAATCAACCTTACTTCTATATAATATTAGTATAGAAGTATACAAGGTTGCGTGAAACGGTAGCCTTAACCCGAAAAAAGGTCATAGTACTCAATATTAAAATAAATAAAAATAAAATAAATAAATATCTGGGACATTTTTTGCACACACGGTCATCTGACCCCAAACTAAGCAAAGCTTGTAATATGGCTGCCAGAAACTGATATACGTACATATATATTTTTAAATACATACTTAAATAGATATTAACACCCAGACATAGAACAAACACAAATGTTCATCACACAAATGTTTGTCCTAGATGGGAATCGAACCCACGCCCCCAAGCACAGAAGATAGGTTCACTACCAACTGAGCCACCGGGGCAGTTATTATATACATCTTATTCTATAAGAGAAACCCTGAAATAGCGAAATAAATATCAGCTGTTACATACATTTCTTTGAGTGTTAACATCTGTTTAATTTCTTTATTTCAAGAATTGTTTCACAGCAAAGTTGTTCATATTGATAAGTATGATGTCCTTAGGCTTAGTACCACCGCTCCATGTAACTGTAGAATCAACCTGTTTGAAATTATCATAGACATAAACGCTATAGAGTTAGTCTGTCTCTATATCTGTGGCGCTTATTATCGTCTACTTGATTCTCATACTTAGTGTCACATCACTAAAATAGATTTCGATATAAGGTGACATCACTACAAATGTCAAACGCTATCAGCGACAATATTTTTCTATAATCTAATTTATCTGATTTTTATTGTACGCAATACGCAATGTTTATACCAATTATCTTGATGTGAAGATTTATTTATTGATTTTTATTTTCCAACTATAATTATAGATTAAAATCTATAGGTAATATTTATATAGGTAGCCCAATACGAGAGCTTTCAATATATAAGTAAAAGAAATGAAGAACTGTACTCCTTCATATCTACATAAATAGGATAAACTTCAAGCTTCTTTTGAGACAGCGACAGATGTCTCGTCTGCAGTTTCAATGTAAACCTTTAACTTTACATCTTCCAACTAGACTGACAACAGAGAATGCGAGTGTCTAGAAGTGTCCCATTCGTGTACAGGAGTGTCGCGAGTGTCGGATTCAATTCATGTTTAACGTGGATGTGGCATAGAGAAGTTTTAGCAAACAGTGTGATAAGTTCAAGTGCTTGTTTTTTTATATAAAGAGGTAACTGTCAGACGGAATACTTGATGGCAGCCGCCGCCTACCAACACTGTAACAGTGCTATTGTCGATGTTTTACGATGACAAATAAATTATTTGATTTGATTTGATTTGCAAGCCCAGGGAAGTGTTTGTAGACACCCTTTTGTTATATTTCGGCGGAAATACCTCCAGAAGAAAGATATTTAACACCTTGGAGGCACATTTAAAAATGTTGAATTATTTAAAATTTTATAACCAGGTGAAACTTACACATGTGTTATGATAGAACGCTTGCTTAAATTGAAAATAATAATATTTTATGAGTGTCAAGATAGCATCGCGTTGAAACTTTTCTTGAGTAATATCATAGATGCTTTATCTATGGTAATAAATAGATAGGAAAAAGAAAATCTGGTTACTTACGTACTTTACACAATTTTATAAAATAGTACCAAAACCTGCATACACAAAACAGTACAATGTGACTGCTTTATCACTATTTTTTTTTTTTAAATTACAAGCATAAACATAAAAAAAATTGTGTATTAGTAAAAATGAATTGTACGACTAATGTAAAAAAAGAAAATATCCAAAGCCAAATCCAAAAGTAAAAAAGTGAAATAATAAAAATGTCCAACAGTAATATTAACCAATTATAAAAATGATCGATAAGAAAAATGACAAATTTTTATTTTAGACTATCGAGAGTATGGCGTTACTTAAACTAGGTGATAATTATCTCATGAACTTTATCTACTTCATTTTAACTGTGTGATAACCGCATCACATAGTGCATTCTTCGGTTTCACCAACATATCGTTTTTAAAACCGCTCTCAGCGACAGATGGAGCTGTCTACGTGACTCAAATGTAAAACAACGCGGTTCGTGAATACGAGCGGAATTCAAAAATAGATAAGAAGGGGGCTATTAGGAGTGTTATAAGGTGGATTTCAAAATTGGGAGTTTACGTTAGTACGTAAGTCGATGTTTCGTCTGATTTTGGTAATGCGCTTAAGTTTTTTACGTGACATGTTTTAGAGTTTTTCCTTAGTGAATTGTTGTTTTTTTTGTATGAATTTTAAGGAAAATTGTTTTAAAGATTTTCTTCTTTCTTATAACCTTACCCGTAAGGGTAAAAAAAGCATCAGTAATATTTTGGTGCCTTAGTTGGTAATTGGCGGTTGTTATTATTTACTACCTAGAGCGCCTGTCTGTTAACTTTCTCTTGTAGAAAAAGAAACCCCACACAAAAAAAATAACACCCATATTCAAATCCTGAAAAAAGCAGCAGGCACGGGGACTGCCCACAAAATTGAAAACTAATCCGTCACATTAGCATGTCGGTGTCGCGAACCCATAAGTTTTGTCCCTACCTAAAATAGCTCAAAGCGGCTAAAGAATTTTTCACTTCAAAATGTTCTAAGTACGCAAGCCATACCTACCTTCTTCTCTAAATTTTCACAAAGCCATCAGCTTCAAAAATAAACAGAGCAGACATAACTCGACTTTTTTCTTCCCTAATCTGCGCAGGCCTCAGAGAGGCGGTCGGGTGGTGAAGTGCGAAGCGTTGTCGGCGCGGACAAAATGGCGTAAGGCAGCGGGACGTCGCAGCACTTTGCCAAATGCCTCTAGGATCCGGATTTGCTCGCGTATCCCGGATAAAGATGGCTTGTACTCACACTGTCCCGTATTTTTCTCCTATTAGTGGTTTTCTGTTTCAGTAAAATCACCGCGTCGTTAATAAGATTTTGGAGACGTAATGAAGGAAAAGTTATATGATTATTAACGGGATATTTACCGTGGTAAGGTTGTGAAATGAGCTCCCGATATTTCGGCGCAGTTACATGCACCATGTTCACGGGAAGAGTGAAGAATGCGGGTCGTTGGTCGAACAGTTAAAAAGTTAGGTGCAGACATAACGATCTACCCTCTTTCTTAGTCTTTTGCTACGGTTATCACTGGAACTCGAACTCGATCCTAAGTCCCGACAAAACACACTCACTGTGTCACTGCGTATGGTATTTAGAACACATTTTGATCGCGGACTTTTATTTTAAATCCTGTTAGTAATCATATAACTTTAGTGAACAACCGTGATAGTTTAAAAAAGTGTTTTGTAATGAAGGAAGTAGCAAAGATTTTGGCTGATCAAGTAACCCATAATATGGAAATAACACATTAAAATGTTCGCGGAATGTGTTTCGCGGAAACCTTTTTAATCATAAATTATTGTTTTTTAAAGCCCCCGCTATAAATCTTCGAATTGAATCAAAGCGCATAAAATCTTTATACGTAAAACTCTTTTAAAAGGCCTTTATGATATTTCTAGCCAGTTTTTTTCAACAAGCAGACGGGCTGCCTGATTGTAAGCGGTCACCGTCGGTTATTTTTTTATCAGACATTAGAGATTGCTTGCAATTGCTTGCAAATTGCGTAAAAACAAAGGCTTGACGAATATTATGGGGATTCCCTATGTTTGTTCGGGTGGAATCTTGCAACTCAATTTTGAAGCAGAAAATTATTTTCAACCGATTTAAATGAAGTTTGGCATACTTATGTAAGTTCTGTCGCTAAGTTGTGTCGCTGGCATTCAGTGGATGCAAAAGGCAGGCTGTCGTTCAGTGTGGATGTTGAAGGGGGAGGCCTATGTTCAGCAGTGGACGTCTTCTGGCTGATGATGATGATGTAAGTTCTGTGACAATGCAATGTTTTGGTACCTTCGACTTAGTCTGATGATAGAGACAAAAGGTGAAATAGGAACTCCTAAACGAAACGACGTAACCCCGTCGAGTTTGGGTTCATTGGATTTGTCTTCTCAAGCACTTTGATTCTAGATGATAAATTCAGTATGGCGGACGCCCCAAGATGGCGGACAAATTGTTCACATCATGATATGGGCATCAAACGAAAGGATTTGCTGAAAAGAATACGAAAAAGCTTGTGTTTAAAAAGTTTTTTAAATTAATAAAGCTTCTATCTGATTTAGATTCAATTTATTAGTTACTATAGGTGCCTTCCCAATTTTGAAAACGAGTAATTTAAAATATAGACTGTATTATAGATTGGGTTATTTTTAACCATACGGTGTGATAGCAAGATCTCTAAATCTTAAAGGATTCAGGAAGTCGCGTTGGTTGTACAACCTTGCTATACTTACTCACTCAGCGCTGTGATATGACTCATACTCTGTGATTGATTTGCCAGTAATGTTATTAGTAAAATCTTATGAAACTTGTGCCCCACATTTTCATTCGACATCCTACAAGAATTGTTGTTTATTTTTAAGCCCCGACGGCGTGTATCTTTCGAAATATTTTTTGTTTGAAGTTTGTAATAGATAGATAGATAGAAACTCTTTATTGTGTACACCAGAAATAATAATTACAACACGATAGAAAACACTTACGAGCTAGTGCCACAAGTGGCAGCCTTATCGCTAAAAGCGATCTCTTCCAGGCAACCATTAGATGGAAAGAATTTACGTAACAGAATCGACGGGGGATGCTAAACACTTTTAATGATACCATTAAATAAATACTACTAAATGATACATAGTACAATAAATATATATATATATGCATATAAAAACACACATAATACAGACGCGACAAGTAAGTACATACTATACCCTAGTATATATGTTTATTTATGCTATACCCTAAGTCCCTGGAGTACCTTCGCATTATGAGCACACAATGCAAGAGCGGCAAGGAACACGCACAATACCTATATGTTGTATGTTTGTGACATCGTAGAAAAGGCCAAATGGCTGAACTGATTTTGATATTTTTTGGTTTGTCTTGACTTCATCAAGAGTGAATAATTAATTATTGTACTAAGGCATTTCTCCCTTCCATTTTTGGACCCGGGTATGTCCTAAAACTGCGACCAGAACAACTAGAAGATGGGCAGCAGCAGCCTCCTACTTGAATGGTGGAACCTCCTGCGATCCCCAAGTTGCCTGCCAAGCGTGGGGATTATGACAAACTTAGGGGGAGGCCTTTGTTCAGCAGTGGACGTCTTCTGGCTGATGATGATGATGATGATTTCTCCCTTATTTTTCCGATCTGAGCTTGCCACTTAGCCATACTCTCGATGCATTTTTAACGTGGTTTCAGCCTTTTTAATGCCCATAAATACTTGCAAGCTAAATATTCGGCAGGCGAAATTCCAGGGCTGGCTGACTTAAGCTTACAACGCACTCCTGCGCAGGTAAGTGAAATTACGTGTACCGCTGTCAAATAGACTCTATTTATAGCTGTTTTTATTCAACAATTTAAACGAGAACCAAACAAAAATGTCGTAACATAAAAGGTTACTTTCATTGTTTCACTTTCGTTTAAGAGCTTCTTTGTTTAATGCTTTAGTTCGGTATAGCTCAGTTGTATTTTAAAATTTATAGGACATGTTATAGACGTGTCAGGTGAAACGCAGGTGTGTATGAAAATTTACCGTAGTAAAAACGTACCAATTTCAAATGATTTATTGTGGTATTTTAAAAATTTTTATTGTATCAATTAGTAGATTATCATCAAACCAATATTGTAAATGAGAATATGTGTATTTGTTGGTTTGTTTATTCCTTTTTCACGCAACAACACAGATAGACTTGTTTTTTTTACCGATTATAGGAGGTCAAAATCAATTCGATTATATATTTTTTTTTTGTATGTTTGTTTTTTGATTACTCCACCGATTATGAATTGATTTTGATGATTCTTTTTTTGTGTGGTAGGTCATACTTCATATAAAAATTATCGAAATTGATTCACCACTTTTGAAAAAATCAACAAAAACCGAAAATATATACACATGATGTTTTGGCATGTGGTTCTCTTCAGTTTTTTTATGAGGTCTTTTAATCTCTGTTCATTTCATTTTCTACTTTTTTAGTTTGTACGTGCAGTCTTGAAGTTGGTTATTGTTTTTTTTTTTATATATTATTATTTAGAGCCCATTGGTTGGCCAGCCGGCCCAGTTGGTAGTGAACCTGCCTTCTGCTCTTGGGCGCGTGGGTTCGATTTCCACCTAGGGCAAACATTCATGTGAGGAACATTTGTGTGTGTTCTACATTTGGGTGTTAATAACTTTTTAAGTATTTGTAATTAAAAATAATGTACCTATGTATATTAGTTTTTTGCAGCCATAATACAAGCTGTACTTAGTTTGGGGTCAGATGATCGTGTGTGCAAAATATCCAGTTTTTTTTTTTAGTTAGCTGGTGTGCGAAAGAGTGGCTTTTTGTCCCGGAAAATATTCGTGTTACCGCAAAAGCTAGTGGACTGTAAAATCGTGAAGAAGCCTATGCACACGCAAGATCAATAAAATTAGTTGAAAACAATATTGTACTCACCGAGATTAACCGCCGATCGCTGCCACCAAATAGTACCGACCGAACTCGTGCAACCTAACTGAAGCACTTGCAGGATGATGATGATCTGACAGCTGACTTTGACAGATTAGCTGCCTCTCTGATTGGTCGTCGGCTCTCGACGTGTGGTTGGTCGAGGGTATGGAGGACACAGACGCGCGAAATTTGAGAACAATAATGATTACAGCAAACTTCATCAATCTAGCGTGAACAATTCGGTTGCTGAAGAAATGTCCACGCGGGTGAAATCGCGGGGTGCAGCTAGTTTAATTAGTATCTTTTAAGTTTTGGTACTCCAAAATTGCGTAAGAATTGAGCAGTGTGTTATTTATTCCCTTGCGTTTTGAACATTGAACTAATTGTTACTTACTCCTTTGATAAAAGTAAACATAATACGAGTACATGATTTATCTCTCAGGTAAATAAACGAGCTCAAAGTAAACTCGATCACACGAAGCAAATGGCATCTAGCTTAAAGCAGAATAGCCAGTCAGTAGACATACCATTTCAGTACAAAATTTAATTTAAAAAATGGTGAAAACCAGTCGTTAAATAAGAAAGTTGGTTCATTATTACCGTGATAGACTACTTACTAATTTCACAAGATTAAGGACATAGACATTGATAAAATAATATTTAAAATTTAACTCCATACTCCAACATATCTTTGATGATCAGTTAACGGCAAGCCTCTAATTATAATTATACAACTAGTAGCATAATAAAAAAAAAAAACTTTTTAGTTTTCTTGCGACTAAAAAAGTGTTAAAATTTATTGCTATGGTCCAACCTCACTTTTCCCGAATGTGACTCACATAAAGAGTTTAAATCACAGCGATTTACCCGACTGCGCAAGGAGAAGGGTTATGTTTTTCGAGTGTATGTATGTCTGTGTGATGGTATCTTTGTCACGCCGTTAACGCTTTAATGAAGTGACATCCTACTAATATTATAAACGCGAAAGTTTGTATGTATGGATGTTTGTTCCTCTTTCACGCTGCAACGGAACAACGGATCGAATAGAACGGATCGAAACTGCATCGAACGGATGCAGTTTTTTTGCATGGTTATAGTTCAAGAGCCTTTTCATCATCATCATCACCATTTTTCATCACTACGCTGGTGAAACCGCGGGGCACAGCTACTAGGGAATAAAAGTTCAAGGTGCCGACACGAAAAAAATAAAGGTACAAATAGTAAGAAAACTGCTAAATAAGTCAATATTACCTTCATTATGTGCAGCAGATTTCAAAAGAAATTATAGCACTACTATGAAATACTCAGCAGTTTACGAGATAAAGCGGAATGAAAGAGCTCTGTATCCACTACGAGATATGTATAGATAGGTAAGCAGTGCGCCACTGTTACTTTTCAGTTACCCACTATTTATACAATGCAGTCGGGTTATATTTTTCTAATCATTTAATTTATCATTGCTTAACATCCGGCGAGATGGTGGTCAAACGCAAGCCTATTATTTATTAAAAAAAAACTGTTTACTTAGGGCGTCTATTGTATATAGTCCGTGGCTAGTAAAGACAAAGGGCACCCGCTTGGCAGCATTAGATCAGACGGTAAAGGGTACGAAGGAACGTTCGACGAATTGATATAAATCGACCTGGTAATTTATCTTCTTTAGACTGATCTTTTGCAGAGAGCGTGCTCATACTCAGAGAGTTTTAGATGATCCAAAATCTTAACATAATATATGGAATAACTACTACCCGCTCTTAACCACGTTTTTTTAGTTCTTTCACATTTTATGAGATAAAAAGAATATTTACATATTATATTAACGTGTGTATTTGTGTACCTTTGTCTGTATCATCGTAGCTCCCAAACAACTAATCCAATTTTTATTTAGTTTTTTAGGGTTCCGTACCCAAAGGGTAAAAATGGGACCCTATTATTACTGAGCCTACGTTTTCTGTTCGACTGTCTGTCCGTCCCACCTTTAAACGGCTGTATAATTCGAACCGTAATAGATAGCCAGTTGAAATTTTCACAGAATATTTACAATATTACATATTTATTTTAATATATTAAGCGGATTAACTAAGAAATAATAAAATTACTAACTTATAACTAGTAATTCCTTACCTAGATGACCTCCTGATCATTTCACAGAATCGAAATGGGATATTTTACTAATTTTGAAGTCGGTTTTTTAAATTGATAATCGTTGTATTTTGTGGTGGAACGGAACCCTCAGTGCGCGAGCCTGACTCGCACTTGGCCGGTTTATTTTTGTATGAATTTGATCGAGTGACAACCATTTGAACTTTATAAAACAGTTATGGGGTTTATAAAAATTCTGAATTTGTAATGTACTTTTACGTATTGTTTCCGTCTATTTATTCCACCTATTTCCATTATTATATATTTTTAAATATATACATAATTAATAGACACCGAGATCGAGAACAAATACAAATGTTCATCACAGGAATGTTTGTCCTAGGTGAGGATCGAACCCACGCCCCCAAGCTCTGAAGGCAAGTTCACTAACAACAGGGCTATCCAAAATATATGAAACAGCTGAATTTTTCCCGCGAATTTTGATTAGTCGTAGAACAAAAGTTGTTTATTTAGGGTATTGAAGCCGACCTTAAGAGGATGCTAACTGATTACTAATAACCCTGTATAATAATTTCATCATCATCATCATCATTTCAGCCATAAGACGTCCACTGCTGGACATAGGCCTCCCCCATCGATCTCCAAAAGGGCCGGTTGGAAGCGGCCTGCATCCAGCGTTTCCCTGCGGTCTCTCTTAGGTCGTCTGTCCATCTTGTAGGTGGACGTCCTACGCTGCGCTTACCAGTCCGTGGTCTCCATTCCAGAACCTTTCGGCCCCATCGGCCATCTGTTCTGCGTGATATGTGCCCTGCCCGCCACTTCAACTTGCTAATCCGGTGGGCTATGTCGGTGACTTTCGTTCGTCTACGGATCTCCTCATTTCGGATTCGATCTCGTAGAAAAATCCCGAGCATAGCCCTCTCCATAGCTCATTGTGCTACTTTGAACTTGCTTATGAGGCCCATAGTGAGAGACCACGTTTCAGTGCCGTATGTCATCACTGGTAACACACACTGGTCGAAGACTTTCGTCTTAAGGTATAATAATTTATACAAGTAATAATGCAATTGATTATAAACGAAAGCAATAAAATTGCAATACTAGATTCTATAAAGATAAACCATAAAAGTGGTCCGCAAACAGGATTCCATTTGTCAATCTAAAGTTGTCCATAAACATGTTCAACTCAATTAATTTCGCGTTTAAACTTGATCGTTAACGTTTTAAATTATTGTATTTTTATCTCATAGAAATCTGTTCTGTTACGCGTTTATTATTCGATCTTTGATGTGACTTTTACGACGCTAATTGTTTTGGAAAATATTTCGTAATGGTATATTTGAGACAGGTTTTTATTTAAAATATTCTGTTAAAGATATTTAAAACTATGGATATCGGGTCAGCGCTTAAAAATGTTCGGGCCAAAGGCAGACTAAAATATTTAAGCATAGAATTAAAATTAGTTCATTAGTTGATATTTCTGAAATGTATCTAAGTGTCTATGCCTTGGTAATACAGGCAACTTAATAATTTTGATTTTAAATTTAAGTGAATTTTTTTTGTTTTGCACTTTTCTAACATGGTGGATTAGGGCCCATCCTCTCACTCTCTGAGAGCAGGCCTGTGTCCTAGCAGTGGGAATATGATTGATATTAATATTCAGTGGAGGGGAGTGTAGTTTTGGCTAGAAAGAACTGGAAGACCTTGGCTTTAACTTGACTACGCAAAAACTTCTGTTGTGTGACTTTTTAATTTTGCAAGCACTTTTAGTTAAATTTTATTGAATTATTCGCCAAAAGTGCTAACGAGAATTTCAATTGAACTGTTTGACTTTTCAATTCACACGTTCACACTTTAGTTGTCAGTAAGGCGTTGAAAGAAAACGCTCTAAATAAATATCAAGGCTTACATCACCATCGTGAGCCAGTAAACGTCAACTGCTGAACAAAAGTCCCTCTTAAAGAGGTGTGTTGCCATAATCACGCTTGGCAGGAAGCTTGGGGATCGCAGTACGTACACCGTGTACTAATAAGACGCTGCTGCCTATCCTCCGGTGGTACTGGTCGCAGTTTTAGGACATACCCGGGTCTCATTTAAGCTTAGTCTTTATTTAACCAAGATAGAGTATGCTTGTTACAAACTGAATAATTATCAGGTTTCAACTTAAATATATTATGTAACTAGTAATTGTAAGAGTCATAAATATCAAATTTAAAATAATACGAGATTCCTCAATTCTCTTTTTATCACATATCATAGTCAATTAATGCACAAGCACGGGCATTCTATTGCGTAATTATTGAATTGCAATAACAAATTGACGGCAATTACAATCTAATTATTGGCATAACTCCACTCCGTTATCATGCAAATTAGTTCTTTGATTATACGGAACACTATCACAAGCATGTTTGTGATTAATGTCACTGTTAATCATACTGACTTTTAAACATAGAATCGTATCTTAACTTTTGTCGTGATTGGAAATCAATATTGTATGGATAGCCTTTTAGGAAAGTATTGGTATTTGTTCGAATTCCCTAACAAAATTGTTATTCATTTTTGATTTTTGCTTACGAAAGTACATAATTATAATATTATATGCGTTTGGAGGAAGAGGTTGTGTGTGTTTGTATGATTGTTACCATTTTCTCCAAAATGATTTTAATTATTTTAATACAAGTTTCATTGCAGTGATGCTTTGCTGTGTTTGATCTACACCTGTCAAGTGGTTTATAAATTATTAGTAGGCCGCCCCTGCTTCGCATGGGTGAAGCCGGGATATATAGCCTATGTCAACCGGGGATAGTGCAGCATCGCAACAGTGAAAGAATTTTTCAAATCGGTTCAGTAGTTTCGGAGCCTATTCAATGCAAACAAACAAACAAACAATCAAATCTTTCCTCTTTATAATATTAGTATAGAAGATGAGTTTCTCAAGAATGACGCGTTGTGCAACCGACTGACTTCAAACTGGTGCGCAGTATACTTGTTAGCACCGTGGTTCGGCACTGTTAGAAAAATTCATACACCCAGTCCTTACTAAGTAAATATTGCTAAATCAAAGCGCATTTCCGTTGTAATGTTTATATTTTCCTGAGTAGGCTCTTTTTTTTTTTATTATAGGCTTTGCTTTTGGCCACCATCACGCCTGAGTTAAGCAACGATGCGGTCTTTTCACATTTAAAACATTCAGAGATTCAGAAAATGTGCAGAGGTTTGAGAACTCGAACATTTACATCGGCCGAAATCTTATCCGCCATACGACACTGTTACTGATTGCAAATCAATGAGTCGCACAAAATTAAAAGCAATTTGTCTCGTTATGCATGTAAGTGCACGCCCACGTGACGGCAGCCGGCACCGATTTGTCGCACGTCGTCGTCGCACGCGTTTCTGACTAATTGTAGCTATAAATTGACACGCATGCTATCGCGACTGGTCGCAAGTGTGGAGTGATCGGCGGAAGATACTTCGTCCTAACATTATCCGGCGTGAAAGTGGTAAGGTTATTTTTAATTTTTAGCTGACTTCAAAGGAAGAGTTTCTCAATTAGACTGCATATTTTTTTGTATGTTTGTCACGTGATTACTCAACCAATTATGAATTGATTTAGATTAGTATAATATTTTGTTTGCCTTTATACATTTTATCCAAATCAAGGTTTTTTAAAAATCAATAATATTAAAAATGTATACATAGATGACGTTTTGGTTTGTGATTCCCTTCAGCAAAAGTTATGAGGAGGAGTTTCAATCTCTGTTTTAACTATAATTTTCTACTTTTTAGCTTAAGTTTGTACATGAAGGTATAGCCATGAAGTCGGTTTTTGTGTTTTCTTCTAAAAATTACTTTATTATGTTGAAGTGAATTTTAGTTATGTTTCCGTTACTAGGGCAGCAGTTTGCTTCAAAGAATAAAACTTTTAGTAAAAGTCCCACGTACCAAGCACTGCGTTGCGCTCGTCACATAACGACATTAAAATAAGTCGTTATTGTTTTAAATATTAATTAATAAAAAATGTTATCTCTAAAACATTTCACAATTAACCGATAAAGTTTCAAGAGGTTCACTTAAAATTAGCACAAAAATTTAACAATGTGTCGACAATGTTTTGACCAAGTTCTGACAAAATTACGAAGAACTTCACAAATACTAGTTTATTTTTGGGCTTTTTTATGCCATAGGTAGCAAATAAGCAGACGAGCTGCCTGAAACTAAAAGTAGTAGAAAAAAACAAAAATAATAATTATCTGCAAAAACTGGTTGTCTCGAGTAAGGCTATGCTAGGTGGTATTACATCGGACCGTTGCTTACTCCATATCAAGCTCAAGTCCGGTCATCTGTGGAATACTGCTGCCATTTTTGGGAGTGCTAATTACCAGCTCAAATGTCTTGATTTAGTTCGCATGGTAGTAGATTAAGAAAACTTTGTAGCCTGAAACACCGCCCTGGAGTCGCCGTAGAGTAGGACACCGAAGAGTAACGACGCTGTAAATTTCTACAGGGTTCATTTCGTAGAATGTGCAACAGACCTGCATGACTTCATCCTACAATCCTCCATCTACTACAGGTCAAGTAGGTGTTTTTTATATTTTTTTTACATCGGACTAGGCTAACGTTTGACCGCGATTTTATTTCCAAGGTCAGAGTGAATATACATCTTCTAATTGACAGTACGCAACGTCAATTTTTTTAACAGATGACCAGAGCGGTTTCGGTAATGTTATTTTATGGTTTAATGGTTGATATTCCGTAAACCCGAACAAAGCACTTTGATGCCACTTTTATTGTGAAACCCACTAAATGGTAGAATGTGTTGCCTGTATGAGGGTTCCCCGATAGTTATAATCTGGGCGTCTTTAAGTCGTAAGTGAGTCGCTTCATCGTACACCGCATCATAGCTTAACATCAGCCAAGCCTGGATCATGCGCAAGCCTTTCGACAAAAAACTTTCTTTGCCTTATTGTTCCTAACCAACAGGTGAGTTGGTGGTCAAACGCAGATTCATACTCATGAAAAAATCGTGACATGTAGGTGAAAAGGTAGTAAAGTAAAAGTGAGATTATCAAATGTAAACACTATTTATGTAAAAAGCTTTTATACACATACTATACTTACTTTACTATACTTTTATACAGCCTCATTACTCGTCGAAAATAAATCATCACACCAGTAAACTGCCTTTTTTCCAATCCCGGTTGCGATGGGCAGGAAAGACCACCCAAAAAAAAATCGTACCTCTTTTTCAAGTAAAAACGATGTACTTTTGCTATTAGATACCGTTTTCTCTTCTATACCACCAATAAGTTCTTCTTTGCTTAAGCTATGACGTGGTATTCCAATCAAGCCGTGATTTCCCAATCTAACGGCAGCAAGCTCTTTGTCCGTGTAACAGCCAACCTGCATGCAATAACATCACTAGTTATTGGCTGGCTAACCTCTGCATTCTATGCTACTTTAACAAAATCTAGAGTGTAGCCATTTGTCGCCACGTCACTTTATTAAGAAAACAACATAATAGGTAGTAACTAAACACCTAAACTTTTTAAACAGTTGGACAGTCCATATACCATTGAAGGCTCAACTATAAAGAAAAAAAATGCCATTTTTATAAAATCTAAATAATTGCAATAATTGTTCCGACCATTGACACTCTATCACGGAGATTAAAATTGATTCTTACGTTTATAATTACAATATTAATTTCTGATGTAATTTATTTCGTATGACGTATGGAGGGCTAATGTTGCTCGTTATCATAATATAAGAACTAGCTAAAATAGACAAAATAAAAATTCACTTCTTTGCCGACCACGCAAACAACCTGTCTTGTTTATCTAACCTCGTAACGCACGACCCAAAGCTACCCAAATGTTCCAAATGATATATAAAGTCTCCAGTACTTAAACTCAACACAAATTTCAAGTGTTTCTAATCAAAAAGTTTTATTGACGTGCAAGAAACGCGCTGTATGGAATCATGCAGGTGAAACGGTTGTGCAACTGTGATAAGAATGCGAAGTAACTGTGGCGTCTTTGTTTCTATCTGCCCCTCAATATTTTTTATGCAACTGTGATGACAGGTGTTGTGTCCGCTCACCTGATGGTAAGCGTCACGCTTGCCAATATTAGTCCAGTGCCACCCAGAATTTTGAACTTCAACACTTCAATACCCTGCGAGGCAGTGCACATGCACATAGTCTGTTAGTTGTCTTTTGAAGTACGAGTAAGATACTTCTTATGCGACTTCCAACAAGGTTGCGTTAAACGTTTAACGCTACCATGGAGGGGGAATAGTAAGAAATAGAGCGAGAGTTTCACTTCTTCCGCGCGGAGGGACCCACGCACTATTTTTACGCCTCCGATCTTGCTGGCCAACGAAATAGTGTACGGCAACGGACTTGAGACAATTTTTTCTGGAAAATTGACGTAAAAACTGCACCTAAGTACAGGGTAGTAAGTCTTGTGTAGACACACACAAACAACCCGTTGGGTTTTTCAACAAACAACAAGTAACGCCTGATTCAATCAACTATCAAACAACAAGTGTCTTAGTGTGCGTATAGCGGTGTAGTGGTATAGTGTTTTTTTTTAAATGAAAACGATAAATCTGAATACGAATGATAATTTTATAGTTCTAAGGAGTATCTTGTTTGTTTGATCTCAGGTTGAGACATTCAGATTTCGTGCCTGCAAAGCGACTTTACGCGACCGTCAGTTTCATCAAACTTTTGATACTGTTTTACATTGTAACACAAGTGCGCTTGTAAATAAGGAGGAATGGGGTAGCCATTCTGTGTTCTGTGGCAGGCAGGACGACTGTTCGTGCGTAACGCCATCTGCTGCTGGCAAGCTGCTGGATACTTATGGTATGGAGTCCTGTGTTTTGTTCTAGATACGGTTTCGGTGTTACGAAAATACTAAAGTGAAACAATAATCCCCTTATCAATTTTTCCATGAACAATACTAATTACTTCATCAAAACTCGCGCGAGGATTCATTATAAATTACTATAATAACGGCTTACACTCACGATTATTTTATTTATATTGCTGGTCACTCCGACTATAGTTTCAAACCGCATTAGGCAGTCTTTTTCAAGGTGAATGCATGCGCGCGGCTGCGTCTCGCTTGGCACTACGGACCGCCGCGCGGCGCGCACGTGATGTCAACGGCAGCTGATCGGTTGTTGGGGTTGCGTAGAGAAATATGCTGCGCCGGCGCACACTGGAACTCTTCCTCACTTGAATCTTTCTGAAATTATGATAATTAAATTATTATTAAATTATTCGGAGCCATTAGAGCAGGGGTCGGCAACCTTATCTAGCTTAAGGGCTCATTCTAAAATAATTTTCTCTTGAAGGGCGCATGAATGGTTGACGAAAATAATATGTTATACAAAGACAAAACAAGATGTAAAAACTGAAAAAACTGTATTAAAATAGTGAGTTCTTGGTCTTTTACTCATGTTAAAAACACAATTTAACAATTGGTCTACAAATTATGTAACGAAAGTAACGACACAATAATGCAGCTACTTAACTTAGAGTATCGCAGCACGCTGACTCCTCTTGCGCGGCGGAGCACGCGGTTTAGGTAGTTTGCACGCGTTATTACGGGGTGCTGTCACGAAAGACTTGCCAACTTGTACAGAAAGCGAAAAGATTGTTTATTCTAACAAACGACGTGATTTCTTGAAGGGCGTATCAAACGGCCACCGCGGGCGCACGTGCGCCCGCGGTCACAGCGTTGCCGACCCCTGCATTAGAGGCTTCTTCGTCAGGGAATACGCGTGATGGAGAAGCTCTAATGACTCCGGAACCGGTCGATCGTCTCTATCGATAAACATAATAGTAAGTGTATGCCGTTGATATATCAATTAACAATAGTTACTCATCATCATCATCATTTCAGCCATAAGACATCCACGGCTGGACAGAAATGATGGGGGGGGGGGGGGCATCAATCTCCAAAAGGGCCGGCTGGAACCGGCCTGCATCCAGCGTTAAAAGGTTAAAAAGGTTAGCGTTAATAGGTACTAATCGTAGGCAATATTCTTACTTGTGTCGAGCAAGCAATACCTCCCGATGGGGGACCATCGATATCCAAAAGAGCCGGTAGGAAGCGCAGCGTAGGACGTCCACCCACAAGATGGACAGACAACCTAAAAGAGACCGTAGGGAAACGCTGTGTACAGGTAGCAAATACACTACAGTAAAATATTAGAAGCATCAATTGATTTTTTAACCTTCTGATAAAAGAGCTGATAATCTTCAAATGCTAGGTATTAGATTATTATTTAAAATATTATTATTTAAAATATTATGATTCGCAGCGTAGGGAGGCCTCCCACTAGATGGAACGACGACATTGTGAGAGTCGCGGGCATCCAGTGGATGCAAAAGGCAGGCTGTCATTCAGTGTGGAGGTTAAAGGGGGAGGCCTATGTTCTGCCGTGGACGTCTTCTGGCTGATGATGATGAATGCGGTTGAAACTACAGTCGGCGTGTTGATCGTTAATAGCCTTCTAACTTCCACGTTGCATATTTTGACAATACTGTGCATACCTATTCTGGTCATTTCGTCTTTGTTTTTAATAAAACTTTAGTGCTATTGCGATAAGGTCGAGAATGGAATAATCTCAAAGCGGTTTACGCGTGGAACGCTTGCGAGTACGTCGCAGATATGAAAACTCCGTTACTCATAGTTGTAAATTCCTTACTTGGCACTGGAGTTGCTGCAACCATAGAATTGGTAAAAATAGAAGGTTTTTTAAAATAATTTATACGAATTAAAAGGAATGAATCGAACGAGTTGTCAGTGATTATTTTTTGTCGAAATCCATTAAGAAAACGCAAAATTGCTGAGACAAGTTATTAAACATAATAGATTTTATCATTTTTAATGGTATCGTAAGTGTTTTGTAAACCATAATTTCTTGCTCACATTTATACCTAAATATGTTTATATTATGGTTTTTATTAGAACGTCAGTAATCATAGAAGTCTTTTCTCTTAAAATATTATGAATAAACTTTAATGCAGTTCTATCTCGACTATTCTACTACGAAAAACTTTTGACGTAAACGCGCTTATCTATCTCCCGCGCCAGTCATCAAGGAAAATATTTACCAAATAAGAAATCACGAGCCCCAAAGAAGGCGTAGATACAGATAAGTCGAGATAATGTCTAATTAACACCCAAACGTGAAGGTTTTAATGGAGTGATTTGATATAAACAGAAGGTAAAAACCGTATTACCATATAAAGGTGTTCGGTGTTTTGGTATCGAAGTGTTGTTTCGATAGAAGTTGTTATCGAAGCTGTGAGACATGAGTTACTTTGAGATAAAACTGACGGAGTGTTGTTTTAAGGCGGTGTTAAAAGTAACAGAATGTTAAAATTTTAATGTACTTGGTGTGGATCTGACTTCATATTTCTTAGACCACGTAATGACAATACTATCATAGTATTGTCATTATGATTCCACTCTTATTATGCAAGCTGCTAGTCTGTGCAATGCGCTGTCTGAATGAATGTTTTCCGATTGTTATACAATCTGGGTGTCTTCAAATCGCGAGTGAATCAGTTTCTTCTAAGCGTGCTCCATCGTAAACCGCATCATTGTTCAACATTAGATGATGTGGTGGTAAAACGCAACCCTATTATTTATTTAAAAACATGTAGGTACAATAACTTTTATAAACATTTTGCCTTAAGGCGAGGTTTTCCCACGTTTAAGCAACGCTTATTACTATAGACGAGTTACATTTAATCCTTGGTTTATTGTATTAAAGTCGCATTTAACGGAGCAAAATCATGGCGCTGCCACACAGTCGTGCGTTTCGCTACTTAAAATTTTGGGGTTTTTATCATATTTTTCGAAAAGTATAGCTGTAATGTAAAATGTACCTCACCGGTTTCCTTCATAATTATGAAATCTATATATCAAGATATCGCAGACATAATTTAATAATTAGGTAATTGAATGAATCGAAAAAACAGGGATAAAAGCGCAGTCAGTGATACTTTGATATATTTTTTCTATGGAGCGAAATGTGCTTAATCTTGTTTCGGGCTCATGGGTTTCCTAGATAAAACATTAAATTTTGTTATGACACCATTTTTATTATTTTAAGCTAACCATGCACACTTAAACTAGAATTACCATAATTGCTAAAAGTTGGAAAAGAGCGTCTTAAATCGCATACAACAATGAAAATATGTAGGACTAATTAGTCCAACATCACATACCTGGCCTCACGTCCTGACTTGTAAAGCGATACAATTCCGCGGACCAACTAACGAAGCCAGTTAGCATAACAATATTCGTGTCTCGGCATTGTTTGCTAAACTATATTTATACCGTGAATCCAGTATTTTCACGCGGGTCTGTTTGTTTTAACTTTTTATGGAATACAGTGTTTTTGTGGAGTTAGAGTGGATATAGTAGTACACACGGATCCACAGACGACTTATTAGTACAGAATGGTGGTCCACAGTCGGAAAAGTATCATTGTACTCAAAATAATGTTTTTTTACTATTAATCATGAAATCGCGAAAATTTCGTTCCTACTTGACAAAATGTTTGGCTGTATCAGCCAATACTTTCGCCAATAGATACAGCAGATGTTTTTTGCGTTTTCTAGGTTAGTCTTATAGTAAAAGTAATTAGCAAATGAAAGTTAAAACAGAGATTGAAAGTCCTCATCAAAACTTTTGCTGAAGGGAACTACAAACCAAAACGTAATTTGTGTTAGTTTTGGTTCTTGTAAAAAAAACGGTTATTTCAATTTTGATAAAATTTATATGGGACCACTTCTGAAGTATATCTAAAGAAACAAAAAATAATCACCAAAATCAATTCATAATTAGTGGAGTAACAGCGTAACAAACATTAAAAAATCTTCAGTCGAATTAATAACCTCCTCCTTTCGTCGGTTAAAAACTAATTAACCATGACTGCAATTGTTTGTTTTTGAAAAGTGTCTCTATACTTTTTCAGTCATAATATGACTGACAGACAAATTAATATTAAAATACTAGCCTCGCTTCAGGGCATGTGCAGATATTAAAAAAGCTTTTGTTGGTTTTGCGTATGTTTTAACATCGTATTCGCTGTAACTGAGATAGTCTAATCTCGTCTCTTGCCAAGGTTTTCAACCAGAAAGAGTACATTTATTTAATTTTGAACAGTGCTATAAAAGCTATATGATTATTTACGGGATATTTACCTTTTTTTAAACATTTTCCTTACCACGGTAAATATCCCGTAAATAATATAACTTTAGTGAACAACCGTGATTGTTTTAAATAGTGCTACAGAAGGTTTTTCTAAAAACTCAATTTCTCAAGCAAAATATCTTTCCCAATAATTCCAAGTACACACTGCTCTAGAAAATGTTTTATATTGAAATGGTTTGCAAATATTCTCCAATTATAATTCTTACACTATGTACATGTAACTGCAGTCGCGCGAAAGATTTACTCCTTGCGTTTCTGCAGCTAAATTTATTGTCTGCATCATTAAAAATCTTGGCGGTCGAGCGTCATAAAACTTGAAACTTTATACCGTCATACAATATTAAAGGATATTGATGAAGAAACAAAGCAAAAGCACCAAGAGAGTGCCTCGAGACAAAACTTCATTTGCATTTGTGTTTCAGGAGAGAGACATCGTCATTTTGCGTAATGACTCGAGAAGACAATATTGACAAAACATTTTGCTCAGTAATGCAGAAAATATGCAAAACAAAACGCAGCGAGCTACCAATTTTATCTTTGTGTGGTCTGTTAACAAAAATCTACATAACGGAGAAAAAATTCAGCTAATGAGTAAGAAACAAAGATCTTTAAAGTTAATTTTATTGGTTGCAATCGCGGGTTTATTTTCGTTAATTCACGATGTATTGTAGTTATTAGCATGTCTTTTGTCGGAAGGGGAAAGCAAACAGTTTGCAGCAATTTGTTTACTGATGCTAATTTTAAAATTAACGTCGTGAAATACAAGAAACGTGCTTGGCAAGCGGACCACCGTAGTGGAGGCTCGAATATATATTATACGGGTGTATATAAACATTTGCAAATGCTATTGTTATGAAACTTACTTCATCTAAAATACCCTTGTGTGACGATTTTGTTTCTAAGCGTTACTTTTAATTCCTTTTTATTACATGTACCTAAACCTCTATTTTTTATTTCATTAGATTTTTTATAAATAACGAATATAATTAACAAACTGAAATCTATAGATATTGGTACTCATTGATTACTGAAATAAAATTACTAATTATAGAAAATACTTAAAAATTATAAGCTTTTCGTATTCTTTCCAGCAAACCCATTCATTCGATACCCATAATTAAAATGATTAGAAAATTTTATCTGCCATCTTGAGGCGTCCGCTATATTGAATTTAAAGTGACGTCATTTTATTTTTCGTATTCTTCTCAGTACACCGTTTCATTTAACTTTTCATAAATCATGCATTATAAATCAAATCAAATCATTCTCAAATGGAGACCTCAGACCGGTAAGCGCAGAGTAGGACGTCCACCCACAAGATTGACAGACGACCTAAATGAGACCACAGGTAAAGGCTGGCTGCATCCTATGGCTGAAATGATGATGATGATGATAAAAATAAACTGGTCCCGGGTCCGCCATCTTTGGGAGTCCGCCATATTGGATTTAGAATGACGTCATTTAGCTAACCATGCATTGTCTTCCAAACTAAACGTATATACAAAATTTTAGCTTAATCGGTTGGGGATAACTGTTTTAAAAGATAAAAGACCCAAACTAACAAATCAAGTTAAGTAAAAGCTTGTAAAATCAAACAAGCTTTAACTGGCAGAATTCGAATGTGTTATTAAAAGATCACTGTAAAAAAATCAAGCGAAGTACTAAAAGTTATGAATTAGTTAGTTTTGTGTTAGAATATGTTTAATATTCTACGTTATTCATTTCTATCATCTCGTGATAGCTCTGAATGTTAATACACTGAACCACGTTCTTTTACACAGACCTATCTAAGTAGACTACACAGGCGGTCCAAACTGTATGAAAACTAAGCGTGTAAAATTTTTTTTGTACCTAAAAGTAAATAAATAAATATTCGGGACATTTTTGCACACACGGTCATCTGACCCCAAACTAAGCAAAGCTTGTGATATGGCTGCCAGAGACTGATATATATACATATATAGGTTTAAATACATACTTAAATAGATATTAACACCCAGATATAGAACAAACACAAATGTAAACTTTACGTTACTTTTTTTGTATGTTACTTGTGAAAAGAAATATCTTTATTTTGTCGGCTTATTCTATTTGTGGTATTCTTACAACTCATCATCATCATAATTTCAGCCATAGCACGTCCAGTGTCCACTGCTGGACATAGGCCTCCCCTATCGATCTCCAAAAGGGCTGGTTGGAAGCGGCCTGCATCCAGCGTTTCCCTGCGGTCTCTTTTAGGTCGTCTGTCCATCTTGTGGGTGGACGTCCTACGCTGCGCTTACCGGTCTGTGGTCTCCATTCCAGAACCACTTACAAATCAGTATTGCACAATTATCCATTTTTGTTTCGAACTGACACGTGTTGTCGCGGCAGCGATTGAGCAGACTGATTTTAGCCGGACTCAATTACAACGAGTATTGGAAATATGACATGGAAGGTAGATCGACTTGTGGCGTCTACTCGGATATAGGTCTGTGTTCTCGAGATGCCTATTCATTTTTAAGTCAAAGGTCAGATTCTTGATGTTGAAAACTGGCAAGTAGATATTTTACATGTCTTAGAGTCGTGGAATTCTAGAATTCTTTATAAAATAAAATTTTGTGACTATAAATTACTAATTTCTCAAAGATCCTTGGGAAAATTCAGTCATTATTTTGGAAATCTTTTTCGGGATAAAATAAAGTAGCTTAACTGGTCAAAATTAATATATTCTATCTTGTTTAGCCAAAGGTCAGATAAATTGCCATGAAAACACATAGCTTTCGTGTTATTTAGAAATGGAACAAACTCGAAACCTTGAAGTACAAGCAGGTACCTAACTTATCAAAGATTTTATTTTAATTTCGAACAAGTTTGCTAAAAGAAAAAAATAAAAAAGAAACAAATGACCATATTAGCGTGTGAAAAATTATTCTTATTCATCATTGTTTTATGAATTTACAATTGTTGATTTATTTTGAACAATTTGTTTTGTTTGTTGTATCCATTATATAACCCGCTTTGATTTTTTACTTTTTTTATTATTTCTTAGTTAATCAGCCGTAGCATTAAATATTCTGTTAAAATTTTAACTGGCTATCTTTTTTTTCTTTTTATTATGAATAGGCTTGCGCTTGGCCGCCAACTCGCCTGATGTTAAGCGATGATGCGGCCTACGATGGAGCACGCTTGCCTAGAAGAAACATATTCACTCTCGACTTGAAGACACCCAGACTCTCTATTAAGGGTCGAAAGATACACCCGTTAATAGGTAGGACAGACGGACGGATGGTCGGACGGACAGACAGACATTGTAGTCTTAGTAATAGGGTCCCGTTTTTGCCGTTTTTTTGTTGGGCCTTTGGGTACGGAACCCTAAAAATAAACCTATGTTACTAAGTTGCTACCAATTACTGGACCGCCTTTCGTATAATTAGCTAAATAATGCTAACAATGTTTGATGGAATTACCTCAACAATTTGAGGTCGTTGGATTATATTGCTGTAACAGGAAGCCCTCTTTCTAATGGCATGGTTTACATTTTAGGGTTGTAGGAAAAAATGCCAATGCAATACCTGGTTGGCTATACCTGGTAGTTGGCTTTTAGTGAATTTGTATTTTTAGACCTTCAACGGTGTATTGGTTATGAAGCTGTTTTTGGATATAAGGCTATGTAATTAGCTATGTACATATCATTTGAATTGGATAAGCATTTAGTTTAATTCTAGGTATTTTCTGTACTAATATTATAAAGAGGAAAGATTTGATTGTTTGCATTGAATAGGCTCCGAAACTACTAAACCGATTTGAAAAATTCTTTCACTATTGGGAAGCTACTCTATCCCCGGGTGACATAGGCTATATATGTATATCTATACCCTTGCAAAGCCAAGGCGGACCACTAGTGTTTATATAAGGATGAAACCCATCCCCTGCCCTACCCTGTCTAAGAAATTACTTACATAATCTCATCGATATACAATTTATATGTATTGTATCTCGATGCATCTGTGTTCTAAACACCTATATATCATTCCCTACAGTGAGAACTATTTTATAGTTTTAACAATAATGTTTAAAGTCGTTACGTTCTTACTAAAATTCAGGACTGTCTTTCCAGGGCAATACATTTTCAATCACTAATTTTGCTTACTTTTGAACGTTCGGGTGTGTTAAATACATTTTTTCAACTGGGGAAGTGCCTTTATTAACTAAACAAAATACAAGCTAAAACTACTAATACAGTTAGACTGTCTATTGACCGTTACAGGTCTAAAGAAAATCCAAATGCTCAAACCCACTATCAGTTGGCAGCGTACCCAGCATGCTGGCGGCATTACTATACGTTGATTTTAAATATGATTCTAACAATATTCTAACTAAGACATAATGTCGTTATTTTTTTAACTTTAACAAAACTAATAATAATATATATAAAAAACTAACATTTGTACGCTGTAACAGGCAAGGACATGAGATACGTCTCCATTATTACGACCATGTATGCTACTTTATATGTATGTGTACCTACCATGTTCTGACAAATAAATATTTTGAATTTGAATGGCAATGCTTATGCGTTGAGCGTTAAATACATTGAACTGGGAGGATTCGTCGCTTGAAGAGTTCATTTTTACGTTTTTATTTTTAATATCACGAAAATAATTTGAGGGAACAATAATTATGAAAAAAAACCACCTCGCCACGCTTTTGTCTCTTTCCCGCGCTTTTTGAACTACCCATACAGCCAAATTCTGAATAAAATCTTATTGCACTGAACTATTTATGAAACAAAACTCGACAATTAGATTTTGAAAGGAAATTGCTGGCAGCAAAAACACTCCAGCAATGAAATTCCATACAACTTTCCTGGCGCTTTTTCGAGTCGTACGGAAAGATCGACTTTGCCCAAAGAACCTTGTCAAAATAATGACAACTTTACAAGTTTTTTTTTTTTGTAAAAGTGTTTAACATAAACATAATCACATGTCAATACCAAATAACGCACTTGCAGACTGGGCAGGATTTTATTACACGAGTATAACCTACCCTACTGCTCTATCTTTACTCCACTGTATTCTAAAGCCTCGCATACGGAAGCCTCAATTTAATTACCTTGAACCGTTATAACAACTACTGGACTCTCATCGTCTCCGGCCACATAAATCATTGCTGCAGATTTATGGGATAATTTTATGGGATATCTTACAAGTTTAGTACTTACAGTTACTGTTTATTAAGACGCTCCTTTGCTACTTTTGTATCATGTGTGACAACTGCTGAATTTTGGTTAGGACTGGCTTACTGATCTTACACCGTAATAATGGCCAAGAGCATGTTGAGACACGCATATGATAGGGATCCGTTAAGGTGGGTAACGAGTTTCCATATTGCATAGTTTAGAAATTATTTACGTTACAGAATTAAAGTTTTCGCAATAGCTTTTCAAACGAAGGTTTTTGGACTTATCCAAATTTCAGAGATGTATATAACATCCAGACTTAATATATACTCTCTATGGTTTAGCCAAAGAGAACTAATTGGAACAACATTCTTTGATAAGATCATTTTACGAAAAGGTCAATGATCTTGGGCTAGAACGTCTTGAATTTATTGTAGTCTTTATCTTATCAACACATATAACTCAAAAAGAGTGGTATTCATGAAGCATTTAAAATATTTTGGATGAATGTTTTTAACATAAACTATCAGAATGGCAAGGAACTAGTTTTTATGCGTAATTGAACCAAATGATTTCCACTTTAGCAAGCCACATTTCATGCAAAGAATACACCTGGCAATAAAGTTATGTATGAAATCGTCTGAACGGCGTGCATTGGATGCCATTACTTATGCCCAGCAGTGGATTAATAAAGGCTGATCATGACGATGTTGATGACGCCCAAAGTTTCTCATTTACCTGAGTACTAGATCAATTGGCAATAAACTCTTTAAATGTCACTATCAGTTTAATCACAAACAAAAAAAAATATTACTGAAAATACCTATAGTACAAGTGCAGTAAGAGCAATTAATAGATTTAATAAATATTCAAAGAGTTATCATATTTCAGTGTCAAAAAAATAAATAACAAAGTAGACTTTATTTGAAATCGTCGTAAAAACATAGTGTACTATACATACTATACTATGGATGCTACTCCGTTCGATAGCCCGTTGGTATAGTTGATAGTGAACCTGCCTTCTGGGCTTGGGGGCGTGAGTTCGATTCCCACCTTGGAAAAACATTCATGTGATGAACATTTGTGTTTGTTCTATATCTGGATGTTAATATCTATTTAAGTATGTATTTAAATATATTTTTTATGCCATAGGTGGCAAACAAGCAGACGGGCTGCCTGATGGTAAGCAGTCACCGTCGCCTATGGATACATGTAACACCAGAGGCATCACAAATACGTTGCCGACCCTTTAGAACTCGATTAACTCACCTTTTGAAGAACCCCATGTTGTGGATTCTCGGAAACACCGTAGAAGGTAGCTCATTCCACATTTTGCAGGTATGAGGCAAGAAGGATCGTGTGAATAGCACAGTGTGCGATTTGCACTGATTTATGATGTGTGGATGAGCCTTCAGGCGATGGCGGCTAGTCAGATGGTAAAACCGCGACGCAGTATGTCTCTGGCAATCATATTACAAGCTTTGCTTAGTTTGGGGTCAGATGATCATGTGTGCAAATGTGTCCCGAATATTTATTTACTTATTAAAACTATCACAAATTAAAATAATGTAGAGCAAGAAAAACAATATTCATCGTAAAAATTAAATAATAACGAGCATTTTCTGGAAACGCGCTAGATTGCTTACTATTCACACGTATTTGTGCCACGCAAGTAATTTCCAAATAGGGAATGGATAATTTATATTGCAGCAATGAAGAATTATCTCTGTCGTGATGACTTAAAAGCAGCCGATACGGTTTATTAGCCAGCAATACTGATAGGGGTATAGTTAAATCGACATTCTGTCTCTATAACATTGAAAATGTCACATAAGTGTAGCTAATGGAATAATATATTATACCCACAAATATGTAGATTAAAATACCGTCACACATGATTTTTAACTAAATATAATCAACACCTGATATTGGTTTCACTTGCATAAATACTGCCGTTTGCGTGATTCAGTTAAAATGTCGTCGTATATGTCATCATCAGCCAGAAGACGTCCACTGCTGAACATAGGCCTCCCCCTTTAACCTCCACACTGAACGACAGCCTGCCTTTTGCATCCACTGGATGCCCGCGACTCTCACAATGTCGTCGGTCCATCTAGTGGGAGGCCTCCCTACGCTGCGTCTTCCGGTTCGTGGTCTCCACTCCAGAACCTTTCTTCCCCATCGGTTATCGGTTCTTCGAGCGATGTGGCCTGCCCATTGCCACTTCAACTTGCAAATTTTAACAGCTATGTCGGTGACTCTGGTTCTTTGGCGAATATCCACGTTTCGGATTTTATCGCGCAAAGAAACTCCGAGCATAGCTCTCTCCAATGCCCGCTGTGTGACTCTGAGTTTTTCCAAAAGGCCAACAGTTAAGGACCACGTCTCAGTACCATATGTCATCACTGGCAACACACACTGGTCAAAGACCTTCGTCTTGAGGCACTGTGGTATCTTGAACGAGAAGATGTCACGCAATTTCCCGAACGCATATGTAGTGTCGTATATGTAGTGGATTTGAATTCCAAAAATTATAATTGTGTTGAAACAAAACACAGAATTATATGACTCGGCAATAGCATTTTCGCCATAGTTATAAACGAGTTTTTGCTGTCAATTAAAGTGCTTTAAATTTTATTACAGAGTATGTTGATAAGTGTTTATGGTGCGAAATTTTTATTTTAATGTACCGTATCTGGCATTTAAGATCATTATGATTTATTTAGTTATTATTTATTTCCCAGAAACCATAATTAACGCAAAGGCCACCAGTTATATCACCAACATTTCCAAGTGGTTCGAGAAGACGTGTGTTTTGTAGGTAACAAGGTTTTTGTAATATTATGTTTACAAAGACTTTGTAAAATTATAATTAAAATTATTATAATTATTTGTAAAATTATTATAATTATATAATGTAATTTTTTCTTACGAAAGTTAGAAGAAGTTAGGGTACCGCGG
Organism: Agriopis marginaria; assembly: GCA_932305915.1. Lineage (NCBI taxonomy): Eukaryota > Metazoa > Arthropoda > Insecta > Lepidoptera > Geometridae > Agriopis > Agriopis marginaria. The sequence goes on along the minus strand of OW029926.1, from coordinate 12,072,518 downwards.
CTTATGGTTAAACGATACGGAACCACCCTATTATTAAGTCTACGTCATCTGTCTGTCTTCTTGTCAGCCCGCCGACCTAACTTATTTAGAACCTTAAAAGGTAAGGTTGAAATTATACATAAGTTAAAATGGTGGATATCCTAACAAATAATAAAAACAAAAAGTAAAGATTAAGGTACCCAAACAACAAATTAATGTGCTTACTATAACTGTTTTGCTATTTTTTTAAAGCCGTATCAACACCACATTTTTCTTTTAATTTATGATGGCAAAACCATTTGTGATTTATTAAAACTCTAAATTAGTTAAAATTATTTTATTAATATTTATTTCAACAGAAACTAATAACCCTTCTAATCAAATTCCATTAACTAGTATCGTGATAATGTTTAATTTAATTCACTTCGTGCTAATATATTTTCAAGTCGTAATTCCATACATAATCTACTCTATAATTTATCTTTGCTTCTTTTATAGAACTAATAATCTTTATTGCAACTAAAATACCTTTCGTTACGTGATTTATTATGATTGCTATCGTAAGTAATTTGCTATTCTATTTTGATTTCATTGAAAGTGTTATTTGTAGAGGCACTATTTCATAGGCGTATACAGGGCTATTTTTATTTTAGCAAAAACCTCTCGCCCGCATCCTACCTTAATCCACCATACATGGCACTCTTAGGTACTTAAGTTGAAATAATAGTTTTTGTTTTGGTGAATGTATTTAGTTTTGTAAAAAGTTATGGAATAAAGCTGTTAAATACCTATAGGGTAACTGCTTGCGAAATATTTTCGTTACATTAAAATAACCATGTATAATAAGTTGGAAGGTTCAAAGATAAGTTTTGATCATTGATTATTAGCATCTGGGGCCTTACGAACAACTGCTATTGCGGCACAAAACTAACATTAAATCCGCTCAGTTGGAAAATGACGCGACCGAGAACCGTATCTGGGCCCTTTAAGGTTCACATTCGCGTGATTTTCCAACTGAGCGGATTTAACGTTAGTTTGGTGCCGCAATAGCAGTTGTCCATAAGACCCGACATACTCTAAAATAGGATTTAAAATATTTTAAATTTAAAATTATCTTAGTTTCACTGTCATAGTTTGATCTCATTTCACATAATTTCGTCCACTTCCGTTAATTGCAACAAATTAACGTTTATTCGTTTATAGTGGTAAAGTATAGAGTACAACTCGTTACAATTTAACCAAACTTCCTCAGGGTAGGCGTTTGTCTGTAGTGACTTGAAGCTAATCTGTAGTATTATGCATAGTTACTATTGCTTCATCTATAGCGCAGGAAGAACAGTATGGGCACTATAATGTAATTAGTATGAACAAATTATTATTTAAAGACAAAAGTACCAAGATTGCCTGCTAATTGTTTTTTTTTTTGCAAATTAGATGGTTTTTGGATTGATAATTACTGAGCGTCTTAAAACTGTAATACTGTTTTAATTTTATTACTTTTTGTCTTTATTATATTTTATGACAAAGTGCCTCGTGACAGTATGACTGCTTTGTTTTAAGGCACAATATTTCAAAACAGTATTACTGCTCTGTTTTAAGACAAAGTGCCTTACAAAACAGTATTACCAACAGTATATGGGTGTTCCCCGATAGTTACAATCTGAGTGTCTTCAAATCACGAGTGAATAGATTTTTTCTAGGCAAGCGTGCTCTATCATAGACTGCATCATCGCTTAACATTAGGCGAGTTGGCGGTTTAACGCAAGCCTATTATGAATAAAAAAACTGCTTTGTTTTAAGACAAGTGTCTCAAAACAGTTTTACTACTCTGTTTTAAGATAAAGTACGTCATGACAGTATAACTGCTTTATTTTAAGGCACAGTGTCTCAAAACAGCATTAAAATGCCTGATGAAACAGTATTACTCATCATCATCATCAGCTAGAAGACGTCCACTGCTGAACATAGGCCTCTCCCTTTAACCTCCACACTGAACGACAGCCTGCCTTTTGCATCCACTGGATGCCCGCGACTCTCACAATGTCGTCGGTTCATCTAGTGGGAGGCCTCCCTACGCTGCGTCTTCCAGTTCGTGGTCTCCACTCCAGAACCTTTCTTCCGCATCGGTTATCGGTATTACTGCTTTGTTTTAAAACAAAGTCCCCATAACAGTATTTACTGCTATGTTTTAAGACAAAGTGTCTCATATTGTATTAGTATTGCTGATCTGTTTTTACCCCGACGCAAAAAAGTGTTATCAGTTTAACGCATGAATCTGTGTGTCTGTATATCTGTGTATCTATGTGTATGCGTATCTGTGTGTCTGTGGCATCGTAGCTCCCAAACGGCTGAACCAATTTTGATTTAGTGTTTTTTTGAAAGGAGACTTGATCGAGAGTGTTCTTAGGTATGGTTCGTGAAAATCTGTTCAGCCGTTTGAAGATTATCAGCTCTTTTATTAGGGGTTTTGAAATATTTTCTATTTATAAGTCAAAGTTCCTTGTGTCGGAGTGGCACCTCACCGGTTTCTGGTTACGCGCGTTTGGTAGCAAGGTGCTGGTAACTGGCTAACCGGGTGAGATTTATAAATATTATGGGAGAGGTAAAGGCCAAGAGAAGTTATAAGATATTACTATAAACTAAGGGTTAAGAAAGTATCCCTTCTGCATCTATACTGCAGCAGGGATATTACGTGAAGGGATCATTATAGTCAGCGTGTTTGTTTTGCGCGATCTCGGAAACCAGTGATTATCTCGAAACCGACCGACGTGGATGCCCAACCTGTTGAAGTATAGCAACCAACCTGTCTGTAGAGACGAACGGAGCCACCACCGTATTTTCTAAACAAAAAATTATAATCCTTCATTATAAACTTTAGTTCACTTATTTCGCCACGTCAAGGATACCTCATTTAGTTGCACTCTAGCAACTTGTAGCTGGCTTGTAGTAGATAGTCTGAAGCTCGCACGGTTATTAATGTGAAAAAGTAGTTGGTCTACGTCTGCTTCTACCACTCATTGAATATATTTGACATTGTGGCTTTTAATTCAAAACTGGCATCTAAACTTTAACTAACAGTGTAAATGTAGGTGAATTATTTGTCGCACAGAAAAACATTATTCGCATCCTTGCTAACATCAAAGCTCCAGACATCACCAAAGTACAATTCCATAAACCGTACTTTGTTAAATATAAAATCTTAACCATTGCGTCAATAAAATTTATGTGTTAGAAATCTGCAATTTTGTAAAAAAAAATACACCGAATATTTTATAAAAGTTTCGGATAAACCTTGAAACCATACGCTTAGGTTTTTAACATAAATTGGTAATGCCAAAATCTAGGTTAGAATTGCATAGTAATGGTCCTCATGCAATGGCCATAAAACTATTTAATAAATTACATGACGACTTAAAGAGTGACGAAAATAAACAAAATTTTGCAAATAATCTTAATAAAGTGTTATTATTCAGTAGAAAGTTTTCTTAACGATAAAACATTATAAAACAGATCGGGCCGCTCCATATTTCTGCACCATATATATAAATTGCCATATTGGGTCATTATGTTTATATAAGTTTTCACTTATTTAGCATAATGTGCAATAAATGATTTGACTTTGACTGTGACTTAGGTTTGTTGGTGTATTGTTTCCTCTTTCACGCAGCAACTCAGCAACGGATTGACGGGATTTTGCATACAATTATTTGAACGGCCGGAGAGTGATATGGAATACTTTTTTCCAAAAATGCGGATGAAACTGCGGGGAGCAGCTTGTTGTAAATATTACTGTTAGTACAAATATTTATGTAGTAATTACTTGAAAACGTTTTTCTACATATTTATAGTACATAATTAAATAGTTTAAAATATGTAATTAGATTTATAGGAGTGTCATGGTAGAATATCGTCAAAATATCCTTAAAATATAACAAAAATAAAATAAATAAAAATTACTTCCTGATTATATTTGGACGTAGCGTTGCCTTCGTAATTTTACACAGCGTTGCAGGGAATGGTGCTACTAAGCCGAAAGGAGGTCATTGTAGGTCACTCAACAACTTTTTCTACGGTAGCAACCTTCAAATCATGGAGTGTTTAAAATCGTGATGTCAAAAGCAGGTGTCATCAACCAGCTCGTATTTTTGAAGCCTTTAAGAAATTTGTTAAATAAGATAAATTTATGCTAACAAACACATTTTGTGTAGAATAGTTAAATATCAAATGTTTAAAATAGTAGATACCTAAGAACGGATTTTGTTAAATTAAACAAATAGCATCAAAAAGATCAGATGCCTTATTATAGATGTCTTATCGTGATTCGGATTGTGATCGCGATCGCGTGCCATCTCACTTACGCACGTGGTGCGCGTAAACGGGACGGTATGCAATCTCGATCACAATCAAACTTCTATAATAAAGCCGCAGGTGCGGTTTGCGGAACAGCTCTGTTTTAAAAGATGCGATTCATATTGGTGCCAACTTTGAGTACATTTTACCGTTATTAGAACTAATAATTCAAATCTGTCTAATGATGACACTATCAGCAGTGTACATTTATATCTTCATCGCCTATAATTGGTGCCAAACGTCATGGATCCTCGGCTAGCATTTGACCGATCGCGACGTTGTCTAAAATCACTAACAAGTGACTTCAATTAAGATTACAACCAATTCGTTAGAGGCCATTCATCATAGCATAACTGATTGGCAGCCCTCTTAGGAACGTGTAACAAGAAGACAGAGAATTTGCTTCAGAGCTTTTTCACCACAACTTGTTTTTGATTTTTAGTTTAAGTGAATTAATTACTTATACCTTTGTACTTATATTTAATAATACATTTGTTTGTGACGTGTATCAATTGATTAATTGATGAATAAATAAATTGATTTATGGTATGTACTTAATTATGTGAAACTAGAAACTAACAAAATAAAACATAAACGGTACTTTTTGAGTTTTGTACTTTTTTTTTACGAATTTCCGTTTAAGTTTCGTTAGGGATTTCTGAGCAGATATTGATCCAAAAATTATTTGTAATTTGATCGATCTACCTCATGTTATTCTCACAAAACTTTTGACGTCTGCTGTTCCATAACAAAATGTCATGAAAAAAACATCGAAATGCATGGACAGATGATATTTTTTCCGTGTTAGAGCTGTATAACATTTTGTCGAAAATGATGAGTACAATGCCATAATTTTATTTAAGTACCACCATTCTGTATAACCCTGTGTAAATTTAGCATTACCACTGCTTGGGTTGCAGAAAGCACGAAAAAAGATTTAATTTTACAAGTTTAATTACTGTTTCAAAGTACACTGCTTGTCTACGATCCCAAGTATAGCTACTGGCAAAATTGCTGTTTAAGTCAATTACGGTTTTGTTAGTTTTTTGACTGACAAATAACGGGTGAGCACCTTGTGGGCATTGCTTTCAATAACATCAATGACTAAGTGGAAATGCTATAATGAATTGTGTACGGTTGCACCGAAATTGAACTCTTGAACTCTTTATGCTTTGGTTCGGAATGGTATGTTACTATCATCTTTTATTTAAAAAAATAAATGCTAACGGTTTTTTTGTTTACTTACTAGCAACGCCCTACGGTTTCACCCGCATTATTACTTCCTTGAACGATATGTGTAAGTAGTGAAGGAGAAGTAATATTTCAATGTATAAGACTTCGATTCTTGCCGTTCCATATAAAATGTATGGATAAATGAATTTTCTTCACAATTTATATTTTTCGTGGATTTTCCGATATTTTAAAACTTATTTTGCTATTCGGGCGGATAGGAATCTAACAAAATTAATATATGAAAACGTTGTAAACTGTTACTAATACTATTTACGGCTTTAATTTTGACGGAAATTTTTATGAACAGTTTACATTCTTCAACGTTATAAAAAAATACTATGATGGCGAAGCAGTAGCATGTGACATTTACAATCTGACACCCCCTGTTCGATCCTCGGCTTTGCACCATTGACTACTAACACTTAAATAAATTATGTGCAGTTTAAACGCCATCGCTCAACAACGGTGAAAATAAACAACATAAGAAAACAGGTATTCCAAAAACCTCAAAGTTCAGACATGATATGACAATTACCTACATGCACTGGGTCAGCATAAGGATATGGGCCCCATCCTCTCTCTCTGAGAAGGTCTGTGTCCCAGCAGTGGGAATATGATGATGATAAAAATTTAAACATACGTTCATTAATTTATTATCGACTACAAAACATCTCCTAGTTATATTTTAATACGTAATAAATATAAAATAATCTGTTGACCATTAAACAAGGGATTAATAATCGCATGAATCAATGCTGCTAAATTTATAGCTCTGCTTGTTACCAAGAATCACTTGTTGTTAGCCCCAAGGGGTCCGTACATCCTTAGTAATGTAGAATCTTAATATTTCACAATCTTTGTAAAGGATGAGACAGTACCGGCTCCTGAATATGCAGATATTCAGATAGCTTATATTTAAAACGTGGTTAGGAGTAATCAATAATTTGTTCATAGCTCGTTGAGATTGGCTCTTGGATGATACAAAAAACATTGATCTTTTTGCTCTGCCCATTAATAAGGCTAGAGAAACCAACTAAAGTTCCAAATCGATATGGCAATTAGGAGTATTATATAGTAAGAGTTTTTATTTTATTTATGTACTGTACAGTACATAAATATACAACACATAATCTCTACTTAGTATAAAATAAAGTCGCTTTCCGCGTCACCTGTGTCTGTCTGTATATCCGCTAACTCCTTCTAAACCTTTTTTCACAGAAGGTTTGTTATCTATACTTCTATACTAATATTAAAAAAGAATATTAAAAATGAAAAGGAAAGATTTGATTGTTTGTTTGTTTGCATTGAAGAGGCTCCAAACTACTGAACCGATTTGAAAAATTCTTTCACTGTTGGGAAGCTACACTATCCCTGGGTGACATCTATAGGCTATATATCTATACCCGTGCGAAGCCGGGGCGGGCCGCTAGTATACATATAAAAACGAAATTCATTCACACACTCACTGACTCATCCCGAAATCTTAAAGCTAGGTATTTTACCTATGAAGCTGAATTTTGGCAGGTAGATTTCTTAATGGCATGTCTGCTAAGAAAGTGCCGAGTTAAGGGGTTAAATGGAGATAAGATAGAAAGTTTTAGTTTTAAGTATTTTTTTTATTTTTTTGGTAATTTTCTGTTGTTTAAGTTATCTATACATACCTACAATATTATAAAGAGGAAAGATTTGTATGTATGTTTGTAACGAATTGGCTCAAAAAGTACTAAGCCGATTTTAAAAATTCTGTCACCATTTGAATGCTACATTATCACTGATTAATATAGGCTATATAACTATACCCGTGTGGAGCCGGGGCGGACCGCTAGTGCATGATAAAATATAGATTATTAAAGTTTATTAAAGAAAGTAAGTAAAGTTATATAATTATTAACGGGATATTTACCGTGGTAAGGTAAAGAAAGTAAGTAAGAAAGTTTATATTAAAATCTACATTTACACATACGAAGTCACGCGCAACAGCTAGTCGAATTTAAAAACCCCATCGATTTATTCTATCGGCAGCTTATTTGCACGAACCCGCAGTTTGTTCTCGTTTGCAGACGCGTGACATTTTTATGATAGTGCGATCGCACTGTGACAACAATGTCTGGGGACAGGGCTAACTTTTAACGCGGCCTCAAATTAGCGCTGAAACAGCGCAGCGCAGTTCGGAAAACCATGCAAGCATGAAGCCGAGATACGGTTTGGCGATCGCGCAACTTTTTTCATCATCTAAATGCATAGACATTTGTGTCCTAATGTTTAATCTATATTATCTTCTATACTAATATTATAAATAGGAAAGATTTGATTGTTTGTTTGTTTGTTTGCATTGAATAGGCTCCGAAACTAATGAACCGATTTGAAAAATTCTTTCACTGACGGGAAGCTATACTATCCCCGGGTGACATAGGCTATATATCCCGGCTTCGCCCGTGCGAGCAGGGGCGGCCTACTAGTAATATTATAAAGAGGAAAGATTTGATTGTTTGTTTGTTTGTTTGCATTGAATAGGCTCCGAAAATACTGAACCGATTTGAAAAATTCTTTCACTGTTGGGAAGCTACACTATCCCCGGGTAACATAGGCTATATTATATTTTTTTTTAATAGGGACCCTTACTAAAACTCCAATAATGTAACCCAAGGTGTAAAAAAAAATATATTTACAATTTTAACTTTGCGTGTTTGACAGTTCTAAGACAGGACAACGTCTGTCAGGTCAGCTAGTATATTATAAGTAATAAGCTTAGCGAGGAATATAACTATATACATAACACAAACTGAAAAAAAAAATTAAATTGGCTGATAAATCTCTGATATATGAGCTTTTAAAGTTTTAGGTGGGGACAGAGAGGGGAGATACTCTGTCCCTTTTTCGCAAAGCATGAGTTAGTATTAGCATTTGTATGGTGCACCTGAGGCATGACGTCATAATTCAATATAGTGCGCTCTCTGTCTAGCATGAAATTAAAATAATAATAACGTATTTATTTTTAAATTAATTTTAATTTTGTTTTCATTTTCTTTTTTAACCCCCGACGCAAAAAGAGTGCTGTTATAAGTTTAACTTGTGTATCGGTGTATACATGTATCCGTGTATGTGTTTGTCTGTGGCATCGGAGCTCCCAAATGGCTGAACCGATTTTGATATTGTCTTTTTTTTATTAGAAAGGTGTCTTGATCGAGTGTGTTCTTAGCTATGTATGATACATAAAAATCTATTCAGCTGTTTGAAGAAAATTTATTAATACTTTTCAGTATAGAGTTTGTATGGCGTAATTAATTGCAAGTGACGTCATTTGTAAGTAGGTATAGTACTGACGTAATTTTTGTAAGTTACGAGTGAATCAGTTTCTTCTAGGCAAGCGTGCTCTATCATAGACCGCATCGTCGCTTTAGATCAGGCGAGTTGGCGGTCAAACGCAAGCCTATTATTAAATAATAATAAAAAAAGTATTGTACGCTATCTGTCTAGCAAAACATTAAAATGCTTATTATATTCCTTAATTAACGACACATTTTTCGTAAGACAATGAAAATGACAGTCTGATAGCTTATTTAACATTATCCAAATAAACAATTGTTTTTGGAAATAATAATAAAAAATACGGACCGAATTGAGAACCTTCCTCCTTTTTTGAAGTCGGTTAAAATGACGTGACAATGCACTCTTTGCCAAAACAAGCATACCTACGTACTTTTTGTATAGATACTAAGTTAACAATGTAGTGTTCAATGAAAATCAGTCGCTGTTCATAATTTCCACTAAATTGAATTTAAATTACTCAAATATTAAATTTAATTATATAAGCTTCAGTATACACTATAATTAGGTGCGCAACATTGTACCCCTACATAAACACTGGTCTCTAAACAGCAGTAATTTTATAGTAGTGTTATAAAGCCCAGAGATGTAAAAATGCAAAACATTTTGTTCGAGTGATCATTCGATTAATAGTTATAATTCATTTAACGCTGTTTTTAGCATTTTTTTGTCGTCATGACCGGACTATTGCCTGGCACCACCGCATCCTTGGCGTCCAAGTTAATAATACTTAGAAGGTAGGTATTCAAATAATTTAATTGTGAAAACCCAATTTCTAATTTAGGATAAAGATAAAGATAAAGATAAAGATAAAGATAAAGATTATTTATTTGCACAAAACACGAGTAAATCATACACACATTTAAAAACGCATGCACAATAGGTGGGTTAAAATATTAGTCACTTTGTATCATGTTTTGCCTAGTTTGTAGGCGTACAAATCTAGAGAGATGGTATAAAAATACCGTAAGAATTATTTATATAAAAAAGTATTGATTAAAATAACTCGAAATAATTTCAAAAGTTCAAGTATGATGTTATTAATTTAAAATAGTCAACAGATAGACATTACTATAATTGTATGATAAACAAATTGACCTACTGCAGTCATTACTAAAATTTATCATTTATAAAATCACTAACTTTGTAATAACATTTCTCGACTAAAAGTTTTTTTAGTTTTGTTTTAAATTGACTATATTTTAGATCCCTTATTGAAATTGGTATAGTATTGTAGATGGTCGGTCCCATACACATTATACTGTGGTTCATTAAGGTGGTTTTAGATGGGCGATTACGACATCTGTTTTGGTCTCTACGATTTCTTACCGCTAAGCCAGATATTGCCGGGAATAATTCTGGATTAGTTTTTACGAATAAGGCAGTTTCCAATATATATAGAGACGGAAGCGGAAGAATTTTATGTTTAGTAAAGTAAGGCGTGCAACTAATAGTACTTTCTAATCTAAACATGGACACACTAGGATGATTGTTTTTTAAATAATCTATATCATAATTCATAACTCATCATCATCTTCGACCACATCGTCGCTTACCAACAGGCGAGTTGGTGGTCAAACGGGGACTTATTCATTTTATTCAGCATTAAAAAAAAAAATAAAAAAAAAAACATAATTCGAACAAAAAAATCACATTTCATTCAGTACAATTTTCATTTTAATTTATTTATATTGTGCCATAAATAATGTTTGAATAATCAATTAAAAGCCGAAGATATTGATCAGATATACCTATAAAAGTATAAACAACAATACTAAACCCTGCATTTCCTAAATATAATACTCGGACATTGAATGATTTAATCGAACAGGACGAGTACTCGATGTTATGTCGTTCAAGTCATTCAATAAAAGTTTATTTAATTTATCAAATACTTTAATAAATAATATTCCAATCATTAATTAAAAGCCAAAGATATGATACCGATACGAGTATATCAACAAAAATACGGTAGCTGCAATTTAAAAATGAAATACTCACACGTTGAATTTTTCACTCGAATAGGGCGAACACTCGATACTATGTCGAATTATTCGAATACCATATCTGTTTTTGAAGTAATCGTCAGTCTCTAAGCATTATTGGTTTCATTATTACCCACTAACATGCGATACTCTAATTCAATAAATTCCCTTTCGGTGCAATTATCGGCTTTACTACCCTTTTGTAAAATAATACCAATGAAATTTTATGAGTTTGGTGGGCTTTAGTCGGCAGGGAATGAGTTAAACTTTAATTTAGTTACAATACAAACATAACATCCCGTTAGTATTTTATTGTATTTATTCATGAACACTTTCAAGATAATTTTAATAGAGTAGCAATGAGTAGCCGTGTACTGCAGTTATGGTAAAATTTATTTTTGTTCAAAATTATAACGTGGTCAAATTATAATATGATAAGGTTTTCCAGAAATATACTTATTACGAGGAGCTTTTCTGGTGTTAGTCAGAGGTTTGAACTCTTTGAAATGGTCTTGATGAGTAGAATTTTTTAAAACATTGTTTTTAGTGTTCCGTACCTCAAAAGGAATAAAACGGAACCCTTATAAGATCACTTCGTTGTCCGTCTGTCCGTCGGTGAAGACCCTTTTTCTCAAGAACGCGTAATGGTATCAAGTTGAAAGTTGGCTTTCAATATTCTTCAACTTCAGTTAGTTTTTTTTTTGGACTCGCGCCGAGGGTTCCGTTTAACGGAACCCTCAGAGCACGATTCCTACTCGTACGTTTTTTTTTAAATTATTATGTTCTTTCATATATTATTACTTGTTCATAATATCAAACTGATAAACGAGACGTCAAAATCATGGAATGCAAAACTTAAGTTTTTGATAAGAAATAAAGTTTTCAAATATTGAAATTACTTAATGCCCCGTGACTTTTTCGGGCCCCAAGATACAAGCTTCGTGCTTAGTTTAGGGCTCACCGATTAGCCTCATATACATAAACTCAGAATTCAACTACCATGTTTACTTATTTAGTTGTTTAATGTGTATTCTTTGTTATTGTATACTGTTATTTTTCTGTGTAATAAATTATCTTATCTTATCTACTTTGCGTGTAGTTTTTAGGGTTCCGTACCCAAAAGGTATAAACGGGACTCTTTTACTAATCCTACGCTGTCTGTCTGTCTTAAATTTTAACGGCTGTATCTTTTGAACCATAGGTAGATAGATAGACAGTTAAAATTTTCACTAAATATGTAATGTTACGGCGAATGAACCAAGAAAAAAATATAAAGCCAAAAACCTATACAACAAACTGTTTATTTAAACGTAATTTTTTATTTGCTTCAATCTAAAACCCCTAATACGTACAAGAGTCAAACTTAGCATGATTATATTACACACTTTAAAGTTAAACAACTAATAATAAATAGTGGCCAAGTGCGATTCAGTGACAAATTTATGTTCACCACCAAGTTAAGCAGCGTCAAGCGCGGTTGGCACTTGGATGAGTGGTTGCCTAGACGCGATGTTGTCTTTTTGCAATATATTTTGTTAATGTATATGGTGGTACGGAACCCTTATTGCGCGAGCCCGACTCCAACTTGGTCGATTTTATTATTTATTATTTTTTTACCTCTCTCTAGACTCTAGAGAGAGGATGGACTGCTAAAATCGGCCATATATATATATATATGTGTGTGACTGTATGTATGCCTCATGCAATAAGCATCTTGTCTTTGTGTAACATATTATTTTCGTCAACCATTCATGCGCCCTTCAGGAGTTTCTATTTAGAATGAGCCCTTAAGCTAGATATTATTGCCGACCCCTGCTCTAGAGAGAAGGTCTGTTTTCCAGCAGTGGGAACATTATAGGCATCTTTTGGCGGATACACGCAAGCTGTGCTTCTCATGACAAAAAACTCCAATGAAAAATTCCAAATAAGATCACTATAGTTATTTCCACAGTGACCAGTAATTATGTTAAAAGCACTGTTATTGGTACTACAATTGCGTTAAATATACCACTAACCAAGGTAAATGGGTAATTCAAGTGCTATTAGGCATCCGTATAATTAACTCTGACTATAATAACTTATTTGCGTTTAAAATTGTAAAGCCAAGATTATTCTTAATTATAAGGACTTGCATAAATTGACATAAGTAGTTTAATTTTGAGATCATTTTACTCGACATTTCTGTTTGACACATTGAGCTAAATATGGATGATTATAACGAGAAAATGTTTTAAATAAAACCGGCTGAGTGCGAGTCGGACTCGCACACTGAGGGTTCCGTAACACCACAAAATTCAATAACGAAATTACCAGTTATAACTTGGTAATGAACAGAAACTTATCAATGACTCGCACTTGGCCGTTATTTATTATTACGAAATGACATTATTTATGAGAAAACATTTGCATATGTTCCAACACATGTCGGGGAAACGCCATCGTAATAAAATTAGCATGCCTCGTCATAGTACCGCACTGTTCGACAAAAGTGTGTTAGGAATGGATCCACACCACACACCATCAGCCATTAAATGTCCACTGCTGAACAAGGGGTCTTAGAGAGGGGTGTTGCCATAATCCCCACGCTTGGCAGGTGGCTTGGAGATCGCAGTACGTTCACCGTGTACTAACAGGACGCTGCTGCCCATCCTCCGGTGGTTCTGGTCGCAGTTTTAGGACATACCCGGGTCCATAGGAATGGATCCAAGAATCTATAATCATTTGCCTAAATCAGTGCTAGAATCGGAAAGCGTGGCCTCATTCAAAGGAAAATTGTTTAACTTCTTGATAACGAAGGGTTACTATAAAGTAGATGAGTTCCTTAAGGACAAATTAAATAATATTGTAATGTAAATTAAGATTGACAATTGCATTTTGACATTGTACGGAATTTGAACACTTATAATTATTATTTTTAAGTAAGTAGTTTGAAATGTGATTATGCTAAGGTGAATTTAATTGTTATTATTATGTAAGGTTTTAAATATTATTAAATTATTGTATGTCCGTTAAGGGCGAACCTGTTGAGACTAAACCTATTTTAAGAACTTGCATATAAATGTACACAGTGTTACAATAAATGGATTCTGATTCTGTTTTTATATTTTAGAATGCGTACTATAATCATGCTAAATTAGACGCTTGTGCGTATTACTGTTTTTCTATTAGAGCTAATACAAAAATATGTAAAGAAATATGTTTGTTGTATGGGGATCCCTCTTTCGTATTTACTTATTGGCTTTTTTAATATTCTTCAGTTAATTCGCCGTAAGATTACATATTATGTGAAAATTTAAACTAGCTATCTATTACGGTTCGAAAGATACAGCCATTAATATGTAGCACAGACGGACGGACGGACGGACGGACGGACGGACGGACAGACAGACAGACAAACAGACAAATGTCGGAAACTTAGTAACAAGGTCCCGTTTTACCCTTTGGGTACGGAACCCTAAAAAAGGCTTTTATACTAAGGTCTCGCCAGAATTAGCGATGAAACACTTTTGTCGTCAAAAATGTTAACATAACTCGTATTTCAAAGGTAGTGTCGCTAAGTGTTGTGTTTATTCTGAAAATAAACCACTCTACATTTCATAATACCAGCCTTTACCAGTATGCAAATTACCTTTATAATAGGTTTGAGTTTGACCACCATCTCATCTGATGTTAAGCGATGCGGTCTACGTTGGAGCATGCTTGCCTAGAAGAAACCGATTCACTCGTGATTTGAAGACACCCAGATTGTAATCATCGGGGAACACCTATTCCGCCTGCACATTCCACATCATGGTGGATTAGGGCCCATCCTCTCTCTCTGAGAGAAGACCTATATCTCACCAGCAGTAGGAACGTGAAAGGCTGATAATAATAATGATGAAGTTGCCTTTTAGTGCACTTACGCCATCGTGTGCCTACGTTATTGAGCGAAGGGGTTGAAAAAGAGCCTCTAGGTTCACTCCGTGCGACCAGAAAATTAGATACAACTCGACAACGGAAAGGGTTGCACGAATTATTTGTGCGTCGTCCTGTTGATATTGAGGTTCTCTAAAAGCTTAGTTTTTTTAAAATTATATCTAAAAAGTTCTCACTAAAAATAACTTTTACACAGCACACTCATCTGCACCACAGAAAAGATAAGTAAATAGAACGGAAATGAGAAGGGAAATCTGTCACCAGGCATGAGTGAATCTTGACTGAACATTCTTATTTAGATCAACGCGTTGAACTCCGCATCCAAAGGACTTGGACCTTACCTTTACTGATTTCGAATGAGTGACGTTTCGTTTATATGGGTGCAACTGGCTACAACAAATTTCTTACAAAAATGGCTTGACAGCCGTTTTAATTAGAACGAAAAAAAAAAAACATTTCTGTTATCTGTATTGTTAACATCAATGTTTTATACGAAAACTTTATTAAACCAACACGCATGTGCTTAAATATGTATGTATCTTCACCGTTACAAGATTAAGGCAAGACAGTACAATTTGATTCGGGTCTTAACCAAAGCCTAGCATACCCTTGTTAATTTAATTTGAATATGCCATCTGTCGACCAACCGCCTGTCTGAAGAAGAGATATCCAATTACTTGTATGTAAAATGCCTTGGGTCCCTTCAGAAATGCACTTGAGGCGATTTTCAAGTTGTGTTTATTTAACAGAGACAAATGGTAATCTTGAGATCGGCTGTCTGCTGTCCACGCTTTTTGAAAGTAGCGCGTGGCTATTGCACAAGCGCATTTCAACGTAAAAAATATTTTGAGTGAAAATATGAAAAAAAAAACTGATTGCATTATAAACGATATACCGCCTCTTCTGCATACAAATCCATGTACCAAGCAATTACTAAATAATACTTAAAAACTTAACTAATTGAAGATCGTTTATAGAATAGAATAGAATATCATTTATTGATCGGCCGACTACAACAACTTAGTATAATTAAATATTATGAGTTGGGCATCACACCGATATCGTCGTGTCACAAAATTAATAATTAATAATTTAATATACAGCTGTAAAAGGTCTATAGTATAAACAATAATCGTATAAAATTAAAAATAAATTAAGTGAGAGATGTTCGAGTTCTCAAACAGGCTCTAAATGGCTATAGTCATTATCAAAAAACTCCTTAATCGTATATATTGACTTGTCTAACAAAAGCATTTTGACAGCATTGGATAATTGTATTTCGTTAGTAATATACACTTTATACTATCTATAAACAACGAAGGTCTATATATAGTACACTCGATCTCTTATTTCAGGCAGAGTGCCCAAAATGCTGGCCGCGTTGCCTCGTTGGATTGCGAGGCTAACTGTCTGACTAAAATACATGCCAGGATTTATCTATAAATAATATTGCTAATAGTATTAGGCAATTTTCGTCTAGATACTTTATAGGATGGCGGAGGAGATAAAAAATTACTCAAAAAAATAGTTTTTAAATAGTCTCCGATATCCAACATGTCAACATTCTCACACAGTGATTTTTTTATCTTCAGTGCCATGCAATTTCCATTGTATTTGTTTGCACATGAAACATTTTCAGATCAATCATAATTCCGTAAAAAAAAACTTTTTTAAATTGTTTTTCAATGTTCAAATATATTTTATTTATTAAAGAAATGTACATATTTGGTAAACTATATTAAACTACAAAAATCTAATAAACTGCTGCCCATAGGCATCGTTCTCAAAATGCTGGCCACATTGCCGCGTTGAATTGCAATACTAACACGTTGCGCAAGATACCGACCAGCATTTTGGTTACGAGATGCTTCGACCAGACGTTTAGACAGTACTTAAATAAAATTGGCACCCGACCCCCGCGGATCTAAAGTTTCGACCCCAAAAGGGGATGAAGACTTTCCGATTCAAATATTTAATTAAATTTTATTTTTCGAATCAACGAGTATTTACTTATGATACTGGTAATTTCCATTATTGAATTCTTCAAGCTACAAAAACTTACCAGGCGTAGGTGCTTACTTAAACCATCATTATTTAATTTAGGTCATGGCCGCCTGCGAGCTGCTTCTGCGATCGAGAAGGTCTATAATCAAGGACCACCTTCAAAACCAACATTGAAAAATCAATTTTTCTCTGTCAAGACTTAGTAATTGCAAGTTTGTCTGACAACAGCAGCAGAAGAAACAGAATCCAAGTTCTTGACAAAACTGCAGATGAAATTAGCTTACTGGTTTTCAAAACTATAATCAAAACCAAAATTAGTGATGCTATTATCTTTTACTCTTAAATAGGTGGTGCCATTTTAAATTAATTAATGTTGTAGGTTAGTCAAAGATGTTCAAAATTATGGATCAAATTAGCGGAGTAATCGCGTAACAAACATAAAAAAAAAACATACAGTCGAATTGATAACCTCCTTCTTTCGTCGGTTAAAAATACTTATCTATACGAAAACAAAATTAATCAAAATACATTTTCATTATATTTTTTACGAGATAAACAAGTCATTCAAATAACGGTAAGCGCATACCAAAAGCCTTTAAATAACCACCATGAGTTTTGCACTTCAAAATGCCTCGCAACACATCAACTGCTGCACTCGCTTGAGACGATGTCTTTGTCAGTGACATGAGTGTAAAGAAATGCTATCTTTTCAGTATAGCTTCGTCACTGTTAGTACACTGTACTAATTGCAAGTGCGTACCCTTGACGCAAATTGCTGCCAATTGCACCTGGCTGCGCAGGCGCATCCCAGAGCTATTTACATTGCACTGTAATAAAACAAAAGCAAAAAGCCTCTGTAGGGTTGCTTGAAAATTAAATGCGATATACACAAAAAAATCTTTTTGAAGTAAATTATTTTTGGTTTACAAGTTCAAGCCAATTTAAAGGTATTTTCTTTACATAAAAAAATATTTTTTTAAATACGTTTGTAAATAATTAATAATGATGTTCCTTGTTGATGACCTACCGTGTCCCTAAAATATGATACCTACCCTACATACTCTATAGCTAATTTTAAAAGCAGTTTTATTGGCAGCCCTACTGTATTCTTTGAAGCAGCATAGAAGAGGGTTATTTAAAAGAACCTAATCTTCGACGGTAAAGTTTAAACGCCAATAAAATTAAAACTTTAAAATGTACGATAAACGAGCGGAGAGCAAAGTTTGCAGAATTGTAGCCCCGTTGGTCCAGTTGGTAGTGAACCTGCCTTCTGAGCTTGGGGGTGTCGGTTCGATTCCCACATAAGAAAACATTCATGGTGATGAAAAACTGTGTTTGTTCTATATCTGGGTGTTATTATCTATTTAAGTACATATAAAAAAAAAGTACGTATATCAGTCTCTGGTAGCCATATTACAAGCTCTTCTTAGTTTGAGGTCAGATAACCGTGTGTGCAAAAATGACCCAAATATTTATTTGTTTTTATTAGACGACATTATGTTGGAACTGATTTGGAATCTACAAAATGTTATTATGTAGTGAGGTTCCTGTTGGATATTTTTGAAATTAATTTTGGATTTTCGAAATGTTATACTTTCGAAGTTACGTAGTCCCTTCAGTTTATTTTACAAGTACTGTGAAAAGTACTGTTAATTTTGAGCTATTACAGTTTCTTTTATTTAAAACTACCGACCCGCCCGCCCAGCTTCACATGGTTGTAATTTACGTGCGAAGCTGAGGCGGGTCGTTAGTTATATATATAAACCTTTCGTGAAAATGTATCTAACTGATGGTGAAAACCGCATCAAAATCGGTTGCGTGGTTTAGGAGGAGTTAGCGGCCATACAGACAGACGCGGAAAGCGACTTTAATTTATACTATGTAGAGAAGGGATAAAACAACGGAGAATGCATGAATGCGGTCTAATTGTCCATCACTTCACTATTTCTATTCGTTTAATTGCTCTGACAGCTGCAATAACATTGTAAATTAACGCTTGCAGCGTGTTATTAGCGTGTTTAATGTATTTTTACGGATTCAGGGCCACACTTGTGATCAGATCGCTTAACATCAGGCAAATTGGCGGTCAAGCGCAAGCCTATTATTGAATAAGAAAAAATGATCCGTGTGATCAGTTGGTGACGAAGCCATTTTATCTAGATTTACATCTAATATAATTGAAATACGTCAAACGAATTAAATGCGTCTTCTGATTGGATACTACGTTCTTTTGACAAAAGCGCACTTGGGCGCTAGCTTGCTCTACGTTATTTTGACTTTATTTAGGAAACTTGTTAAGTAACTGTTGCAATTAATAGAGTAACAGTCACATTATGAGTTTATTTTATGTGGTCATAGAAATTAAGGGCACAGAGTACATTTATCAATAAATTGTCATGCTAGCACGCAACAGTCGCGAGTTCATGGCAAGAAATCTGTAAGTTACAGAATAAGTCAGTCAGTGAAACGAGAAAAAT
Organism: Agriopis marginaria; assembly: GCA_932305915.1. Lineage (NCBI taxonomy): Eukaryota > Metazoa > Arthropoda > Insecta > Lepidoptera > Geometridae > Agriopis > Agriopis marginaria. The sequence goes on along the minus strand of OW029926.1, from coordinate 12,053,248 downwards.
CATTTATCGTTAATTGAGCACATGGTGATTTTTGCTTTTGTTCAGGTGGTGAAATTAGAAATAAACACGGTAAATATAAAAAATAACAAATGTAAAAATAAATAGTAAATGTAAATGTAGTAAATAGTATAGTAAATGTAAATATCCCTTAAATAATCATATAACTTTAGTGAACAACCGTGATAGTTTAAAACAGTGTTTTAGAAATAAACAGTTTTTCATTTTCAATATTATATGTTTTAACAAGGTACTTATTTACTAATATTATAAAAGCGAATGTAACTCTGTCTCTCTGTCTGGATGTGTTATATACCTAAACACTGTATAGGTATAGGTATATAACAGGATGTTTGTTCACTTTTCACGACTAAACGGCTAAGCCGATCTTAATGAAATTTGGCAGGAGGATAGTATGCACCATGAAGACGGAAATAGAGTACTTTGCCCCCCAAAAAATGCGGAATATTGGAAATTCGTTGGTAACACCGCGGGATTCACCTAGTATTATTATAAAATAATATTCTTGTAGTTATAACAACATGATCATACTTCCTACCAACAATGTCTACGTTAAAGAGTCTTAAAATGCGTGAGTTATAACTTTTGTGCTATAAATAATAGATTATAATGAGATCTGCTAATAAATTGCCCATCGTAATACGCTTCCTTATAATTCGTAAAATAATCAAATTGAAACATTATACAGGGCGTAACAAAAATCCTGTCCGATCCAAGAAACAATTTTTTAAGCCATATATAGGTAGCAAACAAGCAGGCGGGCCTCCTGATGGTAAGCAGTCATCGTCGCCTATGGATTATTGTAACACCAGAGGCATCACAAATACGTTGCCGACCCTTAAGGACTCTATTAACTTGCCTTTTGAAGAACCTCATGGTGTAGCTTCTCGGAAACACCGCGGACTATTATTCAGTAATCGGCATAGAGAAAATATACTTCCTTATATAGACAGAAAGTTTCATTCTATTTCTGTTGACATTTGAGTATTTATGTTTCACAAAAAAAGCATTTTTTTTATTTTTATTTTTTATAAAATAATTATTTTGGGAGCAGGTTAAATTCAATAAACGGGATTTATCTTCTTATTTTCCACCCCTAAACAAATTCTCACAATACATACATTTTCCTTGAATTAAAATGAGACATAACTGCCAAAGATATCGCGTAACATAAATTATATGCACATAAGATTTAATAAAAAAAAATATGAATAAAAAATTATCTATTAAGTGCACATAACACTACAACATCAATAATATATGAAAATGATCTTTTTGAAGTCACTCGAAATGGATCAAAATGAAGTTTTGTTTCACCCTTTATTACAATGTTCATTTCATAACAGTGATCCTCCACAGTTTTACAAGCAGCCGTCAACGATATTACCTCTTCAAATCACATACAATGTTGAGATTAAAACTTGATTTTCATCTAGGACTAAATTATTGAGTATAATAAGGATATTATATTTTTATAGCCATTGGATATTTATGTCATTTTATTAAAATAACTTATACCTGGTTATTAGGTACAGTAAGATATTGCTAAAATCGAATAGAAACTGGCAGACACTAGCACCACTAGGCAGTAGCAACCAGCGGCAGTAATCGTAATATAATTGCCCCCCTATCAGAAGTCAACGTCAAATTTGTGACTATCGCTTTTTTGACACCAACAATCATCATCACCATCACCATTACCTTCATCATCATCATCATATTTTCAGCCAAAGGACGTCCACTGCTGAATATAGGCCTCCCCCATCGATCTTCGAAAGGGCAGGTTGGAAGTGGCCTGCATCCAGCGTTTCCCTGCGGTCTAGCGTTTTAGGTTGTCTGTCCATCTTGTGGGTAGACGTCCTACACTGCGCTCGTAGCTCGTGCGCCGTGGTCTCCATTCGAGAACCTTTCGGCCCCATCGACTATTTGATCTGCGTGCTATGTGCCCTGTCCACTGCCACATCAACTTTTTAATCTGATGTCGGCACCTTTAGTTCCCCTATGCATCTTCTTATTTCTGATTCGATCTCGAAGAGAAACCCTGTGCATAGCCTTTTCCTTAGCTCGTTGTGCGACTTTGAGCTTGCTAATGAAGCCCATAGTGAGAAACCACGTTTTAGTGCCGTATGTCATCGCTGGCAACGCACACTAGTCGAAAAGTACAATAACAAATTATAAATACCGTAAATCCGTGCTACTGCTATAACTTTGCCCAGTTATTACACTAATCATGCAGTTACTGTTTCTTCAAACTTCCATTCAGAATGCATACAAAGGCTCTCGTCGGGTTTAAGGTGAAAGTTCAATATAGAACAATACTCGAGAAATGGCGACTTCATTGTCCCGAAACAAAACCCTGGAACAATACAGTCTTTGATTGATTGATTAATTTACTTAGGGGAGGTTGAAGTCTCCACGTAAAATACAAATTTTCATAATAACAAAATAATTTCTACGATTTCAAATTATGTTTGCGTGTATGTTTGTCCGCACACAACTCTGAAACACCTAAATGAATTTCGATGACATTTAGTATAAACGTAGCTTATACCTTGAATAAGTCACTTTTTATCTCGGATAAAAGTCCTTGTAGGATAGCGAGTGAAATCACCAGTCGGAAGTTAAAATAAATTGCTACTCATATCAACAGGAAAATATCATGTCTTATGTTTTTTTATCTAATGCTGTGAAAAATAAAATCAAGCCTACGTAATACCTACTCTAGATACATACAAGATTATTGTTTTATATAGGTTTATTCTTATAATATATGAGCGTCATATAATTGTATAGCTCATATTTGTGTAGCCTAAAGTTATAGCCCATAGCTTCTATAGACACGTCCTTAGATGTATAAACTTGTGACATCATCACCCTGTATAATTATAATGATCTATTATAAATAATAGGCATAATAGACAGACAGGCAGACAGACATCGTACGCTTAGTAATAGCGTCCCGTTTTCACCCTTTTTGTACGGAACTCTAAAAACGGACTTTCTGAGTAGTTTACTAAATGGGATTTATCCCCTAATTTTCCACCCTAAGTTGCAAAATATATTTTCTTCAAATAGAAATGGATTTACTTCAATTTAAAGAGAAAAAAAACTTCATTAAATTACAATTTTATTAAGGAAACTGACATGGTTTTCTGACATTTTGTTTATATTACACGGGAATTACCTACTCTAAGCCGTTTACTCCAACTATCGTTTCAACCGCATTCGGCGCACGCAAAAAACTTACCTAAGGCTTACCTACTTTGAAAAAGACCGCCGAATGCGATTGATACTATAGTCGGAGTAACCGGCTTTATCAAAAGTGGGTAATTCCCATGTAATATAAACAAAAGTGTAAAAATTACAGTTGAATTGGACACCTCCTTTTTTAAGTCGTTTTAACAGATTCAGTTAGGTAAGTCCAACTTAGGCAAAGAGGTCGCCCGAAGAATCCAACTCGGATGGGCAGCGTTCGGGAAATTGCGTGACATCTTCTCGTCCAAGATACCAAGACGAAGGTCTTTGACCAGTGTGTGTTGCCAGTGATGACATATGGTACTGAGACGTGGTCTTTAACTGTTGGCCTTTTTGAAAAACTCAGAGTCACACAGCAGGCAATGGAGAGAGCTATGCACGGAGTTTCTTTGCGCGATAAAATCCGAAACGTGGATATTCGCCAAAGAACCAGAGTCACCGACATAGCTGTTAAAATTTGCAAGTTGAAGTGGAAGTCCGATAACCGATGGGGAAGAAAGGTTCTGGAGTGGAGACCACGAACCGGAAGACGCAGCGTAGGGAGGCCTCCCACTAGATGGACCGACGACATTGTGAGAGTCGCGGCTAATGTTCAGCAGTGGACGTCTTCTGGCTGATGATGATGATGAACAGATTCTTAGACAAAGCAAAACGTGAGCAGAGTTGAATACGGTTTACGTGGCTCACCACTCCAAAATAGCTTGAGAAGAAGAATTACACTAATCAACATTTCTGACTCTTTTCATCTCTTTTACAGCTTTCGATTAAGTCCGTTGACGACTGCTAAATAAAGCCATAAATACACTAAAAAGCATTTCTAAAAACGCACCGTAAAATTAATTGCTGCCGACAGATAGATCGATATACTCATCTGTCTCATGCTCTTGCCGCCAACGTAGCACAATGTGGGTAGAAAGATAATAACAGTAACTCAATTAGATTTTTGTTTATATCGTTTGCAGTGAGAAACTTAACAGCGGTTATAGGGATCAGCCAAAATATATACAGCCCAAGCATACAAAATTTTAGTTTTTTTTCTATGACTCAGATTAAATCTCGATTTGACAAATTCATCAAATTTTAAATAAAATAAAAATTTAGTAAAATCTGTGTGTATTATAAACCAAATTTAATTTGTGGTGCAAGCCAGCCTTGGGCTGATTTCAAACTTATGCGAATTTAAACACAGACCGCTCGTGATAGTTCCCCTTATAATCTTTATTAATAAAGTCCCTTATTAAGGTTACGCCAAATAAGGATGTCAACAGATCTGATGACGTCATCTATGACATTATGTCTCACTTTATCCTCATTTGAGGTGGGGAAAGAAGAAGAAGAAAGAAGAGTAAGGGAGCCTTGAGAGATGATTAACAATGCTATATGCCAGGGAAGCTAGGAGGAGTACAAAGGGAACCTTAGCAAAGTGAACAATCAAGGTAAGGATTCCAGGTATCTTTATAGCATTTATAAATTTATGTGCTACACCATGAATGGCAAATAAGCAAACAGGTTGCCTGATAGTAAGCAACCAACATCGCCTATGGCTATCGCTACCTGTACACCAAATGAACCACAGTTACGTTTCTGACCTTTAAAGACTTTATCAAGAGCTCTTTTGAAGAACCCTATGTTTCCTTACTGGAAATGGTATCATACTGTCGCGATATTCCGCTATTTCAACTCGTTCTATCAAACGGTAAGTTAACGCGTTATAAATAAATCTGTGGACAGACGTCGTGACGATTCCACTCGCAATATTTCAGGCGGGCGGACGCATCCAACGCCGTGTCTCGGATGGAAGAAGACAGGATGGGAACTGTTCTGAGGTGGAATGAATAATTTTTAGGCAGTTTATTAATCTAACGTTTTGAAGAAAACCAATAGAGAGATTGCTGTAGTTCGCACATAAATAGTAATGCAATAAGGTGTGACTTAATATTAGGGCCGGAAAAGTTATTTTTGAGTTTTCGAGCGCTGCATCTACGATAAGTCTTCGACGTGGTAGAGACTTGTGTTTTATAATTTTTTTTTTTTTTAAAGTAGTTTTATGAATGTTTGTCAAATATCTGAGGGTGGAGAGCGCAGTGCAATGCCGAGCAAAGTTTTGAACTGTTAAGTTTTTGGGTAAAACTGAACTGTTACTCCTGAATTCCTGTTAGTGTGGGATAAATCTTGCAACTGAATTTTAGGCCAGTTATCCTCAACCCGTTGAGCTGAAATTTGATACTTACTTATGAAAATTCGGTGACAATACAATATCACCACCATCACCGGTATTTGAGCCAGTCTGATGATAGAGACATAAAGGTGGCCATAGAAACATAAACGAAACGACGTAACGAGTTTGGGTTCGTTGGGTTTGTATTCCCAAGCACTTTAGTCCTAGATGATAAATTCAATATTGCGGACGTCCCAAGATGGAGGACAAAATATTCCTATCTACCATCATGATATATGTATCAAATCAAAGGGTTCGCTGAGAAGAATACTAAAAGTTGGTTTTAAAAAAAAGTTTTAAAATCGACATCGTTTTATGGTTGATATTCCGAGAACCCGTACGAAGCGCTATGATTTCACATTTATTGTGCGAACTGCTAGTCTGTGGAATTCGCTGCCTGAATGGGTTTTCCCCTCAGTTACAATCTGGGTGTCTTCAAGTCGAGAGTGAATCAGTTTCTTCTAGGCAAGCGTGCTCCATCGTAGACCGCATCGTCGCTTAGCATCAGGCAAGATGGCGGCCAAGCGCAAGCCTAACAACTATAAAAAAAAAGTTTTTATTTTAATTAGTAAAGTTTATAATTATGTGTACTTACCCAGTAGTAGGAAAAATTGCTATATCGGTGGACCAAAGTATATTCCTCATCCTGTATTATTCGAATCCACAAATAGACTCCGTCATGTATCCTTTGATGATGCTGCTTATGAATATCGTGAACTCGGTGTGGTGACAGCGTCGCGAAGTGGGAAATTCCTAGCGGAATATAAGAGGAATACTCAAGAAAACGAGAAAACATATTTTATTTAAATATTTCGTTTAAAAAATACTGTATTGAAGTGAAACTTCTTATGCGACTTCCAACATGGTTGCGTTAAACGTTTAACGCTACCATGGAGGAGGAATAGAAAGGGACAGAGCGAGAGTTTTAGATGCCATCTATGAGGAAATTTTGAAACTTGTACATCCTTCTCAAAGTTTATTAGTTCATTAATATTTGCATAGATGGCAGAACATGCGACTTCCAACAAGGTTGCGTTAAACGTTTAACGATATCATGGAGAGGGTATGAAAGCACTGTTGCGTTTAACGTTCAACGCTCCTGGGGAGGGAATAGAAAGAGACAGAGCGAGAGTTTTACTTCTTCCGCGCGGAGGGACTCCACGCACATTTTTTTTATCTACGATATACTAATATTATGAAGAGGAAAGATTTGATTGTATGTTTGTTTGCATTGAATAGGGTCCGAAACTACTGAACCGATTTGAAAAATTCTTTCACTGTTTGGAAGCTACACTATCCCCGGGTAACATAGGCTATATTATATTTAAAAAAATAATAGGGATCCTTACTAAAACTCCAATAATGAAACCCAAGTGGTAATAATGTTTAAATTTTAAATTATTGTTAAATTCCCGTGCGAAGCCGGGGCGGGCCGCTAGTTTGGAATAAAATGAAGATTTAAGATCATATCTATTCAATGCACTGAGAATAAGTTCAGGATAAAATGAAATGTACGGAAAAGCAGTGTAAGTATATTATTAAACCATGCAGAAAAGCTGTAACTTTTTACGTAACTAGAGTGTTGGTCTCGTATTAAAAGATATACATAATGATAAAATGAAGTGTTCTTCTATACACTTCATTTTATCATTATGTAAAGCGGAGTAGCTACGTATATTATTTATTTTATACCATGCGGAAGAGCTAAAGTTTTTAACGATACCAGGGTTGATCCCTTCGTAAAAGTTGTTCATAATGAAAAAAAAAAACATTTCTTTGTTTAGTACCACCGTTTCGTTTAACCCTGTATTTAGATATTGGAACATGAGAAAAAATTTGCACTGTGCTGCAGTGTTAAAATATAAAAGTAAACTATTACGCGAACAGTCTTTTATTCTAAAGTTCCTAAACCGACAAAACGTTCCGATTGTTGGGTGACAAAAACACAATCCTGTCGCCGTAACAAGACTGGTTAGAGGTTAAACCGCACGGTGCGTAAAACAAAACTAGTCAAAATATCCACAAAATATCAAATCAAAGTCAACCTATGTCATATTTTTGAATTATCTATCACATTTAAATAAAACACTTAAAATAAAAATAAAGTAGGTGTTTGGTATTCGAAATGTAATATCTATAAGTACTATTTCCACTGACATTATAATAAATCTCACAGGGTCTATCTCGCTCTTGAACTAAAACTCAACGGACCTAAATCTCAATATGCCTACCTTGCATTTGTTTTAGGCACAACGCGATTAAGGAACACTGCGTTTTAGGTACGCAACGAGGAAACGATACCAATATACCATGTTGTGACGCACTACAAACTACTACAAATTATACCCTTAGGTATCTGCAATAGCCTAGCAGGTTTACCGGATGACTTTTTACCAAAACGGTAAAATTTGGTTTACAAAGGTTGCAAACAGCTTATGATGTAAGGTTAATGTGAACTATCCTGTCACCCGAAATATTCTAGTGTGATTGTACCCTTAGTCTGTGGCGAGGTAATAGCTCCCGACCGCAAGATGATGGGCCCACGGTCGTCAAACGAGATGGGTGACCTTTCACAATCAGGTGGAAACGAAAATGATGGTCGTTGGGACTTCAAATTGACTAGCTGACTAATGAACACTTGCTTTGAAACTTTTGTTTTTAATGGGGTTTTTTAAAAATAATGTTGTTGACTAAACTATTAGACTGTACTGAATTAAACCACTGCCACTGAGGAGATAATCATGATCACTAGTTCTCATGGAAACATGGAAGAAACAGAATACTTATTAGGGAAAACTCTTATAAATCAGTCTATTACTCTTATTTTATTATTATGCGATATTTTGCACGTTTTTGTATTTTTTTTTTGCTCGTTCCAGGTTAGGCTTAAGCTATTAAGACCATCCTACCTCTTACGTTTGCACTGTCTTTTGTACACCCCATTTAATGTTGTGGAGACATTACTAGAAGATTACATGAACTTTAATGATAACATAAAAATACACGTTTTGCCTCATTAGGTATATCACATTTATTTGCTCTGAAATTTGCAATAACATTGTAAAAAACCCCGAATGAAAACCACAAATTCTGATCACTTCGTCAGAGCAAATAAATGAATGGAATAAATTAGTGTAATGAGAACCAATGTGGCACGAAAAAGGGCCCTGTTGGCATGGATTCAGAACGCACACTAGTTTGACATTAGATTTTGACGTTTGTGATCGGGTTACGTGTGGGTTACGGTTTTTTGGCGCCAACGTGGAAAAGAACATGTCGGCTCGTTGGATTATTTTCCTAAACTAGTGTATTTTCGAGTGTTAATGTGTTCTAGGTGGTGAATTCATCAAGTGCTCGTAAACGTGCTCGAGTGTGGAAAGTGATATAACGAGGTGAAACGTGTCTTTTCGTGTTGTTTCCAAAACTCCTTAGGAGCCTCTTGTAAAGTTCCCACCACTTTACAGAGGCATGAGTTTGACTTGACCGTGACTTACTTAGCTTGACTCTGACTGTGACTATGTCTTGTCTTGTACTTGTTTCACGTACAAAACAGAAAACAGAGCAACATACAAAACAGAAGAATAGGCGGTATGGCCTTAAAGGCTTTAGCCTGCCCGATGGGCGAATTATAACAAAAAAAAAAGTGTGGGTTACGTAGTAGCTTTACCTAGTCTGTGGTATAAAAGTTTGAGATTGAGAATTTTCGTCATAATTAAGTGCGGAGGACACATCGCAAACTTCGGAAGGACATGCACAGCGTTAGTGGTTATAATTATTCTCTTTGTGACATGCGTGTAAAATGTAACAGCTAACTCCATCAACCGCAAGCTGATCATAAGTTACAATGTTACATAACCGCCTTTTTAGAGAGCTAACCACGGAGTAAAACAATCTTTAAAAAAAGCTAATGCTGCGAATAATCTGAAAAACTTAAAGCAAGGCCGGACCGGTATGAAGTAACGATAGATACGTGCATTATTTTCGCCTTGCGCGACGTAAATAGTACTATTTTCTATCAAACAACTTGAAGTTTAGTAGCCATGATTTGTTGTGCGTGTGAACATACACAACTTTACGACTCACTAAATATCTATCAACAAGATCGTAAACAAATATTCAAAATCATAAAAATTAACAATCAATATTTTCGAAATGACATCAAACATATGCCATTATTCTTTATTACCTAATATTTTTTATTAACATCAAAAACTGAGTTCAAAGAATGACCATCATTTAGAAGTTACGCGGTGAAGATGTGTTATTAGTTATTAGGCAGTTGCTTATTCACAGCAATAAAAGTTTACGATTTGAACACAGTGTAGGTCCCGAGTTCTCAGTCAAATAATGAAAAGTTAAGGTTGGTTGGCACCACAGATCTTTATCAAAATAGAGTCTAATTGTATGAAAACTCAGCATGCCGCGTTTCTGTATTTACTATGACGTCATGAGAGTAATTTAGCGGTAATTTTACTCAATTCGCACGGCTTTAAAAGAAAAATCGACCTCAAAAAGGGTAGAAAATAAATACGTGTTGAAAAAGGGTACGAGGTTAACAATACGACCCGTTTTTTTTTTAATGTATGTACATCGATTATGCTACACCAGTGAACCAATTTACGTGTTTCTTTTTTCATTATGTAGACGTTATTTTCGAGGGGGTCCCATAAAAAATAATTGGCTCAATAGTTTTTAACCCATCCATATGAACCCATAAGAATATTATTAAAAAAAAAAAACTTTCAAATACACTGTATGCGGCAAGCTAGATGAAACATTGATCCTATTTATAAGGAGCTAGAATTTTGAATCACTCGGTCGGGCCCCAGACATGCGAGGTGAACCCGCGGAGTCTATCGTATTAAAAGTCGGTGGTTGGCACCTAATGTATATAGCTAATGGGATATTAGGCTCTGTAAGCTTCGAATGTTAACTCGTAAAAAGCATATCTCGGGTCAACGAAATTTATGTAATCGAGCAACGTGTTATGAATAAATGTTAACTTCAACATTTTCACTAAAATATAACACACCTAATTTTTTTCTTTTCCATCCAATAGTTAATTAAAAGTTATTCGGATGTTTAGTTCAATTTGTAATAGAAAATTTGTAAGTATGCCGTACTTCAGTTTTTGCGTTTTGTTTTTGTGAAACGCGGAAACATTTGAACACAAACAATAAATAAAATAAATAAATATCTGGGACATTTTTGCACACACGGTCATCTGACCCAAAACTGAGCAAAGCTTGTAATATGGCTGCTAGAAACTGATATACGTACATATATATTTTTAAATACATACTTAAATAGATATTAACACCCAGCCATAGAACAAACACAAATGTTCATCACACAAATGTTTGTCCTAGATGGGAATCGAACCCACGCCCCCAAGCACAGAAGATAGGTTCACTACCAACTGAGCCACCGGGGCAGTCAAATAATTGCTACTAAGGTATATCTCCCTTGTTTGTCTGATCTGAGAGCTAAAATCAAGCTACAATACACGCAAACTACAGTTCTCTCATTTTGGCTTAGCGTTGTCGGGTATAAACTAGCATTTTGGTCATGCCTCGATTCCAACAATTGTAATGGAAGATTAGCCTGAAAACAGGCCCTAACCACCTGTTTCACTAACAACCGGTTAACTTATCTTCGAGCACACACTTTGTACAGCAATCGAACCGTGAACGTAACCGTTAAACCAATGTTAGGCATGTATATTTATTCATCGCTGTTAACCCCTAGTTTAAATTAGCATACACTTCTCGCCCATCGACGTCAATGTTACAGACAGACATGTAATTACGTGATTTGAGTAATAACACCTGTAGATATGAATACCAAAATTTACTAAAGCGTATTGGTGCTGTTACAGACCAGTGACTACCTATGAGGTGATAAGTAGTGTGATTAGCGATGATAATACATCATTTGACGCATCATCTTCTTGTGCAATATAAATAAAGTTTACTAGACTGGAATCATCATCATGATGATGATACCAATTCAGCCATAGAACGTCCACTACTGGACATAAGCTACCCCCATTGATCTCCAACAGGTCCGGTTGGAAGCGGTCGGTATCCAGCGTTCCCCTGGGTGGTAGGTCCATCTTGTAGGTGGACATCCTACGCTGAGCTTACCGGTCCGCGGTCTCCATTTGATAACTTTTCAGCCCCATTGGCCATCTATTCTGCGTGCTATGTGCCTTGCGCACTGCCATTTAAAGTTGCTAATCCGGTAAACTAGATTGGAATGTGTTGCCTGAATACTTTCCCCGATAAATACAATCTATGTGTTCAAGTCGCGAGTGAATCGTTTTCTTCTAGGCATGCGTAAATCATCGCATAAAATCAGGCGAGATGCCAGTCAAATGCAAGAAATACAATTCAATAAAAACTTTTTGTTACTGGTTAGTGCATTTATTAACTAAACAATATACAAACAAATAATAAACAAAAATAGTTTGGCTGCCCATAGACGTTGAAGGTCTAAAGACAATCAAATGCTCAAGCCCGGTTGGCCCGGTCTACCGGTTGGCAGTGTACCCAGCATGCTGGCGGCAATATGTATGGCTGAATGACAATGCTTATGCGTTGAGCCAAAAACTCGCCAGGAATTAAATATGTAAATAAACAATTTAACAACATCACGATATGGCTTAGTAGAAACGCACCTATCTTATGCGTCAGAGGTCCTGGGTTTGACTCCCAGCCGCGCATAATAGTGCATGGGGAGAAGCGTTATTTCTAATAACCATCATCATCCCTCATCCCTCATTAAATTCTTTGTTCAATTAGTTTAGGCTTTTTCCAATGCATGCTACTGAGCCCGATCCATGTTATGTTTTGTTTAAAGTCAAACAAATTTAATCAATATTTTCTGTTTTCAGGTTTCGAATCTATTGCAGCTATATTTATATAGATATCATAGATTAGCTGCCTTGCTTAATTGATTATTTAATAGGGGAGCGTAAACCAGAATTGTGCCAGGTTCAAGTCTTATCACAAGTCCCAAATCCCAAACTATTTGCACAACATTTGAATTATAAAATGGTTGCAACATGTTTTACAGTCTTAACTATCCCACTTACAATGATGTTCGACTCCAACAAAATGGTTTGTCACAATTAATTACCTCATCCAACATGCATGACAATCTGATAGTGGTGATCTAGCAGCAACCCGCTTTCCGCTTTCTCTCGCACGAAGTCCTGACTCGAGTCTGCAGGGCCACCAAATTCGATATATTTTAGTGGTAGTTTCAGAGCCGTGCTAGAAAAAAACCTGTAAAAATGTAAACTATATTTTTCTGTAACGTGGTATTCCATTGTGTTCTTATAATGAAGAACCTAGGGGGTTAGACAAGACTCACTCTCTGTTAGCGTTAACGCTTACGGAAAGACGAAATTGTATGAAAATGACATTGACAGTGACATTAGCTTGAGAGATGTTCTCTCAAGCTAATGTCATTTTCATACAATTTATCTTTCCGTAGGCGTTAACGCTAACATAAAGTGGGTCTTATCTAACTCCCCTGCTCTTTAAAAAATCATATTTATGTCCTTGGCCTTAGCTTTTCTATTTAAGTGAAATGGAGTATAATATAATGAACCCGGTACCCTCGCATAGAACATAAAGAGCTAAAAAACATGGACGGAGTATTATTTGTACTATTATGTCATTGTGTTCTATGGTATTATCAACTTTCACTGTCAGTAGAAACATCGCTCATTCTATAGCCTAAGTAAGAGGTCGTGAGTTGAACTTAATTGGACCCCGGCCGGGTGACATGGAAAGGAGATGCATCGCCTTACTTTATGGAATGCATAAATTCTGATCTAAGAATTGGACCCGTTGGCACTTTGTCTTATAATATCTGCGTGCATATTTCATCGTAGAAGGTTTATTAAAATAAATCATAAATAACATCTTCGTTAGAAGTAAAACTGAGAGTTATTTTTATGCTAAGGAAATTTACGACATCAATGTTGACATGAGTAATCTTATGTTTTATGAATTCTCGCATTCCGATAATGCTATTTGAAAAAAAATAACTGGTCTACAATGAAAGTAGATGAGGGTGCTGGTGAGATAAATGTCTTAATTTAAATATAAAAGAGAAAACGAGACGACGGCTGTACATCAAAATAAAGTTATTTTGATTTACGATATTGTGGCGGAACTGGAATATGATCAAATTTTAGATACCTTAAGATCTCAGCGTCTAATTTTTACACATGGTTTACCCGCCAAAACATCAAAGATATAAGTAGTAATAAGTGCCTTTTAAGTTGATTTTGTTACCATAATAGGTTCACATAACCTAAAGCATAATGAGTAACCGAAAACTGAAAATTTAAAAATATTACAGATTTTTTTTGCTCATATTTTTTCCCTTAATTTCTTTTAGAAAACGCCATATTCAAACTTGTGTGAAGGCTTTATTAACTTTTACTGTTTCAGTGCTAGGCAAACCCTTCCTTATTATCTTCTATAAATGCTGGTCCTCCGCCACCTCTTGCCCACCTTTTCGGAATGAGTCAAGATCATCACGCCACCAGCGTTTCTTAGGCCTCTCTTAACTGAGATGTTCCTCAGCCACTGAGTAAATATCTTGGTGTATACGGTCGGGATGCATACGGGCCACATGTTCCTTTCAACTCCGTTTTAATCTGGTGGCTTTTTGTTAAATGTCAACGTCCATAAAAAAGGTATATGTACTTCTCTACTTTTAGTGATTACTTTTGGTTTATTAGGCCAATTTTACACATCAATAATTTTTAAAATTTGCCTTCAAAGTCAATTATAATTCCATAAAGCGTAACGGCTATGTTATTATTATGTTTATAAGATTTTTTTCTATTTCTATCTAACAATAGTTTTAAGTTTTGTTTGTACAAATGAATTTTTAGTTGTCCCTAATAAAATATTTTGAATTTTGAATTTGAATTTGTAACTTTCAACAAGGTACTAATGGAAATACAGCTTCTGTTAAACAAACCTTAATATTTTGCCAGTAAAAGGAAAAGTGAACGCGGTCAGTATACATTTACAGAAGACCCCCGTGGGGTCTATTAGTATAAACTCAGGTGCAGGAACAAGTAGAAAAAGTGACAATAGACAACTAGTAACCAGTAAACGACAAAAGAACGTGAGCCGATGACACATTTGAAGATAATGTTCGCATGCCCTTTCGTTAGGGGTTGCTGCAAGCAAAAGGCTTTCAGATTTTTAATAAAAAGGCAATATTTCACTAGGATTATTTTTGTAAAAACTCAGTCACACAACGGGCAATGGAGATGGCTATCTTTGGAGTTTCTTTCCGCGATAGCATCTAAAACGTGGATATTTGCCGAAGAATAGGATTTACCAACCATACCAACATAAAGCTATTAAAATTTGCATGTTGAATAGCAATGGACGGGCAAGCCACATCGCTCAAAGAACTGATAACCGATGTAAATGGAGGTTGAATGTTTCTATGAAAGTCCTTTGTTTTTGATGTTAGAGATATGAAATTTGGTATTTAGGTTAATGGTTTAAAATAAATAAGCAACTAACGTTTTCACCTCGTACTGTATGCACCATTGAAATGCACCATCAATGGTGCAGATGAAAAAAACTATTCCTACCATGAATTTTAAAACAGTCATAAATGATTATTAGTTCGTAAGTTTTCCTCTTTAACGAATATTGAGTTATAGATTTAACAGTTTACATTGCTCTGCTGTTTCTCACGAATTTACATTGCACTGCAGTCACGCAATTTTTAGGCCAGTCCTCTTTTCCTTTGCACCACGTCTTCATGAATACGGAGCGGGAGTCGTCGCCGCATAACGAGTTCACATTTACATTTCATCTGCTACAAATGATTCGGTGCAGTGGTTGTGCGGCCACATTGAGCTGATCCTTGACACCATTGCGCCGTGTCAACTTTATGCGACAACTTGTTGGGCTAACAAACACACTTGTGTCCATTGCACGGTGTCTTCCAACTTGGTTTAACGACATTCGTTAATAAAATGTTTCACCAAAATTTTGCACTAAGAGCGGCTGCACTCATAGTTACAAAATGCGACCACTCGTAGCCGCTACAAGCGCTGGACGAAACTTTTCATACTTTTTGTTCGTATTTACGTAGATAGTAACGTATTTATTTTTGTATGTACATAGGTAGGTATAACAAACAAAGAAAATAAAAAAAAGCCTTATCTATTACTAATTAACACTAATATAATCAAAAATCAAAAATAAGATGTTGCCCGTGTGGTAAAGTGCCAAGAACGCTGGCTGCATTCCCGCGTTGAATTGCTAAAGAAATTCTCTGCGCGAGGAATGAGCCAGCTCTCTTGTCACCAGCGGCGTCAATTAATTGTGGTGAAATTTTTTTTATAAACTTTTTCGTACATGAACCCCATGGACGAAAAAAATATGCAAATGGTGTTAAAACGGCATCAGTACACACAGGGCCCTTATTTAATAACTAAAACACGCACGTAACGCGGCGCTTTAAGTTAACTTCAAAAAGTTGGCCTTTATTTCCAAGTTAACTTCTAGAAATTTGGCCTCTATGTCCTAGGAAATAAAGGCCTACATTTTGAGTGTAACTTAACGCGCCGTAAGTTAACTTCTAAATATTTGGCCTCTATTCCCTAAGAAATAAAGGCCAACCTTTTGAGGTTTACTTAACGCGCCGCGTTACCGGCGTGTTTGTAGTTAGTGAATCAGGTCTCTGGGGCCTTACGCCCAACTATATCAAACTAACGTTAAAACCGCGCAGTTCGAAAAATCACGCGAACGAACCTTAAAGCGCCCATTTTTTCATGACCTAAACTGGATTGCTTTAAACAGCTATGCGTAAGGCCCCAGAGCGTTCGAGTAGCCGTGGCTAAACGTATGAAAAGTTTCGTCCAGCACTTGTGGCGGCCACGATCGGTCGCGTTTTGTGGCTATGTCTGCGGCCGCTCTAATCCTCGACATCATTGCACCGTGTTAACTTTATACATCAACTTGTTTGACTAACAAATTCTTTCGTGTTTCTTGCACCGAGTCTTGCACGTTGTGATACAGTTTCATTTCACACCTGAAACACATATAATAATTTAAGTTATAACCTGCAGTTGTTTATTTTGTTCTTCAAAACTTACTCTAAATTTTTTAAGAGGTTGCTTTCATAGTACGGGTTCACTTTAATCCGAAATACTAAAGTAATTATTTGAATTGTTTACATTAAAGTTGTACTTAGTTTTCGTAAAGCAAACACAAAATAGCTAAATTATGCACAGTACAGTCAGTACAGTGAAATAAACTTTATTAATTTAAAAAACCTTTTTAAATAAGCTTTTTCATATTCTTCTTAGCAAACCCTGTCATTTAATGTCCATATCATGATGTGAACATTTTGTCCGCCATCTTGAGGCTTCCGCCAAATTGAATTTATCATCTATAGGACCGAAGGAAGACAAATCCAACGAACCCAAACTCGACGGTGTTACGTCGTTTTATTTACGAGTTCCTATGGCCACCTTCTTTCTCCATCATCAGACCGGCTCGAAGATACCATAACATTGCATTGTCTCTGAACTTACATAAGTACCTATATGCCAAATTTCAGCTTAACCGGTTGAAGATATCTGCTTCAAAATTGAGTTGCAAGATTCCACCCGAATAAACATAGTTACATACATAGGTACATATTGCAAGTTAAACACCAAAAACCTTGTAAAAACAAAACGTGCGAGAGATAACGGTTTACGATTAAACAAATATGACAAAAGCTAGCATAAAATATACACTCAAACACGAATTCACTTGTGTTTTTAATGAAAACGGGGCCTAAAAATTATGTCGTTATTGTTTTAGTAATTTTTTTACAAAAAAAAAAGTAATATTATTGTTAGCAAAATAACCTCTTAGGAAACTTGCTGTTCATAACGCGTTAGCAGGGATTATTTATTGCCAGCATTTTGATGTAATCTAAAACACGGTATTGCGCCTTGATAGAAATATGAGGAAAGAGTGTTAGGCAAGTCAGGTAAATTAGTGCCTATAGTTGTTTGAACACTGTATTTATGTACTTATCACTAAATTAACCTGTTTGCAGCAGTGGGGTCTTACGGACAACAGCTATTGCGGCACCTAATCCGCTCAGTTGGAAAATCACGCGAACGTGAACCTTATCGCGCCCAGATACGGTTTGCGGTCGCGTGATTTTCCAACTGAGCGGATTAAGTGCCGCAATTAGCTGTTGTCCGTAAGGCCCCTGGTCTTGATTGGCTATTGATTTTAAATGTACAAAATAAGTGAGTGACCCATATAGGAACATTTTTAAATTACGCAATAGTGGAATAAAAGTAGTTTGAGTAATTTTAATCTCGTGATTGATTGTATAGTATGTACAAATTGTACATGACGTATACCTACGTATGTTTATACGCCTACATTCCCCAACTGAACCGCGTTTGTTCAGTTGGTTCAAGATATTTGCCGGTAGGTATACCCAATGCATTTTAACCCCCGACGCAAAAAGAGGGGTGTTATTAGTTAAACGTGTAGGTATATCTGTGCCTCTGCGTATAACTGTGTGTCTGTGTATCTATCTATGAGTCTGTCTGTGGTATTATAAGCTCCCAAACGGCTGAACGTCGCCAAATTTATGAATTGTTCATAATTATCCATAACAATTAAGCATTTTGAAATATTGAAAAAAATATGTTTAATAAAAATAACTATTTTATATGCCTTTCTACCCTGAGTACCTTCTACCACAACATACATTCTATATTTTTTTATCGGTGTGAAGTTGCCATGTAATCCTACTAAATTAAGAATCTTTTTATGAAGTTAGCAGCCAACGTGATAACGACTCAGTACATGTATAAGGTTTCAGTAAAAAAGGTCGCTTGATATAATCGGCTTTCTAGGAATATCCACAGTGAATATAACAGGATGATCATTGAACGTATCCGTACAAAAGAATTTCCCTAAAGTAAAATAAAAAGGATTCTTGTTCAAACGCCGTGTGTGTTCATAACAAGCTATTGATTTTTTGTTTACATTACGATCTTTAAGTACCATTGATCGCAGAAAAACAAAGAATATTAAATAGACAAAACCATGTTCATTTTTCATAGATCTCCAGGATAGGAATAATGGGCCGCAGGATATGATGATACCAGTTTTCTTGAACTGTATTGTGACCATGATTATGGTTATCTTCTCTTATTTTTAACCATTATTAAGTTTAAGGCAGGTTTTTTATTTTTATTTTTTTGCCATAGGTGGCAAACAAGCAGACGGGCTGCCTGATGGAAAGCAGTCACCGTCGCCTATGGATACTTGTAACACCCTAGGCATCACAAATACGTTGCCGACCCTTTAGAACTCGATTAACTCGCCTTTTGAAGAACCCCATGTTGTAGCTTCTCGGAAACACCGTAGAAGGTAGCTTATTCCACATTTTGCAGGTATGAGGCAAGAAGGATCGTGTGAAACGCACAGTGTGCGATTTCCACTGATCTATTATGTGTGGATGAGCCTTCAGGCGGTGGCGGCTAGTGCGATGGTAAAACCGCGACGCCGGCATCAGATCAAATAGTTCTTCAGAACACTCCCCATTTGTCACTAAAATAATACTAAATTAAATAACAATATGAGTACTTACAGTCTAGAGTATCTTTAATGGTTATAAAGTTCTATTTTCAAGATATTAAACGTACCTCTTATTGTTATTTTTTTATTACTGGACTAGTATTGTACTTCTATAACTAGTTTTTTTTTTGTTCTTACATACGAGTCGTTAAATGTTACAAAGACAAGTTGATGCCTTCTTTTCTTAACTCGTGAGATTTAACTCATTTGTTCCGCGAATGACTCTTTCGCACGTTACCCATGCTGTAGTATGTACTAAGCAAAATTTGGTAATGGTTTGTTTGTATTTGCAAAAACTTTAATGACATTGAAATAATACTGAAAATAAAACAGGGTTTTCACGTAGAAAGCAAAGGGCAAATACATACGTACTATGTAAAAAGCGAACGATACTTTCTTCTAGGCAACTTTTCTTCTTTCTACCACATCATCGCTTAACATCAGGCGAGATGGTGGTCAAATGCAAAACTACTATATTTTATTTAAAAAAAAAAAAGATGCGCTATCAATGTTTATCTGTTTTCACAATGGAATCATGGCCACCGTACTAAGGACATCATAGAATTATCCAGTCGTACATAATCGGCTGCTATTGCTCAAGATTGTGGCGTATTTATTTTTTACCCCGTTCAAGTAAATTATGGATAATTTCGCTGATACTGATTTCGAGGTCCATAAGTTAACTTTAATGTCTTATTTTACTGCAGTCTTATCTGCTACAGGCCATAAATAAACTAAATGTTATTAGTTTACAAGAAACCAGTGTTTTTGATGTACAGGCTTATGTTTTGTAAGTTAGGATATCGCGAGAAATAGACTGAGTAAAATATGTTTTGTCGTGGAAAAAGAATTTATGTTTTTGCAATACATAAGTACCTAGACTACCTACACAAGCAATTCATCATCATCATCATCAGCCAGAAGACGTCCACTGCTGAACATAGGCCTCCCCCTTTAACCTCCACACTGAACGACAGCCTGTCTTTTGCATCCACTGGATGCCCGCGACTCTCATAATGTCGTCGGTCCATCTAGTGAGAGGCCTCCCTACGCTGCGTCTTCCGGTTCGTGGTCTCCACTCCAGAACCTTTCTTCCCCATCGGTTATCGGTTCACAAGCAATTATACAAGGTTATTCTAAAAAGTATACTGAGCTGAAAGGAGTTCATATTATTATTACAAACAGCTATGACAATAGAGTCCAAATAACAAAAAAAAAAAAAAACAATAGAATCCAAATACAATGCGAAATAATTTAATTTGTAATAAATTGTTTGTTGTAAGTATTTGTTTTTTAATTTGTATTTTTTATTTATTTAATGTGTATAATGAACGAATTAACGCTTTCAAACGAAGATGCACAAAAATATAGACTCCCTAAACGAATCATCCATAAAGTCTTAGATACACTGTACACGAATTACACAAGCACTGGAACTAACTTTACTGATAGTTTACATTTTATCGCTCCATTGAAGCTTAGCCTACAGAGCTTGTTGTTTACGACATGGCCTAGACAATGCTAAATGCCGGTAATTAACTGTATACTCGTAGCTGGTCGCCTTATCCGAGTCGAAGACAAATCTGAAACGAAAATGATGATCACGATATTCTATGGTTCTATAATTTGCAGTTGCCAATTATGTAATTACATTTGAAGTCTGATTTGGTGGAACTGTCATCATCATAGGATATTTTTTACAGGACTGCACAATAAATAAACTGTTCAATCAATCAGGCGAGTTATTTTTACGGATTTGGCGTTCAAACACAACACTATTACAAAAAAAATATAGGTACTTTGAGTTCATACTGTATTCTCTTTGGCGTTCATGTTGGACGCTGAATTGTTCATTTGATGCCTGTGTGCATGTTTTTGGACCAGGAAACCGAAACGTTACCGAAACTGAAAAAAACAGTAGTCTTCTTCTTTCGAGTCGATGTTCTGCAAATTATAGTTTTATTTTCAAATGAAGTTTCTAGACCAAAATGTTGCCACCCCAATGGCACTCTCCGTGGCTTCATTCGGGTCGTCTAGTGTGTAAGTTGTAGGACACGCTGCACAGTCCATCAAGTGTGTCATTGGTACACACCACAAATAAATTCGGTGTCAGAGCCCTTTATATAACCCTACTTTGCCATATTATCCTGACTTCGGCCGGCTTGGGACCGAAGTCGGTTCAGGGTTTAAAAATATAGTAGTTTGGAAGTAGTAGTAGGCGCATAGCAAAGAAGTTACACTTTTTTCGCTCTTTTCCGAATCAGCCGTATTTTTTTATTTATTTATATTTTTGTTCTTGAATACTTTACCTCGTATACCTTAATATGAAACATTATCATACATTTGAAACTTGGCTGCCGCAGATATTATTTTCTCAACATAGCAGTCATTAGATTCTAACGGAACACAGAGGGAGGGATATAACAATCTCATTTCAGGTTACCGAGAGATAGAGAGAGCTAATCCTTGTTAATTAGAGATTATGGAGCGATGTAAGACATCGCTGGACTCTGACACAGTAGTGCAGATACTTAATTTGTGCAGTAGGAAACTTCCCGTGGAATTTTTAGGGAAAATTTACATTGGTTGGTGTATGGCAAAAAATATAGATGGCGTCACTGATGCTCAGTTGGTTGCTAAAAGATAGTTTACCTGGATCGTTGTGCAATACAAATCCTGGCGGAGGTCGAATTTTAGAATTATCTATAACATTTAAATTTAATAGTAAACGCTAAATTATCCATTAAACTTATAAAAATTACGTTTAAAATTGTGAAATAAAATCTATGGCAAGTTTTTTTTCTAGAATAAGCGGCAAACAAGCTACGGGCCACCTGATGGTAAGTGGTCACCGCTGCCTATAGACATCTACAATATCCGGGGCATTGTCAGTGCGTTGCCTATCTTTGAGGACTCTATTCACCCTTCGTTTGAAGCAGTCCAAATTATACTTCGGAGGAAAAACCGAAGGTGGTAAGCCATTCCACAAGTACTCCTTAGCTAACAAATACTTTAAATCAAACCTCTAGTTTATAAAAACCAATATAGGTACATAATTGGTACCAAACGAGATAGTTTTTAAAAAAAATAATAATAGGCTTTTAACCGCCATCAGTGCCCTGGATTAACAAAAAGGTTACTTTTTATACAGAAAATTGTAAGGTTTCTGCGGTGTCCAGAAAAATGAATATGTCGAGAAGGCGAAATCACGGGATGCAGTTGGTTTAAAATGTATTAAAACGTATTGTGTAAGTATTTATCTTAATCAAATTTAGGTTTTTAAAATATTACATAAAACTTTAATAAAAGAGTTATATTTCTAGTATTCTATATTTTATTGACTTAAAAGAAATTAAATTAATTAATTTATATATTTTCCTAGTGCATTGAGATAAAAAGAGGCGCATATAATTTTATTACTGTCATAATATTTTTACGAACAGAAAATAATAGACTCCAATGACAAACTAGATTTTTTTTTATTTTAAAACTGTATAGAGATCTCAGTTTAAAATAATAATATTATAAAGAACGTTTGGCCACCAAATAGCCCAGGGGTTCCCAAACTTATTTTGTCTACTGCATTTGAGAATTAATAATTTTTTAGCGCCCCCATTTTTTCACCTACTTAAAAACCACTATAAATTCAAATTAAATTAATCAATTATTATGAGCTATATTAGCGGAGATTAAACATTAATTCTAAACGAGACTTTTACTATAACTCGCAAGAGTTAATTTGAAACCTGAGCGCAGTAGGTTCTCTACACAACGCCCCCAATTTTTTTTCTGTGTCTCTTACCGCGCCCCCTTTAGGCCTGCAGCGCTCACAAGGGGGCGTTATCGCCCACTTTGGGAAAGGCTTTAATAGCCGGATGAAGCCGCCATTGCAACCGAATTTTGCAACTAGTTGCGAAGGAAGAGTACGCTACTGGTTGCGATAAAAGAGTTTCGTATAATTAGTTGAAAAATCATTATGCAATGAAGTTGTGGCCGAAGATTGAGCACGTAGACCTAGAAGGTACTTATTCACTCTGGCTTTCAAGATACCCAGAAGTTGATGTGGCAGAAAATTCCAGTACCAAGCAATTTGCATTGTTCTAATTGTTTCGAGCCATATTATGTTAGATACACTGGTACGATGCATTAAAATAGTGCAACTCTCCATTCTGTAGCGTTTAATTATTCTATGTCTGTTTAAACCCCCTGTAAGGGGAATATTAGAACGGTAATAGGTGCAGCTGCATTGTTAAGGGCATGGTTAGCATGGGGATTGCTGTTTTGCATATAATCATAAGACTGTTATTTGCGTACACATAGGTTGATGACTATACAAAACTAGACAATATTAATGGAGACCAGCAAATATCTTTATCTACATGCTTAAACGATTAGAAAACATGATTGCCCATCTTAAATAACACGAATTTTCCATCGCGTCGCGTCATCTGATGCAGAAAATAAACGTACTGCAAATGTTATAAGTATTGTCATAATATTATATTTTTAGAATTTGCTCTACGATGGTAATAAATATAATAATATTAAAAAAAAGGTTAGTTATTCTGGTTTCATTTTTGTCTCGTAGTCCTATTTTTAACCGACTTCAGGAAGAGGCTATCAATTCGACTGTATGTTTTTTTTTGTATGTTTGCTACGCGATTACTCCCTCAATATAGAATTGTTTTCGATGATTTCTTTCATATTTGGTAGGCCATAAATCATAGGTGGTCCCATATTTTTTTGTTAAAACAAAACAGTCGTGTGTTGTTGTTGTTTTGTTTCGGTAGGTACTTGCATGCATATGACACTCGGGAATGCTAATGATACCTACCACTTCATCAAAAATTGATGAAGGTGGATATTAAGAAACCTACATACTACTCTACTCTCATACATTTATATGCATGAATTCTAAAACATACTGTAATTTTTATTTTATAACCGACTTAATTTTTTATTATTTAATTGATTGATAAAAAAATATATTATAGTCTAGTTCTAAATTACTATTGTTTTATCTAATTTATTATTTGATTAGTTTGACATGTAAAATAACATTTTATTGATAAATGAATATGAATATGAATATGAATATGAATATCACTACTTTTTGGGCAGTCACGTAAAAATTGGCTTTATCTATATTTATAAAAAAATAATTTAAAAAAGAGTTATAGCAGTTGTTATTTTACTAATGAAACCACAGACCTCGCATTTTTTGCTTCGCAGTCTATGAACGAAACTTACGTAGTTTTCACACATTTTGTACAAAATACTCAAGTTTACAATAGTTGAAGTATCGGATGAGTATTAATTTCCGTAGGTATTATAAAAACAAAATGCGAAAATTTTAATTGCTACTTAGTAGTTACATTCTCACGCAGGTAAGTACACTCCACACAATGATTGCATTTGCAAATTACTGTAACAGCTCTCTACTTAATAGGCACAAACCTGCAATCAGGTTCTGATAGACATTGTCCATCGTCCCGCCAAATTACCAACACACCGTGGAATAAATACTGTTTGCCAATAATTTTGGATGCCAGCGACTCTCACTCTCACTATGTCGTCGGTCCATCTAGTGGGAGGCGTACCTACGCTGCGTCTTTCGGTTCGTGGTCTCCACTCAAGAACCTTTCTTCCCCATTGGTTATCAGTTCTTCGAGCGATCATCGGAAATAGTCATAAGTAATTAGTAAGCATGACTAACTTCAATTCCGTGGAAGATGGGGCAACCCTTAGTGTGGGATGCGACTTGCGTTGACACCTTTGCGCCGTCATATCTTTCCAAAACGCGGAGTAGGGCTGGCGCGGCTGCTGAATCCGCAGAAGACCTCAAAAGTAGATTCGCGGCGGATTTGATCGGAAAGTTGCGGATTCATAGATTTCATGTCTTTTTAAGGTTTTAATTTGTTGTTTGTTTTTTCTGCACATTCCTAAATAATAAGTAAGATCCTGAGTATTGAAATATGCCTATTTGTGTAAACATGACCCCCTATCAATGTCTAATTAAACTATCCTTACAGGTGCAAGGAGGTTTTTAGGTATATAATGTACATATGCCACGAATCATGAAATTTCTGTGAGACCAACTGTGCAAAATCGCAAAAATATCAGCTTTTCCTAGATTTGTGTGAATGTGTATTTTAGGGTTGGTCCTATTAGTAAACATGGTTCAAAATTATAGGATAGGTACAATGTCATCCTCAGTGCTCATTAGCACCATTTCGTATATAACCTTGTTTATGTTTTAATATCTTGTAATATCTAGATTAGGAATATTAAGATAGTATTACATATCAGATACGATTTTCAAGTAAAATTTTATTGTCTTATCAAGTTTTATAAAATCACAACATGTGTTTTACCTTGCTATCTCAAAGAAAACCTGCTCTGATTAAATCATCAACGATATAAATCAGAGTTTTTACCTTTTCCTCGACTCAACCATTGCAAAATCGCATTCCGCAGGCCTGTAGCTAGGTACTTGACCAACTTATTTATACAGTTGGCCAAATGGTAGAACTAAAATTTTCCACTGATGGCTATCAATTTGATCGAAAAATGCGATGGTGGCCTCATTATACCTACTCTGTAAAAATAACTTGGTCGCACTGAATTCTGTTCGGATCTCGGGGCAAAACCAGAAGGTGGTTAATAATGAAAATTAATAATGGATTGTTAACTCGATCGAACAAGCTTGTGAATTTATAAGGGCGCCACTTTTGCTACTAATAATGAACATCCAATGCTATGCAGCATTGGATGTTCATTATTAGACCCTGAAATAAATCGAGCTAATAGCGATTTGATCGGACGTCAAGCGAAAGGTACATAATTTTACGAAAATAACATAATGAGCTATAAGTCCCGATAAAGTTTTAAAACTCGAAGTAATTTAACAATTTCCCGTTTATTCTATTGGTAGAACATAATTATGGGAACGACCCAATTAGATGGTTTTATGAACACGAGAATCAAAACAAATCAGCTATTATTTAAATTAATCCTTTACATAGTTACATTTTACCAGTTATTGACAATTGACAATTGCCAATATGAAAATCTGTTTCAGGTTTTTTGACAATGTTTTAATTGAAAAA
Source organism: Agriopis marginaria (assembly GCA_932305915.1). Taxonomy (NCBI): domain Eukaryota; kingdom Metazoa; phylum Arthropoda; class Insecta; order Lepidoptera; family Geometridae; genus Agriopis; species Agriopis marginaria. Next base: position 12,026,993 of record OW029926.1, on the reverse strand, counting down.
TAAAAAACAAATTCGTTTCATTAAAAGGTTCATTCGTATTATTATCTCCGATGAAAAAGTAATTTTATTGTTTATTGAAATAACATTATTTTTGCGTTTTATCGTCCTACAATAACCAAAGTGTTTGATAACTCTATCTTGTGCGCATGATCCACGACACTAGTAACGACCTCTGCACGAAGATAAACTCAACTTTTAGTTCAAATGAATAGTTACAGATGGCGGTTCATGTCTTAAAGAATTAATGCTTACTCTACGTTTTTATCGTAGCTGTGCTACGAGTTTTTTTTTATGAAATGCAAAGTTAAGCTTATTTGAAATATAAATTAATATGACATGTGAATTACTATTTAAAAAAGATATTTTAGCTTTATATAGAAAGGCGAGTACTAGAAATAGTACCTACAGCAGACAACAGAGGCATTCATGGACGAATGTGAAATTGCGTGCCGAAGCGTATAGCTGAGGACAGGGGCCTTACGGACAGCTACCTCACGCGGGCACAAAACAAAGCATTGCAAAAAATCACACGAACATGAACTTTAACGGGCCGAGATACGGTTTGCGGTCGCGCAAATTTTCGCAATCACCTAAACAGAATCACTTAAAACACGGGGCCTAATGGATAGCTGTTTTAAGCAATCCTGTTTAGGTGATGAAAAAAGTTGCGCGACCGTAAACCGTATCTAGGCGCGTTAAGGTTCACGTTCGCGTAATTTTCCGAACTGCGCTGTTTTATTGTTAGTTTGAGACCGCATAAGTCCGTAAGGCTCCAAGTTGCCGTAAGGCCCCGGCATATTATGACGCGTTTACATAAATGCCCAGTTACTGTTGTTGCCAAGGTTTGTATAGTAGGAACTTTTCTAGAATAAAATGTGAAGATATTCATTCTCCTAAAATAATATAAATTACCAAGTACCTATCTATTTAGAGGTAATTTTTGAGTCATTTTCTATTAGTATAAACAAAATATTGATGTTTGCTATTTTTGTGTTCTGTATTCAAATAATGGTCACAATCATTGTCAATCAAGTTTGAAAAGAGTAGGTAGGTTATCTTATCATACGAGCTATGGTAACGTAAACAGTAATTTTAGGAGTGGATTGCTTTAGAATTTGAAATTTGAACTCGTAATGCTAGATATTCATAATTCAGGATTTGTCATAGGTACCTACCTACGTCAAACACAATAGGTAAATATCCCTCCTATTTTGTATTGTATCGTAGGGCAAACCCCTAGCTTTCATTATTAATGTCTTCAGTAGCAACATAAAAACAGCTGCCAGAGGGCGAAAACTTTTAATAACAAGCGATTATAAATCGGGCAATTAACCGTCCTAGTCTAACGTGGACTTATGTCCCGTTTCCTAAGCTTTTAAATTAGACCACTAACCGAAGAATTAAATTTGTATAGAATGGTTGTAAAAATGCATTAAGGTAACTCTACGGGGTGAATCTATAGACGACGGACATATTGAAGGATATTACAATGATATCATGATCATTATAAACTACTTTTATAATGGTACCAACCGAGAAAAAGCAAAAAAAAAAATGGCGTTCCATAGGAAAAATGTTATTCGATAAGGTTTTGTCAAAATATTCATTCTCCTATATATATTTTTTATTATAAATAGGCTTGCGCTTGGCCGCCAACTCACCTGATGTTAAGCGATGATGCGGCCTACGATGGAGCACGCTTGCCTAGAAGAAACCTATTCACTCTCTACTTGAAGAGACCCAGATTGAAATCCTAGGATTGCCATGTAAATTATTAGATATTTTATTGCTGAAAATAAATTGATTGATTGATTAACTCTTTATTGTTCACACCATAAAATTTGATACAGAGTACAAAAAACTCTTAAAAACTAGTATAACAACTGGCGGTCTTATCGCTAAAAGTGATCTCTTTCTGGCAACCTTAGGATGGAAAGGATTTATAGAAGACGGACGGTACATATATATACCTAGATCTTCTATTTAAAATTATGGTGTACATAAGCATTTCGTGGAACATTTTTACTGGTCGTTCTATATCCACTACAATTCTACGCCAGAGGGTTGTTAAAAATTGCCCCAAGACCGTTAAAAGCGTAACGTCGGTGGATGTCGTCAGAATTAATTATCCTTAACTAAGTGAATGCTTAATCATATTGAGTACTTTTATGTGGTTGACTTTAGCTTACTCAAAATAGATTGATTAGCGTTAAAAGGTGAAGGAAATCGTAATCTATCTATCTATATATATAAAAGCGAAAATCATCTACTCACTCGTTCACTCATTAAACACGAAATCTCGAAAACTACTTGACCTAAGAAGCTGAAATTTGTCAGGTAGATTCCGTATGGGAAGTAGAGATCCGCTAAGAAAGGAATTTGCGAAAAAGACGAATTAAAGGGGGAAAATGGAGGTTGAAAGTTTGTATGAAAGTTCTTTGTTTTTAAAGTTAGGGACATGAAATTTTGTATTCAGAAAAAGGTTTAAAATAAATAAATACTGAATAGCTTTTATTCCGGAAAAAACGCAGTAAGGACTCCGTTACTCCGTTTTTTAAATGTTTTTTTTTTAATTGAAAGTTTTCTAATTATGAAGCTGAAATTTGGCAAGTAGATTATTTATGGAGTATAGATGATTTATGGAGTATTTATAGAGTATAGTATGTCCGCTCAGAAAGGATTTTGTGAAAGGACTGAATTAAGGGGGGGGGAAGGGGGTTGAAATATTATAATTATGTAAGTCTACGCGTACGAAGTCGCGGGCAACAGCTAGGTTTTTATATATAGTGTAATTTACTAGCTGCGCCTTGCGGTTGTACCCGCTGCCTGTCATACAGGTACTAAGCTTCCACGAAAAAGTAGCATTTTTTTTCGAGGGGGAAATCTTCCAAAGAGACCTTTATTGGGGTGCAGCCAGGTTATGTGGGATTATACCCACTAAAACCCCCCTGGTGACCAGCCTTAGTGCCAAGAGTGACAAACGCAAGCCTATTATGAATTATAAAAAAAAAACTTGTGAGAAGAGGGCTCCGGGATCTCCAGAGGAACGCGCTGGAGCCCTCGGTACTGCGCTACGGCTCCTCCCGAGACAACCGTGTTGACGAAAAAGTAGCCTAAGGGTGAATCTAAGCTATACTTACGCTCTCTTTAGTACTCTATAACAATTTTCATCTAAATTTAATCAGCTATTACGGAGCTACCTAGAAAGCCACCCACCTACTAGCTACCTATCTAAGATGAAGTGTGATTAAACGTGATAAAATACTGCATAAACGCCAACGATACAAAATGCATGTGATATTTGTCTCTTAAATTTATACATCACACATCATCAGCCATTAAATGTCCACTGCTGAACAAGGCCTCCCTCTTAGAGAGGGGTGTTGCCATAATCCCCACGCTTGACAGGCGGCTTGGAGATCGCAGTACGTTCACCGTGTACTAACAGGACGCTGCTGCCCATCCTCCGGTGGTTCTGGTCGCAGTTTTAGGACATACCCGGGTCTTAAATTTATAATCTATAATAAATCTATATAAAAAGCGAAACACCACTCAGTTATTTACTCAGTCGCTGACTCATCTCCAAATCTCAAAAACTACCTGATCTAAGAAGCTAAAATTTGACATTAGCGGGTATAGAAATCCGCTAAGAAAGGATTTTGGAAGGGCGAAATAATGGGAGGCAAAAGGAGGTTAAACATTTATATGAATGTCTATACGTACGAAGTCACGGGCAATAGCTAGTAGGCATATAAAACCGAAATACCACTCACATATTCACTCACTGACTCATCACAAAATTCTCAAAAACTACTTGACCTATGAAATAAAAAAAATGCTGGTAACATTCTTACGGGATGTAAAATGTCAGATAAGAAAGGATTTTACAAAAGGGCTGAATCAAGGGGGAAAAAAGAGGTTGTATAAAAGTCTACGCGCACGAAGTTGTAGAAAACAGCTACTTAGTTATTATATAAACAGTAAATATATTTATCATCAGTTGAAACACAGTATTTAATCAATGAACCTAATAGACAGTTTGAACTCCCAACTATGGGAGATCCCTTTTGGTTAACCACAACACTTCAGTAATTATCGAGACGCGTCAAATTGGGAACTGACAAATTAATAGTGAGCATTTGCCAATCGACGGTACTAATCACTACGTCGGTGGGGCGAAAATGTGAACGATTCAACGCTTCGTGATTATCACACGTATCGAACAGGCATTGGTTGTTGTGTTAGGGAATTATCAAATTAAGCTAATTACTGTTTCAACTATTTTATAACTGAATTATCCTACTTCCATTTATACTAGACCACCTACCGCCGAAATAGCCCACCGGATTAGTAAGTTTAAGTGGCAGTGGGCAGGGCAAATAGCACGCAGAAAAGATGGCCGATGGGGCCGACAGGTTCTTGGATGGAGACCACGGATCGGTAAGCGCAGCGTAGGACGTCCACCCACAAGATGGACAGACGACCTCTTCTCCCTTGTTGTTGTTCTTTTCTTGTAACTGGATGTGACTGATGTGTTCCTGGCTCAGGTAGACCCTGGCTGGTGGTAAGTACAGCCTTGCTGTTATAGGTACTACACTATGATTATAACTACTTATACTATGGAATTGTAATGAATTTTATCTTGCAGAAGACAATAGTGATAACTAGTCATAAAATGATGCCACAGCTAAATGTCATCCTATATACGCTTATTAACACGGGTCATGCGGCAATCAGTGCCAATGCCAAGTTGGAGCGTCTCCAAGTGGTCTCCATCGAATTTGGCAAGTGCACTGATGGGAGCAGATGTCGCATATCCACCTGGAAGTTTTATTGGTTGGGGAAATGGTTTGCAATCATTTGAAGAGCAAAGGTTCTTGAAGATATTCTTTAAAATTTTATACAGAATCTACTTCATACGCCTGGAAATACAATGAGTGTATTTTGTTGGGTAGACGAACGAAAGTCACCGACTTAGCCCACCGGATTAGCAAGTTCAAGTGGCAGTGGGCAGGGCACATATCACGCAGAACAGATGGCCGATGGGGCCGAATGGTTCTGGAATGGAGATCACGGACCGGTAAGCGCAGCGTAGGACGTCCACCTACAAGATGGACAGACGACTTAAAAGAGACCGCAGGGAAATGCTGCATGCAGGCCGCTTCCAACCGGCTCTTTTAGAGATCGATGCAGGCTTATGTCCAGCAGTGGACGTCCTATGGCTGAAATGATGATGATTTTGTTGGGACTTCCAATCGAGTTTGAGTGTCAGTGAAAACTATGCAGAAAATGATGTGAGAACTATGTGTCTGCAGATAAATAGTTTCTCAAAATTGTTTACAATATAAACTTTTTCATACTGTCCGTAAAAATGGTGCGTGTAATCGTGCTGACTCATCAAAAGTTCAACAACTATACAGGACTACACGAAATGGTGTAAATAAGTATTGTAATAATGGTGTTATTATACTTTTTTGATTCGTTTATTTTCAAGATTACGTATCCAGAGAACGTAATCAATACGTAACCAATATCAATAAAACGTTGCATTTCCGTTAGATTTTTTTTTTATAGGAAAAACTCTTTTTAATAGCAACATGATTCGGTTGACTAAATTGGTAATTATCGTTTAGCTAAATATTAAATAGATAGATAGGATCTCTTTATTGTGTACACCAGATATAAAAATGACAAATAGATAAACACACTTACGTGATAGCGCCACGAGTGGCAGCCTTATCTCTAAAAGCGATCTCTTCTAGAATAAAACATTGAAAATAGTTACAATAATAGGTTATAGTGGGGATGTTTATAATAAACTAGCTGACACAACAGACGTTGTCCTGTCTTAGAACTGTCAAACGGGAAAAATTTAAATCGTCGTAAAGTTTCTGAAATTTTCCAATTTTCTGGGTAATTTTCTTAATTTTTCTATCCGTAAGAAGTTGTTCTCAAGTTATGGCAATAACAATTTGTAAAAAAAATTGTTGTTTCATAGAAAAATTACATAATATACACTCGAACGATATGCATGGAACGGATAATATTGATTTTATGTTTTCAGGATTTATCGCAAGTTTTTCATAATGTATTTTCGGCTTAGTACTCTTTAGTCAGTACATCTTTCCGTGTAACCTTGTACATTTAATCACAGTATATTGTCCTATTAGTTCTTATTTAAAAAAAAAAACCTAATAGGCGCGAAAAGTTAAAACATTACGGGATACTCTTTTAAGTCCACAGGCCTTGTGTTATTGCAAAAATATGCACAAAGAAAAATTCTTAGCTTTAAAAAAGTCCACAGAGTCTTTTAACCTAAAAACTTCCGCAAAAAATGTATGTAACTACATAAATATTTACTCCTTAAGTAAAGTTCGCCATCTCATGTCATAAAGAACGTTACATAATTTGCATAAGAAGTTTGAATGGCCAGGGATGAAAGCCTTGGGCCGCGCCTCGCATATGAATTACTTTTTATACGGGTAGGTATACGCTAATATTGACTGTTTTACTTACAGAGGGTGTCCCTGTGCTTTGTTTTCCTCAATTTGCAAAGAATGCAAGAAAAACCTCATGAGAAAGAAAGCGTTGCTTTTTGGGGGTAAGTAATAGAAACAAAAGAATGGCTTTTTTTATTCAATAATAAATAGTAGTGGCCACTAGGTGGTGGAAAATTGTTTCTTTGGCGAATATTATGCGACGTTAAAGCGAGAATTAACTAATTCCCGCTTTAACGTCGCATTAAGTACAATACGGAATTTGGGATCAATTATTTTTGTTTTATTCTACGGAACTTAATCACTACCACCCGTCCGTCGTGGAAATTCCAAAGATTCGTAGATAGCGATTTGAGTTGTCATTTATGATACGTACTGCCCAAGGATGTAACTCCCTGCCATCCTCCTTGTTTCCTGAATTCTACAATCTAGGCATCTTCAAGGCTAGCGTGAATAGATTTCTTCAAGATCAACGTGTTCCAACCTCGGCCACACCGTCGCTTACCATGAGGCAAGTTGGTGGTAAAAAAAACGCAGCCTTGAACCTCGAATGAAAAATATAGCTCACACTCATCAAAATGTATAAAACAACTGATATTTTATCGCGATTAGTCCTATCCCTGTTAGTCCTATTATCGGTAATTTTTGATTGTGCTGAGTACCTATTATGACTTGCTTTCGGTTAATAAGTAACGCAGTTCCGTGAAACCTTATAAAAAATATAAACAAACTGTTCTCTGAGCAATTACGCTCTAAAATTCACAAAATACGTTTACGTCGATTACAATAATTGTTACTAGAGTTATTATTATAGTAATACGTTTAAATAGATTACAAGAATAGTTACTAGTTTTTGTTACAAAGTTATTAATATAGTTAAATTTACAAAATACATTAACTTAGATTACAAGAATAGTTACTAGTTTTCGTTCCAAGAGTTATATAATATAGTAATACGTTTACGTAGATTACAAGAATAGTTACTAGTTTTCGTTACAAGAGTTATTAATATGGTAATACTTTTACGTAGATTACAAGAATAGTTACTTGTTTTTGTTACAAGAGTTATTAGTGTAATAATACGTTTACGTAGATTACAAGAATAGTTACTAGTTTTTGTTACAAGAGTTATTAATATAGTAATACGTTTACGTAGATTACAAGAATATTACTAGTTTTTGTCACAAGAGTTATGACAAGCTTCATAAACCTTCGCATATTACAGACTGTACTACAAGCACAGTAACCTATCACTAGGCATTCAAGTTTCTATAGTAATATTCAAGTTTCCATCGCGAATGCAGCAAATATTTGCACGGAACTTACTGAATGAAGCACGTGAACTATTCCTTCATAATTTGCACGTACATTCGTAGCAACAATATGTTAGCCATTAAAATACAGTGTCAATGTTTTTTTAATCGGATATATTTCGGATAGTGTGCATCTTATCTGCATGATTTGGTTCCCTCCTGCCCATTTTTCTATCGGACTGCCAGAGTGGTCAGGAAGAATCGACACCGCTTTATGGTTGATACTCCAAGTACCGTTTTTACATAAAAGCAAATAGAAAAATACGTAAAAAAATACGTTTATTGTATGGGGGCCTCCCTTTACTTTTAACTTTTTGACATTTTATTATTTTTAATTCACCGTGACATTACATATTCTGTGAAAATTTCAACTGGCTATCTATTACGGTTCAAAAGATGCAACCGTTTAAAGGTAGGACGGACAGACAGCGTAGGCTTAGTAATAGGGACCCGTTTTTACCCTTTGGGTACGGAACCGTAAAAAAATATTGAAATGAATTATTTGTCTACAGAGTTATCGGCGAATAAATAATAATATATACAATCATAAATAGAATCGCCGACTTGTCCCATTAGAAACTGAAACCTTTTTTCACTCGGTTTATAAATTGAAATTTTACTTTTATGTACGAAACAGTACCTACCACTACTAGGTCTAATATCAATCCAGGTATGCTAAATAGTCGTTTGACCCGAAACAATGGCATATCAGATCGCTTAGAGGGAAGCTTTTTGAGTTAATTTACGCCACTGCTTTAAATTCTTGCCGGTGTTTATGAAGTAGGTCCTTCTGTTTCGTAATTTAATACAACTGCAGCCTGTTAGGTATACTGTAATGTGTAAATTTCAATGCTAAGGAGAAATTTAAATTAGGAGATTTTAGTCTGTCGATTAAATACGGATTCTTAAAATTTGAACTGCATTTCAAGTACGATCATTAGGTACTTACTTTATTACCACAAAAGTGTAGACAAATTAGGCGCTTAGAATTTTAGCTAATTGTTATGTTGTTAGTTTCGGTAGTAATAACCCGGGCCGGCCGAGGATGAGGTACAAAAACGACATGAAAAGTACTATAGGAAACGAGTGGATACGACTAGAGAGAGACCGGGGAGAATGGCATAAACAAAAGGATGCATATACTCAGCAGTGAGTCATTCAGGGCTGGTGATGATTTCGATGATTTTTAGTAAAAGCCAAATGAAGACTGAAATTATACAGCCTGGTTTGAAAGCATTGCACAAAAAGAGCGACATGGTATGACAGCGAATATAATCCATATTATATCGTAACATTCGTAACACACATCTGCACAAGATGTGGACGAGCCTATCGCTCTCGTATTAGTTTATACTTGCGGTCCGCCCCGGCTCCGCACGGGTATAGTTATATAGCCTATATTAATCAGTGATAATACAGCATTCAAATGGTGAAAGAGTTTTTAAAATCGGTCCAGTACTTTTTGAGCCAATTCGTTACAAACATACTTACATACAAATCTTTCCTCTTTATAATATTATTTGTATAGATTTCAGATCAAAGAAAAAAGTTATAGTGACGTTAAAGTGATACTAGAGTTTTGTCAAAGAAACTGCTATTCTTCTATTTCCTTTTTTAAGACAAGTAAAAGCTTCTTTAGACAAGTTGGAACTTTTTGGGATGAGAAAAAGCACTGAACTCACGTGACCATCACTGAGATACTCATTCGGGTAAATTCAGCTCGAGTCGACTAAGGGAGCGAGAGGGATATAGCCAACCTTGATCTTCCGTCGTGTGGTCTTAAGCATACACTTTTTTCACTCCGGCCACTTGCATCCACTGCCAGGCTCCACCGGTGGAGCCAAAGCAATTTTTTTCTCCTCTTAAATCTACCCGCTGAGGTATCAAAGTAAAAATATTAATAATATTAATATGCCACCTCGATCCACCATCTAAGGGATCCAGATATAACCATTCATTAGAATGCCACTTTGATCCATCAAAGTGGACGGCGGGGTGAGTCACAGAAAACATTTTTTTCTTTTCTGTGGGGGTGCCATCGACTCATCATTGAATATCTGACAAAGAAGTAACTTTACAAAAGAGTCTTACGTACGTAGTACATATAGATCGATGGTCTGGAAGGGTTACACAACCAATAGAAATGTCTTACAATTTAGTAGCATCCACGTACTATCTCGACAAATACAAAACATGCACCCCTTCTACTATAAATCAGAAGTTCGATTAGTTTCCCATACCCAAGCAATAATTTATTTTGTTTTCACTGATTTTTATCGCTACCCCTACAAATATCTGCGGGCGCTACCGATTACGATCAGAATTATCAAAATCGTTCGAGGGTGAACTGATTTAAAACAGAAGCTGATAAACCAGGAAATATAAATTGAATTGTAATCGCAAATCTGATCTGCCAATTCAATTCTATTATTCTCAGAACGATACTTGAGCTTACCATAATTTTGGTTTCATAAATTTTTAATAACATTTAGAATCTGGTTTTGTTAGTCCCTAAAATGTCCCAAACTCCGTTCCCGCTTTAGAGTAATTTTATAACGACCAGTTAATCGTGCAAGGTAATAAACGTCTATCAATCATCTTACCATATTACAAATTTGCATAGAATGACTACTTATAAAGCAACTAGTATAAATAGATTTAATATATATCACCCATGTTGTCAACGGTAGACCTCTGATAGCTTTATTGATTGGATGAGTCATGAATAACAAGTTTTGCACGATGTTCCTGTCTCATAAAGTTATTACTGTTGATATTAATAGCTATGTTAATTCAGTCATGAATTAACTCAATTGTTCTCATTTTAGTAGGTACCTAGTGTTAGAAGCAAACAAAACTACTATCAATGTTAACATTGATGAAAAACAAACTGTTACTGTTGTGATTGGGATTTAGATACTTATTAAGGAGCTTGGACACGTTTTTAATCGACGAAAGGAGGAGGTTATCAATTTGGCTGTATGTTTACTACGTGATTACTCCGCCAATTATGAATTGATTTTGATGATTCTTTTTTTGGTTAGTAGGTTATACTTCAAAGACGGTTCCATGTAAATTTTATTCAAAACTATTCAGCGCTCTTTGAAAAAATCAACTAAAACAATTAATATATACATAGATTACGTTTTGGTTTGTGGTTCCCTTCAGCAAAAGTTTTGATAAGGATTTTCAATATCTGTTTAACTGCTATTTTTCTACTTTTAAGTTTAAGATTGGACATGTAGATTGTAGGTGTAGTCTTGAAGTAAATTTTTATCTTCAAAATATTAACTTGCAATTTTTTCGGAACCCCAAAATATAGGTATATTGTGGGGTTCCGAAAAAATTGCAAGAGTGAGTACCCGTAATACAAAATCTCATTAACTCAAATAAAAAAATATGCGGATTTTTTTTTACTCGAGTTAGGATTACAGCTAAAGACTTTCTGACGACTAAAAGTCCGTCGTCATAGGAAGCCCTTAACTCACCAATTCTTCACCAAATTCGCTCAGTTGGCCGTTATTCAACTTGCACAAATGCACAGTGTTTACAACCTTAATCCTGAAACGCTATTAGCCATATACCGCTACATTGCCTACAATGTAGGGCTTTTGATCCCGTCATAGGCTTCAAACACACGAATGTTCTGCATTGTGCAGGATTTGGACTGTTTAGTGCAGTTCGTCGTGTAATCCGGGATTAGTCCGACGTGTCATGTAGCCACTACACAGTCGGCAACTAATTGGAGTGGTTCGACTGATGTATACAAGTGGTCGACACGGAACTGGACTTAACTGGGAGATGGTATGTGGTTGGAGGTAGGTACCTGTGGACTGCATAAGACAAAAGGGTGGCCTTTTGTTGAGCTAACGCGTCATTTAATTACCGACGTCCTAAGGGAAAACCTAAGTATTGTTGATTTAAAGATTTATTTTATTGCAACTTAAGTTTTAGAATAGCATAGCTATTAACATTTGCAAGTTAAAGTGGCAATGGATAGGCTACATCGCTTGAAGATCCGATTACTGATGGAGAAGAAAGGTTCTTGAGACCATACGAACCGGAAGACGCAACGCAACGTAGGTAGCCTCTCAAAATAATCCAACGACATTGTGAGAGTCTCGGGCATCCAGTGGATGCAGATGGAAGGCTATCGTTCAGTGGACGTCTAAAGGCGAGGGGAGAGTTCTGTTGGTAGCCAAACGTAGACCACGTTATGCCACCAACAGAACTACCTAATAGAAAACGATGTTCTGACCAAAGATGGAGCAAGCCATAGCCATAGCCTAAGAAGGTACTTGTTCACTCTGGCTTTGAAGACACCCATGTTATAGTTTTAAGGAAACGAAGATGGCTAAGAATACTTTCGACCAAATTCACCTTTCAAACAAAACAAAAAACTAAACCAAAATTGGTTCAGACGTTGAGAGCGTTCCTTCTTATTTTAAAACTCGTATAATTATTGCAAACCTCGACCACGTTTGGCCACCAACAGAACTAAATTATTATAACAAAGTAACCTACGACCTTCAACGGTCAATGGGCGCAGTCTAACTGTATTTCTAGTGTTAGTATTAGGTTGTATTTTGCTTAGATAATAAAGGCACTTGCCCTTATAAAAAAACTAATTCAAGAAATCTGTTCAAGCGTTTGAAAATTATCAGCTCCTATATCGGGAATTTTTATCAATTTATACTTGTTTAAATGTACCAACTGTACCTAACTAACACTAGAATTCAAATTACTATTCCTCCTCTATTTTGAAATCCTATCCATCCTTTCTAAAATTAAATACCAAGTTATTGAGACTACTGGTAAAAAGGGAGAAGCAAATTTCCAAAAATACTTCAACAACACGAGAGGAAATGAGTTTCGAACGGTGCTTACAATGTGTACTACATTCATAAGTTAACGAGTTGCGCGGCTTACGAACAAACTTGGTTGCTTATAATGAATACGAAATGTTGGCTGAATAAACGACGCGCTCCGGGAAGAAAGAAAGTTTTAGTGATAAATTCTTTAGATGAAACTAATTTTAGGCGGACACAATTTGTAATTTCTAAGGACCTTTATTTTTACTGTAAAACTTACACAAATTTTGACAAGTTGCTTAACATATTTTTTGGTCTAATAAATTAAACAGGCTCAGAATTTCTCACTAGTAATTAATGTAAATGCGAAATTATTGTGTGTAATCAACTCCGTGACAGTTTTATTATAGTAGACAGTTTAGTGTTTTCACTCATTTTAGCGAGATGAAGTCGCGCGTGCGCACTTACCTTGTAAAAGACCGCCGAATGCAGTTGAAACTATAGTCGTGAGTAATTTACGTGAATTTTAAACAAAACTCCGTAATAGCTGAACGGTTTGGAATAAAATTTTGTGTAATAATTTTTTTACGCGCATAATTCCGCGTTTTTTATTAAACAGTATCGTATGCTTTGGCTTAACACAATTATAAGTATCTTATGTCATAAGATACGCGCACGCAAAGCACGCGAGCGTGAACCTTATCGCGCCCAGATACGGTTTGCGGTCGCGTGATTTTCCAACTGAGCGGATTAGGTGCCGCAAGTAGCTGTTGTCCGTAAGGCCCCTGGTCTTATTGAGACAAGTTAGCGAAGTATACTTTAAAAGTCCTAGGAAGCGGGTATGTCCTAAAACAGACCCAGGTATGTCCTAAAATGCGATCAGAACCACCGGGGGGGATGGGTGGTATATCCTAAAACTGGGACCAGAACCACCGAGAGATGGGCAGCAGCGACCTATTAGTTCACGGTGAACGTACAGTGATGCCCAAGCCATCAGCCAAGCGTGACAATTATGGCAACACCCTTCTCTGAGCCTTTGTTCAGAAGTGGACGCTTACTGGCTGATGATGTGAAGATGTGACTGTAAAAAATTGTGAACAAAAATTCAAATAAACATGAAAAACGTTTTATTATTGAAACTGACGTGGTTTTTATACATTTTATTTATATTACACGGGAATTACTCACATAATTGCGGTTGAAACTATAGTCGGAGTAACCGGCTTAATCTTACGTGAGTAATTCCTGTGTAATATAAATAAAATGAAAATCGTTACTAATTAAATCGTATGTTTTAAAGGCGACAGATACTTATAGAGCTGACCTCATGACTAATTTCATTCACAGCAAAATGATCGAACGGCAAGTGTTGGCCGTTCATTGTCTGCATTGCTCGGCGCCCCAACCACCGGCCACTTCATATAGCGTACAGTAAGAACTTTACCTTTTTAAAATACTGTGACACTCACACTAGCGTGAGATTGCACATGTACTAGAAGAACCAAATACCTAATATTATTATATTGACTTTATGGTACTTTGGAGCTATTACTCAATATCAATAAATAATAATGTAACGCGGACTTAACCGGTGCTCGAGCGCGTCCTTAAGCGAAGCAAAAAACATTGCCTGGTAACCCACGGGCAGCGTTGCCAGAAGGTTACTTTTGTAACCTTTTAGGTGATTTTTGACTGCGTCGGGTTACTTCTAGGTTACACGACTCAAAAGGTTACTTTTGGTGATTTTTTGGAATACGAAGAATTTTAATAACTTCTAATTTCTAACTTGCATCCAACATGAAACTCTTTTATTTGATGATAAACACAATACATTAAACTCTGTAAATAGCACGCCTGGCGCCTAGGTACCCGGTACTTATTAATTTCAATAACGGGTTCAAGTCAAGGCGGGAAGTTGGTCGTAGTAAATTAAATAATTTAACTATACTCCGTTCAAAAAATCTTAGATATTTTATGTATAGAATATACGAGTAGTTCTCATTTCTTCCTGTTTTTTAATTGATAATTTATAGTAGGTAACGTAGGTGCTACCTAATAGGTTTGAGTTCCCGCCATTACGTCCGCTTGTAATTTCAGGTGTTTAGAAATATAGATCAGTAGATGTGCTATATGGTGGTCGTGTAATAAGGCTTAAAATGAAAATAAATAAATAAAAAAAACTATAAGAAAATACAACCAACATCAGTCCATCAACTTATAGTACCTTACATTGAGAAAAAAAATTTAAGGTTACTTTTCATCAACATCAACTTTAAGTACCTAATAATTTACTTTACTTTAAGTAAGTAATATCACAGAAAACATAATAGACTAATATTGGGATAAAAAAAATTAAAGGTTACTTTTCACACCAAAAGGTTTCTTTTTGATCTATAACAGGTGTCTTTTGACAAGACCCGGCTGGCAACACTGCCCACGGGCACTCCGCCGATGACTCGCCGGCGCGCAGGTAGTAGGAGAACCGACGTTCCGCCGACCGCAAGGCGCTCGCGCAAACTTTTGATATTGCTAGTTTTAAGATCTGTTTAACGTTGTAACTTTAGTTAATATAGTGTTTTCCCTTTCAAATCGTGTGTTGAACTAATTTTTACCATCTCACAGAAACCTGTAAACATCTCCGTTTATAGTGGCGCCCAACTCGCGGGCACGATCGAAAGTGGAAAACGTGAAATACACCAAAGTGACTAAAAGTGCTACATTCCTATCGTGAACGTAAACGTTGCGAACCCTTTCCGATAGCGCATTTATGTGGGAAATCTATAAAAACAGTGGCAAACCGAATTTGCAAAACACTTGGGCGAGTCCATTTTTCGCCAGCCAAGTACAAATTCGAAGAAACGCGCGGAAGCGAGTGCGCGAACGGCGAGAGCGAGACGCGTGACGAGTACGACGCTTCGCAGGTATACCGGTTCACCCATACCGCGCGGACAGGCGAGTCGATTTCTGGGATTTCGATTTCGCGCCGGCGCGGCAGAAAAAAACCCGACCGAGACGGCAATGGCACCTGTGCACGCGACGTAAAACGCGTATATTCACAGAGAAGCCTACAACACCACCGGCCGAGGAGATCATCGTTCGAGGAACAGATATCAACCGTCCATATTTTCATTACCCACATCGTTAAGTGAGAAACAGCGGAGGCGCCACGACCCCCCTGTTAACATGCCGCGAACACGAAGTGCCGGACTAGATGAAGGATCGGAATCTGATACCGACAACGAGTCAAATACAACAATAGTACCACCAAAGACCATCACCATGTCAGAGGACATGCTTCAGACCCTCGTCTCCAGCATCACAAAGGGTCAAATGGAAGCGAATCGAGTGCTGTTAGAAAACCTAACGCGGGACGGAGCGAACAGAACACCTACGCCGTGCAACTCATCGCCGATTCTTGACGCGCAGGCCCATCCACTGCGAACGGGCAACTTCTCGAAGTGCACAGCGCGATTCGACGGATCAACGAGAGACGCGGACCAGCTCGAGGCATTTATCGACGCCATCGAAATATTTAGAGACTGTACCAACGTCAGCAACGAAAATGCGTTACGTGGACTACCAATGCTCCTGGTCGGCGAAGCAGCCGTCTGGTGGAAAGGCGTGAAGGCGTCGGTCACGTCGTGGTCCGACGCGCTCAGCCGTCTTCGAGGGATGTACGGGGTCCCACGCCCCGCTTACAAAATTCTGCGTGACATCTTTTCTAGGGAACAAAATAGTGACCGAGCCGACGTATTTATCAATAAAGTGCGCGCTTTAATATCTAAATTACCGTATAAAGTGGCGGAAGAGATGAAACTCGATATTGTGTACGGACTGTTAGATCGTAGGATAAGAAAAAGAGTGTCTCGCGATGCGGTAGACGACCTGGAACAGCTGATTTGTAAAGTCAGGTTAGTCGAGGAGTCATTGGCGGAGGTGAGTTCATGCAATAACAATAATAATTCAACATCTGTTGCTAACCCGTTCGCTGTCGCACGGGACCGTTCGAGCACGAGTGTTAGTCCTGCGAATTCCCTAAATAATACCTCGCACATAACGAAACCTGCTGTTAAGACGATAAATGATTCTCGCGACGCACTTAGCGCGAATAACTTACGCGCGCCCAGTGCGAGGCGCGATAGTGATGGGCAAAAGCGGATCCGGCCAAAATGCATTTATTGTAAAATGTTTGGGCACTCAGTGGACGAGTGTAGAAATGTTAAAAAGAAAGATTTTAAAGACGACATTGTTTCTAATTCGATTAAATCAAATGATAGCACCCTACGTTGCTACGGATGTGGTCAGCTGGGAGTGATACGTTCGCGATGCGAAACATGTAAAGATGCGCATAATAGCAAGAAATCAGATTTTTGTAGTGCCTATGTGGCCGACAGTGACGACACACGCCCTTTGGTAGAGATTCAAGTTGCGAGTCGTACGGGGGTTGCCATCGTAGACACGGGGGCCACACATTCTATCGCGGGCCCCATGTTGCATAAAATACTAATTGACGCTGGCGTAAAATTCAGAGGAGTGTCGCGTACGATTACACTTGCCAATGGATCGCAGCAACTGTGCGCCACGCTCGAGTGTGACACCGATGTCACTTTAGAAAACCGCGTTATACCTACTACCTTCTTGGTGTTGCCGGATGCACAGACACGGACACTGTTAGGTAGGGATTTTATTATGAAGGCAACTGTAGCGCTGGACTTACCCCAGAGCAGCTGGCGTTTCAGCGATGAGCCAGGGCGCTGGCATCCGTTTGTCACCAGCTTCAACTTACCTACCGACGGCGATGCGGAGCTGATGAAGGTAGACGTGATGAATTTAATGTTAAGGGACGACGAGGGCACTAAGCTGACGGTAGACCAGCGGGCCCAGTTGAACGCGTTTCTAGTAAAGAGGGCTGACCGCTTCGCGAAGGAAGGGCCCCCTACAGAATATGCCACGCACCGATTAAAGATCGACGAGCACCAAGAACCCATCGCCTCACCCCCCTACCGGATGTCTCCAGGTAAGAAGGCGATTTTGGAACAGGAGTTGCAGAAGCTTCTGGAGGCTGACGTGATAGAGGAGTGCGAATCACCGTGGGCCGCCAACGTGGTACTCGTGACGAAGAAGGATGGCGGTGTTCGACTTTGTGTAGACTACAGGAAGTTGAATGCCGTGACCGAGCCCGACCGCTACCCACTCCCGCGGATTGAAGATGTCCTCCATGCGGCAAAGAACACGAGTTTCATGACCACCTGCGACCTCCGATCCGGCTATTTCCAGATTAGGGTGGAAGATGAAGATCGCGACAGGACAGCTTTCGTAAGTCCGCTCGGCTGTTACCGATTTAAAAGGATGCCAATGGGTTTGCGAAACTCTGGAGCCACTTTCCAGCGGCTCATGGATCGGTTCAAATCTGGCAAGGAGCTGGCAGGTGTTTGCTTGCTAGCTTACTTAGATGACCTGGTGATACTGTCGAATTCATATCCTAAGCACCTGGAAGACCTGGAAGCAGTTTTCGACAGGCTCGAGACATACAAGTTGCGTGTGAACCGGGAGAAGAGTTGTTTCGCCTGTGTATCAGTTAAATTTCTTGGTCACGTGATTGTGCCAGGTGGAATAAAGGCAGACCCCGGTAAGATCACAGCCATAGCTGACATGCCACCGCCGAAAAACATCAAACATATGAAAACGTTCTTGCAGACATCCAGCTGGTTCCGGCGATTTATACCGAATTACGCTGACGTCGCCAGACCTTTGACGGGACTTCTCAAGAAGGATAGTAAATGGACATGGACTGCTAAACAACAGGACGCTTTTGACCGTATCAAGAACCTACTCGTGTCAGCCCCGATACTCCGGCAGGCTGATGATACATTACCGTTTACACTCAGAACTGATAGTAGCGGCTATTGTCTCGGAGCAGTTTTGATGCAGGGGGAGGGCCCCGAGGAACGACCAGTAGAGTATGCGAGCCGTTTGTTGAATAGCGCGGAAAAGAATTATAATACGACGGAGAGAGAAGCGTTAGCGGTAGTTTGGGCTGTGACCAAATTCCGCGGGTACATCGATGGATCGGAAGTGGTGATTAAGAGCGACCACCAACCTCTACGATGGCTTATGACTGTGAAGTCGCCCAGTGGCCGCCTGGCTAGGTGGGCCCTTACGCTACAAGAGTACAACCTCCGCATCGAATATACACCTGGAAGATCGAATGTCATCGCTGACACCCTCTCACGACCACCATGCTCCGATGAGGTGGATTGTGACCTCTGCTACGCTGTAGTCGATGTCCCATCAAGGAGCCCCAAGGATGTTCGTGAGAACCAACTTAAGGACCCTGAAGTAAGGAAGATCGTGGAAGACCTCGAATCAATCGATGATCCGTTTAGGGGGAGGAGTTGGTCTGACCGGGGATATGTAATATCCGATGGCGTTTTATACAGATATGGACCAGAGGAAGCCGAAGAAGAGACAGCATGTCTAGTCGTCCCTTCGCACGAGCGCGAGAAAATCCTAGCGGAATACCACGATGCGCCAACAGCTGGACACTACGGAGTTGAGCGCACGTTGGACCGTGTGAAGACGAAATATTATTGGCCCGGGATGAGACAGTCTATCGTCACGTACCTGAAGAAATGCGTAGACTGCCAAAGATACAAGGCCGATAATAGGAAACCAGCTGGCCTTCTACAGACACCAGCTTCCAACCGTCGCTTTGAAGTAGTTGCCGTGGATTTGTTTGGCCCATTACCAGAGACGGCTGACGGCAACAAATGGATACTGATCCTAGAAGATACATGCTCTCGATGGGTAGAGTTATTTGCTCTTAAAAACGCTACCAGTTCAGACTGTACTAAAATTCTAATCGCAGAGGTGTTCCTGAGATATGGAGTACCTAGGCGTATCTTGAGCGACAACGGAGTTCAGTTCATCAGCGAGATAATGCAGCAGATGTGCCATACATTCGGTATTACCCAGTGTCTCTCGCCGGTGTATCATCCTCAGGCAAACCCGGTTGAAAGAAAGAACAGAGACTTGAAGCCGCGGCTCGCCATTCTGGTTGGGAAGGACCACAACACATGGGATTCTCATCTGCCCGCCGTTCGCTTCGCGATGAACTCCGCAGTGACAAACAGCACAGGGTACTCACCAGCGTACCTTACGTTCGGAAGAGAATTACGCGCACCAGCCGATGCATTCACGGATATGCGCGCGATCATAGAGAGTGATAACACAGTGACGAGTCTTACCCCTTACCTACTGAAGATGTCGACTGTACTGCTAGAGGCAAGGGAGGTACATGAAAAGGCTCAAGCTAATCAAAAGCGTTATGCCGACGAAGCTCGTCGCCCAGCTCCGATATACTCCGCCGG
This sequence comes from Agriopis marginaria, assembly GCA_932305915.1. Lineage (NCBI taxonomy): Eukaryota > Metazoa > Arthropoda > Insecta > Lepidoptera > Geometridae > Agriopis > Agriopis marginaria. The sequence continues at coordinate 12,007,002 of OW029926.1, read as the reverse complement.
AGATCTCGTCCTTTTAAATACGCAAGGCAGTAACGATACGACCCGCGGACAAACGCCTAAATTTATACCCCGCAGAGATGGACCATACCGTATTAGGGAAGCCGTGAGTGCGACCACGTACACCTTGGAACGGATATCTACCAGCGAAATATTAGGTCGTTATCATGTTTCTCAGTTGACCCCATTCGTAGGAGACGTACCACCTGTACCAGTCAACGAGAAGCGTAAACGCGGGAGGCCTAAGCGCTTTGTTGACTAACCTGGTCGCGAGGGCGCTTTGTCTAGGTTAGAGGGGGAGGATGTAACGCGGACTTAACCGGTGCTCGAGCGCGTCCTTAAGCGAAGCAAAAAACATTGCCTGGTAACCCACGGGCACCCCGCCGATGACTCGCCGGCGCGCAGGTAGTAGGAGAACCGACGTTCCGCCGACCGCAAGGCGCTCGCGCAAACTTTTGATATTGCTAGTTTTAAGATCTGTTTAACGTTGTAACTTTAGTTAATATAGTGTTTTCCCTTTCAAATCGTGTGTTGAACTCATTTTTACCATCTCACAGAAACCTGTAAACATCTCCGTTTATAATAAGAAAATGATCAGTCAAAAATCATAAATAAAGTCTCAACCAAATAAAAGTTTAACAAAAGCCAGGCCAACAAAAATAAAGTCTTATTTCAAAATTGCATTTCTACAAGCAGGCAGTATAGTTGTAACTCAAAGTGTTAATGAAAAAATATTCTTAACTCCAAAGATAATCACTAAATCTTCAGTAGAACAGAAAATAAACAGAGCCTTTAAACTGGCATTTATGTTTGGGCATGATAAGGGATATTTTAGATAGTACGATTTTTTAAATATTCAAATTGCGATATCTCGAAATCGACTTTTTTGAGTTAGGACTATATTAGTTGTGGGGTGCGATATGTGTATTTCAAAAACGGCGCACTCCACGGAAAAGGTACTTAAGTCCAAATCCACGCAGGGTGTGATACTGCAGACATCACAGCCACGGCTGGACGGCCCATTTGTCAGCCGACGTCGTTTGTCGTCCGTCGGGTACATAACTAATTGTGGCAGTAAATCGTCCGGCGCGCGACATGGCCGCGTTGACGCGTAGGGTGCGGAGTGAACGAAATGAACGAATGAGTGAATGACGCGTGATACTCCTCATTTGGACGTTTTGGGAAATGATGATGTCACCTTCCTCTGGGTGACATGTATTGATCGTTTCTGTGGATTCACACTTAAGAATTTTGCACAGATTTGTTAAATGACGGTTGATTTGATTATTGAAATCGCTAATGTTTTAAGTGAAGAGTGAAGTAACGACAGCATAGTTGGATTTAAGTTTATTATCACTTGACATCACAACAAAAAAATCTACACGTTTTCGAACCAATTTTGTTGAAATTTGACATGAACAATAGTGTTTCTATCATAATACGACCATGAGATCATTTTTATGCTGTAAAATGCAGGAAAACTGGAAAGCCGCGAGATGCAGCTAGGTATAATATAACCTCTAATGTCGAAATATGTCGAAGAACGAGGAGGTTATAAGTTATAAGTTTTAGCTTTGTCTCTGGTTTCGTATCTCCCAAAAAAATAAAAGATTTCAATTCATTTTTTAATTAGGACCTAGTAAGTCTAACCTGGACGCTTTTTAGCTTGGTTTCTAAAAAAAATTCTATCTGTTTAAAAGTTATAAGTTCTTTTGCGAACTGTTCGAAGGTTGATTTTTATTTTTTTTCATTGGACCACCGTAAGCCCGGTGACAATCTCGAAAAGCTGACAGTTACCGGGAAAAAAACCCGAAAGAAGACTCGGTCTTTTTTCGGTAAGAGACCGAAAAAAGGAGCCCAATGCTCGTACCAGCAGTGCAAGTACCTTTATTTATCGATCGTCAAATTTGACAATTGTGATCGTCAAATTCGATAAAATTCCATTTGATCAGTACTCGCTATGATTGAATCTATAGCATTTTATTGAATTTGACGATTGATAAAGAACGGTACTTGCACTGCAGATCCGCACAGTACTCAACATCAACGTTGTCAAAACGGTTCATGCTGATAGAAGCTGGAACAAATGGCACCTCGTTGGCGTCTTACAGAAGAAGCTGACACCCCGATAGATCACGACTCCCGCTATTAGTGATCAACGCAAGAAGGTCGAGGATGAGACGATGATAACTCCTTTCTCAGAAACTATACGTATTCTAAATGCACCACACTTGAAGTAATTTTCAAGTATGACGTTTGCGTGTGAGCTTTGAATACTTTAAGTTGAAATATTCGCAGTTTGCTCGTTTTTCTTTGACAACCGTTAGTCTGGCAGCTTATTTACGGCAATGTGCTAATTCTAATGAAGAGTGAAATGCATGATGCCAAACATGAGTCTTCACTTCGTAAACCAAAGTCACTTCTATATGGACGTTGACAGTACTTTATGATGCTTCGAAGCAAAATATTGGTTGAAATTAGAACCTATAAACTCGACATTTAAGATTTACTGTAACAGTTTGAACATTTACAGCCCGTATATTGACTAACTTTTTGTGTTCGCAGAAAAAGGAAACAGACCTCCCAGCCCGGTGAAGTCTGAAATAACTCACTCCACGTATAGCTTCAATAAACTCCTTATTCTAACATTTACCTACACAGAAACATGACAACATTGTGTTCCCTGCATAAAAATATGGTCAGTATCGGAACTCGGCGTTTTTAGGGAAGTTTTATGGAAAAGGAATAATTTATGGAATAGGAATAATTTATGGAATTTTTATAATAAAAGAGGATGAGGAATTAGAAAAAAAAACTTCTCTGTGATTAATATGTACTTACATGACCTCAATTAAGTTCAGTAGTTTTCCCCTCTAATATTATGACATCTTGACTTACTATCTATATTTTATTCACAATAGTGTAGTCAGTTGTCAGTCAGTAATGTCAGTTACATTGATTTATTTTTATCGCGTCTATGTTTGCGTTTTATCACCAACTCTTTCAACTCCTTCGTAAGCGATGATGTGATCAAAAATTAAGTGCGCAAACATAGAAGATATATATTCAATATGACCGCAAAAATTCTAGATTTTATCATTCAGGAAACAACGAGGGTAGCAGTTTGTTCCATTCTTTGGCTGTACCTGACTGATTATAATCAGTCGTCTTTCGTGAATCAAAGCACTTACTACATATCCCAGAAAAAATATAAGCAGTGAGCTGTCATTTTACTGGTCTTGAAAAAAATATGGCAGAATAAGATCATGTAGCTCCGATGCATAAATATTATTATTCTACAAAATGTATCCTGTAAAATATTAACCTTAGTATGGCGTTTCAGGCTAAGACATTCCTTAATAAAGTTTTTGGTCGGGTTCGCCTATAAGTCGAACAGCACCCTGGTCATCCGATTCAAGAACATCGAGCTGGTCCGTCTCAAAGACGGCAATAGTATTCCATATACGATTGGACTTGAGCTTTATACTTTATGTATACAGTGCTTTATCCCTGGTGAAAGCATCGCAATTGTCTCACATCTAAGATCCTGTATACTTGAGGCTCATAGCCGCGTCTCATGTGTTTGTAAATGTATATGCTTCCGTCAAACTTGTATTCTGTTATCTACGGACTATGCCCCAGTCACCCACACACAGATCTTAAAAGCTGGCTTCGATGTTCACATTGTTTGACGTGTATTGTTTTGGAACAGCGTAGTGGAATCGTGATAAATGATGCTCCATCGATGGAGATTGACAGCTTCTGCGGTTGTCGATGGCGTCATGGATGATGTTACAATGGATGGTGCTATTTTTGTAAATGTTTATATCAAACTTGACCTACAGTGGTGATCTACAGTGCGTCTGAATAAGTACATATAAATATCGTTGATTATCATAAAAAAAATTAAAAAAATATTTATTTACAAAATAATACTGCATTCGTTGTTATATTTGGAAGTATACATAATAGTCACAGTGCTTGTAGTCTTCTATCAAATTAACAGTGTGACAAATAAAATCTATGGAATATAAAAATGAATCCCTATTTACCTTGCATGGTCACGCCATAACTTGTGAATGACTTTACCGATTTCATTCGTCTTTTTTTTAGTTTTATAATACTTTGTAGAATGTTTTTACGGAAAGAAAAATTAAGAAAATTTAACGACGATTTTAACTTCATGAGTTTGACTGCAGTTCTAAGATAGAATAACGTCTGTAAGATCAGCTAGTAGTAAGTATAAATAAAAAATCACACGATATAAAATTAAAGATTTTTGAAACGAAGTATAAATAATAATATCATAATAACTTTGGAAATCACACCGGAAACTGATTTACTGATACAATTCAAAAGAACCTCCTTGCCAATATCTCATTGGAATTGCACCACTCCAGCAAAATGCAGTTAATTAAGCAGCACAATCAGCCGTTACCAAAGGAACGCCCCAAACGTGGAATAAATTCTTGGCGGGCTGAAATCACTTCTACACTGTCTGTGGTGATAGCTAACAAACTTTAAAACTTTCTCTGAAGTTCTTAAATCGAACTTTATTTTGGTTGTAATAAAGGTTACTGTGTATGAACAAGTTTAATGCACAAAGACTCGCTGCATGGGATTTGACATCACTCCTCGAACGTTTAATTTTCTTTTAATCCCAAGTGCTTCGATCTTTATCATTGGGGGGTTGCCTCGTAACGAATTAAACGGATTGCATCGGTGTCGCAAATGAGGCTATTTTATTCGTCAGGGGAATTGAGCAAAGGGGAAAATGGAGCTGTGGCAGTATTGACGCAGTTTGTGTTCGCGCCTGACTGGACCATGATTGCTATTGGGTATTCCCAAGTATTTCGGGTTTCAGATATTCGTGAAACTACGTTTGGTTCAACTTCTGATGAATGTTTCACTCCAATTTGTGAAACTTAATAAAAATAAGATGATAAATACGCCATTATGACAAATGTTTATTTATGTACTTAATCATTAATAACTAAGATTTTTATAGATCAACAGCTCCTGAGTTGTTTTTTGTAGTTTCACACACCTACATCAGCAGCCATTAAACATCCACTGCTGGAAAAATGCCTCCTTCTTGGAGAGTGGTGTTGCCACAATCCCTACGCTTAGCAGGCACCTTAGGGATTGCAGTACGTTCACCGTCTACTAATAATCCGCTGCTGCCCATCCTCCGGTGGTTCTGGGTTTTGTTAGTATAGTAAGTAACATTATACCAGTCTTTTAAGAGTTTATTCTCATAGTTTTACTCTCTGAGAAACATATATTGTGAGTAAACTAGACAAAGAAGCAATGTAATACTAAACAATGGAGTCCAAGCCCATTTGCTCACAAAAGTTAAAACAATAAAAAGTTTTCTAATTCGCTAAAAATACTTAAAAATTGCTGTCTACGTTCACAAAGATGTAAAACAAAATGCATGGTTATTGGTTCAACTCCATTAAAAAAGTTTACTGCTTTGCAGATACAACCATTTCAGTAAGACTTTGAAGTACTCTCAAGTCTACGGATGGTCTGAAGCGCTTTACGATTGCGAACAAAAGGCAAACAATCCATTGTCTATCGATGTAGCCTGGGGTGCAGTGTCGTCAAAGGCTTTAACCTGCTCTAACAGTGAGGCTACTATGAGTCATGTGTAATTACCCGATCTTTGTAGTAATAATGCAGTAGCTTTTTAATTTATTTTTTACTAGCGATCCGCCCGCCCAGCTTCTCACGGGTGTAATTTACGTGCGAAACCGGGGCGGGTTGTTACACATAAAAACCTTCCTCTTGAATCACTCTATCTTTAAAAAAAAAACGCTTCAAAATCCGTTGCGTAGTTTTAAAGATTTAAGCATACATAGGGACGGACAGACAGCGACAGCGACTTTGTTTTATACTATGTAGTGAAGAGTTATGCGATTATGGACACTAAATTGTATGAAAAGTTTATAGAAAGAAAGAAAGAAAGAAAGAAAAGAAAGAAAGAAAATAAATTTTATTCGACACCTTTACAAAAAACTTATAAAAAAAAGGTCAGTAGTTCCGTCGCACCAAGTGTCACGGTAAAGAGCAAAACTTGACGCTGCTTTGGAACCGCTTACCGGGCGTACTGCCTTCAGATTAAGATACTCTGGCTTTCACCTTCATTTATCTAAGCATTGTCAACTAGTTGAGATTAAAATAAGTTTGGATTCTGGATTATTCAATTATTAATAATAATAATAAAGCTTTTTTATAACAAGCTTTTTACTGAATGACCTAAATGAATCATTCAGTTACTCCTTTTCCTTTTTAAATTTTAGTTTTCGTATTCTTCTCAACAAACCGTTTCATTTGATATCCATATCATGATGGTAGATAAGAAAATATTTTCCGCTATATTGGGGCGTCTGCCATATTGAATTTAGTGTCACGTAATTTTATTTTTAGTATTTTTCAGCAAACTCTTTATTTTGATACCCATATCATGGGGGTACATAGAAAATATGTGGTCCACCATCTTTGGGAACCCGCCACATTGGATTTAGAATGGCGTAAATTTAGCTAAACATGCATTGTTAAAAACAGCTCAATAGATTTTAAATGTTTTACAATTCAATTCCAAGATTTAACCTATACCTACTAATAAGGCAAGATAATAAAAATAGATGTTTCATTTATTACTACGCCTAAAATACAAAACCTTTAAAAAAAATACTACTCATTTCTTATGCGCCGATGATAACCATTAGTAGGGTCCACATTTCTATCTATAGAGCAACCCTGACAGCTGACGATATGTTCTTTACTTTGTATCAAGTATTGCCATTATAGACTCGTCGTTTGTTCCAACTGTTGACTTAAGTGCTACTTGTTAACTTAATGCTAACTTGTCTTGCTTTTAAAGAGATGTTGATCTTGCCTTTAGAGCTTTTGTAACTAGATGTCGAAGTAAAAATATTATTCAAACTTCAATAAAAAATGTTTAAAGAGGTTTTATACAACTTTTCAAATGAATTTAAAAAGTTTAAATGTGACGTTTTTTAAGTCGAATTGTAGTTTTAAGTATTGTGTGTATACCCAGAGCACTCACGCTCACTTAAAGGCTCCTTCTTGCGGCGGCGTCGTGTGGCGGGTCGCCCTCTTCCCTCAAACATGGCGAGGAGAGCGATGGCTGGCACACGCGTCAACTCGTGAACGGGTGCTGCTTGCGGGAGCTGGACTGCTCGGTGTATACACGCAACATAGTCATAAGATTTTATAATTTGTATATTCCTTTTGTATAGTCATTAGTTATATGTTATATCAAATATAGTTTAAAAATATATGTTAAAAGTTGACAAAGGGCACGGACCCAGGAGTCCGTGGAGAATAAATAAACAAAAAAAAAATAAAAATAAAAAAATAAAAAAATGTGACGTTTGTTGAATTATTGATTTTCAGTCTAGAAGTTTATTGAATTATTTTAGAATACTTAGTCAGCTTTGGAAAAAGGGTTTCTGTTCGAGTACCTACCAAAATTTTTACCATTTTAATTTAGGACAAACGACAGACGTCAAGTCAAGTTTTTTAACGATAAAAGTTTAAAATTCGTTTAAATTATAATACTTATTTGACGGTGATGAGGTATAACACGAGATGTTGTATCTCTTTTTGCGGGTAGAGTTACAAAATTTTACGTCCTAAAGATTCTCAAGGTCGGTTGTATTAAAGCAAAGGATATTCGTATTCACATCGCGTTTTATTATTCACAAAACATAATTCGTCCATTTCACCCGCTCCGTTCAAGATGAAAGACCCAATTTCACAAACAAGATAATTCGTTTGTACTGCAGTGCGTGTCTTTCCTTAATACGGCCAGTTTGAGTTATGTTCTATGGAAAATTGGAAATATGGAACAATTATTTAGAAAAATCATTAGATAAACTTTTTACTATTCCCAAAACTGGATTTGCATTTAATTAATCGAAAACTTTGAATAAAACTTTCTTTTAGACACAGAGTGAATAAAACATTTTTAATTTGGAACAACCACGAATTCGTTACGCCGCGTAGAAATTGCATAAAAATCACGCGTCACGCTCTTGCTAGTAATTTCTAGTAAACTACTGTGTTTATTATTATATTTTTAATAGATAAGAGCTTTATAAGTTTTAGACGATAATAGTTTGTTAGGTCAGTATTTTTGATACAGCTAACACAAAAATACGTAAAAAAATACGTTTGTTGTATGGGGACCCCATTTAGTTTTTACTTTTAGACTTTTTTGTTATTTCTTAGTTAACCCGCCATAACATTACATATTTTGTAATAAAAACTATTACGGTTTGAAAGATACAGCCATTTATAGGTAGGCGGACAGACAGACAGACATCGTAGGCTTAATAATAGGGTCCCGTTTTTATCCTTTGGGTACGGAACCCCAAAATGAAAATTGTACTCTGTCGTTGTTAATAAAAGTTCCATACTCACCCGCACATAGTCCACGCTCCTTTTTATATAAAGTCCAGAGAGATGCATACACGAAGCACCTTTTTTTACTGTATTTCAGGTGCACTGAAATGAGCGCTACCAAATGTGGAAAATACGAAAAACATAAAAACGCAGCAGACGCATAATTACTTGGTTATTTGAATGGAACATCGACTTTGCGATTCAGCCGCAGCACTAAGCATGGTGATAACAGTAGGAAAACTAGTGGGAAAATTGAGTTCTTTATACCTTTGACAAGGACTAGCTTGAAACCTTTCACATTGACTTTGAAGTCAAGATAATTTATTTTAGATTTTTTTGTGAAACACCTTTGATAATGGAATGCTTAAAACCTTCTTTAACTATGTTCCGAGCGAACTGCTAGTTTATTTATGGTTACGATTACACATCTATCCATGAACACCTCCTTGTTTTGACTCGAACAAAAGACAAAACAAAAGTATTGTAGTGATTTGTTATTGCGAAATTCGTAGCTATTATTTGAGCTGGTTGAAAAACGATAATTAATGAAATTTTTGTCAAACTTCCTCGAGAGTTTCTTCTACATGATAAAAAAAGGAACGCGCAGATTGGTGTAAAGTTGCCGGTGTAACCACTGTACAAATTAATACATTAAAAAACGGGTTGAGTTGAGAACATCGTCCTTTTTCGAAGTCAGTCATCATCATCATCATCATCATCATCATCAGCCAGAAGACGTCCACTGCTGAACATAGGCCTCCCCCCTTTAACCTCCACACTGAACGACAGCCTGCCTTTTGCATCCACTGGATGCCCGCGACTCTCACAATGTCGTCGGTCCATCTAGTGGGAGGCCTCCCTACGCTGCGTCTTCCGGTTCGTGGTCTCCACTCCAGAACCTTTCTTCCCCATCGGTTATCGGTTCTTCGAGCGATGTGGCCTGCCCATTGCCACTTCAACTTGCAAATTTGCAATTTCGAAGTCAGTAAAAAAAGGTAAACAATTTTCTTGAATAGTAGTCATTGGTCTTAATGTTACTGCTGTTCTTAAGCAGCTGAGTTCACTTACCATTATCTATAACGTCGAACATCGGAAGAAGCCTTGTAAAGAAACTTATTACTCGTTCAAGACTGCGAAAATATGAGTAGTCCAGTTAGTTAAAAATTCACAGGTATTCCTTACTGCTACATGTGCAGAGCAGCCGTGGGTCTAGCTTTGCATAAATATGTAGGTTCCAGACCACTGGCTTAGATGATTGCATTAAATGTGCATACAATACGTACAAAAGACGGCCAATAATCGATACTAGGTAGGTATTCATAGAAAAAAATACAAAAGTATGCCAAGCTGGTCTTAAAAAACTTTCCAGGATGTTCACTATCTAAAATTTTGGAGCCATTCAACATAAAGGAATAATAATTATTGAAATAAATTTTACTATACAAGCATAATTTATTAGATTTATGTATTCCAGTTTTATTCCAATAAGATGCTTGTATAGTTGGACAATTTATTCTTGTCTTAGTCAATGTTTTTTGTTGGATTTTGACAGATAATAATATATTTTTGTAGGGACGGTAATACATATTATTTGGTATAACTTTTTATAATAATATAACACTGACTTTGTGGAGATCACCATCATAATTATCAGCCTTCAATTTCCCACTGCTGCGACACAGTTTCCCTAAGAGAGAGAAAAAACAAAAAAATACGATTAATTAACTTTTCTCACTTGGAGGTGGAATGTTTAAAAAAAAAATTAAATGATATCCTATAGATTGAATTTCTTATTCAGAAAAAAAAATTACAATCGGTTTACAAATCAGCAAAAATGTTGCCTTATGGGTATAATATCACATTATATCGGGACTCTTTGGATGATTTCCCCACACAAAAAATATAAAAAAAGCTATGTAACTGAGAACTGCCTTGTTTGAAATCGGGTAAAATTTAATAACTAGCCAAGGAGGTATAAATGAAACTATAATAAATCAGTAATCGTAAATTTCCAATTAAGTTGACCACTTCGATATCCTATTACTGTTAAATCATAATTATTAGAGATTATTTTCAGCTCGTGAAAATTAGGCCCAATTGGACGAAATTGGTTTCGAAGAAATTAATTTTGAAATGAGTTCTGATTCGGTTATGAGATTAGAATTCGGTTGTCAAAATAATAATCATAGTTTGGTTATAATTATAATACTTGTTTAAAATGTTTATCAGGACTTATCACGTATTAACATATAAAACTACATATTATACGTATTAATCATTTAAAACATGTGATCAAATCGCGAAAGTTTAAAAATTACAATTATTTTATCTAAACTCAGTCCAAGCATTTATTTGTTTTGACAGTTGCAATAACATTGCAACTGTTAGAGCTTATAAGTTTAGTGAAAACCACGAATTCTGATTCAATTCTTACAAGATAAGCAAATCAAATTAAATGTTTTTTTCTAAAAACGTTCATCATCATCATCATTTCAGCCATAGGACGTCCACTGCTGGACATAGGCCTCCCCCATCGATCTCCAAAAGGGTCGGTTGGAAGCGGCCTGCATCCAGCGTTTCCCTGCGGTCTCTTTTAGGTCGTCTGTCCATCTTGTGGGTGGACGTCCTACGCTGCGCTTACCAGTCCGTGGTCTCCATTCCAGAACCTTTCGGCCCCATCGGCCATCTGTTCTGCGTGCTATGTGCCCTGCTTACTAAAAAATAAAAGATAAAATAATGAGAAAGTGTATTTGTTTGTGGATTCTTCTTTCACATAGCAAAAGAGCAACAAATTAACGCATTTTTAAAACGATAGTTGAAGAGGCAGAAAGTGGAACAGCATATTTTTTTCTCGAGAAATATACATTTCCTGAGAGAATTTCCACGTAGGTGAAACCACGGGGCGCAGCAAGTCTTACATAAAAGCTCAAAAATAGTGTTCTTAGAATCATTACATTAAATATATCGTCAAGGCGTTTAGCAGACGGCGCCGCGTGTCATCTAATGAAATATCACTTAATTAGCACCAAGTATCCCAATGTTCTTTGCGGGTGTATTAATCTGTATTCCTGTGAGAAAAGGTATATTCTTGTTCATTTAATCGTATTGGATATTTTGTAAAGATAAATACGTGTCCATAGATTTTGTGTAAGGCAGTACCTATGTAATTTTTATGTTTTCACGTTCATGTTTTGTAGGTTCAATCAGAAAATGGGCAGCAGCATCTTCCGGGTATAAAAACACGTAAGCGCTCGCCCCCCCCCCCCAAATGATTAGTACAAGAAGGACCAGGCCCCCAGTCCCCGGCAGCCCCGCTATTCCTGGATACGATACAAAGCACGGTAACGGCGGGGCCAGGGGTGCTAAGAATCCCCGGCAGACTCCGTGCTACCCCCAAAAAAAACCGCAGAAAACGCTGGATGCAGGCCGCTTACAACTGGCCCTTTTGGAGATCTATGGGGGATGCCTATGTCCAGCAGTGGACGTCCTACAGCTGAAATGATGATGATGGGTATGTAATTTTTATCAGAGAAGTCTTAATTTCCTTAAAGTTTAAATAAACAACAAGAGACAAGAGCAGAGCTTTGGACTTATCTAGCGACAGCTATGTCGATTACTCCTATTTAAGTATTTTTAATTAAATAATTAGTTAATCAACCATAGATATTTTTGTTTTTACCCACTAACCAGATATACTCTACGATGCAATATCAATTTCCAACATACGCCAACTTGGTTCACTGCTTTTATTTCAAATATTATTAAACCAGTAAACCTTTATTTAATTTGTAAAACCAGCTTTACCTAGTAACATAATGCACTAAGGGCCAAAACACACAAGATTGAATACTGCTAAGCTCTGCACTGCGTTAAAGTGTAAACCAAATGGTCCATACCAGGATGCGTAATCATCTTTCCCAGTTGGACCCTCTCTTTGATCATCTAAGAATTCAGCGTTTTACTAATCGATGTCCTGTTTCCAAGGACTAATTAATTCAGGAATAATAACTTCCTGTATCCTGTAATGTTATTTCAAAACTATCTTGTTGGGATAAAATTAGATTATCTTCCAAAAATTGGGAGACAGTATGTAACGGTCTTTCTCAAATTAATTCCATAGTTCAGGAGCCAAGACTTCCCTTTTTAAAATTATTATAATACTAGCGGTCCGCCCCAGCTTCGCACGGGTATAGATTATAGCCTATGTCACCCGGGGATAATGTAGCTTCCCAACAGCGAAAGAATTTTTCAAATCGGTTCAGTAGTTTCGAAGCCTATTCAATGCAAACAAACAAACAAAAAAACAAACAAACAATCAAATCTTTCCTCTTTATAATATTAGTATAGACTAGCTGACCTGAGAGACGTTGGCCTGTCTTAGAACTATCAAATACTCAAAGTTAAAATGTTCAATCTTATTTTTTACACCTTGGGTTACATTATTGGAGTTTTAGTGAGGCTCCCTATTTTTTAAAAAATAAAATATAGCCTATGTTACCCGGGGATAGTGTAGCTTCCCAACAGTGAAAGAATTTTTTAATTCAGTTCAGTAGTTTCGGAGCCTATTCAATGCAAACAAACAATCAAATCTTTCCTCATTATAATATTAGTATTGATTAATATTATAGCTGCATAGCAAGTGATACTTGCTGTCTCCGACGTAAAACGTAGTAATTTTTAAGCGTACAATACATAGAACATAAAAAATATCTAAAAAATTCAAAATGTTTAAATTCAAAGAAAATAATCCAGCATTCCTCGACTTTCAACAACTTTGAAATAAAAACTCACCAAAAAGTGCTCATAAAGTCAAATGGCCGTAAAAGTACTAATGAAAGTTAGTGATTTGAAAGTCAAATAGACGGCGAGGTAAAGAAGGTAGATGGCACGCGTCAGTAGAGTATTATTGTAAATATCATGGATAGCTCAGCAAATGTTTGCTTAACGTGTGGCAAGAAATGGTCACGTCTGTTAGGGCTCTGTCATCAGTTAACTTTGATTTAACACGAAAAGAATCTCATTCATGGTTGTGAAAGAATAAAAAAAAAAGATAAAGGAACAGAATAGCACGTAATTGTTTATTTAAGGCACTTGCTTACTGATACAGCAGTTTATTGTATTTCTAACCCCCGACGCAATCTATATGTGGCATCATAGTTCCTCAACGGATAAACCGTATTTTTTTATTTTTTTTTTTAAATTCTATGTTAGGGTTGCGTTTAACCACCATCTCGCCTGATGTTAAGTGATGATGCTGTCTACGTTGGAGCACGCTTGCCTAGTAGCAACCGATTCACTTGTGATTTGAAGACTAGATTGTAACCATCGGGGAACACTCATTCAGGCAGCGCATTCCACAGACTAGCAGTTTGCACAATAAATGTGGAATCAAAGCGCTTCTTCCGGGTTTGTATGGGTTTGGGAAGATTGACTTGATCAAGAGTGTTCTTATCTAAGATTCGAGATAATTTGTTCAACCGTTTGAAGATCGTCAGCTCTTTTGTCAGGGTTTTTAAATTTTAGCTTCAAGTATTCGTTTTTTTGACGAAGACGAGAACAAATTTCGTGCTCTTCAATAATTTGGTATTCATATTGGCTATTTATTTTACCCATTCTTATATAACACTCATTACATATCATACTAGAAACTTGCCATGTAAATTGTAATAAAATGACAAAGCTTTTTTTCAGCATAGGAAAAATCACCTTCAAAATGATTGACATTGCTCACTTCAGCTCACTCACTCTCATTTTTAGGGATTAGTTACACAATATTTAGTAAAATAACGTCGTAATTGAAACTAACACTAGTGCAGATATCTGATTGCAAACTAGCTGTGATAACTATGCAATGAATTCCTGTGAATCAAATGCAGTGAAACCAAGTCCAAAGAAAAATCTTGCAAGTTTTATCTTAGAAGGATAATCTGCATCACCTTTATACTCATTAAAAAATTCATGGTAGTGACTAAAAGGCAAATAGTTTGCCTTAAACCAGGCTGTTGTTAAGTTAACATCACCCCATTGTTAAATTAGCGGGTTCACTGATTCAACCATTAGCTGTAAGCTCAATATTATCATCAAAAGCTTTTGATAATCCATTGCCTAAAAATTTGCAAGTTGAAGTGGCAATGGCTCAATTGGAATGGTTCTTGAGTGAAGACCACGAAGCGGAACACGCAGCGTAGGTAGGCCTCCCACTGGATGGACCGACGACATTGTGAGAGTCGCTGGCATCCAGTGGATGCAAAAGGCAGGCTGTCATTCAGTGTGGATGTTAAAGGGGGAGGCCTAGCAGTGGACGTCTTCTGGCTGATGATCATGATGATGAATCCATTGCTAGCGTACCATAGACATAGACCTCCCTTTGATTATCCCGTTCACTTCAGTCCCTCTCTAATCGCCTCCATTCGCATCCTGATGCCTTTCTAATATTGTCAGTTCACCTCACTCTCAGCCGGATTGCAATCTGCAGTGGTCTTTGGCCATTAATATGATTAAGTACTAAAAACGTCTTAACGGGCGAAAAATCATACTTTCGGAGCCCTTGGTGTGACCAAAATGATGGCGTGTTTCTGGCTCATCACATAAGTAAGTATTAACATTCAGCGCGGTACTGCCACCAGCATGCTAGGCACGCTGCCAACTGGTAGTGTGCTTGAGCATTTGGATGTATTTAGACCTTCAACGGTCTATGGGTAGTCCAACTCTTTTTGTAGTGTTAGTTAGCTTGCCACTAAACAAAATAGTTACGGTACTGAGCGAATAAAATGTAGGCGGTTTCATGAGTAAGCGCGTTTCTGATATTGATGTAACCTTTGCTGAACTATGATTGATAGTGCGCCATTGAATCGGGCGTTATCGGGGGATCGCTATCTACAATGAGCTTATGACCGATTTGTTGGGATATTAGACATTTTTCTATCGTCTTGGGAGCATCCTTTGTTGGTGTCGGGGAAAATTGGGTTCCGATAGTATGTCGTGAAAATGTGAGAGAATCTCTTTCAGTGTCAGCTTATCGCAGAAATTTCAATAGATTTTTAGAAAGGGTTGACTTTAAACGTTTGCTTTACTTTACTTATCTTTAAAGATAAAAAAAGAATAGCAATTTGGGTCGTTTACACAATTTTTATGTCAATGTTATAGCGTAACAGATCCGAATGATTGCTATATTTTTAACCGACTTCCAAAAAGAGGCGGTTATAAATTTGACTGTATGTTTTTTTTTATATATGTTTGTTACGCGATTGCTCCGCCAATTTAGAATTGTTTTTGATGATTCTTTTTTTGGTTGGTAGGTCTTATCTCATAGGTGGTCCCATATTTTTTTTATCGACATTGATTCAGTGCTTTTTGAAAAATCTACAAAAACATGACAATAAGTAACGAATTCAATGTACAATGTAAACAGTGCCACCAACTTAGCTGTTAAGGTGAGCAAAATTGGAACTACAGTTATTTCTTGGTGAATTTCATACTTTGTTCTCCACTAGCGACGCTGTCAACTGAACAGCAAACATAGAGGAATTGTTCCTACAACAGAACTACAAAAAAACAAAGAAGTGTCTCCATGGCGACCGGGCCCTGTTGTTTTTCGTTAAATTTTTCATGACCATGGATACAAAGTATTTCAGTCGTAATATTAAACAATATTTTCTACTTTTTAGTGTCAGTTTGTAAATGTAGGTATATAGCGTAGAGGTATAGCCATGAAGCCGGTTCTTTTTTTTCTAAAAATTCTAATTATTATGTATATTGTCAGAGTGAAGCCTATTCTCGTTGCACTTTTTGGTGGAACTATAATATGAAACTATGTTAGCGGTATTTAAGAGGGTAATATAGCTTAAGATTCAGATGATGATTATAATCTAGTTATCTAATTATAATCTTTGAACACATTCAAAAAAACAAATATCAAAGAAGATGATTATTGCGGGAAATACTGACATAAAGGCCTCGATGGGCCTTGGAAGAGGCCTTCTGCTGGATTTGGGTGCCCGATTATAAATGTTTTCAATGTTTGAATAAGTGTTTTAGTTATGTACTTGTAACAGGGTAAATATAGACAGTTTTTGTACTGAAAAAAATTACCATATTTTTGTCAGTAAAAAAAACTGCCTTTATTTTGTTTGTTTGTTTCTTTTAAGTTGAGAATCACTTCTTTAGATGTCGGTTTAAATGATGCAAATTTGGAAAATTTTGTAGGATCCAGAGATGGCCATAAACTAAGCGCCACCAAGTACAAAACACCGCGCCCTTCCACAACGTTTTGCGCAAAAATAAAAAGCTTCCAGCACAGTCAACACTTCAAGTGGCAAGAGTTAAAGTAGCTTTTAAGGAGCCACTTCAATTGACTCGATGGTCTTTCGGTAGTCTCGGTTGACATTTGGTTGACACAGTAACCGGTCTGCAATGATAGCTCATTAGGTCGTCCCGCGACTGACACCGCAAATATTGAGTTTGCTCTTCAAATCTGAACTGGAAACCTACAAACACTTGAGCTGTTACAGTGCCGAGAGCCACTTTGATTTTGCACGTGATATTTTCTTTCTGGGGTATTAACTATTTGTGTAGGAAGATCATAAGAACTTATTATCACGTCTTGCGGTAGTGTGCGGTTTGCAGGTTTATGTACAATTTTAATTTTCTGTTAGTACACGGTGAACGTACTGCGATCTCCAAGCCGCCTGCCAAGCGTGGGGATTATGGCAACACCCCTCTCTAAGAGGGAGGCCTTGTTCAGCAGTGGACATTGGTGTGTGGTGTGTACAATTTATCATTACATCTTCTGCTCTATCTCTACATAGTATAAATTAAAGTCACTTTCCGCGTCTGTCTGTCTGTATGTCTGTATGGCCACTAACTCCTCCTAAACCACGCAATGGATTTTGAAGCGGGTTGCACCATCAGTTAGATACATTTTTACGGAAGATACATTTTCATTTTCATATCATATATAACTAGCGACCCGCCCCGGCTTCGCATGTAAAATACACCCGTGCGACGCCGGGCGGGTCGCTAGTATACGTATAAATTAACCTCATTCACGTCTTTACATTTTGTTTTTATGTAACACATATTTTTAAATTACGATCCTGATTTAAACCTATAATAGAAGATATTATAACGTTTTATAAGATTGTAATTTTGTATTGTGTACATAATAACAATTTTAAAAATACAATGCCTTTTAAAGGTCCTGGCTAGACCCGTGTTTATATTGAAATAAAAAATAACAAGAAAGACTTATTTGTTAAATATATTTAGTTTGTATCTGACGCTTAATATATTTTTATGTGTTTTTTGCAAATAATGGCAGGACAATGTAAGATAGGGATAGATAGCAGGAAGTGGTAGAAGGCCCAGCGGTAAGATAATATAAGTTAAGCCAAAAAAAAAATAATCACGTTTTCACGACGACGTACGATTTCAATCATTTTGTACAACAACATTATGTCGTTTTCGGGAGCTTAAATCGATTAATATTGGTCTTATCTTTGGACAACCTCATTTTCTATCATTATACTTCTGTATTTAGGTCAGTTGTCTAAGTTCTTCTTGTTTATAATTACGGCTAAAACTGTTTCATTCTGAACTCGACGTTAATTATCAGCATTATAACGGCACAAAACATTTTCAAGTATCATTTTACACCAGTAAACTATATGACCAGTAAATCACCGCAAATAACGTTAAGATAAACATTGTAGACAAAACCAGATGTCATAAATAATTTTCTTCCCATAAAGACCTACCGAATGTGGGCTGAATTAGTTCTAATCGTTATTTTTTATCTTGACACAGATACTTTCCTTCTAAATCCGGTAAGGTAAGATCTACTATTACTGATATTACATTTTGTACCTTGTCAAAATCAAATGTGCAAACGCAAAGATAAAAGGCCCTTGTTTTGTGTTTACGTTAGCGTGTATGTATGTGAGCTTGTACGAGTATGTTTCGACCTACATCCTAAACGCCTCAACCCATTTTGATAAATGGGGTGTCGATAGATTTGTATAGGTTCAGAGCCTTATAGCTACATTTCTTAAGCGATTCTGTTTAAGTGATTGCGAAAAGTTACGCGGCCGCAAACCGTATCTTGGCGCGTTAGTGTTTAGGTTTGCGTGATTTTCCGCACTGCACTGTTTCAGCGCTGTTTTGAGTCCGCGTTGAGAGATAGCCGTAAGGCCCCAGAAATGTTTGTTGTAATGCCATAGGTTGCAAACAAGCAGACGGACCGCCTGATGGTAAGCAGTCACCATCGCCCATGGATACTTATAACACCAGAGGCATTACAGATACGTTGCCAACCTTTAAGGACTCTATTAACTCGCCTTTTGAAAAACCCCATACTGGGTAATGCTGGGTAAGAGACATCATCATAAATACAAGATGGTGACATTAACAGAGGGAATGTTTTTTTTACTGCACCTCCTGTGTGTGACGTGTCTTTGAATAGGTCGTTTTAAATGAGAGGTTTTTTAAACAACTACTTAGCTGATGCCAGGGACTTACCTATTTAGAACGCGTAGATTTCTATATAAACTTTTTAACCCCTTTTGCCCTCCTTGTTTCGGCCCTTTCACATTATCCAATATCTTTAGTGGGTGTATAGGGGAATAACTACTAACCACTAAGGAATCTAGCTGCCAAATTTCAGCTTCATAGGGCAAGTAGTTTTCGAGATGAGTCAGCGAGTGAACGAGTGAGTGGTATTTCACTTTTAGAATTAATAAAAGATTTTTATAAGGCCCCTTTTGACGCATAATTCCAAAAACGCAAAATGCCAAAATAAAACAAATTTACGTTTTTCAATGCCACTAAATTTCCTACAATTAAATCCTACCAAAAATAAAGAACTAGGGCTTTCAATTAATGTAAAGAAATAAATTTATTTAATAGATAAAAAAAAAAAAAAAAAATAGATAAATGTACATTGGTTATTATGACATGGTTCTAAGATAATATTCGTAAAGTGTTCTGCAGTTTGGTCCAAACGTTTAAACGATAAGCGTTATCTTAACGGCGGCATAATTATGACCAACAACGTTTCGGTGGATTTAATAAAGACTTTATTGGTAAGAAAACACATTTTTACCGTTCCGACTTACCGTTTTACTGTTTATTGTGGAGACGGAAATTTGTTTTATCGCTCAATTTAAAAGGCACAATAAGCTAGGTGGCTGGACCGTATTTTTTTAATTCATATTAGGCTTGTGTTTGAGCATATCTTGCCTATAAAGCCGTGTACGGTAATGTTGCGAAACTTGACTGTATACTAGCGCTACGGTAATTTGTAGAACCCTTTCGTACGCTATCTGACTGCAGCGCTTACGGAAGTTCAAGACGACCTAAAGCACGCTCAAATTACAGTGCGATCTAAGTGTATACCGTTTTTAGGCAAATTTCCGAGCTACGCTAGTAGGATAATATTGGGCATTCTAACCCACCTTCGTTTCACTCAGTGGTTTAGAATTCCCAATATTACTGAGATTTTTTGCTACTATTTAAATCAAGTTTTCCAATAGATTGGGTGCAATATTATTAGCTTTACGCGCCGTTCGCTACCGGAATCCACACCTATAAATAGAATCAAAACATGCACACAGTAAAGACAAGATAAAGGAAATTGAACCGTCGTATGTATGTAGGTGTTGAAGTATTATTTACACAAATTCATTTGGCGATGGATAAATAAATCCATAGACTTGATTTGGTTCGTTTATAAAAATAGTTAATTAATTTGATTCGAATAAAAACCAACACTCCTTAGCAATGTGCTATGACCAGATTTTCTCGAGGTTGCCTTTAAAAACATTTCATATCCCGTTTCAAGTTAGGTTTCCGAACAATGCTTACGAGTATTACAAGTCGACCCGATTGGCTCGAGGTAACCCCTAGAAATCAAGTTTCTAAACCACGTTTTTGGCTGCAGGCCCTTCATATCATGGAGTTTTGCAAAGTGAAATGGCTCGATTAGCTCGAGGTAACCCTTAAAAACAATGATACGTAATAATCATGTTTCTAAACCACGATTTTGGCTCAGGTACCTCCATAACACAAACAGTGCAAAGTGATATGACCCGATTTGGTTCAAGGTTACCCTTAGAATCTTAGATTTCCCGTCCTTGTTTTGGATCAGGCCCTCCGACAATTTACACTCAAGCATTGTGACCCTATTTGGTTGAGGATACTCATAATTAGTTTTTTTGTAACCATACTAAGGACCACCTTCACAACACAAAGCTATGAGTTTATTCGTTTTGTATCAAAACACCGAATTTTATATCACACTAAATATTTCTTTGTTAATTTGATTACAAAATGATTTTATTTTTAAAGTTAAACAAATTAATTATTTTCATTGAACCCATTTTTTACCCACTCTATTATATTTAGCTAACCGGTTTGTAACGATAAACTAAAACAATTTACTTGATAAATATGACGAATAAATTGATTATTTTTAATTTTAATTTGAAGAAAATTTTGGTGAATACTCACTTTTATTCCGGGTTTCCTTATTTGCACTAATTATCTTTTCCACATAATTAATTAGGTATCGAAAATATTAAGTTATTGAAAATACACTAAACACAGCGTGAGAAAGAATGTAACTGTGCCACATACTGAAATAAGATATCTATAATGTCTCTTTGCAATACAAACTAATTTAGTCAAGGAGCCATCGTTCAAACATATTACGAATATAATTATTAGTAACAACATAATTACAGATTTAGACACTGAACTACATTCCCTGTACTACATATAATATATTGAAATATTTTATTTATGTATAAATGTTTGTTAAAAATAACTTTCTTGCACACACTGGCGTTTGCAGATAAGTATGTGTTTTGAAGTTGTATATTATAAGAATGTAAAAATATAGGCACATGCTTTAGAAGAAGAAAAAAAAATGCATGACTATGAGATAAAAATGAATGTAACATATCGAGCCGTTTAGGCTATAGGAGGTTCTAAGAAAGTTATAAACATAATCATAATTATACTTAGTACCTACACCAAAAACTTTAGAATTTTTCTTGAGCAGTCAAATAAAACATACTTCGCCTCCTTGACTATTGAGTACATTGCAATTGCGCTGATTGCAATGCATGCATAATTGGGTACAGTCCAGACGAGCGTTAAATAAATACGTGTTAATAGGTGATTCGTAAAGTTTATAGGATGGCAGGTGAAACGCTGCTAGTGATTAATATAAAAACGCATTAGAGTTGGTTAAACTGATAAGAAATATATTGACTATTTCTATAACGGAAATCATAAAATATATGTACTTTGATTATACATTTTTCCATCAAGTTGATGAAAACCCTTTAATCTTCTCCTTTCTTATTTATAAAAGGTATGTTTCCATATAGACTTCAAAACGGCAGAACCGATATTGACAGGACTTTCACTGGCAGATAGCTGATGTTATAAGGAGTAACTTAGGATACTTTTCATCATCATTATCATTATTTTTCATTACCACGCGGGTGAAACCGCGGGGTGCAGCTTGTTAATTATAAAAGTAAGAACAAGCGTTTATTAACCGCTCGTTTGCATACGATCGGTTAGATTTCAAAGAAGCGGCGAACTCATCCTTTGAAAGCGGAGTAAGCAGAGTAAGCGGTTTATTTGTACTTTACATATTATTGACTAGCTGCGGCCCGCGGTTTCACCCGCGTTATATACTTCAATGTATAAGACATAATGCTAAAATGTGAATGCTTGCCATTCCATATAATATGTATGAGAAAATTTATTTTCTACGTAACTGATTATTTCATGAATTTTTCCGATATATCTTTTTGCTATTCAGGGCGGAGAGGAATCCAACAAATTAAAGATCATGAAAATGGGTGCAATTATTCTCGAGTTATAAATGGTGTAACATACACCACTTTGTTTTACATAATTTATATATATATATAGATACTATTATTTTGCATAATCGATAATTTTAGCATTTGTTCTTTTCTTTCCTGTGGTTGTTGTTGTAACAAGTCTAATCAGATATCAATAAACGTTTGAATTCTATAATTAATCTGTATACACACAGAGTTCGTATTTGCATGCTTCATAAAGATGGATAACTGATTTCAGCTGGAAAAGTTTATTGCTAACGATGCTAAATTTGCCAATTTAAATAGGGTGATTATTTGTAATTTACCATTATTTGTGAGAAAGTCCCAACTGTGAAGACGCGAAAACTCCAGTGATTTCAGCGGAACATTAAAAGCGAAAATTAAAATGTTAGTGAGTATTTAATTTTCGATTCAACATTATTGCACACTGTTTTGTACTCAACATTTTTCTTTACTGATTTTTTTCCGATTTATTTTTAGGTCTGACTCAGAATTTGAATATACCAACTCCCAGTGCGCACCGTCACCGCAAAAAAAGGCAAAAAAACAGCGTTCTACCACCACCGTCACCGTTCATAGCGCAACGCCGAAGACATCAAAAGCTAAAGCGCAGAGAGTAATCGAGTAAGTATCCATACATTTTACAGATAAATTATAATCAAATTCAATCGCAATTATTTAGTTTGAAACTAATAAATCAATTATTGTTTCAGATCCTCTTCTGAATCCGAAGTAGATTCTCCTCCAGTTGCAGCACCGCTCGTGAAAAAAGCAGCTGCCAAACCCAGAATAAAAAAACAGCCAGCTCCTGAACAACCTTCAAGCGGGTAAGGTTTCAATGACATTCACTACTCAAAATATTCGATGCCTATATATCTAACCAACTAGTTAAATATTGGATCCAATTCTGAACGCACATAACTTAATCATCTTTAAAAAAAAACTATTTTTAATTTGTAATTACGATAGCCTGAAGCGTTCCTAATTTAAGTAGAGTTCCTTATTTTTTGGAATTTTATTTATATATTATGTACTACCAAAATTGGGCTCGCTATCTTGTATTGTAGCTCATCAACCCTAGGGTTTCGAATCGATAGAAAGGTACGTATCTTAATTTTGATTTTTGTGTCTACATTGTTACAGAAAGAAGAATATATTTAATAATATATTAAGGGCAGAAGAAAAAGCTGCCCATCAAAAGGAAGAAAAGAAGGTTCTATGGTCATCTTTTACCAGCCGGGTGGCATCCGGACGACAGCGGCGCGCAGTTGCCGTCGGCGAAGGCGGTTTTTACATCGATCTGAAGGTTTATAATTCCAACGACGCGCTGACGGGAAACCCTCAGACTCTGTATAAAAAGTCATTGGTAGCTTTAAAACTGCAAGCGACAGAGGGTTCCCCGCCGTGGGAAAAATTACAATCGTTCATGGAAGACGCTTATGCTGTCTTCAAAGACACTGATCCTGTAGTTTATAAAGATTAATTAAGTTTTTACTTCCTCTTAACAAGTATACTACCTATATAGTGGTAAAATATTCATATTCATTAGCTGATAGTGCTATCTTAGACTAGATAGATAGGTACTAGATATGTATGATCGTAGTGCTATCCAAAATTTTAACCGAAGTATATGACGACGTGCTGGGTCTCAAACTCTTTTTAAAAGGTCTCTTTGATGTTCTTAAAGTTTTTAGCGGTAGAGGGTTCACGCCGCGGGATAAACTACAAGCGTTTATGAAATTTCAAGACACATGCTGTTTTCAAAGACACTAACCCTGTGGTTTATAAAGATTTAAACTAGCAAGCTTATTAAAAACATTTTTTGTTTTGTTTTGGAAATATGCCTTACTGCATAGTTTGTGGTATTTCTGTGCAAGCAAAATCATGGATAGGCCATTTGAGAAGTAACGCTCATAGACAAACAAATAATAACTTCGTTGAACGTCATAGTGAAGGCGTGGATATCGTATCGTCAGCGTTTCGCAACCGTATTATCACTTATAGGTTGTTAGCTAGCGAACATGATCTTGGTTCTATTGAAGCATTTTTCAACACGATTCGCGACAAAATAAAGACCCTTTTAAACAAGTGTCTCGATAAATATATATGTTTTAAAATAAATTTTGAATACTTCGCGAAATTTCTTTTGTTTAAAAATAACACGGAGGAAGTTAAATCGTTTTTAACAAAAAATACTGTTGTATCTACAAATTATAATTTTGACGTATTTTTCGCAGAGATAGTAAGTTCGTTAAAAGAAAAAGTTGAGTCATTTGAACACCAAGATTCAGGGTGGTCGTTTTTACATAACGCTCATTTAGAAGTCAACATTAACAAATATGAACCATTGCGTGGGTCAAGCTACCTTGAGCTTCCGAAAAAAATAAAAAATAAAAAAGCGTGTGTAAATATACAAAATAAAGACGATTGCTGTTTTATGTGGTGTGTGACAGCGGCTTTATATCCAGCGAAGTCTCACGTTGAGCGGGTTTCATCATATCCCGACTTTCGTACAGTTTTGAACGTAAATGATGTACAATTTCCGGTAACGTTTTCAGACATTCAAAAATTTGAGGCCAATAATCCTGAATTAAGCTTCATTGTCTACGGATTAAAAAATAATAAGATCGTGGGTCCTTTGTACAAGTCAGACAATAAAAAACAACGTACTAAGATGATTCATTTATTGTTGCTAGAAAATAGTTCTGGAACACAACATTATTGTTTAGTCAAAAGCTTGCCTAAGCTCGTCAGAAGCCAAGTGACTAGTCATCACGGAAAGTTATACTTTTGCGAAACATGCTTAGTATTTTTTTCTAAGGTTCAAGATCTAGATAATCATGCTTGTGGTGGTGTAGTTACTGTATTACCTGATAAAGGCTCGGTAATAGAATTCAAACATTTCGAACGCAAGCAAAACGTTCCTTTTGTAATTTATGCTGATTTCGAATCTTTATTAGAGCCAAACCCGAGTGATGTTACTAGTAACACGTCAACATTGCATCATCACACGCCAGCGGCATTCGCCTATTACATTGTGTGTTGTGACAATGAAAACTTAAACCGATATGTATCACACCGCGGCCCTGACTGCGTGGACAAGTTCATTAAATGCATATTTGAAGATTTGAGGGAAATCCACAAGACTTTGAATGATGCCGCTCCAATGGTTTTCACTGCAAGTGATGCCATAGATTTCCAAAATGCCACTCGTTGTCATATTTGCGAACATTTTACATTTTTAGATAAGGTTCGAGACCACTGTCATATCACCGGTCGGTATCGTGGTGCAGCGCATAGCCAATGCAATTTGCAATTCAAACGCCCTTCGTTTGTGCCGATATTTTTTCATAATTTATCAGGCTATGATTGCCACTTGTTCATAAAAAAATTAGGTGAAGCTCCAGGTGCCATTAAGATTATTCCAAAAACTAAGGAAAACTATATATCGTTTACGAAAATTATTGCTGTTTCTGAAAACGAATTCATTCAACTTCGGTTTGTTGATTCGTTGAAATTCTTGGGAGCTAGTTTAGATAATCTAGCAAAAACTTTGCATAAAGACAACCTTAAGCATTTGCGGGATTTTTTTGATGACGATAAAAAATTCCAACTGCTTTCGCGTAAAGGTGTTTATCCTTATGAGTACATGGATAGCTGGGAACGTTTTGAAGAACAATGTCTTCCCTCTAAAGACTGTTTTTACAGCTCTCTAACAAATGAACACATATCCAAAGAGGATTATGAGTACGCACAATTAGTTTGGACAGAGTTCAAAATAAATAACTTAGGACAGTATACGGATTTGTATTTGAAAACAGATGTTCTTTTACTAACGGATATTTTTGAAAATTTTAGGAAAACGTGCAAACGTCATTACAATCTTGATCCCGCTTTTTATCTAACAGCACCGAGTTTGTCATTCGACGCCATGCTATCTATATCTAATGTTAGGCTTGAAATTCTAGATAATTTGATCATGTTAAGAATGATTCAGAGTGGCATTCGCGGGGGGATATGCATGTGTTCTCATAGACATGCCAAAGCCAACAACAAATATCTAGCTGATTACGACCCGACAAAAATAGATTCTTATCTCGTTTACATTGACTGCAACAATTTGTATGGACACAGTATGTGTCAGTATTTACCATTATCGGGCTTCGAATTTATGGAGCCAAATGAAATCAGTTCTTTGAATGTCACTGAAATCCCTGATGATTCGGCATACGGTTTCATACTTGAAGTCGATTTGACTTATCCGAAAGAGCTCCATAATTTACATGACGATCTTCCATTTTGTCCCGAAAAATGTATTCCGCCCGGCGGGAAAACGGAAAAACTAGTACCAAATTTATATGATAAACACTTTTATGTTATTCATTACGTCCATTTAAAAAAATGTTTGAAACACGGGTTAAAATTAAACAAAATACATAGAGTGATCAAATTTGTACAAAGCCCTTACTTGAAAAAATACATAGATTTAAATACGCAATTACGCCAACAGGCAACATCGACGTTTGAGCAAGATTTTTTTAAATTACTAAACAATAGTATTTTCGGAAAAACGTTAGAAAATAATGAAAAACGAGTTGAAGTCAAATTAGTAAATAAATGGAGAGACAATAAAAATATCACAAAGAAAATAACAACGGCTGGAAAATTGATTGCGAGTCCAAATTTTCACAGTGCATCCGTTTTCACAGAAAATTTGGTTGCCGTGCAATTGAAGCCAAATTGCATTGTATTAGACAAACCAATCTATATCGGTTTTACTGTGCTCGAGCTGTCTAAAAGTCATATGTACGATTTTCATTATTCGGTGGTTAAACCCGTCTATGATGATCGTATAAAAATGTGTTACACAGACACAGATAGCTTCATTTATCGTATTCAAACTAAGGATTTTTTCCAAGATTTGAAACAAAATTTCATTGCGTATTTTGATACCAGTAACTACCCTATAAATAATGAATATGAACTACCTCTTAAAAACAAAAAGGTTCCAGGACTTTTCAAGGATGAAATGGGAGGACAGATAATAAGTGAGTTCATAGGTCTCCGTTCCAAACTATACTGCATTAAGACCGCGGATAGTGTGATTAAAAAAGCAAAAGGTGTGAAGAATCATGCTGTTAAGGAACTAGATTTATCTGACTATAATCAAAGTTTGTATCAAGGGCATGTTGTGAGAAAGACAAATGTTCTTTTTAAATCAATAAAGCATGAGATATTTACACATAAAGTTAGGAAGATAGCACTATCGTCCACCGACGATAAACGTTTGATTTCTCCGGATAAAGTATCTACAAAAGCTTGGGGCAACAGCTCAATATTTTTTAGGGTATAGAGATACGTAAACAATAAACTTTGACGTAATAAACCTACGTGTTATTCGTTTATACCAGTAACTACTAAGTACATAATATTACTAAGTACATTCATTATGTCTGTATTGTGTTAGGTTTATGTTTGTTTAAATAGGTATGTTGATAAATGTAATTTAGGCTTAAGATGCTTAGAAGAATAAGGTAGTATAATTATTTGAATTTTGA
Organism: Agriopis marginaria; assembly: GCA_932305915.1. Classification (NCBI taxonomy): domain Eukaryota; kingdom Metazoa; phylum Arthropoda; class Insecta; order Lepidoptera; family Geometridae; genus Agriopis; species Agriopis marginaria. Next base: position 11,979,134 of record OW029926.1, on the reverse strand, counting down.
ATTTGTGTACGTAGAATAAGTTTTAATTTTTTAATAAATTTACGTGTGTGTTATTGCTTTGTTTTATTTGTTAATGAATTTCGTAGTGCCTATACCTTTTCATAGTAGAGTACACATAAATAAAATTTATGTGTACTCTAACTTTAGTGTTATTTTGTGAAGTCCACAAAGTTAACAAAAATCAGGGTTACACATGTTTGAAACAATAATGATTATTAGTTTGGGCTGATGTAATTTCGAAATATTACCTCATTAAGCAAGTTTGAACTTGTTTGCTTGAACATGAGACAGCAGTGAGAACTATTCAGTTCATGAGTAAATATTATTGTATCAAATGTAATTGAATATCACACAGAACATGTTCAAACTTGCTTTTTCACTTCACATAAAAAATACATTTGCGGTGAACCGTAATTCAAACTAATTTATTTCAAAGTAATCGTTTGAGATAGAAGGTTGTGTGGATTCATCGCCGCTTTGCTGCTCTAAAAGACAAGTTTATTGTATCTACCTATCTGGTAAGTGTGATTTTTACTAATGATTTATAGTAATTGATAGATAATTATTTCTTTAAAATTATAATATTTGTAATATGTTTATTTTAGACAATAAAATGAGTCAGTTTGATTCTGACCCATATTTATTTCAATGCGCGCAAGACCCATTAGCAGGATGGGATGAATTTGAAAAGCAGCAAAGAGCTGAAAGCAGCAAACAGACCGAAGAAATTGCTGGAACGAGTGCAGCTCAAAAGAAACCCTGTTCAAAAAAAGAGCGAAAAAGGACAAAAATGGAAATGGTTTCATATATTATTAGTAAATCACCATTTAAAGGAAGAAAAATTATAAAACTTCAAGTATATGACTTTGATACATGTACTAATGCATATAATGAAACTGTAAAACTGCAACATGTGGTAGTTAATCCTTTTCTTGATGAAGTCTTGAATTTAACCGAAAACCTCATAAGTAAAGTAACTAAAAAACTTTATGAAGACTAGTAAAATGATTTTTTTGGATATGAAATAAATGATATAAGTCTAATATTATAAGTATAAGTTCTAAATTGTATAAATATTGACAAGATTTAATTAAATAAACAGAAATTCAAACACAACCTATTTAGTCATTTTAGTAAATAATTTAAGCATGTTATGTATTGCATGCTAGCTATTCATGTTTGTGCAGTAAAAATAATAATAATTTACATAATTTGGTCAAAATATGTAATACTATAAAAATGCTGCACCTTTAAAATAGCTCTTATTTTATATTGTTATCTTTAACTGCTTAAACATGTTATTTGTCAAGCAACCTGTTTCACTTCGATTACCCAATATTTGCATTTCAACTAAAAAAAAAGATGTGCTCAAACATGGAAAGCTTTTGCCAAATACAATACGATGTTTGATATGTGGCCCTTCTAACTGTGGCAAAACTAATTTGTTGATAGGTCTTCTAATACACGAAAATGGTTTAAAATTTACTAATATTTATGTGTATTCCAAAACATTGTATCAACCAAATTATGTTTTCTTGGAAAATGTGCTAAAATTGGTTCCCAATGTAACATTTTCAAAATTTAAAGAAAATGAGCAGGTCATAAGTACCGTAAAAGCTAAACCTAACTCTATTATAATTTTTGACGACGTATCTTGTGAAAATCAGAATAACATAAGAGACTATTTTTGCATGGGAAGACATAAAAATATTGATGCTTTCTATTTAAATCAAACATATACTAAAATACCAAAACAACTCATTAGAGACAATGCTAATCTCATTATTCTGTTCAAACAAGACAATATAAATTTACGCCATGTATATGATGAGCATGTAAATACTGATATGACTTGGAAAGAATTTCGCAAATTATGTACAGAAATTTGGAGCACCCCTTACAGTTTTTTAGTTATAAATAAAGACTGCGACAAAAATAGCGGATGCTATAGAAAAAACTTTGACACGTTTGCTATGTTTGAATAGTGTGAGATACTAATAGATTAGCATAGTTCCTTTAACGATCATTATTACTGCTGACATCAACCAGTACAGTCTTTAAAACAAAATGAATACTGAAAAACAATTGAAAGAGCAAATTATTAAATCTGCTGAAAGTGTTAAAAGAAAAGTTAAACAAATGAGAAATATTGAAATCGATAATAGTAATGCTGTGAAGACCATGCTAAAGCCGATAACAGAACCACTTCAAAAAATTGCTTCAAGAAGTGAAACAAAACAAAATCTACACGAAAGCAGTAAAATCAAAAAAGTACGACAGAGCAATGATGAGGATTATTCTTCAAGTGACTTTGATGAAAGTGTCAAACGTAGCAAATCCGAAGAAAGTATTGGCGATAAATTTGAATACGTTGAAGCAGTTTCTGATGATTCGGAGAGTGGTGACAATAATGAAGATAAAAACATAAGCGGGAATTCTTTTAAATCGATAGACCCTGATAGCCGTTCTTGGTCTTTATCTTCAGAAGTTTTCAGTGATGTCCCCTACGGTGCTAGGTTGGATCGTGGAAGACTGAAAATAGGAAATATGCGTCTAACTGTGACTTCTGATAAAATTATGGTAGGTGGTTCTACTTACGATAAAACACCGGGACTATATGAACTATTATTTAAAAAAACCTCAGATATAAATAAGATAACGGATTGTGATTTAGATAATTATAAACAAGTTTTATCGGCAACAAATGCTCATCGGCGAGACTTCAATTCTAATAAACCTATTAAAAGTAACAAAGGCACAAAATACCTAAATATTATCAAACCGCTATTTAAACATTCTAAAGTACATACCAGTACTGAAAGCCTTGTGCAAGGTTCAGGACTGTCGTTAATGAAACAAGTAAAACCTAACGTAGACTTTATATATTGGGATGATCCGAATGAATTAGTTGAAAGGTTGAAACTTTTAATTGCATCACGTGATGCTGGAAACACTGGGCTAGATAATGAAATAATTTCCATAATAGAAGAACTACGTGAAGCTGGGTTAATTAATCAACTATAAAATATGTTGTAAAACAAATATTTTTTTAGTTCTTTTTATATTATCAACTGACTAATACATTATGAACATTGATAAGTTTGGTCATCATGTTCACAAGCGGATGCGTTCAATGAATCCGTCAAACATGTTTGACAAAACATTGATCCAAGCTTTGAACGGTGAATTTGATTTAAAATTAGACAGTCTTAAAATATTGAAAACACCGTTGTCTAACGACGATGCTATAAATAAGCAGTATGTCGATAAGATTATTGCACAATTTTATACAAAGCACGAAGTAGACATGCAGTTAGAAATTATAAAAAGCCAAATACATGCGTTAACACATCAGTTTCAAGACAACAAGACTCTCAAGAAACACGAACCAGAAAATACCATAAACCATTTTATTAAGAAAAATGAGCAAACAAGGAATAATAAATGAAATTCACCAACAAGCTCGAAAAAACTTCAGTCGTCGTCATGTAATACTACGAGGAATAGATGACCTGTGGCAAGCTGATTTAATTGATATAAAAAGTTTGAAAAATAATAATAATGGGTTTACGTTTGTGTTAGTTGTTATAGATACGTTTTCTAAGTTTGCATGGACGATTCCAGTTAAAAAGAAGACTAAAAATGAAATAACAACAGCATTTGAAAAAATACTGAGTAAAGGACGCAGACCCAAACATTTGCAAACAGATTTAGGAACAGAATTTTATAATGACTATTTCCGAAACTTAATGAACAAATACAAAATAAATCATTATTCTACATATTCAGTCAAAAAAGCATCTATCGTGGAACGCTTAATCAGAACTTTAAAGAATAAATTGTATAAATACTTTCATTTAATTGGAAACTATAAATGGGTTGGACAGCCATTGAATAAAATAACTGATGAGTATAATTATACAATACATCGTATTACAAAGTTCAAACCTTCGAAAGTCAAGTTGTCAAATGAAATGCAAGTTTTAAATAATATTTTAAAATCTCACAAAATTTCCAAGTCTATAAAAGTGAAATTTAACGTAGGAGATCAAGTGAGAATTAGCAAATATAAGGGTATTTTTGCAAAAGGATATACTCCTAACTGGTCCACTGAGCTTTTCACAATTGTCAAAGTAAACGATACTAAACCTGTTACCTACCACATTCAAGATCAACGAAATGAAAACATACTAGGAACATTTTATGAACAAGAACTCATGAGGACCCAACACCCTGGTGTTTATTTAGTGGAAAAAGTCTTAAGAAAAAACGGGGAAAAATTATTTGTCAAGTGGTTGGGTTTAAAAGACAGTGAGAATTCATGGATTGATAAAAAAGCTCTAGTATAAATTTATATAAGCAATAAATTCTACTGAAAATGATCATTATTCTTGAATTAATGGAAGGAGGTGGACTTGTGAATAAAATTATTAATAGTTTACCATTTGAGCTACATTTACCAGGTTACAATTATTGTGGACCCGGCACTAGGTTACGCGAACGCTTGTTACGCGGTGACAAAGGAGTCAACGAATTGGACGAAGCTTGTAAGCAACACGATATAGCATACAACAATTACAAAAATCTAGAAGATCGACACAAAGCAGATATACAGCTTATAAATATGGCTCAGCGCAGGATGAAAGCAAAGGATGCCAGTAAAGGGGAAAAGTTGTCTTCATGGTTAGTCAATAAAGTGATGAAAACCAAAGTAAAAGTAGGTGCAGGCGTGAAAAAATTTAGATCTATAATTGGAAAAATAAGTAAGCATCTGAAGAAATATAACCAAAAAATAATGAATCTGCTATTAAAATGGCTCATTTGGTCGCTAAAAAGTTATTTTTCAACAAAAAAGTTCGCTTGCCTCGGGTCATACCAATTCCTAAAACTGGTGGAATACTACCTTTGATACCTATATTTGCTGCTTTATCTGCATTAGGGGCATTATCGGGAGGTGCAGCTGGTATAGCAAAAGCAGTAAATGACTCTAAAACTTCACAAAAAGGTCTTCAGGAATCTGAACGACATAACAGAACTATGGAGGCTATTGCTTTAGGTAAAGGCATGTACATTAAGCCATACAAAAAAGGGAACGGACTGTATTTGAGAACGTCAAAAAACTAATTAGAAGGCTACCCAGGCGTGCACTTACTGATTTAGATATATTAGAACATGCGAGTGACATACCGTACTTTAGAGGAGTTTATATGAGAGACAAGTTACCGAAATCATCGAAGCATATTGAATGCGGTATTATCAATTTAGATGACAGTAATAATAATGGAACTCACTGGGTAGCTTATGTAAAAGATAAACATTATGGGGAATATTTCGATAGTTTCGGTGATTTAAAACCACCTTTAGAGTTAATTAAATATTTAAACAATAGTAATATTTTATATAACTACACGAAATATCAAAATTTTGATACAGTTAACTGTGGACATCTATGTATAAAGTTTTTAAAAAGTTTTTGGAGAAAACGTTTAAATAAGTGAGAATCTTACTTATTTATCAGTAGCAGTATGTCTTTCACCCTATCTATATCCAGTTCCGTTTCAACATCAATCACTAGTTATTCGCCTGCTCTGCAACTTGATGGTGAATATGAATGTGGGTTACTGTACTTCTCTACTTTTAATTCCATACCGAACATTGATAGTAAAAATAATAAATTTTGCTATGGCGATGATCAAGTTGTTGAAATACCTGAAGGGTCATATGAGCTCAACGATATCAGTGATTACCTAAAGGAAAATGTTATCGATTGTAGTTTTAATTTGAGTTCTAACAATAACACTCTAAGAACTTCAATCATATGTTCTAAAGACATCCATTTAGAAAAAACTCCATTGCTTGCTAAATTATTTGGATTTGGCGAAGAAACCTTGAAAGCCAATATATTAAACGAATCTCAATTCCCAGTCAGCATTCTACCAACAACTGTGCTAAGGATCGAATGTGATATAGTACGAGGATCATACACAGACGGAAAACCAAGTCATATCATTCACGAATTTACTCCTAACGTGCCTCCAGGTTACAGAATTATTGAAATTCCCAAAAATATTATTTATTTTCCTGTAAATCAAAATTCTATCAGTTCTATTTCAATAAAGATTGTGGATTCAAGAAACAATCTTGTTAATTTGAGAGGTGAAGAGATTCAACTTTATTTACACCTGAAGAAAAATGATAGATTTTAATAAAAGGTCTGTAATCAACACAAAACGCGTCACTTCTAAGCACACCATCAAGAAAAAAACACCTAAAATTAAATTGACAAAAGAAAATAAAAAGTTTCTCAAATTAATTGGGTTATTAAAATGAGTGTATTAAATGTAAATGAGCCACTTATCCAAGACAATTCCATTCAAAGCATTGAATACCACTCATACAAACCCTATGTAACAAGTTTTGGCCAAAATGATGAGATTCGGATACCAATTAACCAACAGGATTTATATATATTACCTTCAGCAAGTACTTTGTATTTAGAGGGCACTGTTGACGTATATAAAAACGAACCCAAGACCAAAGTGAACAATGTGCATTTTACAAATAATGCAATGCTTTTCTTTTTCCAAGAAATTCGATATGAAATAAATGGTATAGAAATTGATAGAATAAAAAATCCAGGTATTACAACAACAATGAAATCATTTTTATCCATGAATGATAATGAGTCTAAAATGGCAAAAAGTTGGGGTTGGAGCATTGAAGGTTCTGTTAACAAGAAGGCAGGAAATTTTTCGGTTTCAATACCTCTTAGTAAACTATTAGGATTTGCAGAAGATTACAACAAAATTATTATGAACTGCAAACATGAACTCATTTTACTTCGAAGTAATACAAATCTCAACTCGCTAAAATTACAAACTGGAGAAGTTGTCAACACTATAGATATTACTCAGATATTATGGCGAGTTCCACATATTAAAGTATCTGATCGCGAAAGAATTAATCTACTTAAAAATTTAGAAAAAGATCGTCCTATTACCATAGTGTTTAGAACTTGGGATCTTTACGAGTATTCGTCACTTCCACAGACTACAAAACATACATGGTCAATTAAAACATCTTCTCAAATAGAAAAACCTCGATACATAATAATTGGTCTACAAACTAATCGTAGACGTAAATCTGATGCTGACATGTCTCAATTTGATCACTGTCATGTAAGAAATGTTAAAGTGTTTTTGAATTCGTGTTATTTTCCTTACGAAAATATGAATACCGCATTCCAAGATGATAAATTTGCATTAATATACGAACAATACGCTCGATTTCAACAGTCTTATTACGGTCGTCGATCGGAACCATTGTTGAGTTGTGACGAGTTTAAAAATAAAGCTCCTTTATTTGTTATTGATTGTTCTCGTCAAAACGAAACTTTAAAAACAGGACCTATAGATGTTCGCGTTGAACTTGAATCGACCATAGAATTTCCTGAAAACACTGCAGCATACTGTTTAATACTTAATGACTCTATTGTTGAGTACAAACCTTTAAGTAATATTGTAAAGAAAGTATCATGAATTCAAAATTGCTAATAGTTGATGTACAAGGCTTCAAGGACATCTATAATAATTTCATTGTGAGTGAATTTGCTTTGGCAACAGAGGATTATACCCAAACATTTCTAGTAAAACCACCATATCAATTTTCGAAATTAATGCCTGTTGAGAAAAAACATGTGTTGTGGATAGAACATAATCGCGGTACTCGTTGGAATGAAGGGTTTGTTGATTACAGAGAATTTAAGCGAATTATCTCACCCTTCTTGGAAAATAAGACTGTGCTTGTAAAAGGAAAAGAAAAAATCAAATGGGTAAAAAATATTTGCAGCAATAATTGTTCTGTTATAGACGTAAGCGATAAAAATTGTCCCAATTACAATGAATTGTATAAAAGATATGGTGGTGAAAATGAATCGTTATTAAATTGTATGTTCCATAAAAAAGTTTGTGCATTGAAAAATGTTCTAATAGTTAAAAAGTGGTATTGTAAAAATGTAGAAACATTTAATATGATGAAATAAATAACTAGATAAAAAGTAATTTTTGTTATGATAAATATTTGTGTGTGTACTTAATATAAATGTCATGTGTATTTTATCCTAATAAATCTTTATTAGTAAATATTGTTGTATTAATTATTTAGGTCATGTCATTTGATGATTCATATAGTACATTGTGTTAAAATAACAAGCTCTCGCAATTCAACTCGGTAACATAATACTCGGTAGAATACAACAAGTAGGTTGTGTTGTCAATTGTTTTCCCACATTTTCCAATATTTTAATTTTGAATATGCAGCTTAAGCAGCCTGCTCATCCTATTTATGCTTTTGAATCAATACGGTTGCAAAGTTTTCACTCTTGGCCTAAAGGGCTAACTCAGAAACCTCAAGATATGGCTGATGCAGGATTATTTTACACTGGACAAGGTGATAGAGTTCGTTGTTTCTTCTGTGACGGTGGTTTAAAAGATTGGGAGCCTGAAGATCAAGCATGGGAAGAGCATGCCCGTTTTTTTTCAGATTGTTCATACGTTTTATTTGTGAAAGGCGAAGAATATATAAGGAAAGTATCAAATAGGTACTATAAAAAAAACAATCAATGTGAAAACGTAAAAATTGTTGATGAAATTGAGAGTCGCAACATGAATACGATTAACTACAAAAACATGACTTGCAAAATTTGTCTTCATGAAGAAGTGAGCATAAGCTTCATACCTTGTGGTCATTTAAGCTGTGGAAAATGTATGCTATCCCTGCAAAATAAATGTCCAATTTGTCGAGAAATGTTTGACAAAGTAGTAAGATTATACTTTTAATAACTTTTTTTTAAAAATGATTATTAATTACATTATTACGTTGATAAGCTGATTAAGTTAGAGCAACATTCATGTGCATTATAATATTCATTTGGTTAGTTTTCTTTTACTATATTTTTAAGTAGTTTAGATTTTTTATTGTATAGTGTGTTATCAATGAAATAAATTCTTCTAAATATTCTCAAAAAACTTTTAATTACAATTCTTATTCAAATAAAAATAAAGTTGTGTTAGGTCATCAAATTAGGTTGAGTTTTTAGAAACGGGTAGCGAACGACCTGTAAAACTAATAAATAAATAAATACTAGCGAACGTTCAAGTTTCGTTATTACGTTAGGTTGATTTTTTTGGAACGGGCAGCGAACGAAGTATAAAGGTAATAATGCATACAATCTAACGCAAAACTTGATTTAAATATTAGCAAACGTTCAAGTCTCGTTGTAACGTTAGGTTGAATTTATAAGAAACGGGCAGCGAACGAAGTGCAAAGGTGCATCCAATCTATCACAAAACTTGATTTAAATAGTAGCAGAAAATCTTAGTAATATTGGGAATTCTAAACCACCGAGTGAAACGAAGGTGGGTTAGAATGCCCAATATTATCCTACTTACGCTCTAATGTTCCGCTATTGTCTTTCCTCTTAGTCTATCTTCTTTGATGATAGGCAACGACTTGGTTCGCACGTGTGTACCACTAACAAACATCGAACACTCTGTTCGTCAAACATGTTTGCGGCGATCTTATTTGTATGTTCCGTATGGACGATGTTCGAATAGCTTTCGAATAGCGCCGCCATGGTTATTGAGATAGAGTTCACGACTGTTGTACATGAACTCGATTCGAACTATGTTCGAATATGCCGTCCATACGTACAAACTAAATCTTCATGTTTGAATTTTGTGTTCACTATGTTCGTGTTCGTACGTGCGTACACGGCTTTACAAAAATATTTATTGCATACCTAATTGTGTTTTAAGGGCCCTCTCACATTTTTTTTATGAAACAGCAATGAAAACTGGATTTTTGATGTTTTTATTCTATCAATTAGTAAGATCTATAGAAAATTTAGTTTCTGTATTAAATATATCTGTATTTTTAATAAAAAGTAGTAGCTTTAAATTTTGAAAAGCTTAAATATCTACTTGTTTCCTCCAATTTACAGAAGTAGTTTTTTTTGTCACAAAATCTCTAGGAGGGTTTGAGAATGGATTTCGTAAAATTACTGACATAAAATCACAATATATTTATCTTGATAATTACGCCTTATGCCTGAAAATCAATTTGGATTTTCGGGCATAAAACGAAAAAAAAAAAACAATTCGGAATCAAAATACGGACAGACGGACAGACATCGTAGGCTTACGAGTAGTAATAGGGTCCCGTTTTTACCCTCTGGGTACGGAGCCCTAAAAACAGTGAAACACGAACGATAATTGTACTAAGGCATATCTCCCTTGTATATCTGATCTGAGATGCACCCAAAGTGTTAAAATTAAGTTACAAAAAGCTCTCAGCTGTTCTTAAAATGTTGTTTTCAAATGGAAAAATGTAAACGTTGCAACCTGCAACTTCAAAATTTAAAAGCGCAACAGCAGTCTCCTTATAATAAAATCACAACGCAATAAAAATAAGTCCGTAAAATCACATAACTGCAAAATACGTGGGTTTCCTTATCCAAAATAAATATATATCACTGCGGCAATAAAATAACGTTAATGGCAATAAACATCGTGTCACTTTAACTTGACCACAGAAGTCGTAAAAATTTGATACTGCTGTAGCAAGAGCGCCAAAGAGTTTATTTTTGATGAATCAGAACAGAATGTGCTGTGTGAAACGGACATTATTGACTCTTTTATGACAAAATGTGCTTTGATCATAATTAACCTGATAGAAAGTGACGATTGTGATGTTCTGTTTCAGATGGAGCAGGGTTGCCCAAGAGGTTCTTGTTCACGCTTGTCTTGAAGAGACCCATCATCATCATCAGCCAGAAGACGTCCACTGCTGAACAAAGGCCTCCCCCTTTAACCTCAACACTGAACGACAGCCTGCCTTTTGCATCCACTGGATGCCCGCGACTCTCACAATGTCGTCGGTCCATATAGTAGGAGGCCGCCCTACGCTGCGTTTTCCGGTTCGTCGTCTCCACTCCAGAACCTTTCTTTCCCATCGGTTATCGGTTCTTCGAGTGATGTGACCTGCTCATTGCCACTTCAACTTGCAAATTTTAACAGCTATGTCGGTGACTCTGGTTCTTCGGCGAATATCCACGTTTCGGATTTTATCGCGCAAAGAAACTCCGAGCATAGCTTTCTCCATTGCCCGCTGTGTGACTCTGACTTTTTCCAAAAGGCCACCAGTTAAGGACCACGTCTCAGTACCATATGTCACTTAAAGAGTACCGGTTTTATTTAATTGGGAAGACTAAGGGCCGACATAGCTCACCGGATTAGGAAGTTGAAGTGGCAGTGGGCAGGGCACAGCACGCAGAACAGTAGATGACCGATGGGACCGAAAGGTTTTCGAATGGAGACCATGGACCAGAAAGCGCAGTGTAGGACGTCCACCCACAAGATGGACAGATGACCTAAAAGAGACCGCAGGGAAACGCTGGATGCAGGCCGCTTCCTACTGGCCCTTTCGGAGATCGATGGGGGAGGCCTATGTCCAGCAGTGGATGTCCTATGGCTAAAATGATGATGATTATTCCAGTTGGAAATTCGTATAAATTTTGTATTAAAGACACTCCCTCACAGCGCTATGTTTTTAGCACGTTTTCCGCATTTTTGAAGAGACTGCATCACTGAGTAATACAAACATAATTATATTTTGTTACAATAAAATATCAACTTAAAATATAATTAACATAATTATTGGTAATAATGTTTAGTGTTTGTTTTATCAAAGAATCATATTTCTATATAGATATATATTTCTTTGGAATGATTTGAAACAAAAGCCATGATTACACCAGAATTTATGGACTTTATCCAGCCCATAAAGATCCCGCGAACGATACCGCGACCGCAAAAATGTGTATCTGCCTCGTTAGTCACACTTCTTACTAATTCAATATCAGTAGTTGCGGTGGGAGTTCGTAGGTAGATTTATGATGTGGTCACTGTAGAAGCAACGTTTTCTTAGGAAGTGTCTGCGTGTGAGGAATGACAAGGTCATGCTGTGTTTCATTAGCTTTTCCTTTCTTTCCAGAAATAGCTTAGTTCCCTGTTACGTAGTATAGTATGAAATCTTGGTTTCCAGTATTTTAAACATCATCCCATCCTATACTAATTATGTTATATTTTATTTATATTACACGGGAATTACTCACGTAAGAAAAAAAGAAAAAAAAATATGTATGAAAACCACGTCAGTTTCAATAATAAAACTAATTATGTTAGGTACTTGTTTAACATGAGTATATCAAATTTTCTACAGTAATTTGTTTTATATAATTCCTTTCCGTGCACGGTTTCCTGGAAGAGATCGTTTAAAGCGATAAGCCTAGATAATAGTTTTATTGTAATTTTTATGTTATCCTTGTTTTGTGGTATTTTAATAGAGAGTTAGTGTATTGTATTGTAATTTATAGTCGTCGTATTTTCATCAAAACCAGCTCGACTATTAATGATAACAAAATAGACATGTTCGCGAGACGCGTGGCGTTTCTCTGAGGGATCTCGGATATTTTTAAAACCATCCCATCCTACTTATTATGTTAGGTACTTGTTTTAATTTGATTATATCGAATTTCAATTCGTCGTATTTTCATCAAGGCCAGCTCGACCGTTTATTAAGTTGTCAAATGATAGCAAATGGACGCGTTTGCGAGACGCATTGCGTTTTTCTGAGGGATCGTATCCGAGACGAACATAGCTCAGCGTGTCAGCTAGCTAAAATTACAATGGGCCAATCATATCTGTCGCAGAAATACATACACCGTCAAAAAACTCACCCCTACATCTTGCAAAGCTGGAATTCCCACACCATTCGATTTTTCCGGTCCTTTATTCCACAGACCTGCAAGGTGTAGAACGTCTTCCCGCCGAGCTTCAACATGAAGCACTTCAAAAAAGGTGTCTACAACTACCTCTCCAAGTCGGCAAAGCACCGTCAACACCAATAGTGTTGCAGGTGTCCATAGGCGGCAGTTTCTGCTTACCATCAGACAGACCGCATGCTTGTTTGCCGCTCTTTCTGTAAAAAAAATACATAGACCCAAAAATATTAGTTTCTTAGTCAGTTGGGTAAAAACCCAAGATCAGCCTGAGTCGCGTACCTTGGGATAGGCCTATGTCAGCAGTGAACTACGGGGAGCTGATGATAATGATTATGATAAGCAAACTGACAGACAATATCGTTTATAATGCTAGTAATTTTTTAACTTTCGCAATTTGAACACATGTTTTACCGATACAGTCAGTGTTGTGTGTCGTAGTGACAACCCTGCGATTTTTTAAGATCAAGTGAGGGTAGAAGAACTAAACACCCGCTCTTCTCGCCGGACTCACCCGCAGTTTTCAGTCAGCTCGTGACCACGGTGACAGTATTATAAACATTTAAAACATGTTTATAATGCTGTTTTATATTTTATTTATGTACAGCGAATTACGAAGGTTTACTCATCTTATTTTGCTTTTTTTTTAATTTAACTCCATAAAATCTCGTTCACACACCGATTCGAATACCGCAAGAGAATCTGTACATCACGCCTGGTTAGTCACACTTCTAATTCAATATCAAAGGCGCGTTCCGACCCGTATCAAAGCGTAGATCCATGGCTCTGTGGGCCATTGTTAACCTTTTTTGTGGTCGATGCGGTGCTAATTTTATTGATTCTGTAACCGATTTCTGCGGATGGGTTTTTGATATCTGTTTTGCAAACATGCGACTTATATTGGTTTGGTTAGGAATAGGTAAGATAATTTTTTTCTGCTTGAAGGCATTTAATTAACTCAAGTAGGTAACTGCACCAATTAGTTAAACCTTTTAAACAAATAAAATCATGTGGTCTAATTTTTTGTGGTATGATTTTGTATTAGAAAATGTATTTTAGTCATAAATCTATAGATTTAGAGATTTCTAGACCAAACTTTCCGAATTAAAAGTTTTTATGATGTAGTTTTGTCGCCTGAAATGAATAAAAACAGAGATCATATTATTTTAAAAATTGTATAACTGAATAGTATTTGTGATAATACGTTGTTTTATTATCTTACAAATATTACAAATGCAAAGGTGTGTTTTCTTTACGCAGCAATAGATGAACGAATCAACGTGATTTTTTTGCATAGAGATAGATAGAGGGCCTGATAGTGGCATAAATATGATTACTTTTTAACTTATTTTTTTTTTACTGTTGATAAGGAAATGTCCATGCGTGGTAAGGTGGGTACCACAGCTTGTAAATTTTATTACGAGAAAACCAATTATAGACAAACAAATCTTCAAGCACTTCAAACAAAATCGATCATCACCAATTATTTTGAAATAGCGTATTTCTATTTTCACCAAATCTCATCAGCGTTTTACTACAAAATTACACCAATCAAATTCCATAAAACCGGCCAGGGCCAATCATTACACCAACAACTTGAAATTTATAGCTTCCCTCAACAAAATATTTTAATACATCTTTCATCTCTTTATATTCATCGAATAAAACAAAATCAAACGATGTATTATTAAAATTTCAATGGAGATTTATTGTGTTTGTTTCATAACTTGTTAACAAGGTTAAGTCTATATGGGGGTCTATAAAAATAATTGCTCAGAAATTTGCCTTAGGTAGGACCACCCGCCAAAGAGAGTTGTTTTTGATTTAGTTTATTACTTTTGCTTTAAGTCGTAAATCATGGATTTGGTTTAGAAGACAGGCACTAATTTAATTTGTATTTTGCTCACGGCAAAGTCACCTTTGTAACATTGAGTTAGAATTAAGTAAATTAAATAATATTATTTCCAATTTAGGGAAAAATATTGTATAGTTAGGTATATTTTGAATAATAATAGTAAAGTAAAACATCTTGTTACATTTTTTACAGTATCTTCACAGTTATTTCGATTTTTCCTAAGTTTTGTAGCGCAATTAGACAACCTTAGTAACTTACTCTTAAAGCTGTTGCATCATTTTTGAATACTGGTGGTGCCATCTCTTAAAAACCAGTTGCAACGCTTGCACTTCTACTAAGCCTTATGGGAACTGGAAAGTATGGGAAAAACCATGGAGTTACTAACTTCTTGTTTGGAGCCGGCTTAAATGTTACTTAAATTTTGGAGTAACAGATTTCATATTAGGTATATTGACATATAGTATGAAATAAAATAAAAAAGTTATATGATTATTTACGGGATATTTACCGTGGTAAGGTTGTGGAATGAGCTCCCTATATTTCGGCGCAGTTACATGCACCATGTTCACGAGAAGACTGAAAAAGGCGGTTGGTCGAACAGTTAAAAAGTTAGGTGCAAACAAAACGATCTGCCCTCTTTCATAGTTTCAACCGTGATAGTTTAAAACAGTGTTTTATACAAATCAAGTTAATAGGTACCAAACAAAAAAACTTGGACAACTGCTTTTTAAACTGCCTTTTTGGTATGTTTCAAGTAAAAAATATATTAGACAACTACCTTTTTAACTTAATCTCGGATTAACAGTTAAGCTTCTGATCTGTAATAAAACTAAAATCTTGTGGAACAGAAGGAGTCAAGAGACAAAACAACTTACTTTTTTACATTACATTTACGGTTACATAAAAACAGTCAAAAATCAAAACAGACCATTTAAAAAATAATAAACATGACCGCATAGAGTAGATCTAATTTTAGAAGTCTAAAGACTTCATTCTATCTTTTTAGCGAAGTTTTTAATGCAACTAACTTTT
The DNA here is from genome assembly GCA_932305915.1 of Agriopis marginaria. Taxonomy (NCBI): domain Eukaryota; kingdom Metazoa; phylum Arthropoda; class Insecta; order Lepidoptera; family Geometridae; genus Agriopis; species Agriopis marginaria. Next base: position 11,963,409 of record OW029926.1, on the reverse strand, counting down.
CACCAATATTTCAACAAGAACCCCGTTCTATTTCTACGTTATATTTTTAATTACTCCACCCAGACCAGTTCTAGAGTTCAAAAGCTCAGTATTTTTCGCGCTCCGACAGAAACTGCTTTCGTAACATTCAAAACGTAGTAAGTACGTGAGAAGTGAGATAAGTTTGAATTAAATTAACTTAAATAGCACCGAAGTGACCTGAAGAATAATTTAACTGTGGCTCTCAGTTGCTAATGAAGAATAGTACTCTCCAGACGCCTGTTTGCGATGAACTTACCCCATTAAGATATTATAACCTTGCGTCTTTGCTTGCTGTTGTGAATGCTAAGAAGCTGAATGGAGATATTAAAGATACATTTTGAAAGGACAAACGGATTTCTCTTGAAAACTTTTGTTTTATTTCTACGCTTCTAAACATGAAATACTACGGATCCCTAAAAAGTATTGTTTTTATTTGCATTGCTTCTGTTGCGGTCTCACGGTGTAAAATGATCTAATTTATAATAATAATAACTCATTTATAAATCTAACTATAACTGTTTTTGTTGTGTCAATGTTAGCTTGTATTTTATATAGTTAAAAAAGGTTATGCTACGAGTACCACAGAGTTAAGTATCCTACAATCCAGCCGCTTAGATAACACGTCTGACAGTTGCAATAAAATTGTAAAAATCTGAACGATTTTTTTCTTATTATTTTATTGTAGTAGGTATAAAGATAAAGATAAATATTATTGTCTTTATATTTATCTAATCATACACAATCATACACACTACTATTACTAATTTAAAAACTCAGGTGGGTTAATATATTTGTCACTTTGTATCATGTTTTGTCTATTATATTTATCATGGTATATTGGCTACCTACAAGCTTACCTGCAAAAAGTTGAGCAGTCGCACTGTAGGTATATAAAACCCTCATAACCTGGCTGCACCCCAATGCAGACGGGTAGAAGATTTCATCCTCGAAAAAATAGGTATAAATATCTAGAACAAAACACAATTAGGAATTTCAACAACAATTTTATATCGTATCCAAAACATTGCTCACACAAACTTACGTATCAAACTTTACGCATAGATAATGAAAATTTTGCAGAATATAATTTAATAAATCACGTACAGATTCGATCGAATAGTCGAAACAAACAATTACAACAGTTTATTACAATAAATAATATTAATCGAATTTTATCTCAGTAACCAACGTTACAGAGATACATATATATCAATCTGTTATCTAACAGATAGAAAATAATTAGAAGTTGTTTAATTATTCTGGTTTTTGTATTAAGATAATGTTCCAATTTGAATGGAATTTATAGGCTTTTTGTTGGTGATAGCGGCATTTTAATGTATCAATTTCCAATGTTTGGTTGAGTTCAGATATTTATAGTGGCATCGTTCGTATCTTCAATGGTTCAAATATAAACCAAGAAAAATTATTCGAATTATTTTTTACTGTTAGGTCTTGAAATAATCAATTTCTAGCTCCGAGATTTTCTGCTATTTTATAATATTTCATTTGTTTTTAGCCGTCTTCTGGATGAACAAGATTTACATGTTTTGAAAATGATTTCCACAACTTTTTTATGCCATAGGTGGCAAACAAGCAGACGGACCGTCTGATGGTAAGCAGTCACCGTCACCTATGGATACTTGTAACACCAGATGCATTACAAATACGTTGCCAACCCTTAAGGACTCTAATAACTCGCCTTTTGAAGAACCTCATGTTGTAGCTTCACGTTGTATTGAACACGTCTACCCCAACGGTTATAGTTTCTGTGACAGATACATTGCCAACCATAAAAAAATTATGAATATCCTATTGAAAAGTTATAGATACTCGCATATGCCGCAGCAGAGAGCTCACTCCATATATTGCAAGTGTGATACAAAAAAGATCGCGTAAAAACGTAGAGCGGAATTACCACAGATCTATGGACATATGGATGAGCTTTAAGGCGATGGTAACTAGTGCAATGATAAAACCACGACGCCGGCTTCAGATGGAACAGTTCTTCAGAACATTGGTACTTAAGTTTGGCAGGACGAAATTATATCAAAATTAGCGCTATAGCCTTAATGACTTGCTAACATATTCCGCGTAAATAGCCTCTCCAACAAGATCCTGTCTTACCTGTCCCTTATTCTAACTTAATCCCACCTTATTTGCAAACTCATTAACAACAGCCTCAAACTTGTCAAGGCCCGCAGAATACTAAACCCCAAGTTAAATAGTCACTTCTCACCCAAAAGGGTCAAATAGCTTTAAGGGGAAGCTTGATATTCTTTAAAAAAATGGGACGGTCATTCAGCGTCTGTGTAGATATTATTAGAATACGAGAGCTCACATCAGAACAAAATTACTTGTAATACGTCATATTGATTCTAGCAGCAACAGATATAGTTTCAGGATAAAAAGTGTGCTATGTGTCAATCCATATATATCCATATATATAATCCAGGTATATTAAAACTACTTTAACACCTGATAAGTTATTAGACTGATAATTTTTAATTGTCTTAAAAAAGCTGACCTTAAATAGAGCTGATTACCGTTTTAAATAAAATTAAAATGTGATTCAAATATAAGAAGATTTAAGAATTTTAATGTTTTGCAAAAAAAGAGCACCGTACCTATAAATGACATCTTTTAGATTCCCTACATTCCATTTGAATGGCTGCTAAAGTTACAAATCAGAGGTGTGGAACTCCTTCTGCGTCAATTTTTCTGAACAGGTACAATCTAGGGCCATAAAAAAATATAGGCACTAGCCAGGAAAGTGTCCTAAATCTTCGATTACATCATGCTTCCCATCAAGTGAGATTGTGGTCAATTGCATATCAATTCCACAAAAAAACTTGTGAAATTAAACTAAATTCTCACTGATGTGTACCGACCCCTTAACATAATTTCGTGCCTTCCTTTACAAAATGTAACAAGATGCTTCTAATTTAGCCATTGAGTCCACTTATGTCCCCTGCGACTACTTGATCATCCTCGGATTCATCAGAGATCCGGTTCAAAGGAAATTCGGGATTCAGTCATCTGACACGAGTGTGTTAGGGTCTTGGGCCCTTGTAAGTACTACAAGGCATTCGAATTGTTTGGAAGGGTTTAGTAAGTGATCAAATGTTTATGACGAAGATATGATGCAAATTGTGGAGCCGTAATGATGAGGAAGATCGCTTTTAGCACTAAAGCCACCAGTTGTAACACAGCTTGTTGTTTTATGATTTCTATGAAACGTCTGGTGTAATTAATAAGTTTTTTACCTATAGTTATATCTATGAAAACTAAAACAGAAAGAAAATACATAGCTGAAATATAAGAGATTGCTCAATGGCTACAATTTTGAGGATTTGCTACTATATTTGCACGTTTTTTGGCAAGAGTACCCGAAGCTATAATCTGGGTGTCAGTGAAATGGTTCCTTCTAGGCAAGTGTGCTCCATCAAGTAAAATGGCTGACAAGATCAAGCCTAAATTTCAATAAAAATAAAAACCGGCCAAGTGCGAGTCGGGCTCGCGCACTGAGGGTTCCGTACCACCACAAAATTCAATAACAAAATTACCAGTTATAACATGGTAATGAACAGAAATTTGTCACCGACTCGCACTTGGGCATTATTTATTATTTGTTGTTATACTACAAAGTATGTACTATAATCATGCTAAGTTTGACCCTTGTACATAGTACCGTTTTTACATTAGAGCTAACATAAAAATACGTAAAAAATACGTTTGTGGTATGGGGAACCCCCTCCCTTTGTTTTTTATTTTGGCTTTTTTATTATTTCTTAGTCAATCCGCTGATAGGTAGGACAGACAGACATGCCAACAGACAGACAAATGAAGTTCTGATCACCGTTGTAAAGCTGATAAAATAATTGATAATTTTTAAGTACTTCTTATACACTATTAAATATTTTAATTCAAGAGAAAAAAATATTCAATACGTAATTTAATTTGAATTTCTACGGACTAGTTTTCTTTCATTAGTTCACAGCCATTATTAAATACTTAGCGACCAATTAAACAATTACGTTCAGCGCAGCCCTGCAATACTTTTATTTACTTTTAATTACTAAAGCAAATGGACAGCAAACAGGTCAGCAGTTCAAACAGGGTTGTCATTAGCCGCCAATCACGGTAATGTATGCAGAATGTCATTCCGGGAATCGTGTTTTGGGACATTGTTCAATAATCTATGACTAGTATCTATCTATGATATAACTAGCGGTCCGCCCCAGCTTCGCACGGGTATAGGTTATAGCCTATGTCACCCGGGGATAGTGTAGCTTCCCGTCGGTGAAAGAATTTTTCAAATCGGTTCAACAGTTTGGGAGCCTATTCAATGCAAACAAACAAACAATCAAATCTTTCCTCTTTATAATATTATTAGTATAGATTATGTCTCTAATTTGCCTGAGTAGAGGGCAGTTAAATACTACTTTTGAAAAACACAATCATTTCGTAATATTACGAAACATTTCAGACCATTTGATAGCCCGTTGGTCGAGTTGGTAGTGAACCTGCCTTCTGAGCTTGGGGGCGTGGGTTCGATTCCCACCTAGGACAAACATTTGTGTGATGAACATTTGTATTTGTTCTATATCTGGGTGTTAATATCTATTTAAGTATGTATTTAAACCTATATATGTATATATATCAGTATCTGGCAGCCATATCACAAGCTTTGCTTAGTTTGGGGTCAGATGACCGTGTGTGCAAAAATGTCCCGAATATTTATTTATTATTTATTCATTTGGCCCTCTCCTCCGACCGTCTTTGACATTGATTAATTATCGGCAAATAGATAGATAGATAGATAGAAACTCTTTATTGTGTACACCAGAAATAAAAATTACAACGCGATAGAAAACACTTACGAGCTAGTGCCACAAGTGGCGGCCTTATCGCTAAAAGCGATCTCTTCCAGGCAACCGTTGGATGGAAATAATTTACGTAACAGAATCGACAGAATAGCTTTATCGTATACGTGCGCGTGAGGCATTCACCAAGCTACGCAAAAATTTCATCATCATCATCAGCCAGAAGACGTCTACTGCTGAACATAGGCCTCCCCCTTTAACCTCCACACTGAATGACAGCCTGCCTTTTACATCCACTGGATGCCCGCGACTCTTACAATGTCGTCGGTCCATCTAGTGGGAGGCCTCCCTACGCTGCGTCTTCCGGTTCGTGGTCTCCACTCCAGAACCTTTCTTCCCCATCGGTTATCGGTTCTTCGCAAAAATGTGGATATGTATTATTATGGATATATTTTTCTATAGTCTTCCATTCGTAAGGAAATGGTAAGGGACAAATTTTTCAGTAAGTCATCATCATCATCATTTCAGCCATAGGACGTCCACTGCTGGACATAGGCCTCCCCCATCAATCTCCAAAAGGGCCGGTTGGAAGCGGCCTGCATCCAGCGTTTCCCTGCGGTCTCTTTTGGGTCGTCTGTCCATCTTGTGGGTGGACGTCCTACGCTGCGCTTACCAGTCCGTGGTCTCCATTCCAGAACCTTTCGGCCCCATCGGCCATCTGTTCTGCGTGATATGTGCCCTGCCCACTGCCACTTCAACTTGCTAATCCGGTGGGCTATGTCAGTTCAGTAAGTAGATATATCTCAAAACTTAATCATATTACCATAGTTACAATCTGGGTGTCTTCAAGTCACGATTGAATTGGTTTCATTTATACAAGCGTGCTTCATCATCGACCACATAGGCAAATTGGTCAAACGCAAACCTATTCCTATATAATCATTAAAAAAAATAGATATAATTGTAGAATATATGTACTTTCTTTTATCTTTTTTGTGCGTGCAGAATCTAAATTTTTGAGTTAGGTACTTTTATCTTTCTTATATTGATATATCGGTTTTTAATCTGCTATCTGTATAGAATACCATGGTTATTTTTAGTCGATGTTGCAAAGTTATATATTATAATTATCAATCAAATACGTCTCTTGACCCAAAGGTGAAAAATAATACCCATACTTGACTCACCAATTTAAAAGACCAGAAAGGTTTTCAAATACAAGAACATTTCGTATTACTTTAATGCTGCCATTTTGTTACCCCTCAACTTTCTTTATTTTGCATGCTGCTTACATTATTATAACAAACAAAGGCAACGCCTACAATAATAACTCTTTACGAGCATTACGAAGAGTCCAGGTCAAGTTACAAAATTCAATTTCTTTCAACAGTCGCCAGCTTGGGAATTGTTTATAGTTACTGCGGTTTAAAATAACCCAGTTTTGGAATTGTACGTTCAATTGTATCAACTGATTTGTGAATTGAATGTAGTAAGTTTAAAGCTCAAGGTTAACTTAATAAAATCAGAAACATTGATTTAGAGATATCATTATCCTTTTTTATGGTTTACAGGGCGTTTGACCATAACTTCTCAATTCGCGGTGTTGTTTTCTATGAATACGAATGCGACTCATCTAAGATATAATTATCACCTTTAAATAGGTCTCTGAAAATGAAAGTATGGATTAACATTTTTAGTTCAGGTGTATCGTTTACGAAATTTATATAATTCACCAAAATACCGTTGTCACTTTTTTGTTAAGGTTCTTCTTCGTTATTTTTTGTCTCTACAAAAGTAGTAACGCTATCTTCATCTAGATTAATTTAAAGGCAGCAAATGGCCTGTCTAGGTACTTATCTCCAATGCAAAAATATCATATGAATTCAACCATTAAACAGTAACAGTGAGTTGCAGGGCATGTTGACACGCAACAAATTTTCACATGCTAAATGTACACTTACAAGTACTATGATACTCGCACAAGTACAATAATACTCTTCTGAGAAATCACTTCATTTACTACCAGTTTTGTTTCTTGTCACCGCACAAGTTCATTCTGCAAACTTGCATAGGATGAATCGGAACAAGTTGAGTCAAGTGCATTGATTAATTGAACAGTGTACGAGACGCAGTATTGGACGAGATCAAATGGCAATTTAGATTACGTGGAAACGGTAAACGTATTCTGTGAGTTGATGTGGCATGAGCTACAAAATAGTGATTGTGGCCGAGCGGTAGCATGTGCGCTTTACAATCTAACAGCACCGGGTTTGACCCTCAGCCCTGCCCCAATTACTGTTTAGTATTTAAACTTAAATAAATGATGAGCAATTTGTATATGTCGAGTTTCTAGTGTTATTCCGCTTCTGTTTGTAGAAGCGGAATTACACTAGAAATTCGACATATACATAATTAAAAATGGACTTCCGCAAAGTAACGCCTGATTCAATCAACTAAATGATGTGCACTTTACGATGCCATTGTGGGTGACGTGATATGTGGTTATAGGTAGTTAATATTGAAACGGAATTTATGAAGTTGATTGAATTTATTTGGATTTTTAACAGTAGAAAGAACATAGAAATTAACGGTAACAATTAAAATATAACAATTGGCAAGAGAAAAAGTAACAAAAAGTAAGCGCGCGTACAAAATGCCGGCAACTCGAACCGCGCCTTGGAGCGAGTGTCCGGCGGCCGCGCCGGTCGCCGTCACAGTTACCTGCGTAGTTACTACGAGGGCCTAAGCAAAACCAGGTTCATCGGAGGCAGAGTGTGCCATTAGCGGCAGCGATTTCATAAATATATTTAATATAATATATACTGGTTTTGCCGAGGTGCGTGAGTTAGCACGCCATACCATCCTTTAAACAACTATGAAATAAAAACATCGTGAGGAATCTGGTATGTACAAGAACCTTAAAAAAGTTCAAAGACATGATATTCACCAACATACACAGGGCCAGCATGGTGGATTAGGGCCCACCCTTTCTCTCTGAGAGAAGGCCTAGCAGTGGGAACATAACAGGCCGATAATGCTAATGGTCTAAAAAAAGTTGCTGGGTTGTAAAAATTACACGTTTGTTTACTGTGCAACTCTTTTAAACTATGTCTTGAATACCGACATACATTTAGGTAGGTAGAGACCACCAATAGATTGAATAATTAAAGTCAAAACTCGAAAAAAAAAAGGCGTCATCATAATACTAAACATAGAGCAATAAGATTTGCTCTAAGATTGGAACGAGTAGTGTATAAAATATTGAGTTTATATTCACCAGCAATCTATAACAGATTGAAAAAGGTTATAATTATTGTGCCTTAAAACTAAGTTAGAACTCATAGACGATTCATGAAATGAAAACGATGAAATTGTAACAATATATTATATTACAATTTCATCTTTACAATATGCAAATTATGTGATAGAACCTTTAGAAGGTCCATATCCTGTTTCAGTCTCAGTCACCGCACTAACTTATCACACTTCAAATAAATACAAACACGACTAACGAAGTGCTGAAGGAAAGTTAAAAGCGTATAGTAAGGAAGGAGTGCAATCTTAGTGATCTTACTACTGACTTTATATTTCGTTCGTTCGAGTAATTTCAAAGAAGAAAAATAAGTACTGACCAGTCATTCTCAATTTTTAACTGATGACTATTTTAGAAATGTAGAAATCTTCTGAATTTAGGAATGAGAAAGCGTGTTTTGTTTATTTATAGAGAACGAAGTGCTGAAGGAAAGTTAAAAGCGTATAGTAAGGAAGGAGTGCAATCTTAGTGATCTTACTACTGACTTTATATTTCGTTCGTTCGAGTAATTTCAAAGAAGAAAAATAAGTATTGACCAGTCATTCTAAATTTTTAACTGATGACTATTTTAGAAATGTAGAAATTTTCTGAATTTAAGAATGAGAAAGCGTGTTTTGTTTATTTATAGAGAATATTTTTAATACCAAATTTTCATTTTTAACCGATTTCAGAAAACGAGGTTCTCAATCCGACTGTTACTGTGTTTATGTTATTTATGCGATATCTTCTCCAATTATGACCATATTTAAGTTTTTTTTTTATTTATACTGTGATACTACTAAAGTTTCACCATTTCTTTCGATGAATGCCGGTCTTCCACCATCTCTTGCCAACCTCTTCGGAATGAGTCATGATAGTCACGCCAATGTTTTTTAGGTCTTCCTTGACTGCGTCGCCCATCAAGCAGTCACTGTGTGAAGATCATAGCCCACTTTTTTTATTGAATACGCTATTATATTAAGAGGCTTCATTTAAAGTAAACGAAAACATTCAACCTCTAAGGATGGAAAATTAGGGGATGAATTACCTTTGTTAAGCATCCCGTAAAGTTAGTTGCGTTGTAATGTTTTTTTCTATAAATTCGTTTCGCATTGGTTTAGCCACGTTTTTTCAAACTTTTTTGTCAATGTATTTGCTTGATGATAATATTTAGTTACACTATCGAGGTAGATGAACAAGTTACACATTGGAACGCCACCATAAACGAAGGATTAACTTTAGAGTTTTCGTGGTAAAGTTACTGAATTTATTAATGTTAACGAAGCGCTCGCCACTTCATTAAATCATATCAGACCGAGCGTCTAAAAATTTTACTTGTCGCGACAAATACCTATTTTAAGACTTGGTTTCCCTTTTCTTTATATTAAGTACCTATTTACTTTGAATTTGGTTCCACTATCAAAAGTGGTATTAATTTGTTCTGCTGAATTATTTCTTTTTTTTTTTAAACGATGACAAGGGTTAACTTATAATTATTATTATTCAATGGAATAATTATGGCTTCCAAAAAAAACCTTTTAATAAACCTTAAACCTTTAACCTTTTTTTTAAACCTTTTAATATTTAAACTTTTTTTTTTTTTAAGATTCTCGTGTATTAATGTCAATTTTATTTCTGTTCCGAAGCAACTTCCGACGAAGTGTTTATAGTGCATTCATTAAAATTTCTCCGAGGACAAATGATTGAGAGCACCATTTGTATTATGACATCATTGCTTATTTAAATCACGTGCTTTATCATTTTAAATGACACCAAGTGCTTTGTTTTCGGTTCATTAACCTCATGAAGCGATCGCGTAGGAACCCTAATTGAATAAAGCTTGAATATCATCTTTTACAAGAGTTACAGGAGCAACATGACTTAACTTCGCACGCTGATTGTTGTAAGGAATCTTAGGGTTAAATGATTTAACCTATTGTCTCATTCTCTCATTCCTGTATATATCATTAGCATACCATCATGTTTCTTCATTAACTACAATATTTATGAGAATGCAAATCATATTTCTTACGTAAAATTTCATCGACATATTTTTACTGTGGCCTACTTTGATATTTCCAGCGGATTTTTCATCGTTCCTATTTTTATAATCCAAGGGCAATTCAAATAATGTGAAACCGATGTTTTCCACGTGATCTCCACTACATCTTAAAGTGTTATCTCAACAACTGCCATTATTATTGAACCTTGGCATAATTTTTAGTATCATAACAGATTGCATTTCATATTTCACAATTATCGTATTTACTTATGATAGATTTGGAAGATGGTCTTGTATAAATAGTCAAACACTTGACGTTAAAGATTCGCTATTATAGTGCTCGTTAGTGCAGCAACTATTCAGATGATATATGTCACGATTTCTTTTTTCGATAGTTCATTTAGTATCAAATGGATGTCATTATGCTCATTCATAGTTGGTATCGTATGGTGCTCATGTCAACTACTGTATTATGTTTGATATATGCAGCCTTGGCACAGTTAGATTATTTATGAACTGGTATCTTTTCAGTATAAATCACCGCTATTATTGTATGTTTATGATGTTATTGATGCTTTATTAAGAATAAAAATTAAGGCATCTTGCGTCATTACTGCCTCGTTCTCATGTAGCGTTATCTTCAGAAATTATTTAAAGGCTTTTCTTATCACTGCGTTGACAGATAAAAAGATGGTATCTCATAGTTTCGGTTTACTGCTTAATTAATGTTGACTGTGGCATAAAAAGCCGACATTTGGACAATCGAGATACGGCAAATCTGTGATGGTGTAACGCCGTACACCGAACCGGTATATCGTAAACATAATCATAGGAACTATAAATTTAATAGTCTCATTTATACGTAATAAAACCAACTATAAAGATTCAATGTGGTGTCTCACGCACGGTTTTTGAGTCAATGAGCTAAATCGGCCACAATTGAATCCATAGGTTTGACGACACCGTGAAGAATCGGTCAGAGTCATGTTACAAAAGATTACGTCCGTCTCTCTGTTGTTGATCCGTCTTGAGTGCATGACTGTAAGCTTGGGTAATAAATTCCGACTTGCAGGTCACATGCTTTTTACGCTTTGCAATGATTGTAACAGGCCATATTTTTCTCGTGTGTATATATTTTGTAACATTGCGGTCATCTTTTTGTGATTGGACGTTATTGTTGAGTTTAAAATCTTGCGACATATTTGCAAATAGTAAAATTTGTACTAACCAAATTGGGCTACCAAAAAAACTCTACTTGTTGGTTAATTTTATCATTATCAAATCTCATTGTGTCATTCATTAACTTTAAAACGTTACAATATCAGTCGTGGTAAAAACAATTTAGGTACATTTATTTAAAATCTCAAGAAACCATTTTCCAGCAGAATTTATTTTTAAAAGCAGTTAGAAGCGTCAAAGGCACGGGACGGCGCGTGGCCGGTAACCACTCGAGCTCGTCTCGTTTGGTGGTAACCGCAGAATTATGCGCTTGAGCGCCCTGTAATGAGACAAGGGTGGACACGTTTCACAGTGATGTGGGACTTTTGATTCTGGGAGATCTTGATTCTCATTAAATTTTAATGAGAATTAAGTAGTAAATTTTGCTGATAATTCTGGAAAACATTGTCATTATGGTCCAATAAAAATTAAAAAATTAAAAAAAACAAGTAGTTAAATCCGCTAAAAGTAAGTCGGGCTTGTACATTGAAGGTACCATATCACCACATGATACAAAAACTTATTATAATATAATTATTATTTTGTTATTTTATAGTCTGTGTCATGCTGTGTTGGGTTTCTTCCCTATCTTGCGCGTGAACTTGCGCAAGACAGAAAATAATATAATCTTTTAATATCGGAGGCTAAGATTTTTTTTTGGGTCATTGTGTCAATATAATATCTACTTGCTAATCTAGATATTGATTTCTAAAGAAAATTTCTTAATTTGCTTGCACTCTGTTTAAGCCTTTTCCATTATATGCATAAATTGTTTTAGATTACAGTCTCCTAATTATTATTTTAATCCTTTTGATCAACAATAACATATTAAAATTTGTCCTTTTCTATTAGAGTAGCGTGGTCGCCATATAAAATGGGTGCAGAGAAACGGTTGAGATCAAAAACACAGACCGCAAATGAGTTTCGGAATCAACTTGGAAGGGTACACCTTTCTTTGTACAGTGATTATAGCAAATTGCGAGTAACGGATGCTTACAATCTTGTTTTTGCTCAAACATCATTAAAATTGTGGACGCGGATCGTAAAATTGTGAGTCATCTTTGAACTTGGAAAATGGTTCAGGAACCAATTAACACAACGTCCTTGCCAATTAATGAAATAAAGAAACACTAATGATAAGGTCTCAGCTTTTTAGGTGCTTCCGGTATTCGAGTCATTTTAACACTTTTCTTACAATATATTTTTATAATTTTAATTCTAATTCTAATTCTAATTGAAGAAAAAAATGGAAACTAACAGTACGGTTTTGATAAAACTTATTTAATGTTAATGAATTATATATAAATTAAAAATACTATTTTTGGAGCTTCTTTACATATTTGAAAAAAAAAAATTACAATAATACTGTTTTAGGAGAAAAAAACGCGTCTAATATCAGTATTGCTAATTTAAATACACTATTTACCATATTTTTTTCAAAAAAAGCCCATTTAGGAGACCACTAGTCTTGAAAGCGTGAGGTCGAGGGTTCAAACCCTGGGCCTGTACCAATGAGCTCTTTGGAGCTTATGTATTGGATTTTCATACCACTGGCTTTTCGGTGAAGGAAAACATCGTGAGGAAACCTGCATACGTACGGAGAAGAAATTCAATGGCGTATGCGAATCCACCAATTCGCACTGGGCCAGCGTGGTGGATATGGCCCAATCACCCTTTCGGGGGTAGGCTGAAAGTCCAGCAGTAGACTGTTAAAAGGCTGATTATTATGATGATGACTTACCATATTTTTTTCAAAACTTGACGAGTAATTTTCGTATTATTAGACTAGTTACTATACGTTTTTTTTAAGAGCATTTTTAAAGCTTTACTTTTATTAAAACATCAGTGTTGTGCCACACGCTCGAGCTGTCATTCCAATCGATTCACCATAAAGTCATGTTCAATCTATCGAGTAGGAAACCCGATAGTCCTTGGTGATCGAATGACCAGCCCCGCAGAGCCTGTGTAAACGGTAGCTGAGATCACGTGACAAAGTCCCCCGCTGCGTCCACAGATTAATTTTCTTCGTCTCAAAATTTCACCTTTCCAAGACATCTCTCGAGTTGACACTTGCGATGCCCTTTTGTGTCCGCAGGGGTCCAAAATCAATGAAGCGTTTTATAAAATTGGTGCAAATTTGAAATCTAATATTGAAGGTCTGACGCCTTTTGTTTTGACATGTTTTGATGCATTTTGATACATTGTTCATGATATTTTGACCACCAAGAAAAAAATGGCTCATCTTTATCTATCTTACTAATATTATAAACGCGAAAGTTTGTATGTATAGATGTATGGATGTTTGTTCCTCTTTCGTTCGATCCGTTGTTCCGTTCAGCGGATCGACCTGATTTTTTGCATGGGTATAGTTCAAGAGCTAGATAGTGATATAGGTTACTTTTCATCATCATCATCACCATTTTTCATCACTACGCAGATGAAACCGCGGGGCGCAGCTAGTATTATATAAAGGTGACGACATGACCACGACCGATTTAAATGTCAATTTAACGAAATTCAAATGTCAAATCGTTAGGAAAATTTAGTAAATGATGTAGTGATTCAATTTGTGACACAAGCCAGCCCAAGTATTTTTTTTAGTAACTTGGTATTTTTGAAATTGTGTCATGAAAAAGGACACATTCTTATAAATTATAACCAACAGGATTACAATAGAATTCTTATTTGCTTTAGTGACAGCAAGCTCTGTTGTTCTCCAGTTTCCTCAGTTTAGTGACGTCATAAAAAATTACATCATCCGCTGTTCTTTCACGGTCTTAACTGCAAAAAAACTGTACTATTTCCGTCTGGTGCATTGGTACGGGAAATAACTGTTTTTCTAAGCTTAGAACATATTACGAGCTTTTATCTACAGCAGGCTTAGATTTAAAAAGGCTTTAGTTTTAAAAGACCTTATTAATAATAGTACCAATATCTTCGAAAAGTCTTAAATTACTCAAATTGTTATGTCATTATCAGCCTATCATGTTCTGTCCGCTGGGACATAGGCCTTCTCTCAGAAAGAGAGAGAGAGAGAGAGAGAGAGGATGGGCTCTAATCCACCACGCTGACCGAGTGCATCTTGGTGAATGTCATATGTTTTTGAACTTTTGAGTGTCTTGGACATACCAGTTTCACACGATCTTTTTCTTTACCGTTGTTGAGCAATAGCATCGAAACTGCACATAATTTACTTAAGTATTTAATAAATCATTGGTGCAAGAGAATCGAACCAGGTACCGAAATAGTAATGTACTTTTCTACATTCCATAGCATCTTGAAGAGGCGCGCAATTTGGTGGTTGAAATTTTGTCTACCGTAATTTTAAGAAATTATTTTCAAACAAAGTGAAACGATTAGAGAAAAAAAAGTGTTATAAGGAATTCCATAAACCCGGAGATATTTGAGACACTAATCAAAATTTATTGTTTATTGAGAAAGGAAAAAAAACAGGAATCGTAAGCTACCTAAAAATACTCTCCCATCCTATCTAATTTTTGTCATATATTAAATTAAAATGAGTATAAGTCGGTTTTTATGGCCACGCTTTTGACACAAAGTGAATTAAATTCTTATAAGCCGATGTTGTTTAATATATTGCCACGAGAATAGTCTAATAGGCATTTACGTGTTCCTTATTCTTATAGAGGTGACAAATGGACCAATTGTCTTTGGAATTATAATGGAGTTTATTTTTAAAACTCCTTGAGGATCTAACCTTTATCTACGAACAAAGACAATAACTGGAAAACAAGATTCGGTATTTTAAATCTATTCTAATGCGGAATCTAAAATATCTGCTATATTATGGTATTTTTTTAATTTTTTTGAATTAACAACTATTATAATAATAACTAGGTAAATATTATGTTGTTTTGCTTTATTTAGAATCAAATATAAGAACAATTGAGTCGAACTATAACTAATGATTCAATGTCACCCTCCAGTTTTTGTTTTCGACATGTGACAAAGTTCATATTAGAAATGATTTCGGGCTTGACAACGGCTACGAATATAAAGGTGACTATTATTTAATCTGTGATAAAAGGGTGATTCTTCCGGATGTTGCATTTGTCGTGATGCTCAGATGCATCTGCGTCCTGCTAGGGTCAGTTCTAATTTGATTGCTTTATTATGTTTTTGGTTTATCGTCAAAACTTATTTGATTAGGTACTTTAACTTTTATTGTGCGTACTATGTTTTGTTAGAATTTAATGTTGAAATGAATTTACTGATCCTTGCCTAATATTAACATTTTTAACTATATCTAACCTTTATTTCGGCTAAATTAACACTCTTTGGCACAAATGCAATTTTCATATAGAGATCCGCAGCTACCAAAAGTTAAAATATTTTAGACAAGTCACCAGTGTCCTACATAATTTATTGATCAGATAAAATAGCATATTATTATGACTTTTTAAATTATAGAGTGCTAGTGCAAAGCTATAATTTTTAAACGCTTAAGATATTTTATAAAGAAAACCTCAAATAAGCTAGCCCTGCCAATAATGGTACACATGAAATTCTTCCCCCGTCTAGACGATTCGTTCCAGTCAAGCGCAACGAAAGGTCGACGCGCGTCAAGTCCAAGCCACGCGCTTGAACTTCCACTGGATTACCAGGCATTGTGACAACCCTAGCTACAGCATCTAGTTTATATATTAAACCTTAACATATAAGCGTAAAGTTCAAAATAAACAACTTCAAGTATGGGAGAAAGTTTACTAGTAACAAATTAGGATGCAAAGAAAGATTTATGATAGAATGATTTGCGTAGGGATGGTACAGCATATTTGTAACAGAAGATAAAGCGTAATTAGTTAAACTAATGAAGCGGGCAATTTTTCAATGTTGAGAAAGAACTATGGAGTAGACAAAATGAAAACATTTGATAAAAAAGTACTGGTTTTACTTCTGAGGGTATATTTACGAGGAAAATAGATGTTTTCTAAATTGATTTGAAGTGCAACTATCATAAAAATAGAATAAGCTGTAGGTATCTAATACAGCCTGTATTGGATACCAAGTAAGACTCGATTTCTTATTAGAAAAAATATCAACCAGTCTTATTAGAGGAGGTGAGATTTTTTACTGCAAAACTTTTGGGAACGTTGCCTACTTAATTTAGATAATGTTTTGTCTAATGAAACGAATACAAAATTTTTCAACCAATCTAAACAAATATAATCTCATATACGTTTATGAAATTAGTTCTGTTTAATATTTTAGTGTTTATTTTTGTACATAATTAATATTGATTTTAAGTCGTTTAAATTCGTTTTTACAATGTGTTTTTTTTTGTTATTACGTTTATGACTTGATATAAAAGTCCAAATTTTGAGCCATTATACGATTAAGTATTTAAATCTTTAGATATAAATATATTTTTCTCTCTAAATTTCAAGTGAAAAAGATAGTAATTTATTAGACAAAACAATGTCCAAATTAAGTAATACGCAAAGTGGACCGGAAAAAGGCCCAATTAAAGCATCGCCTTTGATTTGGGTGGATATTTATTTTTCGCAGTACGACCTCTGATGCCCATAGGGGTTCGACCCACAAGACTGGCGCACCATGCGTAGCGATTCGATTAGGGTGAAATGCTAGGGAGAAAATCTGACGGTGCAACACATAAAATCTAGATTATCAACTCTTATTGCTATTGTCAAAAGGTCTAAAATTATCTGAAAAAAATTAAATCAAAAGCTCAGTCGGTATGTCATTTCATTTCATACACAACACTCCCAAAATAGATCGGTGACGAGTGCTTCACAGAGTACCATTTCGGAAAATGGAATTGCTTTGGGCGTCATTTCGGCGTCTTTTTATGACATTTTTAAGGCACTATTACGAAATATGAAGTAAGAAAACATTAGAACATTGTTCTAAAAGCAAAACTGTGTCGTTCAACAATCGACTGTTCATAAAGGCACGAACTACTAGGTACGTAACAAAGAGGTCTAATTGGACATTGATAATTTTAGAGATTAAGCACGAATAGAGGGCAATGGTGCCAATTTGTGATGTCTAAGGGCTGTTACAAAGGCTATTAGTGAGGTATACATGGGTGCATTCCATGCTCTCGATTTTGACAACTCAAAACGTCGTCGTGAGATGTCGCCACGGATACCAAGACCTATGGTCACGACAATGCATGTGAATGTCGTTGCTAACTTTGTATGCTAGTTGGTAACTAATAACATTGTGCAAATTTCTAGCTATGTATACAATCATTGAAGATCTCGCAAACTACTTGACTTTCGAAGCTGAAACAACAAGTAGTAAATGACAGTTGATTAAATCAGGCGTCACTTTGCGGAAGTAAATTTTTAGGGTTCCGTACCCAAAGGGTAAAAACGGGACCCTAATACTAAGCCTACAATATCTGTCTGTCTGTCTGTTCGGCTGTTTGTCTGTCTGTCCTACCTATTAACTGTTATATATTTCGAACCGTATTAGATAACCAACAGAAATGTTCACAGAATATGAAATTTTACAGTGGATTAATTAAGAAATAATAAAAAAGTCAAAAAGTTAGAACGAAAGAGGGCCGGTACAATAAACGTATTTTTAACCTATTTTTTATATTAGCTCTAATGTAAAAACGGTAATACAGCGTCCAATTTGCTATGATTACACTACACACTCTAAAGTATAACAACAAATAACAATTCAGTGCACGAGCCCGACTCGCCCTTGACCGGTTTATTTATTTTGTACATGACGAGTCTCTAGTGTAATTCCGCTTCTACGTCACTTCGAGTACAATAAGGGTTTTGGGATAAATATTTTTTTTCTTTAGATATTTGTGATGCTAGTTTTAATTACATAAAAGATTAAAAAAATACCGAACCTATAAAAAAAAATCTGTAACAAAAAATTCGTTATAATAATTTGTACTTTTTTGAAATAAAATATTTGATACTTTTAGCATTAATATGAAATGTAATGATGATGATGATGATTGCACGGGATCACATTTATTTTTATTTTTATCGTAGGCAAAATCAACTGTTTTATTATTCACATCAAACTACTTTTCTACTTATACAATTCACATCTCTATTATTACGTTGTTTAAAAAGAGTTCATAAAGGTGCATCCCGCAGTCAAATAACAGATTAGAGTGTTATCAACGGGTCAATCTGTATTTTCCACAGTTGAGTACGAAAAAATGAATTTGTTTGCTTCGAATTGAATCGGAATGAAATGAACGGTTCCCCTAAAAAGCGAAATGGGGAGTATGAGTGTCAATGTAATGGTATGTCAGTATCAAATCTTTTACAAAATTTAAAAGTATATGCGATAGAACATAATATAAATAAAGGTAAACTAGCCCAATTTGGACTCAGCCAAGGAGCTGTTCGGATATGTGAGAAACCTCAAACGACCATTGACTCTTTTTTTTTTCAGATTAGTAAGAAGAAGTTATTTATTGAATAAAAATTAAAAGTAAAATAAGAACTATCTTAAATTTAAATTAATAACTAAAACTAATCTAAAACTAAAATTAACTCTTTAGTTGATTATTGAATAAAAATTAAAAGTAAAATAAAAACTATCTTAAATTTAAATTAATAACTAAAACTAATCTAAAACTAAAATTGACTCTTTAGTTGTTGTTTTTTTGTTAATATTTTTACTCTCCTACATTATTATTTACAATGGGACTACCGTGTAACTTAATATACGAGACAGAAAATTAATTGAAATAAAAAATATTGGTTTGTCACACGTTTTTTCATAATGTAGACATACCTTAGTCAAGTGTAACCAATACTTGCATGAAGCCTATAGATACATGAAGATTATGTTCTCGTTTTTAAAGTATACTGAGTAGGGAATAAAGCAAAAATAAAGATGGGTGCCTCTTATCTAGATGTAGAAATGTAGAGTATTGTGGATTGTAATGAGGGAAGGGGAAACGTGAAAAGGATACGGTTCGACCCGCCCCACTTCAAAATAATTGAAGTTAAATTTGTTCATTTAAATTAGGTACGCCCTAATGATACAAAGGGTATGCAAACAGATTTCTGAATAGTGAATTCTGTTAGTAGTTCCATTGTTGAAAATTTTATTGGAACAAGTAACAATGGTATTGAAAATTCGTCCTGAACAAGTCGCGTGTATGTACCGACATAAAATCAAATATTTTGAGTTAAATTCCAAAGCTTGATTATTTATATAATGCAATTTAGTTAAAATTTGGCTGTTTGCTGTCAATAAACTTTAGACTGAAGTTGAAGTTGTAAAAAGGTTTATAAACAAAGAGCAAAGAATCTGTTACAGGATTAGCAGATACATAAAGAGGTCATTAGAATACCATCAATAAACCCTTCAAACCCTAACGTTGTATTTCCCTATTAATGTGAAATTGGACATGCTCTGGACAATTGGAACAGAATGGGACAGGGATTGACACACTCTGTGGTCAATTAAAGCTGTCCAATTCCAATTCACAAGTAAACATCTACATAATATGTCTATTGAAACATAGTAACGGAAACATTTTCATGTGTTTTAGCAAGTGTATTTCATTATGATTGACTAAAAAGTTACGCAATATAACGGACGTTATAATAAGTGATAAGTCCCGATAAACATTTAAAACATGTGTTCTAATCGCGAAAGTTAAAAAATTACTAAAAAGTTACGCATTAATAAAGAACTCTTTATAGAAACTGACGTGTTTTTCACACATTTTATTTATATGACACGGGAATTACTCACGGGCAATTCCCGTGTCATGTAAATAAAATTAATAATAATATAATAAAGAACTCTCTTCTTTTCTTCTTCGTCGTGCACTTTTGGCAGAGTGGTCGTGGTTGAATGGATGGTACATGATGGTTCCTCGCTGTCGTCTTTCCTGCCTATGGATGCCTTGCAACGCTTCTACATTTCTGGCGTCTGGTTACTTTGCACCATGCACCATACTGCATCATGGGGAACTGCACGGGTTTTTTGATAAGGTCAGTGAGTTGGTGATTGAGCAGGAGTTCGCTTACTTTTTTATTTGGCCCTGTACTACAAGTCTCTCGCTCAAGTTTACGTTTCTGGAGATATGCTCAAAGAACTGCAACGAAACTATACAATCTTGTATATTAAGTTCTTTGAGGATAGAGTTCTTGGTGTGGAACGCTGTCATTGTCATTTTCAACAGCCGCCTCCAACACCACATCACCAGTGTCGGGTCTTTGGAGATCTGCAGCTTCAGAAAGCATATTTTGGACCCTTAGGTAAAGATGGGAAAGAACTATTCAGTACTATAATCAAGAACTAAATTCAAAATTAATCTTACTTTACTTTATCATTACCTTTGAATACCCTTTATTCTACACGCAAAATAAAATAAACGCCAAAACAAAAACTTTCTCATTGTTTCGCTGATGGCACTAGATTATTGTCATACCTATAATTCACGTTCCCACGGATGACAACTTAAGTGCACCCTAGAACGTTATTACTGTAGAAAGTCTGGCGAAGTCACGTCTGCCTTAGTTTGCATCTCATACTTTCCCACTATCTGGCTTCGTAGCATCTGTCAAGTTACCTGATATGGGTCGCAAAAGTGCAAAACAAGTCATTAGGTCAGGGGAATCTGACAGTGAATTTTATTCGCAATAAGGATTATTTTTGCCACAATTCATATTTAACATCGCTCAAAACCACGTGTTAAAAAAACTATGATTGAATGTGGATTGTTCGATCAGCCATTGTCAAAGGATTTCGCACACGTGTAGGCGTGTGACCGAACACAAAAAATTGGGCCAACATTTTGATCTAAATGCGCAACGCATTGCGCTATTCATAATTTTTAAACCTTGAGGGTTCCAGGTAGATGAAGTGAAAGTATCATTTTTGTGACAATTAAAATATTTCCCATGTCAATCAGGCATGGGAGAGTTGCACAAAATCAGAGTTTCATACAAAAAATTCAATTGTCACGAAGCTAATTGCTCATTTGGTCAGGTGGGTCCCACGTTGATTCCAACAGGTGACAATGCTTGGACGCTGGTGGCCAGATGACATGCAAAACAACAGCCTTAGACATTCACCTGCTTCAAATCAGAAATACGATACAGCTACAGATGTGTTTACAAGTTGTGTTGGACAGCTTGTGTTTACATCTTAAAATAAGCATGAAAAAAAAACTCCAGAAACATTATGCACTCATTCTTAAAAACTTTAAAGTAATAAGGCGGTTATTTTTACGCCTTTCATTATTACTACCAAACAAAAAGTCTAAATTCAACACTTATTTGTAGTCTAAATTCAAAATTTATTTGTAGTGTATATTAAATACACTACAAATAAGTGTATAAACGCAAGTGCACTACAAGTAAGTGTACTATAAGTAAGTGTATTTAATATTGTAAAGACCTCAAACGAAGGTGGCATTAATAATGGCTTGGCAGAAGAAAACAATCAATCAAATCATCATCAGCCCTGAGTGACCCACTGCTGGTTAGAGGCTTCTCTTTGTTTATGCCATTCTCTCCAGTCTCTCACTAGACATTTTTAATAGTTATTTTAATGTAGTTGGTCCACTAAAGCGTAATAATAAAATAATATCTAAAAAGCGGTAAATTATTAACGCAGCAGTTTATTTTTGTTGATCTAAAAATGTATTAAGCAAAGTGACCCCAGGCGACAATCCTTTAATGGTTTTGCTCATACATAAATTAGGCCGTGACCGAACTAAACAAACTGCTGCCCAGTAATAATTAATGATGTTCCACCTCTATTTTACGGTTGGCGACTAAAAAAAGTTATTAACAAATCAGAAAAATGTTCGTTTTAAAACACCTGCGGCTGAACACGCATTCATCATTCTTTGTTTATTTCTTGTGATTCTCTAATCACCAAAATTAAGGTGGTAAAATTTAAATCAGACCGTAAAAATACTCAAATATATTTTTAGGGTTCCGTACCCAAAGGGTAAAAATATACCAAAGGGTAAATATTATATATATATATAATATAGGACCCTATTACTGAGCCTACGCTGTCTGTCTGTCTGTCTATCTGTCCGACCTACCTTTTAACGACTGTATTTTTCGAACCGTAATAGACAGCTAGTTTTAATTTTCACAGACGATGTAATGTGAATTTGTGTAATTTGATAGCCCGTTGGTCTAGTTGGTAGTGAACCTGCCTTCTGAGCTTGGGGGCGTGGGTTCGATTCCCACCTAGGACAAACATTTGTGTGATGAACATTTGTGTTTGTTCTATATCTGGGTGTTTAATATCTATTTAAGTATGTATTTAAAACTATATATGTATGTATATCAGTCTCTGGCAGCCATATCACAAGCTTTGCTTAGTTTGGGGTCAGATGACCGAGTGTGAAAAAAAAAAAAAAAAAAAGTTACTGCGAAGTATCTATGAAATAATTAAAAAAGTGAAAAAGTTAAAACGAAACATAGTTTAAATAAAACTAATTTTAATTTTTTTATGCCATTGGTGGCAAACAAGCAGGCGGCAGACCCATACAACAAACAAACATATTTACGTATTTTTGTAATTGCTCTAACGTAAAAACTGTAATAAAAAATGTAATACGTAAAGCGTCAAACTTGGCATGATTATAGTATACACTCTAAAGTATAAAAACAAATAATAAATAATGGTCAAGTGTGAGCCGGTGACAAATTTCTGTTCATTACCAAGTTATAACTAGTAATTTAGTTACTTGAATGGCCTTATCATTTCTTTCACCGAATCGAAATGCCATATGTTACTATTTTAAAGTCGGTTTTTTAAAATATTGATATAATTATTGTGGTACAGAACCCTCAGTACTCGAGACCGACTCGCCGGTTTATTTGTCTATGTATCTCGGTATCTCAATATTCTATTATATATTATATATCTCAATACTAGTAATTTGATAATCTCGTTCCAGTGCTTTGAAACTAGAAAATGCTTTTATTAACTAAACATAATACAAGTTAGCTAACACTAAAACCTAAACTAATCAAAAAGCTTTAAAAAAGTGCTTTGCTGCTAATTTTTAACCGACTTCAAAAAGGAGGAGGTTATCAAATCGATTGTACGTTTTTTTTTGTATGTTTGTTACGCGATTACTCCTCGCATTGCATATCATATTGTCACCAGAACTAAAACTGTAAACCAAATTTCAGCTAAATTGGTTAGGAGGTACTGATTCTAATTGACCTAAACAAACAAACCCCGGGGTTGACTACCCCGGTGGCTCAGTTGGTAGTGAACCTATCTTCTGTGCTTGGGGGCGTGGGTTCGATTCCCATCTAGGACAAACATTTGTGTGATGAACATTTGTGTTTGTTCTATGTCTGGGTGTTAATATCTATTTAAGTATGTATTTAAAAATATATATATGTACGTATATCAGTTTCTGGCAGCCATATTACAAGCTTTGCTTAGTTTGGGGTCAGATGACCGTGTGTGCAAAAATGTCCCAGATTTTTTTTTTTTTTTATTATTATTAAACACTGCAAGTTAAATATATTACTTATGTGAAAGTTTGTATGTAAGTCTATATATTTGTCCACGCTCAATTCCGTAACAACTTAACGGATTTGAATGAAATTTAACATATAGGCTGGATTAACAAACCATTCATTCCGAAAAAAAAACGAACTGTAGGATGGCTAGTATACATGTGGGGTATTTATTGCTTGTAAATAAGAAGTTTATTATAGAATTAGTTGTCAGCCATGACAACGTGCGCACAATAGATACAAGTTACCAGAAAATACCACAAAGATTTCGTCCGAATTATTCAATTAGAATTCCTTCAATTCAAAGTAACAATTATTTTAAATCATCTAAGTGGAGCCCTTTCTATAAAGTCATTGCGGTGGGCGTGACGAAGTCCAATAACTTAAACAAAGCTCTTAGATCCAATGATGCAGCAATTCTTGACTTGTGGCTCTTATTTACGAAGTAGAGATTTATAGTAAACTAGTGACCCGCCCGCCCGGCTTCACATGGGTGTAATGTACGTGCGGAGCCGGGGCGGGTCGTTAGTTATATATATAAACGTTCCATGAAAATGTATCTAACGGATGGTGAAAGCCGCATCAAAATCTGTTGCGTGGTTTAGGAGGAGTTAGCGGCCATACAGACAGACAAACGCGGATAGAGACTTTAATTTATACTATGTAGAGATTCAACCATTTCTTTATTAAAATCTGTAAGCGGGGAGGGCGAACTTATAATAAAAGTAGAGTAGGAAAAACTTGCTTGTAAATTTAATGGTTACATTTCTCTAAAAACTTAGTTTCACGATAAAAAATTGATACAGAAACTCAAAAAAAAAACAACAATCTTTGTCTTAGTTATAGAACACCACAATTTGCAGTGAAAGAATCATCTTTAAACTTATTTTTTGCGTAGATTTATTTGTATCATATCTGCCCTACGTAGTATAGTATGAAAAATCTTTGATCTTCTCATTAGTCCATAAGACTGAGTACAGACAAACTTTGACGTTAATTTTAGCATCCAACGTACAATATCCATTTCTCACATTCTATATAGGTATTGTTATTGTATCACAAATCCTGAAGAGTTCTGTTAGTTTTTTTTTTTTTTTTTTTTTTTAATTTTTTGTTTAGACTTACAGATTTTCTCAATTTATCGCCACCATCTCAGCCTATCATGTTCCCTCTGCTGGGACACGGGCCTTCTGTCAGAGAGAAAGAGAAAGAGAGAGAGGGAGATAATGAGAGAGAGAGAGGATGGGCCTTAATCCACAATGCTGGCCCAGTGCATGTTGGTCATTTATGTCTTTGAATTTTTGAGGTTCTTGGACATACCAGTTGACTCACGATGTTTTCCTTCAGCCTTTTTCAGCGACGGCATCAAAACTGCATATAACTTATTTAAATACTAAATATAGCATTGGTACAGGGCTGAGGATCGAACTGAATTTTGTCAGATTGTAAAGCGCACATGCGCACTCGGCCACCATCGGTCAATTTATCCCTCATCCTAAAATATTGATACTCGACAAACTAAACATATTGTTTTTCCCCTTAAATCACGTGGGCAAAGCCGAGGGTAAAACCTTGGCATAAATACTTAGTATGAGTATTTTGTTTTATTCGAATGGGTATATGATATTTCTAAACACGTAGAGAACACGTACAGAAAAAGTTTAAACACGTAGTAAGTACATACATACAACATTTATGTGATGAACATTTGTGTTTGTACTACAGGGTGTAAGGGGAACACTCTCGAAGCCAAAAGAAGGTAATTGTACTCATCATAATGAACCACTTTTAGTATGGGACCAAACCTGAAATCGCGAAAAAAAAATCTGCTGTTCCATACATTTTGTCGAGTGTCAATGACCGTTTTCTATAGAACAGCTGATATTTTTTTCGCGATTTCAGGGCTGTTCCCATAGTAAAAGTTGTTCATTATGATGAGTACAATTACCTTCTTTTGGCTTCGAGAGTGTTCCCCTTACACCGCGTATATTTGGGTGTTAATATATATCTAAGTATAAATGTATTTAAAAATATATATGCATGTATATCAGTCTCTGGCAGCCATATCACAAGCTTTTCGTAGTATGGTCAGATGTTCGTGTGTGCAAAAATGTCTGGAATATTTGATTGAATCAGGCGTTACAGATTAAATTACTTTTTGTTTCAGGTTAGGTTAATTTTGTTCTTTTATGTACAGTAGAATTCATATATAACGACTTCGCTTATAACGACTAACCTGTTTTAGCGACGATATTGTTTACTCAAATTAGGTTTCATAATAAATGTACTCAAGAAATAATCCTGCCGTTTTGTGCGTCATCCGGTTAGTACGACATAGTATTGCCGGTCCCTTGAAGGTCGTTCTATCCAGATTCTACTGTAATTAATATTTAAATTCAGGTAAGGTTCAAATTAGAATCACAATTATCTATAGAGAAAATAGTTTAACCAAAATCCTTATTGTTCTCGAAACGACGTAGAAGCGGAATTACACTAGAAATTCGACATATACAAATTAAATCTGGAATATTTATTTATTTATACAAAATTTGGTGCATCAAAATGTTGACTGCTAAAAGCGCGTCCCTAACTGCGCATATTTCCTCGCACCAGTTCTTAAGTATCAGTATCTGAGTCTTTTAATCATCAATTACGTTTAGCAAACAAGCATACTCTACTCAAAAAGGTGTATTTTCAAAGCATCCCGTAGTCTTTTTAATTCACTGTTTGATCTTTGATGCTACCAATATCAAAGCCACCCTCAGGGCGCGGTAACCCTACCAGCAGTATGGGTTGAAGCACTTACTTGAAGTTAAGCGTAAGTTTGAAACAAAATATTATTTATCTACGTATAATAAGTATAAACCGGCCTAGTGCGAGTAGGGCTCAAGCACGGAGGGTTCCGTATCACCACAAAATTCAATACCGAAATTACTAGTTATAACTTGGTAATGAACAAAAGCTTGTTACCGACTTGCACTTGGTCATTGTTTATTATTTGTTGTTATACTTTAGACTACGCACCATAATCACACAAAGTGTGACGCTTGTATGCATTACCGTTTTTACATTAGAGATAATACAACACGTGTAAAAAAGTACGTTTGATGTAAGGGGACTCCTTTCGTTTTACCTTTTTGAATTTTTAATCATTTATTAGTTAATCCGCCGTAACATTACATATTCTGTGAAAATTTCAACTGGCTATCTATTACATTTCGAAAGATACAGCCGTTTAAAGGTAGGAAAGACAGACAGACAGATAGACAGACAACGTAGGCTCAGTAATAGGCTCCCATTTTTACGCCTAACCCCTAAAAAGTATTTCAATTGATACAAATATAACTCAGGACAGGTTTTTCATAATATTGTGAATATTGGGTCTACCTATTTATTATACATGATTGTTTTTCATTGAGAAGTGCCTCAAAACAACTCACAAAGTCAGTCCAGGGGCCTCATATCAAACGTGCTTAACTTCTCATACTGCATGTAGTTTGTATTGATATTTCACTCGAGCTAATCTTGTAAAACCTGTGTATTTTTAAGATGCAATTTACAACCCCTGTTTCAGTTCAGGAGTTCCTTTTAAAATGTTAATTTTTAAGCATTTAAGTAGCTTGAGCATCAGTGATACATTTTTTGTAGAAGAGACTCGTTAAAGATGTATGCTCTTTTCATTTTGAGTATCTTGTTATGTTGATGAGATATTTTCATGTCATTTTTGTTTACGAGTATGTACAGTTCCGCTAGGAAGAGAATTTTATATTTATACCAGTTTTTTGATATAATTATACAAAATGTACGTGAATTTTTATCTTTGTCAACGTTTCATCAAAACTCACGTGAGAATTCATTATAAATTATTAAAACACCGGCTCGCACTCACGATTATGTTATTATCGGTCGAGACGATCGACCGGTTTCGGAGCCATTAGAGCCCCTTCCTCAACGTTGATTAAGAAATAGTAAACGAAGTTAATTTTTTGAAACATTACTATGGTAAGCGTTTCTGCACACACTTTTATCAGGACGTCATATCGTCAGAACGTTCTATGACGTCATAGGAGCAATTTAGTGTTGATTCACACCATTCGCACTAACTGCTCTCGGGGAGTTTTACGGTTTACGATTTATGGCTTTAAAAACCGACATCAACATTATTTAATTTACTTGGATGACAAATTTTTCCTAGTTATTTTGATTTAAAACCCTAACTACTGAACCGATTTTGATTAAATTTCTATCAAGCCAATCTATATACTTTCAAGTAAAAATTAATTTTCCAAATCGGTTTTTAAATGACGGAATTCAGAGGTAACAAACATAAAAAAATACCATCGAATGAAAAAAAAACCTTCTTTTTTAAAATCAGTTAAAAACAAAGCATTGCATATTACCACTAAGCATGTCCCGTGATCACTGAACTAATTTACTATTAATGGTTAAACAGAATCGATGGTTCCCCAGAGTGGTCCCTGTACCTTTATTATAACACTGTAATATGTACAAAGGGCGTTTTATTGCTGGTCTAGCTTGCATGAGCGCACTAAGATGGTGTAGACCGGGGCATTCTACCTCAGTAAAGATTGAACAAAATATGAATTTGGATAGGTCTCTCTTAGTAGCAATTTCGCAAAAATTGCCACAATGTGCCTGTTTAGAACAATCACGTTTGTTCACTACAGTTATTTGATTAGCTTGTGAACATTGCATGTAACTGTGCTGAAATATCAGCAGCTCCATTCACAATCTTATCACGGTAAATAACCTGTTAATTAACATGTAACTGTAAAAAACTGCCACAGTTTCAAATAGTCGAATTTAATTTCAATGATACTAATGAGTCTGATTTTTTAACGGTTCTGGAAAACGGTAATTTGCTGTCAGCATATTACGTTTTATATGTGTTTCTATTATTATTATCCACCTTGATAATCTCACTGCTATGTACCTCTCTCTGGCTATGTCATTTACCTCAGTACTCTGCTAATAATAGTCCAGGATCGACCTGCAATGGCAACGATATCAACAACCCATTTCAGTAGTTAGATGCCTTATGTAATTGACAAAGCAAATCACTTTTATTCCAGGCAACAGGATTTTACATCAAAAACACATACACCATTATCATAATTATGTATAAATAAATTACAATAATGATTTACCTGTTTTTTTAATTAATTCATTTCCCACAATGTGTCGCTTTTTTGCCCCTCCCTAAACAAGCCTTGGCTACGCCCATGCTATCTTGAATGATGGCGCCCTTCCTAGGTGTGTGAAATTTATGAAAAGGCTTTAGCAGCCCCGATAGAGGGGTCATGTAAATAATGCAGGGTTATAGTGCTGGCGATAACGGCTTAGTGGAGACGGTTTTCTTGAGGTTTCTTGGAGAGGTGATAATTTTTAAATGGAGTATTGGACAACTTATACAAATTATTTGACTTAATAATCTCTATATTTCAAACATTTAAAACGACTAGCTTAAAGACAAGGGTCTTTAACCAGTTTGTGTTACCAGTGATGATATATTATGAGTGATTATATTCTTGAGTGGAAACTACGAACCGGTAGACGAAGTGTAGGTGACCGTGATAGATATTCTGGACATTAAATATTCTGAAAAAAAGCACACATGGTCATCTGACCCCAAACTAAGCAAAGCTTGTGATATGGATATGGCTGCTAGAGACTGATATACATACATATATTTTTTAAATACATACTTTAATAAATATTAACAGTAGATTTAGAACAAACACAAATGTTCATCAAATGAATGCTTGTCCTAGGTGGGAATCAAATCCACGCCCCTAAGCGCAGAAGGCAGGTTCACTACCAACTGGACCAACAGGCTATCAAAGACCGACGACATCGTAAGAATCGTGGGCATCCAGTGGATGCAGATGGCAGGTTGTCTTTTAGTGTGGAGTTCTAAGGGGGAGGCCTATGTTCAGCAGTGGACGTCTTCTGGCTGATGATGCAGTGAAGTGAGGGAGGAGGGTGTCGGAGGTAGATTTGCCCGTGCTTCTAAGGACTCGGTCTTAGGATGTCACAAACCAAACCATACGAAAAAATATATTATTCATTTCCTTCATCTCACCAATACATCCACAAACAAGGCAGTAAGTGAAACGTCTCGAACGTGTATTTGTAAGTCAAACTGCATAACGGCACGGCCGCTGTAAGTGCTAAAGCTAACAACATCAATACACTCTTAGCTGAGCAGTGGGACGAATAATGCCACCTAGGTGTGCTGTCAAGTTAATAGAGCCAAGATTTTTTTACAAAAAAATTATACACGTATAATTGTTGAATTATTTTTTTCCTGGGCTAGCGCCTTTATTAACTAAACAAAATACAAGCTAAAACTAAAACTACAAATACAGTTAGACTGCCCATAGACCGTTGAAGGTCTAAAGACATTCATTAATTGTTGAATTGTGTTATTGAATTATAATTGTTGAATTTAATTTAGTTTAAAATTGTGTAGTCTACTCTAAGTTTAGATTGTTTTGACCATATTTTGTTTTGTGTGCCAATAAACTAAATAAATAAATAAATTACGAATCTTATTTTCTTTTTTGAATATATTGCCACTAGCTCATCTGATGGTAAGCAAAGGTGCCGCCGAGGATGAAACACGTGGACCTAGAAGAAATCTATTCACTCCAGCCTTGAAGATGCCTAGATTGTAGTTCTCTTGACCGGTGCAATCAGTCTTGCGATCCGTCTGATTATAAACAATAGCTGCCACCTATGGGTACCTGGGGGTCTAGACAAGAGCCACTTTCTGTTAGCGTTCACGCCTGCGGAAAGATGAAATTGTATGAAAATTACATTAGCTTGAAATAATTAGTTGTTGAGCCCGTTGAGTTGATAGCCCGTTGGTCCAGTTGGTAGTGAACCTGCCTTCTGAGCTTAGGGGCGTGGGTTCGATTCCCACCTAGGACAAATATTTGTGTGATGAACATTTGTGTTTGTTCTATATCTGGGTGTTAATATCTATTTAAGTATGTATTTAAAACCTATATATGTATGTATATCAGTCTCTGGCAGCCATATCACAAGCTTTGCTTAGTTTGGGGTCAGATGACCGTGTGTGCAAAAATGTCCCGAATATTTATTATTATTAATTTATCTCTTGCTAATGGCATTGTCAATATAATTTTCATACAATTTCATCTTTCCACAGGCGTGCGAATGCTAACAGACGCAGCGTAGGTAGGCCTCGAACTAGATGGACCGACAACATACTCGTAGTGAGAGTCGCTGGCATCCAGTGGATGCAAAAGGCAGGATGTCGTTCAGTGTGGACGTTAAAGGGAGGCCTATGTTCAGCAGTGGACGTCTTCTGGCTGATGATGCAGTGAAGTGAGGGAGGAGGGTGTCGGAGGTAGATTTGCCCGTGCTTCTAAGGACTCGGTCTTAGGATGTCACAAACCAAACCATACGAAAAAATATATTATTCATTTCCTTCATCTCACCAATACATCCACAAACAAGGCAGTAAGTGAAACGTCTCGAACGTGTATTTGTAAGTCAAACTGCATAACGGCACGGCCGCTGTAAGTGCTAAAGCTAACAACATCAATACACTCTTAGCTGAGCAGTGGGACGAATAATGCCACCTAGGTGTGCTGTCAAGTTAATAGAGCCAAGATTTTTTTACAAAAAAATTATACACGTATAATTGTTGAATTATTTTTTTCCTGGGCTAGCGCCTTTATTAACTAAACAAAATACAAGCTAAAACTAAAACTACAAATACAGTTAGACTGCCCATAGACCGTTGAAGGTCTAAAGACATTCATTAATTGTTGAATTGTGTTATTGAATTATAATTGTTGAATTTAATTTAGTTTAAAATTGTGTAGTCTACTCTAAGTTTAGATTGTTTTGACCATATTTTGTTTTGTGTGCCAATAAACTAAATAAATAAATAAATTACGAATCTTATTTTCTTTTTTGAATATATTGCCACTAGCTCATCTGATGGTAAGCAAAGGTGCCGCCGAGGATGAAACACGTGGACCTAGAAGAAATCTATTCACTCCAGCCTTGAAGATGCCTAGATTGTAGTTCTCTTGACCGGTGCAATCAGTCTTGCGATCCGTCTGATTATAAACAATAGCTGCCACCTATGGGTACCTGGGGGTCTAGACAAGAGCCACTTTCTGTTAGCGTTCACGCCTGCGGAAAGATGAAATTGTATGAAAATTACATTAGCTTGAAATAATTAGTTGTTGAGCCCGTTGAGTTGATAGCCCGTTGGTCCAGTTGGTAGTGAACCTGCCTTCTGAGCTTAGGGGCGTGGGTTCGATTCCCACCTAGGACAAATATTTGTGTGATGAACATTTGTGTTTGTTCTATATCTGGGTGTTAATATCTATTTAAGTATGTATTTAAAACCTATATATGTATGTATATCAGTCTCTGGCAGCCATATCACAAGCTTTGCTTAGTTTGGGGTCAGATGACCGTGTGTGCAAAAATGTCCCGAATATTTATTATTATTAATTTATCTCTTGCTAATGGCATTGTCAATATAATTTTCATACAATTTCATCTTTCCACAGGCGTGCGAATGCTAACAGACGCAGCGTAGGTAGGCCTCGAACTAGATGGACCGACAACATACTCGTAGTGAGAGTCGCTGGCATCCAGTGGATGCAAAAGGCAGGATGTCGTTCAGTGTGGACGTTAAAGGGAGGCCTATGTTCAGCAGTGGACGTCTTCTGGCTGATGATGATGATGATGAATGCTAACAGGAAGTGGCTCTTGTCTAGACCCCCTGTAACGTAACACTAACGCTGTTTTCGATATTTTGCCAGCCCGTAGAAGTAGTCGTAGGCACATTTTTCGAACGCTCCATGTTCAAGATCGGCGGGTAGGGATCTTTGTAGGATTATACAGTAATGCAATTTCAAAAAGGAAAAGTTGTACTAAAATTTGGGGGATTTCAAGACTAAGTTGTCATGTAGCTCTAGTAAGAAGTATTTTGTTTTTATCTTTTTTCAGTAACCACCAAGCGGTGGTCTTTTGTGCTCCACGTGGATGTTGCCCGGACTCGAGTGGACTTCTGCAAGAGCAGCCTGGCCAAGTGGGGATACTCTTGATGCTGAAATGGTTCAGTGTGATTGCGGCGCCTCTACGCAGACCATGCGGCTCCAACTCTCCTATTATTTATTTACTTAAAAAGTGTAGGATCGCAGTGGCACTCGGAAATAATAATTACAAAAAAACGATATGACGAAAAAATCACTTAGTAAATAATTACAGACTCTGGAACTGCTCTTCAATACCAAAAATATATGTAAGAAATGAAAAAAAAGATTGTCTTCGTAAGCTACTTTTAGCTTACCACTTTTTCCACCTTATTTCATGATCCGTCTCATAAGTCGACGAATCTCGAGATTTGCTTTTCATATGAACGTTACTTCCGTTTCACGTACAAACGAAAAAGTTGCCAAGTTTGCACCTCACATACTTGACTTTTACTGTAAAGCTGTTTCTGCATGAGTTTTACAAGACTTAATTAATTATGTATTTTTTTACTTAAAAAGTGCACAGCACAATTGTGGGTAAATATAATTTGGCAGGTGTGCTGTTTAGTCAAGAATATATCTGTTTCAAACGTTGACTAACGTAAGTAATATAGTGCGTTATTGTTAAATAGCTATATAATAATATGATAATGTAAAGAACAACCAACGATTTGCGCAAACACTGTGTAATTTGAAAATAATTACCCGGCCTAACTACAAAAACAAAAAAACTGTTTAAAATTTTAATTTCTCGCCATAGGTGAAACGTATCACCTTAAGACGCTCTTTTCGAGACTTTAACTTTTAGCAATTATGGTCATTCTAGTTTAAGTGTACATACCTTAAAATTATAAAAATGGTGTCATAACAAAATCTAATGTTTTATCTAGGAAACCCATGAGACCGAAACACGATTACGCACATTTCGCTTGATAGAAAAAAACATATCAAAGTAGCACTGATTTGCACTTTTATCACTGTTTTTTTTTTATTCAGTCAGTTACCTATTTATTAAATTATGTCTGCAATATCTTGATTTCATAATTATGAAGGAAACCGGTGAGGTACATTTTAAATTGCAGCTATACTTATCTAAAAATATGAGAAAAACCCCGAAAATAGAAGTAGCGAAACGCACGACTATGTGTGTGTAAGCGCCATGATTTTGCTCCGCTAAATGCGACTTTAATACAATAAACCAAGGATTATGGTCACCGTTAGAAAATCACGCGACCACAAACCGTATCTGGGCGCGTTAAGGTTCACGTTCGCGTGATTTTCCAACTGAGCGGAATAGGTGCCGCAATAGCAGTTGTCCGTAAGGCCCCTGTAATAAGTAAGTAATAAGCGTTGCTTAAAAGTGGGAAAACCTCGCCTTAAAGCGGAAACACACTAGAGATTTGTCAAAGAAACAGTTTGAAGCTGAACTTCAGCAAAGTAACGCCTGATACAAACAACTAGTATAAATTTACTTTAACCGTAGTTCAAACTATCGCTCGTGAGTACGGAACCTAAGGTTAGTGCAAGTTATTAAAGTAACTCAGGTTTAACACACACAAGGGCCTCATTCCCGTAAGTGGAAAAATATTATACCGGAAGTTTAGTTGCTGGCTTTTAATTTATGAAAGCTTTCTTTGACGATGCAGTTGCTACGAGCTTTTCATTATTTTAGTATTACATTTGGTTAGTAACTGTGCACATAATATAATTCTTTCTTCATTTTCTCGCCTTTTAATCAGCTCTTTTGTGTTTCAACAAATCATAATATTTCCAATGATGGGACATAAGAATTTTAGATCAGTATTTTACTGGCCATGGTAGCCCATTTGGGAGACCGCTAGACTTGAAAGTGTGAGGTCGCGTGTTCAAACCCCGGGCCCGTACCAATGAGCTCTTTGGAGCTTATGTACGGATTTTTATACCACTGGCTTTTCGGTGAAGGAAAACATCGTGAGGAAACATGCATGCGTACAGAGAAGGAATTCAATGGCGTATGTAAATTCATTAATTCGCACTGGGCCAGCGTGGTGGGTATGGCCCAATCACTCTTTCAGGGGTAGGCTAAAAGTCCAGCAGTGGACTGTTAAAAAAGGCTGATTATGATGATGATGATTTTACTGGCTTCGTATCATAATAGGTATGCCACGTAAGCTATAGGTAATTGCAGTCTCCAGTTCTGTTCCTAAGATCCTAATAAGTGTCATTAAGGCACTGTGATTCAGATTGTGTCACATCGAAAACTTAAGGTTGTGTCAGCGTTGTAGAATATTTTTTTAAACCCATGATGCGAGAACACCGATACTTTTTTTTGCTGAAAATGACGACTTTCGCAAGAATTTTTAAATCGTGCGAAATCTTAATAAAAAAAAAAACGTTTTTAGGTATTATATAACAAAATAATGTTATTTAAACTGTCTTTCCATTAGGAATTCCTACCTTTATTCTAAAATACTCACTGATAATAAAAATTCTGGAGATAAAAAAATTAAAAAAAAAATCTGCGCCATCACGCACTTGTTGGTAAAATATTATATTTGGCTGGCGCCGGCCAACGCGACCTTAACACTTCTACTTAACTCCTTGCCACGTGCAGTTCCACATTATTACAGACCAAGCGCCGCCGCCTGCACCGCCTTATCATACAAATGAGTTGCATTCCTGTCTTGAGAATGCAGTTTTGTACAATGCCCTGTATTTCTGTGACGTCATTATGAAGTAATATGTAGGATGCAACGAGGATGTGAAAGCATTGTTTTTCCGTTAGACACCAGTATAGAATACGGAATAAGAACCTAGGAATTTCATTTAGTTGATTCCAACATTTCTTATTCGTAACGGAATTGCGAGCTTTATAACATGAACAAT
This sequence comes from Agriopis marginaria, assembly GCA_932305915.1. Lineage (NCBI taxonomy): Eukaryota > Metazoa > Arthropoda > Insecta > Lepidoptera > Geometridae > Agriopis > Agriopis marginaria. The sequence continues at coordinate 11,927,653 of OW029926.1, read as the reverse complement.
AGATATTGGAACTGAATAAAAAACACAATTATTAATAAATATATACTAAAGTATAGAAAGGTAGATTGTAAATAAAAACTCTTTTCGGAGCATTGAACATGTACATATTAAAATACATACCAATTTTTTTATGAAAGTCTTTGCTGCGGAAGTAGTAGATTGTTTATCTAGGGATGGAATCTATTTATTTCACCCAAGATGTTTCCCTCGCTTTGCTCATGCGCGCGTCCCCATATTTCGAGTAGTAGATATTTAGAAAGTAGTTGATTTCTTTCGAATCAAGTACTCTGTATGTTTGTACTCTTATTTTGAATGCAGGGAAACTAAATAAATTTACTTGACACTGGCAACATATCTATACTATATAAAATATAATATTATATTATAAAGAGGAAAGTTTTGATTGTTTGTTTGTTTTTCAAAAGAGGTTGTGAACATCTTTTCAAACCTCTAGCACTTTTAATCGAGGTTTTGGCATTTTTCTGAGTAACTCTACAAAACGTAGTATAGTAATAGATCGTTATCTACAAACATGAGATATGAAACATTACAAGACCAATATGATGAAGATGGGGCGGCCTGTAATATGTGATGCTACACGCGTCGATACATTAGCGCCGTCTCATCTTCCTGGGACAACTTTACAGGCTGGAGCTGCCGCGACTAAGGCTGAAAACCTCAAACGGCACAAATATCGATTTTTAGACAGGGTGTATAATGTTTGTGCCGTTTCGGGTCGAGACCTTAGGACCGTGGGGGCAAGCCGCCCATGATTTATATAGGGACTTGGCCAAACGCTTGATGGAGGCGACATGGGACCAGAATGCTGGCGCCTACTTTGGTCAAAAACTAGCATTGCCATCCAACGTAGCAATGCTGCCAGCATTCTGGCCACTTTTCCCTCCACCGAGGGGCTTTTAGACTAGTATTTTAATGATTTTTATAATTTATTTTTCGTTTTAATTTGTATATATTTATAATTTGATAGCCCGTTGGTCGAGTTGGTAGTGAACCTGCCTTCTGAGTTTGGGGGCGTGGGTTCGATTCCCACCTAGGACAAACATTTGTGTGATGAACATTTGTGTTTGTTCTATATCTGGGTGTTAATATCTATTTAAGTATGTATTTAAACCTATATATGTATATATATAGGTTTAAATCTATATATATCTAATCAGTCTCTGGCAGCCATATCACAAGCTTTGCTTAGTTTGGGGTCAGATGACCGTGTGTGCAAAAATGTCCCGAATATTTATTATTTTATTATTTATTTATTTATATATAAATTAGGTAATGAAAGTTTTAGTTTTTATACATTGTGTAAGACCAATTAAATCTACTTTACATAGGATGTGAAATGGCATTCAATAACTGTAACTTTGTTTAACTAGAAGATGTTATTAGTTCAGGCCGTCTGTATAGATTTTGATGAGCAAGTGCGAACTAGAGCATTCTATGAACAGTGAATCACGAAGGTACCAAAGAAAGTTTAGTTTGCAACTGTATAATTAGGTTAACAAAATAAATATTGATGTCGATAATGGCTTCAATAAGAAAAGTAAATAAGCTATTTAATATAATATGATATGAGTAACTAAACCTATATGATATGAAATAAACGGGACTCATCAGCAAATTTTACACTACTGAAATAGAAATCCTCCTTTTTGAAGTTGTTTATTTATTTATTTCATATCTATACATAATAGTTCAGGTACCTAATAATTAAGTATCGAAAAACTAAGGTGTTTGTATCGAAACTAAGGTTCACTGCACTCATTGACACAATAGTGCAAACTTAAATAAATTTCAAACGGTAAATTAAACTATACTTAACCCTTACAAATAAGCAATTAGGTACTTACCTACGTATATTACAATTTAAAATTTCACTAGCAAGCATCCTGGTAACATTTGTTAATCAAGGGAAAACGGCTGAAATGAGATAATGTGAAAATCCGTACGGAGCACTTTGATCACACTTTTATTTCGCGAACTGCTTATCCGTGCGCTGCATAAATGGGTGTTCTCCGATAGTTGGATAATCTAAGGTCATCAAATAGCGAGTGAATCAGTTTCTTCTAACTTTTCACGCGTTAACATATTTTGTCGATGGTCAAGTTAACTTAAATGGATTAGACATTTTGGACATCCAATTTAGCTTCTGGAGTTTCCTTAATTAAAACATTATGAACCTTACCATATATTTGTACATTTAATCACGTGTTGTTTATGGAAATGACCTATTAAGATGCGTTATCGAAACAATTTCCAAATGTAAAGGTAGTCACGAACGCTGGAAAAAATGACTACAGTAAGGAATGTTAAACACATAACCAGATAAAAAAAAAAAATGGAATTCTAGTCATTTAAGTAACAATTAGATACGAAAATAATGCACACCGATAGGTTTTGATTCTGTTATTGTCCATGCGACAACCTTGACTGAAACAACCAGTTAAAACCAGGGTTTTATATCCGTGATACAAACGTGGTGGTTCATGATGAATAAAACCTTAAAATATTTTAATACTTGACACTTGCAAATGCACAAAATGTAATGCCAAAATCCTTTCAAGAAAAAAAGGCTTTGTGATATTATTGTTTTATTTATTTATTTAATACTTTATTACAAACTATGTATGTATGACAAATTATGTAGAAATGCACAGATTCTATGCGAGTATTATGAGAGCGCGTATTATGAGATGTTTCTTTACTGTCTATACAAGGGAAAGCTAATGTGAATAAAATTCGAATTAATGATGCGCTTACCTAGTACTGGAAACATTTTATTCTGACATTATACCATAAACATAATAACGGCACGATTGTTTATTGACCCACAAAATATACTACTGTTACAGGACTTTGAACCCAAATCCTCAACTATTAGAGACTATTCAAATATACGAGAAATTATGAATTGTGTGAGGTAAGACAGTGGAAATAGTCGAATAGGCATAGGGAGCAATAATAGATCATTATATTATTAACTTATCTTCTCACCCTTGACAACAACAATGGTTGTTGAAATTTTGATATCATCATTCTTTTGGTTTACTGCTTTTTGACATGCAATACTATAATTCAATTCATTGGTACAACAGGTGGGGGGTTGGGTCAAAGACACGGAAAGGGCCGGTTATACATGAATATTTTTTATATTATTGTGTAGGTACACGCCAATAAAATTATTATATTGTTGGGCATACAACGTGTTGATTTGCAATCGTGCAATATTCAAGGGGGTATTTCCTAGAGCACTGTGTCATTATGTAGATCTGTATTTTTTTTGTTGTTGCATAGCGCAATGTATGCCAGAGGCTGTGTCCTGTGCTGTCCTCCAAAGGAAAACAGCTTTGTTTGTAGACGCCATTGGCCAAGTGCAAGTCAGGCACGTGCACTGAGGGTTCCGTACCACCACATAAATTGTTAACTATTAAAGTGTACAAAAAAGTAGTGCAAAAGACAACATAACAACCAGGCGTAATCTAAGTAGTCTAAGTACCAACCGCGCCCAACGTTGCTTAACTTTGGTGAACAGAAATTAGTTACTGACTTGCACTTGGCAATAATTTATTATTTGTTTTTATAATTTAGAGTGTGTACTATGATCTCGGTAAGTTTGACGCTTGTACGTTTTGCCGATTTTACACTAGAGCAAATACAAAAATATGTAAAAAATTCGTTTGTTGTATGGGGATCCATACAACACGTAACGTGTTTCCTCTTTTAGTTTCCTTTAGTTTTTAATTTTTGACTTAGTTATTATTTCTTAGTTAATCCACCGTAACATTCTTATTCAGTAAAAATTTCAACTGACTATCTAGTATGGTTTAAAAATACAACCGTTTAACCGCCTCCCCCTTAGACCTCCACACTGAACGACAACTCGCCATTCGCATCCACTGGATGCCCGCAACTCTCACGATCATTATGGTTTTCTGTGACAATGTCATCGGTCCATATATTAGGGAGCCTTCAGCCTACCTACATAAGCCTACATAAGGGATCTAAAATATAGTCAATTTAAAACAAAACTAAAAAACTTTTAGTCGAGAAATGTTATTATAAAGTTAGCGATTTTATATATGATAAATTTTAGTAATAACTGCAGTAGGGCAATTTTTTTATCACACAATTATAGTAATGTCTATCTGTTAACTATTGAAATTAATAAAATCATATCTGAACTTTTGAAATTATTTCGACAGTTAATTTAATGAATACTTTTTTATATAATTAATTCTTACGGTATTTTTATACCATCTCTCTAGATTTGTACGCCTACAAACTAGGCAAAACATGATTCAAAGTGACTAATATTTTAACCCACCTATTGTGCATGCGTTTTTAAATGTGTGTACGATTTACTCGTGTTTTGTGCAAATAAGTAATCTTTATCTTTACCTAGGCTGCGTCTTCCGACTCGTGGTCTCCACTCAAGAACCTTCCTAGCTTTTCCTTTTCTTTTCCTTTTGAGTTTGTAGGTACCTATTGCGAATACCGAATTTAAATTTATTTTTTAAATGTCAGGAAATTTAGGTAAAACGTGATTGCTACATTGTCGCAATAAAATGTTATGTTGAATAAACGATGGTTAATTTTATTGCAAAAATAACCGTCTATAAAAGTATATTGTCAAACCGCTAGTTTCTTAAACGTGATTCGGATATTATCTTAATGGCCAACAGCAGGCGTAGGACTTTTAGTAAGAATAAACTCTCGCAAGAGTTTTTATACAATACGGTGGGTAGTTTAATGTCGGGGTATTTTGTATGTATTACGCGTGCCAGATAAAATCAATGGAAAGACAAATGGTCCATTAGTTAAATTATGAAGGCAATTAAGACAACTGTTTAATGAATACGAAGATTGGTGGATACGTGTTTGGAATAATAGAACATAGACAAAATGCCCTGATGAAATTGGGAGAATCGTCTGTATTGAAAAGTTTTATACAGGGTTACGCATATATACTGTACTAAGTTGAAAGGACTCATCATAATGAACAACTTTTATTAAGTTTTTTTTTAACTTTTATTATAGGACCAACCCTAAAATCACAAAAAAATAACAACTATTCCTTAGATAACGGTCATTGGCACTCGACAAAATGTATGGAACAGCTGATTTATTTTCCCGCATCAAGCATGATTTAGGCCAAATGCTTTCGCACTCTTTACGTCACTTTACCAAAATTATCTCCTTTGTTTATCTGATATGAGGAATACATACAAACTTATGTGTCCTTAGAATTTAAGCGAGTCATGGTTACTTCTTACTTACTAACTTACCCCCTTTTATACTTAAGTATAAGTATAAAAGGGTTAACAAACTACATAACAAAAATGGTTAATATAATTTGGTCATATTTTTTTAAGAAATGCACCAATGAGAACCACCGGAGGATGGGCAGCGGCGTCCTGTTAGTACACGGTGAACGTACTGCGATCCCCAAGCCACCTGCCAAGCATGGGAATTATGGCAACACCCCTCTAAGAGGGAGGCCTTGTTCAGCAGTGGACATTTAATGGCTGATGATGTGATGTGACACCAATCCGAGGCTGTTTAAAAAAATTCAAAAGCCCGTAGTCATACAATGTTTTTTTTATTGTATTATAGTGTGTGACTCGGGATAATGCAAGAACTATTTACACCAAAATAGGTCCAGGGGCTTTACGGACAACTGCTATTGAGGCACCAAACTAACGTTAAATCCGTTCAGTCGGAAAATCACGCGAACGTGAACCTTAACCCGCCCAGATACGGTTTGCGGTCGCGTGATTTTCCAACTGAGCGGATTTAACATTAGTTTGGTGCCGCAATAGCCGTTGTGCGTAAGGCCCGTGCTAAGGAGTTATAGCGGAATTAACAATACCACATAAATGAACCCTAACAGCATGACACATAACATATTGGAAGTCGTGTAAAACACATATTTTTACAAAACCAGCCTTCAAAATAGCTATATTTGAGGTATCCCAAAAGATTTCCAGATTTAAAAATTCTACATTCTCGGTTCAAAAAGCTCCCGCTTTTTGAACCGAGAATGTAGAATTTTCAGCATTAATTGAATCGCTCTGACAAGACACGGAGGTAACCAAAAGCGAACGTGCTTTCCTGTAATATGAGCAATTTTGATAAAAGTAAAGATATTCTTTTCATAACGTGAGCTCAGATATTGGTGAAGTAACATGTGCGTTAGAAAACGATACGAACTCGAATAATAAAGACACAACATAAATTAAACAACTTTATTCACAAATTGTTTTTTATTATTTTTTTAGAAAATATTGTTTTTGAAATCAAATCAAATCATTTATTCCTTTAAACATTATACAAAAAGTTACATCTTATTGGACTAGTATTTTGATACATAATAAAATAAGTACACTACCGCCGAACTAGGCTCGAAGCCTGTGTAACAGCATGCAGCGCCCTTTCCCCAGGGATTGAGACTACCAAAGATTATTAGCTCTAAAACATAATATCAATAGTTATTATCATTTAATTAACTACATTTTATATTTGAAATATACCTAGTTTGAATAATAAAACTCGACAACGTTCTTACGCCATCTTGCATGTCCTTTCTTCAAATACCAAACATGACAAGTATATTTTTTTATGTTTACGTGTATTTATCACAGAAAATAAAAGCATTTTTTGTTTAAATTAAAATGGCTGTCAAGGTCTTTTTGTAAGAAATATGTTGTAGCCAGTTGCACCCATATAAACGAAACGTCAGTCATTCGAAATCAGTTAGCAACTGCGATGCAGAGTTCAACGCGTTGATCTAAATAAGAATGTTCAATCAAGGTTCACTCATAATGCCTGGTAACAGATTTTCCTTCTCATTTCCGTTCTATTTACTTCTCTTTTCTGTGGTATTTATATTATAAAATCTGTCACGCGGAGCATAGAAACGTAATACACTTTCATAGACACCTAATTTGCCAAAATCTATAAAATAGTGTAGGAGATTTAACGGAGCATATCAACATACATCGACACCGACATAGCTGTTAAAATTTGCAAGTTGAAGTGGCAATGGGCAGGCCACATCGCTCGAAGAACCGATAACCGATGGGGAAGAAAGGTTCTTGAATGGAGACCACGACCCGGAAGACGCAGCGTAGGTAGGCCTCCCACTAGATGGACCGACGACATAGTGAGAGTCCAGTGGATGCAAAAGGCAGGCTGTCGTTCAGTGTGGAGGCTAAAGGGGGAGGCCTATGTTCAGCAGTGGACGTCTTCTGGCTGATGATGATGATGATGATGATCAACATACATACATATACTGTCAAAATCATGTAACATAATTTTTCGTAGTGGAGTAAAAATACTTATCTTATTCCCGTAAAAGTACGAACTAAGAACGAAGACAGATAATATAAACGGGCTGCAAATACGGGAAGTGACTTTAATAAATGCACTTGAAAGATCTGAGCGGGCAGTTATGAAAAATTTAATACACCCACTGAAGAGATCTCAAAGGACCTCGCCAAATAAACCTCTCTGTATAGACGTAGATAGGAGGATTTGCATAATAGCCAGTCAAGTGCGACGACAGGATAGTGGAGATTGGTTCTGCAGTAGCTTCAATTTCAGTATTTCAGTCCTATATTCACCTATTTAGAATCCATGAAACTTGTAGAATGGGGTTCAATTTCTAGGCAACATGCAAAAATTGTGCAAGCGATGGTAGCCGAGCCGAACGATAGCATGTATTAAGGTTTAGAATCTGACGGCACCCGGTTCAATCCTCAGCCCTGCACCGCTGACTTATTTAGTACTTAAAAAAATTACGTGCAGTTTCGATGTCATCGTTAAAAACGGCGTAGGAAAACATTTTGAGGAAATCGGTATGTTCAAGAACCTCCAAAATTCAAAATGCACTGGGTCAGCCTGGTGGATCAGGTCCCATCCTCTTTCTCTCTCTCTCTCTGAGAGGAGACCTGTGTCCCAGCAGTGGGAACATGATAGACTGATAATGATGATGATGATTTATCTAGTTAAAATCTATGAACATGTAAAGTGGATTCAAATTTTTTGTAACATGCAAAAGCCTTTTTTTTTTCATTGAAGTTTTTTTTAATTTTTTAAGAATATTGTGTTTATGTTACGTTAAAGTTAGTATAGCAGGTTTAGTAGGTATATTTTTACAGATTTACGAACAGGAGAACAAAATATAATGAATGCGTTTTGAGTAAAAGGTGGTATAATATGTGTGTATGTTCAATTATGCATTATGATCCAAAATGACTGGTTCGACTTTGATGCATTTTTAAATAATTGGAAGCAGATTGTTGCGTTGGTTCTTAGCTAATGGCATCAGATGTACTCTAAACTAAACTAAATTTGACAGCTCTAAAATTGTTGCCATCCTTCTATCACATATTAAAATGAAAAAAGAGGCAGATACTTTTAGTCCTGGCTGATTGGTTTAGTTTAATGAGTGGTATGACAGAATCGACGCCATTAGCTATGTTTGATTAAAATCTGTTAAAAACTGTCAAAAGCCGTATATACCTATTTTTTTTTTTTACTTGCTGATTATTATCATAAGCACAGCTCACATGAAAGCATTGACTTTCAAATGTCAAGCAAGAACCTGATTTAAACTAAACTAAAGTGAATATACACTTTGATTTTGAGATAAAATTGGTGTCAGTATTAAATTAATCTCTATAGGTTTACGATGGAACCCCAAAAGGCAGTACGGGCAAGACAGTCTCGACCAGGCGATCGTGTCTCGCATCTAAATAACGTCTTATATCTGCAAATATTGACTCTTGTCCGCACCCACCCTTTGAAAGGGCTTGATCCTTATTATCTTTAGATAGTTTAGTGGGTGCCAAGTTTCTTAACACGGGTTTGAGAGGATCTTTTTCAGCAAAACCTGTTAATGTTGGCGTGTCTGCGCTTTTATTTTCGTGTTCAGAGCTTTTCAGTTGACTTGGAGCACTCTTTTGAATACATTTTCGTAATATGTTTTATTATTTGTGTATTACAGATAGATAGATAGACAAATAGAAACTCTTTATTGTCTACACCATAAATAAAAGTTACAAACAGATAGAAAACACTTGCGAGCTAGTACCACAAGTGGCGGCCTTATCACTAAAAGCGATCTCTTCCAGGCAACCGTTAGATGGAAAGAATTAACGTATTTATAAGATGTGAGATGTAACAAGTTTATAGTAAAAAATATTATTTTTAAACAAGCTTTTAAACAATTATCTACAGTAGCAATAAATGTCGTCGCCCAAAAAATCGAAAAAAGACGCGTGATATTTTGTCCTACTTCTTTAGAATATTTTTTTTAATCAAGTTGTATATTTCTTTAAATATGATGATGGCAATTTAATGTTGAAAATGGACAAAAGTCCTGCCATAAAATTTAAATGAACTCATTTCTTAAAAATGCTACATCCAAAAGATGTAAATTAACTCTAGCTTATAATAATAAACTTACTAACCCCTTAATTTATTGACTCACAATCCTCGAAGAGATCGTAAAGTTTAATGAATCATCATCATCCCGCTTGGTATTCAGGAGGCACAGAACAATAAAATCGCAAATCATGTCTAGTGATTCAACGGACTGGGCCAAAGTGGCGAATGTGAGCCACTCTTTTTCAAAGAAAGGGTTTTAAGCGTGACAGCTCGTAAGATGGTATCGATGTACGACTGTCTTGAGAAAAAGCCGCTTGGCTAATTTTCCTTATAGCTTTTGAGCTGTTACATACACGAGGTAATTTTAAGAATGGACAAATTGGAATGCGTTGAGTGAATGAACATGATGCCTGATAAATAAGTTTACACGGAACTGTTGTACTATAGGTACCTACAGGAGATCTTTGTACTGATAATTATGAACAACTGTTACTGTGCGTTACCGACATAGCCCACCGGATTAGCTACTTGAAGTGGCAGTGGGCAGGGCACATATCTCGCAGATTAGATGGCCGATGGGGTTGAATGGTTCTGGAATGGAGACCACAGACTGGTAAGCGCAGCGTAGGACGTCCACCTACAAGATGGGCAGACGACCTAAAAAAGGACCGCAGGGAAACGCCGGATGGAGGCCGCTTCCAACCAGCCCTTTTAGAAATCGATGGGAGAGGCTTACGTCCAGCAGTGGACGTCCTATGGTTGAAATGATGATGATAATTACTGTGCAACCAATCCTGAAATAGAGACGCTATAGAAAAATATCATTCACACTAAACTTAATAACGTACAGCTGATATTTCTTTCACAATTTCTGGGTTGGTCGCAGGGTAAAAGTTGTATATTGTAATGATGAAAACAATATATAAATACTGCGCCATGGAACCCTGTATAAAAAGGTCGTTAAAATAAAATTTACTCATTTCAACTGGAATTTCCAGGTTGAACTTCCGAAGCATTTTTTTTTTTTATAATTGAACTAGAACGCAAGCATGACCTAATGCTTCTACGCATTTTTCTATCGGACAGCCAGAGCGGGTACAAAAAGATGTTAATATTCCGTAACCTTGAACAATGCGTTTTGATACCACTTTTTTATTGAATTATGGAGTTCAAAGAGTTACATTTGACCACCACCGCGCTGAACGTTAAGTGGTGAAGCGGTCTACATTAGAGCATGTAATTTTATTGTGCAAACTGCTAGACTGTTCCCCGATGGTTACACTTTTGTTGTATTTAAGTCGCGAGGAAATCAGTTTCTTCTAGGCAAGTTTAACACCAGATGAGATGGCGGTCAATTGCAAAACTATTTTCAATTAAAAAAATATAATCTATACTATAGATGCTATAGATTGTATAGTATATAGATGCTATAGATTCTATAGCATCTACGCTGGTTTAGGTAGTAAGGTATATGCTAATGTGGACATTTTACCTAACTACTTGTGTGATTCAACCATGCTAGGTAGATAGCAGCAAATGCAACATTACTGCTTGACGTCAGTTTATTCCAAAGAAACATTACTCAGTACAAATAGGTACCTCCATATAAATAAGTAACACACTGGTGAATCAAGAAAGGAAAACCTCAACAATACATCTAACCGCAGTACATCGTGCATTGTTGATAACACATCAAACGGATCCAAACGTGAATCGTGAGGAACGCGCCCAACTTTCGCCCATTCATGCGTTGGCAAATCCAAGTGGAATACAAAGTATCATATGCGGTTGTTGGCAATCATTTGCATTTTTAAGAAATTAAGATTTAGTAATATATAAATTATTAACAAATTTTGTGCCAGCAGTTGCGGTTAAACAAAAATTAAATTAATTTTTTTTAGTTATTTAATAATTAATTAATTATTTAATTTAAAATTAAAATTATTAAGTGAAATTTTAATTTTAATTTATTTTAGTTGATTTTATTTCTATGATTTAATAAATTTTATTGTTAAACTAGGATTAGATACCCTATTATTAAAAAAAATAAATTTTAAATACTAAAATAGTATGTAATTATTTATTGAAACTTAAATATTTTGGCGGTTTTTTTTTTTAGTTTCTAGGAAAGACAGTAATTCCAAATGTTGGAGGCTGATAGACTGTTTCATCGTCGTCAACCTGAACTGACCAACCATTTCCGATGATTCGTATTCAACGATTTGGGTCGACATTTATGATACGTACTGCCCAAGAATGCCATCCCTATCCAAGATCCTATATCCAAGAACTCCCTGCCATCCTCCTTGTTTCCTGAGAACTACAACCAAGATACCTTAAAGGCAAGACGTCGGGGATAATGCAATACCGTGAAACTAACACAGGTAAATAACGCGTATCTACACTTCACTTAACTTTACAGGAGAGACAAAAACTGCCTAGTTTCGTAATATTTGGGTCTAGGAACCAAATTTTGGTACATTACACATATAATACAGTACATATGTAATACAGGGAGGAGCCAACGAAATCGTTGTGTGCGTTGGTTAAAAAAATAGATTTGGCTACATACGTAGTTACGCGGTATTGACCGACGCTACTTACGCGTTATTGCACTGTCCTCGACGAAGAGTGAATAAATTTCTTCTAGATCAACGTGTTTCGTCTTCAGCCACACCGTCGCTTACCATCAAGCGAGTTGGATGCCAAACGTAGATTATTAAACGTAGATGTATTAAAAAAAAACTGCTGGGCCTGTGCTTCCTCTCTCTTGTGCTATTTGATTCCTGTTCCGGGCTAATATTATCCAGCAAGATTATGCTTAGTTAGTTATAATAATACCTTCACAGATTAAAAATCATGCCCAAGTTCTTGGAAAAGCTTGTTTGTGACGGGAAGTGTAAAATCTACCCAATTAAAGTGATAATTACATCTTATTATTGTCATTTACGCTACAATGGTTTGACACAAAGTTGGGAAGGTTGCAGGAAACATAATTACAAAATGTGATATTTATTAAGGTCGTAATTAGATAAAATAATTGTTGTTTTAATAATATGATTGCATCTGCATACTGGTATAATATTTATAACATTTTTATAAAGTTTTATGATTATTTACCGGATATTTACCGTGGTAAGGTTGTGGAATGAGAACTTTAGTGAACAACCGCAGTATAGTAAGTATATAACCGCAATAGTTTAAAACAGTGTTTATCATTTTTATATTCTTCATATTACCTTTTTATTATTATGTTTTTATCGTACGAAACAGTCCTATTTTTTTTTCTGTAGGATTAATAAATAAAGACGATTTTGTTCTCTACAGCAGAATTTTTTGTAACGAAAGCTGTAAAAAAAAGAAGTAACTTGATAGATCTCTCCCGGTGCAAACCACATTGAGGGTTCAATAAAATGAAGTTCTAAACTGCGGAAGGACAAGGCTTTGTGGCCGGATGGATCTTGATTGATCTAAAAGGTTCACAATTTGTATTCTAAATTTTGAAATAGATAATGATTTATATTTTTCATAGGCATTACAAAAGTTTGGGTTGTTGGTCAATTGAAAAATTTGCAGACTATATGACCTTATTAAATGCCTTCTAAATTGTTTCACAAATTATTGATAAAAAAATTAACTATACAGGTATTTCACTAAGAAATTTTGCTATCCTTTTTATTGAACAGATTTTTTTTAAATTGAACTGTAATGGCTTCTTCAGTTTTCGTGATTTTTACATTATTTTTGTCTTTAGACATCCGTTATCTAGTCTACTTGTGACCACGGACTTTGCAAAGTATTCAAAATGTTAGGAGTTAAAATAATGTAAAATACACGCCATAACATCCTTTAAAAAAAACTATTGAATTGTAGCTATTTCAATTAAGATTTTAAAAGCAAAACACTCTAGAAGGAAAGAGTCTGAAAGAAATTAGGTGAGATTCAAAAAGAGACTTGATAAGTAGACTCTACGAGAAATTTTATAATGGTGCATAAAAAACAGCTAGTTTATTCGTCCATAGAAACACAGCTTCTCTTTACGTTAAACTAAAAAGAAGTTAAACAAATATCTAGACTTAAAAATATCTTCACAAAAACTTCAAGTGACAAGAACTCTCCTATTTCCGGAGTAGCGGTCGGTTCCCCGTCGTTGGCGATCTAGTTGCGGTCGACCAGTGCCGATGTTTGAAATGTGGTCGAAAACCACTTTGAGTCTGATTTGTTGGAAGATTTAACTGCCGTTTACATAGTGCTCGATTCAAGTGAATATTCAAGGTAAGGTCGGAAGAAAAATCTATATAACTTCGTCGTATAGCCTGATAGAATTATTTATTTTATGTTATTTAACAGGTAATGTTTTTTGTTTAGTTAATAAAAGAACCGAATGAACAGCGCCTTTTGAATATAATAATACCATCGTTAATTGATGTTGATACTTTTTTGTTGATTTTTGATTCTTCATTGATAAACTTGTTGAATTATATTGATTAAAACAACTAACAGCTTGTTAAAGTTGATTTATAACTATAGAATAAAGAAATAAAAATTATATAGATATTATGAACGCAAAAGCATGTTAGCATGTATTTTCTCACAGAACGTTGTAACAGCTGAATATATTTTAATTAAATTTGGTGTGGAAGTAGCTTGCCCTCGATTAAATCATAGCCTAGGTTATTAACTTACTATAAATCCTGGAAAACATAGTTACTGTAGTATGGTGGGCGAAACCACGAAAAGAGAAGTAAATAGAATGGAAATGAGAAAGAAAATATGTTACCAGGCAATATGAGTGAACCTTGATTGAACATTCTTATTTAGATCAACACGTCGAACTCCGCATTACAGTTGCTAACTGATTTCGAATGACTGACGTTTCGTTTATATAACAACTGGCTACAACAAATTTCTTACAAAAATGCCTAAACAAAAAAAAAATCTTTTCTGTGGGTAAAACCACGGGGCGTTGCTAGTAAAATACTATTTAAAATATCACGATCATTTCAACCGATGAGCAATATACATACAGAGTGACTATATAACGAATAGAAACTTGTTACTGACTTCAGTTTTCAATTGTAAATTATGCAATAAGATTTTATTTGTATCTGACATACAACATTCTAAAAGAAGCTTCGAGATAAAGCTCTAGAAGTCCAAAGATAAAAATAACCAGCTAAGTAATCAGAAATCTACATAATTGGAAAATTGAATCAGCCCACTCATTTGAATGAGGCAATCAGATAAGTAACCACATCTGCGGTGGGCATTGCTTAATAAAGCCTAATCATTTCGTACTTACGATTCCTTGGCTTAACTCATTAGCATCATCGTGTTCTCTTAATCACGCTGCGAAGGTAATAACATCGATTTGTTTGTCAAAATGATCTTTTACTCACTCAACAAGTTTTGTTTATATCTTTTCTCTTTCATTCCCAGGTTGTTTAAAAGAGAGGAAACGGCAGGAACCCACGTTATGTGTGATGTATAACCAAACACCTACAGCGGAAGTTTGTCTCGCTCGACCGGTTGCCACTAATTAACATAAAAACAAAGCTAGAAATTCATCGAATGATTTCTCTAAACATTCCTCTGTACAACCACCCATTGGTATCTGTCGCATCTAGCCCTAATCCTATAAATGACATCAGATAAGATAGCGGGTACGTTGCTTCGAATGATTTTATATCGAGAATTTAATTCGAGATGTTGCAACTTGCAAGCGATTTAGATATGAGCTCGTATCGTTTTCATATTCGATCGATTTAGTTAACAAAACATGCATGTTCACTTAGAGGCGCTTAAATAGTAATGAATTTTGTATTAAGCATTTATCCGATATAGTGTTACAGGCAAAAAGTATAGATTTTAATTATTTTATTTTCATCAAAATGTTATGGTTTCAAATAAATAGTCAGGCTGATTTTTTTATCTTATTTTTTTTTACCATAGAGTCGAACACCGAAAATAAAATGTGTGATCAAAATTAAGGAAGATAATTATAAGCATTTTAATGTCTTGCTAGACAGAGAGAGCACTATACTTGCTTATGACGTCACATGTCCGTACGCCATACAAACTCCATACTGATGCAAGAAATTAAATTTCTCCATGCAAGAAATGAACAGAGCATCCCTTTCCAATCCAAACAAAAATTACATCTCAACACATATATCTCAGAACTTTATTGGCAGATTTTAATGGTTTCTTCAGTAAGTGTTTTAAATTTATATATTTTTTCACTAAGTCTTAGCCACTTAGCCATATTTTGTATAAATCGAAATTGTCTGTTCAATAGGCTATTGCTTATTTTTATAATCTTTTTGTTAGTTTCTAGAGCCCATTTTTTCAATGCACCTTAAGAAATAATATTTTTTAAGAAAATCTTCGAAAAACTATTAGCGAATAACTCGTCCTTTTAAAAAAACATTCTTACCAAAAGCTATATTTTGTTTACCGTATTTTTTCTAGCAACCCTTTTATTTGATACCCAAATTACGGGGGTACATAAAAAATAACTGTTCCGCCATCTTTGGGAGTCCGCCATATTGGATTTAGAATGACATCATTTAGCAAACCATGTATTAATTATCATCCAAACTAAATGTTTATAAAAAAAAACAGTTCAATCGGTTGGAGATAACTGTTTAAAAATTTAGTTGAAAAGAGCATCCCTTTCCAATCCAAACAAAAACTTTTTACACTTAGTAGCTCAGAACTTTATTGGCAGATTTAAATAATTTCTTCAATAAGTGTTTTAAATTCATTAACTTTTTCACTAAGCTGTTATTTTGGACAAATCAAAATGGCATGTCCACTACTGCTAATTTTTATAATCTTTTTGATAGTTTCTAATTAGAGTAATTTTTTTCGATGCACTGTTAGAAATTAAAAAAAATATGAAAATCTTAGAAAAACTATTAATGAATAACTTAACTTGACTTTTAATAATAGCGTTATTTTATTTATCGTATTTTTTTCCAGCAAATCCTTTATCAAGGAGATGCATAAAAAATTACTGGTCCGCCATTTTGGAAGTCCACCATATTGGATTTAGAATGACATCATTTAGCAAAACTTGCTTCAATCTAAATGTTTATACTAAATTACAGCTCAATCGGCTGGAGATAACTGGTTTTTTTTTTTTGCAAGGTTTATCCCATTCTAATAAGGGCAAGTTATTTAAAAGCTTTTAAAAAAGATGCAGACCAAATCGCGGCCGCTCACTGGCTGACTTCACCCTAACATTATCATGCTATCGAAGTCATCTCGGGTGACAATATACGATCAGTGACACAGGCCGAATCGGATCGCTTTGACTCGCACCGCACTGGGTACTAGGGTATTAGATGTTCTTATGTTGTAGAGATTGAAGGTTAAGGTGCCGCGAGAATGGGTTCTTTGGTTTTGTGGAGGAGTGTTTGGGATTTAGAGAAATATGTGTCATTAGATGTGTTGAACCTGCTCAGTTGAGCATTGGAGTCTGGTTTATTATATCTGGGACTGAACTTGCTGCATGCAGGGCCTAATAGGCAATGCTTTTTGGTGACTAGATCGATATACTTACAGCTTGACCTATTGTGAAACGAAAATCAATAGACGCGTACGCGCATGAGTCACACAATTTTAAATAGAGACAGTAGATCACCTTTACACAAAAAAAATATATACCGAATTTTTTTTTTGCTTTCGCGATTATTACACAGTGAAAAAAAGTTAAGACTTTTAATGGAATAATAGTAAGTATAGTTTGCAATTGGTAAATAAATGAACGAGCAAGTGAAGGATTTTAACGACTGAATCACGACCGTAGGGAGTGATTCGTGATGATTGAATCATGAGAGTAGTTAGTGATTCAAATGTTAGAATCCTGAGTGACGCGAGTGGTGGCCCTTGATATAAATCCGTTTTATTCAAGAGGTAGGTACATACTATACTATTTACTAGTCTGACGAGTAATTCTTTCGAAGAGCGTTACGCTTGATGCCCATAGCAGTTCAGTGCCATCCAGAATTCAGAACTTCATTGCGCTCTTTCAATGCACTGCGCTCGTCACCTTTGCTACATAAGAGAAGGACGAAGGAAACTATCCTGTTACCCTTACTGCTTCGGCATATGTATAACCGCAGTATTGTGGGAAAACAGCCGTCATTGTCTAAGTTGACACGTTACTTAGCCGCTCTATTTACAAACCTTTTAGCGCCCTTTGCCGACGAAAAGTTAGAGTAAATAGACCGGTTCGACCCTACGCTGTACGCTGTTTAGCGTGTGTGAGATCACAGTCGCGGAATAGTGTAGAAACTGTGTAGAAACGTACAAATCGCCAATTGAGAACATTTGCTTAGAGAAACCGTGGAAAGTGTTTGACACTCTCCTAATAGGCGAAGTGTAAATTGGTCAAGCAAAAATTTCAGCACATCTTTTGAGGCCACTTACGTGCGTGGGCTTGTAATTTTGGGAGTGTGTTATTTGCAATGACGGTCTCGATTTTATTCTAACACTAGCTGTGGCCCGATGTTTTACCCGTTATGCTACTAGAAAGGTTTTTTCGGCATTAAATTAAGGCACCAATGTACCAAATTCTATTCAAAATGTCCGTTTGGTTTTACTTACATACAAACTATTGCATACTGTATACTTAACTAGCTGTTTCCCACGACGTTGTACGAGTAGACTTTAATATACATACTTTCGACCTATTTGATTGACCTATTTAATTCGTCCTTGTCCTAAAATGTTTTCTTGGCGGATGTAATTCGTCATAAGAAATCTACATGCGAAATTACAGCTTCGTAGTCAAGCTCACGAGATTTTGTGACTAATGAGTAAGTGATATACATATAGATATTAGTGTAATTTTGCAAACTAATCTGATAAGTCTTTAATTCAGCATCATCATAGGCAGCCTTTTAACACACACTTATTAGGATCTTAGGAACAGAACTGGAGACTGCAATTACCTATAGCTTACGTGGCATACCTATTATGATACGAAGCCAGTAAAATCATCATCATCATAATCAGCCTTTTTTAACAGTCCACTGCTGGACTTTTAGCCTACCCCCAAAAGGGTGATTTGGCCATATCCACCACGCTGGCCCAGTGCGGATTGGTGGATTCACATACGCCATTGAATTCCTTCTCCGTGCGTATGCAGGTTTCCTCACGATGTTTTCCTTCACCGAAAAGCCAGTGGTATGAAAATCCGTACATAAGCTCCAAAGAGCTCATTGGCAATTCAAAAGGATAGCAACCATTTTTAATTTCTCATTACCTAATTTATTTCACATAGTACAGGAGAATTTATGCTACGTTTCGGACCTATTTTGTAAGATATCGTGTAAATAGTCGTTTGTAAAATCAATTTTGTCTTGAAGGTTTATACCCAATTTAACCAAGTACTTCCTTCCTAAATATTTGTATCGTAAACAAGTTTAATGCTTTATCTATCGTTTCAATGCCACTATGAACGTGTCTATTGATGTTTAACATTGTTTCTAATATGCGTAAAAACACGAACGTAACATAACTGTATTTCAAGTTCAGATTCAAGGCAATTTAAATTTAAGGCTTTTTATTTTCTTCGTTTGATGTACCTTTGCACATAAATAAATATTAAAGCTCCATATAATTTTTTTATTGCATCAACTGGATTTCTTATTTTGAATTTCATCATCATCATCATCATCAGCCAGAAGCCGTCCACTGCTGAACATAGGCTTCCCCCTCTAACCTCCACACTGAATGACTGCCTGCCTTTTGCATCCACTGGATGCCCGCGACTCTGAATGCGATTTTGAATTTACTTTTGACATATTTTCTTTCTACCAGACCCTCTAGTTTACCTCTATTTTAATTTTAACTACAATAGTTGTAGTCCGAAAACTTTAGACTAAAACTGTGCATCGTTGGCAGAGTCATCAAAGATTATTGTTGAAATATGACATATTTATTGGAGTTGTCCGTAGTGCTGGTTGAACATCTAAGATCATACAATAATAGCTCTTACAAATGCATGAACAACAAAAACTATTTATATGGATAGAACTACCCTTCGAATTTCAATTGATTTTAATGTGTAAAACGTCAAGTAGATGTACCGATTCAACTGATTTAAAATTTATAATAATTGACTATAATAGATGTAAAAAGTGTGACGAATCTATGTGAGAGTGATTTATATCATTCAATGCAACTTTCCCCTTAAATAAATGATAGTTTTGAACTATTGATAAAAAATTACGGTATATTGATAAAAAATTCAACGTGACGTTTATTGAAATGAAGTACCCTCATGTATTGAAGTTTATGCAGCATTTTAACAGGGCATAATGTACGGTGTGTTATTTAATTTAGCTTATAAGTGTGAAGACATTCTCATAATTTAAAGGCAAACCTTTTTTTATAAACTTACTTTTGGTTTGATGTCGTCTTTTATCCTGAACTTATTGTTACTAGATTCACATTAAAGTGAATAGTGAAAGCGAAAGAAGCTCTGTATTTATCTCTTTATATATTATACTAAAACGCGTTAATACAAAGAGCTGATCTTGGTATAATTTTACAAGGAAACAAGAAGGTATGGATAGTCTCTTTAAAAAAATTACACATGACATGTATCCCGAAAAATTTAACACTGAAAATTGTTCGAAACTAACATAAATATTAATTGTATCTGATTATGTTGATCTGTCAGTTTGAATTCCGCTCAATCATTCAATCAACTCATCTTCATTCAGACAACATATTTTTATCTCTCTTGCACCTAAGACGTCGCCATCGGCGGGGGTTCCATAATCCAGTTAGTTAGTTACCATTTAATTAACTAAGTGCACAGCAGCAAACTAAAGCATTAATAAATGCTATTTTTCTATGTGAAGTGTTTAAATGTAGCATTACTACATAAATTGCGGACTAAACCAAAGACCGCCAGCTAGTTAAAAATAACTTTTGTAATTTAACGTAACTTTTTTTGTAAACTTTCCTTAGACTTTGCGGCTTAAAATTAAATCCAAGCGCGAAGTAAACGACTTCTCATGTCAACTTCCAATACAATTAAGTCAGTAAATGGCTAGACGTGGCTTCACAGAGACGGCCAGCCATTAGGCCGATCTCTTTTTTTCACTATCGGCACATCTAGTTAATTATTACCGGTTTTGTCCGTACAAGCCGTATGTCTGTCAATCGTAGATTGGCGTATTGCGCAGCACTTACTCAATAGAGATGGGAATGATCGGTAAAAACCGCTACAGCATCTAAAAATATAGTGAATTGTTTATTTCAAAATCTTACCTTTTACTGCGATTCATTTTAAAATGTCAAACAAATATTCTCTGCTGGAATTGTGTTCCTTTAGAGAAATTATTATTGTTAGTGACTTTGGTATGAAAACTAAATGAATTGTGCTACGATCATTGACGTAAAATATTAGGACCGGCCCATTTAAACTTTTTCAATGCTATCACCGACTCAGTGGTCCGTCTAATCATAATATATAAGCGGACCAGTGTAAACCCTGTAGCAAGCCGATTTCGTTGGTGAGCGGTCATCGTACTTGAAAGCGATGCAACCTCTAGTCTTTTGAGATTTTTTAAAGTACCAAAAATACACAAATATTTGGATAGAGTATATCCAGATATCTACATCTATGGCTAAGAGGCACAGTACACCTTTAGAACTCAACGATACGTTTAACTATAGACACTGTACTCAAGTGTGTATTTTTTATTCATTTTAGAATATAAAAATATAACTCATATTTAGGGTTATTTCTTAGTAGTTAATTAAGTAGAATATATAATACTTTGTTGTTTAAATGGTGTGCGTTTTTGTTTAACTGTAAGCATTCTGTTGATGAATAAATAAATAAACTAATTGGAATATCTATTATAATTATATAAAAATAGATGTGTGTTTATGTTCCTTTAGTTATGGATTTCAAAATGGCTGGACCGACTTTGACGCGTCTTTCACTGGTAGATAGCTTATGTTATAAGGAGAAATCCACGCGTGTGAAACTACGGGGCGCAGCTAAGTTATACATAAAAATGGTTGCCGGAACTATAAATGGACAATTTTGTAATCAAGTTTAAAACCGCGTTTCAGTATCAACTTGCCTGTTTGTTATCGACGATGTGGTCAAACATGGAACACGCAGACTTATAGAAGAACTATTCATTCTGAACTTGAAAAGACGTAGATTTTAGATATAATAATTTCCTTCCTTGATCTCTCAGTAACAAGAAAGCCGGTATTCCATTTCTTAGCAATTCTTTGTTGATTCTTAGTACGGATTAGAAAGATCCACAGAAAAGGAAATAATTTTGTTTAAATTAGAACGGCTGTTAAGTCATTTGTGTAAGAAATTTGTTATAGCCAGTTGCACCCATATAAACGAAACGTCAGTCATTCGAAATCATTTGGCAACTGTAATGGGGAGTTCAACGCGTTGATTTATATAAGAATGTTCAATCAAGGTTTACTCATAATGCCTGGTAACAGACTTTCCTTCTCATTTCCGTTCTATTTACTTCTATATTCTGTGGGAAAATCGATTTGAAATCATTAGTCAATTGTTTAATGTTTGAATCTCCATCCCTAGTTTAAACATCTCAGTGCGCCCACACAATGCAGTAATTAAGCCTGAAGCATGCTAACTAACTTAATTTAATCGGTAAACTGATAAACAGCTGTTTGAATTTGCATTTTAAATCGATATTCAGCTGATGTAGTGCGCTCGTGCTTTGATTGGACTGACGTTGAGTATTTAGTTCTTACTTATTTATGGTTCAGATCAGATAGTTTTACTTTAACTTCAAGGGCTTGATAAGATAACCTT
The DNA here is from genome assembly GCA_932305915.1 of Agriopis marginaria. Lineage (NCBI taxonomy): Eukaryota > Metazoa > Arthropoda > Insecta > Lepidoptera > Geometridae > Agriopis > Agriopis marginaria. The sequence goes on along the minus strand of OW029926.1, from coordinate 11,905,410 downwards.
AATTAAGTGATTATTAAGTGTGTTTTTAAATTATTTTATCCGATGATCTAGGATTGAATATTGCAAAGGTTTTATTTTCTCACGATGTTTAGATACACGTGCAACTTTGATCTAATTACTTCATTTATTACATTTCAGCCATAGGACGTTCACTGCTGGACATAGGCCTCCCCCATCGATCTCCAAAAGGGCCGGTTTGAAACGGCCTGAATCCAGCGCTTCCCTGCGGCCTGCTGCCTCATAAGCAAGTTCAAAGTCGCACAACGAGCTATGGAAAGGTCTATGCTCAGGGTTTCTCTACGAGATCGAATCAGAAATGAGGAGATCCGTAGACGAACGAAAGTCACCGACATAGCCTACCAGATTAGCTAATTACTTAAGTACTGTGTAATCCGTTGAAATTTTATCGGATAAACGTGAAAATTGAGGAGGTTATCGCCGAGCCAAACATCAAGGGAGAGACTAAAGCCTAGAGACTCCACTGGACATGCTACTTGCTGAGAATGGGAGATGATTGCAATATATTTCCAAAACTCAAAAGCCTCTTGTAAAGCTACCACCACTTTGCCAGGGCATGAGTTTGCTTTGACCGTGACTTACTTTTCTTGACTCTGACTGTGACTATGACTTGTTTGACGCTATTAATTTATTTATTTGTACTTGTTTAATATTACGACTGAAGAACTTGTATCCATGGTCATTAAAATAAATTACCAAAAAAACAGCGTTCTGTAATAATATGTCAAAATTCAGTCTATTCACGGAGGTCACGTGACGGAGGTGAATATTTATGAACCGATTCATAGACGTCATACATTTTTACAAAAAATACAAGAACCGACTTCATTACTATTCCTACATTTACAAACTTGCTGGTCGAGAGAGTACTATATTTAATTTTGTCACCCTGCGATTGACAGGGCCGGTAACCTTGAAAACACAACTTTTTTTTACTGAAGTTTTTTTCTAGGCACCAACATAGCTGTTTAGTTGACAGCAGCGCTAGTGGATAACAATGGGTATACAAAGTCCTTGCAATGTATTGCCACCTAAAGAATTCCCCAAGAAACAACTCTAGTTCCAATTTTGCCCACCTCAACAGCTAAGTTGGTGGCACTGAACATTGTAGGTACATTTTATTCGTTGGTTTTTGTCATATTTTTGTAGATATTACAAAAACCGCCAAATCAATAGCGTTAAAAAAATATGGGACCACCTAATACAAAAGGAATCATCAAAAACAATTCTATATTGGCAGAGTAATCGCGTAACAAACATAAAAAAAACATACAGTCGAATTGATAATCTCCTCCTTCTTGAAGTTTGTTAGTAAAATTATGATTGGTGTACGCTTGCTTGCTGCTCTCATACAAAGCTGTGATAATAAAAATCCCTCCTACATCCATGTTCCAAAATCACCACAACACCATTGGAAAGTCTGTTGTTATTCCGATTATCGTCAATTACGTTCTCAACACCCATAATCAAGCCTACACAGGAACCAAACAATAACTTATTTCAACTTTACGACCCTTTATATAAAAAAATTATATTGAAGCTTCCTTAATATACTTACGCTTAAATTATGAATCTGTCAGTCTATCTATCACACTATGTATATTTCCAAATATCTAAGCCAATTAGATAGCCCGTTGGTCCAGTTGGTAGTGAACCTGCCTTCTCAGCTTAGGGGCGTGGGTTCGATTCCCACCTAGGACAAACATTTGTGTGATGAACATTTGTGTTTGTTCTATATCTGGGTGTTAATATCTATTTAAGTATGTATTTAAACCTATATATGTATGTATATCAGTCTCTGGCAGCCATATCACAAGCTTTGCTTAGTTTGGGGTCAGATGACCGTGTGTGCAAAAATGTCCCGAATATTTATTATTTATTTATTTATTTAATTTCCATGAAATTTTTCAACGAAGTAGTTGACACCACGAGAACGGACATAACATGCATTTTAATTTATTAACTTATTTGGGTGAGATTTATTCCGGAGCGTAGCGAATATGTATGTTTCTTGTCATCTCATGATTCTACGGATCAACCGATTTTAATGAAAATTGACAAAGATGAAGCACATATTATGAGGACGGAGGAAAAACCTTATTTCCGGAATAATCGACTCAGCTGACGAACTGTTTAGCTCAGTGGAAGCTCATCTATCTCATGAGCAGGACGATGATCATCATGTCTCGGGTTCCATTCCTGGCAAGGCAAATGTTTGAATGGTGAATATAAATATGTGCTCTGGGTCTTACTTATCTGTTTTTAATGTGTGTTCAATGGCAACCCCGCAAAGAAAAAAAGTTTAATATAACAAGGCAGTAGTAGTAACTAGTATCTCTAGTTCAGTATTATTTTTAATTTAATGTTGTACTTATGTTGTTAGTACACAAATAAATTGCTTATGTATATGTGACACAAGGAATCCTAGTGTGGTGTAAAATGGCTATGAGTTTTAAAAAAAAAAAGGTTATAAGTACCCAAACCTGGAAAACACGAGTGAAGCCGTAAATAGCACCTAGTGGTACAGTAAAATCTCACAGTCATCCACATGAGCCCGTATTCGGGTGAGATTTGTTCCGGGGCGTAGCGAATCCGCGCCGACGCTCGCTGTCATCGCGAACGGTGCGCTTGCGCAAGCGCCGACGCCGTCTCATTAGTCCGGAACAAACTGTGTTTGCAGCGACTTTCATACTGTGAAGTTAGGACAAAATACATTCCTACTGAGTATTAAGGCCACCACTTACGGCCCTAACTCCTATCTGTTTGTAGTATTTATTTCTGGTGTGAACAATAAAGAGTACCTATATTATATTTATCTAAGTTTATACTCTCAAAGCAAAATATATATTTTTTTAATTTCATCATCATCATCATTATCATCAGACAGAAGACGTCTACACTGAACGACAGCCTGCCTTTTGCATCCACTGGATCCACTATTTTAAATTTCTTTCTATATTATTTTTATACTCTTTACACTCACAACTACGCCAAATTGGTAACATCTAGGTATAATAGTGAATAGGTATATTCTAAGTCTGCGTGCTTTATTTTCGATCACAATGCCGCTTACTGCCAGGCGAGTTGGTGATCAAACGCAGAATAATTCGTAATAAAAAAAAAAACAAGATTCGGGATAATTTTTACAACAATGCAAAATTATAAAGGAGCAACAGCAAGGACTATCAGATGAATGGATAGAATCAGAATTTACTTTGTGGAAGTATATCTTCGAATCCGTTTAATATATATAATTCACTAGTGTATATTCGATTTAGCGTGTTTTTTTCATATAGGACATGTTTTTTTTTTAATTAGATCTCGCAATTCATTAATAATACTAGCTGTGCCCCACGGTTTCACTTGCGTGGATAACTCATTATATCATTAGCTATCGAGGAGTCAAACTCCCGTCAAAATCGGTCCAGCCGTTTTAAAGTATATAGGGAACATACATACGTACATACAATACACATTATATAAGAAGACGATGGACATAATAAAATTGCACATATCTAAATTAACGGGTTAATTCAACAAGATCTAATACCTCTTATTTATCTACAGTACGACGAGGGGACTGGGGAGAGCCCGCACTGTGTAATGCAAGCATCGAGATACAATGCCAGTATTATAACTCGATGTTGTAGTTCGTACATAGGACAAACGAAGCGAACTGTTTCATGATTAAAGCAGTAAAAAACAATGAGACACAAATCTGCCATAGCTGAGCATCTGCTGGACGCAGGTCCTAACCACTGGATTGAATTTCACAACCCTGAAATCCTATCTACCGAACGCCATTACATACCAAGGCTAGTAAAGGAAACTATTGAGATCTCGAAATGCCAGAATTTCAATCGAGGTGATGATTTTCAACTCGCCAGTGCGTGGAATCCAGTATTAGGTGGTGTTCAAAATGTGTTCAAAATACTATACACAGTGATACAGTGAGTGTGTTTTGTCGGGACTCAGGTTCGAGTTCGAGTTCCAGTGATAACCGTAGCAAAAGACTAAGAAAGAGGGTAGATCGTTATGTCTGCACCTAACTTTTTAACTGTTCGACCAACCACCCGCATTATTCAGTCTTCCCGTGAACAATGGTGCATGTAACTGCGCCGAAATATCGGGAGCTCATTCCACAACCTTACCACGGTAAATATCCCGTAAATAATCATATAAATTTTGTATCTTGATGACCGCAAGCTCGATCACTTCTCCGTTGCCATCTCTGCGCCAACTAAACCAGTTTTTGTAAGACGTTTTCTAATCGTTCATGTTGTAAAACCGTTATAGGAATGAAGGAAACCGAAAAAAAGGTTCGTAATCTAATTGAAGCTTAACCAGTTTAAAAATCAAAGTATTCTAGCTCTAGTCGCGATTGAATGATTCGCGTCGTCCGTTGTATAGTTTTGGTGACCAATTTGAACCTCGTTGTTTTACTACACAGTGTGTGAGCTCTATAATTTTACACTGTTATTGTATAAACCATGACAAAATTTGGGTACTATCTTCCCAAATATAGCTATGAAAATGATTTTGTGGCTCAAAAATTCACTGTACAACAAACAAGTCCCTATCATACGTGGTTGCATTAGTTCCTCCACATTGACCCAATTTGGTATACTCATAGATAATAACATCTCCCATAAGAGGAACGGTGTTTTGGATAACGTTCAATGTTTCAGATAAAAAAGTACGCTATAATACGCCATTGTTGTTCTTTGAAAGGCTTTTGATACGACTGTCGGATACAGGAAGGAAATGAAGTGTACGCAATAATGTTGACTAATTTCAGAGATAGAAAGGGGTGATATTTTGGGATCAGTGTTCAAAGCTGCATGTCATAACGATTGCATTTTTTAATGTATTTTTATGCTATTAACAAGTTAGCATCAGGCATTTTATTTGCTTTTATTTCTGTGATGTAATACATTTATATTAATATTAATCACGTGTTTATTTACATGGCGTTGATTTGAATTTGCAAAAGAGGTCATAATTTCTTTATGGCCATTTTGGCCATTTTGTCGAGTAAAAATAAAAAGTCTATTTAACCAAACCTTTTGTGATATATAAATAAGATTTTTAGTGTTTACACAGTAAGTAAAAACAAATATGTATCTTCTCTTTTGTGCTTTGGGTAATCTTGATCAGTGCAGTGCAGATTTTGCAGTGATTTCTATACAAATGCATTATCGGAACGGAATCTATTTTTCCGTAAAGTCAGTTAGAGACGCCTTCTAATTGAATAGGACGGAATCAAAGGGAATGATTGCTTCCCCTAAATTTTGAGGGGATGTGACTGTACTGAGGGTAGGATGCGATGCGTAGACGAAATAGTTTGTGGGGTTGATCTAAGATCTATGAAAAGTGTAGATACGTTTATGACAAACAGTGTTCAACAAATGTACGTTTCTAACTAACCATATATTTTAGTTTCTCACACAAACGTTTCAGGACAAAGTACTGTGGGACATTGAAAATGCGCCTTACAGCTTCGACCAAAGTAAACTTCGACCAAAGTAAACTTTGGTCGAAGCCTTATAGCTCTGATTACTTTTGCTAGCTTTTGTTACCTACGATTGTAGCTGGTAGCCAAAATACCACATTAAATATTTATAAAAAAGTATTATTAAATATTTTTTTGACATAAACTATCGTTATACGTTACAATCAATAGTGCTAGATAACTTATATTTTTTTATTACCTCATTAAAAAGCTGATCATAAATAGAGCACATCAACGGAAACAAAATTAAAATTAGATCAAAAATAAATAAGATATAAGCATTTTAATTTAATGCTAGACAGAGAGCGCACTATACTGAGCCGTGACGTCACGCCTCGGGTGCGCCATACAAAATGCTATACTAACACATGCTTTGCGAGAAAGGGATAGAGCATCCCCTCTCTATCCCCACCTAAATCTTTTAACACTCACATCTCAGAGATTTATTAGCCAATTTAATTATTTTTTTCAGTACGTGTAATGTATTTAGTTATATTCATCGCTAAGCCGGTTATTTGTAATAAATTAAACATTGGGCATTATGCCTATTGAGACAATAGTCGGTAAAGTAACAGTATTCCGATATATTTTACGTCGATCACATAACATTATTTCAAAAGATAATAATCACATAACACACATTTGCTTCGGTTGACCTTTGTTTTATGTTTAACCATAAAAAGTTACTATCAGTTAGCGCTATTAATTTGTATGTGAAGTAATTAAGATTCATCCATTCACAAAAAAATGAAGTTTACATCATCACACAAATAATCGTTATCTTGCACATCATTTGGTTTGAACAAAATGATACTGTATGTAATGTACTTAGTTACGTACGCTTTGTTTTTTTTTACGTATATTATCCCACTACTGGGCAAATGTCTCCCCCACTTCCTTCCACAAATCTCGGTCCTCCGCTTATTGGTACACAAATTATTTTCAATTTCATAACTACCTGTTTTGAATTTGAAAATAATTGAACATCTGCAGGCGAGAAGCCAGTCAAATATATGCCTATTATTTAATTTAAAAAAAAAAAAACTTGGACAAAGTGAATGTCACACTTTTTTCATTACGCACCAATTTAAATTGAATGTTTTCAAAACATAAATCAGCTGGTAATTTTCAAACGGCTAAACAGATTTTCTTGAATCATCATAGCTAACAATCTTGATCAAATCAAATTTCAAACAAAAAAAAAAAAAAAACTAAATCAAAATTGGTTTAGCTGTTTGGGAGATACGCTACGAAGTCACAGACAGACACACATATACACATGCATGTTTAACTTATAATACCCTGTTTGCATCGAGGGTTAAAACAATCATTATAATCACAAATCATCTTTGCCGCCTCGGTCGGACTGTCAACACTGTGTAATTTAACCCCCTACGTTTTTTCCTAAATTTACTGGTCAAAAGTGACTTGTTCCAAACTAATACACGTTGTAGTTCTTCGCTGTGATATAAACAACAAACTGCGAACTGTGTTTTGTGTAAAAGTACGTATATTGTGCGAAAAACTCAGTTATTACACGAACAATACGTGACAACGAGTTTAGTTTTTGACGAGTGCCGGTAAACCTCTTCCGCTGATGCGCAAGGAACTCTGACGGTTGTGCGCTTCGCATACGTGCGATATTAGCGTGAACTGCGAGCAGCGCGTCACCACCGCGTCATCACTACGTTTCTACTAAGACTAACAGCATAGAAAGGACTTTATTAAAGTTGATTTACATTGCCTCTGTGAGGAGAAGTTAAGTTGGATTTTTAACTAACCCTACTCCGATTAATCTTCAAGATGAAATGCTCAGGGTGTTTAAAACCAGTTAAGGAGTCTAACAGTATTAAATGTACTTCATCTACCTGTGAGAAAAGTTTCTGTTTATTGTGTATTAACGTACCGTCGCTCACTCCTGACCGGAAAAAATCATGGAAGTGTCCCGATTGCTGTGCACTGCAGAAAAGGGGTGGGGATAATAGTCTCACCCCGGTACGTGCAGTCTCGGAAGCCCAAAATGTCACTATTCGTAAAAAATCTGATTCAGCTTCGGATAACACTACAAGCTCTGAGAGTGAGATAAAAGATCTGACGGCTGCAATTGCTCGTCTGACTCGAGAGTTTACGGCGCTTAAAACGAAATTAGAGGAGGCTACCCACTCGCTGTGCTATTGCCAAGAGAAGATGGAAGATTTGCAACGCAATGCGTTGTCTAACGAAAATCGTTTAACAAATCTCGAGAAAAGGGACCAAGAGGTATTGAGTCTCCAGTTGACAGTTTCACTACTTCAAAATGAGCTGAATGCGCAAGCACAGCATAACCTATCCAACGAAATCGAAATCGTTGGGATTCCGGAGAGCAACAATGAAAACCTTGAGCACATTGTGAAGGTTGCAGCCCTGAAAGTTGGAGTGCAGCTGGAAGATGGAGATGTGGACTGGATCACTCGCGTAGGATCCCGGCGACAAATTGTTCCAGCCGTGCCTGAGCTCGGTGACAGAATGCCGCGTCCCATTGTTGTGAGATTGCTGCGCCGATCCAAACGCAAACAGTTAATCGGAGCCTCAAAGTCTAGGAAAAATATTACTAGTACAGACCTAGACGTAACAGGCACCACAACCAAAGTATTTTTCAATGAGAGGCTCACAAAAATAAACAGGATTTTATTTCGTGAGACAAGAGCTAGAGCAAAGAGCCACGGTTTTGCTTTCTGCTGGTGCAACCAAGGAGCCATATACATTAGACAACGGGAGGGTAATGCCGCTCAGCTTATCCGTTCTTTGCACGACCTGGATCGCATTCTGCCTTCAGTGCCGGCCGAAACTGAACAATAGTTGTGTGCCTGTCCCATTCCTTTCTGTAAATGTCTATGGCCATAATATTTATGCACAGGACTTAACTTTGTTGTTGAGTGGTTTTTGTATAAACTTAAATGGATATATTACCAGAAATTTAAACTATATTACGGAACTGTTACGATGTACATCTTATTTGATTTTCTATATGCATTATAACTATAGACAGCCATTGAACACGGTTGTATATAACGTATATACTAGAAATAGCATTTCAGGTACTAGCTTTATTTTAAAAAAAGAAGTGTTTTACAAAAGGATGTCCGTTCGACTATTATATTTATGTACTGTTATTTATTTTATTGTATTTGTATATCTTATTATTATTTTATTCGTATTTTACAGCTCAAAGTTAATGTTAAAAATTTACATTTTATATTGCTCAAAATTTACATGCATATATTATAACTTATTAATAAGTATCACTTTAACACAACTTATAAATTTCATATCTATAGAAGTTTCACTTAAGGATAATTTTTATAATCACAATGCTCCACAATGAACTTGAGAATGACTTAGATTCGATAAAAATAAACTGCCACATTGTGGACGAATTGGAAACTTGTAAAATGTTCTTCACTCCAGATCACAACTTAAAATTATTTTCCTTCAATATTAGAAGTATAGGCTGCAATTTCAATGAATTTCTGGTAGTACTAAGACGTTTAGATATCGTTTATGACATCATTGTTTTAACGGAATGTTGGTTAAATAGTTCCCAATTTATTCCACAATTACCGGGATATATTTCATTTAAGAGTGAGAAAAACCACAATCAAAACAGCGGTGTTGTGGTATATGTGAGAGAAATCTGGGATGTGTCAGTTTCAGAGCTTTCTGTTGACAATGCCCAATGTTTATCTATTTGTATTGAGAAGATGATTAAAATTCTTGCAATTTATCGTTCCCCAGCCTGTCGAAACATTGAAAGTTTTCTGTCTTCTCTTGCTCCCTATATGTCAAATTTTAGTGGGCTTCCTCTCGTCTTTGCTGGTGATATAAATGTTAATATTTTTGACTCCACTAATGCCCAATACCTAGAATATTTATGTTTCATGGAAGAATGTGGTATGGTTCCTGCTATCACTGAAGCTACAAGAGATGCATCATGTTTAGATCATATTTATATTAGTAGATCGCAACTTCCTCGGGCACCTTTTGGCATAGTTTGTAGATCTAACGTTACGGACCACTACCCCGTCATGATCGGTATGAATTTGAACACTGTAAAACACTCACGACCAAGCCGTACCACGTTGAGAAGAGATTTTGATGCAATTAAAAAAGATCTTGAAGTTCACTGGGGTTTTATTACAGATATTCTTGACGTAAATGAAGCCACCAAAACATTCACAAATTTTTTAGCAGACACTGTAGCTAAGCGAACGCGCGAAATCCGTTGTAGCAGAACACAGTACAATCTTAAGCCCTGGATTACTCCAGGACTAATACGGTGTATGAAACATAGAGACAAACTTCATCAAAGAGCGAAACGTAATCCAGATAATACGATATTGCAAATTTCTTACAAGAGGTATCAAAACTTCTTTGTAAGCATCTTACGTAAGCTGCGATCGGAACACGAAAGTCAAGAACTACTCAAAAACAAAAATAATCCTCGTAAGCTCTGGAAGTCGATCAAATCCGTTTGTAATTTGTCTCCAAATAAACAACTTCCCACAGAGCTGCTGTCATTGCCAGTTAGCTCTGACACTTCGCGACACTCGCTTGACATATGCAACAATCACTTCTCCACAGTAGGCCAACGACTTGCAAATAAGATATTGTCTGATACTAATCAAACCCAAAGTAGTTTGGCTAAAGCTGTAAATACTAAAAGCAAGCTAGCCAAATCCTTTTTTATGGCTCCAACAAATCACGAAGAAGTTGAAAAACTGATTTTGGGTTTACATAACGGCAAAGCTCCAGGGATAGATGGCTTTACTAATTCATTAATAAAACACGTTAAACAGGAAATAGTAGTGCCAATAACGCATATTTATAATCAGAGCTTGTCTAGTGGAATCTTTCCAGATGCTTGGAAAGTGGCCTCCGTTAGTCCCATTTATAAAAGTGGTCTTAAAAATTGCCCAGAAAATTATAGACCCATCTCACTCCTAAGTACTTTTTCAAAAATATTAGAAAAGCTAGTAAATAAAAGAGTAACGAAATTTTTAGATTCGTGCAATGTTTTATCACCAAGACAATTTGGGTTCCGAGTGGGTAAGAGTACTGAAGATGCAGTTTCGTTGTTAACTTCGCTGGTGGCTTGCAAGCTGGATAATAAACAGAGATGTGTTGCGGTGTTCTTAGACCTGGCCAAAGCCTTCGACACTGTCTCCGTTCCAATTCTTTTAGAAAAACTTAACAAAATTGGTATTAGGGGAGTTGCTTCTGACTGGTTCAAAAGCTATTTATTGGGACGGAGGCAGTGCGTGAAGATTGGTAACGAGCGGAGTAACACACAGGCTATTGATTTTGGGGTACCACAGGGTAGCATATTAGGTCCAACGCTTTTCAATTTGTATATTAATGATATTCATGAAATGCAAATTGAAAACGCAGAGATTGTTTGCTACGCTGATGATACTGCCATTGTATTTCATGGTCCATCTTGGGAGAAAGCTTTAGAGTATGCAGAGCTAGGCATGTCTAATATCTTTGGGTGGCTACAAAATAATTTACTGACGCTGAATGCCAAAAAAACTGTATATCTTTGCTTCCACAAAACAGCTGCTTCAGCGCCAGTATTGCAGTCAAACATTAAACTTCATAAACTCTATTGTATTGACAAAGAATCATGTAACTGTGAAACATTAAGTAGGTCTAAAACAATTAAATATCTGGGTGTAACTTTAGACGAAAATTTAAGTTTCAAATGTCACATAGTTGCACTCTCTGCCCGTGTACGAAAAGTTATAGGCATAATGAAGAACTTGCGTGACATCACTACTTCAGACACACTGTTGTCAGTTTATTTTGCATTATGTCAGTCTCTTCTAAGTTACTGCATAGCATGTTGGGGTAGTGCTGCCATGACTTTCATTATTCTAGTGGAGAGGGCGCAGCGATCTGTACTTAAAGTAATGATGAAGAAACCATTTAGATATCCTACTACAGATGTTTTTAAGGAAAGCGGTGTGCTAAGTGTGAGACAGCTATTCATTTTAAAAATGTCGCTCTCCGTACATAAGTCTACACTTGCCGCTGATAGTTATGATAAAACCCTTAAAAAGAGATGTTACAAAATACCTTTTCCCCATGTAAATACGTCTTTTGCTCGTCGGTTTGGTAACTTCATAAGAGGTCATGTCTATAACGCGGTGAACAAACATTGCAATCTAAAAGAAATGTCTGTTCGTGAAGCCAAAAAGACTTTGAACAAGTTTCTAAAAACACTCAGCTACAAGGAGACAGAGGATATACTAAAGATTTTATCTTGATGATACTTATATATATATATTATTCATAATAATTTACCTACTCGTATACTGTCATTGCTTTAATAATAATAAAATGTACTAGGGAATGCATTTGTATTATATTGTATTTTATGATATTATATTGTATTATATTATATTTATTCATGTATTTAGTGTTAATTATAGTAATATATAAAATAACCAATTAGTGATAAATGTCCTTACCTTCTTTATAACAATATGAACATAATATTATGCTAACTAGAGGCAAACAAAATGTTGAGTTGGATAAACCGTATCAGTTTCCTGCGATACAGGCCCAGCCTAGTGCAGGAATCGTAGTGTCAACAATCAGTATTTCCTTCATAGACATAAGCCAGTGTGTATTTCTTTTTTATAAACAAGTATGTAAGCCTATGTTTATGCAAATAAAAATATTTTTCATTTTTCATTTTCATTTTCACAAATATATAAAAAAGTTATATTATGTACGTAGACAATACACTAATACCTTAAACTACTTAAAATGAATATCAATTATTTTTAAACTATATCGCTATAGCGCTATAATATCAAAGTAAGTTGGTACTTGTTTTTTTTTTATTAGGGCTAGCAGAAGCAGTAATTATTTTACTATACACGAGCGGTCCGCCCCAGCTTCGCACGGGTATAGATTATAGCTTATGTCACCCGGGGATAGTATAGCTTCCCGTCAGTGAAAGAATTTTTCAAATCGGTTCAGTAGTTTCGGAGCCTATTCAATGCAAACAAACAAACAATCAAATCTTTCCTCTTTATAATATTAGTATAGAAGTATAGATATAGATTAACATCAAAACCAAATTTAGAAATGTTGCTAAAATCAAAATTACACATTTATATTTGGATGCTTCTACAATAGACAAATATTTTATTTTTATTTATACAGGCTTTTATTCAATTTGCAATGTTTGTTTAGGTCAAATTTGCAATCTGAATTTGAACCAAATCCTCCTAACCTATTTTGCTGAAAATTTTCATACACCTCTAGTTTTACAATATTCAATACCCAACATTATAATATTTTTGTAATGACCGGCAAAATGTAAATTATCATCATCATAATCAGCCTTTTAACAGTCCACTGCTGGACATTTAGCCTACCCTCGAAAGGATGATTGGGCCATATCCACCACGCTGGCCCAGTGCGGATTGGTGGATTCATATACGCCATTGAATTTCTTCTCCGTACGTATGCAGGTTTCCTCACGATGTTTTCCTTCACCGAAAAGCCATGGTATGGAAATCCGTACATAAACTCCAAAGAGCTCATTGGTACGGGCCCGGGGTTTGAACCCGCGACCTCACGCTTTCAAGTCTAGCAATCTCCCAAATGGGCTACCACGGCTTATATAAATGTAAATACAATCATGTAAATAAAAGTTACAAGCATCATTAAAATAAAATCTTGTTTCTTTTTTTGCCTCCTCTAAACATTTTTCTTTCTTGTTCGATCTATAGTTTTCACCAAAAACACGGTGGGCGAGATTCCGTTGCAATAATGTCATTGCTAAGATTGTGGACAAAATTGCTTTATGTAATTTGTAGGTAGGGGTTACCAGTATAGGTATCTTCTGCTGATGTCTTAACACTGGGGTTCTTGGTGTGGCTCAATTATTAAAGTCGTTGTTTAGGAGTTAATTGTTTGGAAAAGTAGAAAAGATTTCGTGACAGAAAATTAACTTTGCTCTAAACGGAGAGTGGCTGAATGTAATGGTAGTAACTTTGATTTAAATATTTGACTTGGCTGTATGTTAATTGTTCTTCCAAATAAAAACTGAAGCAGACTAATAAATCTGTTTGCCACTTTGTTCGCTTTAAATTTACTGATAATAACCACAAAATAGGGTATAATAACACTGGAAATATCATAGGCTTAGACGTTTCACCACAGCACGGTAATTACGTTTATCCTGGAATGGGAGCTGGCACTCAAGTGAAGCTTCCAGAATACACTGTTTGGAGATTGAAGTTATTACTTAAGCTTGGCACCGAGGGTTTCCGCGTGATGTTTTCTTTACCAGCAGCTCAAGAATTTGATTATAATTTTGTGTTTTTTTTTTTGAATTCAATAGTGCCAACTACCGAGTCTCTTAAAATATCTTCAATATGGGCAAAGGTTGAGCAAGGGCTGTGGGCAACTGAACATCCAGTGGATGCAGATTGCGGGCTGTCGTTCGGTGTGGAGTTCTAAAGGGGAGGCATATGTTCAGGTAGACTTCTTATGGCTAATGATGATGATGATGATGGGTAAATATTCTTTGAATATAATTAAAATCCATTCTGTAACTGAAACTGATAATATCTACGAAAGGGGAACAGTAACAAAATATAAATAGTAGCATTTTTATCGTTATCTTTCCAAAGGGTTGCTATTAACGGAATGAATGCCACTTCAAAGCAATGCTTGAAGCTTCCGACAGAATAAACACTTACCTCACCGTTTTTATGAGAACAGCTCTTTGTGATCTCTTACTGAGTTTACTAATACTCGGTTTGGATAGAAATATTGCGGATATTGTAACCAGCGGAAACACAAACGTTTTCGAAATCAGATTTCATTGGTGCAAGGCAACGGAAATGTATCTACTTCCCATTTCGTCTGATAAGTCATTCATCATGAATATAGAAATAAAACGTGTACCATTTTTGCCCGACTGTCCATGCTGGGCAAAATATTTGCTTAACTAATGGATGAATCTTTTGAACTATGGCGATAGATAATATCAAAATTATCTTGCGTTTGACCGTCACCTCGCCAGATCTTAAGTGATGAAACAGTATACGTTGGATATCGGTTTCCTTTAATAAACCAACTCACTCGCAAATTGCAGACGTTTGAAGAATGTATCTACTTAAATTTAAACTCAAGAAAAAGTATTAACAAATTGTCTGGAACAAAGTGTGAAACACATGGCATAAGAAAGAAAAGAAAGAGTACTAGAATTGATGGAATTCTATCAATGCACATCCTGACACAATCCAAAGGGAATCATTCCCTTTTTGACGGCGTCGGGGTTTTGCATGGCTAACGCTTTGCTACATCTTACAAATTTGGAAATTTCACACCGTCTGATTTTGTCGCTTTTTCTGCGGTCATGGAAAACTTGGAATGCTTTTCGCTGACGGTTTTCCACGAAGGTACATCATTTGGCACTTTAAAAGTGCGTCTTCAAACACTTCTCAGGGCTGGTAATGCATTGAAAACACCACTATGTACCTAGTTGTACATAAACGGTGGTTGGTTTACCATTACATGGACTTGTTTGCCGCTCTGTTGGACATAAAATTAAACCGAGACTGAAAAGTGAAAAATGAAAAGCTCCTAAGTTAATTATAAGTAACAAATTTTGAGCCAGCTTCAAAAAGTTGACTAGAGAACCCAATTCCAATTTCCGTCGCGTCATTTAAGAACACAAGCATAAAAAACTATAAACTGGCCCATATTTTAATAGTGTCCCCATAATATAGAAGGTATACCAGACACTCGATATTTTTTTGTCTCAATCGCCAAGCTTATAGTATATATCGAGTCCCTTATATCCTGATGCATTGTATGGTACGAATGGACATTTCAAGTTTTTACATCCCAACAAAGCTTATTTTGGAGTGTTAAAAGAAGTGGCAGGTTTACTTGGCCATTGTTGTTGAGCCATTTATCTGTTTAATTTATGGGGTAGCGTTGCGAATCGAGGACATATTCGTATTTGTGTCGGTCTTCACGCATTTTGCTCTGATGAGGTAGCTTCTTTAGGAATGGAAAGGTTTGAGCACTGTGTTTTAGTTTTGTTTTTGTTCCCCAGTGACACCACTAAACTGATTCTTATTCATAAGGAAATGCTTCAATTTTTTATTTATTTTTGGTAATTTTTAGAGGTATGAAAAATTTCGAACATAATTATTATGATTTTTGATTTTTAACCTTGTGTTTTAATATCTTGAAAGAAAGCTAATATAATTAATGGATTTTATTTATGTTACACGGGAATTACTCACGTAAGATTAAGCCGGAAAAAAAAACGAAATGTGTGTGTGTTAAATGTGTGAAAACCACGTCAGTTTCAATAATATAATTAATTGAGTTTAAATATTTTAGGCATAAATACTTTAGTCAAATTCAGCTATGAACTTCTTAGGCCATAACTCAGAAATTTGCTTCGAAAGTTCACGTGTAATGTTTATATTTTTAGTTACCTTTGTATGCTGTTCTTATTTCTGTTAACCCGAGAACCTACCCACCAATTACCACCTAATTCGTCACACACCAACCCCGCAATCTCACATCCATTGTTCTGTCTCCATCACAAGTAATTTTCTCTGGTCCAACGTTCGCTTGTGGCCTACCATAAAACATTTCATCAAGGAACGTGCTAAAAGAAAGGACAAAGACCACCAAGTCACAAAACTATTCTCTTTTGGCTACTGTTTTGTTTACAATTAAACGGATGTAGAGCCAAGTCCTGCTGAGTTCCTTGAACTGTCTCAATCCAAATTTTGTAAAACGAAATTGTGTGAGTCACGTTTGAAGAATGGTAGCAGACTTTTTGTGTGAATTTAAATGTATAATAGAAATGTTAGGTTTTTGAATTACAAACTAGTAGCGCCTCGTGGTTTAGCCCATTTTCGTTCCGTTACATTCATCCCAACAATGAGGTTGAGCCGCTGCTGCCGGTAAAGGAAAAACATCGTGAGTCAAACATCATAACGTACTACTTTCTAACGCGGCTAGCTACCACCTTCAAGAAAATCTGTCGCCAAGCACCTAAATATGTGTTCCGACAGCCTCATAGCCAGTTCCTATTTCTGGCTAGATATGTTTACCATTTTCTACCGCACTGTCACTTAACTATAGTTCGCCTTATAGCAAACTGTAGTCATAAGTTTTATCTATCAAACATGAAGAAAAAAAAACGAGCTTACGCTGCCGGAAAATACATTTTGTTTATAATTATGTGGGAATTTATCTTCATCATCATTTTCAGGCTATCATGTTCCCACTGCTGGGACACAGGCCTTCTTTCAGAGAGAGACGATGTGCTTTAATTCACAATGCTGGCCCACTGCATGTTGGTGAATGTCATGTTTTAGAAATTTTAAGGTTCTTGGACATACCAATTTCCTCACCATGTTTTCTTTCACCATTTGTGAGCAATGGCATCGAAACTGCACATAATTTACTCAAATACTAAACTAGTCATTCGAACAGGGCCAGGGATCGAACCGGGTGCCGTCAGATTGTAAAGTGCACATGCTACCGCTCGGCTACCATCGTTCATATGGCTATGACCTACTTATAATTTACCCGGTTATTCTGATTATAGTTTCAACCGGTTTTTTTCAAGGGGATTGCGCGCGCGCGATCCAATCTATCTGGTTTAGCATAGAAAATATCGCAAAGAAAACGCCGTAGATTGGTAGTAGAGTACTTTCTAGAGCCGGACTTTAAAAAATATATATATAAATAATAGATTTGCGATTGACTACCATCACGCCTGATGTTAAGCGATGATGCGGCTTACGTTGGAGCACGCTTGCCTAGAAGAGACCAATTCACTCGTGATTTGAAACCATCGGGGAACACCCATTCAGGCAGCGTATTCCACAGACTAGCAGTTCGTACAATAAATGTGGATTCAAAGCGCTTCGTACGGGTTTTCAGAATATCAACCATAAAGCGGTGACGATAGTTGATTCTATCAACCATAAAAACATACCTACAAGTCAAGCATTCTACGATATTGATAAGGAGTTTATGGCTCTAAAAGTACCATCCTAATTATATTTAACTATTATTAATTTTAACTTACTATTAAGTATCGTATTTTGTATTGAAATTTTTAATTAGATTTTTTTACATCTGACATAATTATACTGATCGTATGCATAAATGAGTATGAGTATTATTTATGAGATAATTGGGTAGATATATCACACGAAGCAACAAAACTAATTTAGTACATAACAGGAGACCGGCTATTCAGGGCATGTTAGTTAACGGTCCGATAATACGAACATTGCTAATTTCCCGATAGCAGGATTAATCTTGACGTGATTGCTCACATTGCTATAGAAACTTAGGTATTTGTGTCTAATGATGCATCTAACCTAGATAGTGGTATCAGAGCGATAATATTAGCAAAATTTGAGTATGAACCAGAAGGTATATAAAAATGGAAACTGGATTTTTTAAACGACCTCTAATCTGCTGTAGCAGTAGAAATAAATCTAGTTCTAGGCTCTGGTTGGACAGAGAGGGCACAAAAAAAAAACAATGTTTCATGGTTGGTATTCCGAAAACCCGTAGGAAGCGTTTTGCTTCCGACCAACATGTTGATGTTTTGATTTATGATGTTTTTAAAGCGGTATTTTTTCAGACTATGTCGTCAATCTATCTAGTGGGTGGCCTACCTACGCTGCGGTTTCCGGTTCGTAGTATCCTCTCAAGAACTTTTCTTCCCCATTCGTTATCGGTTCTTCGAGCGACGTGGCCTGCGCATTGCCACTCCAACTTGCAAATTTTAACAGCTATGTCGGTGAGTCTGGTTCTTTGGTGAATATCCACGTTTCGGATTCTATCTTGTAGGCCAACAGGATCACGTCTCAGTACCATATGTCATCACTGGCAACACACACTGGTCAAATAACCGTGTCTTTAGGCACTGTAGTAACTTGGACGAGAAGATGTCACGCAATTTCCTGAACGCCGAGTCGCTGGAATCCAGTGGATGCAAAAGGCTGGCTGTCGTTCAGTGTGGAGGTTAAAAGGGGAGGCCTATGTTCAGCAGTGGACGTCTTCTGGCTGATGATGATGATGATGTTTTTTTTTTTTTCAGAAATAGCTACATTTTATAATCTCTGGGTCCAGTCTACATCACACATCCCACTGCAGCTAACTGTACCAACAATAAACCCTGCTCATAAAACCTTATGCACTAAACGTAACACAAATCTAGGTGCAATTACAAACGGTCTCGGTTGTATAGGTTTTAATTAATCGGCGAATTACACACGTATTTGATGTAAGGCCAACGACTTGCTTTTCTCGTTGGTTGTCGTGTACTGGTTTATTGCGGTTGGACCGCGTTGTTTGATGCGGTACGTTAGTAATAATGGACCTTAATATTTAGTAGAATATACATACATCGCTCGAATACCGATAACCGATGGGGAAAAAAGGTTCTTGAGTGGAGACCACGAACCGGAAGACGCAGCGTAGGGAGGCTTCCCACTAGATGGACCGACGACATTGTGAGAATCGTCTTTAGGCACTGTAGTATCTTGGACGAGAAGATGTCACGCAATTTCCCTAGCATCGAGCCGCTGGAATCCAGTGGATGCAAAAGGTAGGCTGTCGTTCAGTGTAGAGGTTAAAGTGGGAAGCTTATGTTCACTAGTGGACTTCTTCTGGCTGATGATGATTAAGACATGTCATTTCGAAACGTTGACCACTCTACGTTTACGAAATCGATTACAAAATGCTGATAAAGAAGAATTTATACATCTTTGTCGTTAAATTGCAGTAAAATAAGATACAGTTACAGATTAAGCTGTCGATGGTTTGGTTAAATGATTTTATGACCTCGTACGTTGTTGTGAATTGGCTCTGTTCAACTTTTTATGTTAGTTGGATTGGAATATAAGGTGGGGACAAGTTCTTGACCAGACGATTTGCATTTTTGAATAAAATGGTAACTGATCATCACGTTGGTAATCGAATCGCTCTGGATTTTTATGTGAGATTTGAAAATAATGAGTACGAATTACGAGGTCTAGATGATGTTGAAATACGTAAATTCTTTCTATTTTTAGTACCTTATTAGTTACTTGATCATTTAATTAAGTTATTTATATATTCCATTTTAGACTAAATCCATTACAAAATGCTTGACTCGTTAAATGATTTTGTAGTTTAAAAAGAAATCAACAAAATTATGACTGTGTGAATTATGGCTTTTTGAAAATATTTCGTAAAATTCGAAAATGTTCAATACTTGACACTGGCAAATACACAAGAAGTGCGACGCCAATATTATCTCATGTAGAAAGACAAATAAAACTCAGTAATTTTTAAGCCCGGCGGCGTTTTCCAACACAAGATCACGTCGCCTCAATTCATTACATCCTAATGTAAATGTTATAGAAAATATATGTAAATTGACATTATTACATTACACTATATAGCAATTTACTGTGCCATAAATATGGGCACCGCATACTTATACAGTTATTTAGTACCATTATATTTATTATACTCATAAGTATTTGATTCTTTAAGCTATTGTTGTATTGTGGAGAGTTTTACTTATGAATTATGCGTATTCTATTCGGTATTTTGTCATAATAATTCAAATGGTCGTAAACATGGGTAATTGAAAAGTGTTATAAGTTAGTTTTATTCGAAGACTAGCGGTCCGCCCCAGCTTCGCACGGGTATAGATGTCACGGCCTATGTCACCCGGGGATAGTGTAGCTTCCCGTCAGTGAAAGAATTTTTCAAATCGGTTCAGTAGTTTCGGAGCCTATTCAATGCAAACAAACAAACAATCAAATCTTTCCTCATTATAATATTAGTATAGATAAGAAGATTTAGATAAGCTTTTGACTTATTTTATTAAAAAAGAGTCTTGAGATCTATTACTGCTGTTTTTAGTTTGTTCTGTTGACGCCTATTCTATTGTACTATATTCTAAATTGGACTAAATAAGATAGTTCTAAAATTTTAGCTACCCTTTCATCTTGATATTCAAATTATAAGAGGTGCAGATAACTTTAGTCCTATCAGGTTGGTTTAGTTTAGTTTGCGGTACAACAGAAATGACACCACCTATTTTCAAAATACTGTCAGAGGGATTAATTGGTGCTTGACCAAAATGCTGGCGTTTCTGGTTCAACATTTCCATTCATTCTGGTAATACCGCCAGCATGCTGGGTATGCTGGCAACTGGTAGTGGGCTTAAACAATTTAATTATTTTTAAACTTTGAACTGTCTATGGGCAGTCGATCTTTTTTGGATAGTGGGCTAATTATTTTATGTATTTAGTGTTAGCTAGCTATAGTCCTTTTTAAAATAGCAAGGCACTTGACAACCACCGCTAACAGACTAGTTTTCACCACTAGGTAGTATTATAATAATATATCATTATCATAATATAGCACTTAGCTATATTATGTTTCTGCTGCAAAATTTTAATCTTTAATTTAGGTCTGTACGTCACATTTATTATTTACGAATCACGTTACATTTTATTGTACTGTCAAACCACTTGTCAAGTGCCATGCTATTTGAAAAAGACTATAGTGTGTTGCTTAGTAGGCGGACCCGTGGTCCACCTAAGCAAAGGTCCACGTGCAAAAGTCTAGTTGAAAATATATATGTGGCGTGACTACAGTTTTATTTAAATACAAATTTAGTTTATAAATGTTCTTGTCCGTTAAAAAACAATTTAGATAAATAGCTACCCAAGTGCGTATTTAACCACGCATAATATAATGGTAGGTTTTTTTTTAGCCATAACTATATAATTGTGGCCATTTATACGTATTTAAATAGTACGGAAATTTTTAGTTATAGAAATATTCGAATATTAGACAATACTACTAGGGAAACATTCTTTGTTGTGATTTTTAAAACGTCTTGTTTCACAAAGTTTTCAAGAGGGGAGGAACAATTTCCTCATTTGGCACATGATTTAGTAAAAAAAATATACAAACTCATTATTAAAATATACCGGAAAAGAAATACCAGTATGCGAATGAAGGGATGGCAAATAGATGATGAAATATTCTTTTAATGATACTCTTTAGAAATAACCCTTTATCAAGTTACTAATTTTATTATCATCTGTTTTGTATGTTTTATGGTTCTTAATTTCCTTTGTGTTGTGTTTATTTTTTTAATTTATCATTCTAAGTAACATTACTCGCTATTGCCTGGGTGACCGGCTGACCGGGCTATTACTCGGTATTTAAAACCTTATCTAAATACAAAATTCCATCCAAATGGTCAGAGCAGTTTCCGAGATACATAAGCGAAATAAATTTATATACAAGAATTGCTCGTTTAAATTAATTAGTAGGATATATTGAATATCATCATTCTAAACAAATTGACAATGATAAGAATATTTTCCTGGGAAAAGTCCAATATGCGCTTATAAAATGACTATTTGATTGTTCTACGAAATTCTTAATCAAAAGGTCTTGACCTCGACGACGTAAATAAGTAGATTAAATTTCTTACTCAAGTGTATAATGTAAATAGTGACAGATAAACTGTTTAACTATACTTAATAATATTTGTAGTTACAATACATACATCATTATCTTTTAATATTTAAATAGGCACTAATAATATCATTGTATTATGTTCTATACAGTAGTCCCAATAATCCGGCACTTCAGTACGTCGGCACGTCCAGTAGTCCGGCACTCTACACCCACCACTCTTTCCGCCCACGGCTTCCCCTTTCCTCAACAACTATCTACGCCTGCCGTCACTCTTTCCACCCCCATACAGCATAAGCAAGATAGTTGTCATAAAGATATTTGTAATAATTATGTGAATACATATTACCTACATACGTGAATACATATGAAATGTTTTATTTTATTTACCTTCACATCACATCATCAGCCATTAAATGTCCACTGCTGAACAAGGCCTCCCTCTTAGAGAGGGGTGTTGCCATAATCCCCACGCTTGGCAGGCGGCTTGGAGATCGCAGTACGTTCACCGTGTACTAACAGGACGCTGCTGCCCATCCTCCGGTGGTTCTGGTCGCAGCTTTAGGACATACCCGGGGTTTATTTACCTTGAATGTCCTTATTTAATCCAGTATTCCAAATATTCCAGTAATCCAACACCTCCTTGTCTTTAATAGTGTCGGATCAGAAAGACTCTACTGTATAATAATGTTATTCGCAAACAAGAAATCTGTTGGATAGTTTAATGTCCCATAAATTCTTATTTTATAATTTTTATCGCAATAATAATTGTAAGAACAGCTCTCTAGAACGCGATTACAAAGAAATAAATAAATATACGATACTTATTTAAATATATTTACAAGTATTTTTGGGTTTACTATTTAAGTGTTATAAATAATTCAAAAAGTTGATGACCGACAGGATTCGAACCTGCCCAGTCAGGATTACGCCCCGAGCTCTCTAACTGCCAAACTACGGACTCTTTCCTGTCGGTATTTATTTATTTATTTAATTCATACAGAAACACCAACAGTACACATATTAAATAATACAAATAACACTCAATTATAATTGATACAGTTCTGATATGTGCACCTTTAACAGGTGTTTACAACGTTCACAATTAAAAGTGGTAAGACAAAAATATAAAAATATGAGATAAAAATGATATATGGGTGTTTACCCATATATTATTTTTACCAGTTTATTCTTGAATACGTTCAAAGAGTCGTGAAAGATATCGAGACCGCTTATGGAAGCATTAATTTCGTTATATGTTCGACATATTCTTAATAAAGGAGAGTTGTAAGCTAAGTTTGTTTTAGCATAAGCTACATGAAAAAGTTTAGAGATAATGCGACGTGGATAATGGCAAGGAACGTATAGGGAAATATCTTTCAAAATTGAGGAACAATCAGTGAATCCATGAATTAGTTTAAAAAGAAATGAAAGGTCTCTGACTTTTCTCCTGTCACGCAAATTATCCATTTCAAAAAAAGATAAGCGATTTGAATATGGACTTCTGTGTGAGATTCCAGGGCAAGAAAATGCCAAGGATCTTGTGAAGGCTCGTTGAATGCTTTCAATGCGTTGAGAGTGTACTGCGTAGAAAGGGTTCCACGCCACACTAGAGAACTCCAGGCAGCTGCGAACCATAGAATTGTAAAGTAGAATCTTAGTATGATATGATTTAAAACTCCTGGAATTTCGTCTAATGAAGCCTAGTTGTTGGGTCGCCTTTTTAACTATTGAGTCAAAATGAGCTCTGAAAGATAATTGGCTATCAATCAAAACTCCCAAGTCCCGTATTTCTCTTACTTCCTGCAGAGATACATCATTTAGTGTATAGACCGAATTTATAGGGTTTTTCTTGCGCGTGTATTTGATAAAAAAACATTTTTGGACATTAAGATGCATTTGGTTTCTGTCACACCATTCTTTTATATTGTTAATGTCACTCTGTATGAGATTGATATCTGCGTTACTGTTCACTAATTTATAAATTTTAAGGTCATCTGCGAATAATTTATAATTGCAATGTTTTATTTGTGTAGTAATATCATTGATAAATATTGAAAAGAGAATCGGACCTAGGTGAGACCCTTGCGGAACTCCTGACTTAGCAAAATATCTTTCTGATTCGAATCCATTGGCAACAACTATCTGTTCTCTGTTCGTAAGGTAAGACCGAAACCAATTTAGAAAGGATCCGTGAAAACCGATGAGTTCTAGCTTTTTAATTAACAAAAAATGATTTACTTTGTCAAAAGCACTGCTAAAATCTGTATAAACTGCATCGATTTGACGTCCTTTGTCTACTTCTTGAGCCAATTCAGAAACAAATCCAACCAAATTAGTTTCTACAGAGCGACCCTTTTTAAAACCGTGCTGCTGTTCTGATAAGACGTGACAGGAAAGACGAGATACTATCGGACATAAGAGCGCCTCGAACAATTTGGAAAAACAAGATAAAATTGAAATCGGTCTGTAATTTTTTACGTCATTTACGTTTCCTTTTTTATGAAGAGGTATAATTTTGGCTTTTTTCCATTCATCAGGAAATTCCCCAAATGACAAAGAATGGTTAATTATTAAAGATAGAGGCAGTGCCAGTGCAGGGCCACAACGCTTGACTAGGAGAGGTGGGATGCCGTCAGGACCTGGTCCTTTGTGGACGTCTAATTGCTTGATTCCCTTCAATACTTCGCGTTCAGTAAAGTTTACTTTGCCAATGCAATTATGCTGTAAATTATCATGGGGTGTGCTGACAGCGTGTCCGTTTGGCGCATGCAAGGTAAATGCATTTGAGAAATTTTGTGCTAACAGGTTAGCTATGTCCTTCCCTGTTCTGGCAATGTTCTCTTCCATTCGCATTTCTGCTGGAAGCGAAGACCGCGTCTTCCGTTTGTCTTTAACATAGCGCCAGAAATCTTTTGGGTTCTTTGCAATACTCTCTTCAGTTTTCTTAAGATAATTTGTATAAAGCGTGTCAAACAACTTATGGCTGCGTTCTCTCAAAAGATTAAATTCAATTAAATCGCGTGGGTTTTTATACATACGGTATTTACTTCTAAGCTTATCTTTTTCAGCGAGTAATTTTACTAAAGATTTATTAAACCAAGGAGGGAATAGCTTCCTATTGAATGTATGTTTGGGAACAAATTCGTCGATGCATTTTCTTATTATAGTGTAAAAGGACGTAGTCATTTAGTTTATTATTATTTGGGTATTCGAATTCATCGGCTGTCTTTTCCAAAGCCTATTACTAAATTAGTTACTAAGTTATTAGTAGTGTTATCTTAGAATAATTTGTTTGTACTTAATAGAAATTAATTGTTTGTACCTAATTAATTCATTCTTTATTTCGATAATGTTGGCTTGCTATGCGCGTTGGCTTCGCTGAAAGCACAGCAAGCATTTGAACTTAAATAAAATAAAAAATAAAATAAAGGTATTTTCAACAAATCTAAGCGTTGATGTATCATCGTTGTTGCATCTTAAACTCTTGCTACATGCAAGTAAAAAATATAAAAATAAGAAAACTAAAAAAAGAGTTATGTCTGGAATACTACAATATAAAAAAAAAACTTTCTTAATATTTCACGTTTAAAAACATAGCTAAATTATTACTTGGGTGTGTGTAAACGTGTATGTGTGTGTGTGTCCGTGGAAATGTTATTAGTTAACGCACGTGTTATGGGCACATGCGTACGTAACTTTAACGATACACATTATTATGGTACCTACGCATAATTATGTACATAATTAGCCATAAGAAAAATAAAGCTTTTTATACTTAAAGATATAGCACCAAATGATCGATGGTTTTCAAAGGTTAAGGTTGAGGGAATGTGTCTTGTCACCCTGAAATAGACTATAACAGGAAAATATTTTCCGTATTTACAAAAAGATTTCCAAGAAATTTATATTGGGTAAGACAGGCGTCAAATCTACTCGTATGTATTCTATAAAAAATCATGGTGGGTAGCGCGAGGACGTTTTAGACATGCGTCAAATCTATCTAATCTATTAAAAAAATACTGGACTATAACGAGTAGGACTTTTTATTTTGGTGATAATGGTCTTTTATAGAATTGGCATGGCACAACATTTCACTTGACAACTTATTTTTTTCGAGCTTATATAACCTTTTAGAACCTCAATATCCACACGACGATGCAAAAATAACTCGTGTAACCCTATTCATTACGGAGTTATGACAAATTATTTGGTCTTTGGTAAACTAACTTCACCAAAGACCATTAATTCGATTAAATAAAATTGGAATAACCTAAAACTCGAACAAACCCACTGATGAAAATCAAACAAATCAATTCTATTTGTTAAGTAAACTTGCACCCGTATGGCCTGGCAGAGATAGAGATCATACGTGTTAATAAAGCTCCCTCCCTACTTGATGCCATTGTCTCTAGTAGATAAAGCAATTTAGCTAATTAAAACACCCACAATGCCGATGGTCGGATACCGAGCATTGAGATAAACTACACTGTTATTAAACCGTTGGGTTGTTTGAGTTGGAAAGACGATGCTACTTAAGCAGCTGTTTGCTGAGACAAAAGTAGGCATAAGAAATAATATAGTATTATTATTATGCAATAACACTACAAAAAACAGTAAAACAGCTCATAGACCGTTGAAGGTATATAAAGACAATCCAAATGCTCAAGCCCACTATCAGCTCGCAACGTACCCAGCATGCTGGTAGCATTACCACGCCGAATGGCAATGCTTATGCGTTGAGCCATAAACACACCAGTATTGATAGATTATGTTGGTAAGTTGGTATATTTCCTATTATTTAATCAGTTAGTTACTACACCTCTACCTTCCAATAGACTTTCCAAGTGGAGCTACACTTGGAAATTTAGGGTGAATTTGGTACGTGGCAAGTTATACCGTGGATTAACAAATAAATAAATTAAATTCTGTTAATTAATAAGATAATAACACGATCATGTAGTATGAGAAATCTTTGAACACGATATTTTAACTATTGACACAGTTTCGGGTAATTTAAGTCAAGATTTTTGATGTAAAACATCTATTGGCGCGCCTTGGCAGTAAAACTGACTCGTATGTCGTGACGACAAATGGGATGACGATCTCTTATAACTTATGCCGTTTCACATCTGCCGTGTGTGCCGTGACGGACTGACTGACAAAAAAACTTTTTTTTTGTATAATATTTAAGGTATTAATAAGAATAATGTTATTTCTCCAGGTTTGTACGCCTAATACAACACATAATAAAAAGTGACTAATATTGTTGTAACATATAATATTATTCTGGCCATGCGTATGTCATCATTATTCATCATCAGCCAGAAGACGTCCACTGCTGAACATAGGCCTCCCCCTTTAACCTCCACACTGAACGACAGTCGGCCTTTTGCATCCACTGGATGCCAGCGACTCTCATACGCATGTGTGCATGATTAACTAGTATTTTGTGTGTAAAGAAATTATCTATATCATACAAAAACTATTATTTTTCCCGTAAAAAAAAAAACGATTCCTGTAGAATAACGCAACCCGCTGCTAGTAGGAATTAAACTAAGGTACAAATTACAAATACAGAAGGCAAGTGATCAGTTATACGATTTCCTCGATTCACCCTTTGATGTGTGGTTTGGAGACGTAGGGCTTTAAAAATCGTTATTTTATCGGTTGTAGTACACTGTGGTTAAAGGAAGCGTAATCACCTGTTACTATATTAACTGTTTACATATATTTATGTCTGCAAGGTAATTCATTTTTAACTAAACAACATACAAGCTTACAATAACACTACCTAAACAATTAGACTGCCGATAGACCTTTGAAGGTCTAAAGAGAATCCAAATTCTCAAGCCCACTATCAGTTGGCAGCGTCCCCATTATGCTGGCGGCTTTATCACGCTGAATGGCAATGCTTATGCGTTGAGCCATAAACACGCCAGGATGTTGTTCACACGCGTTTCTTGTTAATATTTATAAAGGTGGCAACGTATTTGTGATGTCTTTGGTGTTACAAGTATTCATAGGTGACGGTAATCGCTTACTATCAGGCGGCCCGTTAGCTTGATCTATGCAATAAAAACACCTGGTGGTATTTGAACACTTACTTAATATCTTGCCATTTAGTAATTGGTCTCATAACATACATATCGACCTCTACCTCCAATCTTTCAGACCTTATATAAATTCTGCCAACATTTTAACAACTTATGTTTTGGGGTTAAAGGTACATCATTATCTATCGTTAACATTAGAACAAACGTACAATCACAGCTTGAATACACTGCGCAAGTCTATAATTTTATCTAAGCAAATAAAACAAACATACTCGTTAATAGATACAAGTATCGTTTGAGAAATAATTCTATGTCTAATTTGCATGACCACCTACCATTGCATTTTTTATAACAGCGACTATTCGTATGAGATTTCATTCGTGACCATGCGTTTCTATGCAACTGAGTGATGAGACAAACAAGTCACATACCTGATGGTAAGTGTCAAGCTTGCCTATAACAGTTCAGAACATAATTATAACTAGAATAGCAATTCAAACCCTTCTAGAAAAACAGTTCAAAATCCTGTAGAAAAGCAGTTCAAAACCTTGTAAAACATCAGATTAAAACCCTGTAGAACAGCAGTTCATAACCTTATAGAACAGCAGTTCCAAATCCTGTTAAATAGAAGTACAAAACCTTGTAGAACAGCGGTTCAAAACCCCGTTGAATAGAAGTTCAAAGCCTTGTAGAACAGCAGTTCAAAACCCTGTTGAACAAAAGTTTAAAACCTTGTAGAACAGCAGTTCAAAACCCTGTTGAACAAAAGTTCAAAACCTTGTAGAACAGCAGTTCAAAACTCTTTAGTACAGCAATTAAAAACTCTTCACGGTATATAGTACACTGAAACAATATTATATGTTAAATCTCTTTATGCCTTGTAATTTAATCCTATTTTGCTAAGTTACACTTCTATCTACTTTAATTTATTTACGTTGTTTTGATATATTTAGCAGTTAGGTGTGCAATTGTGCATATAGAAACTTTTAAGCGTCTACAGACCTTAAAAAACCTAACAAGCAAGTTTACAACTCAATTGCTACATTATCACTATCGATGTTTTAAGTTTTAACTAACCAGCAATTTTACAATCAAAATTATTATCCCACAGTAATAAAAACCCGTTCTCTGGTCACTCACACATGGCACTTCATTGATTTTAATTGCAGTCATTTCATTATAATTGCTTCATCGGAGCTTTCTTTAGAGGCTGTCGATCCTAATGTCTCCAATAAAGATAATATGTATACGTTTTTCTAATTTCATTCAACAATCATTTAACCAGCTTCCAATGTTTAATGAGTAGATATTTCTCTTTATGATAGTGTGATTACGAAACGAGGCTCGTTAACAAATAAAAAAGATATTATAAGAAATCAATTTAACGAGGTGTAAATGCTTAAGTCGGTATGTAAAAAGGTTTCGAATACAATTTAAGGAAAGTCATAGGCGTATAAGAAAAAATAAATTGTATTTGTTGTTATAGCTACAGTTTCCTCTTTAGCACTTACAGCCCTACCCTCACCCCCTTGGTTGTCCATTTGATGACATTTCGATCATCTCGTTTGTAGTTGTGTGCCGCTCAATATTGAAGTGTGCATTTGTAGAACTAATAAGCCTATGTCAGTGTGTGCAATACGTACCCCCTCGCCTACGTACCTCACCCCCTTCAGTTTTTGAAAGACTTTTTTCGGTACTATCTCAAGTTTAAGGCATATCCGAAGATTCTACCATAGAGTAGTACCGTTGGTAGGTTGACACGTCAAATGGTCAATTGAATTGTTAATATTTACCATTCTTTAATAAGATAAACTCAACAAAACAGTAAAATTACATTCTAAAAACTTACAAAGAAGCAACTCAAAATTTTATTGTTTAACTGCCAAGGGACGGCTAAACTGTTTCCTTGAGTTTTTTCTCCTTTGCTATCCTATAAAATATCAACGCTAATTTACACCGCTACTTTACTTTTTATTTAGTATTGATACTAAAACGGCTGAACTGATTGTGATGGGACTTTCACTGGCATGATATTATCATCAGCTATATGCTTACTTTTGCAGCTTACTTTTTATATTATAAAAATTAATCCACGCGGGTGAAACCGCAGAGCGCAGCTTGTTTAGTTATAAAATAATTAAAACTCTTGCAGATCTCCTATGGTGTCAATTACCATATAATTTCCTGGTATCGTTAGCAAAAACAACACCTGCAACACGAAGGTATTAAACAGTAGTAACTGGATAAGTAAACTTTGAGCTCGTACTTCCCAGCGTCAGATATCAGACGTCTGCCGCTAACTAGTACAAAGTTTAGTGGAAAACTAATATTGAGCGCTGCAAACTTACAGTTTGTTGATTTTTATGGGCATTATTATTTAGACTGCGTGGCTTCCACTAAATATGCAGTGGAACATTGCGTTAGGGGAGAGCAGGCGTGCCACCAAGACCTACCAGGTGTATCTCTAGACGACGGACATAAATGATATATGATATGATTATAGATATCATTGTACATGATGAGTATCATTAAAAACAAATTTTATTTTGGGACCCAAACTGATATCGCGGAAAAAAAGCAGTTCTTCCATAGAAAAATGTAATTAAAACAAAGTTTACGGAACTGCTGATTTTTTCGCAATATAGCGGTTGGTCTCGAAGTAAATGTATAAAATGATGAGACACTTGAATACGTCCATCTTCTATGGATAAACCCATGCAGTATTTATCGTAATTTAACCAATTTTTTTATGCTATAGGTGGCAAACAAGCAGACGGGCTGCTTAATGGTAAGCATTCACCGTTGCCTAAGGATACTTGTAACACCAGAGGCATCACAAATACGTTGCCGACCCTTTAGGACTCGATTAACTCGCCTTTTGAAGAACCCTATGTTGTAGCTTCTCGGAAACACCGTAGAAAGTAGCTCATTCCACATTTTTCAGGTATAAAGCAAGAAGGATCGTGTGAATCGCACAGTGTGCGATTTCCACTGATCTATGATGTGTGGATGAGTCTTCAGGCAGTGGCATTTAAAACTAAAGCACAAATTAGGTATAGATGCTTTATGAGTGAAGGACATTAGTTTTTAAATAGAGTTCTTTTAGGAATAGTGATATTATTTTATGGTTTCCTTAACCTGAACAATAGGCAAAGTTGCAGCAATGGTTCTGGAGTTGCAACTGGCTATAGGTATTTGTGACGTCGGCAACGACTCACCATCAGGTGGCTCGCCTGTAGGTTTGTCTGTCCATTTTATACTTAAAAAAATAGTAGCAGCAGTCTATCAACCTAATTTAAATCACCTCATTTACGAAGGATTACACCAAAAGCCACTTCATTGTCTTCCCACAGTCAAAACCCCATCGAAAATCGAAGCTTTACATAAATTAGCAACGGTGTGTGGCCATTGAATCCCAAAACAAAGGCGTTAACAAGAATCTGCTTTCTAAATTCGAACAATAACCCAATTCTTCGTGGTCACCAGCCCATAAATTAAAGTCCAGCCTGAAATATAGTCGAAGAAATAGCTAGTCGTCCATATGTCACCTCTTGAAAGCATTCAAGTGTAAAACAAACAATATTTTGGCTACTGCTATATCTGAAGGTAAGCAACAGATGTTAACAATAGATTCTTTAACCCTATTATGTTTAAGAAAACAAATGGTAGCGGCCAGTAGCAAAAAGTAACAATGACATTTGGGCAGGAGCGGGCTTCCGTAGAATTAAATAATGAGAGAGAACTACTGGATACTTATTGTTATTCCATGTAAGTTTCACAAGCTCGGTTTAACGTGACTGCCCACAGAGTTTCTGAGAAACACGAAATTATTTTGGCAGATTTGTCCTAACATTTTTGTATGTTGTTCTCAATTTCAAGAAAGAATGAAAACGTTGCATTAATATTGCAATAACCGTTTGTTTTCATGTATTGTGTTCACTGTATCTATAAACAGATAGAATGATTAAATTTCTCGTGAGTACCTATAATATTTACTTCATTTGTTTAATAAAAAATCAACGCAGCGTGATAGATATCAAGAGAATGAACAGAATCTGCAGTAGCTTACTAAGTTCCATCACTGTACTGCCAAAACAGTGAACGTACTGTATTTTAGATTATAAGTCTGACATTGTTTACTTTTATGGAATTGTAGGTTTTTTTTTTTAATCATTGTTTTTTATTATTGTCGCTAATTATTATTTTTCTGTGTTACTGTGTGAGGTAAATGTAATTGTTCACATCGTTTTTTCCTCAATAAATTAATTTAATTTAATTTAATTTAATGGCAACACCTCTATGATTGAGGCCTTTGTTCAGTAGTAGACGTTAACTGGCTGATAATTTAATGTATGTTATGTAATTTGACCGTCACCTCGCCTGATGTTAATCAATAATGTGGCCTATAATAAAGTACGCCTGCTTAGCAGAAACTTATTCACTCGCAAGTGAAGTTTACACGTATCAGATTATATAATATTATTTATACGTTTGTTCTAACTGCTGGGACACAGGCCTTCTTTCAGAGAGAGAGAGAGAGGATGGCCTAAAATGCTGGTCCATTGCATGTTGGTGAATGTCATATATCTTTGAACTTCTTTTAGGTTCTTCGATATTCCAGTTTCCTCACGATGTTTACCTTTACCGTTTTCTCAGCGATGGCATACTGCGCATACGGCCAAGGATTGAACTAGGTGCCGTCAGATTGTAAAGCACACATGCTACCGGTAAGCCACCATCGCTCTCTCGATCACCATCGATGAATTTTTAGTTTTGTATTTTATAATAATTCTGATTTGTTTTAACTGACTTCAAAAAGGAGGAGGGATATCAATTCAGCGCTTATTTACTAACCAAAATATCACTGGCCTGTTTACGATACTAGATAAATATCGTCTATTATTACTCCATGCATTTGACAACTAATGAGTAACCTAAACCTTTTGTATTCTACAATACAATACAAACAACATAGAAAAACATCAGGTATCGCATATCAATACATTTATCTATTGTCCACAACTAAGTATCTTTTACTTTAATACAAAATTGCGCCGCAAACGCAATCGAATAGCTACAAAAGTTTTTTTGCCAAAATATCCGGACAATTGATTTCGTTACTCAATACAGATTATTATCAGGTTTGGGACTAGCTTATCTGTGTCTCTAAGGTGCCGATCGGAAGCTAAACTGTTACTGCTCAACTGCTTATTTTCTTCTCGATTACACTTTGTATTCAGTCATTTTGAATATAACATGAGGTACTAAATAGCATAATAAAATTAAGCACAGTTTACTAAATTTTCTTCGACCAAAATAATATGAATGGACGGGCCCAGAAGGAGCGCATTTTTGAAGATTACAAAATGAGTGCCTGCGCTCACTCATTTCAGTCGATCTTCGTTTAGTCATTACAAATTTGTATTTAAAAAAAAAATACAAAGAAACTTTCGTGTTTATTAAGTTAGTGTGATAATCGGTTTCTGTCTCCACGAGCTATGGAAAGAGCTATGCTCGGAGTTTCTATACGGGATAAAACTCGAAACGAAGTGATCCGACACAGAACCAAAGTTACCGACATAGCTCAAAGGATTAATAAGCTGAAGTGGCAGTGGGCCGGCCACATTGCCCGAAAAACCGATAACATATGGGGTAGACAAGTTCTGGAATGGAGACCACGTTTAGGCAAAGTTTTTGTCTAAGTTCTGGAGATTTACTAAACAAAAGAAAGGATGATATGCCACAAATTATTATGACTTTACTTTGTTGCAGAGATCAACGTTGAAGATCCTTCGAATACTGAAAAAGTGGCTCAAAATAAAGCATCGAAAAACAGCCACTATACTTTTTCCGCACCATTCTTCATTCTAGCTATTGTATTTTTGAAATATACCACTGACATATTTTGCCCCAAAAACGTCCATCAAATTGATGCAGGTCATCACAATCACAATGACGTCATAAATTGATTGATAGGACCCAAGTGGTTGCACAAAACTATCTTGATCGAAAATTTTATCCTAAAATAATATTCGAATATAAGAAAACTTAGAGAACCGTGACATTGTACAGATTTTTCTCTTCTATAGAGCTTGGAACAAGTGACGAGCCAAATAGTAAAGTTAAAACTAAATTATTGTTACTACAAAACACAACTCTATAACCTTTAGCTCAGGCTCTACTTCATTTAAAAGTTTGTAGTACAAAACAAAAATTTGTATTTAGAGTACCTATAATATTTAAATCTTCGATTTTTTTTTAAGTTGATTGGAATAACCCATATTCATTTTATTATTTCAGAAAATGTAGTCCTTTAATACACTGATACCTGAATAGCAAGCCAGTTTACGAGCAAAAAGTGCCACAGTTTTGAAAATGCATCTAATTGCAAAAAGGCACGACTGAGGATCTCGATCTAATTTACAATTTGACCGTAACTGCAAATCTTTTGAACTAGTGGGTGCGATCAATCGTCCGTGACTGCATAAATCCGTGAAAACTATTAAAAATAGCTTCTAGCCACAGACTGTATTGTCCAGTAATCGATTTGCAATCGACCAAAAAGGACGCACAATAGTAGCAACATTCGGTAGGTGTGGCTACACTTCATCAACTGCATGTCAAGAGGTTTAAATGATATTCGAATTGTTATTTCTAACGGACTCTTTGTCGATTCGCGTACGTTTCACGGTTGGTTATAGCGCTGGATCGGAAACTCTGCAGCTGTCACACATTCTCGGACTGCGACAACTATCCTTTGTATTCCGCAGATACGACTTCATATAAACGCAGTTTATGTGAATTCCTCAAAAGAATCTCTCGAGATCACAGTCTCACGCAAAAAATCTATTGTCATTCACGACAAAGCATTGGTCGTATCGTTGGCACATTAAAAAGTATTCATGCGGTATTTTTGTAAGGTCCATCTTTGTGATCGCAAAATCTTGACACATTTAACATTTGTCATCGTTTTTAATAATTCCTTATTTTGGTGTGTCAATTGTCACGATTCTTGGATACCTTTACAAAATAAAAGAATATCACAAAACTTAAAATGGTTTTCATTGCGCATTGGTCACAATTAAAGAAGCGTAAAAACAATTGCGAAAGTGTTAATGAACGACAGTGAGTACTTTGAGTTTTAAGCTTTTTCATGGTTGGGAATTGATCATTCTTGTTTTGATCAATGGTGTTGCGATGCTATGGTTTCTCTTGCTGACCATGACGGTGGCATTGTCTAGAGTCAATCAAAAAGCAATGAGCATCGTACAATGACCGCGGTTGCTAAATGATGGGGAACTGTCCTGTTATTGGTTGGTATGCGTATCGCGTTGTATTTGACTTTGATCAGAGTGATGAGAATAAAATGAATCCGTTTATTTTTGAAGTTGACAAAGTTGCAAAAAATTAGAAGCTTTACCTAAAATAATGAAATGAAATATTTATACAAACGTTTCTTTCTGAGAAACCATTATCATTCACTTGATATTCTATAAAGCGAGATGGTAAAAATAGACGTATAATAAAAAAAATATCCAATACCTACAACGTTAAGCATATTAATGTTACGCAATAATACTTTTATATACCATTTTACCACGTAGAATTTAAGTCCAATCCACAACTTAAAATTAAGGCGCACTTATCCGAATTTTAGAAATTTTGGGCATTCTAGTTTTAGTGTGTCTACGTGGAAGTAGTTAGCTTAAATAAAATAAAACTGAATTATAAAAATGGTGTCATATTAAAATTTTATGTTTTATCTAGGAACCCCAAAAGACCTAAACACGATTAAGGAAATATCGCTCTATAGAAAAAAATTACGAAAGTAAGACTAATTTGCGCTTTTCTATCTGCGTTTTTTAACACATTCAAATACCTATTTGTTAAATTATGTCTACGATATCTTAATATACAGATTATATAATTATGGAGGAAACCACAAAGGTACATTTTACATTACAGTTATACTTTTCGAAAAATATGAGAAAAACCTCAAAAATAGAAGTAAGGAAACGCACAACTGTGTGTAAGCGACATGGTTTTGCTCCACTAAATGCGACTTTAATACAATATATTAAGCCTTTTGGTCATCTGTAGTAATAAACGTTTGCTCAAAAGTGGGTAAACATCGCCTTAAAACGAATCAACAAAACTGCAATATTCTACAAACCTTAGTAAACTCCACAGTTGCTATTAAAAGTCCGACTCGATTATGGAAACAACTAATTTAACTAAAACGAGGCGCCAAAACACAGTTCCGGGCAAATTATTTTTAATCGGTTCCATAAAAGAATAGTCTCGTTAAGGAATTCTTTGTAAGACGCTATAAATCTGTCATAGTCCTTGTTAGCAGGATGCTTTGATTTCTGTACGATCAAAGACGTTTCGTCTGGATCTTGGTGACACCTTATTACCTACGAAAGTCTAAATGTAGCCCTTTCAGTTTATTCAAGTTTAAGGTGGTTCGTTGCACAAATGGCGGGAAATTCAAATTTCAAACAGTTTTCTTGTCCTTGTAGCTAGGCCGGGTAATTATTATAAACAACCATGATGTTTGCGCAGATTGATTATTATTCTTTACAAAATCATATAAAGTTATTTATCTCTAATGCCCATTATTACTAAAATTTGTGAATAAACAAATTTTTGCTGTTTCAAACGGTTTATTCACAAATGTAAGTAATATGGTGCGTTACTGTTAAATAATTGTACATTATAATGTAAAGAGCAGCCAACATTTTGCGCAAACACTGTGTTATTTAAAAATAATTACCTGGCCTGGCTACTAGGACCAAAAAACTGTAAAAAATTTGAATTTCCCGCCATAGGTAAATCGAACCACCTTAATATACTGGTGGACATGATGTCGTCTACAATTTCTCATTGATCTAATCCTTTTTTTTTCCTTAGGGCAAGTGCCTTTATTAACTAAACAAAATACAATCTAATACAAATACTGCAAATACAGTTAGACTGCCCATATACCGTTGAAGGTCTAAAGACAAACCAATCTCAAGCCCACTATCAGTTGGCAGCGTACCCAGCATGCTGGTGGCATTACTACGCTGAATTGCAATGCTTATGCGTTGAGTTAGAAACACGCCAGCATTTTGGTCACGCGTCGCATTAACCAGGCGCTCTGAAAGATTTATTAAAATCGAAAAAAGAAGGTTCGAGAGGTTTTAGTTTCTAATCTTAAAAGGTCGGCAACGTATTTATTTTGTTAATATCTCTGTATTATAGGTATCTATAGGCAAAGGTGATTGCTTACTATCAGGCAGCCCGCTTACTCGTTTACCAACTACAACATAAAAAATTCTGTGTAACCGAATGATACTGCAAATTTTTTTTTAATATTAAATCACTTTTACTGCTCAAAAATAAATCTCAGTAAGTAGATTTTGTCACATTTGCACGTGTTATATTGTTTTTGCATATTCTAATTTTCAAACTAGTAAAGAAAATGAGGTCATATTCCATCGAGGCATACCGCGATCCCATCTTTCATTGTTGGGGGACCACTATGTTACTATTTTCTCCCAAAGCTCATTTGGCATGCGGTTGTGTATGTCCTGACATTTCAAGCTCACAAGTATACGTGTCATCTATTCCATGTACCATGTTTTGTGTATGCTCCTTTGAAAGCAAAAGCAAACACAAAACCTCAAACATTTATTCACGAACGCATTAACAGATAAACTAAACGGAAACACACACACACACACAAAATAAAATCCTGTTCATGTAACTGAAAACTATATTAGCTTTATTATATAGCTTTTCGTATTTTTCTTAGCAAACCCTTTTATTTGATACCCATAATTATTATCATGGTTTTGTCCGCCATCTTAGGGCGTCTACCCATATTGAATTTAGTGTGGGGTTATTTTAACTTTCGTATTCGTTTTATTGAGACCCGGGTATGTCCTAAAACTGCGACCAGAACCACCGAAGGATGGGAAGCAGCGTCCTGTTAGTACACGGTGAACGTACTGCGATCCCCAACCAACCTGCCAACCGTGGGGATTATGGAAACACCCCTCTCTAAGAGGGAGGCCTTGTTCAGCAGTGGACATTTAATGGCTGATGATGTGATTAGTTTTATTAAATACTATCATTTTATACCCATATCATGGGGGTGCATAAAAGTTATCTGGTCCGCCATCTTTAGGAGTCCGCCATATTGGATTTAGAATGACGTCAACTAGCTAACCATGCATTGTGATTCAAACTTAACGTGTATGCAAAATTTCAGGTCAATCGGTTGGCGATAACTGTTTCAAATTAAGTTGCAAGGCTTGACTAACAAGGCAAGTTAAATTAAACCTTAAAAAAAGCGTAAGCACTATGTTGTGTGAATGCTTATAATTATAATGGTCACTTTTTCTGAGAAGAGGTACATCTTGGCTTGGCCCTACTGGTAGTTAAACAGTCAAAGGTTTGTTCATACTCATTCCATTAGATATAACTTGAGTAGGTATATTTTTATAAAAGCACACAAAGGTTTTCGTATGCCAAACACATTCTTTCACACTAAATATATTCGCGTTGGTAGCTAATTCAGCTCTTAAAATGTGTTGTCACGTTCACACAAAGCGTGTTTCAAATCCTTGTGTGAAAATTAACTGTTTGTGTAGAATTTTTCTTGGATTACGTTTGGATTATTTTCCTTGTTTTTGGTTAAAAATATCACATAAGTAGGTACTTATACATTTGTAATTTTTATATATGGTTTTCTAAGGTCAGAAAATACATTTTATTATACATAAAATACAATACTATGGACGACAGGGTTGGCTCAGTGGTAGCAAGTCTGACTCATGATTGGGAGGTCCCGGCTTCGATTCCCGGCCGAGAAGATGTTTGAATGATGAATTGCTTCTATTAGTAGTATTAGTCCAAACATCAGAATGTTTAAGGTATTGAAATGTCGAGGATATAATACCAAGTTGTCAAAATATCCAGTTATCAAAACACCGAGTTGCTAAAACGACAATTTTTCAAAACGTCCAGTTACTAAAACGACCAATAGCTATAAGGTCTTTTTCCAATTTTTTGTTTCCATTTGTCCGATCCCATGTTTGAGCAAGTAAGTATTTATTATTCGTTTATTTTTTTTTACTTAGGGTTTTTTTAGAGTTTAGTTTAGACGATCAACGGTAAATGGGTAATCCAACTGTCTTTTTAGAATAAGCTTAGTATTGAAAGTATTATTTATTCTTTATTGCAAATATGTACACTTTCTTCTTCTAAAAACTAAGTTTTAGAGTACATTGTGCAATATACCCTGCATAAAGGGTGCAGCAATGGTTAATGTCGTGGCTGGTCACAAACCAGACAACAGACATTGAATATACTCAAATCTTATAGATACACTTATAATTACGTGTATCATAACTATTACATGATAATTATCTACTTTTTAACCTTAACTTAGGGTGAAGTATTAATGCGATAGGTTAGGTAAATGAAATGGAATGCAAACAAACTAAACCTAGGATGCTACCTTCTAACTAAACTCAAGAGATCGATTTTAATATTCTAATTATAATTTCATTTTATTTTATTACACATTTTAATTATAATTTTATTTATTGTTGGTTAGTTTGTATTTTGTTTAGTTGGCAAAAATCTAGATAAAGGAATCGTTATAGACTGACTTTTTAATATCGCACTAAGTTTCACCTTACTTTTTCCCACCGTGACCACGGTGAACACGCGATCCGTCTGCATTCAGCAGAAGCGACCGCCAGGTCAATCCACTTTGTTTTTGCACCGGCTATAAAAACAAATTACCTACGCCTCATTTATCGATCGGGACTTGCGACTAAGCTAATAAAGGAAGCACGCAATCGTCTGCCTCGATGCCGAGCCAATTATGTGCTCGAACTTTATGACCTAATTTGTTTGTATCATGATTTGGAGTTTATAGTTTAAGTGCTAGGCAAACGTTACGATAACTATGTGTAGGTTTTGATTTTGGACTTTATATTTTAAATTTTATTCTTCAGCTTCATGTGCCTCGTAACAGGAGATTGGCCATCAGCTCAGTGAGCATATCTGTCTGGTGCCAAGTAAAATATATCTAGTTGTATGATCCTGGTGATGCCGGCCTATTCTCAGACTTTGTGCATTAGTGAATTATTCTTCTTCCGAAGCGTCGTGTGTCTTTAACTTCTCCATCATTGTTAGCTGGAGAAGCTGGTGTTTACTATTGTTGTAAGGTGTGGTAAATACCGAACTTTTCTTTTATTCAAATAATTATAGTTACGTCACATCACTGTTTACCAAATTTCTACTTTAGTATCTATGACAACCGATGGGGAAGAAAGGTTCTGGAGTGGAGACCGCGAACCGGAAGACGCAGCGTAGGGAGGCCTCCCACTAGATGGACCGACGACATTGTAAGAGTCGCGGGCATCCAGTGGATGCAAAGGGCAGGCTGTCGTTCAGTGTGGAGGTTAAAGGGGGAGGCCTATGTTCAGCAGTGGACGTCTTCTGGCTGATGATGATGATCTATGACAAAACAACAGTATTGCATGTAGGATACTTATAAATAATGATATAACATTATTTTGTCTGATTTGGTAATCCTTGATTTTGCCTATATTTTAAACTTTGAGAATCTTAAGTTACAATACTATCTGGTATCCAGAATAATCCGCACCAACAAAGTTTTTCTACTCATATGGTATATTGACAAAATAAATAACATAATGAACCAGCTGATGTAACGACGTTCCAGGAACCCAATTTAGAATCTAGGCATCTTGGCTCAATGTCAAATTAATCGTCTTCTATATGTCCATTCAAATACCAATCATTGCGTTCTCGGAAATAATATCTGAAATATCATGTTAGTATAGTGACAATCATAACAGGTGGGAAGTTGGTACAACTTTGGTTCGCTGATTATGCTTGCGTGTCTGTCATGCTTCAGTGTGCGAGATAAAATGGCCGGTGAAGTGGTAAATTAGCACGTAGTTTAGAGAGCATAGCTTTACGCACATGACTCTAGCATGGATACTACTCGTTTAAAATATCAATATACTTACTATTATGTTGTATGAAGGACAGTTTATAATATACGCCTGCCTGACCAGTGCATGGAATCTTCGGACCCGTAATAAATAACAGGAAGCCCCTAAACAATGACTCCACGAAGCCCTATTGAAAATTGTCCGTTTCGCGGGATTTCAGTCGCGTATTAAAATGTCCAGGCATAGCTAGCTAAATGACCGCATTTAAATGTGCATACAAAATATCGATGCACAATGCGAATACTGGCCTATACTGACAAACACAACTTTACCATCACCAATCACACACTACAAGCAAAATGAAACCCTATACCTAAAGTGCTACAACCGTTAGAGCCTTTTAATTAGGAAACCACAGTGTCAAAATTAAAGTAGCAAAACCGTACAATGCCGGACAATAACAGTGACATGCACTTGAATGCAAAGCAGTTTATGTCATGGTACTTAACATGGGTACTTTATAGGAAGCGCCATGTAAAGTATCCCGGCTGTCTTTGGTACAAACGAGGTACACGGCAGTTTTGGGAGCTAATTAAAAGCATGTCTGCGGTTTGTCTCTGTGTCTGCGGTCAGGTAGATAAAGTTAGACCTGACCCTTACAATTGATTCGGAGCTAAAGTGCGAAGTTGGAATTGTTTTGGCTGGGTCTAGTAAAGTTGTGCTGTGTAACTGATGTGACAACTTGTTTTATAACAATGAGCTACTAAAAATAGAATAACTTATGTTATGTTAAATTCATGACACAGTGTCACAAAAATCAGAAAAACTAAAACAATTACTAAAGCCAGGTTCCAAAGAGAATATAAATACTACGTAAGACCAGGTTCTGCGAGGTTCTACTTTTCTATAATATGTTCAAAAGTATGGAACAAGTGACATTCAATAACTAAAAAAAAAAAACAATAGAACTAAGGAACCGACCTGTAAAAGATAGCGTTCCAAATTTATGCATTAAAACAGGAAGACTGGCCACAGACTATTAAAGTGGCTATTAGAGAAACAAATAAGAAGCAGGCCTGCGATAAAATAATT
Organism: Agriopis marginaria; assembly: GCA_932305915.1. Classification (NCBI taxonomy): domain Eukaryota; kingdom Metazoa; phylum Arthropoda; class Insecta; order Lepidoptera; family Geometridae; genus Agriopis; species Agriopis marginaria. The sequence goes on along the minus strand of OW029926.1, from coordinate 11,863,201 downwards.
ATCGCTTTCATCTTCGCCGACCTTTGAACAATCAAACCTCAACCCTCCACAAACATAACATTAGCGAACGCTTAAAAAAGCACAAAATCATCCCCGTCAACAAAAAAATTACTAAATTAAAAACGCCGACTAAAAACATGACATCAGCAAATTAAAAAAATACTGTTCGAAAACGTTATTATTTACACAATACCGTAACGGACCTAAAACAAACTTTCGTAACTGATGAGACTTTGCCCTATATTTTAAAGGATAATGACGAAAAAATTGCCTTCTCTACACCTGTTTTCATCCACCTGCCTTACTGACCGACTGTTAAAAGGCATAAAAAGGTTCTACATGAATTCGTATGCCATCCTTATTAACAATAGTATTTTTTAAATGTTAAAAACTTGTTAAGGTTCCAGGAATCAGTTTTCTTGAAATTCAAATGTGGAGCATAAGATCAAAAATAGAGTAAGATAACAAGAATCATAAATTTTGATACTCTATATGGGTCGGCTTCTAAATAATCATTAGGTTGTAATTTTTATGAAATAGGTTACATCATTTAGTTCAAGGATTTTCACTAATTTGTTTCTTTTGCTTGCCAATATTTTACCAAGTACACAAATACTTTATCATACTAATATTATGAATGCGAAAGTATATAGGTTTGTTAGTTTGTTGGCATTTTTTTTTTTATTGTTTATTTATTCTCCACGGACTCCTGGGTCCGTGCCCTTTGTCAACTTTTAACATATATTTTTTAAACTATATTTGATATAACATTTAACTAATGACTATTAGTTATTATCTGATATATTATTTTGTTGTTATATTAGTTTGTTGGTTTGTTTGTTCCTCTTTCAAGCGGCAACAGAGCAACAGATCGACCTGATTTTTTGCTTGGGTATAGTTCAATTGTCGGAGAATGTTATAGGCTTCTTTTCATCATCATTATCATCACCATTTTTCATCACTATGTGGGTTAACCCTGAGGCGCAGCTCGTTACAAATAAGTATATAAATTATAGGGAGGTGAACTGAGGAGACCTGGCATTATTAACATTATTACTAAGCCTCATTACCTAAACCGCAAACATTAACGCCGTCAATTCCCCATGCATTTAAATCATCAGATTTCCGTCATATTTGAGGCCATAAAATAAACAAGGGATCATTATTCCTTTAATAAGTACATAGTTGGGGTTAATTAAGTGGGATTCAGCCGGTTTGGGCCCCGAGGTATCGTTACAGATTATTACAGAGGGATAAGTCGAAAAATATAACGAGAAATGTAATGGTGCTCAGCAGAATTCACACACTGTTGCAAAACATTGTTAGATAACATTTTATCACAAAATATTGCCTAAACTATATATTAGCTATGACGCAGACGAATAAAAATGTTTTGCTCTCATATATTATGTTTATCGGTTTACTTTCCTTCCTCAGGAAATAAGCGAGAAGTCGTTCGCTCACGCACCGTCTGTTTGTCGAAGTTAATATTGTGTTTGGATGAAATGAGTCTTAAATTAGTGATTATACAAAATTAAAAAAAAATTGTATGAGGAATTATCTTATATAACTGTAGAGCTGTAACTAGCAGTAGAGGCACCCTTACATGCAAAATTATCGTTTCTTGCCGTGTTTTTGGAGTCGTACATCTGCTGATTTCTGTATTCCGTGACACCATATACTATTGTGATGGCCCTACTGACTCCTTCGGGGTGTATTGTTGCTCCTTTTAATAGCAAAAATGATAAATGTGTCCATAGGGATATGGAATTCGTTGAAATTCATTCTCTTTTTTTTATTGATGTCTGTTTAGGCCGCTTGGTAGTTTACCTTCGTTAATATAACCATTGATGACTGCTTATAATTTATCGATTTAGGTATTATAATAGAGATACTCAGGTATATTTTATTTTGTTCCTGTAAAAAAAAAAATGTATCATAACTACTAAGAACTACTAAACATTTTGCATTTCGAAGCGCTCTAAAATCCTGAATAATTTGGTCTGCTATTTCAATTATTTAATGACAGTTCTTATCAAATAATAGGAGTCATACTTTAGATTCTTTACTTTCTCTACCGTAGAAGGGTACCGTTTTTGTCTTCAAAAACGTGCGATTTGACGACAGACAATATAAAAAACATATTATTTTGAACTATCTGACATGACAGACGTTGTCCAAACAAACTAGTTTTGGTATTTGAGTTCATACAAAAATCCCATACAAAAAAAAAGCATTTTTTTTCTTATTTTCCTTTACTTTGGGCAACTATAAACCAACTTATTCGGACTATTATAAACATTATCATTTGATTTTTAGAAGAAATAAAAAAGAAAAACCGACTTAAAATTACAGTTAAAACAGAGATTGAAAGTCCTCATCAAAACTTTTGCTGAAGGAAAACGACATTTGTGTATTTATTTTTAGTTTTTGTTGATTTTTGCATAAAGCGCTAAATCAAATTCGATAAAATGTATATGGGACCACCTCTGAAGTATGACCAAACAAACAAAAAAGAATCATCAAAATAAATTCATTAATCGCGTAACAAACATACTATAAAAATACCTACAGTCGAATTGATAACCTCATACTTTCGTCGGTTAAAGCCACAGAAAAGAGAAGTAAATAGAACGGAAATAAGAAGGAAAATTTGTTTCCACTCATATGAGTGAACCTTGATTGAACATTCTTATTTAGATCAACGCGTCGAACTCAGCATCACAGTTGCTAACTGATTTCGAATGACTGACGTTTCGTTTATATGGGTGCAACTGACAGCCGTTCTAATTTAAACAAAAAAAAACATTTCTGTGGTTAAAGCTAAATAAGTTCTGCCGATTTAAGTTATGCGCTTACCAATAAACAGCCATGTTTTATTTTTATTTTAAAACCATAATTTATATGCGTTCCATTTTTAAGTTTTGAGGATCTCAAAACTTGTACTTGGACACACATATTCGCTAGATATCAATAAAATTATTCACTAGGAAAGTAATCGTCATAAAATCGGTCAGATTTGAAATTGATTGTAGACAGACTGGAACTAAAACAATATGGCATAAACCCACTAATTAAACCAAAGAACAAAGGAACAAAAAGCGTAGCCTTCATAAAACCTCTTAGAACCCCCACGACGCTAGGCCGGTCCGAATAGGCAACTAAAAAAAGGATTTACTCACGTAGGTAATATAGCATCGGCGTGCGATCGACTTTAAGGGAATCTTTAAACGTGATTTAACAAAAAGCGCAACCCTTTATGGGAAGTCATGGCTAAGCGTCTCATGCCGACACACTTTCCATAAAACTTAAGTAAGCTCTTAGCAAGGATGATACTGCTACCTCGTTTAAATCCCCTTTTGTACGCCGCGCGTCTTTTGTTGCTCACCGAGGTGGAATTAACCAGCTAGACTTTTATAAACAATTGCCTTTGGTTTGTATGGCGTATAAGAATCTTGGAGCGTAATTTGCTGATGCAACAAAAGGAACTTCTGTTCTTGGCTTTTGTTGTTGTTGTTCGATAAGCGGAAAGCTTTTTCAAGAATTATTTTCATCGTATGTTTGTTTAATTATTTAAGTCGTTTTATTTATTACCTACTTTGATACTGGTTAAGTGCGTATTAAAAAAAGCTTGCTATACATTTATCATCATCATCACCATCATTATCAGCCTATCGTATTCATACTACTGGGATACAGGCCTTCTCTCAGGGAGAGAGGATGCACCCTAATCCACCTTGTTGATGAAAGATTTATATCTAACATTATTTAGTTCTAAAAAGCTGCATTATCTTATAGTCACTTATCTACAACACAAATGGTTTTATTAACAAAATTTAAGCTAGTTTCACCTGGAAACTTTTTAAGCCCATCTTCAAAAGAAAAGTACTAGTTATCGTTCATGTCAATCTTAATGAAATTTATTAAAAATGCATGATTGTTCAAGCATAAACTCCTTAGATACGACCTTATTTAAAACAACACAATGGAATATCCCTTTTTTGTCCTCAAGTGTAAGATTGGAGTATCCGACAACGAAAGGGTTGGCCCAGTTTGGTGGTGGAATAAAAATTATCATCTCATCGGTTTTAGCCATACAAATATTTATGGCTTTGTCAAACGTCTATTTGCATACGACGGCAAAACTATTAAGGCTACTAAGGTTATGTAGACTTAAACTATTTTCAAGCAGATCTAATTCAATTTGTAATTACATCGCATACAAAAAAAAAAGATTCGCCATTATTTTGAAAGTAATCTGAGATATTGTCACATTTATGTCTCTCAGAATAACGTTGTCATTGAAGCTCTATAGTGAAAAAAAAAGTCTCTCAAAAATCACTGTTTTAAACTATCACGGTTGTTCACTAATGTTATATTATTATTATTTACGGGATATTTACCGTGGTAAGGTTGTGGAATACATAAGCAAAACATTTACAGTTTTTTTTATAAATCTAAAATCATTTTTGAGAGATATTTTGCTTATGTATTCCACAACCTTAACACGGTAAATATCCCGTAAATAATAATAATATATCAAAAACTATAAATGTTTTGCTTATGTTCTTCTTCTTCTTATCTTCTTATGCATGTTGTGTAATCTCCCTATGGATAATGGCTGGAACTATTTGGACAGAATTTTCATTGGCTGACCTAAAATAAATGCCTTGCATTTGGAAATTTCAAGCATAATATCAATACTTAAATAGTGTACGTACAATGCAATACTTTATTTATGAAACCATGAATTGTTATATTTCCTATGTAAAAAATGTGATAAAACCAGATAGAGTAAATATTAGTACAACATTTACAAAAGACCTGACATACCTAAAATGCCCACCTTACAATTCATTCTCAAGAACACTGAGCCGTATCGCTTTACACGACTTTTTTTCTTATCAAGCAGAATCGTCCGCTCGAATTATATGGCAAAGAGCAATCGTTCATTCACCAGTGTATTGAATAGTCGTTAAGAGGTATGGGCGTACAATACCGGCACATTGCTTATAAAGGCGCTGGTTTGGAAAGGAGGAGCGTTTCGCGTATACAAGTGTGTAACGCGCGGTATGCAAGAGAAACCCAAAAATCATAAAAAACCTCATATGATAATATAGTCGTTTCTAAGACTAGCTATATTTAGCGATATTTAGCTTCATCATCATCAGCTAGAAGACGTCCACTGCTGAACATAGGCCTCCCCTTTAACCTCCACACTGAACGACAGCCTGCCTTTTGCATCCACTGGATGCCCGCGACTCTTACAATGTCGTCGGTCCATCTAGTGGGAGGCCTCCCTACGCTGCGTCTTCCGGTTCGTGGTCTCCACTCCAGAACCTTTCTTCCCCATCGGTTATCGGTTATATCGGCTATACTTATTATAATGTATATAGTTTATATCTAAACAAGTTTTTTCTTCACTGAAAGTTTTACCCAACAAAGCAGGAGAGTATCATGTTTAAAAAATATGTATGTAAGTATGATTTTAATATTCCCTGTAGCCTAAATACTTTAATCAATTTCGGTAAATTAGGTGTTGATTCTTCTAAGCTCAGGTTTGATCATTGGGTAGGTGCCGTCATTATAAACACAAGATGATTGCACGTAAAATAGCATAAAAATTATTTGACAGCACTCTCTCATGTAACGTATCATTGTATAGGTATTTTAAAATAACGGTAAGATTTGGTATGGCATTGGTTCACTTAACCGTTTTCTAAATAACAATCCCAAAAAAACCTTTACCAGGCTTTTCATTTTTAAACGACTTTAAATAAAGGGAAAAGATCTCAATTTGATTCATATTTTTAGGATGTTTATTTTTTAAGTAAGAAAACTTGGTAATTATGTTGTTGGTTAAGTCTTTATAACATGTAAATAATAATTCGGTTAAAATAGATACGATTCCATAATAAATTTATCTATGTACCTACAAGGTAACTTTTAAGCGTAGGTACTCATATTTTTTTTCCAGATAGCTAGATACGCTATATTTTATGACCACGTGTGAGACGCAGTACCAGTAAAAGTGCGGCCTTAAGAGTCGACAATTCCAGATCACTCGCATACGAAAGTGCATGTAATATAAATCTTTCCGGTGAAGCTTGAACAACGTGACCACTCCCACTTGGCCCTGCGGACTCGAATACGAATATTAAATTCCACTCAAAGTCTTTATTTAAAAACTGAACCGACAATTTTAGCTTATATTCCCATACGTCCTGGGCACACTTTACTGCTTATTTGTAGTAGGGTTGTCAATTTTATCAAGCGCTTTCATAATTGCGAAATATAATAAAATCATAGTAAAAATTGAATTACTCTGTCATTCATTCACAACATCAAAATATTAATTTTGTATTCCACTGATTTATGGTAGTCAGGCTAAGCGTGCTACATTTCAACTAATGATAAATTAAGGTGTAAAGGAAGGGACATACTCTATCTCGAATAATCTTTGATCGGAAATGCAATCTAATATCACATCAAATAAGGTTGCATGCTTGAACACATTTCCTTATTTTTCATTAGTTTCCACTCTTTTTAACCGACTTCGAAAAAGGTTCTAACTCGGCATGTTTTTTTTTTATTATTTATGTTTGTCGATTACGGGAATTACTACACATATAAAACTAAATTTGAAAAAACTAAACTAATAGTTCCCGCCCGACTTCAAAATCCGTGTATAAATATTATTTTATTCTTTGTGGCAAAATGTTTGTATTTTGTGGTCTTATGAAGTCGTTATTTTAAAGATGATTTATTTTGTACCTGTTATGATATTATGAAAAATTAACTCGATTTTTTAAAGTAATTGGCTTGCGTTTGACTGCCAACTCGCCTGATGTTAAGCAATGATGTGGTCTACGATGGAGCACGCTTGCCTAGAAGAAACCGATTCACTCGTGATTTGGTCGATTACCAAATTTAATAGAGTGCGCCAATTGCTTTCCAAAAAGTTTTTCACTATAGTACAATTTGACATTTTTGTAGGACGTCTGACATGCTATTACCAAGACGCCAAAGATTAAAGTGAATGCCATGGTTGTTGGATCATTGTTTAACTTTAGACAAGCCACTGACGTGAAAAGTAGGTCAACTCGCGGGGTTTGTTCACTGGAAGTTCACACAAGTCGTAGCATCTGAAGACGTCACTGCTAAAATGTACAAGTACAATAACACAATTTTATTGCACCTGCATCCAGAGGTAACCCTAACTAACATACCCAGCGGCGTTTTGATATTCCGTCCCGCGTATTTATAATTTTAATGCAGATCTTGCATTGTCCCTTTTTTGCAACGTCCATCAATAATATTCGGACATTTGAATGTCTATTTTAAAAACTATATTAATCTGTCTTTAAAATTATCTGCGGTTGGATCGGTGCATTAAAGTGTTTTGTATGTAAAATTAGCTATAATCATAACGTTTTATTGATGGAGCTTGGAACAAAAAACGTATCGATTCTTTAGACTGTTTTATAAATTCTATCAATCTTTGCAGATTCACATATGTCTATAGTTAACATAAATATAATGGTCATGATAAGCCATTGATTTAAAAATACATGGATGTTGGAACTTACATAGAATCTACGAAAAAGTATCAGAATTTTACTGTGTCATAATAACAATGGCTAATTTAACTTGAAACAAAGTCCAAGAAATGAAGAGTAAGTATGGTTATAGTCTATTTTTGGCTCGTAAATTTTTAAGAACTGACCGGTTTTCATGGATTTTAATGTTATTGGGTTATACATAAAAACTAACTTCATATAGAACTATAAAAATCACAGCAATATTATGATAATGCGGATGTCTTACTGGAAATCTACATAGCAAACTACCTAATTGTACAAATTGGATTGCCTTAGAGTATCAAAAAAATTTCAACTTTAAACATCAAAAATGTCATGGTTTAAACTACCAAATAAAACAGCGGTGAGCAGCTAAAAAACTGTTACATCAAATAATAACAAAATGACAACTTGAAAAGGAAGTTCAGCGATTCTCCGAAAACTGATACAAATCCAAACAGAATCGTGTACTTTGTCACAGAATAGATGAAAGTATTAAGCCAACAAATGTTTGGTCGAATGCACTATTATTAGATAATTTAATAACAGTCAACAAAGGGAAATGTCTGTCTGTGTGACGCGTCGTATCAAATTGCGCTGACGTGACGTTGAAGTTCCAGCGATAGAGGCACCCTGTGGGCCGTTCGATGTAGAAAAGCTACTTTAATTATGAACTTAGGTTAACCTGCTGGCTTCCTTGTTTCCTAAAAGATATAATTTGCGCCTTTTCAAGACCAGAGTGAATAGGTATCTTCAAAGTCTGCATATTTATCTTCGACCACATCGTTGTTTAACAACATGCGAGATGGTGGTCAAACGCAGACATAATCACGATTAAAAAAACCAGACAAGTACGAGTCGGACTCGTGCTCTGAGGGTTCCGTGGGATGGAACCCTCAGATCGCGATTCCAAAAAAAAAAAACGAACTGAAGTTGAAATATTGAAAGACAAACTTAACTTTGTAGTTGACAATAAGGTTCTTCGATACATAACAACTACAAAATTTAAGTTTGTAGTTATAAAATAATATTTTTTATATGATATAAATTAACAACTTTCAAATTAACAACTTTCAGATTTATTTCTTAATATGTGCTGTAAGACATTGCTCTTGCCAAAATTAATGATTCTAGGTCCGCAAAATATGCGACATAAGCGTTCATATCTTTTGATTGCGTTGATTTATAACTTTTATTTTTTACAGCCGAAAGAAACTGTAGGCCCAAGTATTTAGTATACATTTCAACTTGATACCTTTACGCGTTTTTGAGAAAAAGGGTCTTGACAGACGGACTGACAGACGGACAGACAGACGGACAGACAGACGGACAGACAGACAGACAGACGGACAACGAATTGAACCTATAAGGGTTCCGTTTTTTCCTTTTGAGCTATAAAACCCTAAAAAAGGTTTTTATTTAGTAGATGGCACTGACTATCGTAGGTAGAGTTTGCAACGTTGATTTTATGTCCATACGCAAAAGGCTAGCTTATCGCCTTCCATCATTCATAGCTTAGCAGGACATAATATTATGTTCTTGTAAGGTACGTGGGCACGTAAGACAACAAGTATTTCTGGTTACTTACTCGTATATCGTGGATCACCCTACGACCCACGCAATGTTGTGGACATATTACATATTCCTTGACATTTTGAACTCGTCTGTCATACGCCAAAAGTTAAGATAGAATGGGCTGATAGGAAGGTCAAGGAGGATGAACAACGGATACCTTAGCACGAGTACTTGGAAACCATTTTTATGAACTACATTTTAGTTAAGTTTCCCACAGGATAACTTTGTATTGTCTTACAGTTATGAGATTAGATGCCAGTGTGTCGCTAGAACCCATAACCGATGGGGAAGAAAGGTTCTTGAGTGGAGACCACGAACCGGAAGACACATTCGACATCCAATGAAAAAAAAAAAAACGCGTTTACTTGAGAACGTCCTTCTTTTTTCGTCTGTTAAAATTACCTAAAACTAGCATTAATAATTGGCAGCTTTAACGCTACAATCATACTAATAATATAAATGCGTAAAGTTTGTAGGTTTGATTGTTCCTCTTTGACACTGCAACAGAGCAACGGATCGACCTGATTTTCATGGGTATAGTTCAAGTGCCGGAGAGTGACATAGGCTACTTTTCATCATCATTACCCGGCGGTTACCCGGGTGAACCGGCGCAGCTAGTGTCTTTTATATAGGTAGTTCGTAGATTGTTTTGCTATTGTCTCGTTTTAAAGCGCTGCCGTACCTGTCTTTTATGCTAATAAGTATGTATAGGGTACTAGCTGAGCGCCACGGTTTCACCCGCGTAGTGATGAAAAATGGTGATGATGATGATGAAAAGTCATCATCATCACCATTAAAAGCCTATGTCACTTTCTGGCTCTTGAACTAATAATACCCATGCAAAAAATCAGGTCGATCCGTTGTTCTGTTGCAGCGTGAAAGAGGAACAAACATCCATACATCTATACAAACATACTATAATCTATGCATACAAAATTTCGCATTTATAATATTAGTAGGAATTTGGATTAATCTAATGTAATATTTCTATAGGTATTGCAGAACTCTAAAGTAATAAAAGTACTGTTTCTTTTACTGTTATAAGCGTTAGTATTGAATATTAGTGTTATTCTGCTTTTTTTTTAAATTGTTTCTAAGGAAAACTCATACAAACTATTACTGAATCTATCTATCTTCACCGAGACCGAATAACGTATCGCATCGTGACAAGACATCGATGCTCCCTTTTCTATATTGAAACACATTGCCTTGAAGTGGTTGGGCTAGTTTCAGAACTGATGCTTAATTTTAAACCTTATACTGGTGAACATAAGGAAGTCCATTATGTAAAGGTTGACAAACTTTATTGTTCTCACGGCAGCCACTCGATTGTACAAGCACAGACTATCAAGATATCAGGCCATGACCCTGTCCTCTTAAGGGATGAAAATAAAGGTAAGTATTTACTTCATAATATCTGAATATGTAGTTTTCACATAGGTACAAAATGATTTTTAAGATAAACTAAATGATGTCATTCTTACTGTTTCTTAAATCTTAAAAATCCTAATGCAGTTTTAATAGAGCACCATTAAATTTCATTTATGTGAACGTTTTTGTTTGGTTTGTAAATATCGCTAGAGTTACAAGGAAATCATTTCTAAAGTTGTTCTAAAAATCAGATTTCTAAAATTTCAGTATTTTTTTTTTGTTAATTCTTAAAAGTGTAATAAAACAAGCTGATATAAAATCTGGAATAACTATCATTTTGTATAAAAATTAACATTTCATTCCCTTTTGCTTTCATACTTTGTAAGTTCATTATAAAAACTCCTGATAAATAATAGAGCAATCACGTATATCTTGTTCTTCCTACACAAGAGATTGTTTATTAAATTACACGTTAGCCAAGGGCTTAGAAAAAGCTAACGTGATAAAAAGTTGCAACTGGACAGCAGAGTTTATGAAGATTGCCCTGGGCGCAGCAGAGGTGCAGTTTACTAAAACATCAACAGAAAGTTATCTTGAGGTTTTAACAAAGATTTTAAGAGTAAGGATATGCTCATCAAAAAAATTTCGTTCCAGTATTAATTACTTAAAAAAATAGCGCAATCAAAATTCCTACGACTGCATCTTATCGATCTCTATAATACTAAGTCACTTAGCTTTTGGCTGCTCAATAAAGTTGCCGTAACACTGGGCTCACGCTGGTGTCAAATAGATTGGTTGAATACTGAGCTGGTTGTATTAAAAAAGTGCTTTTGGGTCAATCCTTACAAAGTAAATTAATAGATATTATATTATGTAAGCTAATGGTTTTACCCTACTTTTTGAAACTCCGACGCAAAAAGGATGTCATAAGCTTAACGTGTGTATATGTGTATCGGTGTGTCTGTCTGTGGCATCGTAACTCCTAAGCGGTTGAACCGATATTAATTTTGTTTTGTTTGGTAGTTGACTTGATTGAGAGCGTTCTTAGCTATGATTCAAGAAAATCTGTTCAGCAAATGAAGATGAGCTGATCAAGTGATCAACACTTTTTAACCCTCGATGCAAAAGAGGGGTATTATAAGTTTAACGTGTGTCTATGTGTTTGACCTACTGTGTGATCGTCGCTCTCAACAAATTTTAGTTTTAAAAAAAATTGTTTGAAAACTTTGGATTTACTTACGCAATTTGCTTATTTTTATGCCAATAGTAAGACCGTGAATTGAACTATAAAAGTGAATACCTGGTAGTTTAAATAAATAAGTTAAAAACTTTTTGAATAAATCAAACATTTGAAATATTTAAGCAGTAGTAGAAGACTGACTGCATATTTTATCAAGGCAAGTTAAAAACCGGCGACAGGACAAAATAAAAATAAAATATCAAACAAAATTTAAAATGATTCTCACCTTCAAAGCTGACCTTCTTCAGTTTCTGTGGCACGTTCGATGATTGACAAGTGAAGTCCACCCATTACATCGAGGTGGCCGCTTGCTTGAAACGTGATTTTTTAAACCTTTTGCTGTAACCTTCCCAACCCTTCATTTGTGAGGCGCGTAAAAACATAAACTTAATTGCTTCATTCCAAGAACCTATGTCTATTATTTTCTTAAGTCTGAGGGTAAAAGCCGCAAAGGTATCTGAGCAAATGACTGTATTAAAAAATATAATTGTTGTTTTGGGTCTGCTCTATGCACTTTGTAAAACTGCAATTTTATTGCATGAATCAATAGATGATTCTCTAATTGACCGTGATGATTTCTTTGATTGCAAATATCGATTTGATGAGGGTATGTTCACATAATACCGCCTTTGATTATAAGTTTTGTGTGACTGCGTGAGTCCTGACCTTTAAGCATGACTAAATTCCGGACTCTATTATTAACAGATTTATAAAATCAAACTTGATTGTTTTTTTCTACGTTCTACCGACTTGCATCACTGAATAAACAAATTTTATTAATAATTTCTAATACTGTTTTTTTAAAGTTCATAGTGTTCATACGCATCTACTTTTTCCAATAAAACATCTTGGTTCTGTGGTGTAGTAATGTTTAAGCTTTTAGTAACAACATACATTTTTAACTGTTTTTTTTTTTAGTAGCAATGGAGTGCACTATCCTAAGAAAGAAAAAAGACTGCGTTAAAAAGAAAGACTGCGTCCGAAACACGTCACTGCGTTCAATAACTGAAAACACTGATGTTGGCATCAAAAATGCCAAATTATAGTGGAGTTGGGTGGGACACGTGGCAAAGATACACCCTAATATGAGTAGATGTGCCCAGATGATCTGATAGTGATCACATAGTCTTACCTGAAAATGGACGAAGGAGCCAAGGCAGGCCAAGAAAACGCTGATCGCGCAATTACCTCAACGCGTTTCAAATACAATGGTAAAATCTGGCGGGTGATCGCACTGTCAGGAAGAATGTGAGGGCGACCTTTACTCAAGGAAGAGACAGTATAGGATAAAAAAATATTACCAAAAAAACTACGAGCATCAATAAATATTTTTAACTAATTTTGTTTCGCACCTGAAACACTCGCAAGTGTCATGGCGTCTTCATATGACGTCACAATTTTAAATGTCTACAATACTGAATTTTCTGCCAATTTTTTAGCAAAATTGTGCTTGTTTTCGTAATATTGGCGTCATACAGTCGGACTGGCGTTTTAATTATTATGGCTGAATTTTCAATTTATAATTGAGCTAATGAAAAAAGTGGAGATTCTGTAGAAAATCCTAATAATAAAAAAAAGTTTTGAATATTTCTAACCTAAGATTTTTTTATATTTGAAGTGTTGTTCCACTATTTAAGGTTTACTATGAAAATATCTATCAATTGAAAAATATTACCTCAGGCAAGATTTGATCCGGCACCATCCGGGTTTATGCCCCAAGTGCTCTAACCGTCCACGGCCACCGTGGCTTAGTAGTTAGAACGCTTGGGACCTAAGCCCGGATGGGGCAAGTTCAAACCTAGTAATTTTCTTGAATCTTCTTATATATAAAATGCGATGTGTGTATGTACGTGTATGTATGTTCTTTATGGAGCAAAACGGTTCTAAAACGGCTGGAACTATTTTGACGGGACTTTCACTGTCAGATAGCTATTGTTATAAGGATTAATCTACGTGGGTAAAACCGCGGGGCGCAATAATATTTTTTTTTAATCTACATTATTATTAAGAATCATACCTATTTATATGATTTTTATTACTGTCCTACTATTTCTCATACTGAGTCTTTGAATCCGTCTGTTACTGCTTATTATAATCTAAAGTTTGCGATAACATTATCATCTTTATTAACCTAAAGTTCACACCAAATTAAGGTACACATTTTGGTACTCACTTTCTCAGATCATGACGCAATTTAACTTGATGGATTGCTCTCAAAATACGTTCAAATTAAGATATCTTAAGAGATAATTCGAAAGCTTGAGATAAACCGATAACATCTCACTCACCTACTGGTAAAGCACCCATTCTTCTGCTGGCCTTAACCAATTATTTGGTAAACTTAACGGTGCTTCACATAATTGATGCACTTTAAGGGTACGTGAACGTTTTTTGTTATGAACCAAAGTACCTAATTGCTAAAATATAAGACAGTCCATACATTGAAATGATGCTAGAGATTTTTATGACTAGTTTTTAGCTCACTGGTTGAGAGCGCGTTTAATTAATATGGGGCTAAACAGAACGGTGTTAGGTACTAAGCTAAATATAGATACTTTTGCGCATGGTTATGTTTTTTTCACTATTGTACCAACCTTGTAATCGCAAATACTATATCAACTGTTAGATAGATTTTTAGAAACTAATCACCTGATCTTTAAATAAAAACTATAGAGTTAACTATAGAGGTAAGTAACGATTTTTTTACGTATTTGTATGTGCTCTAGTGTAAAAATTGTAAAACGTACAAGCGTCAAACTTGGCAAATTTATTGTAGTATACATTCTAATATCAACAACAAATAATAAATACTGGTTAGTTGCGATTCGGTGACATATTTCTGTTTCGTTTAAACCTTTTGTGTACGGAACCCTAAAACCATGTTTTCATCGTTTTTTTTTTAGTAATTTCCTTAATATAGCAGTTAAATAAAAAGACGCGAGATAAAATAACTCGAGAAACAAGTTGTCTCTTGATTCTCGGGTTCATGCCTCGTCGGATAAATTACACGTTACGTTTCCGAAAAATTGAGATCAAAGCTATGTTATTTAACGTTACGAAACAAAATAAGGCATGCCAATTACGGACTCTTGCGATGCGTTGAACTGTAGAATGTTGATAGGGTAACATCATTTTTCAATTCGATTTGATCAAAAAAATACACAATAGTGGATTGTACGAGTGTATAAATTGTTCCAGAATTCAGGTTACTATTTAAATATTAAGACAATTAACAAAACTTCGTCGTTTTTTTTAATTTAAACACTGAATAGTAAATCTTAAAGAGCAATTCTTTAAACAAAATATATAGTTCTGAGTTCGTAAATAGACGTCATCTCTTAGTCAGCTAAGGAGCTTGTGAAAAGGGTTCTAGCCAAGTAATAACTTGCAGGTAGCAAGAATTATAAAATGCTTAGAATCAACGCAATGCATCAATTGATTGCAAAGACAGCTCTAAAATTTGGAGGGCGACAGGAAAGCGACCGTAGCTCAAGTGAAAACATGCGCAGGTTTAAATTATGCCAGTTAATTGTTAATAACATTTAATTACAACAAAAAAAAATACAAAGCTTTATAGACACCAGACACCAGAAAATATAGGCTTTAAAGATTGATAATAGGCACAGAAGGTGGTCGTATCATTGAAATGCTAGTTGACCTTCGAGTAAAGAAAAAAAATTAAGGATAAAAATTTAAAAATGTATAACCAGTGTTTGTAATGAAATATTTTAGTCGTAGTCATAATTTTTCTGGTAGTCCCATGTAAAGTTTAACTGCATATAACTCAGAATGTCCAGCGAAATATCAGTTCTGCGGGCTTTAAACTTTTGTAGTTCAAAATTCTGGGTACTGCAACTTATTTATGGACAAACGCGTGCCTTGGCTAGGAATTTGCTCCACTTATCACTTAGCTAAATAAACACAATCTATGTCAAGGTCCAATTTCAATCAACATCGATAATGTTTTATTTCTGTTTCGATCACCGCCATAAATATCAACATATCATCTGAATTTCTAAAATAACACAGTATAATCAAACAGTTTATTGATTTACAACATCGAAACCAAAGGAAGTGCTCGTCAAATATAACGACTTCGGCTCTAAAACTGTACCGTGTCATAAAATATATTTGTTGTGGCGTTATAAATGGTTTTAAAAATTGCTGTTTAATCAGTTAACGGTGATGTAGACTATAGAGTAAAAATCGGTGGAAGCGTTTAAGTTTATATTGTTTTCATTTTTGCAGTAGAATTTTGTTTCCGTTTTTTTTATTCTATACATTTAATTTTTTTTTTCGATTAGGGAAGCCTATGCCCAGCAGTGGACGTCCTACTGCTGAAATGATGATGATAGTGAATTTTTTTAACTTAATTTTACAACAACAGTCATGACATGTTTGTGTACAAGTTTTGTTTTTTATTTCGTAATTAAAAGTAGATATCTATTAAAATTTATCTATGTATCAACTAGATAATCTATACTAATATTATAAAGAGGAAAGATTTGATTGTTTGTTTGTTTGCATTGAATAGGCTCCGAAACTACTAAACCGATTTGAACAATTCTTTCACTGTTGGGAAGCTACACTATCCCCGGGTGACATAGGCTATATATCTATACCCGTGCAAAGCCGCCAGCGCCAGGCGGCCGGCTAGTAAATAAATAAATATTAAAAAAAAAACACTACCTCTGCTACTACTTTACTACTCTACTATTACTGGATACATACTATAGAAGCCTCGGGCAGAATAATGTCAATAGGTAAATATATCGTATTGCATGTAACTTTATTGTTTTCACAAAATTTTGTACAATGGTTTAAAAGTGTATTTAATAAAGTTTAAACAATGTTAACCTTTGCAAAGTTTTGACTAGCGGCAACAATATTTAAAATTTTGACACAATTGAAATTGAATCTCTATTTACTTGTTTTATTTAGTTAGAAAAAACGAATGTATACTTATAAAAAAGTCTGTTTTACATAGTCTACAGAAACTACTTGTCTTAAACTAAGTATTTATTAGGTTTAATGTATCATTTCAAAGAGACCGGCTAGCTGTTGTTAAACATTGTTACCACCACCTGCTTCTATCAGATGTCAAGTTCCTAATCCACGTCAAAACATAAATCAAAACTACTTTTGAAGTTTTCATTTCAACCTCGGACAACTTCCTATATTAACATTTTCATAGAAATCTATTTCTATGGCGTTTATTAGGGGCCCGTTAGATGACACGATTTGCGTTTTAAGACACCATAAAAGTAAAAGTTTGTATTTGGAGATGTGATAGTAAAGATAAAGTCTATGGGATTCTACCCTAACACCTGCGGTTTTTTAAATAAATGTAAGCTTTATTCACAAAGATATAACGACCAACTTGGGAGATAAAAACGTGATACCTTCAATGTTTAGATCTGGTGCTCTAAAGGTTCAGAGCTGCTACATTACACTGTGACCATTAAATATCAATATTTTATAAAGAAGGGGAGAGTTAGTTCCGATGTTTATCTGAAGTATTAACACCTTGTTTATTTGTAAACTTAAGAATATTTTTTGTGATCAAAAAACCTATTCCAATGTTAACAGCATCTGCTCCGGATATTGTTGTATTTGAAAGGATAAGATTAATGATTTCTTTAAAGTTGTTAATTATGGTTAAAAAGTACACCCATAAGGTTATAGATGGACAATAGTTTTAATTTAAAAATGTGCTTACTTAGATTTTCATTTCCTAGTTTATGAATAACTTTCTACCTTCTTAAAATAATGGGGAAAAAACATATATCACGTTTTTTAGGGTTCAAAAAAGGTGTCAAATTTCTGTTAACCACAGATTCTCGTACGATCGAAGCAACGTCGGGCGCGGCCGGTACTTCGATGGCTTATTACACCCTTTCTGCGTAACCCAGTTTATATTATTGCCTGAACCATAATATTAAAAGTTTTAAATCTCTAGACCAATTGGTAAGTTAGTTTAAAATTGACTTTGTAACTAACTAACAAGGAAACGGGTTAATAATATCGTGGTAATAAAAAACTTATTGATGTGGGTTTGAGCAAAATGATTTATCGTATTGTACATACAAATCATAATCATATAAACATATGAGACAAGATCTGGCTCGAATCAGATAAACTGACGACCTCCGCAATGCAATCTGAGGTCAGACCAAGTCATGATAGCCTAGTGGATACTTTCCAAACAATAAGCAAGTTCATGACACAATTGTCATGAGAAAAATATCTAACCATGTTCACATAAGGTGGGTTCAAGCTTGTTTAAGATTAAATTAATTCATTATCATCATTATCAGCCTGTTGTTCCCACTGCTGGGACACATGGCTTCTCTCAGAGAAAAAGCATGTGCCCTAACCCATCATGCTGGTCCAGTGCATGTTGGTGAATGTCAAATATCTTTGACCTTTGGAAATTCTTAACATATATATATACTTACATTCTTGATATACCGGTTTCCTTACGATATTTCCCTCCACCGTTGTTGAGCGATGGCGTCGAAACTGCACATCATTTATTTAAGTACTAATAAGTCATTGGCGCAGGACGGAGGATCAAACCGGGTGCTGACAGATTGTAAGGCGCACATACTACTGCCCGGTCATCATCGCTCAACCTCTTTAAATACATTAAAACATCGAAGATTCCTGGTTAATAAATTTAGTATAACTGAAAATCATAACTCAGCATAACCTGCATTTCTTTGTTTTATTTATGGAATCCTATTTATTTCACATAATTAAAAACAACAAACAGCTACCAACACAATAACAAATTCACAACATACACATGTAATGACAACAATAACAACAACAAACGGCAACGAGGGGCAAATAACAACATTTTTGACTTTAAAATTTGTTAACTACAAAAAAAATTTGAATTTGATTGTTACAATATTTTCCTGCGAATGATCAATTAATTTTTGGTTAACATTTTATGTTCTTGATTAAATGATATTAGCAGGCTAATACTACTACAAAAATCCTTTTTGAGTTTTGACCTTCAAAGTATGAAAATTAAGACATTTTATTTATATTACACGGGAATTACTCACGTAAGATTAAGCCAGTCACTCCGACTTAAGTTTCAACCGCATAAGGCAGTCTTTTTCAGGGTGAATGCACGCGAGCGGCTGCGTCTCGCTCGGCACAAAAAAAAACTATAGTAAAATGAAAATTAAGCTTTGAAATAACCACCGTAACCTACGGACCTTTTTAATCTCATCAGACTTAAAGTAGACATGTTCATTATATACTTACTTTCAGTAAGTATGTTTACTAGCTACGAATATAATATTAAGTTCTAAGATGACCTTTATTTTTAATTACCTAATTTAAGTGAATCTAGTATGCGCAAAGTAAAAAGCTCAATAAAAATCACAAAAATGTCCTCCAGATGTTTGTTTAAACTATTCAACTATACATGACAAATCACATTTTCTGACATTAATCCTTATTTTTTTTTACTAAATTCGTATTTTCTACGATCTCGAGTGATATGACGCATCCATTTGGATGGTCATCTTCATCTGTCATATTTGAATTAATAAAAATAAAATAGGACGTACCTGCACCCATCGTGGATCGAAATGCCCAAACGCTTGAGAGAAGCTCTGCGATATGAGTTCAGTAGCTTTTTTATCTGATTTTATTTCATATGAATATGAGCCGAGAAATTGTTTGCCTAAGTAACTTATAGTAATTTGTAATGAATACTCACGCAAGTTTTGATGAAACTTATACATAAAATACTGTTTTAAACTATCACAGTTGTTCACTACAGTTACTTGATTAGTTATATGGTCTTCCCGTGAACATGGTGCATGTAACTGCGCCGAAATATCGGGAGCTCATTCCACAACCTTACCACGGTAAATATCCCGTAAATAATCATATAACTTTAACTTATACATAGTTTTTGATAAAATGTGAGTTCTTTTATTAGACTACAGTGGATTATTTTTGATGATAGAAAACTAACATTCACGATATCATAACTCGCGTGAGAATGCATTTATAGACCCATGTGCTATCAAACGTTTTGTTTAAAAACAGTTAAGGTTAAATATTAAGGCTACTAAAAAAATACTTAGCAATACTTTGACTGCCCCGGTGGCTCAGTTGGTAGTGAACCTATCTTCTGTGCTTGGGGGCGTGGGTTCGATTCCCATCTAGGACAAACATTTGTGTTTGTTCTATGTCTGGGTGTTAATATCTATTTATGTATGTATTTAAAAATATATATGTACGTATATCAGTTTCTGGCAGCCATATTACAAGCTTTGCTTAGTTTGGTGTCAGATGACCGTGTGTGCAAAAATGTCCCGAATATTTATTTATTTATATTAACTTAAAAGGTGACATCTGAAACTAAAATGCATCGTCTAATTTTGACACATTTCTCACCCACTAAAACTTGATTGTATACCTAATGGTTGTTGATACTGGTTTCACTTAATCAAAGAAACATTGAAAAAAAAACATTGCAATTTTTTTCTCCCCACTAATTCGGATTTTTAGTTACTAGCATGCTCTTAGTTTGTAAAAGTACGTAGGATGTCAAAATAAATAAATAAATGTTATACCTACAAACACTCAATGAGAAGCTACAGGCAAAAATATCTCAGATGGCACCACCTTCGCTGGTGCTGTCATTTGTGGTTTATTTGAGGTTTATAAGCTTTGCTCTTGAATGAAACAATAAAAATAAACTTTGCTTTTAAACAGTAAAATGTTTCTCTAATGACAGTGGCGAATTTTAAAAAAGAGTTAATGCTTTCTTAGCTGGCAAAAAAGCGAATCTTTTGGCAAGGTAGGTATGCAATAAAATATTTTTACACTGAAATGCACTACACAGAGGCATGTTGTAATACCAGACCATATTTATTGTGTTATTACCAAAATTACCTATTGATATTTGACACTTTTGACAGTGAAACAACACCAGCGATAATGCGCCACCTGGCGTGATAAATAAGCAGTGCGTATCCCCATTCTCTAGTCATGCTCTGGCAAATAGCATGCTTAAGTCTATTCCTTGCCAGCTATAAAAAAACTGCCAATTACATACAACTACACATTATACTTTGCCATTAAACTAAAGCTACTGGGGTACGTATACTTAAGTTAAGAACTTCGGTTTTCAAACTGAAAGAAAAATTATAGTTTAAATCTTTGCTCACTTTATTCTTTTTCTCGTAGTAAATAATCTAGCCAGGGAACTCTAAAATACAGGATAAATAAAAAAGTAGGACACCCGCCTGGCTCGAGCGAGTAGCGTTATCCTTTTTCTGACACAAACTCTAGATCGCATCGCACGGTCAAAGGCGAGCATTTATAAAATGAAGCTTCCATCGTAAAATTTAAACGTAGAACACTTTTTTGTAAACAATTTTTTGTTAAATATTTACTAGTAAAATATTTCAGTTATTAAGGACAGTTTATGGCTCGATCTCCATTAAAATGGTATTTTATTGTGTGGATTTTGAGTTGAACGGTTTTAAACGGACTTTAAATGAGGTCGGGGCGAATTTATTTGGGAAGGCATGGCGGGTCTTTTAATAAAACATCATAGCTTTTTTTTTCTCATATAATTTTCATGACCGTGGATTCAATGTCTTTTAGTCGTAAGATTAAACATGTTTACATAGTATTAAAAGCGTCAAACAAGTTTAGTCATAGTCAAGCAAAGTAAGTCACGGTCAAGTCAAACTCATGTCCCTGTAATGTGGTGGAGACTTTGCAAGACGATCCTATGGAGTTTTGGAAACAAAAAGAAAAGACATGTTTCACCTCATTATATCACTAGGCCACACTCGAGCACGTTTACGAGCACTTAATGAACAATAATTCACCATTTAGAATACATTAACACTCGAAAATACACAAGTTTAGGAAAATAATCCAACGAGCCGACATGTTTTTTTCCACGTTGGCGCCAAAACTCGAAACATCATAGGGTAGGTGAATGTTGCTAGGTGATATAACTTTATTAATAGATCGTTCCGACTTTTTGCGTTTCTTACAGATTTATATAATTACGAGCATAATTATTTTACTTTTGTCAAACATGTTATTTTACATGTTTTTGGCTCAACGTATAAGCATCACCATTTAGCATTTTTTTACTATTTTCCATTTAGCGCATATTATATTTAAAAATATTCGTTTATTTTTTCCTAAATACCAGGTCATCATCATCATCATCAGCCAGAAGACGTCCACTGCTGAACGTAGGCGACAGCCTGCCTTTTGCATCCACTGGATTCCCGCGACTCTCACAATGTCTTCGATCCATCTAGTGGGAGGCCTACCTACGCTGCGTCTTCCGGTGCGTGATCTACACTCAAGATACTACTCTACTCTTCTTTATCGATTCTTCGAGCGATGTAGTCTGCCCAATTTTTTACAATAACCAGGTAATGTTTGAGAAAAGTACTATTCACGTATATAGGTTTTTATTTTATTTTTATTTTATTTAGAAGGTACACAAAACAGGACAATCTCAACTTAAGCTAAACTTATTGCAAATATTACAGTTTCGAACTGGAGAGTATCCCAAAATATGCGTACACAGCATGATTGGCAATTATTATTACTGTGTTTTTCTATAAAACACATTATATAATAATATACATGTACTTGTATTTGACCGCCACCTTGTTATGCCTGATGTTTGCGGTAACATCAGGCAAGGTTTTTATCCAACTTTATCCCTCAATTCAAAACCCAAAAGCACCTTGCATACAACTACCTAATATCTACCAGTAAAATAACATAAGCCAAATTCAGCTATAATGAAACAATAAAACCACGTTCGCAGCCGCGCTTAAATCAGTGACGGCCATAAAATTGCTCGGTTTTCTTTTAGCACCTCGGTTTACAAACCTACTGCTACATTAGCTGTGAGTTAATACTAACCAGTACGTAATCTGTAAGTGTATTTACGTAGTAAATGGACACTAATCTGTGACACAGCCGCAGTTTATTGAATGCAACAATAGGTTGTGGAACACCATGACATCATTAGTGGGCCTTTTAGGTTGCCGACTTGCATAGCTTTTGTGCAAACTGAATTTAATAGGTACCATTTAGAATTGTGGCATTTTTAATTTTCTCTTTTTGTTTAAATTAACTGTTTTTATTTTAGGGCACCTATTTCAAATCTGCTTATTTGTAGTCTTAGTTGAATATACGTCTATTTGACAATATATCAAAACAAAATATGTAATCATATCTTAGATAAAAAATCGAATTATTAATTATTATAATAATTGTCAAATACAAACAGAGTTAGTTGTTCAGAACGGGTGTGCTATGCCGAAAGTAGCTTATTTCTCTCATCATCGTAAACAACGTTTATAAAGGGCCAACCCTGAAATCACGAAAAAAAATAGTCATTGTATGGAACAGCTGATTTATTTTTGAGATTTCGGGGTTGGTTCCTATATGAAAGTTGTTTGTAATGATGCGGTCAATTCGAATGAGCTCTTTTTGAGTTTTTAAGACCCGTTCCTTACAATCCTGTACGATTATGGATACTAAGACTCTATTGAGTGTGTTATTATATTTTGATCGTTAAACCAGTCTCTAGTTCGCGTTTGACCACCAACGACTGCCCCGGTGGCTCAGTTGGTAGTGAACCTACATTCTGTGCTTGGGGGCGTGGGTTCGATTCCCATCTAGGACAAACATTTGTGTGATGAACATTTGTGTTTGTTCTATGTCTGGGTGTTAATATCTATTTAAGTATGTATTTAAAAATATATATGTAATTGTACGTATATCAGTCTCTGGCAGCCATATCACAAGCTTTGCTTAGTTTGGGGTCAGATGACCGTGTGTGTAAAAATGTCTGATATTTTATTTTATTTATTTTATTAACTCGCCTGTCGGTAAGTGATGATGTGGTCGAAAATGAAGCATGCAGACTTCGAAGATGCCTATTCACTTTGGCCTTAAAAATACCCAGATTATATCTCTCAGGAAACAAAGAAGCTGAAAGGTTGTTCCAATCCTCGGCCGTATGAATTAGAAACGTAGAATCGAAGCGTTTGGTACATATCCAAGGGAAATCCACAATGTATATGGTAGTGGGCCAATTTCCTGCTTGTCCTATAGTAGAAAAGGGATCGTGGGATAAGGTCATGTAGCTCCGATGGACATTCTACGAAATGAATCCTGTAGAAAATTGACAGACTCGCAACTTTACGGTAGTGTTCTAGACTGAGAAGTTTCTTAGCCACCGTCCATAAGATGACAGCAGTATTACACACGCGATATATAGATAGATATCTCGATCTTCTGTTATAATTTTCGTCTTTTTGGACATCTAATAAATCAATGGCTTTTTGAATCCCTTAACAGTTTATTTATGACATAAATTATTACGCAAATAAATTAATTATTCACGATTCAATCAATAAAAGGTTAAAGAAACAGATCGCGACATTTATTTCTATCATCAAGTTCTCACATTTTTTAACAGACGGTTCTATATCTGTTCTATAATAAAGGTTTAAATTTCTATAAATTAGAATACACCTACTTAGAATAACTGTTCTTATTAATCCACGATTAGCTAGTTGCAATAAAATCTTTACGGCTGTGTTATAAAAATTCCGAGGAAATTCACACTTTGGTACTTGGTTTTATATTATAGCATAAAGTATTAGTAGACATGAGATTTCTTCTAATGTACTACTTGACATATTGCGTAGTTGTCATTTCATGTATGTGTAATTTCACCTAGTTTTGTCATTACACGTGGTTAAAATTTACCATTGCGCGTATATATGTATTATTATGTAAGTTTATAGTAAAATGTCTCATGGCAGTTTTAATACATATTTACCTGATACTACAATATCGTAATTATTTTTAAAGAAAGATCTTACAGATCTAAAGTAACAGTTTATTGTACATTTGCGTCCTGCTAGAAAATGGTTCAATCAATTCCATATTTTTTTGGTATATTATGTATCGTAATATAATTACAGAAAAAAGTATGAATGCCATGTCTGTCAAATTGTTTTGTCATTTCTCAGCCCAGATAAATTTATTCGAGTTTAAGGTAAAGATATGCCTTTTGCGTTTGACAAAGAATAAAAGTTAGCACCTTTTGATATTCTGATGATTTCCGGATGAATAAAAATTTGTTCGTTTGTGCCAGAGTTGCATAGCAAATAATTTATATAAACTTTGAAGAACTCGAGTAAACTTGAAACAACTTTGAGTATGTAAGATACATTTAATGATCGATTTGAAGTTGTTTTCTTGTGTTTCTGTTCTATTGGCCAATTTTATAACTTATCTCTGACAAAGTAATGTTTTTTATTATTATTTTTCTACAGAAGGTTAATTTTAATATTTAAGTTCTTCTAGTGAAGAATTTCTTTGGCAGATTAATTCGAAAACTTTTGATTTTTGAACGTGCACTTCAATTATCTAAGTCATTCATCTCAGTCACTCTTCATAAGCTTTCAAAAAAGAAAAATAATCTTGATGCTTAAGAAATTACATTCAAATTTCATTATTTCTACTTTGACCTATAATAAAATACATAAATCTTCTTTTAAGTGAGTTACTGAAGTTGTATGCCTACTGTTTGTAGTTAGTTGTTTGTTTAAGAAGTTTTAATGAAGAGATTGTTATAACAAAGGGAAAATAAGTTTATTTTTGTTGTTGCCGGAGTTTTATTGAATAATTTGGTTGATTTTTACTTATTTGTTATGTACCATAACAAAATATTTCGCAGCAGTATTTTATACGTTGATTACATTAGACAGTAAACATACAAAATTAGTTTATTTTTCCTTTTTTTAGGTAAATAAAACACTTTAAAATTGACTACTCTCGAGAATATTATGATTCTCCGAAAACAAGCCTAGAATAGATAACTTTTAGCGATAAGGTCATGTAAGGTGGCCAAGACAGCAGTTTCTGTCTATCTCGATGTCTCTATATTTAGTAACTTTTCTACTACTAAACGGTTCAATTGATTTTGATGATATATCGCATGGGAATAGTTTTTTGCATATAAAGTAACAGCTAGACCGGAGGAAAACTGAAGGGAGACACTGAAACTTGCGAGTAAATCTACAAAGCGCAGCTAGTATTTTGTATATAATTTGTGTTAACAATCCTAGCACCCAACTATGTAAATAAAGCGTCAATTTATATTTAACAAACAGCCTTGAAAAAAAGAAGACGTAGAAAAAAATAAAATTACAATAAAGAAAAGTAAGAAAGTACAGTAACTTACCGAACAAAAGTTAAAGTTTTTTTTTGGTTTAGTTCTATAATTAATTTTACGTTCCACAATTTTACATGTCAAATAAATCCTAAATAAGTATATGGTATTTACCAACAACTTAACTAATACCTAAGTTAAAGTATCAAGATGGTTCAAACCTCGTTTTATCCAAGGACCCAAGACAGACTCCCTGACGTTCTGAACAATCCGAGGGTAGCGGTGACTCAGCGGAATTAACTTATTGCTTTTTTTAAGTACCATTGATTCAAAGCGACTCGCTAATGGCACCTTGTTTTGTTTGGAGAGATGACTCGGTAGTATGAAACAATTTCTTTTGAGATGAGTTATTTTGAATTCGTATTCTGATGAATTGGAATTGTATCTTTTTTGTTAAGTATTCTATTTTTTGACAGTTGTGTTGAATTGAGGATAGTTTAGTAAGGTGCTTATTTATTTACCTTAGTCTAGACTTAACCGAAGATTGGACTGAGTGACGTGCCTTAGAAGAGAAGAAGTCTATGTCCTACATGGTGTCTTACTTTCGTAAATCCTTTCTTAGCAGACCTTCTACACCACATAAAAATACCTATACCTAAAACGGTTTCATCACAGATCATGTAGTTTTCGTATTTCGTAATTCGTTTATGAGAAAAAGGAGCAAACAAACAAACACACTAAGCATCAAAAAATATGGTATTGTAATAATTTGATGAGGCTAGAACCGAAAAAAATCTACCAAAAACTGAAAGGGCTGTGATAAACACGAAGGTACCTAATACCTATTACACACACTGACATGTTCTTACTAGTTCTACAAATGCACACTTAAATATTGAGCGGCACACAACTGCAATCGAGATGATCAAACTGAAGACTAAGGGGCGTGTAAGAACTAAAGCGGAAGTTGTATGCAATTCCATTATTAATTATGAGCTTTATTGTTCCTTTTTTTTTTCTTTAAAATACAATTTAGAATATACTGTTGCACCATAAAAACACTCTCACACTCACCGCCTAAAACATCACCTAAAAATATGAATCTCTCGTCTCTGCACTCGCAAATACTGATTTTTATTATTTAAAATATCAAATTATCGACGTATAAATATCAAGTTAGCAGATTTCAATCACAGTTAAGATCGAAATCTCATAAAATAACGATTACCAGCCAAATAACTACCAGTCTGGCAAGTCTACGACTCCATTTCACAGTAAAATGCATTCTTCGACACGAAATATTTGGTCAACTATGAATGAATAGCTTTTAGAGGTCATTTCGTAACTCATTTCGCTCAATAGCAAGTTAGGCACGTGTAGAGCACTGACAAAGAGCTCTACTGTCGATGGTCACATAATAATTATATATAAGTATGTATAAACTATACAATGGGACTTGTACAGTCATCTACTAAATGACCCATTAAACTTTCACGTTAGATTATTTGTACTTAAAAAATTGCAGTAAATATGCCGTTAGTACTAATATCTTTTTTTTTAATTAGAATATCAGCTGTTTCATATTGTGTAAAAATGTGAATGACCGTTTTCTATGGAATATCTGATATTTTATTATTTGATATTTTTGCAATTTCAGAGTTGTTCAAATCAGAAATCACGAAAACATTGAAATTAAAATTCATGATTTCACTCCTATAGTGAAAATACATAATGGGGGTACCATGGACCTCTTTTAGCTTAGTAAAACCTTTCCTGTACAGTTTTTCGAAAGTCTCTATACAGCGTGGTATCATTTTATTTTATTTTTATTATTTGATTGCAAGTTGTGGGTCTAGCAACTGCCTGAAATAAATGATTTGAAAAAATCACTTACTTAAAAACTATATTTTTAAATTTAAAAAAAAAATTATGTACTTACATTTTTGTTTGCTTTAGATGACAAACAAGCTAACGGGCCATCTTATTGTTAGCGATTACTTATTGTCACATATAGATACCTGTAAGACTACGGCATCACAGATACGTTGCCAACCTTCAAAATTTAAAGAGCTTTTCTATACTCTTATTTGTAAATAAGTGTTTTTAACTCTTCATTCCACAAAAACGTGATTTCTGCATCTACTTTAACAAAATATGTTGCTGACTGTACTAAGAGTGTCTTGGTTTTGTTAGTAGTATAATATTTGCCCTACGTTATTTTCAGATTGCATATTTCCGTTGATATTTTAAGATTCTCAAATCTGTTAACGCCTCTGTAGTAGATTTGATTCATAAACAAGATCAATTTATGCTGCTTCTTGCTTTCGAGTAAACTTAGAGCATGAATCATCTAATTTAATTCTAAAATTTATATTTTGTAATAAGTAGAACGGTAAAAATAGTAAATGTATCACGGGGAAACAAAATCTTGATAATCAAAGGATTTTTTAATTTTTCTTTTAAAATCTGCTTATACAGAAAAGTCCAAACGGAAATCCATGCCTGTACCCAAAGCTGTATGGACACATTTCAACCCAGGTTCGGTTGAAATCTGCCAAGTAAAAAAAATTAAATATATAATAGCTGGGCCCCGCGGTTTCACCCGCGTGGATATTTCTTATAGCGTCAAAATTGGTCTAGCTGTTATGGAGTCCATATAAAAGACACACATACACGTCGATTTTTATATACATAGGTAGATTTTCTTAATAATTTTGCCATTTTAACCCAACCTACTTCACATTGTTATGGTAAATACTCACCCATAATCTCAACTCTCACTCATAAGTCAACGGTAAACAACGCCTAATTTTCTAATTTCACAGGCTTAGGACATTTCTAAATAAACTTACTAATTTATTTAGAAATGTCCTAGAAAAATAAGTGTCCTGTGTATAGAAAGGGATGCTATAAACTAGAACTAACATTGAAGTCAAATATTACGTCACCAATGTTCGAACGGTCAACAAGTCCACGATGCCTTTCTAACAAGCTTGTAAGGAATGCACAAATACTTCTAGTTTTATTTTTGTCCACAAACTTTCATTCATAGAAGCCGGTCATGCTCACCAACCAGGACGTTCGGGATAATGAAATCGTTCCGTTATTGACGAGAGCAGTAATAGAGCTTTGGATGGTGACCAGGACCACATTGGTTTGGGTGGCACGGTGCAAATTGTAGTTGTTGTTAGGCCTTACAATTGGTAGGTGTTGTTAAAAGCCTTCAGAACTTCAGATAGCCCAGTTAGCCAATTAAAAATAACCCTGTATAGGCTATCCCAAGATAAACAGTATTATAATTGACTTTTATAATTTAATATTATAAGATTATAATTATAATCCCACTATCCTACTAATATTATAAACGCGAAAGTTTGTATGTATGGATGTATGGATGTTTGTTCCTCTTTCACGCTGCAACCAAACAACAGTTCGACCTGATTTTTTGCATGGGTATATTTCAAGAGCCTGAGGCTACATAGGCTACTTTTCATCACCATCATCATCATTTTTCATCACTACGCGGGTGAAACCGCAGGGCGCAACTAGTAGAGAATAAGGGTATTATAATAAGACATTTGACTTTGTCTGTCTTTATGCCTATCTGTTTAGTTATCACCTTTTCATTACTACATCTAATCAGATTTGCCAAAATTTTGCAAAAATACGGGGTGTAATAGAAAACGGTCATTGACACTGTCTCGACAAAATGTATGGAGCAGCTGATTTTTTTTCACGATTTCAGGTTTGGTCCCATATTAAAAGTGCTTCATAATAATGAGTACAATTACCTACTTTTGGCTTCGAGTGTGTTTCCCTTACACCTTGTATACTATTTGAAGACGCTACTTTATCAAGTTGGTTGAACAATATACATCCCTAGTGAAGGACACCATTTCGAGCAATCAACGTGCCGTATATTTCTTCATTCTTATAATAGGGAGTCCTTGAATTGAGTACAAGTCTGACTGGCACCAATATTTCGACGATTCTATTGAGAATGTCACCGAAAGCAGTCGTCGATAGGTTTAACTGTCCCATCTTGCACCATCACATCCACTGTTGAGGTGAATTGAAATAGTATAATGTTATTTCTATTATGGTAATTTATTTCAATATTGACATTGTATGCAATAATAATTTTATAATCCTGATTAATTCTAATCATTCTTTATGGAACTTGTGTCAGATAATAAAATTTATTCGATTTGATTTGATATTTGAATGTCCTTATTGTGGTGATTCTTGTCAATAGTTGTAAATATGTATCAATATTTACATGGACATGCTGTCGTCCATGAATATTTATAGATGTCAAAGTCTAAATCAGTGTCACTTGTCATTGGTTGTTGACAATTGCAGTAGGAGGGGCTAATTTAAGTAGAGAGGGAAGTATATATTGGGCCGTTCAGTGGCCGTCAGGACAGTCGAGCTGTGGATTGGAAGCCGAAAGGCTGAAAGATAAATGCTGAGTAGTAAATCAGTGAAAATATACTTGTGGAGATACCATATAAACTGCTATTCGTAACATTATAAACCATTTTAAAATCACACGAGCTCAGGTACTGACAATCACACGTCTCACAGTCCCGTAGTCTCTCATTCTCACATTTTTTCCTCACTGTCGTGACAGTATTTTCGATGTGATTTATCCAAACTCGGTTTCCCATAACCCAATTTATTTTCCTCTATCGAAATATTTCATTCGTGTTGTACAAATAACGCGGTGAAAAATTGATATTGTTATGTTTTCTTTTTGTGAGCTTATGATACTTTTTTTTTGAGAGAATAATATTATTTGGAAATAAATATTCGTACAGGTATTAGGTATTTGAAATGAACATTGCGTCCCCGTATTTATTAATTTCATTTAGTCAACGCCGCTGGTGATAAGAGAGCTGGCTCATTCCTCGCGCAGAGAATTTGTTTGGCAATTCAACGCGAAAATGCAGCCAGCGTTCTTGGTACTTTACCACACGAACAACATCTTGTTTCTGATTTTTATATTTCGTTTGATATAAGTACCTTTGTATTTAATTTAATTTCAAACAAAAATGTGAAAATGGGAACACAATTTAAATATGTACCGTTAAAGAAATATGTAGGTACTTCTAAATATTTTTTGACAGACATTTACTTACCTTGCAACCGGTTTTCCACGTCTTCAATTTATAGGATCAATGGATGAGTGTGACAATGATAAAGTGCTGATATTTCCATTGTTGTGGTATATGGTGACAAATCAGCATCCATGGTTCATGGTTTGCAGACTAAATTGAAATCTGCATGCCTAGTGTGAGTTTTTCCAATTGCGTTTACCTACTCCATCGCGTTGACAGGCTGGGATTTGTATAAAGTAAGAGCAGTGTACCTAAAAGGTTCTAGATGGCGCTGCTCTTATTTCATATAAACCGTATTTAACGTTAACGCGATTAAAAAGGTATAACACTATTGGAAAAACCCGCACTAGGCAGTTTGACAAAATAGGCCTGTGCTACAGGCCTGTTATAATATGTAACTAAGTAAAATTCTGAACATACAGAATTGAAAAAGTTTCAATTAGAGAAGTTGATAATGTAGTTGGGTTTATCTGTATTTTTATGCCATAGATTGCTTGCAGACGGGCTGCCTGATGGTAAGCAGTCACCGTCGCCTATGGATATTTGTAACACCAGTGGCATCACTGCTACTACTGACCTTATAATAATCTTTAAGAATTATGGCTTGAGCATTGGATTGTCTTAAGACCTTCAACGGTCTTTGGGCAGTCTAACTGCCCAAAGACGTTATTCCTTTCCAGACCCCTGGTGTGTACAAGGTCGATTGTAGCTGCGGTAGTTCCTACATAGGTCAAACGAAGCGTACCATAGCTGAAAGGATCAAAGAACATATCGCGGCCGTCAAAAATCGCCAGACACAGAAGTCTGCTATTGCAGAACATTTGCTTGAGGCGGGATCCGGTCACTGGATCGAGCTCCACGATCCGAAGGTCCTCTCCACTGAACGTCATTATTTTTCAAGAATGGTTCGTGAAGCGGTTGAAATTAGAAAACATCGCAATTTCAACCGGGAAGATGGATTTAAGTTAGCGGCGTCGTGGAATCCCGTAGTGAGCAAGTGTACAAACCGCGGTGTAGGTACTAGGACATTTACCGATACAGTCAGTGTTGTGTGTCGTAGTGACAACCCTGCGATTTTTCAAGATCAAGTGAGGGTAGGAGAACAAAACACCCGCTCTTCTCGCCGGACTCACCCGCAGTTTTCAGTCAGCTCGTGACCACGGCCATTGTAACATGGTCGAAACGTCGAGCGAAAGGTACATATTTTTTTTTTACCTATATTAAATAATACGTGATAAGTCCCGATAAACATTTAAAACATGTGTTCAAATCGCGAAAGTTTAAAAATTACTAGTCTAAATGTATTTGCAGTTTTAGTATTAGCTTGTATTTTGTTTAGTAAATAACGGCACTTGCCCCATTCATAGAATCTATTACATCACCTTTTGGACAACCCCATGTTGTTTCTTTAATGAGTCAAAACTGTATATGTATATACGTATGTCCTAAATTCTAGTTTGCTTATTTCAGATAACGTTGCTTATCTTTTCTCATGAAATTGTTTCGCTGTATACATATCTTTATCTGTTTTAAGTCAATGAATCTTTTGTATAAAAGAATAACCATGTCTTTGTAAAAAACTTGTTAGGAGTCGTGAGTCACTTTTATCACTAAGTTAATGGTTAATTTACGTCAACTAATTAACAATATTCTCTGTGTTAAGCGATAACATGATATTTAAGTAGGTGCTTAAAAATTATTAACTTAATTATATTCTATCGCTGGATATGTTTACGGTACATGTTAGCTAATATTTATAATTTATCTTTAGTAAAAAAGACCTGTACCCAGCAGTGGGTGGAAAAAGGTTGGTGATAAAAAAAAACACATGGACTACAACCAATTTGGTGTCGCCAGCATTTGCATTTTAATTGAAGTAGGTAGGTACTACTTATTTAATTTAAATGTAACTCCACACAAATATGAACCATCAGTTATCGGTTCTTCAAGCGATGTGGCCTGCCCATAGCCACTTTAACTTGCACATTTTAATGATGAGGAAGAAAGGTGCTTGAATGGAGACCACGAACGTGAAGACGTAGCGTAGGTAGGCCTCTCAAGTTCCATTAGATGGACTGACGACATTGTAAGAATCGCGGGCATCCAGTGGATGCAGATGGCAGGCTGTTGTTCAGTGGGGGGGGCTATGTGCAGCATGATGATTACAAATATGACCGCTTACTGCAGGCTTAGCACGGGCCGTGGACAAAATTTCTTTCCACAGCTTTCATCCGCGCGTAGACGCGATAAAGCTGGAATATGGATATTTTTGTCTTCTCGCAGGATAAAAATTAAAATGATGGAAAGATGACTTTGTCCATAGCCCATGCTAAGCTTGCAGGATGTAAAAATAGACATGAAATAATATCGTGATCCACAAAATTATAATCTAAGTTACCATAGTCCTGCGATTTTTCAAGATCAAGTGAGCGTAGAAGAACAAAGCACCCGCTCTTCCCGCCAGACTCACCCGCAGTTTTCAGTCAGCTCGTGACCACGGCCATTATAACATGGTCGAAACGTCGAGCGAAAGGTACCTATTTTTACCTAAATAAAATAATACGTGATAAGTCCCGATAAATATTTAAAACATAGTCTTAGACTTAAATACCAACTTAGATCGACTCTATTTACAAAATTTAGTCACTAAGTAAATTATTTGCCTTATATTTGACAAAACTCCAAATCATATAAAATTTATCAATTTGAAAGTGTGTTTGTTCGTTGGTTTGTCCCTCTTTCATGCAACAACAGACAACGGATTGACGTGAGTTTTACCATAGAGCTAGTTGGATACTTAAAAGAATGTCTATCTGGGTGAAACCACGAGCGCAGTTAGTTGGTTTTATGAAATAACTAGCGGTCCGCCCCAGCTTCGCACGGGTATAGATTAAAGCCTATGTCACCCGGGAATAGTGTAGCTTCTCGTCAGTGAAAGAATTTTTCAAATCGGTTCAGTAGTTTCGGAGCCTATTCAATGCAAACAAACAAACAAACAATCAAATCTTTCCTCTTTATAATATTAGTATAGGATAAATACAGCTTTAAATACATGGTAGTTAAATATATTATACTATGATGAGTCATAAGGTCCCCTTTACCAAGATGTTTCTTCTAAGCAAGCGTGCTCCATCGTAGACCGCATAATCGCTTAACATCAGGCGAGTTGGCAGCCAAGCGCAAGCCTATCATATAATATACTATCGACCCACCCGCCCGACTTCGCACGGGTGTAATTTACGTGCGAAGCCGGGGTAGGTCGCTATATATATATATATATAAACCTTTCGGGAAAATGTATCTAACTGATTGTGAAAACCGCATCAAAATCCATTGGGTGGTTTAGGAGGAGTTACCGGCTATATATACAGACAGACGCGTAAGGCGACTTTAATTTATACTATGTAGAGAAGAGATAGAGAAGATAAGAAGCCTATCATATAATAAAAAATGTCACTGCCTAATTTTAACATAGTTTTATTAGCTTGGTATGTATATGTATGTAAAGGAATTATTGAACTTGATATTCACCTACTACAAAACGTTGATTCAAATTGAAATTTTGCGCACTTATCAAGGAGCGATGGCAATGTAAAAAATTTACCCATTATCCTTACCAGGATCTTCAAGATTATCGTTTTAGCATGTTTTTTTAGTTTTTTTTAAACTTATATTTATATTTATCTTTACGCTATGTTTGTTTAACGTAATACACCAAGTTAAAATACAAGCAAAAGTAAGACACTAATTCACAAAGTGTAAAATAAATTCTGCGCTGAAAACTGTATACCCTCGACAGAGCAAGTTAGCCCAAATTGTAGCCTGAACGTCAATCATGTGACAAAATTTAATAGACAAACAAAACACCCGGCGTAACCGCAATCATCGCTAGACAAACACAACGCCTTATTTGACTTACAATAATTTAGTTAGCATTCTAGGAAAGTAAACAGTAAGGACATAAACACAAGTAAACCTTAATATTTGAACTACAATAATTCTTAACGCACTGTACCTGAGTAAAACTGAGAAAATTGTAGTGACACAAAAGCAGGCTATGTATCTAAACACACTATGTATCTAAGTATATCTATAATTTTATTATCAGTAAGTGTATAATTCTATAGTACTAGCGGTCCGCCCCAGCTTCGCACGGGTATATATTATATATAGCCTTTGTCACCCGGGGATAGTGTAGCTTCCCGTCAGTGAAAGAATTTTTCAAATCGGTTCAGTAGATTTGGAGCATATTCAATGTAAACAAACAAACAATCAAATCTTTCCTCTTTATAATATTAATATAGACTAGCTGACCTGACAGACGCCCTGTCTTAGAACTGTCAAACACGCAAAGTTGATATTGTAAATCTTAATTTTTTACACCTTGGATTACATTGTTGGAGTTTTAGTAAGGATCCCTATTTTTTTGAAAATATAATATAGCCTATGTTACCCGGGGATAGTCTAGCTTCCCAACAGTGAAAGAATTTTTCAAATCAGTTCAGTAGTTTCGGAGCCTATTCAATGCAAACAAACAAACAATCAAATCTTTCCTCTTTATAATATTACTAGCGGTCCGCCCCAGCTTCACACGGGTATAAATTATAGCCTATGTCACCCGGGAATAGTGTAGCTTCCCGTCAGTGAAAGAATTTTTCAAATCGGTTCAGTAGTTTCGGAGCCTATTCAATGCAAACAAACAAACAAACAAACAATAAAATCTTTCCTCATTATAATATTAGTATAGATATAGATAATGCATATACAACCCATCGATCTATCTGACGTCAGTCATTTTTAACCAAAATTCAGTTTATTTTTTGTAATTTTTTGCTACCACAGAATTCCGTCATTTATATACTGATTTGTTTTTTTATTTATTTAAAAGGATATACTGTTGTTCCCATAAATATTTCATCAAAACTGGTTCAGTAGTTTGGTTTTCAAATCAGAATAGCCGGAAAAATATTATGTCATCCAAGTAAATAAAATTGGGTAATTACTAATTTTGAAGACAGTTTTCAAAAAATATTAGATATTATAAATTGTATATTTGTCTGTTACGCTCTTATTTAAAAATGGCTAAACCGATCTTGAAAATATTTGGCAAAGAGCTCAAATACTCATTATGTCTGAAAAATACGCAAAAATTGGAAAACAACTAAATTGCTAAGCATAACCGTAACTAGGTTCAAAATAATATAGTGAGTCAGTAAGCCCATACTATTTGTACTCTACCTCTCTATGTTCCCATGCTCCCATTACTCGCACTAACAATGCGATGCATCGGAATTGGCCAGAAAATCACGATAAGTATCTCGCCGTTGTCACGATCCAATTCAGAAACGCTCCCGCTCGAGATTTGAGTGAGAAGACGTGACCTTTGAACGTTTTCGAACAACCTCAAGTGTGAACCGCCATGTCTAACCAGCAGGAGGTGCGAGTTGACCAACCGACGAATTTCATTCGTACAAAACAGAAAAATGTTTAGATATTTCTAACCATCCTTTCGGATATCAAACGTCGATCAATGTCACTGTGGAAGCGCTATCTGATTTGATTCGACCCTGACTGGGATTAGTCATCGTTGCTTTTGTTATGGTTTGGGAATGTCTAAAAAAGTAGCTACATGATGTATGTTTAAAAGGTTTCGTAACTAAGATGGTTTGAGTGCCAATGATTGATTGGAATATCATCATTTGATCAGCAAACTTTTCTGACCACCTAGTGATTTTATTAATGGAAAGAATTGACTAAGGGGAATCAAAATTATACGGATTAATTTGTACAGTAATTTGACTTCTTGGTTGCATAGTTATATATTTTACTCACAGCAAAATCTAAAATTATCAGGTTAAGGTACTTAACTTGATGATTTCTGATTCTTTAATTAAAGGGTATTAATATTTCAAGACTCTTTAACTTTGAGTTGAATCTATCTTTTCACTATCAATAGAGCAGTGATTAAAACCAAAAACAAAAATCAAATCCACAAAATACACGAAATCAAAACATTAAAGCCCACTTCCAACGAATTCACACAAATTGAACACAGTCCTGAGATAAAATAATAATCCATTAAGCTTGAAAGGAGCACCGAAAGGACTCGCCCGATATCTGGTCAATTTCTTATCTAGTTTTGAGGACACGTTGGGGATGATAGAGGCAGCCAATGGAGCGTTAACCGTGAAATCCAGAGATACGTTCGAAATCCCGGATATTGATAGCAGGTATCGGGAACCAGATAGTTTTGGTGACTTATTGAAAATGGAATAGGAATCTGTTTGGGTTGCGGTTTTTGTAAGTAAAAAATGCTCTAGACAGAACGCTTATATACATTTCGGAATTTAATAGGTAGCATAGATGATAATTATGTTTTGATATAAAGTTATAGAAAAACATATTTACCAATATTTTTTTACTGCTATCATTGTTTCTCAAGCTTGACATTGTCATTAAAAAAAATTGTCATAGGTAAAACTTTTTGAACAAAACTTACAAACAAGTTACTATATAATAAAAATGATCGTTATCTTAATTAATTTTGTTTGCTTTTACAAAAATAATCTAAAAACCAATATTGAAATTAAACTTTTTGACGCATTACGTTAAATGAATGTATTAATTGTATTAACTGACAGCAATAAATAGATGCGCAATAATGGCTGGGTGGTAACATGTGCGCTTTACAATCTGATGGCACCCGGTTCGATCCTCAGTCCTGCACTAATGACTTAATAAATTATACTCTTTTAAACTATCACGGTTGTTCACTAAAGTTATATAATATCAGTCTTCCCATGTACATGGTGCATGTAACTGCGCCGAAATATCGGGAGCCACAACCTTACTACGGTAAATATCCCGTAAATAATAATACTACTCTAATAGATTATGTGCATTTTGGATGCCATCGCTTAACAACGGTGAAGGAAAACATCAATAAAACCGGTATGTCCAAGAAAATCAAAAGTTCAAAGATACATGACATTCACCAAGATGTACTGGGCCAGCATGGTGGATTAGAGCCCGTCTTCTCTCTCGGAGACAAGGCCTGCGTCCCAGCTGTGGAAACATGATAGGCTGATATTGATTATGACGAATAAATAAATGGAAAATGGTTTGTACACACCTTGATATATCTTTGGTCGTGTTCAAATCTCTCACCGGTGGTCGATTGCACAACACTCTTACACAATAATACAAAAAAATCATTAATATCAGGGCGATACCCATACATAGTATATTAAAAGTAAACAACGTCAGATGTAACAATGTTGCTGACGTTCTCATCAAAGAAAAAATAAGCCAGTCGGTCGGCGGTCATTCAAAGCATGTTGCAAGGCTGCACCATATGTCCTTTTATTCGACCAAACTCACACTTCAGAAAACTATTTACGAAAAAAAACAATATCTGCCTTTCGGACCATGTCCAACATAAGGTCACATAAATATACCTCTAACTAGCTATGAATATACCATGTATTGTAAATCTCTTTTATAGCTACTATGCCGTATCCGTGACGGTTGAAATATTACTTTGGTGCGTTTTCTACCTGAAAAGGGACCATCATTATGGCTTTCGATGATTGTCGGCGAACCAAAATTATTTTCGATTCTTTTTTACGTCTAATTTTTCTATAGAACGATTCCGAAACAACGATTCTAACAGCTATACGGACATTTGGTCAACATAAAGATTTTTTGCTAAAAATTGGCGGCAAAATCAAAGTCTATGGTCAAATGGTCATCCTTATTCTTGAAACAAACCACGACGTTTAACGTGATTGTTATTTGAAAGTTAATAATGATTTAATTACAGATATAAGTTTGAGATTTTTAATGACGTAGGTATTGTTGGTAACACAAAGTCCTACTTTAACTTTACATTTCTGTACTGTAACAAAACGATCTACATTCAAGTTGTGTGTGTACGTCTCGTGATAATAATGGATCCTTACGCAAGTTTATATCAAATGCCAACATTAACTACCTGCCTAATAATGCTTTAGGTTATAAGAAAAAAATAATGTTTAAAATGAATTTTTGTTTAATTTCCTTTTGCATATTCGAATATCTTATCACTATCATAACAGTCATTTATATTACAAATAGGTACATACATAAATACTATAGAGCCAATAGTAATTTGTTTCAAAATTGTATATATTTTTAAACTATCATGAAGGATGAAAATTTGCACATTTTATTATTGGCTCTACATTTTTATTACAATCAAAAATTCAACACTATTATTATTAACTCCTAACTAATGACTAGTATAACTATCTACATAATAATATTTTTACAATTTTCACTAAATATCAAAGTCTATCTACAAAATATTTGGTAACAATGAGATATATACTATACCAAAATACATTATGAAACTATACCTGATACTGGCGAAGGCTTACATTACTCATTATACATGCATCAGTCTTTACGGACAAATTTTATATCTATACAGTGAAGTACAATCATGCGACTATATCTAAGAAAACATTATTAGGATACATTTAATCAACAGTCTCTTTAAATATATGACAAATTTCAACACTAGCTACTCGTAGTAAGGAACGCAGTCAATTTGGCCAAATTATCTGACTCAACACTTATCACCTTTCTAGTTACATTAAGGCAAAGGCAACTCAAAAGTAGTAAAGGCTACACATGTGTTTGGAATGTGAGGTTCCATTAGATATATCAGCTGGAGATAAGTTGAATCTTATCATCTATGGGCGGCTGCATGAGTTTGAGGCAAGCAGTCGTGCATAGATGACCGTGGTTGCAAGTAGCCCTGCTCGTCGAGCATAGAAGGGGAATTGTGGCCAGGATGTTTACGCAACGTATTAGGTGGTCTAGGTCGACCGCCATATGGCTGCTCGTAATTTTGAGTATCGATAGAAATGTAACTGTGGTGTAAGTTCTCCCCGTCTTGAATTTGACTCGTCAATGTTGTGTTCGTCAACATCGACGTGTCATCTTCAACGTTGATACCCGCATTAGCAGTAGTGGGCGTCTGAGGAGGGATAGCGTCGTATTTATACCAATGTTCCGGTGCAGTGGGCGATGCAGTATATCTAGAGGGATGCCTCCTTCCATTTGGACACACGCCATGATTGTAATTCATTGTGTCTTTGTTCCAATGTAAGTTGGAAATGTCTGGCATAACAAACCTAATTTTCTCCCAAAACTTTTTTTCACCCCACAATAAGACGTTGCATGTTTTTAAATAGCTTTGGAAGTCTTGATCTAAGTTAAGCGCACTGACATCAGTAGTTAAAATAAACACGACTCTATGGCGTCTTATTGAGGGGTGAATAGAAGTTATAACATGTTTGATTGCTGCTTTGAAAGAAGCTTTAGACCATTCATTTTGTAAAAAGTTAAATGATACAAATACAAGGATTCTTTTAGCGGATTCAGAGGCATGAGTGATTTGCTCGGCTAGGTAATTCTCAGGAGCATGTTGTAAATCTCTGTAATGGAAACACATCGTGTATCCTGAGTGTTCCATTTCAGGAGCTACAACTTTAGATACAAAGTCATCGTCCAATAAACTATATACAGCATATCCATCATACAATCTATCTCTGTCGAGTTCACTCTCTTGAATAGAAGCACTTTTGAATAATCTCACTCCATATTTAGAATGCGCCCATAACCGGACGTTTTGTCTAAACGAGAATGCTAAGGCACCGAACAAAAGAATGAGAATAACACTTATCAAAACTACTGCTAAAAGTGGTACAAAGTTCAGTTTTATAGTGCTCACTTCATCATACTGATAAGGTTGGTTTTCAGTTGGGATAGTATTGTCCATTACGTTAGAGTCACGACACTTATCGATAGCATCAAACACAGTCAAGTTCGATAAAAGTCCATTTTCACCAACACAATACACTTCCGCAGAATCTACACTAACTTTTTTTAGCCAATTTTGCAATGGCATCACGTTGTCACATTTACAGGTAAATAAATTTCCTTGCACGTTCACACCTTCCAATTGACTGATATGAATAAGCTTTTTGTCAAGATCCACAATTTTATTGCCTTGGAAATACACAACTCTCAAAGATGACAGGTTCTCAAATGTCTTGTTTGCGACACTTGCCAGGAGGTTATCGTTTAAGTATAACTCTCTCAAGTGTTTTGTTTGTGAGAATTCTCCCCCAGATAATTCAGTCAGGTGGTTGTTTTCAAGATGAAGGACGTTTAAAGAATGTAAACCGTTAAAAGTGTCATTTTCCATAACATTAATGTTACTGTTGTTCAAGTAAAGTTTGTGAAGTTTCTTTTTGCCAATAAATAAGTGACTTCCAAGAACACTGAAGTCATTTCCATCGAGATAAAGTTCGGTGGCATCCATTGGTATTTTCTCGGGTATTTCAGTGTAGCCAACATTGGAGCAGTCAATTACGTTGGAATTCCAGTTACTGTCATGGAAGCAAGAACAACCTTCTGGGCAAGTCATTTTGCAGTCGCAGGCTTCAAAATCACAACAAAAACAGCTTGATGAGCAGTGAGTTTCATACGAGCAAAGAAATTGTGTTTCTGGAACATCCATTAGGTTTGCTTTACCGCCATACTTATTATTGACAACCTCGCACGTAACTGTATCCAAATCCATAAACCTTGGATACTGCCTCATGTGATTCCAAAGGTTTATCTTTTGTAGCCAAATCATGTGACAGTTGCATACAAATGGATTATTCCCAATAAAGAATTTTGGCAACATTCTGTGCTTTGGAATATGGGGCAACGTAAACGCAGATAGCTCAACGGTTCTCAATTTATTGTCTGTCATGACAACTTTTTCTAAGTTTCTTTTTTGTAAGAACGTACCTGGATGAATCGTGTGAATTTTGTTATTATTCAAGAAAAGGACTTCAATAGAATCAGGTATCGACCGTTCATCGACGTCTTCCAAAGTATTGTAGCTTACGTCGAGCATTCGGATATTTTGTTGCGCATTGTGTTCGTTTTCCAATTTTGTGATATTGTTACTATGAATATCTAACCATTCTAAAGATTCTGGCATATAGCTATAGTCAAAGTAAATAAGTTTGTTATCAGATATGTTGAGCCATCCTAGGGTATTCAATTTGTTAAAAACTCCTCTGATGTCGTTCAATTTATTTCCATCTAAACGAATAGCCTTCAATGTCGGATTTGAAACAAATGCGTCTTGCTCAATGCTCTCAATTTTATTTGATGCTAAATTTAGAACTTGTAACGAAGGCAAAGTGCTGAATGTGTCTTTTGGTATGTTTATAATGTTGTTATCAACTAAGCGCAAACCATATAGCTCTTCAAGGCCTTCAAATGAAGTATTAGATACTTTAGTGATGTTATTTTTTCCAATGTCAAGCGATTTCAAAAATCTCAACTTTTTGATACCATCTGGAATCACGTTCAAAATATTTCCGTTTATACCAAGATCTTGTAAATAGGTGATGTTTTCAAAACAGCGTTCATGAATCGTCGATATTAGATTATTGTCCAAGTAAAGTTGGCTCAGTACGAATAAGTTTGAAAAGACATGTTCATTCAATGTCTTGATTTTATTATCTGAGATAGAAAGTTGATGAAGATTCTTGAGCTCAGCAAACGCTCCATTACTAATCGTCTCAATTGCATTATTGTCCAAGTTCAAAACTTGTAAGTTGTTCAAGTCTTGGAAAGATTTGGGATCCAGGCGGGCGAGAGAGTTGTGGGATAAATTTAATATTACCAACCGGATAAGACCCGCAAAAGTATCTCTGTTAACCCAATCATTTGTAAGACGATTCTTTGATAAATCCAATTTCTCGAGTTGGTCAAGTCCTTCCAGTAACCCAGGCGCTAGCACGGAAAGTGAATTATTTGCTAATGAGATTTCTTTGATAACTCGTGATGATTGAAATAGTTCCGGAGGGACTGCGACTAACTTATTGCCAGACAAGTTGAGGATTTTTAATGAATTCAATCCGACGAACGCTCTGTCGCCTATCTCATTGATTAAGTTGTTTTGAATATTCAAGACTTCTAAAGATCTGAGGCTGGAAAGTCCGTTGTCGGGAAGTCTTAATACACTGTTGTGAGATAAATCAAGTTGTTTGAGTCCAGTATTACATGATTTACCTGGAGCGATAGGCCCTTTACCCCAGTCTGAGAAGCCAATATCTGATATATCCTGGATCCGATTATTTGTGAGGTTCAGTGATTCCAAACTAAAAAGCGGGCAGAATACTTCAGAAGGCAACATATAAATATTGTTATCTCCAAGGTCCAATGATCGTAGTTCCATCAATCCACGAAAACTTTCGGCATGAAACTCCATTGTCATAGCAGGCCAGTCATTGTTGTACGATCGTAGGCTCAAACTTGTCAAATCACGAAGCGGGGACAATACAGTCGCAGGAACGTAACGTATTTTGCAATACTC
This sequence comes from Agriopis marginaria, assembly GCA_932305915.1. NCBI lineage: Eukaryota > Metazoa > Arthropoda > Insecta > Lepidoptera > Geometridae > Agriopis > Agriopis marginaria. The sequence goes on along the minus strand of OW029926.1, from coordinate 11,819,673 downwards.
CATGCTCAGGTCTTCAAGTTTTCTCAACTGACCTAAAAAACTCCCAGTATTCATGTGCAGAGAGCTTTCAAAGAAAAGTAAGTCAGTGCAAGTAAGCTTTAACTTGTTGATGCCGTACGCCTGCGCAGTGGTGATGTTTTTAAATAAAAAGTCAACTGATCCGATGGTCTTGATGTTACACGTGAGAAAGTTTGATTCACTCAACTTTGGGTCCGAATAGTCCCAGTGACAGCCGGCGGGGGCGGGCAGCGCAGACCGTGCGCGCGCACCCACCACCAACACCACACACATCCAAACTTTAACCGAAATCATTCCGAAAAAGTTCTCAATCATTTTGCCACGATATAACAGTTCATTTGGTCACTGACACATTCACTTAAAGTACTTCACACAACTTTGTATCACTAAAAAGTATGTTTCAAAAGTTTATGTTGTTGTGTACACGAACTTTTACAGCGCATGTAAACAGAGAGTGCGAGATCGCGGTAAAACTTTTAACGCAGCCATGCTCCCCTGCGGTCGGGCGGTAACTGACCTACGAAGTTTGAACGAACGAAAGCCGCATGGCCCATGCGGCATGGGTATTGGAGGAGGGGGAAGACAAGCGCGGGGTGTGGAGGCTCACAATGAGGACGGGTGGGACCCGGCAATGCATCGGCTTACAACAGATGGCACGCGTGTTTTTTGAACACTTGAAATATTGGTTATGCAGTAGAAGACTTAGGCCTGCGTGATTCGTTCGGTGCATCTCCTCAGGTTTCATCTCAAAGGAGGTCGTGATGACATCTGAAACAGAAGCGACGTGACATGAAAATACGTTTGTAAAGACCACCACTAGCCTAATAAGAGCTTGAAAATGACCAGTAGTTTGATAAAACTAATCATCATAGAAATAAACATTCAAAATGTAATAGAACATAATAATATACTGAAAAAAAAGGCCGGTAACTTAAAAAAATAAACAAGAAAAGCATATCTGAATATCCTACTGTCGCCGAAAAGGGTGGACATTTTATTTGAATACAAAATTGATTGACATAACGAACAAAAGGAGTTTACAATGAATATTTACAATGAACTTCCTTATTCTTCCGTATAATTATTTGAAAAAAGTGTACATGTAAAATCTTATTTTTATATATATTATGTCACAGTTAAATTGTCAACGCCGTGAAAATATAGTTTCACTAGTTTAGGTAAGTATATAAAAAAAAAAAACTACATTAAAATTATAACTTCATCAGTGAAATTGTAATTTCATGGCATTGACAATTTACCTGCGAGGGATAAGCAATATTTGTTTGTATGTAGGTATATTCCTTATGTAAGTACGTACTCTTAAACGGCTGGATTGATTTTGATGGAACTTTCACTGGCAGATAGCTGATTATACTCATAAAGAGTAATCCACGCGGGAGAAACCGCAACGCGCAGAATTAGTTCATAATATTCAATGACTATCTAAATTAATAATAAATGTTTATTTGAATAATCGCGATAAACTTATTTGTAAGGTGACTTATTATATAGAAAAGAGAAAGGTATATCCACTAATTATATTGGAAGTTTTATCTAAGTATACTCTACTACAGTAGTTCTTAAAAAATCAATCTTCTTGCTAGTTGCTATGACAATACCAACAAAACTACTGAAAAAGTATTCATCCAGCTAGTTAGGTACAAAAACACGTTCATTGAGGAGTCTGAGCCGTGCGTCACCGCAAGTCTAATCGCAGTCCATCTGATGCCATAACACGTGCGTGTCAAATTGCTTCCACCGTGGGAGACGCTTTAGACCTCTGAGCATCTTTGGTGCCATCACAGACTATGACAATCCAAACAAAAACCTGACACAGACTACCCTTACTCTTATAGACAAAAACAATGTACTGCCAGTGGCATATGTAGTAATATTAAAGATTTTCTAGTATGTGGCATTGTTAAAAAGTTGAAGGTATAGTATGAAAGGTATGAAGTAAAACTAAAGTAAGGTTCTCACATTGTAAGCAACGTAAGACATTTATAGGGTGGTACTAGTCTTTGAATGTTATTATCCCCGCTGCTTTAATAAATATAATATTTTATACTTATGCTTAGTTGGTGATCTTTTCATCCATTTTATGGCTTCAAAGAGCAAAGTCAAAATAAAATTAAGAATGCCATAACACGAATGACATAATTAGTAATCTTTATCTTGTACAAATAGTTTCGTGGTAATTGTTTACTTTCTTATTTTTTGTATTATCGTACAATAAGAAAACCGATTCACTCTCGACTGGAAGATACCCAGATTGTAACTATCGAGAAAAACACATTCCGGCAGCATATTCCAGTCTAGCGGTTCGCACAATAAAAAAAATCGGATCGAATTGAGAACCTTCCTCTTACTTTCATGTTAGTTAAAATGGGTTCTTATCATTTATAATTATATAGCTTTATACATATTTATATTATTTCGAGTTTTCAATGTAGTCTAAGTTCTTTCTCAGAAAGAGGTCTCCAGCACCAAGGTCATTATCAGGGCTCTACTATTGATCAGTAAATATTGAAAGCAAATATCTCACGAGCCCATGTGATGGCTCAATATTTACATGAGGACATCAAACACAATATTACCATTTAACTCGTAACAACTAAGTTCAAAAACATCTTACGGAAATCTTACCGACGGAGAGTATTGACACTAACAGATACCGATAGTTCAACTTTACATTTATGTAGAAGAATAGACGCCTTTATCGGACAAAATTTATGACTCAAACTATCTATTACTGATTGAGTTTAAATGGATGCTTGAATGAAAACCGTGTGTGGGTTGTTTATTAAGAAACTAAGCATAAAGAAACTAGTATTAACTAAACAAAAGAACATCACTGAACTATAAATTCAAATGCCACAGGGTCTAGGCAATGCCTTTGTGGTAGCCGCTACTATTAAATGTTAACAGTCACAAAGTCCATCATAATAGACCACTTACAAATAAATAGATACTTATGTCTATTGTGGATCAAATTGTAGCGATGACGGAAATGAGGCAATTACATTACATTCAATTGATGAATTGAAATTACACTCCGTTATTTTTATGATAAGTCGATTAGAGTAATAAAGATATTAGAGAAATTTCATGTTCTCCCTAAAATATTATATCAAGTTGGCAACTAGAATAATAAAATTTTAAACGGAAGCCTTAAAAACCGATGCCTATGATAATAGCTCAGCATGAGATTTGAAGAAAGAACAAAATTGAAATAGGGAGCCAATTCCGAAACCAGAACTGACTCCCGCATGACAATATCGAGAACAATCACTTTAGTGTTGACCAAATTCTAAGAAACACTAAAAAGAAATGAAGTTTTTCTTTGCAGAACAAAAACAAAAGAGCGGCTCTATACAGGTTTGTGGAGCTAACTCAACAATATGGGTAGTTTCTTGAATCTCCAGCAAAAAATGTTTTCAAAGTTATGACCCCCAATATAAGTCCAGACTCCAACAGTCCCGCTGAGTGAAAAGAATTCTACCGCAATTACATTATTGCCACTATAAATATTCTTTAAGACAATGCCTTTTAAGGTTAGTGAGTTTACGGTTGTCAACACCGCAAATAAATGAAGTTGCCTTGTTTAGTTCGTGTTTGTTATCTTGTTGTAAATCTTGTGCATCCCATTTGGGTTCGATGTTATTTAGAACAGTATTTTTTGTAGCATCTATTTTATATTTACACAACTTTTACCACATTTTCTTTTGTCGCCTTTTTGTATTTAGAGAAAACATTAAATCCATTGCCTTGAGTTACTTTGATGTGAAATAACTTTTGATCTACATCTATTCTTTCAAAGTGTCAAGCGCGGTGCATTGCTGTGCAGAATTTTGAACTATTTAAGTTCAAAATTCTTGCTGGCACTAAATTGTTATAAGCAAACGTGACGCTTGACATTAATGATTTGCTCATCTCGTCACTCTGTTGCATACAACAGTCAGATAACAATTACATAAACCTTGACAATAATTAATTAAGTTTTATAAAATCTCAAAGTCTACGTCCGATAACGTATAGGATCGTGACAATAGCTTGTTTTAAATTCAATTTTAAATATTTTGTAAATATAGTCTTCTTTCTTGGATTAAATAAATCCACCTGATCGTATCTTACCAAGTTAAAATAACATTGCACATTGGTCTCATCTGCAATCAAATCACTCAGAGCCTTATCTGTAACGCTCATGTTTTAAGACACTTTAAAAGCGTGATTGTTATTTGTTAAGTGAGACATCGCATCATTCAGCTTTGAATGTTGAACGTTAAAGGCGTTTCAAGAGATAATCTCGACGAGGTATTGACCAAGTCTCGATAAAGGTGGTCCCGGTATACAGGTACTCCCAAGGCACGTTTGAGTCAAATAACCAGCAGAAAAGGTCCGAAACAGAAAACGCTTTGTGCTAAAAACGTCGACCTTTTATCTCCCTTAGATGGGTCGTTGCCATAGACCGAAGAAGATATGTTACTGCTTATTTTGAAAAGTTCAAAAACAGCTGATCAAATTTTTTTTTACCAATTATATACATTATTTAAAATAATTCTAGTTATAGTGCGTAAAATGATAATTAAAATCTGACTCTTTGTGAAAATAAATAGTTGGTTGTTGATTTATTTAATGTTGTTAGCGATAATTAAACCAAAGTAATGAAAAATAGAATAATGTTCATAAATAAAAATTGTATCATCATCATCATCAGTCTGAAGATAATCACTGCTGAACATAGATGATGTACCTAAAAATTTAATATACGTAAAAAAATTGAAAAAACAAACTTAAAATAGAATTTATTATTTACTGGATGTTTTAAAAAGTAAGCAATGTTAGATACTGTTTTTTTATGATATTAAAATACCAAGGAAAATTAATAATTACTTCATCATCATCATCATTTCATAGGACGTCCACATAATTACTAACAACATCAAATATACATCTACACTAATATTATAAAGAGGTAAAGTTTGTAAGTTTGTAAGTTTGTTTGTTCTGTTTTAACTCCGAAACTACTCATCCGATTTTAAAAATATCTAATATACCTGCTTGCTGTTTGAAACATAGAAATAAGTCTACATCACGTATCTAATTTCCAAAACCATGTCCTCTCCCAGCTATACCTGTATTCACCCTCAAATGGAGATCAGCAACACAATTTCCATATTCGTGCCGTGTCTCTTTGGCTCATGTCTATCTTAGTGCTGCTTCCAGAGGCTCAGCACGAAGTCATCATTCATGCGAGAGATATCATCGTAGCTCGTCGTGGCTCGGCTTGTTAACAATAAAAATGTTATCCGATTCTGCAAAATGTATCTCGGGAAAATGGGATTGGCGCTTTTAGTTCTGCTTTAGAATTATCAGGGTCTCAAAGTAATTTTAATTGAATGAATTTCTGAGCATGTTTCTTGCCAAGATTGCCATCAATAATGTATGCTGGCTCACGTTTTACAAGAGTTTATATGTGTAAAATTTAGATAACAGCGTAAAAAGTTTTAACAATTTTAAGCAAATTAAAAAGCTCTTGATAATATTTTGTTTTGTAGAGTATGCATTAGATTGGATCGAGTGTCAGACGAGCTTTTTAATTTCTACCTAACCTAATTACCGTAATAATAGTGATAATGTTAGTTTAAAAATAAACCGGCCAAGTGCAAGTCGGGCTCGCGTAATGAGGGTTCCGTACCACCACAAAATAAAAAAAAACTAAATTACCAGATATAACTTGGTAATGAACAGAACTTGTCACTGACTCGTACTTGGCCATTATTTATAGTTATACTTTAGAGTGTGTACTATAACCATGTCAAGTTTGATTTTTGTACGTATTAACGTTTTTACATTAGAACTAATACAAAAATACGTTAAAAAAATACGTTTGTTGTATGCCTCTTTTCGTTTTTACTTTTTGTCTTTTTTATCATCTGTTAACTAATCCGCTGTAACATTACATATTCTGTGAAAATTTCAACTGGCTCTCTATTACGATTCGAAAGATAAAATAGATAAAACCATACTCAAAAATGTCTCTAGATTTCGATTAACACCATTATGTTCGCCTAAATTAATTAATGAGGTCATTATCGATTATTTAAGTACGTATCTTTAAATTATGATCGCAACATAACAAGCCTAATTGATCCGCTTAAAAGCCACAAAACCTTGGTAATCTTTTAATTTGATTACCTAATAGTCTTACGCCTGAACAATTACGGTAACACGATTAGCAGAACTGTTATTCGAAGTGGCATTGGGTTTGAATTGACGGTCAATGACAAACCAATCTTTACGGATATACATAGTACATTTATATTGATACAAATTTTATTTAGTATCTAGTATCTACATCGGTTTCTTCTAGGCAAGCGTGCTCCATAATCATCGCTTAACATCAGGCGAGTTGGCGGTCAAACGCAACTAATATTACTAAATAATAAAAAAGGACAAGTTCGAGTAGGGCTTAACTTTGTAGTTAACAATAACGTTGTTCCATACAACCAACTACAAAATGTAAGTTTTTAATCGCAAAATAATATTTTTAATATTATATGACTTTAAATTAAAATCTCTCGGATTTTTTTCTTTATCAATATGTGCTGTAAGCTACCTTGCTTTTTGCCAAATTTCATGATTCTAGCTCTAAGGAAAGTACCCTATAGGTTTTGATTCCCTTGTGAAATCGCAAAATTTGCGAAATTATGCGACATAAATGCTCATTTATCTTTTGATCGCGTTGATTTACAAGTTTGATTTTTTCACAGCTGAAAGAAACGATAGATATTTGATATACATTTCAAATTAATAGCTTCACGCGTTCTTGACAGAAAAAGGGTCTTGACAGACGGACAGACGGACAACAAGGTGATCCTATAAGGGTTCTGTTTTTTTTTTCTTTTGATGTACGGAACCCGAAAAACACTAAAAAACGTACTCCCGTGTTTTCTAGATATAAAAAGAAAAACCCACTAAAACTACTGAAAGTGATCGTTTGTATGACATTACGCGAATTTTTTTTTTTTACTTACTTTAATCTAGTTTAGAAAGTCCATATAAGAAACAGTTCTAGTAACAGGATCATTTATCACAGACACGTCATCTCACGTCCCATACAAAGGATCTAATAACGTGGCCCACAGTTTTTGTCCATCACCTTAGTTCAAACCATCTCGGAGGATGCGTACAATTATTTTAATCTTATTATAATCGGAGTTCTATAGAGGAAAGATTTGTGTGGATAAGATAAGTTAGATTTTATACTTAACTTGCTGCGCACCGTAGTTTTAACTACGTGGATTACTCCTTATATTATCAGCTAGCTATCTGCCAGTGAAAGTTCCGTCATAATCGGTCCAGCCGTTTTGGAGTCCATAGAGAACATACAAACATAACATAACTTAATAATCTTAAAATTTAAAATATTTTAAACTATTGTTACTTGAACCATAAAGTTAAAAGTATTTTAAGTCTACTTACATTCTGATTGATAATTGCAACCTGGGATATAAGGGATGGTAACAAGTGTATCAAATGACAAGTGAATCGGTTTCTTCTAGGCAAGCGTGCTCCATCGTAGACTGCAACATCCTGAGATGGTGATCAAATGCAAGCAAATACTATTAAAAAGTGGTTACTCATATTATTTTTCATTACAGCATTTTTTTAATGCACACCGAAAATTCAAATGTAACGTAAAATAACGTCAAACAAAATATACAGCAGTCTAATGGGCAGCCTTATCACCTACAGCGATTTCTTCGAGTCAACTTTTGGATGGACAGGACTAAAGGATATGAATACAGTCGGTGGTGTATATTGGTGGTGTACACTACTTTGTTACTAACTTAATAATTCATTGTTCTGTGCTGCGAAATGATATAACCTCGTTATTTTTTTATCCTTCAAAGAAACTATTATTTTCTACCTTTCCTAAGGCATGTCCACTTTATTACAACTTCTTAAACTGTCTACTTAGAAAAGAAAAACAGTAATAACAATCATACACAACGCTTGTTAGACAAACATAAGATCCAGACAGATACCACAACAATGTCTGCGTGTGGGTGAGACAGGGTGCCCTAGAGAAAAATAAAGATACTAAAACCATAGAGTAAAGACAGTGAACAAAAGATTATAAGTGGGGACATGGGCAGCGTTTTGTCCATACAAACGTATTCTCGTGTTTCCTTCCTGGATAATACCGCTAGAACTATAATTTTTTTAAATATAATTTATCTTCTCTGCTGTTATGCTTATATCATTTATTTTTTCTTATAAGTTATATACTATAAGAAATATGTACTATAAGAAATATGAGGCTTTAAATATCCCAAAAATGATTTTTTTTTTACCGCCATGTTCAGACGTCTATTAAACAAATTTGACGTGTTTATAAAGCAAAAATAAATGACAGAAGCGTAGTTCAATCTTTTTCACAACTATTAATTTTAAAAAAATAATGAAATTGGCTTAGTTTTGAGTGAGGAAACAGAAAAATACGAGACAATGATTTTATCTACTTTTCGTAGGTATAATCGATCCTAGTTGCAGTTGTCCCTATTACGCTCTACTGGGAGAAACTTGAGGTTAGGGGACAGCAATAGATTTGCTAAATACCTATTCATCAAATTTCTTGCCCGTGGTATGCCCTCTTAAGGATGGTCACTAGATCGTTGAACACAAGAGCAAGGAAGATATTGGATTGTAAAGTAGGGATACAAAAAACAAATATTTTATATCTTCATAATGATATTTTAAAATGAAAGTTAAGTAATTAGTGAATATTTTTTGTGTTGGTGTACTTATGCGAAATATAATCTGCTGTACATTTCTTACACAAATAGTGTATTTAATGTGTCTATAATAATACAATAATAGTTATAATAATTGTTTAACTAGTTTTAAGTTGTTTTTGTCTTTGTATGTTCTTATCTAATCTTTGTAATTTCTAGTGTGAACGATAAAAATTATCTATCTATCTATAATATTGTTTAAGACGCTGCTTATACCGATATTAGACATTAAGACTAGACTATACCTACCTGTAGTAATTGGTGGCAAATTTTTGGCTTCTCTGAGTTTTTTTTATGTGCGGTACGTGCGCTCATTATTTTTGTGCAAAGAGGTTTATTTTTTCAATAAAAAGAGGCAAATGCAAATGTTATATTAGAATTAACAGACAAAAAAACATTGACATTTCTGACTGTCTTGTGATTAGAATTTTTTTTGTCCATCAGGTTTTTTTTCTTTCAAAATTTGATTGCCAGGCAATGTTTAATGAATGTGAAAATTATCCCTAATCACGCATGAATATTTTTACGTGAATATCCACACAATGTTTGAGATAAGTACTAATCAAGCCTAGGCAGCGACTACGCATTTATGGGCTCACCTCACCAATGTTGGTGAGGTGAGCCTCGTAAATGCATCAGGACACATTTTCCCGTTTGTTTATAAATTCTTCTATTGCCGGCCGCTGAAGTACCTCTAATAGCAATTTTTAAACTTTCGCAATTTCGCTTTTTACCTACCTAATGTATTATAGAATGTTACAAATTTTTAATTTACCACACTGAATCTTATTGTACTATCTTTATCTGACCACTGTACTGTGCCAAGGTTTGTAACTGTCCTTTAAAATGTATTGTACTGAAACCCCACAAAGGATATGACTAACGCAATGGCCATGCAGTCACTGTGACAAATTAGCGATTAGATGGTAGCCCTGAGATTTAAAAGATGAATGAATTTCGAGATTAGAATATATTTTGGACGTAATGAGAAAGGTATTTAAATTTTTCATGGAGATATCCTTAGGATCCTTTGTTACATATTTAGTACCCTTATATGGCTGTTTTATCTCATATTAAATCACAAAATACTCGTTTTAATTCACGCGTAAACTTTACTTTAACGGTATGAAAATATACCATAAAAAAGGTAAAATATGAACACCAGGTAAGTAAGAGGTTTTAGCAGGGTACCAAAATTGAGAGTCAAGCCTTGACTATGCTAACTCAAGGCTAATGTAGATGGAATTGTAAAAATCGCAGATTTACCCAGCAGTAGCATAAACAAGGCTGTAGATAGTGATGTTGTTTTCTTACATGATTTTGTTACATACACCCATTACGTCACACTCTAATTTAGCAAGTAACCCGAACCCAAACTCCAACACGGGATTAAGGTATCTCATTAACTTTTATCTTCACTAAAGCCACAGATTAAGTTATAGTTTGTAAGGAAAACACAGTAGTTAAGGAAAACCGAAAAGTAAATTATGTTAAGAAACTAGACAATGTATCGGGAAAGGGTGATCTGGTTACTGAGGTTTGTTACTTAGTGGTCGTCTCTGGTAAGTTAATTTTGTAGGTAATGGATTCTCAAAAGGGAGAATTGGAAAAGTAACAAAATTACATATTAAAATTATCACAATGCTGATATGAAAATATACATGAATAAAAATATACTATCAGAAGCAGCTTTATAGAACGAGAAATGTAAATTGAAATCGTTTTATAAAATACAGTGAAAAATACAATCAGTTAAATTCCAATCAGACAAAACCGCCCAAGGACAGTTGAATGACAAAGAGGCGTTACCTCAATTACATGAACATACAACAAAATGTTGACACGGTTAGAATTAATCTCAAACAAATCACCGGCTTCGGTCGACCCATCGAACGTTCTGCTGTATATTTATGTTTTCTTCATATTGTACCTCATTTATTTACGCCTAGTCATTACTGTTTATTATTCAACAAACGATAGACAAGAGATATCTTCTGCGATCAATCAAAGCTTGTCTTGAACCTTTAGTAGAGGCTCGTATTGACCTTCAGTCTTTTTGTTAGTAGTAAGCTAAAGAAAATCGATAAACTCTAAGATAATTCGGTATCTATTTAGCTGTCTTTACTTTTACAGATAAGTTTTCTAATATCACGTGTAATAATTTCAATAGGCACAGTTTGATCAATCAAATGTAATATGTATACCTACTGAAGTAATTATTTAAATCTGTTTATCAAAGACTGTTTATAAAGTTCTGAGATATATACTTTTAAATTTTGTGTTCAAATTAGGTACGGCTCTGTCCTTTTCCCACAAAGTGAGTAGCAGTATGGTATTTGTATGGCTTACTTACTTGTGACGCAATTGTAAAGTATGATGCGCTCTCCGTCTAGCAAGACATTAAAGTGCTTATGTATCTTCCTTAATTTTGAACACATTTTATTTTTGGTTTTGGTGATTGGCTCTATTTATGGACAGATTATAAGATATTATAAGACATAAAAAAAATATATCCGGCAGTCTAATGTGAAAGTTAAAAACATTTAAAAAAAACTACTGTGCTCTGTTATTGTGCAGTGATAGTATTTATTAAAAATTCATAGTCAGTAAGGTTTAAGGTCACTCAATCTTAAAAACCTTTTTGCTTTAGTAGATAATACCTGTTTATACTTCATATTATTATAACAAAGCATAACGTGATTTAAGCAAAAACTACAGTGTACAATCAACGCGCAAAACTAGAGAAAGTGTATTTAAAAGCCGTATCTAACGCTGCCATTAGATAAAGTGGCAATAAAAATACACGGAAAGTTATTATTCGCATGCTATCTTATAAAAATTATACGTAAGTAGATCTTCTTTTAAAGTGATCTTTCTGCTATTTTCGTAACAGTGTTCCAAAGTCATTTCTATACGTGAAATTATTATTATTAATTATACGTGAAAGCTTCCCCAGTTTCAATCGGGCTCCAATTTCTTTTTTGATAATTTAGTTGTCGCGTTTTTTAAATTTTACTAGTTCATATTTAGTGATAGTTTGATTGAATTTTATTTTAAGAAGTTTCAGGTATTAATTTATTTTTTGTGTACGTGTTATTATTTTTGCTTGCCAATAAATTTACTACATGTAAATTTGTAATTCCAAAATTATGAGATAACGTCACATTCTTTTTTTACGAACACAAAATGATGTAAGGAATTGTTCAATTAACAAATCGTTAATTACTTAACGGTTAGTAATATTTATTTAGTTTTAAAATTTATTATTTCGCGTATAATTTAATGATATGTTTTATGAACACTTACGAATGACTAATTTATAATCTCATTTTATGTCTTCAAGATCGACGTGCAAAATTTATATCCCTTTAAATCGTGACGATAGCTTATTCATTCTGAAACCGGATTTTCGAGAAATATACTTGACGATAATTGAGATTTAACACGAGTTAAAGTCGCAAGATTTATCGCGCATTGTAAAGTTTATAGTACTAGCCAATTACTGTCATTTATTTTATAGACTGTTTGATGTTTAATAATTATGTTAACCTAACCTGCTATAATATACTTAATTACGATTTTTTACTGAATTTATTTACGCTTCTATTAAAGTATGTTCTTTTGTAGTATGGTAAGTACCTACTCATTAATGAAATAAACACTAATAATTTCTTAATAACTGTTAATTCGAAACGAAACGATCGGATGCGTGACCTAAATAATTTCGAAATTCTTGCTTTAACTAAAAGCTTTGAAATGTATCCTGTTGTTTACATCCAACATATAAAGGATATCCTTGATTTCGAAACTTAAAGAATACGGTACCTGGATAAACAAGGCCGAATATTTGAGGCAACTTTCATTTAGTACTTAAGTATCTGAGAATGCATGTTTAATCATCATTTACCATCAGGGCTAATTCTGCATGAATTCACACAATGAGCCAATAACACGTCGTAAACGTATTATAGCACGGTAACCATGGTTACAAAATACAAGATAATCATGGTTACAAAATTCATTGGTCAACAGAATCAAACGCGTCTTCCGATTGGATGCTACATGCTCTTGAAAAACGCGCATGCTTTTATTATGTACATGTACTTCGTCAAAGCGCGCACGTAACGCACTAGCTCACTCCATGTTATTTTGACCGATCATAAAAAGCGCGTTACGCACTTCATTGTGTTAGCAAATTTGATATTGCTAGTTCCACGCAGATAATGTAACGCAATAGCAAACTGAAGTGGCAGTGGGCAGGCCCATATCTGTAGAAGTACTGACAACCGCTGGTGTAGATGGTTTCTAGAATGGAGACCACGCATCGGCAAACGTAGAGTAGGACGCTTTGTAGCCAGGGGGAGTGACGACCTGCGTAAGGCGGTTGGTGGCAAGTGGATGCAAAAAGGGTGCTCTTTAGGAGAGGCCTACGTTCAGGAGTAGACAAACATCAAATAGGCGGATGGTGAATGTAATGTAGCGGCGTTACCAGTTTATCTATTTAAGTATGTATTTAAAACTATATAAATATTGTGTATGTATATCAGTCTCTGGCAGTCATATCACAAGCTTTGCTTAGTTTGGGGTCAAATGACCATGTGTGCAAAAATGTCCCGAATATTTATTTATGTGGTCATAGAAACTAAGGACACAGAGTCAATTATTCAATCATATCATGTTAATAGGTACATCACACGTTTATGGCAAGAAATCTGAAAAATCATGTGAGATAGTGAACAAGAACTCAAATGAGCTGTGGTCAAACGCCTAGCCTGTCAACCATTAAAACAGTAGTTCCTAAACAACAGTTTCTGTTCTCAACGTCATAAATTAAATAGGAAACCAATAGATATCGTAACTCTGGATCGTTACGAATAATGAAAGTACTAGATGAAATATCTGCATCGGAGCATAATAATGAATGTCGCGAGCAGTCGTTATCAATTTATATCAATATCGCCGATGGGACGGTCTTGTTGGCTATTGATATGAATTTCAACGGTAGGGTTGCTTCTTTATGAAATTTTGCTGCTGAAAGCATTGAAAATGAAAACAAATTTGCCTACGCGTAATATGCTCACGTCATAAGCATAATTCTAACTTTTGTACTTCGACTTAATACTCAATAATTTATAGCAAATTATGAAATTTACATACAGATCTTAGTAGCATGTTAAGGTAGGTATCACACAATGACCCTGTTTGGGTATGGCAACAAAGTGCGGAGCAGATCGACTTAATCTATAATTAATTTGTGTTTGTTCTATATCTGGTTGTTAATATCTATTTAAGTATGTATTTAAACCTATATATGCATGTATATAAGTCTCTGGCAGCCATATTACAAGATTTGCTTAGTTTGGGGTCAGGTGACCGTGTGTGAAAAAATGTCCCGAATATTTATTTATTTATATTAAGGTATTTCTCTAGGCTAGGCTATAGTGAAATTTTGCAAACAGTATAATATGTCTTTTAGGGTATTGGCAAATTCATTCTCATTTTCTTTTTTTAGACAACGTTTAGCAATATATAATTTTTTTCAAGAAACGCTTGGGTTTTTTACATCATGTCATTTGGGTTTGTTACATCATTGTCATTTTTTACATTTTAAATAATTAATACCGGACTCGACATTGAAAGTATTGTTCTACACATTCCATTTATTTATATCTAATTATAACTAAAGGTATATGCTTCTATATAAAATTATATGATGTCAGTGCATAGTAGGTATCAGTTATAATCATACCAAATTTTATTCAAATCCATTCAGCGTAATACGCTGTAAAGATACAGATAGACAGACAAAGACAAAAAAGATAGATTAAAAAACCAACTGATATGGCATCTGTATCGATAATAATGTTTTCTCCAATCGTAAATTTCAAATGCATAATTATAATATTTTCAAGTAAGATTTCTACTTGATACAGTTGTTAAATAAAACCACATTATTCTTCCACTACGCATTTACTTTACCCCAAACCTAACACTACACATACTTTATTAATACACGGTACAATACAAACTTTTTAAAAATATAGAATACTAGCGACCCGCCCGCCCGGCTTCGCACGGGTGTAATTCACGTGCGAAACCGGGACGAGTCGCTAGTGATATATATAAACCTTCCATGAAAATGTATCTAACTGGTGGTGAACCGCATCAAAATCCATTGCCTGGATGAGTTACAGGCCATACAGACATACAGACAGATAGATAGACGTGAAAAGCGACTTTAATTTACACTATGTAGAGAAGCTTATGTATAACCACCAACTCACCTGATTGAAAGCGATGTTGTGGCCTAAGATGGAGCAACTAGAAGTAGACCTAGAAGGTCTACTCTGATGACTCTCTTAAATCTATAACTTTGAAGACATCTTGGTTAGATTTTCACTATACACATACACTATGAACTGTACATTAACTATTAGCTTGGTTAAGTCAATTCCCTATTACCGAGGGTCGTGACTAATCAGTTACTTCTGAACGATATTCTGCCATCTGGTCAGGCTTTCAGCAGCTTGAATCACTTTGGCGACACTGATGTTGAAAATGGTCCAGCTCTGATCTGTTCAGCAGAGTAGACCCTTTCCTCTTGACCTTTTTTAATTATTTATTATGGACGTAGCAACCCTGTATGTCATCTATTCAAATTAAGGCGGAGCATGTGTGGCATCTGCCTATATGCATCGCATAGCCGTAAATACTTGTATATTCTCTAATAGGAACATGCTATGGCACCACAGATATCTTCGACAGTTAGCTTTCTTTTGATGAAGTTGCATGAATCTGGTCCAATTCTATGACTTGATTACTTCTTTTAGCAAAGAGGACCAGTAGAACTTTCTCAAGGGTAACCAACTCAAACCGACTATGTCAACCTTCAATCGAACTTTGTCGCAGGCTGACTTCTTTGGTAACGAGAGCATTTTTTTTTTAACCTATACTGTTCCACTCCTGAGCAAAGGTCTCCCCTATTTCTTTCCAGACAGTGCGATCACCCGCCAGACTTGACCACTGTATCTGGAACGTGTCGAAGTCATCGCGCCAGCGTTTTCTAGGCCTACCTTGGCTCAATTTGACATAGTTAATAGAAATTTTGACAGCTAATGGTGCTAATAAATATGGGCAAGTACTGGACATATGACCACCCCCAAAACATGTCCACCCACAACATGGACAAACTAAAAGAGACCCCAGGGAAACGCTGGATGCAGGCCGCTTCCAACCAGCAATTTTGGAGATCGATGGGGAAGACCTATGTCCAGCAGTGGACGTCCTACGGCTGAATTAATGACGATAATGATGACTAGACATGAATTGCAAAAAAAATAAAATCGTATGAGCATATCCTTTGCACATAGCAGATAAGATTGACTAGATACATACTATTTAATATCTCTAAAGTTAAAGCTTTGGCAGCAACGTGAAAAAACGTGTCACCTCATTGTGATATTTTCCTAATCTTCTGTATTTTTGAGTGTTAATATGGTATCATCATCATCAGCCAGAAGACGTTCACTGCTGAACATAGGCCTCCCCCCAGGGGAGGGAGGGTGTTGCCATAATCCCCACGCTTGGCAGGTGGCTACCTCCGGGTCCTATATATATCACATGGTATATATGTGGATAATTATTTATTTAGTATTCGTGAGTTTGAGTATAGGAAAATGAAAATAATAAGTAATTACAATGTGAAACTTGTCTTTTTGTGTTGTTTCCAAAATTCCAAAGAAGTCCCTTGTAAAGCTTCCACCACTTTACTAGGGCATAACTTTGATTTGACCGTGACTTACTTTGCTTGTCTTTAATTGTGGCTAAGATTTGCTAGACGATGTCTTATAAAACTTGAAAATAAATCAATATTTGACACTGGCAAACGCATAAGACGTTGCGACGCCAAAATAAATATCAAAAACAACAGAATAAGAGAATAACAACACTAATTCATGAAACTTAAGTCAGATAACAAAAAAAAAATTACTCTCTTATACTTACATCAGCAGCCATTACAACGTCCACTGCTGGACAAAGGCCTCCCTCTTAGAGAGGGGTGTTGCCATAATCCCCACGCTTGGCAGGCGGTTTGGGGATTGCAGTACGCTCACCGTGTACTAATACGCTGCTGCCCATCCTCCGGTGGTTCTGGTCGCAGTTTTAGGACATACCCGGGTCATACTCTTTTACTTAAATCTAGTGGAAATACTAGTATTTAAACCACATTTTCTTTTGAAATGTATGAACTTGATCTACTGATATTTTAAACTACGCATCTGTACCCTGTAACAGGGTAACAGGACATGTCTACAACGGCCTATTGTATTTCGTACATCAGAGTATGTAATTGGACTTGCTTATTGCCTGTATCTATTCTGGCTATTGATTTGGGTAGGTATTTGCCTTTGACATTGAAGACTTTTAGAGCTTTAAAGGCTGAACAAAATCTTCTGTTTAACTTTCTATACATTCTTTACCATCTACTACATACACAGACCTATATTTAGTTCTGTGACCACATAGCTCGTTTTACACCAGATAAATTCTATAAAACTAATTCATTTGTCATTATTAAAATGTAGTGATATCTTCTAACCACAGAAAATACCGCGTCATCGCTTAATATCAGGCGTGATGGTGGTCAAACGCAAGCCTATTAATTATAAAAAATAAAAAATAAACTACCTGTAAAGAAATTGATGTTAAAATTATTTTAAATACAATGAAAACCAGTAGATAGATTGCAAGTTCAATTATCTAATTTTTAGCTCGACATGATTCGTACCAAAAAAAAACCATCAATTTTGTCTATATCACAGACTAGCGACCTGCCCGCCCGGCTTCGTACGGGTGTAATTTACGTGCAAAGCCGGGGCGGGTCACTAGTTATATATATATATATAAACCTTCCTTGAAAATGTCGCGGCGGGCAGGCCGCTAGTCTGTGATATAGACAAAATTGATGTTTTTTTTTTGGTACGAATCATGTCGAGCTAAAAATTAGATGATTAAACTTGCAATTTATCTACTGGTTTTCATTGTATTTAAAATAATTTTAACATCAATTTCCTTGCAGGTAGTTTATTTTTTATTTTTTATAAATAACAGGCTTGCGTTTGGCCACCATCACGCCTGTTGTTAAGCGATGATGCGGTCTACGTTGGAGCACGCTTGCCTAGAAGGAACCGATTCACTCGTGATTTGAAGACGCCCAGATTGTAACCATCGGGGAACACCCATTCAGGCAGCGAATTCCACAGACTAACAGTTCGCATAATAAATGTGGAATCAAAGCGCTTCGTACGGGTTTTCGGAATATCAACCATAAAGCGGTGACGATTTTTCGTGACCACTCTGGCAGTCCGATAGAAAAATGGGCAGGAGGGAATTAGATCGTGCAGATCCGATGCAAACTCTTCGAAATTTATCCGATAAAAAACCGATAGACTAGCAACTTTACGTCGATGCTCAAGACTAAGAAGCTTAGCCCGAACTAAGGATTCATTGCTGATGAGCTTCTTGGTCCGTTTCTCTATATATTCCAATAAGGTATGGCAAAAAGCACGAATTCATCACTTGGGGGAAACTCAAGATTTTTAACTCTAGTGAATTAAGGCCCGAGTGTATGCTACCCTCATTAAAAATAAAAGTAATGTCCTTTTATAGTAGAAATATTTTAATTTCTCAACCAAGTTATTCCAAGCAAAACAACTCCTTCGACACTTATCAGAGTAAACTAAAGCATAAATTGGAATTGATCAAGTTAAGTAACCGCAGTGAATTAATGGTCTTGTGACCAGATACATTATCTGGTACCGACCTGGCTATCTGCTGGTCATTAATCTATTGATGCCTATGTTTCAGTTAGGGTCCATCAATTACTAGTTAGGTCAAGGAGGGGATGCCAAAATTGAATAGTGGGACTGACCTGACGAATTTTAGTCCGAATTTATATACCTAACCACTGAGTAGGTTTCTATCTATCTGGGAGTGGTGCTTTTAATAATTTTTTTAAGCGCATAACGCGTTTGACCTTCAACTCGCCTGTTGGTAAGCGACGTGATCAAAGATGAAGCACGCAGACTCAGAAGATACCTATTTAATTTGGCCTTGAAAAGGCCCAGATTATAAGTCACGGGTGATTTAGTTTTTAGACAAACATGCTTCATCGTAGACCACATCATTGCTAGGCAAGATGGCTGTCTAGCGCCAACTTATTTGTTAGTACATAAAGTATTAAAAAACTATATAAGCATAGGTAATCAACTCACCATATTCGCTATATTGACTCAACTATGAAACCAGTAAAAAAAAACCTTTATGTGAACAATACTGTCCACACTTTACATACAGCCGCTTTGTAGAGATCCTAAACCCAACTCAATGTTCAAGCCAAGGCTTCATCTATTGAGGGTGGGTATAAATCTAGTAAACAAATTACAGGCATCTCAGTGTCCATTACAATCGTAGCCTCACTAATAGCAACGTATTCTCTCCGACAGATCGCCAGTCAAGATTGACGATGGTAAATTTTTCGCTTATTGGACTTGCTTTCAAGCTTTGAAACCGTCAGGGTTAAGGTCAGATACTAACCTCTGAGGCATCAAGTGAGGACTGAATTATACAAAAATATAGGTACTTTATATTATTATGTTACTTTTTGTTACTACAATAACAATCTGTGCCAATTTTGACAAAAAAAAATGCTACGATATTTACACGTCTACACGAAATTATCTAATCCAAAATTACAAATATTCAATAAGCCAATATAAGCTAAAAGCTATAACATACCCAAAAAACTATGATTGTCATTATCAAAGTAAAATAGCGGTACATTAAAAAAAACGGACTATCTGATTTGATATTTGTCGGTCCTTGCGTTGGGGTCTCTGTGATGTTTAATGCGCATTAACTCAATGTAAATAATATTCTGGCATCCGCTGAGCACAATAAAACTTGGCATCATGATGGATTGTTATATTTTACCGCAATTTTTATATAGGCTCGTTTTTCTGAGAGAGCTTTTGTGGTTATAGATCGAATAACGTATAATTTTTGCTGCCAACGAATCAACTATACGCTTTTGACTATACGTATTTTCTTTTCAAATTACGTATTTCTTCAAAAAGTATATAAACCAATACCCTACTAATTAAAAATGTGTTTCTAAATAGAGACAAGATTTTTTAATACCACGCGTTATAACTTAGTCGGGAATCAATATAATTATCAATCAATGCGGCCATTCAACCATTCTCAATCAACTTAGCTTAATGAAAACTAATTGATACTATGTAGTACATTCAGGGCTACGCAGCAAAGGTATACTAAGCTCAAAGGGGTCCTTAATACTAATCATAAAGTTTTAGGTTTTTTAAGTTCTAGGAGACTAACCCTGAAATCGTGTAACAGCTGATACAGCTGTTCCATACATAACGGTCATTTACTTTCGACAAAAGGGATGCGAGCATTTGTTTTTTTTTTCGCGATATCAAGTTTGGTCCATTGGTGAAATTTGTTCATAATGATGAATAAAAAGGTCCAGGTTTTTGGCTTAGTGCACCATTTCCGCTTAACGATGTAAGTCATGATTTTACATGAACGATGTAGGTTTACATTGTTAGCTTAGATAATCGTTTAGCTCGTTAACTGCATGCTTATGCATTTTTTTTTGCTTAAATATCTTCTGCACTAAATTACTTGCCTCCCAGATAAAGAGATGAAAAAAGTTGATAAAGGAATAGAAACATTCGGCCAGCAGTCTTTGGAACTGTAATTCCAAAAAAACTTAATGCAACTTTGGAACAGCTAGAACGTTCAAAGGCAAATGTTGTCATCTTATGTCTAACTAGCGGTCCGCCCTGGCTTTGCACGGGTATAGATATATAGCTTATGTCACCCGGGGATAGTATAGCTTCCCAACAGTGAAATAATTTTTCAAATCGGTTTAGTAGTTTCGGAGCGTATTCAATGCAAACAAACAAATAAACAATCAAATCTTTTCTCTTTATCTATACTTCTATACTAATATTATAAAGAGAAAAGATTTTATTGTTTGTTTGTTTGCATTGAATAGGCTCCGAAACTACTGAACCGATTTGAAAAATTCTTTCACTGTTAGGAAGCTACACTATCCCCGGGTAAGATAGGCTATATTATAATATTAGTAAAGATAAGATTGTAATTATCTTAAGATGCTTTTTCAAGTTATATTTGATAAGAGTAAGGTCTATTGAAAGTAGTAATATTTTATTGAATTTATTTATTGAACACTATTGAATATAGTAGAGACAATGTTACCGAGTTATGATAACAACGAGCACTCTTCCTAGCAGTCTAGTCATTCATTACCCGTCGCTATCATCAAGCCAGCCATCCGCGCTTAATGAAAGTTAATAGCCAACCATTATACACATGGCGAGCTGCACTGATAAATCAGTCGATGACCTCGATTTGTATCAATCAGAGCGAATCGCTCAAACTCCCATTTGACTTGTGTCAAACGATGATTGGTTGCAACACTGGGTACGTCTAATTGGCTGAATGGGTTTCGCTCGCGTGCCAGTGTGGTTTGAGCGAAATTAAAAACGTAAGTGGATGCGGCAACGGAGGCCAGGTTGTACTGAGATTTTCTGGTAGGTAGAATATTAGAAATTTGAAACATTGAAGCGTTATTTGCTAGCTGTGAGCAACCTTGTTTTATACGGACCAATCTAGCCTAAGCCTTTTAGATTGATGTGTTCCATCCACAGCCCACCATCAAATGGACGAGTTGGCAAACACGTTGTTTATTAATTGGTACTATTAAATCTTCCGTCAATTTGTATTTAAATACTTACGCTGGTTCTTTTCTAGCTCAAGGCATTGTCATTCAGCGTGATAATATCGCAAGCATGCTGGGTACGCTACTAACTGGTAGTAAGCTTGAGTATTTGGATTGACTCTAGACCTTCAACGGTCTCTGGGCAATCCAACTGTTTTTTATATATGTAATTGAGTAAGAAGTTTACGTACTTTTTATTTGGCCAGTCAGTCAATATCTTGATCAGATATTGAGGCTTATTGTGAATGGTGCAATATCTAAGTGATCCTTGTGAAGACGATTTCTAGAGCCTACGTGCGTACATCTAACGAGAATTTGTGTGAGTTATATATTAGGTATATGAAGTCAATAAGGTGCCCGGCCATTAGCTAAGTCAGAGTAATAATAGTAACGGAATGAACATCTTAGCATCTTTATGTTCCTGTGTTCATCAGTGGCATAGTTTTTTTTAAATTTAAAAGAGTAAACAAACATGAAGTCGAAGACTAAAAATTTAAATTTTTATAGTGTATTGTATAGTCAAAGTTACATTAAATGATTACGGCTATGAATTTTATTTCATCAAAATGTATTCGAAAGTTTTATACGAAATTCAGTTAACCCTCCCACTCTACCTGATTGAAATTAAACTTATTACCCGTCAAATAGCAAAATTTACGGTCAAATGAATACGATTCAATGATTTCTTCAAATAAACTTGATTAGTCAATAAAATACTTATAAAGAGAGGCCATATCAAAGAGTATATTCCTATAATATCGCTTCCTGCTCGAGCCTATAACTCCTTTCACTGATCACACAATTTTATTTCCATGAATGCTATAATCATAAACATTTTATTGCTATTCCTCCAGAGTGAACACTTAGAGTCCGTTTGCATTGTATTAGACGACACTTAATGAAATCGGACCGAATTGACTATAGTCACCGCGTTACCAACTGAGTCGTCGAGCAATAAACGTCATACCATAAGACCTGTAAATGCGAGCGAGATAGACAGATATGACATGTGGGTGCGAGCGAGATGAGATGAGCAATGATTTATGACCCGACGACTAAGATGGTAAAGCGTTTAGTATGGCAGGATTTAACTATGGAAGGGGGACAATTCAAAGTGAACTTCTCCGCTAAAAATATGATCATACCGTATTACCCTGTACCTGTATGTATGTGTATGAATTGGTATTGTTTGTTATAGTAGCCAGCTTGGGGCGTTGGAGTCCATTGAGAAACGTGCCAAGAGGCTCATCAGCAACGATTCCCTAATCATACTAATATTATAAATGTGAAAGTGTGTTTGTTTGTTGGTTTATTAGTTTGTTGGTTTGTTTATTCCTCTTTCACGCAACAGCAGAGCAACGAATCGACCTGATTTTTTCCATGGGTATAGTTCAAGGTTCGTAGAGTGACATAGGCTTCTTTTCATAATCATCATCACTATTTTTCATCGTTAGGCGGGTGAAACCGCGGCGCGGAGCTAGTTCATACCTACTAAATTTCTTAGTCTTGAGCATCGGCACAAAGTTGCTAGTCTATCAGATCTGCATGATCCAAATCCCTCCTGCCCATTTATCTATCGGACTGCCAGAGTGGGCACAAAACAGCAACACCGTGTCATGGTTGATATCCCAAAATACGTACAACGCACTTTAATTCCACTTTTATTGTGCCAACTGCTAGTCCGTGGAATGCGTTGCCGAATGAGTGTTTATTTGGCTGTCTTTAAATCACGAGTTAATCGGTTTATTCCAAGCATGCATGTTCCATCTTAGACCGCATCATCACCTTAAATCAGGCTAAGTAGCGGTCAAGCGTAAGTCTATTGTCGATATTTAAAAAAAAAAACACCTGCATGGGATTTTGTTAATCGTTTCGTATCGTTCGATCGTTTTGTATAGCTTGTCTGTATTTATTAGTAAATTTTGTTTTAAACCTTTGTTTATCGGACGTAATTATTATTGTTGTTCGGCTAGGTCAAATGCTGACAATGGAAACATTCTCGTACCGCACTTACTGAGAAAATGTTGTATTCTCAATTCTTGGCTTTGATAGCTTAGTTTAAGAACGGTGTCAGTTTGGTCGTGTGTTTGAGACTGATTTGTACTTAGAGATATAAATAGTAAGGTCATGTAGAGCATTTGTCAAACGGACGAGTCGAACGTATTTGTCTGTATGTATAGAGAACTATTAATTTGTACATGATTAGAAAAACAGGTAATCTTCGGAAGTATAGCAAGAAAAAAAAAATTATGCGTGAAGTCCCTCCGCGCGGAAGAAGTTATACTTCAACAAGGAACCCTAAAATTATAACTAGGGCAAAATTATCAACAATTTAAAAACATGCTTTTCTCGAGATTTGAACCTAGCTCCATAAGCTTCTCAATCCATTAGCGACACCATTACACTACCGGGTCTGCTAGTCGCAACGCGAAAAAAGGATACGCATTACGCAACCATACGAGAGAGAAAAATTCCCCCTCCATGGTAGCGTTAAACGTTTAACGCAACCCTGTTTGCAAGTCGCATAAAAAGTATAACTTCAACAAAGACTTTAATACCCGCTTTCGGATAGGAACGAGACAGACGGAAAGAGATAGTTGCCCGGAGAGCGGGCTGTTAAAGGATAAGACAAAACTTTGTCTTCTCGTCATCGATAAAACTTTCAAAAGCGCAAAATCTCGCTTTCCATGTAACATTATCCTGAATATGACTCTAATGAGGTCCATGTATTAAAGCGGAACGAGGCTCACCGTCGCGTTGCGCAGTGAAGGTAATTTATTAAGAACTTTGTCGCTACCAGCTTATTAACGCAGTTTCCTTTAGTGGGCGATCTAATTACAGACAAGCTGGAAACAATAATATGTAATCTGAATATTTATGAGCGCATCTGTGAATTTGACAAGGTTATATCTGCTCCTGTTTATCTTGAAAATTGACTGTGTGCGATGAATAATTTATTGTGGGCAGTGGCTGGTGACGTTTGCCATATTTTAATATAAATCCATCTTCCATATTGTATGCAAAAAGCCATTGAATGCAGTGCAAGGCAGGATCATTATTCGAATATGCTGCTGCGATATTCATCACAGGGCTTTGGTAGGAGTATTTTAAACAAATCATCTTTAAACTTGGCTGCGGAGAGGCATTCTCAATGTGAATGCACTAGAGACATTGGCTTGCCAGAATCGATTATAATAATTTTGTGGTCGTTATACTTACTCGTATTGCGTTTTGTTCACTTTATTTTACGTATTTATAAGGAGTTGTGCGCAAATTTTTTAATACTGCATTATTCATGATCTTTTAACATTGTAACACATTCTGTAGGTATTCAAAATAATGAT
The DNA here is from genome assembly GCA_932305915.1 of Agriopis marginaria. Lineage (NCBI taxonomy): Eukaryota > Metazoa > Arthropoda > Insecta > Lepidoptera > Geometridae > Agriopis > Agriopis marginaria. The sequence continues at coordinate 11,794,681 of OW029926.1, read as the reverse complement.
CAAATGCCAGCCTTGTGTAGGTACCTATCACCTACACAACACACACTACACACTTAGGCAAAAGTATTTCCACGAGGTATATAGAGTAAATAGGTATCTTCTAAGTCTGCGTGCTTCATTTTCGACCACATCGTCGCTTACCAACTGTTAACAGGCGAGTTGGTGGTCAAACGCGGACATATCCGCGATAAAAAATAAAGAAATAGGTACAAGGTACCTTATATTCAGGATAAGTAGAGATTGTTGTCTGTTTTATATTGAAAGCTTACATGGAATTCACACATTTTGTTTGTTTTAAACGGGAATTTCTAACGTAAAATTAAGCTGGTAAGAAACAGCAGTGGGAGTACCATTTTTTTTCGATCGTCAAATTTGACTGTTGAGATCATCAAATTCGATAAATTGCCATTTGTTCAGTACTTGCTATGATCAATTCTATGGCATTTTTATCGAATTTGACGATCGATAAAGAATGGTACTTGCACTGCAGAGCCGTGAACGTACTAATCTTGGAAAAATACCTCCGAATGCGGTTGAAACTATATAATCGAAATAACCGGCTTGAAGTTACGTGAGTAATTTCCGTATAGTATAAAAAAAAAAAACTGTACGTTCCTTCATTTTTGTTCAAAAAGATAAACAATGTTGAACTTGATTATATCAACTATTTAAAAAAAATACTTGACAATAGCTAAATAATAAGAAGAGATAATAGTTCTGGAACTAACACTAGAAAAAGAATTACTCCCAAATTTTGATTAGATGTCATTAGGTAACATATAATTTGGAAGCCTCGAAAAACCATGCGTGCCTTTCTGATATTAACATTTTACTATATTATAATTATGGCAAACCGCATTTCTTTTTCCAAAGTTCTAAATTAGTCGTTAGTATAATGGGTGCCCTACATATTCCAGTTACGATAAATTTCTTAATAGCTTCTATTGTAGCCGAGATTCTCAAGCGATGATGCAAAAGTGATCTCACTACTTAAGCGGGAATGTCAACAGTTCAGATATATTTAGTTCGAGATAAACGGAGACTGATAATATTTTTAATTAGGATACTAGGTCGTATCACGCATACTCATTTTATGATGAACATTGTCCCTGAAGAAAGTAGAAATTGCTACGTATCGCTTTATGGTTGATATTAATAAAATCCGTACAAAGCAGTTTGATTCCACTTTTATTGTGTGAACTGCTAGTTTGTGGAATCCTGCCTGAATAGTTACTATCTAGCTGTATTTAAATCTCTAGTGAATCGGTTTCTTCTAGGCAAGCGTGTTCCATCGTAGACCGCATCATCGCATAACATCACGCGAGTTGGCGGTCAAACGCAAGCCTACTATTTAATAATAATAAAAAACTTAAGGTGTAAATAGTCACCTATTACCTAATTATTTTCATACGTTTTTTGTCCAATATAATTAGCTAGCGACCCGCCTGCCTGGCTTCGCACGGGTGTAATTTACGTGCGAAGCCGGTGCGGGTCGCTAGTTATATATATAAACCTTCCGTGAAAATGTATCTAACTGATGGTGAAAACCGCATCAAAATCCTTTGCGTGGTTTAGGAGGAATTAGCGGTCATACAGACAGACAGACGCAGAAAGCGACTTTAATTTATACTATGTTAGAGATTATATATAATTTTAGAAGTACATCTTTTAAATTATTTTGATATAATAATTTAATAATATTTTTAGTACAGTTTTTCAATAACATACCGTTATTGAAAAAAATATTGATTTAAAAAATATACTCTTAGAGTTTTGTCGACTAAAATTTGCGTGAAAATTAAAGTTGAGTCAATACTGAATGAGCAAAAGAAATTTGAATTATTGTACATGATACGACGATAAAGCGGAAATACACTAGAGATTCGTCAAATAAACATTTTTATTTAATTCTTGTTTGCCATTTTGTAACTTTCCTGAATTCACTGCCCGAAACTTGTACGTATTTTCAAGAAAAACAAATTTCTAGTTAACTCTGCACAAAAAGGCAAATTTTCGATGGGAGATCCACAGATGGCGTCTAGAAAATGAATACAAAGTATACACCGTTGAAAATTCAGTAACGTTATTAACCAGCACAAAACGACAAAAGAACTCCGATATCGTCCGGAGTGACGTCACAAATATGACGTTTTTCTTTTTTTTACACAGTGAGTTAGACAGTAGTATTCCAGATTATAAAATTTACTAAGTAAATGCCTAAAAGTCAAATTTAAAGTACAATAGGTAATTAAATTTATTACCAAATTACCTACGTGTCACAAATTCTATCAATAGTGTAAAGCTTGTTTAGTAACAAAATTTATTTAATGATTTTAAAATTAGTTGCAGTTAATATAATATATAAAGTAGAGTATCATTTTAGCCAACTTCAAAAAAGGAGATTCACTATTCGGTTGTATTTTTTTAAATATTTGTAACTCTTTCAATAAAATTATAAACCGATGTGGATAAAAATTCAGATTGGTCCCATAAAAATTTCATCAAAATTGGTTTAGTCGGTTTTTAAATCAAAAAAAAAAATAATGGAAAGAATAATGTCAGCCATAAAAACAAAATTGTGTATTTTCTAATTTTGAAGTCGGTTTTTTTAAATTGATAATTATTCGCATAAAATTTTGTAGTTTACCTATTTCAGAGTAAATGTAATAGGCCGTACGGAGCTGCGAAAATTTCATATGCACTTTCATTTTATCGCAAAGGAATCAACAAAGCAGTGTTTTCAGTTCCATATGGTGTGTTAAAGAAACACCAGCCAAGTGTGATCGAATTACCATTGTTATGCTAAGGCAACATGGGATTTAAAGAAAATTACTTTGCCGCTAATGTAAAAAAAAATTAAGGTAACTTCAGGAAACTTATTTTGTTAATTTCGTACCATATGCCAACATCATAGTGTTAGTAAATCCGTGACTAAAAAAAGACATTTTGATGCTGTAACTAATGTTTTAGGAGTAAGTTTATCCACGGTTTTTTTCACTGTGTCTCTACTCCTCTTGTTATGACGTCACAAAAGTGAATCCCTCTCGCTTCTCCGAATGGAGTAAACATCCGTGATCGAATAGATGGAGCAAAAAATCTATGTTTGTGTTGCAATCAATCAAACATAGCACGAAGCTTCCATCCCGAGCTAACTTCCCAAACTACGTGCTATTATTTAGTATTGATTTTGCAACAATATGGGCAGTTCGAGCTAACAAAAATAGGAATAATAGGCCAAAAACTGGTCATGTTGATACGGATTCGTGATGGCTGTAACGCTATGATTTCGATTGAATGGATTTTTATTGAAAATAGTGGATGTTTTGAATGCTTCGACTGGATAGGCTTTGGGCCCGATAAGTTTAGTTGATTTCAATATGAATTCGTGCGAATTGAGCGATTTTTCGAATATGGTCAAAATATTTGCGCAGATATTTTTTAATAAGAAGATATATTATTATTTTATTTAATAATAGGCTTGCGTTTGACCGCCAACTCGCCTGATGTTAAGCGATGATGCTTTCTACATAGCATGGATAGCATGGCTATTATTGGCTATCTATTACGGTTCGAAAGATAGAGCCGTTAATAAGTAGGACAGACAGACAGACAGATATCGTAGGCTTAGTAATAGAGTCCCGTTTTTATCCTTTGGGTACGGAACCATAAAAACAATGCTATAATAACAACATATTTCAACTAAGCATCGCAAAAAATTAAATAAAACAATACGTTTATGACTAAAATAAAATTCATTCATATTAACGTGAAAAATAAAAATATTACGTCATTATTTGTTAGGAGTATGTTGTCCAAACAACGTTGCAATACTTTTAAAATATCTCACCGTAAAAGTTCGTACCCTATAGCTACGTGAGCTGCGTATATAAAAACAGATGCAAATCCAAAAAGTTACATAATAATATGTAAAACCTAAGTAGGTATGCCATCAGAGAGGTCAACCACCTCCAATTAGATTCCCACTGGCGTTTATATCACAGCAAACCAATTTACCATGACACGAGTACAATTTGCAATCGAAGTTTTTTATTGTAACTGGTAACCACATATAAAAACCATGATTTATTGACAGCCTTATTACCACCACTTATGTTCCTGACATACGGCTGTTTTGGACGCAAAACAAACATGGACTACACGAAAATACAGTTATGCTTAAAAACGCCATAAAAATCATTATGGTCATAAAATCGAAAACTTGTTTGCAAACTTTTTACAAGCTTTTTATTAATTTGCAATGTTTGTATGTTAGTTTGTTTGGTTAGGTCAAATCTTGCAAGCTGAATTAAAACCCAACTTTTTTTTTGTTTGTCCGGAGCAAGATGGAGAGTAATGCGATAATCTGGAACCCTTACGAGGACAAATACATTGGTATGGTCGAAAAGCTGCAAAGAAAATTTTTAAGGTGGCTTTATCACAAGCGGTACGGGTATTACGTCGGATTCCCTTTTTTGTATCCCAGTGATTTTGTCATTGGGATGCTGGACTACAATACCCTGGAGGAACGACGAGCGTTGTCCCTGATACTGTACATATGGCGGATTATAACTGGCCGTATGAGTGTTCCGTCTGTGCTCGAGCGGTTAAGTTTGGCGGTCCCTACCAAATATTTGGCAGCTCGGCAGCGCAACTTGTTCCGGGTTCCCTGGTGCAGAACGGAGTACGGTAGGCTGGCACCGGTGCCGAGAGCACTGAACACGCTCAATGCCCTGCTGGCCCAGCGCTTGGATATAGATTTGTTTCATTGTACGGAGGCAGAAGTTCGCAGAGTGACAATGGATGTTTATAATAATATTAAGGATCAAATACAGAACCCTCTTAAATAAGGACTGTAAGTGTTATAAATAGTAGATATTTTTATTTTTTGTTGTCTGTTTCATTTGTTATTATTATGTATAATTTTTATTTTTATTTTAGAGGCATATTTAATTTTATTTTTCTACTTTTTAATAGATTTTAAGGTGTTTTTTTTTATTATATCCATGGGTGGGTGAATTGGGGCCCCCTGTAACTGCCCACCTAATTGTATGTTAAATAAATAAATAAATAAAAATGCTGAACAGTCCGTAATTGTCAGTCTTTATAATATAAAATCACTTTTTCAATTTGATAAAAGTATGTAGTGTAATGAATTGTATTTTTTGTTTATAACTAAATTAGGCATTTATTTTTTCGTCCTATTGAAGTATGTATTTAAAATATATAATACATCATGGTATGTACCTACTATATCAGTCTCTGGCAGCCATAGTACATGTTTTGCTTACTTTGGGGTCAGATACCGTGTTAACAAAAATGTCCCAAATATTTTTTCATCCTACAAATTTCATATTAAAAAAAACCTCTTAAAATTATTTTTTTCTTGTGGCGAATTATTTTAAATGAATAAAGGTTCTTCATTATCTTATGTTACTGTATGTCACTTTGTATAGACATACTCTAAGCACAATGGAGTCTTGTTTAAGAATTAACGTTGAAGGCACCCAATCAGTCAGAGCATCGGTTAGCTGATCAAACACAACAAAAAGCCTACATTCAATCAAAATTAGAGATGTGCGGGCTATAGTCAGGTTTCCGACCTCTCCGGCAGATATTTGTATGTGGAATCTATGAAATCCAACGCCATTTCCAAAGTTAACCTGTAAAAATATCGGCATAGAGAAAATAATTATCTGTAAGTACATATATTATATATATAACATTAACATTATTTATTGCTATATTTTATCGTTTTATTGTTCTCATAGTCACATATGACATACTAATATACAATTTCTCATTCTAGGCTGTATTGCCATTTTATAATAGCATTCTAAATGTTAAACAGATTAGTAACTAGACGGGTACGTCTAGGTAGGTAGGTAGTTCTTCTTCCTCGTTTTCAAGCTTTGAACTTTGCCTTATAATTCGAAGTTATCAAGTTATTCTGTAAACGAGCAAATAGATATAATTTCTTATGTTTTCACGACTATACCTATTACACATTGAAATAAATAAAATATAATAAAGTAATTCAAATTAATTATTAGTGGTTGATTATATTTTATTTTTAATTAACAAAATAAACTATAAATATAAAATGAAATTCTCAAGACGGAAAACATCAGGTCGTAACAGCGTCTTTTTTAAATAATGTAACGCGAGAAAATCTCTTAAAAGTGTTTAATTTCAACAATCAATCGCGTTGCAGGTATCCATAGGTGACGGTGATCGCTTATCATCAGGTGGCCCAATAGTACGTTTGCCACATTACGTTAAAAAAACGCTAGCAATTCATCCAAGTGAATTGGCACCTATAGCATAAAGAAAAAGCTAGCAATTCGACGAAGTGAATGTTTATGGAGCGGCAAACCCGACCAAACACTCACCTCACATCTCTAATCAAGACGAATGCAACGAGGTGTTAACCCAACACTATCAATCATCCAAACGAATAGCCACTCGCTTCGTTATCCCACTGGATTCGAGCCAAAATTGTAATAAAGACGGACTCGTTAAATATTTGGGCGGTAGCTATTTAAGTGGTCTCATAGCTGGTGAAGTGCATGTTTCAAATAAAACCATGGAAATAGAATTTTACTGTTGAATTTCGTGTTAAATGTTTATGAAAAGTTGTGTAAAATTTGAAATTCTACGTAGGCATCTCGTATGCAGTCTTAAGCATCGGCGTAAGGTACAGTATCTATCTACTTTATATCGGATACGTTTCTGAGAGTGTGCCATAGGGCCTTACGGCCAACGGATAACTCGGTATCAAACTAACGTTAAACCCACTTAGCTAGAAATTCACGCGACCGCAAACCGTATCTAGCCGCGTTAAAGTTCACGTTAGCGTGATTTTCCATCTGAGCGGATTTAACGTTAGTTTGATACCGAGTTAGCCGTTGGCCGTAAGGCCCCTGGAATAATTGTAGCACAGCTTACGTTCCGATCTATAACGTTTCCGAGTTTGTCCGTACCTTACTTTTATAATTCACCTAGACAAACAAGATCAAGGTTCTAACCATACGTGGTGGACGTCCCCCATATACGCCCAAAGTGCTTTGTTTCCAAATTTTTCTACAAACTGAGTGTGAAAACTCTCTACAGGAGTCTGTGTTCCATATAATATGGGTTACATGTAATCTTGAGTAACAGCTTTTAAAGTAAGCAAGAAGCGTCCTCCTTCTTAGCCTGCGTCGTTACATAATAGTAAGCTCTGATCAAACGCATGCCTAAAAGTATTAAAAAACATCAAAATCAAAAGCAAAAAAACCTCAAAAATTATTGAAAATTTTGTCAACTGTAGACACTTGATGAATATATATAATATAACAGCACCAGCCAAAAAACCTAAACCGAAACCTCCTGGAGTAGCTCCAGAATTTGACTGATCTCATTCCAGGCTAAACGTGTTTACCATCTTCGAACACACCGTCACTTAACTCGGGTTGTGTTCAAGCGCTTAATCTGTCAACTATTTACGATTAATGGCTTTTAAATATGCACGCAGTTAAAAACTTAAGGTAGGTAGGTATAATTATCCAGTATTTACATACCCTGCTTATGAATCAAAAAGTTCAGGAAAATTTCGCTAGATGGCAAATAGGTTTGCAAGTTTCCATTCCTTTATCTTTTTTTTAAATAAACAATAATTCAAGATCGTAGATTTAATAGCAGGTAACTTTATATTGTACTAAATTTTGTTATAAAAACTGAAGAAAAATCATTACACTGTGTTTTAAACAAGATTGTGTCAATAAAAGTTAAGCAGTTAAGTTGACTTATTCAATCTATTTCATTTTTAGTTCATTGGGTGTTATAGACTCGAAGCTTAGCAAAATAAATCAGGGTATCCTAACTAACCTTGTATGATAAAATTCCATTATACCAAATGCTTTGATCTCGTAAATTTACCCATCAATTTTATTATTCAATCTATTTTCTTTTTATTTCATTAAGTGTTATAGACCCGACTCATGGCAATAGGAATCAGAGTATCCTAACTAAACTTGTATGATAAGTAACCATTATACCAAATGCTTTGATCTTATGAATTTACCCATCAAACGTAACGTGTTTTGCTAATTACATTGCAAATATCACATATTAAATCCAATCAAGTCCATGAAACCGTAACGGAATAAGATCAAAACAAACTCTCTGCAAGTCTCAGATAATTAAGAGACTTTAATAAACGTGAGGACATTCGAAACCAGGTCGCAAGAACTCGGAACGCAGTTTGAACATAAAATCCTTTGGTTCACGTTATCGAGTTTCCTTAGATGGGAAAAATGTGTTCTGATAATGCGTCTCGGAATTCTCATGTTTTTTCTCTCAGCTGCGGGAAAAGAAAATGGGTAACATAGTTTGAAGGAAATTGCGACTGCGAATGGTAGCAGTTTGATGTTGAACAATAACATTCAGATGAGTTACAAACTCAAAGCTTTGGTACGTAGTAACACAAATAATATTTTACCATGTTGAAAATTTTATCACCTGAATTATAGTAATCGTTTCCATTTAGGTATGTACTTAAATATTTTTTTAATTCAAATAAACGTAAATAGATTTCAAATTTCAAGGGAATTGCGACTGTGAATAGTAACATTTTGATATTGAACAATTACTTTCAGATGAGTTACAAACTCAAAGTTTACTTCCAATTATGTTTTATTCAATAGAGCCTATTGAATAGACTGACGAAACGAGCAAGTCACTTGTGTGATGGTAAGCGGCAGGCTTGCTTATACAAAAGCTTAATTAATTAATTTGGTTATGAACAAAAATTTCGGACCACGGCCCATAGCAAAATAAAACTGTCTTATTGTCTTTTGGTTTGTACAAGTTCAATATACTTAACGTAGCAGCAGTAGCATCATTATCATCAACAAATATCAAAAACTTACTATCTAAAAAATATGCAGAAAACTGGAAATCGAAAACTGGTAAAGCACGAAATAAAGCTGCGGTTGTTTGCATATTTTTTTCAAGTTACAACGAATTTTCATTTAATATCCCCAGTAAACCCCAGCAAACTTAAGTATTTCGCAAATAAAGCAAAAACCATATTAATTAAAACAAAAATTAAACCCCAGGTAAACTAAACAATGACAACGAAATTGCTTCACGTTGACATCAGAGTAAATATGCAGCGACAGCGTTTTTCCACGATTCATTAAGGATACGAATGTTTGTTTTAACTGTGTAGGATACGCGACGACTTATTCCTGATGCTATAGTTATAATGCTGAATTTTCTTTAATTGTCTCGATAATAAACAGAAAGTTAAATAACGCTTAGTATATTCATGTTTGTAGCAATCACTAAAGTTAGAGATTACGGTATTAAAATTAGGCATTACCTAAAAAGATCAATTTGAGCAGGATCAACATGAAAAGGCATCATTTTTCTGTGTGCGTTTCCGTACACACTTAGTCGTCTTTCTGTAGATATTAGAAACGATCTTCAACTAGTTTATTTTTTCAAGTTTTGTGTTTAATTTTGTGTGTGTATTTAAAAGATATTTATAAAAAAGTAAGTACAATATAGTATTGTACATAAATTAATAATCGCCCGTAGAAACTTTCATGAAAAATTAACAAAGAATGGACTTCGTAGTTAGCCATTTCACGAAAGCATTATCAACAACTTGCAATTAGAAAAACGCAATTAAACCAGAGGTAGACTTGCAGACTTTTTTCGTTCTTCCCGTAGCCTGTCTGGCTCCGTGCTAATATTTGCTCCCGTACATTATTACTGTACTGGCCTGGCGCGGTCACAGTTTAAAACATGTAGTTAAAAGCTTGCGACATATTTTTTTAAAGTGAAACCTTTAGGCACCTTGTCCACCATTTGGGATGGGGGAAAAGAAATGAACTCGCGTAAGCGTCACTCTCAGATACATATACAGGATGTAAGGGGAACACTCTCGAAGCCAAAAGAAGGTAATTGTACTAATCATTATGAACAACTTTTACTATGGGACCAACCCTGAAATCGCGAAAAAAAGTTGTTCATAATGATGAGTACAATTACCTTCTTTTGGCTTCGAGAGTGTTCCCCTTACACCCCGTATACGTGTGTGTGTGTGTATGTGTGTGTGTTGTGTATAATATTCTAAGAAGTTTTGACTTTTATCGGCAGTCCTTATGGCTGCCTTTTTTTTAGTGTATACTAGCTTCAGCTAAGTAATGTCCGCGTGGGTGAAGCCCTACGGGAAGTATATTTTTTTTTACGGTATAAAAAGTATCCTATATATCTCTCCGGCCCTCCAATAAACAGATATATAATTATGCAAAATTACGTCAGACCGCTGTTGTATTGCTGCGTGAAAACAGAACAAACTAATACAATTTCGTATTTATAATGTTTGAATGTATATTATAACCAAGCATCGTTGACCGCGTCATTTTTACAGTGGAATTTTCACACAATTTTATAGTACTGAAACTTAAATAACACACATTTTGTTTTATTTTGTCATCTCATTATGATTAAGGACATTTCAACAACGAAAAATAGCAAAAAAATGCTATAAGCTAGCACGTATCTTTTCCATGAAGTTCAATAAGGCGCCGAGAATCAATTACCTATGCCGATTTAAAAATCAGAAAACTATGACTTCTGCTTTTCACTTCACTATGGGTACTACGACTTGGCTGCACAATAGAGTAGAATTACCAGTGTTCTGACTTTATCATGGTGATGGAATGGAAAAAGAAATGCCATATGGTCATCATCATCATCATTTCAGCCATAAGAAGTACAATGTTGGACATAGGCCTCTCCGATCGATCTCCAAAAGGGCCGATTGAAAGCGTCCATCCATCCATCTGGATGCAGGCCGCTTACAATAATATTAACATTATTTCAGTAATATTGACATAATAAATGACTTTCCATTTGGTAACCTGCATTAAAAGCTTTATTATGTTGATAATGTTCATACAAACGTTACAACGAAGTTTTTTTTTTCAAAACCGCGATTTCATCAGCTGTTTAACAGTGACTGTATCTTTTTTCAGTAAAAAAACTGATTATAATGTTAATCTAGGGTAAAAAGTATCTCCAAAGCAATTAACATCTAAATCGTTTTAATCGCTAGTTGAATAGAATAAACTTTATGTATAAATACTTCCAAGGTTCGTATTATTTAGTGTGATGTATTTATTGAGAGTTTCATACCCACTGGGGCGGTGATGATGATGATAATAATATAATCACTTTATTATACACCGAAATAAAAATACAAAAGTCACTTAAAAATAATACAAGACCGGCAGTATAATAGGCGGCCTTATCGCCTTAAGCGATTTCTCCCAGGCAACCTTTGGATGGACATAACAGAGACAGGAGTAGGGTCGGTGGTGTAGACAATACATATAATATACATACATACAAATAAATACTGAATATGCAAATAATACTATTTAACTACTTACCAATACATACTATAAATAAAACATACATACATACATACGTACCAATAAATATTTTTTTTGTTTAACGTATGATTTAGACCATTTTTGTTTTTAGATATATTTCCTAAGCATATTTGCGTTGCAAAAGAGAGAATCTCGCACATCTAAATCTATTTAATCGCTACGGAGTTGAGTAAAATTAACGTTGTACATAAATACTTCTAAGTTTCGTATTATTTGGTGTCATGTATTGAGAGTTTCATACCCACTGGGGCTGATGATGATGATGATAAAATAAATATTATTCACTTTTTTGTTCAACTTGCACCTTATCTCCAATAAAATGTTCAACGTATGATCTGGACCATTTTTGATTTCAGATATTTCCTAAGCATATCTGCGTTACAATAGAGAGAATATACAGGGTGTAAGGGGAACACTCTCGAAACCAAAAGAAGGTAATTGTAGTCATCATTATAAAAAACTTTTACTATGGGACCAGCCCTGAAATCGCGAAATAAATATCAGCTGTTCTATAGAAAACGGTCATTGACACTCGAAAAAATGTATGGAACAGCTGATTTTTTTTCGCGATTTCAGGGCTGGTCCCATGTTAAAAGTTGTTCATAATGATGATTACAATTAACTTATTTTGGCTTCGAGAGTGTCCCCCTTACATTTACCTATACTAGCACAGGTATGAGGTACATCAAAAACATGTACCGAGAAAATTAGAGTGGCACAAATATAGCGCAAGGCAGTCTGAAGTAACAAGACAGCATGCAAAGCGTTCGTGGGAGCGCTCGTGGCCTCTGAAAGAACTTCATCAAGTATGCATGCACCTCGGCATCCAGTTACGAGATGACTGTTGACTTTGCTTATGGAGGACTCGACGTGAATCCGTCTAGCTTTTTCAAGGTGTACTCATTTTTGCTTGAGTATAGGTGTTTTGCTCGAGGAAAAAAGAATTTTATGGCCATTGGATTTATTTATTGATTTACAAAAATAATGTATTTTATTTTAGACTAGCTGCACCCGCGGTTTCACCCTGTATACAAGTAGCCTAATTTACTCCTTATAACATAAGCTATCTCCCAGTGAAATCCCATAAAATTCGGTCCAGCTGTTTTGGAGTCCATGGAGAACATACACACATTGATTTTTATAAATATAGATAAATAGATAAAATAATATTTTATTTATAAAGCATACATGGAAATTACTAACTATTATTATTATTTATTTATTTTAATCAGTAGCCGTTGTTATCACGTGCGCGCCGCGCGGCAGGCCGTAGTGCAAAGCGAGACGCAACCACGCGCGTGCATTCACCTCAAAAAAGTCCACCTAATGCAGTTGAAACTATAGTCGGAGTAAGCCAGTTAGTCCTCCTTACGTGTGTAATTCCCGTATAATATAAATAAAATGTGTGAAAACCGCGTCAGTTTCCATTATAAAATTATATTACTAGATTTACTTAAAACCATCGTTTCAAAAACTAAGTCTAGAATCAGGCATAGGTTTGTCAGTATAATCATTTTATACGTCGATGGTATGAAAAATCTTTGTTTTCAGCATTCAAGTTTGTCACTATTTTGATCCTTCATGCGTGACATGCCTTAGGAAATAATTGTAGAAGATCCGCGTTGGGTTTTTTGTTGAAATTTTTTGGTACGTGGACCAAATTTTTTTTCTTCTTGTAGGTATCTTGTGTATTACAGAAACATGTGTGCCTTGTTATAAAACAAAAATCAATCACAGGTTTTTATATTATTATTATGTAATAGAGTTGCATTTGACCTCACCATAATATTACGTAGATCACAACTCTTTATAAATTAGCTACGTAAAACACTTTCAACCTAGATTTTTTTCACAGCCGCTTATAAGTTACTCATCCTACTCCATAAACCCAATTCTTCATACTTGTTTGCTTTTCATTAAATTAAACATGTTGGTCTACCTTTAACCTTGTTAGGGGATTGGTAATGACGTCGTTACGTCCATTTGAACGTTTAGCATTCGTTGTATTTTAGTCTTAATTGGCCTACACGTAATGTGGAAGCCTATATCTTTTAGAGCAGTAAGTTTAGTTATATGTTCTTTAATGGAGTTTTTGCTTAGACCTCGTGATGTTCTTTGTTTTAATTGTATTTTTAATGAGTATCCTAAAGCTATCAACATATTTTCCGGCCAATATCGAGACGACAGCCAGGATGATGACAGTTCCAGAACCCTTGTTATAAAATTAAATGTAGAGTCATAAAAATTAGTCAGTGCTAACCCAGGACAGAGAAGAACGTGAACAAGTTAAAGAGATAAGGAAAACAACTGAAAAGAGTTCGATAAGACTTTTATGTGACACAATTCTGGTTAGCATATCAAAAATGTAATGATATCAAATGGTGAATGATGCTAAGTTGTTATTTTACGATGATTTTAGTGTAGCTAATCAATTTTATTAACATTTTTCTCAATGTGTATAAGGGTTCATTATTTCCATTAGATAAAATATTCATAAGACATCAGCTTGTTGAAAACCTTATTTACAAAATCCTACTTCCTACTAACATTATAAACGCGAAAGTTTGTATGTATGGATGTATGAATGTTTGTTCCTCTTTCACGCTGCAACGGAACAACGGATCGACCTGATTTTTTGCATGGGTATAGTTCAAGATACAGAAAGTGACATAGGCAGTTTTCACCAATCATCATCATCGCCATTTTTCATCACTACGCGGGTGAAACCGTGGGGTGCATCTAGTTAATTATATTTACTCAAAAAATATGTCAAAAATCCTTTGCGGTAGTCCTAATGACCATTAAATTGACTACTGTTTGAGACCTCGAACGTATTTGGTAGTTAGACAATGACCGTGTAAAGTATATTAAGAGGTCGCCACAAAAGATCGTGCTTGTTCAATTTTCCGCTTAATAACTCAGCTTTAACAGCTGAATTGTGCCGACAATATCCGCACTTCAATTAAGTATAAATTACTTATTTAATCAGCGTGCAAACAATTCTCTCGCAGCCTCGTTTAATACTCGTAAGTTCACACTTGTATGTGCATAATATCCACTGGAATCTAGGTCGAATGTTGATTGCAGACACTCCTCATATCGAATTCTCTTTTTTACCGACGATCTCGGTAGCGCGAAAAATTTCATATCGCCACGCGTTTTGCAAGTAAAATCAGATAACTTTTGACACTTCAATTACGTAGTGATGGCCGTTTCTAATTTTTTTCGGCAAAACACGTCGTGTCACCAGCATACAAGAAGTTTGCAGAACAAAATAAGATTTCCTAAAAGTTGTGCGAAAATGAATGCGGTTTATATTAAGAGGGAAATTGAAAAGTTTCCCGCTTTGATATCGAATGAGAACCGTGACAGGTGGCGAACTATCGAGCCGTAGTTTCAGACCTCGGGGCTGTTTCGTATTGTTTTATGTGTTTTGGTGTACGCTTGTTAGTTTCCCATTAAGTTGAACGCTGAGGGGCCTTTTATTAATTCGTTTGTCTTGTCCGCCTGTCCGGACGAGATTAACATTTGAACAGCGTATATCTTCATGAAATTAAATCTCTTTATAAAGACGTGAATGTTATTGCAAACGCATGTTTATTATTTCGAGAATAGTTTGTGCGTCCGCGCGAAATCAGTTCAAAGCGAGTTGTAAATTATAAGAATCATCTTTTTCTTTTTAGTGGGATAAAGAAGAAACTCTCTTTAGTGTTTCAGTGACCACACTAAAGTTAACAGACGGTTACAAATCTTCATTAACAGCTTGACAAAAACTCACCAGCTGCGCTCGTGTAAATCTAACAGAACTTGCTTTATGTGATATCTTTGTAGATTTCGTGTCGTGAAATATGTCAAGTGTTTCAGATTTTAGCGGCTACACAAAAAAAGTTTTGTCATTCCATTTCATTACGTAAAAATAATATAAATCTGAAAAAGAAAACATATAAAAGAATTGCGCATGTATTCAAATTTTTAAAGATTAATAATAAAGATGAATGTTTAATGAATGCTTTAGATATTGAAAAATTTATGATAAAAACTAATAATGATTTTGATACTTGAGCCATCTTCTGTTAATGGGTAAGTATACCATTTTAATGACACACATTAAGCTTCTCAGAGACAACCACAAGTGATCTTGCTACCTTAACGACTGTATCACGTTGCAACTACGAGAAAACATCATCATTATAGATTGTCATCATTCAGCTATTAGCTTTAAAATATGATTTGAAGTTTCGACATAAAGATTAAAACTAGTGATGCTATGAATAGTGATTTCACCGAATATAGAATATTCGGCGACGCTCTTAACTGAAGCGCTGAATATTCAGCCGCCAAAGTTTTTGCAAAAAATGTGTACATTTCGTGTGTGTGTACATTACGACCAATGTCATTGCGGTGCGTGTGGTAGCGACGACGCTGCGGGCGATTTGTTTTCTTTGCTTCTTGCTCTTGATTCTATCACGATACGTATTGTTTCGTTCATTGTTATATTAAGTTGTGTTACTAATAGTACTCATTACAAAAAATATCCCTGTTTACTCGTCAAATCTTAACACAATTAATAAAAAAATATATACATATTTGGAATATTTTGATATTTGTAGTGAAGGTTTCGTTTTTGGTATTTGACCGAATGGTACGTAACGTTCAGCCAAAAATAGGCCAAATACCGAATAGAAGCTGAAAATTACTGGCGTCTCTAATTAAAACTACTAAAATAACAGTAAAAGAAACACTAACTGGAGGAATTCACGTGAAAAGACAAGTTTCGTCACACTTGCTCAACCAAATGATTACGAAGTCAATCATATCATGAACCCTGCGCGACATGATTTCCTTGAATGTTCTCATTTTCTGTAGGACTAATCTAAACAGTCGTGCAAATTAAAGAGCGTACCCACACATTTTATCCGGATAATTCACCTATTTTGCTTGTGTGGCCTGATTTATGTTGGATCAATGCTTCAACATCAAAGGCTGATCCAGCGGGGGGGGGGGGGGAGTGATTTTGAATCATGACTCCCTATTTACCCCCTGGGAAAACTTGATTTTGTTATATTTCATTCAAATTATTATGCCGTTTAACAATATAATATTATTTCTTTTTAATTAGATTTAATATCGTAATCAAATAGGAGCCTGTCCTGACTAGACCTCGACTATGTGACCCTCCCTCCTGACTTGAAAGTTGGATCCACCCTTGACTAGCATGCCATGCACATAACTCAGTTCAACATCCTTTGTCTTGACGCTGCTGCGTTGCATTGACTTCTGACGTGCTACTACGTAAGGCCTCAATGTCAAACTGCGCTATAGTAAAATTGTATAATATTCGAAAACAGCGAATGGAGTTATAGTAATATGTATAACTGAAACTGTAATACAACTGTAGCCCCAACACTTCTTTCACCTCTGAACAAGAAAACCGTGCATTACAGTCCAGAAGCTAAGAGAACGCGACTAAAAGTTACAATGACATTTTTTAAATCTGTTTTTATTTTTATGTTTGACTGCAGTATATAGGTTTACATACATCTTTTATTTTACGCTCAAAAAGCTAGTAAGAGTGGCCAGCAATTAATATTTTCGTTCAGCTTTTTACAATTTTATGGCAACTGTCAGACGAATTCTTTCTGCGGCCGCACTTTAGATCGTGTAGGTATGTAAAAAGCACGTATTTTGAAAGTTGAGTTCATAGTTTAGCCGACGATTTAATGTTCATTTTTGAATGAATAAAATACCGTTCGCTCTCGTGGACAAACTTTTAATGAACTTTAATTTATGGAGTCTCGCACAGAAATTTGTCGCGTTTACGGTCGTTTCAGTGATTTTTCCCTAGCTCGGGTATGGGAGGAATGGCAGCCGCTCGTTTGGGTTACAATGTTTTGGTTTATATAATCCCACCTATTAATTTTCAGTTTATGTTGTACGCCACCGAGACACGCCGTTTTATTGACAACTTATTTTTGTCACGGTAATGTGTTTGGTCTTAGAAAACCACTTCCTTGGTGTTCTGGATAATTTTTTAATAGAAACATTTGACTCGTTGTTATCAAATATTTATTGGCTTTTTGTGGCCTTTTTTTAATAATCATGAGATAACTATCAATTTAAAAACAAAAAAAAACATTAGCGTAGGTTAGTACCATAATAATTATTATTGAAGAGAAAAGTAAACGCAAATTGATAAATAAATCAATTGCAACTACGACATTAATTGCAATTTTTAAAATAGTAACTAGAAGAATAAAAATAAAATGGATTTGATTATTACACCGATAATGTATTTTTAAGAAAATAAAGCTTCAAAATTTACGTTTATTCAACTAATTAATTGTCTGCATTAAAATGTCGCTTTTCCAGCTTTTATTTACGTAAATTCGACTTAGATTCCATTAAATACATTTAAAACGTAGACTATTTAGTTATTTACGTCTCCCACTTAATCTGGTAAAGTGAAATATTAATATTAACTGTTAGAAGATTTATCAAGTTATCTTGGATAGGTTGATTCATTACGGTGATTCATATAGGGCTTGTTGAATTTATAACCTCACGAAGTCGGGTGTTTGACAAAATGAACCATTAGTTCTAGAGGAACAGTTTGTAAACATGATCGTCTGTCAGTTGACATTTACGCGATGCTGTTTTTGTTTCGATGTGGTTTTAAGGCTCAACGCCTACTGTAGAGTTAAGTCAGTTTCGTTCTGTACAAATATAATATTCGGGACATTTTTGTACACACTGTCATCTGACCCCAAAATACGGAAAGCTTGTGATATGACTGCCAGAGACTGATATACATACATAATATAGTTTTAAATATAAATACATACTTAAATAGATATTAACTACCAGATATAGAACAAACACAAATGTTCATCACATAAATGGTTGTCCTAGTTGGAAATCGAACCCACGCCCCCAAGCTCAGAAGTTACTACTGGACCAACGGGCTATCAGTGGTTGAGGAAAAGTCAAATCAGTTGTCAAAGCACTGAAAACGCTGCTAGTGTCACAGGTGTCCATAAGCGGACTGTTTTGTAATTACTATAAATTATCTTTTAAAAAACTGACTTCAAAATATCACAAAAAATGCAACTACAACGAACAAAATATGATTTGATTTGAAATCGGGTGGGAATAACAAAAAAAAAATTAATACTAACATGCCTAATCTCAGTAAAAATATTTAAAAAAGGGCAAATTCAGCAACTTCCTCCTATTTCGAAGTCTTAAGTCGAAGATAAGACAAACAATAGAGATATGGATACAAATTATCGTTCGTATTCAAATGGTTCATAATAATGTTTTTCATTCAAATAAACGCAAACACTGTGAGTACGGCTCACTAACTCATTTTTCACGCACACTAACAAACTTGTAGTGCCATTAATGAACTAACTAACTAACTAACTGAACTAACATAAAAAAGCGGCGAGGTCGTCTGATGGGTGAGTTCGAGTATCAAGCCTGATTTAGGCCAGATGCTTTCGCACTTGCGACTTACCATATCTCCTTTCCAACATGCTTGATTCCCACTCTTTTTATATAAAAAATCCAAAAGTTTGTGTGTTTTGTTTCCACTTAAATTCATAACGCCTGAAAGGATTGAGATTAACTTTTTGGTTTTGAGATAGCTTTTATACATAGTGCCTATTATAATATACACCATTTTATCCCGAAGAATAATAACGACTCTTGTTGGATACCGGGTGAAACCGTGGGATGCTGCTAGATAATACTCATAAGCTGGCGGCTATGGAATTATAATAAAGTCTTCCTCCACTAAGTACTGCAAAAAGCTTACCAGACAGGTGCCTACAAAATGATAACTTATTCCTTAGCGCTATTAATTGCCTTGATATAAATATCAACGTCTAAATAAAATATTTGCAGATATTACTTCAAGTTAAACTGACAACTACAGACTGTAGGAAGGCATCATAAAAAAATACAAGGCATCTCAGCTTAAACCAAAAAGTATTTCTTTATTTCTGAAACCAGTTTATAGTCTGAGAGCTTAGTGTACCTACTTATATAGACACGATATATCTAAAAAATAACAAATAAGTAAGCAAAGAGTAAATGCAAAGCAATATTGCTAAGCTTCATGTAACATGCTAAGTTGAAATACCCTCGCATCTTCTTAAATTATGCAAACCTTGAGTAAGTAGATACAGTAAAGCCGAAATAGTATTATCATTGATTCACAGATTTTCTTCTAAAATCAATGTAAGTAGACTCAGGTTGTAACTTGCTCAAAAAATCAAGAAACTGTCAGATTTGTATGGATATTTTGGCCTAGCACTAGCCGTTTAATTGTCGTCTTCTGAACTTGTAGTGCCTTTGGCCTGAAATAAACACCGTTTTTTGATAGTGCCAAAGTCTTTGACCAAAATAAAATGAATGGACGGGCCATACTGAATTTGAAAGAAAGAAAGAAAGAAAAGAAAATAAATTTTATTCGACACCTTTACAAAAAACTTATATCTAGAGAATACAATCAGTGTCGAATGGGTCCGTCTCGAATTTGCTATTTAAAAACAAGTCAAAACCGTGGGACATATACTTCAACACCTAATTATAACCATGTACAGTATATCTGTTACAAATAAATTAAAATAAATAAAAAGATAGCGGTTTTTTGTTGTGTACTTATACTTCGGGAAAGTACACTAAGACATAATTTTGACAGATGTTTCGTTATCATGTAACAATTAGTCATGTGTCGCACTTACAACAGCTAGAGACCGACTGAAACGAAGTGAGCGCCGGCACTCATTTTGCAATCTTCAAAATGCGCTTCCGTCCATTCATTTATTTAGGTTAAAGGCCAAAGTACCTTTTTCTGGACTTTTACCAGCTCTTGTTGATTTCATATTTTGCTTTGACCAGGCTAGTTGTAATATTCATCATTTTGTTGGCAACTTTGACATTAAACGGTGCATGTCCTTGTCCTGTGTTTTTATTTATCCTCGATTGTTGCCAGAGAACGTTCATAAAACTATGTGGCTCTTGTTTTACACACTCTTTTATATTTCAACAGACATTTCAGCAGTAACAAGAAGACGTTTTATAGTGTAGCTTGAATTAGGGATAGTAGTCTATCTGCATAAACTAACGTTTATCCGGCAAAACTGTAAGTTCAACTTATCCTCATTAATTTTCACGAATGGATCAGAAAAGTTGCATAGATAGTTATTTGGTGATTTTTGAATCATTTATGGCATTTGTGTTGCCATTAACTCATTTGCAAAGGAGAACAAAAATATTTACAAAAAACTTGGGTAACACTTATATGACTTAAAAATCACGATGATACAGTTATATCATTATTAACGGGATATTTATCGTGATAAAGTTGTGGATGGAGCCCCCAATATTTACTCATTTTCGAATCTCAGTGATAACAGCAAAATAATATGAAAGAGCGTATAGATCGTTTTGTCTGCACCTTATTTTGAACTGTTTTACCAACAAACTACCCGCTTTTTTCAGTCTTCCCGTTAAATTGCGCAAGTAACTGCGCCGAAATAACAGGAGCTCTATTCACAACCTTATCATGGTAAATAATCATAATATAACTATAGTGAAAACCCGTGATAGTTTAAACAGTGTTTTACGATGATAGCTCCTCCAACTGTTTTTAATGCTAAACTATTCAAACTGTTACTCACCAAGATTAAAGTCGTCAATATCAACGTTTACTACAAAGTTATTAATTTATATTGTTTCACTGTTCAGTGTAAAGTAGTTTTACTTACATTTAGTCGGATAAAAAATACGGAACTTGCCGGATTGCAACATCCGGCTAAACTCTACTTTCATACATTCCTAAAATGCTGTTCTGTCTTTACTACGGCTATGTCATGCACAGACCGTGAAAATGAAAATGCAATTGGAATTTTAAAATGAGTTTTAGAATTTTAATTTTCTGGGACGCAATGGCGAATTCTTAGAATAGATTTCATGTTACCGTAGTCGACAAAAACTTTTCTGTCGTGTGCAAATGTTCATTGCAAAGAGCTTTTAAGTTAGTCATCGGGTCAAATTGAGTAACTTGTACCCTCAGCTTGTACCCGTCATAAAGCAATTTGCATCTCAGTATTTTTTACTCATTCTTAGGGTTCCGTACTCAAAGGGTAAAAACGGGACCCTATTACTAAGCCTACGATGTCTGTCTGTCTGTCCGTCCATCTATCCGTCTGTCTGTATGTCTGTCTGTTCTACCTATTAACGGCTGTATTTTTTGATCCGTAATAAATAGCCAGTTTTCACAGAATATGTAATGTTACGGCGGATTGACTAACAAATAATAAAAAAGTCAAAGAGCAAAAACGAAAGAGCGGTCCTCATACAACAAACGATTTTTTTTTACGTATATTTGTATTCGCTCTAATGTAAAAATTATAATACGTACAAGCGTCCAACTTGGCACGATTGTAGTATACACTCTAAAGTATAACAAAAAAATAATCAATTATGGCCAAGTGCGAGTTGGTGATAAATTTCCATGCATTACCAAGTTATTATACACGAGCGCCTGTAGCGAACTGAAACAAATTATTTACCACAATTTTGGAAGGCGTTTTTAAAACTGGTAGTTCGGTTACTTATTGTATTTTGTGGTGGTACGGAACCCTCAGTGCGCGAGCTCGACTCGCACTTGGCTGGTTTATTTAACTCAATTTTTATTGAAATGAATCAATCACTAGGAACATGACTAAGTCTAACCAAGACAAATAAATCATGAAACCAATTTAGGCACTTATTCTAAGAAAAACTATATTTGTTTTGAAACACTCATAGTATTTCTTATAAAGTTTTAAGAACGTCTTACTCGTGATAAAATATTGATGGTCTCTACCAATATGAGAAACCTTACTTAGTAGATTTATAATCATAATTAAAATCATAGTGCACCACATAATTATTTTGTATATTATTTGACTATCATCATACTAATATTATAAATGCGAAAAGTTTGTTGGTTTATTTTAGTTTGTAGGTTTTTAGTTTAACATAAAATATTGGCAAAATAGGGAAGAGGTGCACGCCTTGTAGTGGGTTGAATGAGCTACCAATAATAGATTAATAATAATAATAAAATATCTTTACTTATAATTCCTACTTACAAAATACACATACTCTAGTAACGTAGAAAACAAAGATAATTATATTAAGACTTATCAGGCTAAATTCGCAAATCAGTTTTTTACTAACTAAACAGTTAAATAATTAACCTATAGGTTACAGTATAAAATATTAGTTGCGCCCCGCGGTTTCACCCACGCAGTGATGAAAAATGATGATGATGAGTTGAACAATACATTCACTAACCCTGAAACAATAAAAAAAATGTCAGCTGTTCCATAATATAAATATTTTGTCGAGTATGAATCGTTCAGGGTTGGTTCTATAGTAAAAGTATTTTTTTAAATTATGGGTGTTATGGACCACTTTTGTCTTAGGACATCCTTTCTGCGTAAACTTGATAGTAGGTATATAATATACAACTGGTGTGTGACGACATTAGAATAGTTTTATCAAAGTAATAATATTTTTTCTATGTTGAACTTACCCTAATATACCCTAATCTTATTTTAATTTTAATTGCTTTCGCACAACTCCAGTGTAAAAAAAAAGTATTTTAGGTCAATAAATATTCTAGGTGCGAAAACCATTCGGACAGTGTGCATCGGATATGCATGACCTTATTTCCTCTTGCCTATTTTTCTATCGGACAGCCAGGGCAGACATGAAAATAAGGTACCGCTTCATGGTTGAACCCGTATTCCTAAAGCCTGAACGAAAGCTTTTGATTTCACTTTTGTTGTGCGTACCGCTAGTCTGTGGAATGCGCTGCCTGAATGTGTTTTCGATAGTTACAATCTGGGCGTCTTTAAATTACGAGTGAATCCCTTTCTTCCAGGCGAGTGTGCTCCATCATAAACCACGATCATCACTTACCATCAGGCGAGGTGGCGTACAAGCGCAAATATATTAAAAAAAGGCGAGTTAATAGAGTCCTTAAGGGTCGGCAACGTATTTGTGATGCCTCTGGTGTTACAAGTATCCATAGGCGACGGTGGTTGCTTACCATCAGGAGCCGGCATGCTTGTTTGTTGCCACCAATGGCATGATAAAAAAATAAATATAAAATGCAATAAACATTTCATCTTTAAAAAAATATTTCTTGTTTTGGATTGCAAACTGATGTCAGTATTTGTAAGTGAATTCAGCTTAAATTTTAGTAATTTACCTAGCAAGTACATGATAGTGAATCTAGGTTACTCCATGACTAGTTGTGTGAGTCACTTATTCTTGACTCCTCTCACGGATTTAGCAGAAATCAATTAACCAAGCTTCAGGAATGTGTCAGTTAACTAAGTTCTGAGATCGCGGTATCTTATTTATTTTATATTTTTATATATTAGTATACATATCATCGTAGTTTTAAATAATTTAAGTATTAGTATGCATTGTTTTTTTTACTGACAATGACATTCTTAACTAAACAAAATACAAGCTAAAACTAAAACTACAAATACAGTTAGACTGCCCATAGACCGTTGAAGGTCTAAAGACAATTCAAATGCTCAAGCCTACTACCAGTTGGCAGCGTACCCAGCATGCTGGCGGCATTACCACGTAGAATGGCAATGGCACGGTTTATATTTTAACTGTCACATTATTCAATATTGCACGCCCCACCTTCTACCTCCTGTAAGAACCTTTTCCATCCTTAGGTTGTATGGAAGAAATCTCTCTTAGCGATAAGGCCGCCGATCGTTGCACTAGCTTTTAAGCTGTTTTATCGTGTGTATGAAGTTTGTGGTGTGAACAATAAGGGGGCGTCCATAAATTACGTGAGGTGTTTTTTTTAATTTTTTGCCCCTCCCTCCCCCCCTGGTGAGATGTCGTGAGATTTTATTCAACCCCCTCCCCCATCCCCCAATCTCACGTGAGATTTTTCAAAATGTGAGTTTCTTACGTAAACGCGTTGGATTGTTATTGTAAAAAGAAAAAAACAAATTTGCTTCGTGCTGTTATTTACAACTAGTTTCTTTTTAGGGTTCCATACCCAAAGGGTAAAAATGGGACCCTATTATCATAGAGAAATAGCTATTATAGCATGTACAATCTGGATTAAATGGACCAAAATAGTTTTTTTTTTTTGTTTCAATCAGAAAAAAAATTGCGTGATATTTGCCGAGACCCCCCCTCTCTCCAACGTAAGATTAGATGAGATTTGACTCGACCCCCTCCCCCCCTTAAACACCTCACGTAATTTATGGACGCCCCCTAAAGAGTTTATCTATCTATCTTTGATTAAGGAACCTAATAACAGAAAAAAAGAATAATTCCTGACTTAAAAATTGGTTTTGTTTGTGCTATCCTAGATAGTTGATTGAATCAGGCGTTACTTTGCGAAAGTTCACATTCAAAACTGCTTTTCTGACGAATATCTAGTGTATTTCCGCTTCTACGACGCTTTAAGTACAATAAAGAATTTGGGTTGATTTATTTTACTCTATAGATTTGTATTTGTTAATGAAACTAAGTTAGCCTATATGAAATTAAAATAAATTACATAAACGAGATAATTAACCTAACCTGAAACAAAAATGTATTATTTAAAGTCGAGCCCCATTTACGTCAAAGGGGTTCTTTAAATACTTGACACATTAATATCATGTTTGAGAAAACAAATATTTCTGTTTTGTTTCATATCCTTTGAATAAACGATATAAAACAAAACAGTTGTAATGTAACCTTATTTGTACCTTACAAACTTTGTAATGTAACCTTAAACAATGGACAAAAACAGGAAACGCTGCTCTACCTTACCGACAACGTTAGTTAACATTCTATGAAGCGTCTACCTAATTACGCGACAAGGAGAGTAGAGATATTGTTCGCAATATTAATTACATGGCTCTCACGTGAATCTCGGTGTAGTAGCGCTTTAATTAGTAGAGTTCTGTCTAAACAGTTCTGCAAACGTGTTGCTCTACATTGGGTAATTTACACATTATGTTGTTAGGGAAACCTTTTTTTAGGATTCCGTAGTGCTACAAGGAACACCTTGTTAGTTCGTTTTGTCGTTTGTACACATATAACCACGCAGCAGCGCAGCGTAGGTAGGCCTCTCACTAGATGGACCGACGACATAGTAAGAGTCGCTGGCATCCAGTGGATGCAAAAGGCAGGCTGTCGTTCAGTGTGGAGGTTAAAGGGGGAGGCCTATGTTCAGCAGTGGACGTCTTCTGGATGATGATGATGATGATGACACAGAACCTTCTACTTTTTATTTTTATTCAGTAAAGTACATGACACTTTTCATAATTACAATTTTGGTATAGATCTCAATTCTAAAAGTATTTAAAAAAAAACATGTATTTTTAGAGTTGAGACACGTGAAATGGGAATAAATATTTTTTCACTGCATCACTTTATTTGGGCTTTCGTGAAATAGGTCTTTTATAATAAAAATGAGGTTTCATTCATCACTTTTATATCAAGTGTATATACTTTGCGAGCTATGGAGAGGGCAATGTTAGGGGTTTTTCTACGAGATTGAATCAAAAATGAAGAGATCCGTCGACGAACGAAAGTTACCGACATAGGCCCCGCTGGGCTTACCCGGTGTAAGCAAGTTGATGTGGCAGTGGGCAGGGCACATAGCTTACGGCAATGGCTGCAATGACTAATGAGGCCAACAAGTCAAATGGAGACCACGGACCAGTAAGTGGAACGTGGGACGTCCACCCACAAAATGGACAGACGACCTAAAAGAGACCGCAAGAAAATGCTGATGCAGGCCCCTTTCAACGATAATAAGCATTTGTAATTAAAAACAAGCTTTTTCGTATTCATCTCAGAAATACTTTTCATTTGATGCCCGTTTGTTATCATGATGGTAGATAAGAACATTTTGTCCGCCATCTTGGGGCGTCCCCATCTTGAATTTATCATCTATAAACCAAAGTGCTTGGTAAAACAAATCCAACGAACCCAAACTGGAGGGTTACGTCATTTCGTTCAGGAGTTCCTATGGCCATCTTCTGACTCTATCATCAGACCACCTCAATGGTACCATAACATTGAATTGTCACCAAACTTACAGAAGAAAAATAAGTATACCAAACTTCAGCTCAATCAGTTGAGAATAACTGCTCTAAAATTCAGTTGCGATGTTATACGAACATACTAACAGGGCAAGTTAAATAAAAGCTTGTAAAAAGTGCAAAGCCGCCACAAAAACACGAAGAACTATCAATCACCAAATAACCAACTACTAGACCAATAAGGAAGTTGTTACGTTCAAACGTTCATAGCCTTATTGAAACGTTAGCACACCCATAGGAGCGGTTCACATTTCCCAGCTGGAGTCTTATTTCTGTTGTGGAAACAAAGAAGTGTTAAAAATAAAACAACAATATAATAGGATTACACGGAGCGGTGGTACCAAGCGGAAAGGAGATCGTGCTAATTATTATGGAACACAATGATATTTTTGGGCTTTCGCGAATATTACAAATTAACATTTTCTACGAATCCATATTATATTTTCATGCGGAATCGCATTTACGGGATCTCGCTTTGGCGGAACTTCCCTAGTGACTACCAATTGATATTATAGTGTAATGTAACACTTATTGTAATTGAATTGCTGTTTGATGTAAGTGCCACTAATATCAAATGGTGTAAGTGGCTCTCAATGTAGGTGCAGCTGAAATAGGTTGCTATTGGCAATTGAGATGATTGGCTCAATGAGCTGAACAACCAAAACAATAAAAGTTAGTTTAGGTTTAAATGGTCAAAGATCTATGTCAACAAACACCTACATACGTAAAACTGCTTGCATGACAGAAGGCTAAATATGGCGTCTTTTAACCGTCTTTATATCCAAACTAGCGGTCCGCCCCAGCTTCGCACGGGTATAGATTATAGCCTATGTCACCCGGGGATAGTGTAGCTTCCCGTCAGTGAAAGAATTTTTCAAATTGGTTCAGTAGTTTCGGAGCCTATTCAATGAAAACAAACAAACAAACAATCAAATCTTTCCTCTTTATAATATTAGTATAGACTAGCTGACCTTACAGACGTTGTCCTGTCTTAGAACTGTCAAACACGCAAAGTTAAAATTGTAAATCTTATTTTTTTACACCTTGGGTTACATTATTGGAGTTTTAGTAAGGATTCCTATTTTTTTGAAAATATTATATAACCTATGTTACCCGGGGATAGTGTGGCTTCCCAACAGTGAAAGAATTTTTCAAATCGGTTCAGTAGTTTTGGAGCCTATTCAATGCTAACAAACAATCAAATCTTTCCTCTAAAATATTAGTATAGAAATACAGTTTTTAAAGGCCAGTGGAACTTTTTCAAGGATACCTGCTTAGTGGTGAGCATATTGCTGACCAGTTTGTACTCAATTGCACGCTGACTCTGTTGGTGGTGAGTGGTTGTTATGAGTGACGCGATTATAAAAGAACGATGCGACGTACTAGATAATTCAGAAGTGGAGTGAAGTGTTTTAGCTCAACGCATAAGCATTGCCATTCAGCGTGGTAATGCCGACAGCATGCTGGGTATGCTGCCAACTGGTAGTAGGCTTGAGAATTTGGATTGTCTTTTAACTTTAAATGGTATATGGGTAGTCTAACTTTTTTTGTAGTGTTAGTGTTAGCTTGTATTTTGCTTAGTTAATAAAGGCATTTAAAAAAGTAGATAAGTATTTTGAGAGATGATTTTACCGACAAAAAAGATGCGATTTTCTAGTCGATGCGTATTTTTTTTTCATGTATATACGTAGTGGGACCCAAATCTGCGGTTGATTATTTCCATGCTCTTGAGATCTTTGATACTGCTCTACGTAGGGTTTCAGCACGAGAACTTTTACCGTCATCACGACTTACAATATAAGCATTTAAAAATAAACATTGTTTTATTTTCAACTGAAAAAACATCTTTTTAATAATCTAACAACCCCATCTTTATTGAGTCTTGTCCTCCTATCTTATAGTTGAACCAAAACAAACAACAATCGTCTAACTAATAAAAACGTCATGAATCATAAATACAACTTGAAATAATAACATCTAAAATTTACTGCGATACTAGTTACAAACTAAAAATACTTTATTTGTTCGAACTCGAGTCGGTCGATTGATTTTATTTTCACGATAACACATTTATGTATCTTTGTTGTTACAGATGAAAAACTTGACAGTATTCTGGAGTAATATTATTTCAGGCAGTGAACTGCTATATACAAGTAAGCATGGGCGTAGCCAGGTTTTGATTTAGTGTGGTAGAAAAATATAAATCTAAAGTAGGTACGACAGTTTCAGCAATAATCACATACAGTAACATCTTAACAATGAAAATTTCTTTCATAACCAGCCTAGGCTGAGAGTGTTCTAGCAAAAAGACAACTCAGTCACCCCAGAGATAATATCAACGCCAGCCAGGATAGCCAGGGTGGGGCAAGCGCCCCACTCTGCCCGCCTTGCCTACGCCCATGCAAGTAATTCTACTGTAATACATTATTAAGTCCGCCGAAGTAAAATTATGTTTTATTCTAAATTTTAGAAGCATTTTTAACATGCAAGGTATTTGACTTGATACGGCAGACTTTTTTATACAATTACTTAAATATTTGTCGAAAAGTGAAAAAATTCGAGTCGTTAGTTTAGGAGATTACCTCCAATAAACAAAACTTAAAAATTTACGAATTAACCTATTTATAATATTTGATTAGTGTAGATAGTGTTTATGTGATGGTGTGGTTGAAGACAGTAAACACGTCTTCCCTGAAATAGGAACTGGCTCTCAAACGAGCCTGTCGGAACACACTGTTAGGTGCCTGGTAACAGATTTTCCATTATAATGGTGGTAGCTAGACATCCGAGTACTAGAAAGTACAAGGAATTAAGTGATAAAACAAGTAATTAAGAGAAGACAGAAATGAGGATATCCGTAGACGAACGAAACTTACCGACATAGTCCACTGTATTAGCGAGTTAAAATGGTAACGGGCAGGACACATAGCACGCAGAACAGATGGCCAAAATAGGGCCAAAAGGTTCTCGAATGGAGATCACGGACCAGTAAGCGGAACGTGGGACGTCCACAAATTGGACAGATTACCTAAAAGAGACCAGAGGAAAACGCTAGATGCAGGCCGCTTCCTTTTAGAGATCGATGGGAGAGGCCTATGTCTAGCAGTGGACGTCTTATGGCTGAAATGATGAAGATGAAGTTAAGATGAAATAGAATAGAATAGATGAAGAAGATGTAATAAAAACAGTAATTTCTTATTTTGTTATTTTTTTTTTAAAACATAGTTTGTTTTAAACTATCACGGTTGTTCACTAATGTCAAATGACAATGTCAATGAATGCATATACGGAATATTTACAGTGGTAAGGTTGTGGAATGAGCTCCCAAGACATGACATGTTTACCACGGAAAATGTCCCGTCAATAATCTTTGGAAAACGTAGTTACCTAAAGTTTCTGAAAGAAAGTTTTTAGCAAAACAAACACAAAATGTTGTTTCTAACACTCTTTTTCGTAGGTACAGACAGACTGAATCACAAATAAATAACGTTACAAGTCCCAAACAATCTCATTATAATAAAAGTTTTATGATTTCAGTCTCGTTAAATATGATAAACCACTGAAGTTTTCATTCGAAAATATAAACAGACTAGAATTTTACAATACACGTGCAAAGACTAGAATCCCTCTAACACTTGTTGCCGACATGTTTATTACAAGAACCGACTGAGAACGACTCGTAAAACGGTCCAAGGTTAAGTTTGATTGTTCCTTACAACCCACCACAAAACGTATCCTTCAAGAAATTCTATTTTCAACTTTGCTACAGTAAGATACGACAGCTTTTTGCTTAAAGAGATTTAGCTAAAACTATTGCAAGACTAAAAGCAGTTTGAGGCCAAAGCTTCATTTGTTTTTAATGTGATTCAAATAGGTCGGAGTACAAAAGGATTTGTGAATGGATACTCTCTTTGAAAAGGGCTCGTAAAATTAGTACTTGGAACGATTATATTTAAACCACAAAATTATGCTGTTGTGATACATGAAATAAATCTATGCTAAATTCATAATAAGCCAATTACAAGATGTCATTAATTGGCCTTTATCTATCTAGAAGCATCGAGATACACTACATAATTATAGAGTCACAATCATGCCAAAAAAATGTCCAAACCAAAGCTCAGCACACGCTACTAAGTGCGCAGACTTTTTGGTTAGTTACAAGGTAACCGCGATCCGACTACAACGCCGCGCGATGCCAGAGCTACAATGACGTAGCGGACAACTAACGTTGAACACTATAGAAGTGACATAACGTCAAAATTTGAGTAAATATGGCATTGTGAAGTATATAATTGATACAATGTATGTACAATGACGCTCGGGGGTTTTTTGACTGTTTTTGCTCAGAGATTGTGACTCCGTAGGAATTGTATATCAATGTCTACAAGGGATGATTTATGTGTAGCGTTTGCTATAATTATATCTGTAAAAGTTTTGCAAACGCTACCAAAAAAAAAACAATTCGGGAGCTACATAATTTGTTGTCACATTTTTTGCTTTTCTAGAACGCTACATCGCCCAGTTAGCGATATAGGTAACGCAGTCATGCCTGGAATTTACGCCATCCTCTATACCTCATAGGCAAGAACACATGAGTGATTTCTTAAAATTCAAATGTTACTAAACTCTGTGCATTTTTTTTTTATAACTTGGATGATGTACATATAGGTACATATAGGTTATAGACCGTAACGCTTTTACTGTTGCCATACTTTAACAGGGTCATATTATACTGGTTGCGCGGAAAGGGTATAAGCCAATAGGGATTCATAGTACCGGTAATTATGAACAACTTTTACTATGGGAACAACTCTGAAAATGCAAGTAGATCTTAAATAACAAGTTTTAGATCATGTACTTCGTAGTATACAGGGTTACGAGGAAAGGGTGTACCAAGCCGAAAATTATGGACAAGCTTCGCTATGAAAGCAAACCTAAAATCACGAAAAAAATATCACCTGGTTGATAGAAATCTGTCATTCTCACTCGACAAAATGTATGGAACAGATGATATTTTTTCCTAAACTAATCTTTACAGTTTTATTTATACTAATATACTATACGTACTAGCTGAAACCCGCTACTTCGTACGCGTAGAGCTCGGCCTTCGGCCACGCTACTACAACCCGTTATAGCCTATGTGTTATTCTAATGTATAAGGTATATTATTGTAAACTTTCATTAAAATCCATTCGGTAGTTATTGCGTGAAAGAGGAACAAACATCCATACATACAAACTTTCGCGTTTATAATATTAAGTAGGAAGATTAAGCCGGTTACTCTGACTATAGTTTTAACCGCATTAGGCGACACCACTACGTTAGTTTCCATAATAAAAGTGAGTAGTTATATAGTTACTTAATAAATAATGTAAACAGATATGAATAAGCGCACACCACATAACAAATTACAACAATTTGTTCCAAAACCACTACAAAAAGTCACAGATTAAAAGTTACCAGATGCGCCACATTTGACATCTGCATTTGAATCTGAGAGTTAATGACACCCAAGGCGCAATATACTAAACAGCGAACATTCTAAAATTAAAGAAGCAAATCGTTCAGTCGATATGTTAACGGAAATAGAAGACACATGATCCCGCGGGAAGTCTGAGAAAAAAAACTTAAAGGAGAAACACATGACCTCATTTGTCGCAACTGGGAGAATTATTTATTACTTTTGATACTTCTGTCGGATCGTTGTTTGTCTTTGTGAATATCAAATGTTTAATAAGATGTATGATAGTCATTGT
Source organism: Agriopis marginaria (assembly GCA_932305915.1). Lineage (NCBI taxonomy): Eukaryota > Metazoa > Arthropoda > Insecta > Lepidoptera > Geometridae > Agriopis > Agriopis marginaria. The sequence continues at coordinate 11,762,335 of OW029926.1, read as the reverse complement.
ACCTTGTTTTTGTTCTATACGGTTAGTTATTATAACTTGTTTTTGTAACTTTTTGTACAAGAACATATATATTTTTACTTTTTCTATCAAATTGTACACGGTTACTATCAGAACTATGGTTCTAAACTTAATGAAAATCATTGTACTCATTGTTATGAAAAACTTACCTATTGAACTCAAACTGAACGTAGGTACTGAGCAAATGCTTGCTTTTTATCTTGTAGTTACAATCTGGGTGTCTTCAAGTTGAGAGTGAATAGGTTTCTAGGCAAGCGTGCTCCATCGTAGGCCGCATCATTGCTTAACATCAGGCGAGTTGGCGGTCAAGCGCAAGCCTAATTATAATTAAAAAAAAAACTACTAAATCAAATTTAATGGTATTATTTGTCGAAATTATTTGACATGAATAGTTTAGCTTATCGACGTCTCTGTGATTGAAATTGATAAACGGCACATTTTTCGATTTTTATTCATATATACATAGTTAATACAGTATTATTGGTAACTTAAGGTCTGTCTTGGTAACCATTCATACTAAGTTCCTCGGAATATACGTTCGCCAGATGCGCACATGCACCGAAGTGTCCAAAGTGACTACTAATGACTTTCTGGCGACGATGTAAACATTCGTCGTCACTCACCAGACTCTGTCAAAACCATTACTGCTGGGGTGTTTTGAAAAAAAGTGAACAGAAATGTGTATACTTCGTATAGTAAACGTGCTTACATTTTAAAATGAATATTATGTGTACGAAATACATACCTTATTTACAAAGCGGATATTTCGTTTCCAAATTATGTTCATAAGATTGAACTAGGAAATTAAAAGTACGACTTTTAATGACAGAATTATGGTTTACATTGCTTTGACATTGAAAAAGCGATAAAAAGCCATTGGTATAAGTAAATAGTGGGAAGATACGGGACAAACTTCTTGACGTGGACCGCACAAATCGGGCTCCCGAGCACAATCGACTTCAGTCACAATTGAACTGTCGTTTTGATATCATGTGAATTACTTGTCAAAATTGTGTTTCAATAAAGCAGCTAAAATAACTTCCTGCGTTTTCACAAGGTGCACCAACAGTTCGAAGACAAAAAAAAGTTTCACGGCATTACTTTTCGCTCGTATATACTTGAAAACAATTAACTTAATTTTGTTTAAATGTCACTTCGATGGTCTATTGTAGCGTGTATTGGTTGGTATTGGTTACGTTTACAGTAGACGTTAACGTCACCGCTGACTCGAGCCAAAACAGAGCCATATTCATTGGGTACAATGTTTGGATGTCACGCGTCTTCCCCCTTTTTAAAACAGTCATTGTAAAAAGCTGTTGCATGTGATGTTTTTGATAGCAATGCTTGTAACATTTCAAGAAGAAAAATCATCAAACGGCAAAAAATACGTTCTAAATCTATTTATGTTCGTGCTTTATCACATTTGCATCGCTGAAAACACGCTGTTAATAACGCCGTACACTTAATATAACCGTTTAAATAGATACTTTATCAATATATGCCATAAAATATGTACTAAAAACGCGAATTATTTAAGTATATTAGCTATTCCTGGGTCTACAAAATGATGCAAACTCTCATACTATGTATTCCTACGGTAAAAATATCGTCGTTATTCAACATTGTTACACATAGAAGCCAAATGGCTGCGAACAAAAGAAATGGAGTAACCCGATACGATTCTGTTAAATGTTTACGAACGCTTTATGTTTGGCAAATCAAACACAAATTGAGTAGCGTTCCAAAAAAATACAAGCTACGAGAAAACATCATATAATAAAGCACCAGTACTATTGGGGAACTTATTTAGGCAGCGCATTCCAGAGTTCGTACAATAAAAGTGAAATCAAATCTCTTCGTAAGAATTTTTGGTTTAGGTATGTAATACATTTAAGTTAAATTTCTACTAAATGGTCTGATGTCACTCATCATCATAATTTCAGCCATAGGACGTCCACTGCTGGACATAGGCCTCCCCATCGATCTCCAAAAAGGCTGCTTGGAAGCGGCCTGCATCTAGCGTTTCCCTGCGGTCTCTTTTAGGTCGTCTGTCCATCTTGTGGGTGGACGTTTCACGCTGCACTAACCGGTCCGATGTCACTTAACTTATCAGAAAAAAGTTGACAACCCAAATAGGTGTCACTTATCATAGAAATTTTAGCAAACCTTGGCGTATCTAAGGGTTGTAAATAAGAAAATATTAGATACGAGTATATATAGTTATAGACATGTACGTAGAAAATGCTTTCGATAATTTTTTACTAAGTAGGTAAGTACCTACTTTGATATCATAGGTCTGAAGACTTATATTAGAAATTCCTTACTGGTTTATATTATACTGCCCTAAGAGAAAGGGAGGCAGTAGCAAAATTCAATGCAAACAATAGTATAAAGCCGAAGCGAGATTATAGAAGAATTTGTTTTAAGCCACTTGAGGCACTTGTAAATATTTGGTGAGCTTTCCTTCGGTCTACGGGTAACGTCGTTTCACCTGCCTTCGTGATGTTAACATTAATGTTATTTGTTTATCCGAAAATAGAGACGCCCTTGCTTTTGGGTATTGATTTAGCCAATAAGTACTTAAGGCCCTCTTTTCCGACTTTTAGAAATTGTGGTCATTCTAGTTTATGTGTGTCTACTTCCATAGTTAGCTTAAAATTATAAAAATGGTATCATATCAAAATTGAATGTTTTATCTAGGAAACCCGAAAGACCAAAACACGATTAAGGACATTTAGCTTGATAGAACAAAAAATATGAAATTTACTTTAATTTGACCTTTCTCCCATTTTTTGGATTCATTCAAATATCTATTTAACATTACATTTATTAAACGATGCCCACGATATCTTAATATACTGATTTCATAATTATGGAGAAAACCGCAAAGGTGAATTTTACATAACAGCTATACTTTTAGAAAAATAGGAGAATTACCTCAAAAATAGAGGTAGCGAAACGCACAACTGTATGCAAGCGCCATGGTTTTGCTCCACTAAATGCGACTTTAATACAATATATTAAGCCTTATGTTCATCTGTAGTAATAAACATTGTTTAAAAGTGGGCAAACCTCGTCTTAAAGCTTAGGTTTGATGGAAGCGGAATTAGTTTGGTTAGTAGTTTTTTATACTATGATTCGTTTTATTCATAAACATTACGTTTAATTACAAACGTTCATAGCTACATAACTTTTCAAACTGTAAGGAATAAACAAAACTAAATAATTACTTAACTCAATTAAACCACCATGAACTTTCTAAAATTATAACTAAAATAAGGTTTGTAACGCTGCATGTGTCATGCCATTATTTAATTAAAAATCGTTGAATTTATATTTTATTATAATATAATTTTATTCGTTTGGCAGTCATGTTCTATTTTAGTAACTTTAAATACAGTTAATCCGAATCAAACAACCAAATCAATCAATCATCGTAATTACAACCGGGAAGATGGATTTAAGTTAGCGGCGTCGTGGAATCCCATAGTAAGCAAGTGAAAAAACCGCGGTGTAGGTACTAGGACATTTACCGATACAGTCAGTGTTGTGTGTCGTAGTGAAAACCCTGTGATTTTTCAAGATCAAGTGAGGATAGGAGAACAAAACACCCGCTCTTCTCGCCGGACTCACCCGCATTTTTCAGTCAGCTCATGACCACGGCCATTATAACATGGTCGAAACGTCGAGCGAAAGGTACATATTTTTTACGTAAATTAAATAATACGTGATAAGTCCCGATAAACATTTAGAACATGTTCAAATCACAAAAGTTTAAAAATTACTATCTGAATGTAAAACAAGAAAAGAAGTATTAAATTATGAGGTTTCACGTTTTAATATACGCATCCCCACGTATACATTGAAAGAAAACCCGTCGAAATTTTCTGAAAACTCAATTTATCCTACATAAAGAATAAAATATCTGAATCGTATGTCTCGTCACACTTCAAGCTATGAAAATATAAAGAGATCTTAACCCTTTTTGAGTAAATCCTAGAGGAAATTTATTCTCACTAATGGCATGGAAACGACAACACTCTGCGTGCAAACAATGGATGTATCCACTTTAATCTACATACGAAATTCGTAGATATTTTCTGAGAATAATAAAAGGGTGTCATAGCGTTATTATGTTTTCTTTGATGAAATACGTATTTTGTGATATAAGTGACATTGTTTGAAGATTTTGAACATCTACAAAATATGTATTTTTACTTATACTCAGAAAATGTTACGTTATAAAATATAAAAACACAACTAATACAAATACCTGGCATTATTTGAGAAGTGTAGGTATTTATTCATCAGTCATCCGAAAAAGGGCGAATCAGACCACTACCAATTGGCAGCGTAACCATTAGCTTGTGGCATTACCTTACCTCGTTGAATGGCAATGCTCATACAATGCTTATCCAACTATCTATCTATCTCTACAAGTGTAAGGGGAACACTCTCGAAGCCAAAAGAAGGTAATTGTACTCATCATTATGAACCGCTTTTAGTATGGGACCAACCCTGAAATCGCGAAAAAAAAATCAGCTGTTCCATACATTTTGTCGAGTGTCAATGACCGTTTTCTGTAGAACAGCTGATATTTTTTTCGCGATTTCAGAGCTGGTCCCATAGTAAAAGTTGTTCATAATGATGAGTACAATTACCTTCTTTTGGCTTCGAGAGTGTTCCCCTTACACGCCGTATAAATTAAAATAATTACCTATATAAAAACCATTATCGTGAGTTAGTCTTTAAAAAAATTAACATGGTTTGAACTATTTGAATATATTTTTTGGTGGCTTAGAAATAACATAATATCTAAAATTTGCACAAAAATTTGAAAATTCACATCAATTAAAATAAAATTCATTGTAAAAACTGATAGTGCTTTTTCTTTTAGGATTTTCGTATGAACCATAACTCAAACAGAATATATATTTGTCGTGTCAGCTTGTCTTAAAATAAAGTTTAACATTCAAGAACTCTGGTATCTATAGAAAGACACAACAATCTTTGTTAAAACAATAACAATAAATCAAAATCTATAGAAGTAAAATATGAAAATACCATAAGCGCTCATTGTTCAAGGCTGGCATGTGTTATCAATCAGTCGCCGGCGCTTCAGATCGCTTTATGAGAGTACGGACAGACAGACAGTCGTAAACTCGACGTGATTGGAACCACGTTCGGACTCATTCGAGCGATGAGTGTCGCAGGAAACAGTGACTGAGCTTTAAATAAAATGAATTAGTAACCATTTTTACAAGTTTTTGTATATTTAGCATGCTCGGGGTTTCTCTACGAGATAGAATCAGAAATGAGGAGATCCGTAGATGAACGAAAGTCACCGGCATAGCCCACCAGATTAGCAAGTTGTAGTGGCAGTGGGCAAGGCACATATCACGCAGAACAAGAAAGGTTCTGGAATGGAGACCACGGACTGGTAAGCGCAGCGTAGGACGTCCACACCCACAAGATGGACAGACGACCTAAAAGAGACTGCAGGGGAATTAATTGTTACTAAAACGTTTTTTTTTAAACCAAGCTTTTAAAAATTAGATGCATTGTAATGTCAGAGGATAGAGAGGTTTACTTTCGTATTCATTTCATGGATAAAAAATAGTTTATTGAATCAGACGTTACATTGCGGAAGTTCAACTTCACTGTTTCTTTGCGAATCTCTAGTATATTTCCACTATCCTCAGGGTTTAATGTTATTTTATTTAAATTTAAATTAATTTATATTTATTGTCATAACTGATTTGTTTCACACACAATTTTTTTTTGTTTATAACAATAATTACTAATTGAATCCCACGGTGTTACCCACGATAGTTTTGAGTATGAAATTTATTATGTTGTATTCGTAGACAGCATATTCATACAACTAACAAGCATCTATTAGGCAGCTTATTAATTATCTGAAACTGTTAAAACCGTTTGTGTTTGTCTGAAAAAGCACTATTTCCTACATACTTAGCGACGCGGAAGTTACTTAGATAAATTAAAAATTGAGGTTTTTTAATTGGTATTGCAGCTCCACGGCCTTTATTTATGTAGTAATTATTTTAATATCACTCATGTCATATAAAAATATTCACGCCGAAATCCCTATTATTAAAATGGATAGTAAACAAAACCTTAACTACTGCACAAGTAAATACTACTTCTGTGCGTTAGACGCGCTTGCTTTTAATTAGAGGAAACTTTATATGCAGGGAAAGGAAATAGTGTGGACCGTGACAAATAGGCGGTTATCGGATGTTTTGATGTTGTTGATTATGGCGTGAGACGCTATGAACGATTCGGTAGATTGTAGATTAATCTTAATAATAAATGTAGCTGTAATAATAAAATATCTAATAACAGTTAAGTATTTATAAATAAAATGTAGCTCTTTTAATAATAATAATAACTAGCTGTTGCCTGCAACTTTATACGCGTAGCTATTATTTAAATCTTGACTTCCATTTGCCTCCCTTAGGCAGGCCGCATACGTAGACACTTTTGTGTGTTGTGTCCTTATGTCGGATACAAGCTACCAATGAATATTTGATATGTACATAAACAGTGTGAAATCAGCCACTCTCTGCGCAGAATTTGTGTCCAGGTTCCACACGTTTGCGCAGCGCCTTAATTCTGCCCTATTGCAAAATATATTCTTAGCTGTTTTCTATATCTTTTATTGAATCTACTTGCCAAATTTCAGCTTCATAGGTTATTTATTTTTTATTTTTGTGATGAGACAATAAAATTAGTTTTGTAAATCATCATCATCATCCAGAAGACGTCCACTGCTAAACATAGGCCTCTTTCTTTAACCTCCACACTGAACGACAGCCTGCCATCTGCATCCACTGGATGTCCGCAATTCTCACAATGTCGTCGGTTCATCTAGTGGGCGGTTTACTTACGCTGCGTCTTCTGGTTTGTGGTCTCTATTCAAAAACCTTTCTTCCCCATCGATTATCGGTTCTTCGACCTACCTGTTTATTGGTTTCTGCCTATTGCCATTTCAACTTGCAAATCCTGGCAGCTATGTTAAAGACTGTAGTTTTTTAACAAATATCTTTGTTCCAGACTTTATCGCGCAAAAAAAATCTGATCATAGCTTTCTCCATGCCCGCTGTACGACTCTGCGTTTTTCCAGAAAGCCAGGAGTTAAGGATTATTATGTCTCAGTACCATATGTTATCACTGACAATACACACTGGCTTAAGACTCTTGCCTTTAGGTACTGTGGTATTTCAGAAGAGAAGATTTCACGTAATTTCCTGAACGCTGGCCATCCGAGTTGGATTTTTCGTACAACTTGGTATGTTACATTGGTATAATAACTCCGCGCGTGCACACCGACACTGCGGGGTATGCTCCTTAACTCGCGCCATCAATCTGCTCAACGATCTGATTGATCAGTATCCAGATTTAGATATTTTTTACGCTAAATTTAAGATTATGATGGATGTATGTGTAATTTCCTTAAGTGACAATAATTATAATCTATACTAATATTATAAGGAGGAAAGATTTGATTGTTTGTTTGTTTGCACTGAATAGGATCCGAAACTAGAGAACCGATTTGAAATATTATTTCACTGTTGGGAACTTACACTCTTAGATCAGGTAATGTCGTCATTGGTTACACTATCCCCGGGTGACATAGGCTATATTAAAAAAATAAAAAAAATTAGGGATCCTTACTAAAACTTCAATAATGTAACCCAAGGTGTAAAAAAATAAGACTTACACCCGTGCGAAGCCGGGGTGCGATGCTAGTGTATAATATATTGAAGTATTGTCACGTAACTTCATTTGTTATGCATAACAGAAAATATTTATTTGTATCGTTGTCTTGCTATGCGCTTTGGTTTTGCTGTTTGCTGTATGCAAGCATTAGATCTAAAATAAAATATAATTAACTAGCTGTGCTTGCGACTTTGTACCCGTAGACGTTGTTATATGAAACTTTGTTGAACTTTTATATGAAACCTTTACTGGCTTGCCCCCCGTAATTCAGCCCGATTGCAACATCGTTTCTTAGTGTGAGGTGTATCGTATTAGGCGGTCTTTTTCAAAGTGAATGCACGCACACGGCTGCGTCTTGCTTTACACTGAAAATGAAAAAAAAAAATATGTGAAAATACGTCAGTTTCCATAATATAATTAAGGAATAACTATATCATTTTTTTACCCTTTTTATTTTCAAGTAAGCTGATGTCATAGATTATGCAGAATTGGCAGGATCACAAACCAAAATAAAGAAGTTTTACTTTGTACGTTTTGGCAGGTCAAAGTAAACACTACCTTTCTAATCAAAGTTACCAAAGCCAGCGAAGTGTTGAACTATAAACACTTTGTGAAATAAGACACCGTGCGAACTGAAATTGGTTCACACTATCGTTGGCCTAAACTCACGGCTGAACCAAATTTAATCGCCCAAAGCGCTAGTGCGAATAATGGCTGCGACAAATTTTCCATCCCGCTGAACATTTTCCTCTGAATGAACCTACACAATCGATGGTATCGCTGCAAAATTGCACACAATTAAGTGACATTCTAAATATAGAGAACCACGCGGTGACGTGATAGTCGCTTGCACTCAACCCTTTGAATGTTCCATTCGTAGCCTAAAACTTTGACACGACAATTTCACCTCTATCCCACTCAACTTTGAAATCACATTTGAATAACTATGCTCATAAATATGGGCTGTTATTGAATGAAAAATAAGAACTGATGAAGTGAAACAGTTACACATCTGCCTTTCGACGATTGATTCGTAATGATGATTGCTATGGTTTGAAAGACGGCGCGGAAAGCTTTGCCGTGTTATACCAATGTTTTGACGTTAATAATACGGCATCCGTAGCTCCGTAGCAAGGAGGCGACTTATTACTGACAGCATAATTCAGCCACCTGACATGTGGAGAGAACCGGTGGTTATCTTTTTGCGGTATCGCGGAAAAGAAGTAATCGCAAGTGTAAGGGTTTTAATCTACTTGGGTTTCAAGAAGGAAACTGTAATCGATCTCAGTTGCTTTTCTGTTTACACAGCCAGTTAAAAAAAATTGTAACTGCACATATTATTTTGATAATATAATAACGTATTTATCATGTTCTCTATATAATAACTATTCTATATATAATAACGTAGTTATCATGTTCTCTAGTTTAGAAATAATCTATGGTAGGTTTTTACCTAAGTATACGTAATATTTTTTATTTATCTGTTCCAACAAATTTTGTATGGTACATTATGAAATTCTTGGTGATTATTTTATACTATTATATTTAGTCATATTAACGTTAGCATATAATGGTTGTTATATTGTATGCAATGTAAATGTTTCGTCATCTCTTACTGTTGAGATTTCGGTTATTATTGGTACCTTCCTCAGTACCTCATGGCCTCTTCTCAACTATATTCATCAGTTCTGCATGCGTAGTTACCTACATCATCTTACATTTATATATCTAAATTATCAACCTAAAAGATCGACTATTACTATTTGATTGATTTGAAGACCTAAAAGAGAGCGCAGGGAAACGCTGGATGCAGGCCGCTTCCAACTGACCCTTTTGGATATCGATGGGGCAGGCTTATGTCCTGCAGTGGAAGTCCTATGTCCTATGGCTGTAACGATGGTGATGATAAATAAATAAACAACTAAACAACAACAAATGATGATCTGATTCATCTAAAAAAAACGAAAGAAGTTAAAATAAGAAGAAAATTTAATTATTTAAAAAAATCTTGCTTATTTCCATATTACAAAAGTCTAAAGGTTCAAATATAATATTTCTCAAAAATGCTGGTCTTGGTGGATCTTGACCATAATATTTCGAAATTGGTTTATCCGCCTTTTACTTTAGTGAATGGCATGTGCAGAAATTTTAAACTGACTTTATTATGAGTTTGATTCAAAGATATACAACTCCTTTGAGATCGTATTGGAAACAGATTGCTTTATAATTTAAATCTGTTCTCATTAATTACAATAATAGTTTATTCAATAAAAATTACAAGTAAAATAAAAACTATTTTAAATTTAAATTTATAACTAAAACTAATCTAAAACTAAAATTAATCTAAAACTAATAAATTATATGCTTATTTTTGTTATGACAATTGTTTTTTTAAAGTAATATTGTGCAGATCTCAAATAATTCCAATAACTACACTCAAAATTTGAGAATACATTTTGTAAATTTATCAAAACATTTTGTGGTATAGTTTAATGCGCTCAATGTTTAAGCACATTTCGATTTCACTGCTTCAAAATTCTGTGGCAAAACGTTTGACAAATATGTATTCAAATAAAGCAATTTGTCATCCGCACTGACATTGTTTGAAAACATTAAGTCGGTGAATATAATAATCTACCCGACAAGATTTCCAAGTCGGTAATTCCCAATATGATTTGTCCCGCAGCTATGCTCAAGTTTCAGCCGATATTTGTTTTGAGACTGCTGTTATTAAGTCTTTTGAGGCTGTAATTTTATAGTAAAAAAATATGTTAAAATACTGTAAAAGTAGTTGTATCAAGTGTATTAAATATGAAATTTGAACTAACTTTTCTGCTCAAAATGGTTCAGAAATTGTTTGTATTTTTTTCGGTTACAAATATTTAGACGGATTATTAATGTAATATTTTGGCAGCAATGTAGCAAAATCAAAACGGACACTACCAACAATAAAGTACAGCACGCGTAAAGATGCAACAAAGTATTGTTTCTTCTAACAATAGCATTAGCCACCCTCAAAGCTTTGCTAATCTTTCTTAATTTGGACATCTCTTACAGTCTCACACTGAGGTTTTGCCGTTCCAAACAAAATAATACATCCTGCGTTCGGCAGTAAATAAAAAGATTACGTAAGGAGGTTGGACAAGCCTACTTTCTCCCATGTACCTTTTTTATCCTTACAGACAATAGCAGACTTAAGTTCGGCATCGTCTTCATTGCAGTAAGAAGGCCGGTATTTATTCCCAAAACGACCTAAAGTAGATAAGCTTCTACGAGAAAAAAAATCCCTTTTAGATTTATCGGTAATCCCTTTTGTTTTTTGCTTTTATTGTTTCTCCTGTACTGTAATGAATTAGGCTTCGCGTATTATTTGCTTAGGGTCATTCTGTTTACATTGGAGCGCTGCATATCCCATCATTGGGGTGAGTAGGGTTAGTTGAATCAATGCTATGGGCGTTTCACAAAGGGGATTTCTAGATTTATCGTCCTTTGTTTTACTACCATTATTTGGATTTCAACCAGCGTAGAAAACTAGCTTCCTTTGTTCGAAAATTTCATCAACCGAATCTCGTTATGGACGACTTTGATGTAAAGGAAAAACTTTTTTATTATTTGGGGAAAGAAAAAGCTATGTTAACATTCCACACGATGTTTGCGACCATTTTGATCACTAACAAGACGATTCCCGGAAGCTATAATACTTTGTTACTTTGTGAAATTAGGTTGTTATTTCTCACATAAATTGTTTGAAGAGTTTTAATTAGGACGTTTTAATACATCAATGGTGTTATGAAAAATAGTGTCATCATCATCAACGTCGTAATATCTATTTGAATTAATTTTGATGTCGATGTGTATACTTCAAAATGTAGATCAATTATGGTTATTTATGGGTCATTGGTAGAGGAATCTGTATGCTCTCACGTTAGCGGCACAAGCATCAAAATGTCCATGGATTCTGGAGCCATTAGCCAAAAATAGAAAACAGTACGTAAACTTTCTTTTTATCTCCCTCGTCACGCTTGCGTTATTTTTCACACAAAGAGTTCCGATGTATTCGTAGTTTCTCCTTGTTGCCAAACTGCCGAGTTTCGAAATGCTTCCAGATCTTGCTTGTAGACATGACAACAAAACCACTACCTACCTACCTGGATTTGATTATATTCGTTTTAGCGAAGGCAATGTGTTCAAAATATTGTATGGTTAATCTATACCAATATTATAAAGAGGAAAGATTTGATTGTTTGTTTGTTTGCATTGAATAGGCTCCGAAACTACTTGAAAAATTCTGTCACTGCTGGGAAGCTACACTATCCCCGGGTGGCATAGGCTATTAATTATATAAAAAAAATAGGGATCCTTACTAAAACACCAATAATTTAACCCAATGCTTAAAAAAATAAGACTCACACCCGTGCTAAGCCGGGATGCGTTGCTAGTTAATTAATATATGGTACCAGAAAATAAAATAATAATATTTAATTAAATCCTGAATTATTTACTTATAGTATTAGATTTATAGGATCATGTTTGAATAAAATAAAAAAAGATTTAAAAGTACCTCAGTCACCTATTGAGTAACATTTACAACAACCTCGATGGGTTTAGTCAGTAAAGCCTTTTATACATGACGCTGACATAACCATTGCCAAGTTGATTATTGTTTTTGAAGTATACCATTGTCATAATTATGCAATTGTCATAACAAAGCTCTTACAAGAGTTAGCTGTAAAAGCTATTCTAGCCATGATACCTAGGTAGTAGGTATCATGATTCTAGCGCAGCTTTGACAGTTATCGACTCGATTGACAGAATATGCACGTCTCTCTTGTTCTAGTAAATGAGGCGTTTAACCAAGCTCAGATACTGTTCAGTATATTAGCTTGTGCCATTAGGCCGGCAATTCTACGAATTTACACAGCTGACACGTCTAATGAGGTGAATACGTTTGGGCCCGTGTTATGGAATGCAATGTTGCGCCATTTGGGCCAAGCAAGCAGAATTAAGCGTACTCATTAAAGGTGCTTTGACGGAAATTAATGAGTTTGGTACAGGTAGATAAACGTGGTTGATGAAAATAAAACATCTTTTAAGAAATTAAAACATAAGCCGGTTTGATGATTCTTGAGATTGTGCATCTGAATGTTTGCTACAAAACATTTTAATTTGGAACTTAATTTGACAGGTGTATATGTAATACTCAGTACGAGGTTTCAAATATCAAACTCATAAGTGACTCAAATACAATAAATACATAGGGAACAGTTTATATAGACTACTGTGGATTAAATTAGATCATATTGGTTTATTTTTAACCCCCGAGTCAGATTTTTTTATGTGTGACTGTACGTGGCATCGTAGCTCTCAAACGGCGGAACCAATTGTGATTTAGTTTACTTTTGTTTGAAAAATTACGAGTGATAAATCTAGAGTGTTCATAGCTATGATTCAAGAAAATCTGTTCAGTTTCAGATTTTTTATTGCTTCCATACAGAAGGTGGTAAGAATATTAAAATTGGCAAGTACTTAGTCTTATTATGGACTATGTCGGGCTCAACACAGTAAGAGTGACATCGCTGTTTGAAGATTATCAGCTCTTCTATCGGGTGAATTTAAAAACATTTGATTTATACTAGTTATATTTTAGTTTGTATAATGATTGATATTTTTTAAATGAGCAAGTGCCTTTATTAACTGAACAAAATACAAGCTAAAACTAAAACTACAAATACAGTTAGACTGCCCATAGACCGTTGAAGGTCTAAAGACAATCCAAATGCTCAAGCCCACTACCAGTTGGCAGCGTACCCAGCATGCTGGCGGCATTACCACGTTGAATGACAATGCTTTTGCTTGATTGATATTGATTTGTAGTTTTCGATTTTTCTTTTTTCCAACATGACTGTGTTCAATGGATTTTTAGTTGTCCTTAATAAAATATTTTGAATTTGAATTAGATTTACTTTTGTATCAATAAAATATATACGTACTTATATACTAAAAGTTTTAAAGTTTTTGCATAACTGATTATGTGTAACTTAATAATTTTAATGTAATTTATAAGAGTTGCTAGAATTTTGTAAGTAGCAATTGCCCGCCTGGAAACTTGGCGCATTCCCCGTCTGTCTTTATGATATCTTTGTAATTAGACAAGAGAGAATAAATTCATTTATTTTCCCTCTTTGTGTCCAAACAGTTTTGTCATGTTCAATTTCTTGGACACACGTCTCGGCCAATTATTGTGAACCTAGCTGCGCCTCGCAATTTTTCGTTTTCTGGTATTTTCAAGACGTAAAAAGTATTATATATGCCTACTTTTACTATGCGTCTATCTTGTGATAACATTTTTATCAATATCGGTTCAGGTTCATCGTGTAAAGGTAATAAACCGACATACTACATAGTACCATAAAGAGGCAAATTTACTACTGTTGTATTTAAAATGTGAATATGTGTTGTATTGGGCATGCGAGTATTTTCAAAAATTGTTCTGCTATGTCTTTACGTATTGAAATTACCAAAACTTGGCCTCTTGGAAAAACTCAAAGTCACACAGCGGGCAATGGAGAGAGCTATGCTCGGAGAGCTAGTTTCTTTGCTTTGTTAAACCAATCCATTGAAGATCAGAATTTTTCAAAAGATACTACAACACACTTTAACGACAGCAATACCTCAATGAGTAAAAATTACGAAATGCTTCATCTTAAATTAGAAATTGAAGAGCTGACCAACCAACTAATTAAAGCTAAAGAAGAAATTAATAAATTACACACAGAAAACTTAGCGTTGAAAGAATCTCTTACCTTGAATGAAACTACTCCAAGAAAAAATGCCAAGAAATCATCAAAAGTAGATAATAAAACTACAATAACTACCACTGCTACAAACAAACTTCCTTTGACACCTCTACGTACGAGTCGCGAAATGGACGAATCAAGACAGAACCAACAAAAAACAGCTTCGGGTAAAGTACAAATTACTACAATGGATCTGCAACGGACAAAAGAAAGGCGAGCAACGAAGGAAAGAAGTGATATATCTGAACCATCCCGACCATTACAGACTTCAAATAAAAATAATAAAAAACAAAATAAGCAAAATGTTACAACATCAGCTGCTGAACCTGTAAAATGTAACACATATAATAAAACAGAGACAAGTCAGAACTCAGATAAAAGACATAAAATAGTGATAATTGGTGATCAAACATGCAAGAATTTAGCATCACAAATGATAAACTTGCGATCTTATCACAAAAATGCAAGAAATTACAGTATCATTAACTTCACTCACTCTGGAGCACCAGGAGAGTACATACTGCCAAAGACAGATTTTGATAAACTAAATCTACAAGAAAACGACTGGATGGTAATAAGCGTAGGATCAAATGATACAAACCCTACTAAACTACTGCAAGAAATGTCAACAATGCTGAAATCATTAGAGTGTCAAAATGTAATTATAGTAGGAATATTGTATAACCGGTACTTAAATGAGCATATACTAAATTCACATTTCAAAAACATGATTAGAAAATTTAAAAATTGCAAATACCTAGAAATTGTTTCACCACCAAACTTTAGGAAAGCTCCGAAAAACTCGTATTACATGGCGAGATTAATAAACAATCAAATAAATACAGATGATTATGCTGTGTCATATCTAGACGAAAATATAACACGCTCCATGGGACATAAAATTCAAAACAAAACTAAACCTGGAACTATACCTTACTATTTTGAAAAAATTTGTAAAACTACGACAAACAAAAATAAATCTGAAAAAACTGTGTATAATAAACATACTTGCAGACCAGGGACTATACCTTTTTATTTTAAAAAGCAACACGACAACACATTGAACAACCACTCTACCTCCAAACCAACTGAAAATGAAAATCAGTTTTTTCGTAACTAACGATAATGATAATAAAAATTCATTTAATATAATGCACACAAATATACGCAGTATGAGATATAAAGTTGATGATATAGAACTACTTAATAGGGAACATAAACCTCATGTATGCTGCTTTACGGAGACACATTTACGTGACAACGAAGCAGATACATTACAAATTGATGGATACAAAAAAGCAGCCCACTTTTCAAGGAAAAAAAAATTACAGGGTGGAGTTTGTGTATATGTTAAAAATTCTATTAATTACAAAAAACTTGATTGGGTAACTGAAATGTCAATTGAAAGTCATTTTGAATGTTGTGGAATACTGCTGCCTGAATTAAATGCAATTATAATATGCAATTACAGGGCTCCAAATAGCAACTTCAACCTCTACATTCAAACTCTCGAAACGCTACTACACAAACTAACTGTCAGGGCTAGACATAATAAGAAAAAAGTTTTCATATTGGGGGACTTTAATATAAACTTACTAGAACAAAACAAAATGAGCGAAACATTTAAAAACACTTTGACTTCATTCAAAATGCATCCTGCCATTGCAGAACCTACAAGGATTACACCTCATTCTCAAACGTGCATTGATAATATTCTGACTAACATTAAACAATATAAAACTGAAATTATTCACTTACAAAGAGAGATGACAGATCACACATCACAAAAAATTCAAATACAAACAAATCTTAGCTTTAATGAAAATTATTGGTTTGAAGAAAAAAGGAATATAGACACAAATCTTCATATATTTATTAATTATATATCCAAACTTAGTTTTTCGCAAGTTTATGATCAAACTGATGTCAACAAAGCTTATGCTGAATTTATAGGATTATTTACCCTTATATTTAATTTAAGCATACCTTTACAAAAGGTAAAAATATATCATAGGAAGAAGCCAAATTGGAAAACTACAGGTATTGCGATATCCAGTAAAAGAAAAAAAGAATTATATTTAAAAACATGTACACACAATACTGAAGACAACGTAAATAAATACAAAAAGTACTCGAGAACATTAAAACGAGTAATACGGTTCTCAAAAAAGGCTACCAACATAAAGTACATAAAGAGAAGTACGAATCAAACAAAAGCTACTTGGGGTATTATAAAACAATATACGTGTCCTGTCAACAACATACATACTAGTATAGATTATTTAAAAATAGATAATGAACATGTTACCAATCAATTGCTGATATCTGAAAAAATAAACCACCACTTTATTAATATAAATCAAGTTTCAAACTTTAACGCTCCTATAAATAAATATAGTAATAAAAACCTAACTCAATCAAATCCCAAAACAATCTTTTTGTCTCCAGTAGACAGAATAGAAATTATAAATATTGTTAAAAAACTTAAAAGTAAGAAGTCTGCTGGACATGATAATATTTCAATGCAATTAATTAAAAGCTGCATTGACTTTATTGTCGATCCTCTCGTCCACATTATCAACCTTTCTCTCTCTACTGGATGTTTTCCCGATGAACTAAAACGGGCTTTAATAATACCTATACATAAAAAAGGACAAAAAAATGATAAAAATAATTATAGACCTATAGCACTCCTGCCATGTTTTTCTAAAATATTTGAAAGAGCAATATACAATAGATTGTACTCGTTTCTTAACAAAAATAATATCCTCAATAAAAATCAGTTCGGTTTTCAAAAAGGCAAAAACACATCTCTAGCAATATTTAAAATGCTCAAGCAGGTCTGGGATGACTTAAATATAAAAAAACCAGGGGTGGCATTATTTTTAGATTTGTCTAAAGCTTTTGATTGTGTGGTACACCAAACGTTACTTAACAAACTAGAACATGTTGGCATTAGAGGCCAAGCTCTTAAACTGATTGAATCATATCTGAAAAACCGAACCCAAGCCGTATCTCTAAAAACTTACGATAACGACACAAAAACAGTTCACCAAGTCTTATCAAAATTTATAAATATATTGTTAGGAGTGCCACAAGGTAGCATATTAGGACCACTTTTATTCCTAATATACATAAATGAATTACCCTTAGTTACAAAGCATCTAAGTATTATGTTTGCTGACGATGCGACAGTATACATTCCACAAAATGCTCAATCCGAAAAAGAATTTGAATTAGAAATAAACAATACCCTAAAAAATATTGTAAATTGGCTGGAAAATATAAACTTAAAGGTAAATATAGATAAAACTAAATTAATGCACTTTAAAAACTACAAACAAAAATCTCTGCAGCTAAATATTGAAAATAAAGGTAATAAAGTCGATTTAGTCAAAGAAACACATTTTTTGGGGGTAATTTTAGACACTAACTTAAACTGGAAACAACATATACATAAAATTAATATCAAACTGTCTCAGTATTGCTATGCTCTATCAATAATTAAAGATGCTACTTCAAAAGCTATTGCTACAAACGCCTACTATGGCAATGTATATCCTCACTTGAGTTATGGCATAATATTTTGGGGGAACTCAGTTGAAGTAAAATCAACTTTTCTTTTACAGAAGAAATGCCTCCGTATTATTTATAATCTACAAAGTACTGATACTTTACGAAATGTATTTAAAGAAAATAGCTTCCTCACCGTTACAGGAATTTATATATTAGAATTATGTTTATTTATAAAGAATAATGGAACTTATTTCTATAATATTAACTCAAGTCGTGCAGACATATTGCGTTGTAAACAAAAGTACAACATATGCATACGTCAAGTAAACAATTCCATGTTCTACAATAGTTCCTTCCACACTGCCATTAAAATTTTTAATCATTTGCCTACAGAATTAAAGTCATTAGATATAACACAGTTTAAAAAAAAAACTAAAAACTTGGCTAATAGTAAAAACGTATTATAGTCTCAAAGAATACTTCGATGATAATTAAATATTTATTGAATATAACTAATTAAGCCAAGCGTCATTGTAAATACTTACTTTTATTTATAATTAATATTTAGTTTTATGAGTAATGTGTAGTGTAAACACTTTATGTGTACCTAATTATTATTTAGTTTTTAGTTAGTTTTAAACATAAAAATTGCACGCCCGAAATGGGTAATCTGTTGATACTCTAGTTAATAAGAACATCTTTTGTACACAGTTATTGCAATAAATTTATTCTGATTCTGATTCTGATTCTGATAGAATCCGAAACGTGGGTATTCGTCAAAGAACCAAGTCACCGACATAGGTGCAAAAATTTGCAAGTTGAAGTGACAATAGGCAGGACACATCGCTCGAATAACCGATAACCAATGGGAAAGAAAGGTTCTTTGAGTAGAGACCACGAACTGGAAGACGCAGCGTAGGTAGGCCTCCCACTAGATGGACCGACGACATTGCGATAGTCGCCGGCATCTAGTGGATGCAAAAGGCAGGTTGTCGTTCAGTGTGGAGGTTAAAGGGGGAGGCCTATGTTCAGCAGTGGACATCTTCTGGCTGATGATGATGATGATGAGGCACACTTGCATTGCTTGTAACCAGCATAACATACAACACCATACAGCATAATTTTGAGGTCAAAATTTTTAACATCGTAGCACATGGTCTACTTCTTTTTATCTTCTTCTTTTTTTTGTAATAGATTGGTTTGCGCTTTGGCGCCATCTTGCCTGATGTTAAGCAATGATGCGGTCTACGATGGAGCACGCTTGCCTAGAAAAAAAACGATTCACTCACGACTTGAAGACACGCAGATTTTAACTAACGGAGACACCCATTCAGGCAGTGAATTCCACAGACTAGCAGTTCGCGATGTGGAATCAAATATTCCGGAAAATATATCGATAGTTTTAGGAAATGAAACGCGCCGAAAGACAATCTTGCTCTGCCCTGATCAAAAGTTAGGGCTGGCAATTATAGTATAATATGGCGAGACAATTACTACATATGGATATCAATCAGATAATTGACCAAGCTAAAAATAAACCAGTTCAATATTAACTTTTTAAATTGATTCCACAATAGACGACAGTATCGTATCGAAATTATAATTACGCTTGATAATTATTTTGGTTGAATTCAATTCAATATAACCGTAATTTAGTTAGTGGCTCGGATTGAACAAATTCACGGTTATTTGGGGCTGTTGATTGATTTTGTGATAATGGTAGAAGGCTCTTTGATCATGTCAAGGGCCGAATTACGGTTCATTATAGTTTTATTGGCTTTACCATCCAATGTTATAAGCAGGTGATCTTTTGGTTAGTGAAGACGGGTTTGAAAGTATCATAGTTCTTTTTTTAGTTGTAGATTTGGCATATTTTTTGCTGACAATTATTCGAATTAGGTTACTAAAGGAAAACAAAAATTATTTTGCCTATGGGACACACCCGAAAAGGCATATAGAACATAGGTTAACTTTTGCTCCAGGTGAGATTACACTTATATTTTTTTTTAAATAAATAATAGGCATGTGTTTGACCACCATCACGCCTGATGTTAAACGATGATGCGGTCTACGTTGGAGCACGCTTACCTAGAAGAAGCCGATTTATTCGAGTGGCTCTACTGTATAAAAAATACTTTCACCGATGCTGACTCGTGACTCAAAAAATATAAATGAAAACATATTATACTTACTTCAGTTTTGTTTTTTCGTAAACAAAACTGAATAATTAAATACATACCAGAAAAATATATCAGTTTGCCCTGATAAGATGCATTCACAGGATTACGCGGAAAGACTGTACTAAGCCGAAAGGGTTCCATTATCCCTATTTCCATTATACCGATCATAATGAACAACTTCTAAAAACTATAACTTAACTTTTTTTAAATTTAACTGGAAGCAAACCTGAAATCACGAAAAATAGAAACTGTTCCATAGAAAACGGTAAACATGTATTGTGTCGACAAAATGTATGGAACAGCTGAACTTTTTTCAATATTTTAGGGTTGCTCCTATCATATATTTTTTTATAATGATGCCTATAACAAATCTCCTGACTCTATAGGTATTGAATCTCGATGTATTTACCCAATAAAGTCTTTAGGTTCAATGATGTCACCTCAGTTACTACCAAAGAAATGCAATTACCTAGTCCTAGGCTGTCGTCACTCCTATCAGCGTGATAGCACAGCTGCCCTACTTTTGTACTCATTGCAGTTTGTGTTAAGATTTATGAGATACGAGAAGGTTTGACATGTTTGCATTGTTCCATTGATAAGTTTAACTGGCATTTTGTGCCAATAGCAATTTTTCAGGTTTTTGCCTTCTACTTATCTATACTAATATTATAATGAGGAAAGATTTGTTTGTTTGTACGTTTATTTGTTTGTTTGCATTGAATAGGTTCCGAAACCACTGAACCGATTTGAAAAATTATTTCACTGTTGGGAAGCTACATTATCTCCGGGTAACATATGCTATATTATATTTAAAAAAAAAATAGGAGTCCTTACTAAAACTCCAATAATGTAACCCAAGGTGTAAAAAAATAAGATTTACAATTTTAACTTTGCGTGTTTGACAGTTCTAAGACAGGACAACGTCTGTCAGGTAAACTAGTACAAAATAAATTGCGTAGCTAAATGTTTTCTCAGCCTCCAGTTTTCGAAAATGTTGCGTTGCAGTTAAAAACTATATTTTTAAATCATCAAAGATTTACATTTCTTGCCTTTTTATGATAATAATTTCGAATAGTAATACTTTTTTATTTGAATAAGACATACCTTAAGAGTGGTCTATTTTTTTTTTCAATATCCAACTGCTAGTTGCGAAAATATGCTGCAAATAATTTCAACTCGAATTCGATTATATTAATATTAAAAAAATAAAAAACCTTTTCAAAGATTATTATGAAATGATTACGAACCAGAACAACCTTACACCAAACAAATTTCACATCAGAGATATCAAATTTAAACAAACTGGTTTAACTTACTTTTTTTTACTTGATCCACTAACTAAACCAATGTGATGTCACAAAGGGTGATATCACCGTAGCTTTATGAAACTGTGCTAGATTAGTAATGGATAGTTTACTGCTGAAAGGCTATCGATGTTACTTATATATAACCACTTGGTTTTTCATGCTGCTATAAAGATTGCGATGTTATAAAAGTGTATAGAATTGTAAGTGCGCCACAAAAATGTGTGTGCGTTGAATTTTATGAAAGTGTTACGATGGATTCATGTTTAGATGTTTTCAAACTTTTTTATGCCATTGGTGGCAAATAAGCTAACGGACCGCCTGATGGTAAACGATCATCGTAGACTATACACCTGCAGGCCTAGCACGGGCCGTGGACATATTGTCTTTCCACCGTTTGTATCCCGCGAGAAAAAGACAAACGTATCCATATTCTAGCTTTGTCGCGTCTAGGCGTGGATAAAAACAGTGGAAAGACTATTTATCCACAGCCCATGCTAGGCCTGCAGGGGCTACACATATATGTTGGTGACTGACCTATAACTGACTTTATTAAAAACCCTTATGGAAAACCTCAAAAATATACATGGTACTCGGACATAACTCAAGCTAAACTGAGACCAAAGAGATTTTTTTTTATAAACCAAAATTAAAAAGCTCATATTTTTGTAAACGATAGAGGAAAGTAAAACGGTATAGCGAATTGCGTAATGAATTAAAAAATTACATTTGCATTTTTTTATTTCAGCTCAATCGGTTGAGGATACATACATACATACATACATTATCAGCCATTAAATGTCCACTGCTGAACAAGGCCTCCCTCTTAGAGAGGGGTGTTGCCGTAATCCCCACGCTTGGCAGGCGGCTTGGAGATCGCAGTACGTTCACCGTGTACTAACAGGACGCTGCTGCCCATCCTCCGGTGGTTCTGGTCGCAGTTTTAGGACATACCCGGGTCCGGTTGAGGATAACTGGTCTGAAAATCAGTTATAAAATTTGTTTTTAAATGTTTATCGGGACTTATCACGTATTATTTAATTTAGGTAAAAAATATGTACCTTTCGCTCGACGTTTCGACCATGTTACAATGGCCGTGGTCACGAGCTGACTGAAAACTGCGGATGAGTCCGGCGAGAAGAGCGGGTGTTTTGTTCTCCTACCCTCACTTGATTTTGAAAAATCGCAGTGAGGGGGAATCCAGTTGTAAGATTGTCCCACACATACACAATTACACTCTAACAGGGGAAGTAAAATAAAACCTTGTAAAAATCAATTTTGTTAACCCTATTTCCATCATCAAAATATTTTACTGTCCCACTTGTTAGAGCGAGCATCGTTTCTGATCCGTTCACATCCCGCATGCAAATTCAAGCTCGATAGCGGTGTTATTTGCTTGCAAAGTTAAAATGGCTTTTGCGGAGGTTTCTAGAAAAACCAGGAAGAGTTAAATCCCTATTGGTGTGGACTTCACGTGACGCAATTTTATTGGTGTTTTGATGAAAAAGCTGCGGATAATTTGAATAAGAGGATTTTTTAAATTATTGTTATTTTGTAGATTTATCATCGTAGGTAATGACTGCAGCGGAAAGTAACGGAAAAAAACCGTCCTCTCTCTCTGAGAGAAAGATTGTATCCCAGCAGTGCCAACATAAATGGCTGATATTTTTTATTATCTTAGAAAAACTAACGGTCTTAATTAACAGAGTTAATAATTAATTAGATACAAAGGGGCCATTTAAAAGTTCCTACTTATAAAAAACAGACACCAACTTTTTGGTACTTAGGCTTTTTTAAACTTTTAGCCATATTTCGCAATTATATAAAAAGTTATGTTATTAAATGAAAAAAAATCATCCCCATTTCACATCTATCAAAGTGATCCTTATTTCACACCTACTAAAATGATCCCTAAAATGCAAAACTATATATTTTTATACTTTTAAAATTGATATCTATACCAAAACTGTAACTTTGCAAAGTTTCATGCAAACACTGTTTATCTCTAACTTTAGAAGTTAGAAGGTTCTAAAGAATTAGGACGGACGGACAGAATGAACTTATAAGGGTTCCTTGTAGTACAACGGAACCCTAAAACAATGAAAGAAAACATTTCCCACTACAGAGAAAGCCCTTTAAATTTTCCATTCGATTCTATTTCCTGAAATGGACAATTGAACAACTCTTGAATTTTTCCCGAGCTCATAAAAATCCAGAACAGTAGCTGGCTATTCATTTGCATTCAGACCATTCGTCGTTTAGTATTCAAACCACACTCAATTAAAAGAATGAAGAAAAAATCTTACTTTTTTAACTGGGTAAAATAATGGGCAGACCCTTTGCCTGATAGCATGAAAGCCTTACACAGGCAGCTAAAATACTTATTTTTATTAGTGCACTCGCTTTTGCCGGTGTAATTTCGCACTTCTTTCTCAGGAAATCAAAGTAGTTTCCGTGAAAAGGACACGTTGTACTCTATACGAAACACCTTTCAGTTGATTGGAATCTTGGATTGTGTTAGGAGCATTATACATACATATTATTACACTATAGTATGTATATATTATAATTATACTATAGTATGTATTGTGTAGTATTGTGTAGGTAGGTATTTAATGAATTATTTTTTCTATGGACAGCACAGTTTTCTCAAAAATTTCGGGGTAGATTTTTTGAACAGAAAACTTTCTTAGGCACGTTGGGCACTTTTTGGGACGGGGAAAAGCACTGAACTCAGGTGACCGTCACGCTTAGATACTCGTTAGGGTAAAGTTGACACGAGTCGGCTAAGGGAGGGAGAGATATATAGTCAACCTTGATGAAGTTTTCACTTCTGTCGTATGGTCTTAAGCACACACTTCTATATAGAATACTAGTGGTCCGCCCCAGCTTCGCACGGGTATAGATTATAGTCTGTGTCACACGGGGATAGTGTAGCTTCCCGTTAGTGAAAGAATTTTTCAAATCGGTTCAGTAGTTTCGGAGCCTATTCAATGTAAACAAACAAACAATCAAATCTTTCCTCTTTATAATATTAGTATAGATAATTATTTACGTTTGGCCACCATCTAGCCAGATGATGCGGCCGAGGATGGAACACGTTGATCTAGAAGAAATCTATTCAATCTAGCCTTGAAGATTGTAGATGTAGTTTCAGTAAACAAGGAGAACGTCAAGGAGTTCCATTCTTGGGCAGTACGTATCATAAATGCCGACCCAAATCTTAAGTACGAGTCTTTGGAATTTACACGAGAAAGAGGTTGTAGAGTATACTAGTCATTCTACTTGCCCTGTAGTAAAAGGAGGAGGGTGGAATAAGGTCATGAAGCTCTTGCGTACACTGGCCGAAATGTATCCGATAGAAAATAGCCAAGCAAGCTACTTTACGGTGGTGCTCGAGGCTTTGCAATTTAAAACTTTGAACTTAAAAACCTTACCAAAACCAGTAAAATTTATTCCTAATTAAAAATATAATGTGTCGTCTCTCTTGCTTTACTACAAAATTTTCCGAGTAAGTCCCTGTTTTTTTCTATTGCATTTGAATTGTTTCTTCTTCCACGTATTTGAACCTTAATTACAGCTGGTACTTACGAAAAGTATTTTCGGGAAAAGAAAAATATTTTTGTTCAAAAATTTCTTTCATCAACATCATCATCATTTCAGCCATAGGACGTCCACTGCTGGACATAGGCCTCCCCCATCAATTTCCAAAAGGGCCGGTTGGAAGCGGCCTGCATCCAGCGTTTCCCTGCGGAAATATCTTTACTACAAAATTATTGCAAAATTAAAATGTTGTATTCAATTTTATATGACGTATTTTTACGCACGTCAATTTCCGTACTTTTTCTTCTCATCTAAGTAATAAACCAGTAATTCCAATGTCCGTGAGCATTGACCGAAACAGAATGACAAAAGTTAGTTGCCTAGTCAGCGAGCCAGCGGTCGTTATTTCGAACTTCCTATACGGTTTCCCAAAGCGCACGCAAATAATATGCAACCAGCAGCTTTTCTGAACAGAAACTATTAGTTTCTAAATCCAAGACTAAGTTTTATGCTTACGACTGCTATTATTTAATAGGATATCGGTATTTTACGTAAAAAGTATCTACAAAATCAAATCGGTACTAAATTGAATGAAGTTCATTGTGCTGTCATTATTTTTAACTGGAACAACTTCGTGACGCATCATACACTCCCCGCTGACGTCCTTCTTGCTGTTGCTGTCTATCAGATTTTCCCAATCAACTCTACTTTTCAATTATTGCTTTTCCATTCATAATCAGCCTTTTAACAGTCCACTGCTGGACTTTTAGCCTACCCTCGAAAGGGTGATTCAGCCATATCCACCACGCTGGCCCAGTGCGAATTGGTGGATTCACATACGCCATTGAATTCCGTCTCCGCACGTATGCAGGTTTTCTCACGATGTTATCCTTCACCGAAAAGCCATGGTCAAATTCGTTGGTTCTGCTGGAGCCTTTGAAACTAGCAATTGAGGTAGTTTTGCCAACAAAATCGATAGACTACAACATTGCGCCGATGACAGAAGATTAGTCTGAACTAGGGACTACAAAAATGGTAACTACTACACTTATGTGTTTCAGTATCCCAAAAGTAAAACAAAAACTTTTACAAAATTTAATCATCTTCATTTATTTTTCCTAACTCACAATTTTTGTCAAAGATAACAGAGATTTAATTCCGCAAAACAAACAAGGTAACCCTAGCACAAAAATCTGCCAAATAACCTTAAAACATCGCGGGCAGCGTGCAAAATATTGTACTCAACACCGTTTAACTCAACCCTTCACACTGGAGATTCATGGACCGTATATTTGCAAATAAATGACCCTTGACGATTTTCGCGCAGTCAGTGAAATGAAGGAAAACAGAGTCCGTGTTCCGACCGCCCCACGCGTCAGATCCGAGATATATTATCCAGTCTAGCTCACAAAATACCTCTAGACTACCCTCGAAAGGGTGATTCGGCCATATCCACCACGCTGGCCCAGTGCGGATTGGTGGATTCACATACGCCATTGAATTCCGTCTCCGCACGTATGCAGGTTTTCTCACGATGTTATCCTTCACCGAAAAGCCATGGTCAAGCTTTTCTATTATTGCTTTTCAAACACTACATTTCACAATATTGTCACTATTAATAAATCAATTGTCAGGTCTAATCCCGGATCACATCAAACTCAATGGTCACTAATTTCATATTCAAGTCAAATAATAATTGACTGGAAAATTTTAACGTTGGGATAGGCCACACTTGTCTGTTCCGTCCGTGGTTTTGGTCAAAATCACTGATCTTGGTTAGAATAATTACTGATCGTTTAATCTGAATTTTGATGGAGATCTTAGCTCTTAAAATCTGGTTTGGTCAAAGTGACGGCAGAGTAAGTAATTCGCAAGTACGAAAGTGGGACCATCCCTCATTTTCTATATTCTATTCTGTGGTGCGCATGTGTCCACGTTACCACAACGAGGTTTTCGATTAGACTGAATCAGTTCTATAATTTCTACATTCCAATTTGTACCATGAGAGCAATGGTAGCCAAGTAGTGCGCTTTACAATCTGACGGCACCCGGTTTGACTCTTGGCCCTGCACCAATGACTTATTTAGTACCTAAATAAATTAATTGCAGTTTCGATGCAAGTCGAAGTGGCAGTGGGTAGTGCACATAGCACGCAGAACAGATGGTGTAAGGGTGGAAGGGTTCTCGAATGGGGACCATGGACTAGTAACCGCAGCGTAGGACGTACACCCACGAGATGCTATAACAACAAGACCTAAAAGATACCGCAGGGAAACGCGGGATGCAGGCCGCTTACAACCGGCCCTTTTGGAGATCGATGGGGGAGGCCTATGGCCAGCAATGGCCGTCCTATGGCTGAAATAACGATGATAGAATATAGTTTCGATGCCATCGCTCAAAAATTGTGAAGTAAAACATCGTGAGGAAACCAGTATAAGTTCCAAGACATATTCCATTCACCAACATGCACTGGGTAAGCATATTAGGGTTCGGCCCATCCTCTTTCTCTGAGAGAAGGCCTGTGTCTCAGCAATGGGAACATGATGAAATGAATCTGCATCATAATCATGAAATATACTAACAAGTGTAACCTCTCCCATTAATCATTCATCATTTCCGTCATATGACGTCCACTGCTGGACATAGGCCTCCCCCATCGATCTCCAAAAAGGCTGGTTGGAAGCGGCCTGCATTCAGCGTTTCTCTGCGCTCTCTTTTAGGTTGTCTTGTTGTAGCATATTTTGGGTGTACGTCCTACGCTGAGCTTACCGGTCCGTTGTCTCCATTCGAGAACCTTTCGGCCCCATCGGCCATCTGTATTGCGTGATATGTGCCCTGTCCACTGCCACATCAACTTGCTAATCCGGTGGGCTATTTCGGTGACTTTCGTACATCTACGGATCTCCTCATTTCTGATTCGACCTCGTAGAGAAACCCCGAACATAGCCCTCTCCATAGCTCTCTGTGCGACTTTGATGTCTCCCATTATAATCATGCAAATAAAAAAAACAGCAGCTGCATATAGTTACGCCACCCATAAACTATGCATACCCGATTACTTTTACTGTCCATTTCATATCTGTACCGGCCTAATCATCATCGCACATTACACAGTCGAGTGATTAAGCAATTTTACGCTTCACTAGACACCATAGGACAGTCAGACGCATTTCATTACAACATGTAACAATATGTAATTTAGCACACTTCCTTCATTGGGGACAGGTATTGATGGGAGTTGTCAAGTGGAAAGAAAAACTGGGCATTCGTGGGTTCTGCTGGAGCCTTTGAAACTGGCAATTGAGGTAGTTTTGCCAACAAAATCGATTGACTACAACATTGCGCCGATGACAGAAGATTAGTCTGAACTAGGGACTACAAAAATGGTAACTACTACACTTATGTGTTTCAGTATCCCAAAGGTAAAACAAAAACTTTTACAAAATTTAATCTTCTTCGTTTATTTTTCCTTACTCACAATTTTTGTCAAAGATAACAGAGATTTAATTCCGCAAAACAAACAAGGTAACCCTAGCACAAAAATCTGCCAAATAACCTTAAAACATCGCGGGCAGCGTGCAAAATATTGTACTCAACACCGTTTAACTCAACCCTTCACACTGGAGATTCATGGACCGTATATTTGCAAATAAATGACCCTTGACGATTTTCGCGCAGTCAGTGAAATGAAGGAAAACAGAGTCCGTGTTCCGACCGCCCCACGCGTCAGATCCGAGATATATTATCCAGTCTAGCTCACAAAATACGAGTCATGGTGATAGATAAATGTCCTTGTTCTGTGGAAATATAGAACAGTAATAAAGCTTCATATGTTTTATTACAGTTATATGATTATTAACGGGATATTTACCGTGATAAGCTGGTTATGGTCAGAACTCTTAATTACCCACCACGGTAAAATATCCCGTTAATAATCATATAACTCTATTGAACAACCGTGATAGTTGGACATTACTCACAGGAATTAATAGTCTTACGTAATTCCCATATATATTTTTTTTTAAACAACAAGTATAAAATAAATGATAATTTTCGAATGGCTGAATAGATTTTCTTAAATCACACAAAAAATACTCTCAATCAAAAAAAAAACACATCATCGGTTCAGCCTTTTGGAAGCTACTTCACAATTACACAGAACCGCATTTATACACAGATACTTACTAATAGATAATTATACACCTTTTACTTAAAACACCCCTATTTTTGCCTCGGAGGTTATAAATGTGGGTAAAAGCGAAGCCGAAACACTTATACCGTAGGTACCGTGATCCTATAAAGGCTTAATTGACCCCGAGACTAGTACCTATACTTTTCTCGTGTATAGCGAGGATATTCACGGACTTATACACGGACGGATAACATAGGTACCATCATCATCATCATCAGCCAGAAGACGTCCACTGCTGAACATAGGCCTCCCCCTTTAACCTCCACACTGAACGACAGCCTGCCTTTTGCATCCACTGGATGCCCGCGACTCTCACAATGTCGTCGGTCCATCTAGTGGGAGGCCTCCCTACGCTGCGTCTTCCGGTTCGTGGTCTCCACTCCAGAACCTTTCTTCCCCATCGGTTATCGGTTCTTCGAGCGATGTGGCCTCCCCATTGCCACTTCAACTTGCAAATTTTAACAGCTATGTCGGTGACTCTAGTTCTTTAGCGAATATCCACGTTTCGGATTTTATCGCGCAAAGAAACATATAACACACAACGGTACACATGACGGTATTCAATTGTTGTCATATTTTATTTTAACCGGCTTCAGATTTTCATTCTGACCGTATTTTTTTATTTTACCATTTCTCCAAACTTTTTCAATGAAAGTCACTGTGATCATAATCTATAGCACTCTGTTACACTTTCGACCCTTTGATACAAATGTACAACGTCAAAATATCCTAGTTTATCTGGACGTATCGATGATTTGTTATAGTGATTAATGATTCGGGAAGTGGTTTGTATCAATTATTCTGTTTCTATTCGATTGTAATATTTGGGTGCACGTGGATTTAATATTGGAATAATAATCGTTCATGGGAAACGATTGCAATCATATTTAGAGACAAAATGTGTAACAAATTGCACGGACGATCACTTTAGCTTTATCATTGGTGGTTCTTGGCATACTATCAATTACTGGTCTTGGCCACAAATCAATGGTGAAAATAAGCTAAGCAGGTACTTAAGCGTGCGCAAAATTAATATTTTTCCGTACAATTAACCAGGGCCGTTGGTTATTTAAAATAGGGCAGCGGTAGTTACAGGTATGGCAGAAGTAAATAAACCAGCCAAGAGCGAGTCGGGCTCACGCGCTGAGGGTTCCGTACCATCTCAAAATTCAACTTCAATTATAACTTGGTAACGAACAGAAACTTGTCAGCGGCTCGTACTTAGCCATTATTTATTGTTATACTTTAGAGTGTGTACTATAATCATGCCAAATTTGACGCTTGTACATATTGCCATTTTTATATTAGACCTATTACAAAAGTACGTTAAAAAAATACGTTTGTTGTATGAGGACCATCCTTTCGTTCTTACGTTTTTTTTAAATTATTTTTCAGTTACCTGCCGTAACATTACATATTCTGTGAAATTTTCAACTGCCTATCTATTACGGTTCGAACGATACAGCCGTTTAAAGGTAGGACAGACAGACAGACAGACGGTCGGCCAGACAGACAGACAGACGGACGGCCAGACAGACAGACAGACATCGTAGGCTTAGTAATAGGATCCCATTTTTACCCTTTGGGTACGGAACCCTAAAAATAGAACTTAATTGTCGGAGGGAAGTAAAAAAAGTATTCATTATCTCTAGGCTGAAACAAGGATTGAAAAACATCGATCAATAATTTTTAAACTTAAACTACAAAATTCCATTTAGAGCAGGATAAAAAGAATCAGTTTAGATGATTGTAACATACCGTGGTTAATTCGGAATTATTTAGATGTCACTATGCTACTAGTAATTTCTCCCTCCCTCCCCATCCACTATATCATACCATGAATAAACAGTTTACTTAGCATAATATCTTAAATGATGGTATTTTTAAAATATGGTTCAAGCCCCCTTCCTAGCTACGGCCCTGCAAAGAACGCGTGTTTAGAAATTCCGAGTAAACAAGTTCTTGTCGATAATTGAAATAAACTGTGGCACCCTGGCAGTGGCATAACGATTGACGTTTAATTTTAGTGCGCAAGCGAACAAAAATGGTCGCCAACAATAGCAACTGTTTAGCAATTTTTAAACTGGGGTCGCAAGGGAAATTGTATGATTATATTTTTGTGGAAACGTCGGGCACAGGTTACGTTTTTCGATATTTTGCTGAAGGTTATTGTTATTAGTTACCAATATTAATATAATCTTTTCTTTCATTTTGGAGGTCTTTGTGAGGTAACATCATCGTAATTTTTAGCCATAGGACGTCCACTGCTGGATAAAGGCCATCTATCTATATATATGCACATGGATATCTGATTTCTTGAGGGAACGATCCATTCTAGTAGTTCTTGATGGCTGCTCGTCGGATTTATTGTCAATAAATGCAGGCGTACCTCAAGGATCTGTTCTTTCAGCAACTCTCTTTTTATTGCATATTAATGACCGGAACCTTTGGGTATGCAGATGACACTACAGTTGTTGAGAGATATGTTGCCAATGCTCGTGCCACCAGAGACGAAATTCAGTCCCAGAGAGAGGCAATGGTCGATCGTTTGAACCTGGCCTTGAAAGCGGTGTCCGATTAGGGCGACGCTAACTTAGTCAGGTTTAATGCAACCAAAACACAGGCGTGTTTATTTTTCGCTAAACAAAGTTCGTTACACGTGGCCCCGTCTTTCCGTGGGATCTCCTTACCGGTAAGTAACCACCTCGAGCTTTTGGGTGTTGACCTCTCGCTTAACCTCAACTTCGGCTCGTTTATTGAATCCAAAGCCAAAACAGCTGCCAAAAAACTTGGTATTTTGTCGAAGGTGCGGCGGTACTTTACATCAGGGCAGCTTCTTAATCTCTACCAAGCTCAGGTCCGATCATGTTTGGAGTACTGTTGTCACCTTTGGGATGGTTCGGCCAAGTATCAGCTTGAGGCTTTGGATTCAATAGAAAAACGAGCAATAAAGCTCATTGATGACGAAGTGTTGGTTGGAAAGAAACTTCAGAGTCTGAACCACCGGCGTAAAGTCGCAAGCTTGTCGGTATTTTATAGGATTTTCCACGGAGAGTGTGCAATGGAACTTCACAAACTTGTTCCCCCATCACCTTTTCATTACCGGACGTCCAGACGAACGGCAAGGCGTCACCCTTACTTGGTCGAAATGCCATTTATTCGAACCAAGCGTTTTGAATCCTCTTTCTTAATTAGAACAGCAAAACAATGGAACGCCTTGCCCCTGTCTGTGTTTCCGCAGCATTAAAATCTTGGAGTGTTCAAGTCTAGGGTTAATAGGTTACTACTAGGTCGTCTGTCCATCTTGTGTGTGGACATCCTACGCTGCGCTTATCGGTCCGTGGTCTCCATTCGAGAATCTTTCAGCCCCATCGGCCATCTTATCTGCGTGCTATCTAACTTGCTAATCCGGTGGGTTGTGGTTAGGTTCCGTTGTACGGATCTCCTTATTTCTGATTCGATCTCGTAGAGAAACCCTGATCTTAGCCCCCTCCATAGCTCGTTGTGCAACTTTGAGTTTGCTTAAGGCGAGGTTTTCCCAGTTTTAAGCTACCCTTACTACTACAGATGACCATAATCCTTGGTTTATTGTATTAAAGTCGCATTTAGCGGAGCAAAATCATGGCGCTTCACACACTCGTGCGTTTCACTACTTCTATTTTTGGGGTTTTTCTCATATTTCTCGAAAAGTATAGCTGTAATGTAAAATGCACCTCACCGGTTTCCTCAATAATTATGAAATCTATATGTCAAGATATCGCAAACATAATTTAATAAATGGGCAATTGAATGAATCCAAAAAAACAGGGATAAAAGTGCAAATCAGTGCTACTTTGATATATTTTTTCTATCGAGCGAAATGTGATTAATCGTGTTTCAGTCTCATGGGTTTTTTAGATAAAACATCCAATTTTGTTATGACACCATTTTTATCATGTTAAGCTAACCATGGAGGTATGTAAACTTAAACTAGAATTACCATAATTGCTAAAAGTCGGAAAAGAGCGTCAGAATGTAAAATTACTAGTTAACTAAGTAGGTATATTTTTAGTATCTAGAACATAATACGTTCTTGATTTCTTTCGCTCTCTTACAACAATCCGAACAAAATAAACTTTTCAATCACTGACAAGGTTGTTAATGTAATTAAGAGTTCTTTTCTAGTGAATTAGTATTCAGTGGCATTCATCTCTTGCTTCCAAAGCGGCTTCGAAAGGAAATCGAGGAAGGCTTTCCCTTCTCTGAATCTTTTTCTACAAATTGTAAGGAAAAGTTGTAGAATGAATTTAACTGTATTGCCCAGTTTTGTTTGTATGGGTGAAAATATTGTATACCTACGGCCTCAGATCAGAAAAACAAGGGAGATATGGTAAGGAGGTGTGGTGGGTGTGAAGGCTCGAATTAGGACTTTAGTCGAACTATGTAGTACTTAATACCATGTAGATGACCTTGCAACCCATTTTTGCATTTGGGCTATTACTTCATTGGTGTCACTGGGAGTTTATAAGTGTGCGTAAAAATTGTAGGTGAGCCGTAGTAAAAAAAATGGGTAAAACACGGAGACATTTGGTCACGAATTATAATTTCACGAAGGCATATTTATCAGGCTTACGTATGTAGGTATGTATAAGTCATATGTATATAGACTCATGACTTCATTACATCTTCCTTCTTTTAATAAAAGACATGTACAAGGACTGTACACTACCATCCGTTCCTTGTGGGAATTCCAAAATTTAAGTCGTCGATTATGATATGTACTGCCCAAGAATTAAACTCACTGCCATCCTCCTTGTTTACTAAGAACTAAACTATAGGCATCTTCAAGGCTAGATTGAATAGTAATAATGCTAAGTTATTGCAAAAAAAAAACATACACAAATCAAATGCATAAACAAACATAACACAACTGACAAATGTATGTAGAGTAAAACATAAATAATTGATCAATAATTCCTTATTGTGCGATGTTAAAGTGGAAATACACTAGAGATTCGACAAAAAACCCTGGATGATCTTCCGCAAAGTCTGATTCAATTAACTATCTTTGCAAAAAAATAAAGTTTTCAATTAACTTATAATATTATAATATGTTAAAACTGTCAAAGTTAACTTGCACCGAGTTTTAAAATAATTTGATACAAATGTCGATTTGATTTTACATTACGAATATTAAAGGGCATCATTGCAAATTGTCTAGTCCTTGGTTGGACTGTTTCGGTACATAGTGTTGCACTATTTCGTATGACAAATGAAATCAAATAAAAATTTAGCACTAAAAAAATCATAGGACTATTAGATACGTCAAAGAAACTTTGAAACACGCTTAAACCGTGACGCGACAGCGTAAAGATGCATTCAGTCTCTAGCTATTGAAGCTAGGTACAGACTAGAGAAGATACATTGTCGAAGTACCGAAAGATCTGGTGGCAAAAAAAAAAAACGAATGGGAGCCATTTGCTTAAGCAGACATACACTGCGTAAGGCACTTCGGTGGTTAAATACGTACCTATGTATTTAAATAATAAGTTATTAACAATTATCACAAACCCTATAAGCCCCTTACCATTCTTTACAACTAAGTATGTAATAGCACAGTTTTAAAACGTAATATCATAAGCAATAAAAAAGCAAGTTGGGGCAAAGTCCAACAACGGAGCCTTTTAATATTAAACTTCGGAAAACAATTCGTTTCAATAATGGAAAATGGCCGCTGGCGTTCTACAAAATAAAGTATTTGGAATCATGGTGCACAGTTTATAACTAGAGATGAGGTATTATCGAACATTTCCGTTCGCGAATAATTTGACTATAGTTTAATTTTATGAATCACTTTTCCGCTAGTTGGTAGAACAATCTGATATCATCATCATTTCAGCCATAGGACGTCTACGGGGTCGCAAGAGAAATTGTTGATTATATTTATTTGGAAACGTCGGGCACAGGTTAAGTTTTTTCGATATTTTGCTGAATTTGTTATTAGTTACCAATATTTTTATAGTCTTAGCCAAAAATTCCTTTCATTTTGGAGGTCTTTGTAGTCATTATCATCATATTGTATTGTATCGTAATTTTCAGACATATAGGACGTCCATTGCTGGACTTAGGCCTCTCCCATCGATCTCCAAAACGGCCGGTTGGAAGCGTTCTCCTGCGGTCTCTTTCAGGTTATCTGTCCATATTGTGGGAGAATAACCTGACATTCAAAACATTTTTGGAGGTAAAATACGTTTGTAGCGATATATTTCCCCCACAACCGGAGAATCGCCAGTCTATTTCATTTTAGGCATAATATTTCCTAATACATATTCTAGATTGATGACAACTGAAGCATTATTTTAAGTTAAAACATGAGCTGTGATTTTGTCGGTACGTTCACATTTTGTTTACAATTTGACTGAAATTTATAATCAGAGTTTTGAGAATGCACAATCGATTATTCGCTACCATCTCTATTCATAACAAAATTAAATCGTACAACCGAAGTTCGATTGTCGGTTATTAATTTTTGTTAAATTATAACTGCTGTTTGTGTTTTAAAATCATTTAAACGATACACTGCTTTAAAGTATGATTTAACATTTGTGTTTACTTAGTGTCTAGGAAATTATACAGGGTTAGATAGTTTTTAGGAAATTATTTAATTCTTCTCATTTCCTTGTTATTAATAATAACAATAAATTACATAAAATAAAAATAATAAAAACAAAACTGTTTTTAATGTTTATCAGTTACTAACAGTACTTACAATTTACTATCTATCTTACGGAAACTAGTTATTCCAGGATGAAAAAAGCTTAGGTGCTATTATATAACAGAGTAAAAATGGTCTCGATTCAAAATGTCTTTTAAATTCATTCAATTGTTACAGAGTTGACAACATACACACTTAAGAAACAAACTTGCTAAACAAAGTAAATCATCATCATCAGCCAGAAGACGTCCACTGCTGAACATAAGCCTCCCCCTTTAACCTCCACACCGAACGACAGCCTGCCTTTTGCATCCACTGGATGCCCGCGACTCTCACAATGTCGTCGGTCCATCTAGTGGGAGGCCTCCCTACGCTGCGTCTTCCGGTTCGTGGTCTCCACTCCAGAACTTTTCTTCCACATCGGTTATCGGTTCTTCGAGCGATGTGGCCTGCCCATTGCCACAAAGTAAATATTGCGAAGTAATTCTGTTCCGAATTATATTTAAAAATCAAAGACTCATTAGAGAAGTAAAATCGATTTCAAAATATCTATCAAACAGATAAACAAACGACAGATAATGAAAACGTAATAAAAATGATTTTAAAAAATAACGGGAATATCTGACACCAATGAAACATGGTCATCAACATGGGATAAATATTTCCCATAACTCCAGTGAAACAAGTAGATATATTATTACCCTTGCACGACCTCCCTCCAGTATAAGGGTAAACCATAAAATTTTATATTTAATACCGGTTACTTTGTCCATTCAATACACCTCGTATTATGCTAATATGGTATCACAAAGGCATGGAAGACTCGGCA
Organism: Agriopis marginaria; assembly: GCA_932305915.1. Classification (NCBI taxonomy): domain Eukaryota; kingdom Metazoa; phylum Arthropoda; class Insecta; order Lepidoptera; family Geometridae; genus Agriopis; species Agriopis marginaria. The sequence goes on along the minus strand of OW029926.1, from coordinate 11,725,519 downwards.
TTGTGGACTCGCCTACAAATTAGAATAAATATTTTCAACGAACGGGGTAGAATGCATTAAAGTTGGCTTAAATTTTAAAAACGTCTCATATAGTGTTATGTATGGGCTCTTAAGCGAGTCTTGAGATATCATTAGGGCACTTGCAGTGCACTCTTGGGGCTGTATATGAACAGTATGGATTTATTTCCTCTTCCTTCAATCGCTGGTTTATCATTGACCATCGTAATGGTCCATACCGGTTCCTGTCTGGACACTTTGTTGCAACTATGCAAATGGTATCATGAATAATGGCGTTTTTTTAAAATCAATAATTGTGATATCAAAAAGTTCAGACCCTTTATCGGACCTTGGTTTGAAATTTTTCCCTGTACTCACTTTTTTATTTGTAAATAAGCTTGCATTTGACCTACGACCAAGGATACAAATCCTTGTTCGAAGTATTTGACCGCCATCATCTCATGTTAAACGAGAATGTCTCCAACACTTGCCTAGAATAAATCGATTCACGCTTACTTGATTCCTACCCATCCTCTGGTGGTTCTGGTCGCAGATTTAAAGCATATCCGGATCTCCAATTAGTTTTAGGGTTTTGCGCACACTTATTACCCTTTTATTATTTTGTCGTTGACTATACAGGGCTACGCGGAAAAGGTGTACTAAGCCGAAAGGGGTCCGTTATATCATAATGAACAACTTTTACTATAGGCGAAACTAATATCAGCTGTTCCATACATTTTGTCGAGTGGCAATGACAGTTTTCTATGGAACAGCTGATATTTTTTTCGCGATTCCAGAGTTGCTTCTATACAAAAACTTGTACTGATAATCCTGGGTACTAAGAACCCCTTTAGTACCACTACCAACCCTTCCGCGTAACCCGTTCCGTGAACTGAATGTGCCGATATGCAAGTACATAGTGATTCTATAAATTTGAATTAAAAATTAAGCTTCTCTTACTGACCTTACAGTTGTTTAATATTATGTCCCAGGCTAGATTAAGACTTGCATTCTGGTCTCTCAGCTGCCACGACAATGCGACCTTTTCATTCATACTCGGCCGCGAGAGATATTAAAATGTAAATCGTAAATTCAGTCTGGAAATAAAGGACTAAGCTGATTTTAATGATGTCATAAATCTGTAAACAATAATATAAAGGCATTTTTAAATACTTTTCACAAACAATAGAGAGCATTATGAGATAGGAAGAAATTTGAAAGAATAACAATAGAAAAGTAAAATAAAAATAATAGAAAAACAATTATTTTTCTTTTGACCTTTATCACTAATTGGGATAGCAGAATTTAGAGTGGAAATCTCCATCCAGTATTAAAGCAGGTGCTCATTAAACTTCGATTAAATTTAATGGAGGGAAATAACATGATATGTAGTTACATTTACCGTAAGTATCAATGTATTTAAAACTCATGAGATAAAAAAGACGCAGCTAGTTCTAACGTACCCTACCTTATTAGCAAGTTGAAGTGGCTGTGGGCAGGCGCATAAAATGCAGAACAGATAGCCGATGGGGCCGAAATGATCTCGAATGAAGACCACGGACCTGCAAGCGCAGCGTAGGACGTCCACCCACAAGATGGACAAACGATCTAAAATAGACCGCAGGGAAACGCTGGATGCATGCCACTCCCAACCGGCCCTATTGGAGATTAATGAAGGAAGCCTATGTCCAGCAGTGGACATCCTATGACTGAAATGATAATGATGATGATGATGAGTTCTGGGGTAAAGTAAAATGCAAACTTCTTGCTTATAATTCAAGCTACTAGTGCAAATTTTGTAATTCTTGGCCATAATTCAGGCAAACCAAAAGCATTTACAAAATTAATTTCTACCAAACAATTACACTTCCTAGTTCATGCTTAGCTCAGCACAACTTCATTATTATGAGCAGTCTCACATTAAGGTATGTCCGCACTACGTACGCATTTACGTATGAATTTATCTTTGGAGTTTTGGCGCCAACTTGAAAATAGACATGTCGTCTCATTGTATTATTTTCCTAAATATGTGTATTTTCAAGTGTTAATGCGTAATAATAGTGGAATATTATTTAATAATTATACTTTGATTTGCTCGTGGGTAGTGATTAAAAACGGTGAAACATTTATTTTTGTGATGTTACCTAATAAGCTCCACAGAAACCTGATGTAAATTTTTCACCATTTTACTAGGGCATGATTGACTTGACCGTAACTATGACTTATTTGACGAAATTTCCTCAACCTTGATATTATTTTGATACTTGACACTGGCAAATGCAGAAGAAGAGCGACTCCAAAATCCTCACAGGAGGAAAGAATAAAATAAAAAAGGATTTTTGTGTAAGGAATTGTGACAACCGCATCTAAGTGACAGTCGCTATGCCCATTGCCCAGCGCAGAGTGGCATCAACCTTCAAAATGTTATTGCTAAACAGTTTTTTAGTTCAATTCCCAAAAAAAACTTACAGCAATTTTTGGCTCATATCTTCGCATAATACGCCTCGATTTGCATTATGTTCTAATGCGGTCCCACCTTTAGTATTTAGGTTATTCACAAACGAAAATTTCAACTATTCAAGACGCAATGCCTTCGTTCTTAGCACTAATCTCAGTGAACGCCTCCTCTGTTTATCTTGCCTAGAAATGTCTGGCTTCAAATAGTAGAGACCTAATGTTTATTTTTATAACGAGTTCTTGGTTGTAAATCCTAATCCTAACTTATATTATAAAAGCGAATGTACCTCTCCCCTCCCTCCCCGAAAGTGAGGCCTTCAGCATTGGACATTTACTGATGTGTGTGAGTGTGTGTGTGTATGTTTGTATGTGTATGTGTATGTGTGAGTGTGTGTGTGTGTGTGTGTGTGTAAAAAAGTACCTCTGTCTCTTTTTTAGTTTTTCACAACTAAACGGTTGAGCCGATCTTGACAAAATTTGGCAAGATGATTTACTATTTACAAGTAAACATCATGCGGACGGACTAAAAATACTGTTTCCTCCAGAAAATGCGGAAAACTGGAAATTCAGGGGTAGCATACCCGGTTTTGGAATCACGCGGAATTCAACTTATAAAATATATTTTAATGAAAATAAAGGTATATCCATATTAATAATTTTATTTTCTTAATTTGTTTTTATTACTCAATAACACCATATTAGCTATAGTTTTGACTAAGATTATTTAAAGGAAAATACACGCGAGTGGCGTAGTCTTGTATTGCACTACATGAATAATTCCTACTATTTTAGAATTAATTTAGTAAATATGTCAACTTTATTTTAGTAATCCTGTACCACGCATCACGTTAGTCTAAATTACACAAAACACCTTAACTTAAATATTTATCTTCTTTAACTGTATGGAAGTTATAAATAATGTGAATCAAAATCTAGAATTTACATATATTTTATCAACAGAAATTTAGTAACCTAGTTGCAGAAATTTCCATTTTCAAAATTTAGTACAAATTCGTTTTCTGCTTCAATTAATGTTACCGACTATCTTAGAGCAATACACATAATATTCGAGATAACGGTTCGTAACTATAGTAACCAGTGTCTGCCATACTAGTAATGTTGGTTGCATCCAAGCATAATCCTATTGCATAGTGTACCATTAAAATGTATTGTGTATTTTAAGAACCTGCACAGTCATTATCCTCGCGGAGAGAAGTCATAAGATAAACCAGGGTCACTATGTATGGCGATTATCTCTGCTATAGAAACAAAATACGGCCACGAGCCAGGCGCATTTGAACAAAGAAAATGTGTAACTTATTTTTAACCGACGAAAGGAGGAGGTTATCAATTCGACTGTATGTATTTTTTTTGTGTCTGCTACGCGATTACTCTGCAAATTATGAATTGTTTTTTTTTTTTTTTGGTTTGGTAGGTCATAAATACGTAATTTACTTTTTCACAGCATTTTTTGATAAAATAAACTAAAATCAAAAATATATACACAGATGACCTGTTAGTTTGTGGTTGCCTACAGCAAAAGTTTTGATGATGATTTTCAATCTCTATTTTAACCGTCATTTTCAACTTTTTGGTTTGTTTGTACATGCCCGATGTATGTACCGTTTACACCATTGACTTGCACCATACATGTAGGTATAATATTGAAGTCATATTTTTTTTTCAAAAAATAATTATCGCATTGATTTTTTTTAGGTTTAAACAATAAGTATTTGCTTACATCATTACTTATAGATATTTAATTTAAAAAATAAAAACTTTATTGTTACTCATTATTACTAACGTTTCAGCCATAGGCGTCCACTGCTGAACATAGGCCTCCCCTATCAATTTCCAAAAGGGCTGGTTGGAAGCGGCCTGTATCCACCGTTTTCCTGTGGTTTCTTTTAGGTCGTCTGTCCATCTTGTGGATGGACGTTTTACGCTGCGCTTACCGGTCCGTGGTCTCCATTAGAGATTTTTTTTTAATTACGTGACTAAACTGTAAAGTTTTTGTTCAGGAGTAATTTTTTGATTTTTTTCTTTTTATTTCAGCTCAGTTACGTAATCACCTACTTCCATATATCATATAAAGTTAAATAGCTAATTATGTAATTAAAAAATTGTACCTAGTATTATTGTTTTTCGTATACTCAAATGTTTGTAATTCTAAAAACTTACTAGAATATCTTGAGTTTTCTTTTACAAGTGAATGTGTATGAATTCTTCAGTAAAATAAATATCTTAAATCATACTTAAACAAATTTAAACGTGTGTAAAACTGCGCAAATATATTTTTTGTAATAAAATACCCTCTTAGGTACACTCAAAACATTATCAAAATTATAAATATGATTTAGAATAATTTATTAACAAACAACAAATTTTAATAAAAATGCTTAGAACGTGTACTGCTAAGAGATTTTATCATGAAATTATTGAATGAATAAATGGTAAAAATGCGTAACCCATTTTGTGGTCGTAATAAAAATTATTAATATAATAATTTGCTCTAAAAAATTTAAAATATTTACTTCGCAAAATGACCATAACACACTTTTCAAGGGTAATAATTTTATTTATAAAAAAAACTTAAAATGTGCGAATTTGCGAGATAGCAGCGTTTCATATTCTGGACCTTAACAAGCGTACAAGCAACGCAATACAAGCTTTTAAATGTTTTTACTACAAAATGTGTTACCACGGAACCCTAAAAACATGTAAGATATAATCTGTGCTCGTACAGGATAGGTCTATACATTTTAGGTAGCTGTTCAGACCAAACGTGGGACGTAGACATCATGAAGAATGACCAATTTGTTACTGCCACAGTGGTTTGAAATGATGAAGATTTTATTGTTAGAGCATAATATTCACGTAGGTGTGTGGATTCTGTAGCAATAAGTTGCGAAGCAACAAAGGCTACCAGCTTATTAAATAAGGCAACAAGCTACAACCTTGTCATAGTAAGTTTTAAAAGATTGTGTGAGTTTTCAAAGAGAATGTGAAGGATATTTTTCTATTACAAGGTACTAGTTTAATAGAGTGCACCCACGCCTGCTTGATTGTCTCGCTTGAGGATAACTCGAGTAGGTTTAAGGAGTACGCGTTGTGTTGGGAATGGGAAGTAAAATGCTACATTTATGTTGTTTTGACTTTTTGATCCTAAAGCTAAGCCAGGTATTGTGTTGTTAAATTTGCAGAAGATTTCAATGGTAAATATTGTTGTTCCTAATGCTTTTTCTGTCTGAAACTGATGTTGTATGTTATTTTGTATGGTATTTTCAACATAAAAAAGTCATATAATTATATCCAAAATATAGAAATAGGTTTCTATAAAATATATTCAAAAATAAATAAAAAAGCCTGAAGGCATAGGTCGTTTGTGTCAGCGGCTTGAAATCCTTAACGATTCTATCCCACTGCAACCGCTCTAGACAAGTTGCCAACTTCTGTTTGTCAACTTCTTTAATTCTATAAATTAAAACAAATATTTTTCTGTTTCATATCTGTCAGCCTTAAGAATTGCTTTATCTACACAATTATGTGCATTAAATATTTAAATATTCCTATATTTTTTTAGGTTATTACCAGTATGTTAAATAATGTGCCTCTTGATGTTTTCTTCTTGCCAAATTTCATCATCAGTTTTCATGCTCTGCAGTTCTGCATCATCATCATCATTATTTCAGCCGTAGGACGTCCACTGATGGACATAGGCCTCCTCCATCGATCTCCAAAAGGGCCTGTTGGAAGCGGCCTGCATCCAGCGTTACCCTGCGGTATCTTTTAGGTCATCTGTCCATCTTGTCGGTGGACGTAGTGGACGTGCTCTGCAGTTGAGTAGTGAAAACTTAACAGGTAGATAGAAAGACCGATTTACTTTCGCGTTTATACCATTAGTAAATACATATTTAATTTGTTAATGTGCATGAAAAATATGCAAATACTAACCAAAGAAGTCCTGCAATCGACAGGGTTCAATCCAGCTCAGCTTAGCTGGATCGAATTGCAAATGGCCGATGAAAATGTGGCATTAACGCTCAGCCAACTGCGTCTTCCATATCGGGACGGGCTTACTATGACGAATGCGTCAATTCGTTATTGACTTAAAAAGAACATGAACTGCACATTGACGGTTTTTGCAATGCAATAGCTGGGTCATCGACAATATCCAGGAGTATAGTGACGTTTTTGGCTTCAGTGAGAATTCAATTAATGAAGATATTTTCAATAAAAACTAGTATCGTCCACAAGCAATTATTATTAAAAGATGGTTTAAAAAACGTCTGCTTATTGCAAATCTTTTAAACCCTTGTGTTGATATTATGCTTGACTCTCAAAATATACTAAATTATTATATTTCTTAGCTGAGCATACGGATAACAAAGAGATTTGGAATTTTATTACACTCAAAGTACTCAACATACATTTACGCGTAATACCCCTCATCGTTAAACTGGCATCCTCACATTTTAAGTACTTGCATTTTCTCAGAGGAAAACATTAACTACTCACACAAACTACAAAGTAAAAGCAATAAACAATGAAGTACATTACTCGCTTATTTTTGTGTTACACTAAAATGTTCGTAAGGTCATCTTTGTGGGGTGTGTTTCTTAACTTTATAATGAACTTTGTAAATGACTGTTACGTCATGTTATAAACACATAAATTTAATGAAGCCTACATTAAAATTACATTCATTAATGTTTTCAAACTTGCTTTAATTTTTATTTTTCGATTGAGTATTTAATTTATTGATTTATGTTAGTCAGCTAAAAAACATCTTTGTCACCAGTAGCACATCTCCGCCGCGAAACTATAGCAACAAAATCGATACTAGTTTAGATGTAAACCTTATATCGTGTAGCATACAGCTTTTGACATGTTTGGCGTAATACTAGCTGCAAGGAACAATATAAGGTTCATATTTCAACGAGTAGCAGTTTCGCTGCTACCGTTTCGCAGTGGAGATGTGCTACCAGCGAAATTGTTTAAACATTTGATAGATATTTAATGTAAAATTTCAAATTTTTATTGTTTACCACGAAATTTTCGTAATATAGTATTACTTTTTATTTAGTTTTTAGTATTTAGTTTGTTACAGGTCAGTTCGCCGTTTAAAAGTGGCACGCTACAAACCCTTGCAATCAGGCGGACACACGCGACTAGCTGCGGTTGCGACACAGGCTAGCCTTCCACCACAAACTATCCTGGATAGTATCTGGGCTTCTTACAGCGTCGTAGATATTATTATGTTGCTGTATATGAAAATGTTAAAACTAAAATATTCGTCTGTACGGAATGTGTCAAAATCAGAATTTCTATGCTGAGACTATGGGCGATAGCACAGAAAAGTTTTTTTGTTGTTTTACGATATGGTTCGGATTGGCGCGGCCGATGGGCAGTAGATTGTTGAGACAGCAGTTTTTTTTGTATAATACTCACTAGCTGCGCTCCGCGGTTTTACCCGCGTAGTAATGAAAAATGGTGACGATGATAATGAAAAGTAGCATGTCACTCTCTGGCTCTTGAACTATACCCATGCAAAAAATCAGGTCTATCCGTAGTTCCGTTGCAGCGTGAATAAGGTACAAATATCCATTTATCCATAAAACTTTCGCGTTTATAATATTAGTAGGATCAGTAACATATAAACTCAGCTCTGGAATGTGTCTTAGGAACAATTTACTAACTTGCCAGTTTGACACCAGGGTCACTATTTAGATTTTTGTTTTAAATGTAAAAAAACAACGATTAGGTCATAGATAAAAATAAATATCACAAAGATAATCTGTTTCATCAAGTTTGCGGATTTGGCAATAATGCCAGTGTTTATGAGTAATAAATATTATTAATTTAAAAATACTGTTTAATAACAAGCTTTTAGGTGTTGGCCATAATTGAATTTAGATGACGTCACTTTATTTTTCGTATGCTTCTTAGTACCTTTAAAATCAAATCAAAATTTGATTTGAGAGGGATTTGATACCCATGTTATGGGAGTGCATAAAAGATAACTAATCCGCCATCTTTGGGACTCCACCATATTGGATTTAGAATGACGTCACTCAGCTAACCATGCATTGTCATCCAAATTAAACGTGTGTGTAAAGGGTAAGCACTAACAGGGCAAGTTAAATAAAAACTTGTATAAATACTGACCTATACCAGGATCACCATGTTTCATCTTTATGTAGGTAGCCACAATTAAACGATAAAGCCATGTAAATACGAATCTACGTAACTGCATCCCACTACAATCCTACAGGGTGGTTTAGAATATCAACAATACTTATGCGAGCGTGTTCCAACGCCTTACGCCGAGCAATGCATTTATTCGATGAGGTTGCGCAATGGAAACTGCATGGAAACGGAATCTCGAGCAGTGCTCAAGATTTTATTAGTTCTGATTGCGTAATTTTGTGATGGTTTTTACTGTTTATAAATCAGGAAGATATTTTTAAGTGTGAAAAAAGAGCTAGGTCTTCGATTGAAAGTCTTCAATCAGTGCGTTCTAACTGTATCTACTAACTTACGGAGCCATAACGTGAACACTGATAGTGGAGCTGGTCCATCGATTTAAACTTGCTCAGCGAGCTATGGAGTGAGCTATGCTTGGGGTTCTTTGAAAGACACCCGATGATGAAGGTAAATGATAAATGATAAATCTTTATTTCTAAGATGGTCCTAATTTAATGTACATTGATGGAAATAATCATAAAGTTGTCGAACAGTTTAAAACCTTTTTGGTTTGATTATTTCGATACCTTTCCTCTAACTACGTATCAAATTTGTAAACATAGAGAAAAGGGAATTTACTTGGTCTTACGTAGGCACGAACAAATTTTTGTCACAAAGGAATCTAATGAGAAAGATTATTAAGAGGTAACCGACATAGCTCAAAGGATTAGCAAGCTGAAGTGGTAATGGGCTGGCCATATCTGTAGAAAAACTGAACACTGCTGTGTACGGGTTCTACGGAAATCGAGTATCTAGAGAAACTGAGTATCGAAGCTAACGTAGAGTTTAGGATTCCCTGCAGCCAGACGGAGTGACGACCTGCGAAATGCGGCTGGTGGCAAGTGGATGTGAAAAGCAAAAAATCTTGCCTTATGGCGTTCTTTAGAAGAGGCCTACGTTCAGCAGTGAATGCACATCAAACAGGCTGCTGATGATAAAAGAGTTAGGCGTTAGACTAACCCAGTGACCCATAGCACGTCGTGAAACTTCTAACAAAGACACGCGTGCGAGAGTATGATGCACGTTTGTAATAAAACGTGAATCATTCCCTAGTTGCACAAATTAGATGAATGCAGTGTGCAAGACGCATTACTAACAATGAGATCTAACAGTTATTTAGGTGAAAATAAGTACCATGATAAGTCCCGATAAATATTTAAAACATGTGTACAAATCGCGAAAGTTAAAAAATTACCATCAAAACAATTTCAAAAATTCTCATCCAATTACTCAGCACTGCCTTGCGGGTTACCATTCACAATACACAATCGTTCCGTTCCTCAAGCCCTGAATAGCCCCCCTTGAAGCTGGCACGTGCGAATCACGTGACTTTATGGATTACGGCAGCAGTCCCGGATAATTAACTGCACAAAATACTAGCGATCAATGATGGTTGGATCGGGAGTGATTTTGATTAGAGACCATTTGCAAGCTACTATCTGAAATATTTGTCCGTTGAAATATGATGCGAGTTTTTCCGCTAGATAGCTTTGTCATTTGTTTCGCTATTGAAGGAGTTAAGTAAGCGTGCTTTTTAAGATTATGTAGTCGTAAAAAGAACCCTTATAAGTCCGTTCTGTCTGTGCGTCTATTTGTTTGTCTATTCGTCTGTCTTTTATAACTCCTATAATTATTAAGATAAGTGCATGTAACTTTGCAGAATTACAGTTGTAGATCTGAATTATAAAACTTAAAAAAATGAATTTTTGGAGGTGGCTCTTGTACATTATTAAATGGGGATTGTTTTTTTCCACTGCACCCCCTTTGCTTGTACCCACCATACGTCGCGACGTCGCGTGAGTCGAGCGACGCGGCCTCTGCCATTGGTCGCAGTCGCCGGTCGCGGATGCCAAGATTGGAATGCTACCTTTACATTTATGGCTTTGATTACTGAACCCTAACAGATGCGTGTCTCGATACGTTCTTGGTCAGTTATTAGTTTTTAAGCTATAATTCTTATTTAGTAACGCAAATACAATAAGTACTACCTATGACATGATCATTAAACTCTATTACTCTAGTAAGTGCTTAAGTGCATAGACAAATTTTGTCTATGTTAAGTGTAATCAAAAATATTTCAAAACAAATATCGTGTAGGAGAAACTATCGAGGTGGTCCCACAAAAATTTCATTAATCAGTAAACAAATTGAATTAACATAGTATCCTTCATATTCACAAGTCTATGTATCCCTAAATTTCGTTACACCGTACGTTTTGCCTTTTGATGGGTCTACCTTTTCAACGAAGCCCTCGCAGGCATTAATGCAATTGGCCCCAAAGTGGCCAGTTCAAAGATTACGTAAGATCGCCCCCGAGGGGTAAATCGTCTGTTTTCATATCTCCCCAAAATCGCGAAGTATACTTTATAATAGGTATAAACATATTAAGGGCTAAGGGTAGCTGGAGGCGCATACATTATGGCTGTGGTCTTGGGATAACTTCTATTTTGAATGGGAGTTAAACAAACAAGAAAATAAAGGGTATTGTTATGAAGAGACTCTTGTATTAAGGATTTGGAATCTCTTCTCAATGACTGACATTCATCGATTTGAATATTTTCATGAGGATTTTTGTAATTTGTTACTTATTTCTGCTTGAGTTGTGTAAGTTTCTTCCCCATCGGTTATCGGTTCTTCGAGCGATGTAGCCTGCCCATTGCCACTTCAACTTGCAAATTTTAACAGCTATGTCGGTGACTCTGGTTCTTTGGCGAATATCCACGTTTCGGATTTTATCGCGCGAAGAAACTCCAAGCATAGCTCTCTCCATTGCCCGCCCATTCCATTTAACAATTTCCATTTCCATTTAACCGATGGGGAAGAAAGGTTCTGGAGTGGAGACCACGAACCGGAAGACGCAGCGTAGGGAGGCCTCCCACTAGATGGATCGACGACATTGTGAGAGTTGCGGGCATCCAGTGGATGCAAAAGGCAGGCTAGCGTTCAGTGTGGAAGTTAAAGGGGGACGCCTATATTCAGTAGTGGACGTCTTCTGGCTGATGATGATGATTAGTCAGCATATTATGTACTATTTCTTATTTAAAAAAAAACATATATTTAAGCATAAAATGTAATTATACGTACATTTTATTTATATTTACATGGGAATTACTCACGTAAGATTAAGCCGGTCACTCCGACTATAGTTTCAACCACATTAATAATAAAAAAAATGTGTGTGTATTTAATATAAATATAATGTGTGAAAACCACGTCAGTTTCTATTATACGTACATTGTTATAGATCACTTGATATTGGAATTACTCAATAATTTCTGATAAGTAAATATTTTAAAACAAACAGATTCTTCAATCACCCCTATAGCATTTATTATTCAAATACAAATACTTAAATGACTATAAACGTACAAACTCCCACTAGATGGACCAACGACATTGTGACAGTCGCTGGAATCCTGTGGATGCAAAAGGCAGGCTGTTGTTCAGTGTGGAGATTAAAGCGGGAGGGCTTGTTCAGCAGTGGACGTCTTCTGGCTGATGATGATGAAACGTACAAAATTTTAATTTAATTCCGCCGATCGCAAACCAGGTATAAAGTAAACTTGCATAAACTCCCATAGCAAAGCTAACTGCCATGGGAAACTGCAAAGACAATCAAAGGTAAAGTAATAGAAGAGTCCAGAGAACTCTTAACGTCTCCATTCCAACTCAGCCAATTTCCTAGCCACGAATATTATTTTAATACTAGCAGTTGGTCTAGAACTGTTTTTCAACTGTAACTGTTATTGTTGCAGTTAGGAGTTCGCCTGTGGTGGTAAAGCAGGATCCTGTTTGTTTTTGAGCGATGGTGCGGAACGGAAAAGTTAGGTAATGTTTACTTTCAGGGAAAATTTGTTCTAAAAGTCAGGCATACATGGAAACTGACGCGGTTTTTACACATTTTGTTTATATTGCATGATAATTACTTCCGTGTAATTAAGCCGTTATTCCGACTATAATTTTATTTTGCGGTCTTTTTAACGTAAGTGCGCGCGTACGACTTGGTTTTCACACATCAATAAAATTATTGATTATAATAAAAAAGAAACCTGCCAAGTGCAAGTTGGGATCGTGTACTGAGGGTTCCGTACCACTACAAAATATATTATTAATAATTATCAATTAAAAAAACCGACTTCAAAATTAGTAAAATATTGCATCTCGATTCGGTGAAATGATCCAAGTAAGAAATTACCAGTTCTAACTTGGTAAAAAACAGATATTTGTCACCGACTCGCACTTGGCCAGTATTTATTGGTTGTTGTTATACTTTAGAGTGTGTACTATAATTATGCCAAGTTTAACGCTTGTACGTATTACCCTTTTTACATAGCTAATACAAAAATACGTTTGGTTTTTACTTTTTGACTTTTTTATTATTTTTTAGTTAATCCGCCGTAACAGTACATACTCTGTAAAATTTCAACTGGCTATCTATTACGGTTCGAAAGATACATCCGTTTAAAGGTAGGACGGACAGACGGACAAATAGACAGACATCGTAGACTTTGTAGTAATAGGGTTATTTTTATCCTTTGGGTACGGAACCCTAAAAAGTATGATTTGCATATATTTATTACGTGACGTTAGAAAAAAACCGTGCAAATGAAAACATACGATTTTGATGATTAACTGCGGGGGTCAGCAATTATCAGATAGCTAATGGCGTATAATTTTAAACTTTTTAGGCATCCATACACAATTACACATTCATACGTCTGGCAGATAAAGCATGCAATAAGTTTTTGTCATTGTTATTGTAAGTATTAGTCGAAATAGCTAGTGAAGTACTATTTCAATCATACGCAGTTCAAGCATCAATACTCACCGGGTAAAACAGAAACTTCACACCAAGTTCCAAAATAATCCTTACATGGGACTTTCTTTCTTTCATAAAAGAGATTCCTTTAAGGTTTACCAAAAACTTTGTGAGTTTTAACAGGCTTCAGAACAATTTTATCGTGTCATATTGCTAAAACCCCGGTTTGTAACGTAAGAACGTTGTCAACGTCGAGTGTAAGGCAAATCCCTTGATTGACGAAAGTCTCTAGCCCTAATGCTTGAGGGGAGAATAAATACGAGAGACTTTACTTTGTTTGAAGGTGTCCCGTTTCCCGAAGTTTTCCTCGTGCTTAGATCCTGTCATTATGATTTCATACTTGAGGGAAGGTTTGCTTTAATACTGGAAGTTAAGGACGATACAGATTGTTTGCGAGATAACACTGTTACTACAAATTTATAAGACATACTACCTACAGTTACATTATGATTATTTACGAGATATTTACCGTGGTAAGGTTGTGGAAGGAGCTCCCGATATTTTGGCACAGTTACATGCGGAGAAGAAATTCGATGACGTATGTGAATCCATCAATCCGAACTGGGCCAGCGTGGTGAATATGGCCCGATCACCCTTTCGGGGTAGGCTTAAAGTCCAGCAGTGGACCATTAAAAAGGCTGACTATGATGATGATGATGACATGCGCCATGTTCACGGGAAGACTGAAGAATGCGGGTGGTTGGTCGAACAGTTCAATATTCCACAAATCTTAATAACATGTATATTATAACGGCAATGACGCGTTATAATTATGATTCAATATGATTATTACGCATTTATCGGCGACGCGTGACCGAAATGCTGGCGTATTTCTGGCTCAACGCATAAGCATTGCCATTCAGCGCGGTAATTCCGCCAGCATGCTGGGTACGCTGCCAACTGATAGTGGGCTTGAGCATTTGGATTGTCGTTAGACCTCCAATCGTCTATGTATAATAGTTTTAGTGTTAGTTTTTATTTTGTTTATTTAATAAAGGCACTTTCCCGGTTAAAAAAAATTATATATCTGTAGTGAACAACCGTGATAGTTTAAAACAGTGTTTAATAAAGTACCTTCACTACAGTAATAAGAACAAGCATATTCAAAACTTACTCTAAAGTTTAGTTATCAGTTTCACCAACTTAATTGTTGATATCAAAAATTTGTTTATTTGTGATTTGTGATTCTGCTACAATTCCACTAAATATTCTTATTGTTTTTTTGATTAGAAGTTAAACTTTGCAATGTACTGAACTTCATGAAGGCATGATTTAATTACAGTATAGGAATTACTCGCGTAAGATTAAGCAACTTAAATTAACGTGAGACCTTAAAAGTTGATTATACAACAGACAATTAGCTCGATTGGTTAATCACAAATATATTTAAAACTATGGATATCGGATTAGCGCTCACAAAAATATATAAGCGATCTAATTCTGAGTAACTACTCTTTAATAATCCATTTATTTATAGGTAGACTAAGTTTACGTCATAGTATTGTAAAAAAAATTATAATATTTTGATAAGTCCATTTATTTATAGGTAGACTAAGTTTACGTCATAGTATTGTAAAAAAAAATATAATATTTTGATAAGTATAATGATTTAAATTAGTTTGACGATACTTTGACACTGTATCTAAATGGTGAATTTTGCGGTAGACCCAACATCTATGTCAAAACACTGATTTAAACTATCACGGTTGTTCACTACAGTTATAGGAATATTAGTATGATATGAAGCTCCGATATTTCAGCGCAGTTACATGCACCATATTCACGGAAAGACAACAACCATTATTGTGTATGTATTTAAACTAATAAACGGCAAGCACTCACGGGTATTGAAGTCCAAAAACTCGACCGGTGTTCGGACGTTATAGATGTATATGTAAAATGTATCATAGTTACAATGTCCTATAGATCTAGATATCTACATTCTACAGAATTTGACATGTTGATTGGTTGACTATTTTTTGCTTTTTCTTTATCTTCCACACAAAGGCCAGACCTCTTTTTCTAGGTCTTTCGGTAACTTTTGGTGAAACTCTTCAGCTAACTGCAATCATAAAATCTACGGCCAAAGTAACAAAAAATGTTTTATCCTCTGCAAAACTACGCATATATGAGTCACATATTACATACCCGAGTGGGTTTAATCCACAATGTTTACGCGTCGTTTGCGTTCAACTACCGACATCGACATGTCGAATTGCGGCATTTTTTGCGTATTTCGTTTTGTTACCCTCTATTACTGCTGGATGTTGTTGCTCTTAATTGAATGCTTTTTTCCTAGTTTTTTGATATAAGCTAAGCTTTTGTTTGGTTAAATATTTATTGTACTCTATATTTTTTACACTACTTTTAGGACAAGAAGACGCGATGTCTCTCAGCATGCCAGGCCAAGGCATAATTTAAGGTTGCATCACCTTTCATTCATGCCTAGTTTGAATATTTACTAAGTATTTATGCAGTGTCTTTACTTGTGTAAAAATGAGCGGTGTTCAAATCTAGGATTAAGGCGAAATTTTCCCACTTTTAAGCAACGCTTATTACTACAGATGACCATAATCTTTGGTTTATTGTATTAAAGTCGCATTTGGCGGAGCAAAATCAGGGCTCTTACACACGGTCATGCGTATCGCTACTTCTATTTTTGGGGTTTTTCTCATATTTTTCGAAAAGTATAGCTGTAATGTAAAATGTACCTCGCCGGTTTCCTTCATAATTATGAAATCTATATATCAAGTTATCGCAGACATAATTTAATAAATAGGTAATTGAATGAGTCCATAAAAAAAGGGATAATATTGCAAATCTGTGCAACTTTTTTTTTCTTCTATCATGTGAAATGTGCTTAATCGTATTTCGGTCTCACGGGTTTCCTAGATAAAAAAATCAAAATCAAAGACACCATTTTTATAATTTTAAGCTAACCATGGAGGTATGCACACTTAAACTAGAATGACCATAATTGCTAAAAGTCGGAAAAGAGCGTCTCATAGATTTCTTTTAGATCAACGTGCCACAGCCACACCGTAGCTTACGCAGTACTTCACAGCCCTTGGCTTTACTTGCTCATTGACTTGAATTAGTAGTTATCCTCGAAGTGAGATCTTGCGACCTATTATAACCTTTACAACGCTGATTCTGCTCATAATTATTTGAACTTGAAAATTGTATTTTCCTGAACTTGCTTGAATATTTCATGATAATTGGATCAATCATCATCATCATCATCAGCCAGAAGACGTCCACTGCTGAACATAGGCCTCCCCCTTTAACCTCCACACTGAACGACAGCCTGCCTTTTGCATCCACTGGATGCCCGCGACTCTCACAATGTCGTCGGTCCATCTAGTAGGAGGCCTCCCTACGCTGCGTCTTCCGGTTCGTGGTCTCCACTCCAGAACCTTTCTTCCCCATCGGTTATCGGTTCTTCGAGCGATGTGGCCTGCCCATTGCCACTTCAACTTGCAAATTTTAACAGCTATGTCAGTGACTCTGGTTCTTTGGCGAATATCCACGTTTCGGATTTTATCGCGCAAAGAAACTCCGAGCATAGCTCTCTCCATTGCCCGCTGTGTGACTCTGAGTTTTTCCAAAAGGCCAACAGTTAAGGACCACGTCTCAGTACCATATGTCATCACTGGCAACACACACTGGTCAAAGAATTGGAATTGGATCAATAATGTTATTAATTTGTTTTTGTCGTCTTGACTTACAGATTTTAGCAATTAATGGATACGAACATTCTTAATCTTAATATTTTTATACTCTGCTGACTCAACTTATTGATTTATCTTAAAATCACGCGGGCAAAGCCTCGGAAAAATCAATACCAGCATAAGCAGGTAGTTAACTGATGATTTCAATCAACACAAACAGAATAAGGCTGTAAAAGCGCATGTTCAATAAACACTGGAATTCATAAAGGCGCAAACTGCTAACGCCCGCATATAACGGCTGTTTAACCGCGGTTTAAACACTGTTTACCTTCTAAATGAGCGTCAAATGAGAACTAACTGTTATTTGTGCGATAACGCAGCGGTGGATCAATTTATTGCATTACGTGGGCGGGAACTATGAAAGGGTATGCCTGTACGGTTTGAAAGCAGACACGAAAACGGGAACTAGGTACTTATAATCTTACAACGTGTTATTACCTTGTAATTTGAATCATTTTGCAACTGGCGACTGACGACTAGTATAAATCAGTGGTAACGCATCTACATTAAGAGCAGGAGGTTCTGGGTTCTATTCCTGGCCAGAAAGTTTGATAGATGTTTTAAATATCTGTTTTGAGTTTGGGTGTTATTATTGTCCATGTATTCTAAGGTAACCTTGACACAAAAAATGCTAGTAGACGGCTAACTGTCTTACTGGATGAGACTGAGGAAAGCGCAGCGAAGAAGAGAGCCTCGTACATGCCAATACGTTTTTGTTGGTGATGATAATGATACCGCCACAGTAATACGTTGACCAAATTATCCTGACGTGGATATCGTTTACATACTTGTAAACTTAAGTCAATAAAGACAAATCAAAAACGTGTGAATTGTTCTTCTCTTAAAAGTCTTTCTGCTGAGCTTCAACATGGAGCGTTTCAAAAAAGGTGTCTACAATAACCTCTCAGTCTCCAGGTTGGCAAAGCATTGAATACGCCGCTAGTTATGAAAGTGTCCATAAGCGGCATTAACCGCTCATCACCATCGTGGTAGATCGTTCATACGTATTTGCTACTCTTTTAAATGAAAAATAATAATATTAGCTATTATAATGATCAATTTGTGATGTATATAATTATAAACATTAACAGCAGCACCTCGTTTTCGTCCACTGCAGGGTCTAAAATTTCATCCATCGCACACCAGTTTTGCATAATATAATGTTATCTAAAAAACCTGAAAGTGCTTACAGCTATTGCAATTTTCTTCAAAAAAATCATAGTAAGTAAAATATAATTGTTTTTCCTTAATAACTTAAATTTATCGCCAATTTATTTAGTGAAGCTTCGTTTTATTCCTTCAAACTAAATCATTTATTTGTCTGTACATGCTAGATACATATGCACACAGTCCGTTTTGTTTCTTACGTCGATAGTTTTTCCGGACAGCTAATTATAACGTGAGATATGGAAATTCTAAAGCATCTTTATTGAGACAGCAAGGAAATTAGGCTAATCAAATGTTTTTATATAAAAACGAGAAATTTAATTATGTTTCTGACACGTTTATGTTAAGTTTAGATCGTTAACGTTAAATTAGCACCAATGAGGTGCAACAAAATGCATAAAATATAATAATGGGTTAGTGTGGGTGCTCTATTATTTGAATTAGTATTAATAATAACAGGCTGCTATTTTTGAACAAATTATAGCCGGTAATTAATTTTGCAATTATTACTAACAATTTTTAGAAGTCTCGTCCAATTCATGTTATTTAATTTTTTTTATGAGGAACTGTGTTTTTAACCGCCGCAGGGAGGAGTTTTTTTTTTAAATAAATTTAAGGCTTGCGTTTGACCTCCATCTCGCCTGATGCATCTCGCGTCTCATGTTATCATTTTGACTGTTTTTTTTGTATGTTTGTTACGCGATTACTCCGCCAATAATAATTATGCATTGAGTTTGATGTTTTTTTTTATTATTTTGGTAGCCATACCTACTTTAGAGGTACCATATTTTTTTATAGTAGATAGGCATGCGCTTGGCCGCTATCTCGCCTGATGTTAAGCGACGATGCGGTCTACGATGGAGCACGCTCCACTCACTCTCGACTTGAAGACACCCAGATTGTAACTATTGTATGATTGTTGTATTTTTGTTGATTAAAATGATTCAGCGTTTAAAAAAAAAACAACTAAAATAAAAAATATATACACATTAAATATGACGTTTTTATTTGTGGTTCCCTTCAGAATAAGTTTTAATGAGGTATTTCAAGCTCTGTTTTAACTGTCTTTTTCTTAATTTTTAGTTTAAATTTGTACATGTAGGTAGTCATGAAGTCGGTTTGATTAAAACAAATATTATTATTACGGTATCTTATAGGTACTCTTTTTTCTTCCTAGCAATTTCATGTGTTCAGCATAGCTTGCGGTCAGACTCAGCCAGCGCTCTCTTTTCATCATTGTCTGCGTCTTGCACGATTAGTGTATTGGTTCTCAAGTTCACTTTTGCGACTTCGTCGATGAAGTCTTCGCCAATTTGGAGTCCTAAAGTTTAGCTGTTTATATTAGTTTTATATATAGATTTTTGTTTATGATTCCCAATATGTATGATTTTAATTGTGTTAAATAATCATCATCATCAGCAGCAGCAGCCAGAAGAAGCCTACTTCTGAACATAGGTCTTCCCCCTCTGAACGATAGCCTGCCATCTGCATCCACACGCGGATTAAATAATACATTTTTGCAACTTAAAAAAAGGAAGTAATAGTTAAGAGTCAATTTAAGATACCTATTAGTATATTAAACGTATTCTACACCACTGTTCATAAACTCCACAAGGAATATCTAACTGTTCATCTGAAGGTTTCTGGAAGAGATCGTTTTTATTGACAAGACCGCCTTATGTGCTTTTGTATTTTTTTTAATAATTTACTTTCTGTTGTATTGTTATTGACATTTTGATTGACAAATTAAATTGAGCTTTACCATGATGGAGTGATGATGTACGTAAGGCAGTTGACACTGGCTGAAAACATAAATACGCCAAAGTCTGGGCTAAGATACGTACCTTGGGAGAGGCCTATGTCCAGCAAAATAAAGATAGGCTGGTTATGATGATTACCATCGTCATCAAGTTATCAATAAGATGATCTTGGCAGAGTAAAGTGGAATAAAC
Source organism: Agriopis marginaria (assembly GCA_932305915.1). Taxonomy (NCBI): domain Eukaryota; kingdom Metazoa; phylum Arthropoda; class Insecta; order Lepidoptera; family Geometridae; genus Agriopis; species Agriopis marginaria. The sequence goes on along the minus strand of OW029926.1, from coordinate 11,705,150 downwards.
AGACACAACAAAATCCACAATAACCACAAGATTTTTAATTTAGATGCCAACACTACTAAAGCTTGTGATGGCGGCGTTTTTAACGGCCATCGTATATCCACTAGTGCAGTTGCTGTTACCAACTTATTTTTAGAGTTAAGTAGGGGAGCCACTATCACGTTTTCTCTACAAAACTGATAGCCTCACACGCAAAATGTTAGTTCCATAATTTTGCAACTTTACAGATAAGTTGGTTGCTCAGTAGCTATGGGGTTCTCGTAAAACTGTTATGAGTTCATTTCGAGACGCCTGCGGTTGCCCTCAGCAGTTTGTATAGTGTGACGTTGGATAGCAGTTTAGTTTACAATGTTTTTAAATCTACAATCAAGGTTTGTGGACTCTTAAATCGCTTGCGCTACCAACGGTCTGTTTTAGTCAGACAGCGACACAACAATAAGCAAGTTATTCCTTTTCTAGGATGAAGAATATAAGCTTACGCTTGGGTGCAAGGTGATGTGAGGCCCATCGCTGTCAGTGTGGTACTGCTGTTGACCAGCTCGGTCACCATGGTCTCTCTTGCTCGAGAAGCACTGGTCGTATTGGCCGACACGCTAGCCTGAACGACATCATACGCAGGGCTCTTTCCACCGCCAATGTCGCAGCTGTGCTAAAACCACAAAACAAATTCTGTTGTATCTCTTTCATAATTTCTATGAAAAATTACACAAATAAAATGATAAATGAATCATCATCTTCGTTCCGGCCGTAGAACGTCCACTGTTGGACATAGGCCTCTCCCATCGATCTCCAAAAGAGCCAGTTAGAAGCAGCCTGTATCCAGCGTTTCCCTGTGGTCTCATTTCGGTCGTATGTACATCTTGTGGGTGGACGTCCAACGCTGCGCTTACCGGTCCGTGGTCTCCATTCAAGATCCTTTCGGCCCCATCGGCCATCTGTTCTGATAAATGAATAATTTGAGACAATTTTTTCTCGAATAGTCCTGTCTTTGATGCAACACGGCTGGCGTTTAGTTTATTTTAAACTCACACACTCTTTGTTAGATCAAAGTGACTAAATGTGGTCAAAGTGATCACATTTTATGCTAATATTTATGTGGAAATTTATTCCTAATGGCCTATAAAAGTAATACTCAACGCAAAATTAGTTACGACTAACTGCTTAGATAGTCTAACTGCTGGAAAATAGGCCTTTCTGAGTAGCCTCTGTGGACCTTTTATAATTAAATGGCGTTCCCTACCCGTGAAAGGTATGAGGGTTAGCAATTATAAGCATTAAATTTTTACAAATAATATATGCAAATAGGCATGTAACCTATAAGAATTTAAAATTTCTCGGGATAAAAGTAGCGACCTTATATGTTTAAAATTGCTCTGTCTAGTTCCCACGCGTAAATTTCCGTGAGCTAAAATTGACAGAGCAAGTAGAAGAAGAAGTCAACACAAGAAAACAGAAAAAATAAATAAAAACGACAACAGAAAATAAAAAATAATAAAAGGAAACACCCACAACAACAAAACGGAAAACACAGAATGGAAGGACACGAAACACACGAAAGACGTACAGAAAAGTTAAAAGTTGACAGAGCAATTATGAGTATAGTTTAACTACAGTAATGTTGTTAAGTGATGCAGTGTGTATTTATTCAAGAAAAGCTTTGTATTTTGCACACAAATGTTCATCCAAATCTGTTGAGCCAAAAGATTATGAAACAAAATCACTCGGACGTTTCATTTACATGTTAATTGTAATATTAAAATTCATACAACAATTTTATTTCGTGTCTCTTTTGAAATACTCGCGCGATCTTTCAACTTTTTAAGACTGTAAAATTATCTTCAGCAATTTCAACTTCAAGCAAATCCTTTGAGCGCAAAGTCGAGTTGTTGTGAATGTGTCAAGAGACTGATAAATATATTATGTGTCCCTAAAAGCGTAAGAAATCCGAAGATTTGTAAAGTTTCCCCCTTTATGACGAAGCAAGAGCCCTGCCAATGTCTTTGATATGAAAAACTTTTGACTTTAACTCGCTAAGAAGAACTCAACTTTATCGGTCTTATTGTAGAGTTGTAATTAGCTCGTAAAGAATGTTTGGCAGAAATTCATTTGCAACGTTATTTGACAGTCGTTTAACATATCTTAGTTTATGAGATAGTAAAAGACAAGCTAGGAAATAATTTATGAGATCCTTAAATTGGAGACAGATTGCATTTTGTTATATGAATTAAACCACGTCAGAGGCCTTTGGGTATCCTAAAATCTTCAGGGCTGGCCACTCAGCCAACAAACTTACTTCTGCCTTAATTTAGTGTTATTTTTATATTATAGTTTTGAAAATGTATAATATGTATTTATTTTTATTTTGTTTCAATCGTGTACAGTGCTGTGACTTGTTCTATTTTTAAGTGACGTCACAAGCAGATCCAACGGAAGACCAGCGCTGGTTGTTCGCATTCATTCTCAGAAATATGCAGAGTTGGAGCTAGTTTTTTTTGGCAAAACAATGTGAATACAATTATGATATAATTTTCGAAAAATTGTCTATCTTCTTATATATAAAAGGCGATGTGTGTATGTATGTATGTTCCCTATAGACTCCACAACGGCTGGACCGATTTTGATGAAACTTTCACACGCTGACGATATATTAAGGTAGTTGATTGAATAAGGCGTCACTTTGCGGAAGTCCATGTTTCATTATTGTATGACGAATCTCTAGTGTAATTCCGCTTCTACGTCGCTTCGAGCACAATAAGGATGACATAAGGAGTAATCCACGCAGGTAAAACCGCGGGGCACAGCTAGTATGAAATAACTGCGAAAATTTTTACTACTAGTAGGCCGCCCCTTCTTCGCACGGGCGAAGCCGGAATATATAGCCTATGTCAACCGGGGATAGTGCAGCATCCCAACAGTGAAAGAATTTTTCAAATCGGTTCAGTAGTTTCGGAGCCTATTCAATGCAAACAAACAAACAAACAAACAATCAAATCTTTCCTCTTTATAATATTAGTATAGGTTAAGTACTTTATACTGAAATTGTTCAGTGTTGTTTTTTTTTCTTCTGAATGTATGTTCTGTGTTACAGCTTACCAGTAAGTAGGTACAAATCAAGTCTCAATCTCGAAAGTTTACACCGACTGCACGTCTCATCAATTTGGGAGACCACTTTTAGCTCAAACATATTCAAGGTGAATTTACCGTACAAGTCCAGTCAAAGAGTTGGCCAGATCAAAGAGAAAATGTCGCTACCCTAATGTACTGCCCGAAACCTGAACTAAACGTAAATATTGGCAACATCATGTCCCCGGCGAATTTTTCGTCCCAATCGCCAAAAAGCCGGGCTTTTTCTGTTTACTTTTCCTAGCGGTAAAAATACGCTACCTTTCTAAATAAAGCGGTCTTTGCTAACGAAATTAAATTTTTACTACATTTTGGAACGGGCAAAGTTTTGAAGAATTCAGCGAAGGTCCTTAATTAAATCTTGGAGTTATGAAACAGAGTCAATTAGTCCGTTTTCATTAAGAGATTTCGATAGGTTTTCGTTTTCGGTCAACAGTTGTCGTCGACAATTTGTTTTAATGACCTACGGGCGCCCCTCGGGGCTGGTGTGAAAACGGTGACGTTTGGGAGACTGTAATTTTTCATGTCGCGGTCACGATAGCGGTTCGGTCAGGTGTTAGAATGATTTGTGACCCGTCGGCGTCGTTTTGTGTCGAGCGTTATGAACGAGTCACTTCTTGGTGTACGAAATAAAAATAATTACAGTTAAAACACTCTCATGTGACACGTTAAAAGAAACCAAAGAATCCTAACTTGAGGGGTTATTATATTCATGATGAAGGTCTGATGATGGAGCCGGAATTAGAAATAATTATAATTAAATTTTACATATCAGAAACATTATATAAGAGGTACGTAAATTAACACATGCGTAGATATCTAATTTTATACCTACAAGACTGTTGAATTTAGAAATTGTGTAAAATTATTGCAATTCAAGAGGTAAGTAAATATTATATTTTTCTAAAAGCTTATATTCAAAATTAACTTGTATTTACTTACTTTTTATTACTAAGTACTCCTTGTGTTACACTTAAATATCCAAAATTAATCCTTAAATTTTTGCATTAATGTAGTGTGTACAGTTGTACACTGTATTATATGACTTAAAGTTATGTTTAAGGAACGCGTAAATTTGTTTACATCGCCCCTGAAAGCAATAAATACCTGTTTTTTATATTATAAAGAAAAGAAAAATAGAAAACTCAAATTTAATGTATCGCTCAAAAACCTTTATAATTTTTACTGGCTAGAAAATTAAACACTGAATTAGAAAATTGCGTGCGTCAATGAAGGTGTTAAAAGCTTTAAACTATTAGGAAATATACAAAAAAAAACTAAGGAGTTTTATGAATACTTTTGATAGTCGAGTGGAATAACATGACCATTTTTCACATTATTATGGTCTACATTGTTCTAACGCAGTAGTTACATGAAAATCGGTTTACGACACTTGTAAAAAAACTTTCAACTTTTACAATACTCATAAAAACGGTTTGTCGAACAAACAGAACAAAGTGTAGGAAATGGAGGCGAAATAAAAAAGGGCAGTTTCTTACCGCATTAATCTAGAGACAAACATAAACGACCAATGCGACTGCTTGTAAAAAGTAACGCGGAAATGAGAGGTTTACTAACACCTGGAAGAAAATAGTTCTGTAACCATCGATAGATGGTGCTAACGAGACTTTTTTTTTTCTCAATAATTGCGAATGAAAAATCAAACAACATGTTTGTTAGCAAACAATAACCACAAAATACTATATTACGAAATAAAATAACACAAAAACTAGCATGAGAGACAGTGTCAGACAGATATTGTTTGTCTATGAGAACAAGCAATCTTTTTTGCCTTTCTTCTTATTGCAAAATTTTCTGATAAATTAAAAGATTAAATCATGAGCTACCTAACCAGCTGTTCCATGCGGTTTAGGCTGTAATATAAAATTATCTCAATTGATATGAATATGGTCATGATCTGTTGTCAAAAACCAAGTTCATGTTTGTGATTGGTAATTTTTTTATAATGACACATTTTGTTAACAAAATATAATATAATCCATTGTTGCACATTGACACTTGAAAGTACACTATAGCTAAAAAAAGATCGCACGACATAATTATATAATTGAAGCCAAAACTCTATGCATTCTCTAGTATCCACGCACATGAATTGTACAGGTGTGTGCAAACCTTAAAGGCAGCAAGTAGCACTTTTAATTGGGGGGTGGAAATTGTGATTAATGCCTCAAGATAAGCGGAAAGCCGCGGCAGCACGAAGGAGGAAAAATAGAGTTTTCGGTCACAACTCGCACACATTAACCTAATTCGTTTTAATTGGTCAAACTAATCATCTGTGAGGACGTTATTAACATGTTGACGAAAGACTGTTTATTTATAAATTGTTATTTTATGTTTCTGTTTTGTTCATTGAAATGAACAGAAACTATGCTCATCGTACACAGCTCGATTTTTATCAATATAATATTTGGTAGGTTTTTGCGATTATCACACAAAATGATTGCGAAATTGCTGCTGATTGTTAATATCTTTGATCAGCGAAGAAACATTGACATTAAGGTGCTACGTTTCACCTATGGCGGGAATTTAAATTTTAAACAGTATTTTTGTCCTTGTAGTTAGGCCGGGTAATTATTTTAAAATGACACAGTGTTTGCGAAAATATCGGTTGTTCTTTATATTATCATATACAGCTATTTAACAGTAACGCACCATGTTACTTACATTTGTGAATAAACCGATTGAAACAGCAAAAATTAGTTTATCGACAAATGTAAGTAATAATGTGCATTAGAGATAAATAGCTTTCCAAGATTTTGTAAAGAATAATAATAAATTTTCGCAAACATCAAGATCGTTTACAATAATTACCCGGCCTAGCTACAAGGACAAGAAAACTGATTGAAATTTGAATTTCCCGCCATTTGTAAAACGAACCACCTTAAACACTTTGTCCGAGGTTTGAGGTCACCGGTAGATAATACATGTGATCAAGGACAAAATGTTTGAATCATCAAAAATTTATGTAAGTAAAATATATTGTTATTAAGCAAGCTCAAAGTCGCATAACGAGCAATGGAGAGGGCTATGCTTGGAGTTTCTCTACGAGATCGAATCAGAAATGAGGAGAACTGTAGACAAACGAAAGTTACCGACACAGCCCACCGGATTAGCAAGTTTAAGTTGCAGTGGGCACATAGCACGCAGAACAGATGGCCGATGGGGCTGAAAGGTTCTCGAATGGAGACCACGGACTTGTAAGTGCAGCGTAAGACGTCCACCCACAAGTCGGACAGACGACCTAAAAGAGACTGCAGAGAAAAGCTGGATGCAGCCGCTTCCAACCGGCCCTTTTGGAGATCGATAGGAGAGGCCTATGTCCAGCAGTGGACGTCCTACAGCTGAAATGTCAATGATGATGATGAAAAGATATTGCTGACTAGCAGCGCTCCGGGATTTTACCCACTACCTAACAAGAATCGTAAAATTTTCCGGAATAAATAAGAACACTATTATTTCAAAGCATCACCATACCAAATGCCATCCAAATTCGTTCAGCCGTTACAGAGTTGAGCGCGGACAAAGAGACTTACACAAACACTTTTCAGATTTATAATATTAGATACTGCGTCCCGTTTTACTCGCGTGGACCCAGAAAGCTGATGTTATAAGGTGTACCTTTATAACATCCGATTTAGGTACATAGACACATCGTCTTTTATGTATAAAAACATTATCATTCAGAGAAAGGGACATTATGCGAAAGAGACATTTTGAGAACGGGACGTTTTGCAGCCAGTAGACATTTTGCGAATGTCAGAATGTCCTCTGCGACGGAGCCTCTTTGACCTAGGGATAAAAAGGAATGGTATGACTTGACAAAATATGTAGTCGCAAACCTAAAGGCGCTATATGACTTTTCACGTAAAACGAGCAATGGAGTTAATTTAACTACACTAACACCTAACATCGCAACAAAACAAAATTTATGTCTTTATTTTCACTCTGTTAATGCGTTAAGTAGCTTGCTGTTTATTGTTTTTTGTCATGACTGTAATTTTCACACCCTAACTCGTTATGTGGTTGATTAAAATTAAGGTTAATGAGTATTTTATCACAAAGAAAAACTAAAATAGCTAAAACCCAAATAAGTGTAACATTTGAAAGTATTTTTTTAAGTGTTGTTTCTTCCTATACTATTTAAATGTTAAAAATACCTAATTCAAAAATTTTACGGCCACTTGGCTTCAAGCCTGCGACATCCGGGTTTACGTCTTAGCACTCTAACCGCTAGGCCACGGGAGCCATCATGTCGGTAGAATGTCATTTCTATTTTATTCGTGCACGCCGTTTCGGTACAGTAAAACGATTATCTAGGTACCTTTGCATATTATCAACAATTTTAACAATCACAAGGGAAACATTAAAATGAAATAAAAATGTTTGCTAGAATTCCGATAATACCATAAATGACATTCCGACTTAACAAAGGTGGAAGTCACGATACCGGTTTAAGGGTGCTCATAGGCATTGAGACTTTACTTTCATGATAATTATTAAGTGAGCGACAAAGTAAAGTCGCTTTAGGATTTTTACTTGTATTTTTCTGGTCTGGGAAGCATCAGTCTGTGTTATTATGTTTTATCGGTAACGACACAGACCAACAGAGAAAAAATCATTTTCTTGTGTAGGTATATCTTGGTGTATACTTACCTAGGTGGCCTTTTTAACCCTCGACGCAAACAGAAGGGTGTTATAAGTTTAACGTGTGTATGTGTAACTCTTTGTTGCATCGTAGTTCCGCAAAAGGCTGAACCGATTAAGATAAAAAAAATATTTGAAAGGTGACTTGATCAAGTTTTTTTAACTGAGTCAAGAAAATCTGATCAGCCGTTTAAAGATTACCAGCTCTTGTATCGGGGGTTTATTAAAAAAAAACAATAAAATTTATACAGTTGTTTACCAATACGGGTAAAATAGGGTGTGACATAGGTATCATGGATAGAAGCTTATGGCTCAGACAAGTACTTTTTAATGTTTTTTTGATAATTTCGAATACTCTATTTGTCTAAGCAACAGAGAATAGATTATATTGGTGATTCTAACATACAAAATGAAGATTACGGAACTTTTAAAAAACTAACTCTATGTACGAGAGTACCTCTCACTCTTTTTTCGAATTAAAAGAGATATAGTCGCACATGCATTGCCAGCTTTATTCCTCCTTACACCCTATCCAGTACAAAAACCGACTTCCAGTAGGTACAGATATGCTAAGTGACCGTTGATAACCGTCACGTTGTGACTGTTTGGTTTGCATGACCACACGTACTGAAAGAAAAAATGTTTCGCTAGCCCTTTGTATTGAGACATTAAGGTTCAATTTCGGTTAAATTGTTGCTAAGCTGTCGACTATGTGTTTTGTACATGGCTATACAGTAGCACGCTTGTTGTTAAATTGATGAAAAGTTTTAAGGTTTTTGTTCTTCACTGTACAATAAAAGTCAATGACCTTTAACTAAAGAGTAATGAATTGGCATAGGATCCTGGATCTGTTGTTTTGGAAATTATCATGTTTAATTTAGTACCTAACGTAATTCCTTCGTAACAAGAATAAAATTAAAAAATGCAAACAAAACAAGACACTAATAACAATGACAAAATAATACAATAATAACAAAACAACGATAATGCTGAAACATTCGACCAAAATAAAATGAATGGACGGGCCCAGAAGAAGCGCATTCTTGAAGATTACAAAATGAGCGCCGGCGCTCACTTCGTTTCAGTCGGTCTCTAGCCGTAGGAAGTGCGACACGCGTCTATTGTTACATGATAACGAAACATCTGACAAAATTATGCCTTCGTGTGCTTTCCCGAAATGTAAATACATATCAAAAAACCGCTATCAAATTTTTCTAACAAATGTACTGTACATGATTGTTATTAGGTGTTAAAGGATAATATGTCCAACGGTTTTGCCTCTTTTTTACTGAGCAAGTTCAATGGCTATGGCCCGTCCATTCATTTTATATTGGTCGAAGCCCTATAGTCAACACAATATAGTCCTAGTCTAAACCCAGAGACGTGGACTCTTAAAGCTAAAAACCGACAGCACATAGATGCCTTTGAAATACGGTGCTGGAGAAAAATGCTTCGTATCTCATGGACTGCGCATAGAACCAACCAACCGGTTCTGAAAGAACTCAAACTCTATAAGAAGCCAAGGCTTTGCAAAACATTTACACTTCAAGAAAACACATGAAAGCATAATTTTGTCAGATCTTTCGTTAGCATGTAACAATAGACGCGTGTTGCACTTCCTACGGCCAGAGACCGACTGAAACGAAGTGAGCACCGGCGCTCATTTTGTAATCTTCAAAAATGCGCTTCTTCTGCACTCGTCGATTCTTTTATTTTGGTCGAAGCTATAGGGTAGGATATAATAAACACTTGTGCAAAATTGCATACTTCTTGACCCAGCAGTTTAGGCTATGCGTTGTCTGTCAGCGAGTGATTTTAAGATTTTTAAAGAGTAAACGACTTTAAAAATGAAAATGAGGCTTGCTATATTTATTTAGGTGTACCGTTTGTGAAATTTGATCCCCAAAATATTGTTGTTGGGTTTTTAACCTATCTAAGGGAAGAAACTACTAACTAAGCGTAAATATATTTAAAAGTGGGTATGCTTTAAAATCTGATGGCACCTAGTTCGATCCTCAGCCCTGCACCAATGTTATTTACTAAAATAAATTATATGCAGTTTCGATGCCATCGCTCAAAAACAAGTGAAGGTAAAAATCGTAATGAAACCGGTATGTTTAAGAACCTCAAAAATTCAAAGACATATGGCATTCATCAACATGCACTTGGCCAGCATGGTGGATTAGAGCCCTACCTCTCTCTCTCTCTCTCTCTCTCTCTGAGAGAAGGCCTGGGGCCTTACGGACAACAGCTAATTGCGGCACGTAATCCGCTCAGTTGGAAAATCACGCGACCGCAAACCGTATCTGGGCGCGATAAGGATCACGTTCGCGCGATTTTCCAACTGAGCGGATTAGGTGCCGCAATTAGCTGTTGTCCGTAAGGCCCCTGTTTGTAACTCAGCAGTGGCACACGATAGGCTGATATTGACTAGTGCAATCAGTGCTATTTTAAATTTTGCAGTCTCGTTTTTTTATATTCTTTTAGCTGTACTATGTAGGTCCTATAAATTTTCTTGTAACAGCTTTTACTTGAAGTACGAAAGCACGGTAACAAACTTTCTAAAAGGCTCTGTGAATTTATTATTCTAAGCTTATCAACTGTACTAAAGTTACCCTTAGCTCACGTGAGCACCTCAAGGATAAGGTAAAAAGCTTTTTTTACTTTATAAATTTTTTTACTTTAACGACAAAAAGTAATGAGCCTAACACAGTACTTTGGTTGCTTAGTGCTTTTGTGTTGGCACATAAAATATTTTACATGTGTAGGCTTAAAATGGGCTTTTATGCAGGCTTTGTAAATTGTAATCTCAAAATAATGTTTTTATGTGGAAACTAGCCACGCTCCACGGATTTACCCGCTCATCACCGCATACAAATAGCGATCTTATCGCTAAAAGTGATCTCTTCTAGGTTACAATTGAGATCAATTTTGTAGATTTAAGTTTAGAATTAATAGAACTAAACTAAGTTAAGAATTTTTGTTTTTATATAACTTGCCTGGAACCAATGGTAAGCAATATTGTATTAAGTTTAGTTCAGTCAACTAAAGCCTTCAAAATTGATTAAATTGTAGTTTTCTCAAGCAGAACTTAAATGATTAATGAGATTTGATATAGTTATAAGAAATAAAGATAACATATAATTAATCGTGCGAATCGAGGTCTCAGATTCTACTAGAACACCCGAGGTGTTTCGGTAGAATCTGTTCCGATTGTATGTATGTTTGTGAGTTTGTATGACTTTTTATCGACGATAACTTGCTCACTTCATCTGATACAATACAATTTAATACAATTTTAAGTAAGAAAATAAGAAAATTTGATTCAGTGTTTGCGAGAACATGTCATAAGGTTTGCGAGATCTCAGTTCGGGGCAATTAACTAGTTAAATTAATTAACAACAAAAAGCTTGGCTATTCTACTCCACCTTAAATAACTAACTAAAATGCAAATTCAAATTATACAATTTCTTACAATTCATTAGCGAGACCCGGCAGTGTAATGAGACCTTCATTTGAATATCTTTGTTTTTTAGCCGAAGTTAAAAACGTTTTGACGTTAATCGTGACGTGCGACACGTTTCGGGAAACGCGACTTAATGCTGAAATTCGTAAATTATTTCTTCTGTACTTAGTAATTATTCACACTTTAGTTTTATAAACGACTAGTAAAGTTTATTGTGACTCTAGCTGATCCGAAAGACGTTGTCATATCTAAGTTTCATAAAAATTTGATTATAATTTTGAGTTCATACAGAAATCCCATATAAAATAGCACTTTCCGTTTTACCCAATTTTTTATTTTTCCAGGCAACTACTCTAAATAAAATTAAACTAACATTTAAAATTAAACTTTCCAGCTGTTCTCACGTTTATGCGCTTACCAACGAAGAAGATTGAATTTTTATTTGTATAGATTGTGTATTGCAAATGAGAAAATAAGTCTACTAGCATAAATCAGAAAAGGTGAGATGACCTTGTACGATATGATAAACTAATGAAAGCCTTAGTAGTGTGGTGATTCTTCTCAAAAGTTGTAAATATGTATCCAGATATGTATCAATATTTACATGGACGTACTTACGTCCATGAATATTGAGGCGATCAACCACCAACGTGGATGTTATGTAACGGTGTGGTTAAAGATGGTAAAAAGGTTTAGTCTGGATAAGGAACTGGGTCTAAACTGATGTTGCCGAAATACACCGCTAGTTGATTGGCGAAGATTTTTTTTTTTGTGTTCATTTTGTTTATTATGCACATTTGAAACTCAAACTGATTCAAACCTCTTTGCTTTTTTACTTTATTGAATTGTAATTATTGTTTTTAATTCATACAAAAATCGCATAGAAAAAACAACGGTCCGTTTTTCCCAATTTTGAGAATTTTTGTGGAAACTTTTCCAATTTTTCTTTCCATAAAAACCTAATTTGGACTTTTTTAAAATAAATAATAGCCAAATCAATTGAGACGTTCTCAAGAGATGCTATTACTCACGAACAGCATCTCATTTTTCTTTATAACATTAGAAATGGTATTAAGCAATATTCGTAATGATATTTTATAGGGTGGCCGGAGGAGATCGAAAAAAGCTCGCACGTAGTGATTATCCATCTCTTCTAAAGCAAATAAAATAAATCATATAAAAATTACATTAAAACATTCGTGATGTCATAAAAAAATACCCTATTGTTTTTTATTATTTTCCAACTCAACGTTTTTTTTTAAAACTTATGCCTAAAGATAGAACTGGCCGGTAAGCGCAGCCTTCAATTAAATCTCTGGCCATTTAAAAACACTGAATTGACCAGACCCGCGTTCGCCATTATTTACGAAGTGATTCCACGTCTGTTTACATTACATTTAATTAAAACTCCGACGTTTTCACAGGCCCAGTCCATCGATGGGCCATACTTTATGAGTTTAATAACTGAAACGATTGAGTCGCTTGCATTGGTTTTCGGTATGGCTCGTGAAAAGTTGTTTATTGTGTCAAATTGCTTGTTTTATTTAAGTGGAGTAATATTACATTGTAATGTTTTTAAGAGCTTTATTTGACAAATTGTACAAATTATATTTTCAATTCACCTGAATGCGAATATTCAGCTCATATTTGACATTTCCGAAAGTCAATGGAAGGAGACCAAATATTTTCGTACGTAAAATAAAAATCTAATTCCATAATGAATTTTGAAAATTCTGTTTTAGAATTTTTTGTTAAATTTAATTATGTATTTACGCCTATTTACGCACGTAAATATTCTTACGTCACCTACAGCACTCAGGTCGCGTGATATGTGATAGTTATGATTTTATTATGAATCGTGCGGTGGATTACGCAACTAATATAAATGCATGAACGAGAGCTTTTCAGGACCTGTTTTAACAAATTTCACTACATGGCGCTACTTTTAATGAATGTATAATCATTATGCTTGCTTGCTTTGGCATAATTGTACTGATATAATAAGAGAAGCCACTGGCACCCGACACACAGTCCCAGACTAGTTCGGGAGCCTATGGAAAATCACGTTATGTAAAACTAAATTTATGTCAAAATAAATTACTTTGTTTGTTTGTTTATTATTAAGACACTCCACAGAAAATGCAAACACTAAAACACCGAATATGCCCTAAATATAAGTTAGAAGAATAACACCACTTTCTTTGCGATGTCAGAGGACAGTTCCGAACTTTCACACAGGTGCTAGGATCAGGATGAATTTTAAACTCATTTTAAATAATTATACTAAATCGTTTTTTTTTTTTTTTTTTTTCTTATGTTCGGCTTTTTTTTTCTCCGACAAAGGTCGTAGACATTGACCAGCTAAACACAGTTGTATAATCTCTTTCGATTTCACACACCATTGCTATAAGGTTGATGACAATGCTCACATTGTGGTGAGCGTTGTACACAGAATACATTTATTTTATTTTAACAGTAACATTTGACGCAGCCATATTAATTGGTAGTACTATTATTATAATTTGTATATATTTTTTTATAAATTTTTTTTTGCTTGTTTGTTTATTAGTTTTTTTTTTCATTTTTTTTTTCATGTTTTTTTTCTTCCATAATTATTGAATTTAGTATAAATTTGATGTACATAAAAATCGTTTTGGTTAAAATACTATCTAGCGAGTACGCTGTTTTTTTTTTTTACTGAATATTCAAGTTTGTAAGTGTAGCGTAACCGTGGTGGTGCAACTTTGGGCGCCTACTCAACATCGGTTATAGCATCAGCAAAATATATTTCACCGTATAGCCTCTTTTTAATTATATTTTTGCATTTCTGTGTATAGACGAATTTCATTATTTAAAAACGATTGAGGCTACAGTCGGTTCAATATTTTAATTACTATATTACAAGATAGTTTAGAAAGTATTTTTTTTTATTATTATCAAAAATACGTCTATGGTTAGCTACAAACACGCCTGATGATAAGTGATGATGAGGATAAGGATACTGCACGGTGATCTCAAATAAATCTAAAAAAAAATATAGATAGAAACTCTTTGTTGTGTACACCGGAAATAAAACATTTTTTTAGGTATGATTGTTCTAGTCTTCTATAGTTCTAGTCAAAATATCCTAATGTTGCTTGGTATTTGTTTTGATACAAGCGTTGGAAATGTTTTCCTGTCAAATAAAATACAAACTTAAATCTACAAGATTTCGGTATAAATAATAATTTTAAATTTAGAGCTGAGTTTGTAGTGTGTACGCGCATATTGTCGTTTAATACGGTGCTGTGACAAACTTTATTATTATTTGCTTCGGGCACGAAACTATTAAATGGCAGATAAGTTGCAACATGGATGAGGGAAGTGTAGAGCTTCTATTTTATAATAGAGGTCCAGTTTTAAGCAGTTATCAATAGTTAATAATAAAGTACAATATTATTTCTCTGCACCTTTCAAAGTGTTTTTTGATAAGCATTTTGAATATTTTCCAGCCCCAGTATCAATTTTTTCATCATCATCATCAGCCAGAATACATCCACTGCTGAACATAGGCCTTCCTCCTTTTACCTCCACACTGAACGACAGTCTGCCTTTTGCATCCACTGGATGCCCGCGACTCTTACAATGTCGTCCGTATTTTTTATTTATACATATTTGGGATAGGTATGTAATGTTTATTTTTACATGCAAGTTAAATTCACTTCATCAATAAGTTTCATGAAATGTTTATATTCATACTCGTGCAACTATATAAGGAAAAATTATTGTCGTTGATAAAAAGAAAATAAAGGTGAGCCGTGGTAGCCCATTTGGGAGACCGTTAGACTTGAAAGCGTGAGGGCGCGGGTTCAAACCCCGGGCCCGTACCAATGAGCTCTTTGGAGCTTATGTTCGGATTTTCATACCACTGGCTTTTCGGTGAAGGAAAACAGCGTGAAAAAACTTGCATACGTACGGAGAAGGAATTCAATGGCGTATGTGAATCCACAAACCCACACTGGGCCAGCGTGGTGTATTTGGCCCAATCACTCTTTCGGGGGTAGGCTAAAAGTCTAGCAGTTGACTGTTAAAAGGCTGATTTTGATGATTGAGTAAGGTAGGAAAGTCTGCAGTAACCATGCTCGTGGTTCCTTAATTTTATTCAGCGTCGACCACCATAAGTAAAGCATAACTGAGTTACGTGACGCATCGCACCGTTGTAGATATTTAAATGGGCTATAAACTCTGATTTATACGACTTTAGTGAAATTTTCAGCTTCAATTGGTTTAATATTTTTAGTTCATGATTTGGCTTACTTAGCTCAACTTTAATGTTGGTAATTGATTGTCAAAACGCGTGACAATGTTTTAAAATGGAAGTAGGTATGCGAGCGCTGAGTTCGAAACATTTTGATAACTATGCCAAGTTTGAGTAAACAAAAGGATGTTAATGTTCCTACATAGAAATGTTTCCTATATAGAGCTTTTAATTTAATAATTTGTTCATAATGCAACTACGATCATGTTTTAAATAAATGAAAATATAATATTTCTACCTACTTATTTCAACATACGCAAGCTACAAAGCATGAGGTTCTCCAAAGGAGAAATAATAAAGTCTTAGACGGTCGACAACGTATACGATGCCTCCTGATGTTACAGGTGTCTATTGGTGGCGGTGAGCAGGTAGGCAGCCCGTCTTCGTCTGTCCTACAAATGAAATAAATAATTAATCATTTTTAGAAAAAAAAAGAACCGACTTCATGACTTACAAACTGAAACTAAAAAGTAGAAAATATTGTTTATTATTACGACTGAAATACTTTGTATCCATAGTCATGAAAAATTTAAGAAAAAACAACAGGGCCCGGTCGCGATGGAGCGATGGAGAAACTTCTTTGTTTTTATTTTTTTAGTTTTGGTTTAGGAACAGTTTCTCTATGTTTGCTGTTCAGTTGACAGCGTCGCTAGTGGAGAACAAAGTATGAAATTCACCAAGAAATAACTGTAGTTCCAATTTTGCCCACCTCAACAGCTAAGTTTGGTGGCACTGTGCAATGTACATTGCATTCGTTGCTTATCGTCATGTTTTTGTAGATTTTGCAAAAAGCGCTGAATCAATGTCGATTAAAAAAAAAAAAACAACCAAAAAAAGAATCATCATAAACAATTCTAAATTGGCGGAGTAATCGCGTAGCAAACATACAAAAAAAAAACATACAGTCGAATTGATAACCTCCTCCTTTTGGAAGTCGGTTAAAAACGCAATCCATTCAGCCTTCCAAAATGGTAACAAACAGACCGATTAAGAGACTAGAGTTACAATTGCGTTTACAAATATTAGTGTGAATTGATTGTAGAGGCCTTACGGCTAACTCATAACACGGGCTTGAATTAGCGCAATTCGGAAAATCACGCGAACGTGAACCTTAACGCGCCGAGATACGGTTTGGGATCACGCAACTATTTTCATGACCTAAACATAATCACTTAAAACAGGTAGCCGTAGGGCCTCTGGCTTGTATTATTTAGCCACAATTGAGACCTATTATGTAGGAGTTGTACATTTACCTGTCTGTAGCGTATCTAAAACAACTTCGCAACTAACTTAAAGCCTTTGTGCTCTTGATAATGGAGACAGGTAACTCGTTGCACTTTACGCATTTGCCAAAGAAATATGGGAGTGACTGTTTTGTGTAGGTTTTAAGCGGCCTTTGAAAATAAACTCTGCATTTGCAAGATAAATTTTGATGTTTGAATATCTTTTTCCATGGATAATTCTTGTACTGGGTTAAGAATCTTTATAATTATGCACTTTCTACAGTAAATCTGAATGGGTGTACTCCGATGGTTACAATCTGGGTGTCTTCAACTCACGGGTGAATCGGTTTCCTCTAGGCAATGGTGCTCCAACGTAGACCGCATTATCGCTTAACATCTAATATTTAAAAAAAAAAAACATTTTATATCTTTCTGTTTGTTACGTTTTCATAACGAACTTTGAAATTATAGATCTATTCAAAATCAATACGCCAAAAACGGTCCCATATTGCAGTAAGTACTGCATCATTTACAGGTTTGAACCAAGACAAAAGAAGAAGGTTTTGTCTCTTAGTCCCAAGATTGGGAAATAAGTGGTAACAGTATGAAAAAATGGACCCGGGTATGTCCTAAAACTGCGACCAGAACCACCGGAGGATGGGCAGCAGCGTCCTGTTAGTACACGGTGAACATACTGCGATCCCCAAGCCGCCTGCCAAGCGTGGGGATTATGGCATCACCCCTCTGTAAGAGGGAGGCCTTGTTCAGCAGTGGACATTCAATGGCTGATGATGTGATGTGATGTGATGTGTGTATGGAAATACGGTTGGTGTTATAACCGTTGCAAAAAAGAGGATATTTTCAAGTCGACGCGTATTTTTTTAATGTATGACTCCGCATTGCTATTTATAGTGGAGTCCGATTTTGATGATATTTTTTGTGAATATTCAGTTATTTAAAAATGGATGCACAAATTTAATGTTGAATCTATAATTTTAAATTTCGTAGCATTTTTAGAGTTTTACTAATAGATTCAGATTTTGGCATAAGAGTAGAAAACATCAAACTTTTCAGTTTGACTATCTAACGTAAAAAATACGAGGCAACTGGAGAATTGGGGATAAAGACAGGTTTAATCTTTGGAAAACCTATAAAATAATGCATTTAAGAGAGTGGTCAAGAGGGTTTTTGAATGAATTTTCCCGTGGGCCTTCCTTCAAAATCAAGTTTTATTTTATCTGAACACAGTCATATGACAAATTGTTAGTGTCCATACCACAAAGTCGCAGACCAAAGGCCACTAAATAATAAGGCTGCGGCTAACTAAGCCAGCACTAGTAATAATACACAATTTATTGCGTGGCTGTGTTCTAAATAAACACATATTGCGTGTGGCCAGAGATAAGGGTGTCATAAGACCTGTCGCCGGCCAGTCGCCAACGCCTGGCTCATTACTTTATTGTCTATCCGAGTGTGGCGAATGAAAACTTTAAAATGGTATTACGTTTTATTCGTTTGTGAGGGTGGACTAAGGTTTTATGAACGGCGGGATTGTTTTGTTACGATGTTGTTCTGTTTTGATTGTACTAAATTATACTGGGCTACTCGGAAAATGTGTAAGCCGAACAGGGGGGCGATCTGAAATAGCGAAAAAAGTGACTATTATTTTACGTTTTTTACGCATAAAAAACATAGAAGGTATACTTTTGGACATGGTACATGCCTTGTATTAAAAGCGTAGCAGAAAAGCCTTGAATAGTCAAGAAAAATAAACCAGCCACGTGCAAGTCAGGCTCACGCACTGAAGATTCCGTACCACCACAACATTCAATAACAAAATTACCAGCTATAACTTGGTAATGAACAGTAACTTTTCACCGACTCACATTTGGCCATTATTCATTATTTTGTTGTTATACTTAAGAGTGTGTTCTATAATCATGCCAAATTTAACGCTTGTACGTATTATTTTTTTTACTTTATAGCTAATACAAAAATACGTAAAAAAATAAGTTTGTTTTATGGTGGTTAGCCCTTTATTTTTTTTAAATTGACTTTTTTATTATTTCTCAGTTACATATTCTGTTTTAAAATTTCAACTGGCTATCTATTACGGTTCGAAAGATACTTCTGTTTAAAGATCTGATACAGACAGACATCGTAGACTTAGTAATAAGATCCCGTTTTTACCCTTTGGGTACGGAACACTAAAAATACCACTCAATCTTTAGTATTTCCAAAACCAAGTATGTTTTTTGATCTTGTGTATTTTTTTGGTATATAATTTTAATCTTTGCTGTATAATATTTCTTACTGATATAATTAAACCTACTTGGTGTTTCTTTTATTTTGCGCCAGCAGTTTTATAACTAAAACTTTCCCTCGTGTTTGGTTAAAATTAAAAGGAAAAAAAACTAAAGCTTTGATTTAATTACCCCAGATACCTAATCGTCATCATCGCGTGGCTTTATACCCTCAAGTTTGGTTGATAAAGTGTGAACTTTAGTTTAATGAAGGGGAGTTTACCGCTAATAGTGGCAGTTAATCAAATATTCATTAGGTGGTTAAAAGGTAGCGGTAGGTGTTTCACGCGAGTAAAGCTGGTATTTATAATTGCAAATTTAATATGTACACATCTACAGTAAGTAATATATTTCTTCTTTAATAGAAGGTGTGGAAAGTAAGTAGAACGGAGGAATAAAGTTGAAAGCTAATATGATACTAATCCATACCATGTTTTTTTCTATATGGTTCTGAAACACCACTGGAAGCAGCTGATAGTATGCGTATCGATGTTTTTGAGATGTGATACCGGAAGAAAATGCATCGAATACCATAGACAGCACATCGGACTAACTACCTCTACCATCTACAAGACTCTACCATCTGTCTCAAACATGTCCTCAGTATGGCCACAATGCCAGAAAACAAGGTGACTACCTAGAAAAGTTGACAGGGAAAGTTGACACCAAAAGACCACGAGGGTACAGCTCAATACGTTGGTCCAATCAGATTTACTCCACTCTTAACACCTTAGTCCACGATGCACTCCATGTTTTTGACGATAGAAGACGATGGAAATAAATCATTGGAGATTGATGGAAGGTGATGGTCATGACCCTCAGATATGAGGAATACGACTTAAGGAGGAAGATGAAAATGTATGTTTATGTATAATTATGATGTAGGAGCGATGTTTGCCGAGCGGTAGTATGTGCGTTTTGCAATCTGACGGCACCCGCTTTAATCCCCGGCCCTGCACTAGTGACTTATTCAGTACTTACATAAATTATGTGCAGTTCGATGCCATCGCTCAAAAACGGTGAAGGTAAGTATCGAGAAGAAACCGGTATGTCTAATAACCTCAAACGTTCAAGGAAATAATATGACATTCACCAACATGAGTGGCCGCATGCATGCATGCATGCATTGGGCCGGCATGGTGAATTAGGGTACATCGTCTATCTCTCGGAGACAAAGCCTGTGGGAAAAAGATAGGCTGATACTGTAAGAGAAGATGTAGAACAAACTGGCAAACCCAGTGGCAATGCCGCTGGATAGTAAGTAGGTACGCTGCCTACGTAGTGTAGTATAAGCAGTGGGCTTGAATTTGGTTTATCTTTAAACCTTAAGTGGTGTATGAGTAATTCAATTGTATTTGCGTGTAGTAGTAGGTATCAGTTAGCTCATATTTTGCTGAAATAACAAAAAAAAATTGTTAAAATCTATATTACGATCATGTGGAAAGAATTGTCTTAAATAAAAGACTGAATGAACTAATAATTAGTTTATTTCGCTTATTACAACTTTGATTATAACTGTTCACAACTAAGACTTAACTAGATGATTAAATTATAGTAATAATTGATACCGTGGCTTAAGCGGTGAATAGCTCTCTACTTAATATCCAATTTCTATCAAAATTTAACCGTTCCAGCCTAAAATATTGATTAATAACGACCTACATCCATCGAACGGAATCGAAAAATAACAGCAAACTAATTGGAACTCTCCTGGCGAAACCCTTTTCATTCGATTTTCGAGTTATCGACGCTAATTTAAATGGTCTGCTTGAACAACGCAAAATTTCCACGACTTTCCAGCAAGTTTAGGGTTCTGAAGTTCAGTTTAAAAACCTTATAGTTTCGTCGAGGTCATTTGCCTAAAAACTTTAAACCACTTAAATTAACGTGAAGTAGTCATGAAATAGTTACTTACTCTGTCTTTTATCTTTTCCGAACAAGTCTAAAAATTTTAAGACAGAAAAGGAGCAAATGGCTTGCCTATTCCAATGCCACTAAGCGTTTATTATTAAGTTCAAATAACTTTCCCTGTTAGTTAGAAGTGCTCACCTGTTACGCTGTCATATATTATACCTCCTTATTATAGCAGTGAAGGTGTGCTTGTGTGTGTAACGGCTAAACGAATTTGAATTAAATTTTATACAGATCATTTTATGAAATTTATCCCGAAAAACTGTTTTGGGATAAATAGTGTAGAGCGTGATATTAAACTAAAACCGCAAATTTTTTCCTTTTTTTTCGCCAGTAAACCACAGGGCGCATTTAATGCAGGATAAGTATAGCAAAATGGCACTCTACGAGTTAGTACTGATGTCAAATATAATTTCGAATTACTATTTATATCGTACGTAATAAGTACGTAACTATTAAGTAAACAAATTTTATCGTAATGCTACGGAACCTTATTTTTAGCGTTCGAAATGCTTTTTGCTGGTTTATTTTACTCAAATTTTACTGTAATAACTTCCGTTAGTGTTTTAATAGGGCGGAGTATAAGCTTCTTGCTAATTAAAATTCCTTATTAGCTGCACAAAACCTTGGTCCAAATTTTAGAGGGGATAAAAAGGCCATTTTAATTTTTACTGCTTTCGTCTTGATTAGACATTCCTTTGTAAATATGCGGAATTTTATATTTTTTTGAATGGGTGGACTTTAAGACGATATAACTTAGCATCCATGATTTTTAGGCATATACCAATTAAAATTTGAAGTATTTTACATGGGTACATATACAAGGTAAGATGAGATAATGGTGCTATTATGAGAGAAAGTTATTGCACTATGATGAGTACATCATTATGAACAACTTTTACTCAGGGGACTAACCTGTAAAATATTGAATTGGAAATCTACGTATAAAAATCAGCGTTCCATGAATAGAGAAACATTATTTTAGGGTTGCACCTGTAATAAAAGTTGTTCATAATAATGACTGCCAGAGCGGGAACAAAAAACCGACACCGCTTTATGGTTGGTATTCCGAAAACCCGAACGAAGCGCTTTGATTCCACTTTTATTGTGCGAACTGCTAGTCTGTGGAATGCTCGATAGTTACAATCTGGGTGTCTTCAAATCACGAGTGAAACGGTTTCTTCTAGGCAAGCGTGCTCCACCGTAGACCGCATCATCGCTTAACATCAGGCGAGTTGGTAGTCAAGCGCAAGCCTATTATTTATAAGAAAAAAAAAACAGTATAATGATTACAAGTAATGAGTTGGACCCGGGTATGTCCTAAAACTGTGACCAGAACCACCGGATGGGCAGCAGCGTCCTATTAGCACACGGTGAACGTACTGCGATCCGCAAGCCACCTGCCAAGCGTGGGGATTATGGCAAAACCCCTCTCTAACAGGGAGGCCTTTGTCCAGTGGACGTGTAATGGCTGCTGATGATAATAATGAGTACAACGAGGTCTGTTCTGAAGAATTTGCTCTGATGCAGGCGTCTCAGTTTTACTACCGTATTAGCCGCCACCGCCTGAAAGCCCATCCACATGTCATAGATCAGTGAAAATCACAAAATACGATTTACTCGACCTTTCTTACATCACACCTGTAAAATGTGGAATGAGCTACCTTCCACGGTGTTTCCGAGAAGCTACAACATGGGGTTCTTCAAAAGGTGAGTTAAGTAATAGCAATTCTCCAACTTATTGTGATGCTTCTGGTTTTACAAGTATCCATAGGTGACGGTGATTGCTTACCATCGGGCAATCTGTCTGCTTGTTTTCCACCTATGGCATTAAAATAATTGTACAATGAGCTTCTTTCAGTTAAGTATCTAAATTTAGCCTTATATTGTAAATTTAATCTCTTAGAGGAATAAATAGGAGTGAATATAAAAATGAATAATTCACCTAAGGCTGCACTGCACGAACCCGATAAAAATAAATGCAATAGTTCCTTAAATGAACTCCTTGTTCCAAAGGTCAGAATCAAAACTTATAACAGATAGAAAACACTTACGAGCTAGTGGCACTAGCACTTTACATAATCCATAACACTCTGTACCTTAGTACTTTATTTTGCATATTCTATACCAAAACTAAATTCACAAATAAATATAATAGCCTTATCATGAAGTCGACGTTGGAGTGAGATTGCGTGCAGAATGCTAGCGGGAACAAATTTATAAGATTTAGTTGGAAAATAAATTAACTGCGACGGAAAAGTTTTCGGTAAATACGAGAAGGGACTGGAACTGAGATCGAGGAACAAGTCGCACGTGGAGGTGACATTGTTTAAATTTTTTGGGGTTTGAAATGTTCGTAGCAACGAGTAATGTTTTATTGTGATTTTTGGTACCTATTTTAATTCCTCAAGTAATCTTTGTTCCCGACGTGTATTGGCAGTTTCCACGACCCTCCCTCGTTTAGTTTCCAGATCAATCTATATTTTATCTTGTCATGGTTGATGTCGGGATATTCTCTTAGAGAAGATACATAGTTTATATATAACATCATATCATAGAACTGGGGCCTTATGGCTACCTCTTAACGTAAGCTTGAAACAGCGCTGAAACAGCGCAGTGCGGAAAATCACGCGAATAAACGCAACGAGATACGGTTTGCGGTCGCACAATTTTTCTCATCACCTAAGTAGAATCTGTACTGTATCGACTGTTTGTTTTCCGTAAATAAATAAATAACAGTAATACCAAGGAGATTTAATAAGGTTCTAAAATATAAATTTATTTTCATGTTTAAATCAAAAATAACAAATAATAATAGAGAAAATCCTAAAATCGTACTTTAAGTACGAGGAATTGTCAGAATTATTATCGGTCGTATCCAAAATGTTCCTTTCGTAATTCTTGATAGGTTGTCTCAGGGTCGATCCAAGTTTGTACGTCTTAATCGCTGAAGGCTAGCTGATTACATCCAAACATTTCTTTGGCCGTCACTTAATGACTCGACTTTTGAACTAAGGCTGTCCGTACAAAAGGCGACGCAAGTATCGGATACTTCACGGATTTTGATTCACGCTTGAACGGAGCTTTCTACAGGAATTGAGTCGATAAAATTTCAGTAATATGTGCCGTCTAGGAGCACCAACATTGTTGAAGTGAAAACTTATTTGGCCGCGTTGAGCGATTTTCGGTAGGGGCAAATGTTATGGGTTCACGTCACCGACATGCTAATGTGATGCAAAGTTTTCACTTCTGTTACAATGACTGCCATTTTTTTTCTTGGTCTCTGACCTGTTCCGTGAATTAGTACGCTACTTTGGTCATCCGCGGTTATTAAATATATATTGTTATACAGGACAAGCTAGGCTCACACTCACTTAATGTTGAAATATGACGCTGTGGTCAAAGACTGTAAACAGACCTTACCAGTTGTGTTGCTTTGTGTACGATCGGGCTTTTTCAACATCTTACTTAATTCGATGCCTTACAAAGTTGAAATTTTTCAGTTGATTTTTTTATCAAAGGCTTACTTCTTACAGAGCTTTCATTTATCAAAAAGTTTTGCAAACTTCATTTGTTTGTTTTGTCATTCAATTACATTTTTAAGCAATTCTCATTCCATTTCAGAAAATATTTTTAAACTTGACACCTTTTACTTTGTTATACTTTTTCCTAATGATGGTCGACTCATTAAAAAACGTATTCGTATCCGTTATCAGATCTAAAGCACTGATACGTACAAAATGAAACATATGGATCATAATAATTTATTAACAAGCTAGTATTAAATTCACGAAAAAAATCTCCGGAGAACCTATATAGCTATAATTTGAAATAAATTTAATTTGGCGACAAACCAATTTAAATCATATGTCGCTAAACAATGTCTAATTTAGCTTGTAACCAATGTAAACTTAATTCACAGATTACCTAATAGTTATGGTTTACTTAATTTTCTTTTAGTTTGGAAATTTTTGTGAATTGATCCGATATCTATAGTTTTAAAAATATGGATGAAAACGCTGGTGGGCTATTCCAGGACCTGCGATAATTTTGTCACCGTCTTTCTTTTTTGGATTGACACAAGTGCGACAGGACAGAAATCATATCGCACGGGCTAAAATAGCTAGCCTGATAGGTCACAGTTACTAAGATTATCTCTAACATTAAGGAGAAAATAAAACGACAGCAGTTCTACTTCCAACTACGTTCATTGTAAGCAGTGTCGTACTAAAGCTGGTTAAACCAAGCAACAGACAAAGCATTTCGACTAATAACAAAACTAACACAAACCTTAAAAATTCTACAACAGAATTTGCATTGTAGCTGTAACTGCTAAGTGCATGTTGGACTATTCATTCTTGATCCGTGCTTCCGCTGTTATCTTTTTGGCAAGCGTGATCCACAAAAGCGGGCCTCCTTTAAATTGCATGCAGTTAGGTACTCATTACTTGAGCAATATTTGCATTTGAGTTTGGAGTAGAATAGCATTTTGTAGTTTTATTTCCCGGCAAACAGTTTTGCCGGATAACTGTGATTGTTGAAATTGGATCATGTATCCACACCAGAACGGCTATTTTTGTGCACGCAATATTGTTTCTGTCACCGTCGTATTTATGTCAATCCAAATTAGAATGACGATGACAAAAAATATATTGCAGTTCCTGGAATAACCCATGTGTGTTATTTTTCACAAAATTGTTTGATCCGGTTTTTTTACAGTTTCCTTTATCAAAGCAGCTAAATACGCTGTTAAGGTGGTTCGTTTCATAAATGGCGGGAAATTCAAATTTTAAACAGAGTTCTTGTCCTTGTAGCTAGGCCGGGTAATTATTTTAAACGATCATGATGTTTGCGGAAATTGATTATTATTCTTTACAAAATCATGTAAAGCTATTTATCGCTAATGCACATTTTTACTTATATTTGTGAATAAACTAATTTTTGCTGTTCAAACGGTTTATTAACAAATGTTAGTAATACGGTGCGTTACTGTTAAATAGTTGTACATTATAATGTAAAGAACAGCGAAACATTTTGCGCAAACACTGTGTTATTTAAAAATAATTACCGGGCCTGGCTACTAGGAACAAAAAAATGTTTAAAATTTGAATTTCCCACAATAGGTGACTCGTATCACCTTAAGACGTTGTTTCGAAAATTAACAATAGATGTCCTGTTTTTGTATAACAGTAAAAAAAAGAATTGATAAAGTATTAAATCAAGTTTCTAGTGAAATTACCTAAATTTACATTAATATTCAAAACAAAAGTTTGCTAACACAGCAAACATATCGAGTAAAATTGATTCTGGCCAGATATACCGGATTGTTACCATGTAAATGCCTTTGTAAAATTGCCGGACAGTACCTAACATGCATCTCTAGCGCAGAGTGCTCCTCTGGTGATACTTAAGCCTAACTAACAGTAGAAAAATAGTGCAGCTTCGTTGGCTTTTGGGATGTAATTACAAACTGGGATTGCACTACTGAGATTTTATAGAGAAAATTACTGAAACACCTGCCAATTTTGCGGTTTTAGAAAAACTCTTATCACTAACAATTTTTGGAAGGGAATAATGTAGAAGTGCTTTTTCCGATGAGATAAGCTTGTTTTGGCTGTAACTACGAACTACAAAACCTAAAGATCTGACATCTAGGCAGGCGTTAAAAATACCTGTGTATTTAGTGGACTGGTGTGTTATTATGATGATGATACATATAAGAGTAACATCAAAAATCAACCAATTTATAACCGTATTAAAACGTACCTAGAGGTCAATTACAACAATGTCATAATTAAATCACCTGCAACTCCTTTGTTAAAGGGTTGATCCAGTTCCAACGTTGAAAGTAAACAAAAGTATCGTGTAAACAAATTCTGGTATGTAAATTTGCTCTAAAATTTGGGCAATAGGTGATTGCAGAGGGGTCATTCAAATTTAAATTTTCGTTCTCTTGTGTAAATCCCTAGGGCGAGGGTGAATGCAGGCAAATAGGGGAGGAAACGCTAATAAAGTAAATTAAAGATTAATAATATATTGTCTCAGTATAGGTCTACGTGTATGCAAATGTAGGACCCTCTTGAAATCCTATACTGCTGGTTTGGTATAAATTAATTAGGGGTCATGGACACGGGATACTTTGCCAGATGTTAAGTATGTTCATAATTTTTTTATATATTGAGGACTCAGAGATCATTTGTTATTAAAAGGATTAACCATTTATGACTTGTCACTCTTAATTTTTGTTGTGTGATACACCGTCTCTCTATGATTTTATCTAAACAATTTATTCGACCTTATAAAATACATCTTGCAATTTTATTTTATGGTGGTTAATAATGCTCTATAAACGCTGTAATTACATTGATATAAGTATATGAAACAACATACGTTTTAGATTTACATATTATTCCTGTGAAAGCATACATATGTATTTAAAAAAGCACCATAAATCAACTTCTGAAATATTTTGTTCTTCTGGATTCATTTGTTATGCCATGACACAAAAAAACTATACTTTCCATCTGTTGGAAATTTTGAATCAAAAGAACAGTCAGAACTAAATTATTGCAACTTTTACACTTCCGAAGATAAGATAGGGTCAAAGTAAAAACTCCAACATTTGTTAAATTCTCCATTATTTAAAAACTCGGCTTTTTGTCAAAGTACCACGTCTTAATCCAACTGAATTTCCTTACTTATGTTCATGAGTTAAAGTTCAAAACGTAATAAAACGTTTTTTACAAGGGTGAGTCATTTTTTTCCGCTCGGTCGGGTTGACACGGCAGACCACCGGTAGACGCTCCACCTGTAGAATGCTCCTATCTCGTCGCAAGATTCAAAGCGCGCTTGACACTTTTAACGAAAACCCAGAAAAAATACCAACGTAATTTTAATTGACGTCGGTTTCCCACCAAAACGAATCCTGAGTTATTTGAAGGCTACTGGAATGAGAAATATTTGAACTGCGCCCAGCGATTGTGGCATGCAGATTCACTGCGACAGTTTCAACGCCCCGACCTATCGGAGCGATTTGATGTTTTTATTTTGACGATTAATCTACCCTTCTATTTTGAAAGCCGTCAAATGATCGAAAGAGATAACTTCGAACTTTTACTGTCTCACATAAAAACAACGTATAAACAGTTTTCGGAATCTACCGTTGGAATAACTCTCTCGACCCTAGAATTCTTCCAAAAATTCCGATAGTATCGAAACAATAATTCTACTTTATCGAGCAGAATTAATAACCAGATATATGTTTATTGCCGTATAAGTTAATACAACGTATAAAAGCGTATCGTTTCTATTATGATATGGATTTGTTTTCGAGTATCGCGCAGTCTGTAGGTAATCTCGTGGAAGTACATATTAAGAAAGTTATACGAATGTATTCGGTGAGGGAAACTAAGTTTACTACTAATATTGCGACCAAAACTTTCACAAGGGTCATTTCCGTTTGCGATTGCGAGCAAAATTCTAAATTGAATGCTATATAACGCTTTCAAAGTTGATATATATTTTTTTTCTTTATCCTTAAACCAGCCATCAACCATCAAGTGAAAACTTGGCGACTAGGTTTCAACACTGCGTCAGGTCTGTTTGTCGTAACTCAGCTGAGCTAGAAGCAAAGACAAACTTTTAATAGTTTTTCTTTATTCAATCAACATATTTTTACTCTCCGACACTTTGCTAGTTTGCCAACAATTTGTTTTGGGACTTTTTTCTTTGCAGACATTCTGACTCAGGATGTTTCTAACCAATTTGATCTTGAGGGTGCTTTTAGAGTTATTTCTTTTGCCTTGATCTCGGTCTAGACGGAATATTTTACTAGGTATTTATTTATTTACAAACCATTAGTTTACCGATAACTTTTGATACCCATATTGGGATGTTCATTGAAGCGTTTAATGTTTAAATGGCTCCTCATTAATAAGCATAAATAAAAAATAAAAAATATGTTTAAAATGTTAAGTTTCCAAGTTTGTTGGCGTTGTTAAAATACCGAAACAGAATTATTATCAGCGGAACCTTCACGGCAATTTCCAACGCTAATTTGAAATCTCATTTCACTTCGTCACGACGATGTTATAAATATCATCGAACGTGAAATAAGATTTCGCGTAAATATTTTCTTTAAACAGAAGAAAAATTGCCACAGTTTAAAATTGCACTGATCATTTCTAAGCCTCACTGCGTTGATACAAAGAGACAAATCACCAGGTGAAATAGTGCAATTGGAATCGAAAGAAGTAAAAATCAGCGAAGGATCGGCGCTGGAGTCCGTGACTGAAATACTCAATGAGTAATTTTGAGATTCCCCGAATGCCCGGGAACGGCAAAGAGCAAATGTCAGCCTCTAATAGCATTGCGAACATGATACGGACGCGGGTAATCGAACTTGTTGGTTTGTTGCAGAAAGACATCCGATTGTTAGACTATTTTTCTTATTCGCAGTGTGTGGTTGCGCTGTTGTTGGAGGTTGTGACGTTTTTTTAAACGATGCTTTGTTACAGTGTACTCAATTGCTTGGTTTTATCTAGCTTAACAAATAGAACACAATTTTAAACTATCACGATTGTTCACTACAGTTAAATGATTAATAAAGAGACATTTACCGTAATGAGTTTGTGGATAGATCTCCTGATATTTTGGCGCCAGATACGTGCACTACGTTAACAGGAAGGCAGAATGAATTTTCAAGATTTGTCCACAACCTTATCATGGTAAGTATTCCGCTAATAATCATGTATATAAATGACATGAAACACACGAGACAAATTTGGTCCCTAATCCACAATTATTTTAGTATGCAAGTACCTAGTACCTAATTAGTAAATAGTACCTAGTTAGTAACTTTAACTATTTAATTGTTATTTTCTGCTCGCTTTTTATTTTTATTTTTATGTACCTTGCCAAAGGAAGAGCCTGAAGCCCACAACACAGGTCACCCTAGTATGGGTTTCAGTACACATGCACCGATGAAACACTTAGTAGTAAGCGTTAATTTTGTTACTTACTTCAGCATCCTCTGTTAATTCGGTGTATGTATTTAGTCACTAAGTTATATTGAACTAATAAACTTTTTATTATTTATTTTATTATTATTATTAACTGTAGTATCTTAGCAAAAAGATACACAGATAAATCAGAATGTAATATATAAAAGCGAAATTCATCTAATCACTCACTCATTAAACACGAAATCTCGAAAAATACTTGACCTACGAAGCTGAAATTTGGCAGGTAGATTCCTTATGGGGTGTAAGGGTCCGTTAAGGATTTTGCAAAAAGGCCGAATTAAGGATGACAAAAGGGGGTTGAAAGTTTATATGAAAGTCTATGCGTACGAAGTTGCGGGCAATAGCTAGTACACCTATAAGTACGTTGAAAAAAGACGCAAATATTCATACAAATAATAATTGTATTGGCTTCTATCACGCAGCAACAGAGGAACGGATCGACATGATTTTTGCATAGCAATAGCTGGAGGGCGGGAGAGTTAGTTTGAATCCCGGAAAAATTTACGGTTCCTGAGGGAATGTCCACGTGGGCAAAACTGCGGGGAGCAGCTAGTATTGAATGTGAAAAGAAATTAATCTGTTAGTTATTTCTCGCACGACTTTTTACGCAAAACTTATGATAAACACCAAAATGTCCTTCCAAACTAATATCTTCTCTAAATATAATCAGATAAATAGACTAATGAGATTCTACCACTATTAATTTCCTGTCAAATCAAAAAATTCTTCCAAAAATTTAATATTTTTCCACATGATGAATGCACCCTCGAACCATCTGTTTAACGCTAAGCAAATAGCGGAACAGATTGTCACGAAACTAACAAATTTTTGAAAGAAAAAAAAACACGGGAAGAGAGAAATGATTTATAATGTTATTTCGGATACATTTGGTGTTTATTTAGTTGTCTGTTAGACGTGCGCCGGTGTCGGGTGTCTTAGCTACCGACGACACGGCAATGTTTGACTCCCAAATACATTAGCAATGTCGTTTGTGATGGTATAGATTGCTCGAGGTAATGTTTGACAGTTGGGAGTTTACTTCTCTTTAATTATTTTTTTCTGGGGCAAATGTCTTCATTATCTGAACAAAATACAAGCTGTCAAGCTGTTTAAACAAAATGCAAGTTTAACACTACAAATACAGTTAGACTGTCCATAGACCGATAAATGTCTAACAATCCAAATGCTCAAGTCCACTACCAGTTGGCAGCATACCCAGCATGCTGGCGGCATTACCTAGCTGAATGGCAATGCTTATGCGTTAAGCAAGAAACACGCCAGCATTATGGTCATGCGACGCATTAACCAGGCGCTCTAAATGATTTTAGATCTTCTCCGGAGCTCATTCCACAACCTTACCACGGTAAATATCCAGTAAATAATCATATAACTTTAGTGAACAACCGTGATAGTTTAAAACAGTATTTTAGATCTTTTCTTCTCTCTCTTTAAAAAAAATTAAATAAACAGTCTTGCGCTTGGCCGCCAACTCGCCTGATGTGTGAATACTTTATGTTGTAGATAAGTGGCACAAAATTTATAAAAGTTTGAGTGAATTAGCACATGACCAAGGCAGGTGGCATAGCCTTGGTCAATTTGGTCATGTACTAGCTAGCCCAACAGTGCGATAATGAAGGCTGTAGTAGATGATGACGATAAAAATGAGGTGCTTATGAAATTCCTCGCTGAGTGTCATTCCGATCATTCAAATATTACCGTTATGCTTACACTTTAGTTAAAATTTGTATGGGAAGCCTCTACTACACAGTTTTTAGGTCACCTACACAACTTAGATAACTAACGTACGTGTATAAGCAATGCCATTCAGTGTGGGAATATTGCCATAGCATGGTAGGTAAACTGCCAACTGATAGTGAACTTGAGCTTTGGATGTTTTCGACTTTCAACGGTCTTTTTTCCACTTAAATAATAGGCTTGAGTTTACCGCCAATTTGATTGATGTTATGCGATGTTGCGATATATATGGGCAATCCAAAAGATTTTTTGGATAATGGGTTCTATAAATTAAGTATTTTGTGTAAGTTAGCTTGCATTTTGTAAAGTTAATAGAAGCACTAAAACACTTATGGATATGGATGAAAGTTTTATTTTTATTTTTTTTATTCGATAATAGGCTTGTTTACCGCCAACTCGCAAGTTTAACAGAAGAACTAAGTATTTTCCTAATTAATTAGCTGCAACGCTTGTCAACATAGCCCACCGGATTAGCAAGTTGAAGTGGCAGTGGCAGGGCAGATATCACGCAGAACAGATAGCTGATGGGTTCTCTAATGGAGACCACGGACCGGTAAGCGCAGCGTAGGACGTCCACCCGCAAGTTGGACAGACGACCTAAAAGATACCGCAGGGAAACGCTGGATGCAGGCTGCTTCCAAACGGCCCTTTTGTAGATCGTGGCATATGTCCAGTAGTGGACGTCCTACGGCTGAAATGATGATGATGAACGCTGGGCTCTTAAATAACTGGGACAGGAAATCATCGATAACAAAAATATTTATTTTTAAAAATACATGTAGGTTTTAATAAATTTCCACCACCTCGAATTCGCTTCTCATTGTTAGTATTTTATGAATCATTTGCTTCTCATGTAAATTACAACTCATAAAATAAACCTTGATCATAACTGCAATTTGAAAGATGTATAAAATAAATTACTTGTACCATTGAACCGCTAGAGCCTACAAACGTTCAATATAATTTACATAACTATAAACACAATGCATAATTTCACAACAGGTTTATTTAAAACATATTTCGTAATAAATAAGCGGAGTTATTGTGTTGGCTTATGGAATTTTATTGCTGTAATAATAGTATTTTCTGTGCTTTATAGCTTATCTTGGTATGGCGTCCGCTACTGAGTGACCGGAACGATGAATTTAAATATCGTAAAGCGATGAATTTTTAAATTATGCACTAGCGTATTTTCATGAACCAAACGCACTAGCAATTTGAAAATATGTTGTAATATGTTTTAGCCGTAAAATTCCACCCCACAATATACTTATAACTAGCTGCACCTTGCGGGTTTACTCGCGTGCACTATATTTTAGCAAAGTAATTTTTTTCGGGACATAAAGTATTCAACGCTACAGCTTTCAAATTATGTGTGAAAAAAATGAAGATTTTTTGCTCTATTGCTGCGTTAAAGAGAAACTAAAAAACTATTTACAAGTGACCAAAATATCGATGGAAGCACACAAAATAGAGAAATTTCTTTCCTTCCTCTTTCATAAAGAAATACAATTTTGCATAATTACATTCTTCTTCTAAGACGGTGTTTTAAATTACAATCAATCAATCAATCAATCAAATCATTTATTTGCTAGAATATATTACATTGAGATAATAAAATTATTTTAGGTACACAGTTTTTAGTCTGCACTTACAATTTTTAAGTCAATTTTTTTTATTATATTAGCATAAACTTTAAAACTCCAAGAACAAAATATTTAATTGCCCTAAGTTGTTATTTCAAAAGCAGAAATCATCCGACTCTAATAACTGCTTCCAAATGCGTTAAATGTAATAAAATCTAGTCATAGTTATCCAAATCAAAGTTACACTCAAAATTTAATTTAACCTTTGCCGTATCGTTCAAAAGTTTTAAATATTCTGCTAGCCTCGATGTTATAACTTCATAACCTATGCGGTTGCCACCAAAAGGCTTTGGTAGTTTGACAATACAGAGTTTTGCAAGCAAAAATTAAAAGCCTCTCCATTCTACCCAAAAATGTGCATACCCAATAGGGTAAGCTGAGTAAAGTAGATTTGTATGAAGAGTAAATAAAATAATAATATAATTTAAAAAAAAATGCTATCGACTCGCAATTAACTGTTTTTAAATTATTATAGTTTTTTAGAGCCTGAACTTTTACCCCTGTATTACGTTCTACTGTTATTCGTATCCAAAGGGTAAAAACAGGACCCTATTATTAAGCCTACGCTGTCAATCTGTCTGTCCGTCTTACCTTCTAGCAGCTGTACCTTCCGAACCCTGATAGATAGCTTTTTGAATAAAGTTAAATTTTTCACAGAATATGTAATGTTACGGCGGATTAACTAACAAATAATATAAAAAAGTCAAAAAATAAAAACAAGAGGGGTCCCCATACAACAAACGTTTTTTTTACATATTTCTGTAATTGCTCTAATGTAAAAACGGTAATACTATGTACATATTACAGTCAATATATAACCATCAACTTGGTATGATTATAGTAGGTACACACTCTAAAATATAACAAAAAATAATAAATAATGGCCACGTGCGAGTCGGTGACAAATTTCTGTTCATTGTTTTATACTCGAGCATCGTAGCAAAAATAATAACTATCTGGCTGCTAAGCAATTGCTTCGACTATTTTGGAAGGCGATAAGACTGAACAATAACTTGTAAGCTTGTAACTCGGTTACTTGGACGACCTAATTGTATTTTGTGGTGGTACGGAACTCTCAGTGCGCGAGCCCGACTCGCACTTGGCCGGTTTATTTAGTATGAAGTCTTTTTTAATTTTATTGCTAATTTGTACTCACAAAATCTACTTCATTGTCAAATTCAAACATCATTTATAATTTCAATTGCCAACAAATTACGTTTCGACGGAACATACGTACAAGGACACATACCTAATCCGGAGGGTCCGATACTTTTAACGAAGTTCGTCGGCCATTTATGTCACCCCTTCCATTTAAACGGCTAATGCTTGGCTCATGTTCATTCATGATTTAGGGCTCCATATTGTGTTAACAGCAAAATTAGTATCGAAAGGTGCGATATAAGCACTCGAAGCTTATTCATGTGCACGGAGTAAGCCGAATGAAACCAGTTCTGTTATGATTTTGTGGGGTCTTATATCCCTTTGAGAGGTGGTTTTATGAAGTGATTTAGCACGGGTGTGGTGTGACAATGCAGATAATTTTTTATATATATAATTTCTGATCAAATTCAAGGTCTTGTGATATCCTCCTATACCAAAATAAAATCTAAGAAAGTACTTAGAAGGAGAAAAACTTTAACAAATTCGTATGTATGCTTAGTACGAAGAACTAAAGTTTGCAACTTTTATGTTTGTAGGAGGTAATACAAATATAACTGTTGAAGCGATTCTTAAAAAAACCCTTATAGAAAGCTACGCTATATTTCACTGTTTCAATTAGCACAGATTATGTTTTGTTCTAATCACGGGCAAAGCCGTGGGCAAAAGCTAATAAGGAAACATCTTACTTCTATCTGATCTGATCTCTATACTTAGTAAAGGTCGCTTTGTAGAATCAACGGTAAAATAATGACAAATAAGACTTTTTATTCACATAACATTGTTCTTCTATGGAGTTTTCCTATAGATACAAATTTTGTACAAAAGTTATTGTATTAAATAAGATCGATTTCATATCTCAACACTGTCAATTCATTTTGTTAAACAACGACATCTCACATACCAGTAAACTTAACTTGCCGTGAACTTCAGACACTGTTATAGCAAAATTAATATTCAGAATTGTAACATTACATAGAAATTGCCCGTTTAGCAACTTTACCGTCATTTGTACACACCCCGTTTAAGAGCAGAGGAATTTGCTTAAACGCAGTTTACAAGTTTAAGTAAGGGTCAAGTGCTCTCTGGCGACCGGTGGTCATCTCACCAGACATTCTTAATTGCAGGCTGAATATTTCAGTGGCGAATAGAGATTTTGGAGCACTTTGTTATTGTTTAGTGTAAGCTTGTTAACAGACTGGCATTCTAGTTTAGAATTTAAATGATAAATTTCTACTTATTGTACAAAATTTATTTGTCAAAGAAGTTTAAGTAAGTTTGTCATTTGTAATTTTTTTTTAAATAGTAATTCTTAAAGTTTAGAGCAACACTTTAATTTAAAAATTACTTATGAATAAGTAAAAAGGCGTCTTCTTTCAATCAGATTTGATGCCTTCAAAGGTTCTAGCTGGAGAGTAACTTGCAATTTGCAAGAATTTAGCAACGTGTGGAATGAGCCCCGTCCTGAGGTATTTCCAAGAACCTAACTATAACATAGGATTCTTCAAAGTTCAAACCCTGTTAGTCGTCAAATTCTGAATTTTCTTTAAAATTTAAATAATGGATCCTTGTGTTCAACATTTCAATACAAAAATCACTTAAGAAATTTGTTATGGCCTACACATTTTTGAATAGTCAGTTTAGTGTCAAAACAACAATGTAAGAAATTTTCCAATCTTGCGTTATTCTAGGGGCTCTATAACATTAATATAACAGATTTTGTAAAGCGGTAAGTTTGTATTGGCAAATTTTAAGCACCGATTGAACCAGGCTCATAGCTGGAAATAACTAGATGCGTAATAAGGATCGACTGGTTAATATGACTGAAACGTTAATTGGAGCCCTCCAGTGCCTACATTTGGATGATGAGTTCTCATCATCCAACGTGCATCCGAGAGTGAGTGGTGGTGATAGTAGTGGTGGGGTGATAGTGGTGGTGGCGAGTGGAGTGGAGCGGGTGGTGAAAATTCATAGTTCCCAGAATTTCTCCGAGAAAAGCTAACTATATCAATGCAACCATTGCCTTTGTCGAACGATGGATCTAAGCTCTTAATGAAAATCGGCTCGCCCGCTCTCTGCATATAGAGAGGCAATTTGGCGAAACGGTCGCATGCCTTTGGACTAATGCGAAATATTGCCGGGCTATTGATATGGTGAATTAAACTATGAGGGAAACATTCTGCATACTTGGATGTATAGCTAAACAGTAGCTGTGGGTGAATACTGGGTCATCATCATCATCATCATCAGCCAGAAAACGTCCACTGCTGAACATAGGCCTCCCCTTTTAAGGGTCCTGTATACCCTCTGCAGCTCTCTCGCTCGCACATTTTCACATAATTGAAGATATAAAATCAATGAGTGTGAATTTCCAAAAAATAACAAAATCATGTCATGGCGTCTATCGTAACATTACAAACAAAGAAATGTTTGCTTCGATATCTTGTAATTTGACGGAATAAAATGACACGAGAAATAAAAATCACTTGCTACCATTTTACTGTGTCAAATTAAAATATATCAAATTGACAATTTCTTTGTTTGTAATGTTACGATAGACACCATGACATGATTTTGTTACTTTTTGGAAATTCACACTCATTGATTTTATATCTTCAATAATGTGAAAATGTGCGAGAGAGATAGCTGCAGAGGGTATACAGGACCCTTAACCTCCACACTGAACGACACCATGCCTTTTGCCACTGGATGCCAGCGACTCTCACTATGTCGTCGATCCATCTAGTGGGAGGCCTACCTACGCTGCGTCTTCCGCTTCGTGGTCTCCACTCCAGAACCTTTCTTCCCCATCGGTTATCGGTTCTTCGAGCGATGTGGCCTGCCCATTGCCACTTCAACTCGCAGATTTTAACAGCTATGTCGGTGACTTTGGACTTTGGTTCGAATACTGGGTAAAGTTTCTTAAATTTTCACGTAATTGTGAAGGCTGGACACGGCTGGATGCAACTGACAACCGTGGTGAAAGGTTATACTCTTGCCAAATATAAAAGTCAAAAAATAATAAAAATATAAACTAACAGGCTTGCGTTTAAGCGCCAACTCACCTGATTCTAAACGATGATGCGGTCTACAATGGAGCTCGCTTGCTTAGAAGAAACCTTTTCACTCGGGATTTGAAGACACCCAGGTTATAACCATCGGGGAACACTCAATCAGGCAGCGCATTCCACAGACTAGCAGTTCGCACAATAAAGGTGCAATCAAAACGCTTCGTATGGGTTTTCGGAACATCAACCTTATA
Organism: Agriopis marginaria; assembly: GCA_932305915.1. Taxonomy (NCBI): domain Eukaryota; kingdom Metazoa; phylum Arthropoda; class Insecta; order Lepidoptera; family Geometridae; genus Agriopis; species Agriopis marginaria. The sequence goes on along the minus strand of OW029926.1, from coordinate 11,667,321 downwards.
GCGGTGACGATTCTTCGTACCCACTCTGGCAGTCCTATAAAAAATGGGTAGATTAATTAGATCATGTAGATCCAATGCACACTCTCCGAAATATATCCGAAAAAAACCGATCCCGACTTAGCAACTTTGCGTTGATACTCAAGACTAAGAAGCTTAATTCTAAGTAAGGATTCGTTGCTGATGAGCCTTTTGGCACTTTTTTCAGTGCTATAATCGAACTGAATAGCACATATAAAGGCAGTAGTAGCACAAATCAAGCTGATCAATGAACGATACAAGGTTCATGATACGTAATCAACTCCTTACTTGAACAATTTACAAACATCGTTGAAGTTTCGTTTGATGTCATAAACTTCCTGCACTAAATCAACAATATAAATAAAAAGTTATGACGGATTTATAACCACTAGCGGAAACGCGGACCTCTGCTACCCAAAACTAATAAATATTGCCAGTATACCAGCTTAAAAAATATTGATATTTTAACAGATGCCTCACACTCGACAGTATGTCATCGCAAAAAGCAACACAAGGGTCACAGACCACCAGCAGCATTTATAGCAGAAGTATCCTACTTAATCCTCTATGTCGCGTATTATGATCACTGGATTTGGGTTCCATATATAACTAATACTGAACATGTGGCGAAGATGAGTTGGCGGCGACACGGGTAACTGATTGTCGTATGTGCATGTGTTGGAGCTTACTTATTAGTCTATTCTTTGAGGGGATCGAGTCATGCAGTGATAAGATAGTAATCTGGTTAGCAAATTACAAAATAGACACAATTATAGAGAGATGGTGGCCGAGCGCTGGTATGTGCGCTTTACAACCTGACGGCACTTGGTTCGATTTTCAGCCAATGACTTAATTAGTTCTTAAATAAATTATGCGCAGTTGTAATTCCATCGCTCAACAACGGTAAAGGAAAACATCGCGAGGAAAGCAGTATGTCCAAAAACCTTAAAAGTTCAAAGATATAATTATGACATTCACCAACAAGCACTGGGCCAGCATGGTGGATTATCGGGCCCATCTTCTCTCTTTGAGAGAAGTCCTGTGTCCCAGCCGTGAGAACATGACAGGCTGATAATGATGATGATGATAAGTTTGATTACGGACGTATTAGTTGTCAGGTGAAGGTTCATATATAAATTCTTGTTTATAGACAAGAGCAAATAAAACGACAATAACATATTTTTTTACCCAATGACATAAAGCAAAAGCATATGGTATTGGATTTTAACGTGTACCAGTACCCTTGTATGTATGTGTATCTGTGTTTTCATTTACAGCCTAAATGCCTAAATGGGTTTTGAAAAACTAGATGTCGAATGATTCCTCTAAATTCAGGAGTGCTCACTAAATATAAAATAAATATAATATGGCAACTTGGAAATTGAAGAAGTAAAAATAAATTTGACTGCTCTTTATGAGACGTATTATTGAATGAGTATACAAGTAAAAAATGTATATTTATTTATACCATTTACCTACGGATTTTTAAGATCTGAGTATATGAGTAGGTATAGGTTATATTTAGAAGGTATTATGTATTCACAGCTTCTCACTTTTCCACATCGCCCACATGTGACAATTTTGTAGACTAGACTTTTACGTTTGCGTTTAATTTTGCCGGGTACGATCGCTTGAATGTTTTTGTTTACGCACAACCCTTGTTTACTTTGATATTCACTAGGGAAGTTTTATTAAAAGCATTGTGTGGCGAAAAAAGTAAACTCGGCAGTCCTTACGTTTCAATTTTGACTTTTTTTATCATTCTATTATTATTAGCAGTATAATCTTAGTCCTTTGCTGCACATAAGCCTCTCTTAAGGCACGCTTCTTAACCCGTTCTTTAGGTTTTTGCTTCCAGCCATTACCAGTTTACTTACCTTACTTACATAGTCAGTCCGAATTTTAAATTTTAGGTCATCCTAACCTACGCTACTTTTTTTAGGGTTCTGAACCCAAAGGGTAAAAACCGGACCATATTACGAAGCGGTGTCTGTCCGTCTGTCCGTCGGTCCATCTGTCCGTCTGTCCATCCTACCTTTAAACGGCCGTATCTTTCGAACTGTAATAGATAGCCAGTTGAAATGTTCACAGAAAAAAAAAAGTCAAAAAGTTAAAACGAAAGAGTACAACAAATGAATTTTTAAAGTATTTTTGTATTAGCTCTAGTATAAAAACTGTAATACTTACAAGCGTCAAACTTGGCATGATTATAGTACACACTTTATAATATAATGAATAATGGTCAAATGTGAGTTGGTAATAAGTTTCTGTTAATTACCAAGTTATAACTGGTAATTTCGTTATTGAATTTTGTGTTGGTACGGAACCCTCAGTGCGCGAGCCCGACTCGCACTTGATTTATTTATATTAGTGATCTCCAGTTCTCCACCCTAGAATACGTCCACCCACCCTCATGGTTTATGTGTATTGGTTCTCACAAACGGTATGCGTTTATTTTGTTATTATATTAATAGAGAACGATATAAATATTCCAAACGGCACTTAAATTCTAATCACTAAGTAGGGAGGGACTATATAGATAGACGAGATAATTTGAGATCATTTGATTATTCCTTCTTTAGTTTGCTTTTGTTTTGTGAGACTTTAAACTTTTCTTGAGGCTTACAAAGTTAAGGAAACAAAATCACTAATTTAACACAGAGATAGAATTCTACCGCCCTACATTTTTAAAACCCTTGCTGTCCCCAAAAGCTTTTCGCGCGGATTTGTTTTCGACGAATCGCAGTTACTAATCTGCTTCCAACTTAGTCCAAACACCAGACCGGTCCACTGAGTGTTTACCTTGTTTCCACGCCAAAATTGAATTAAACTTTTTGAAACTCCCGGCTCCGAACACTGGCCACCGCGATTACAAAAAAAACGTAGCTAAAAATCGTAGCTAGAGTATTGAACAAACCCTTTTGATAAAATTTATGCACCCTTTAGAACGCAGCATCATAAGTATAGGTTACATGCCCCATTTGAAAACTTCCTGTTGATTTTAAGCATAAAAGATATAATCTACCGCAGTGGTGTAAAATAACCGTATTTTTTCTTTTGTGTTATGATTTTATGCGCACCCTTCTGCAGTAAGTAGCGGCGGGTGCGCTTTGGTTATTGTTCTCTGTGTAAAATTTGTAGTTTGTGGTTACTATATTGAGTTTATTTTCTATTTCAAAATGATACGGTACATATTTGGCCTGAATAAAATTATAATGCAAGTGCATTGTTTAAATAAAACATAATAAATTTACAATTGTTGCCATTCATTTTCACTCAATTATTTAAATGAAAAAGGACAGGTATATAAATACGGTGTATAGATAATTATTATAGTAAGGTTAGCGAGTCTGCAGTGCAAGTGCCGTTCTATATCGATCGTCAAATTTGATAGTTGGGATCGTCAAATTCAATAAAATGCCATTTGATCAGTACTCGCTATGATCGATTCTATGGCTTTATATCGAATTTGACGATCGATAAAGAACGGTGCTTGCATTACTGGCGAGAGAGAAACGAAGAGACGTGAAAAATAATCGGCGTTATATTAGTGTGTTTTTTTTACTGAAGGGTTAAGCAATAAATTTTTGGAATAAATTAATTATGATGTTTTTTATATGGTTAGAAATAATGACAAAAAATTAAAAAAAAAGAAGAAAAATAAAAATAACTGGTCCGACATATATGAGAGACCGCCATATTGGATTTAATATGACGATATCAAGGACGTTATATATACCCTAAAGGGACCGATATTTAGCTAACCATGCATTGTCATCCAAACTAAACGTGTACAATACGAACGTGTCTATATTTATGCAACAATTCAGCTCATTTGTTTTAAAATTCAGTTGCATGATTTGACCCATAATAACAAGACAAGTTAAAATAAAAACTTGTGAAAACTAAAAATTACCAAAAATAACAACCAAAGCAAAAAACCATAACCAAATTTTGCGGAAATACATAGACGACACTGGCGTTGAACAGAAAATACTGATTAAAGAGAGAGAAAGACTATACCCTGCAGTGGGCTGAATGAGCTGTCGATGATGATGAAAGGTAAGGTACTTGTAGGTTAGTGGGTAAAACCACGAGGCATTGCTAGTTTGCAATGATCTTGAGAGTACTCATTCAATATTCGTCTCTGGAACGCATTTAGCTTGCCACGTGCACTCAGTACAACGGCGCATTATGAGATTATTACGTGTGAAACACTCCCGGGGCATTATGACCGTCTTACGAGAGGAACGCTCCTAGCTGTCTATCGACGCTTTGCGTAGCTAGTAAAGTGTGGAAACAACTTTGCCACAATTTCCGACATGCCAGAGTATTTAATGCCATTTATCAAATCAAGTAAAGAAGCGTACAAATAGTATTTTTGGATTAGAATGTGGCAAGTCAAATCCTGGCTATCGTGCATATGCTATATGGCACAAAAAACAGCAAATTCAGGCAATATTATCGAAGATTTTGCGAGTCTCGAGGAAGGTTCAGTAGCTATAGTGCCAGAATCTAAGAGATTCGAAGGTTTAGCAAACGACGCAAGTGACCTTCTTAACTTAGAACAAAGGCTGATGTGCATCTTTGTCTAGTTGCGCGGATTAGATGCTTCTCAACTTAGAACAAGGACAGACGTGCAACTTTATCTTATTGCGGAGGTTAGATGCGCCGTATCCAAGGCTCAATCAGCTAATATGAGCGCGCCACCTCGTCACCCCGAAGCTGTTTGCTATGGAAGGGCCATAAAAGTTATATGTGTTATATTTTGACGCACACAAATTATATCATGTGCATCGGATTCATCATCGACTTCAAGGAGGTTCTCAATTCGATCGATTTATGTTTTTTTTTTCGTATACCAATTACTTTAATAGCCACCACCATACACCACGCTCCCATACCACCACGTTCACCATAGGACACTATAATAAATAGAAAAATGAAAGAAAAAAAAAAAACATATTCGCAATTGAGTTTAATGTGGTACGTTTCACCCATGGCGGGAAATTCAAATTTCCAACAGTTTTTTTGTCCTTGTAGCTAGGCCGGGTAATTATTGTTAAATGATACAGTGTTTACCCCTCTTTAAGAGGGAGGCCTTTGTCCAGCAGTGGACGTTTGATGGCTGCTGATGTGATGTGATGTGATACAGTGTTTGCGCAAATCGTATGTTATTTTTTACATGACAATGTACAGCTAATTAATAGTACCTCACCATATTACTTACATTTGTCAATAAACCGTTTGAAACAGCAAAAATTCGTTTATTGCCAAATGTAAGTAATAATGTGCATTAGAGATAAATAGCTTGACATGATTTTGTATAGAATAAAAATAAATTTGCGCAAAAGTCATGATCTTTTACAAAAGTTACCCGGTCTAGCTACAAGGACAAGAAAACTGTTTGAAATTTAAATTTCCCGCCATACGTGAAACGTACTACCTCAAAGCATTTAATCATCATCATCATCAGCCAGAAGACGTCCACTGCTGAACATAGGCCTCCCCCTTTAACCTCCACACTGAACGATAGCCTGCCTTTTGCATCCACTGAATGCCCGCGACTCTCACAATGTCGTCGGTCCATCTAGTGGGAGGCCTCCCTACGCTGCGTCTTCCGGTTCGTGGTCTCCACTCCAGAACCTTTCTTCCCCATCGGTCATCGGTTCCGCGATGTGGCCTACCCATTGCCATTTCAACTTGCAAATTTTAACAGCTATGTCGGTGACTCTGGTTCTTTGGCGAATATCCATGTTTCGGATTTTATCGCGCAAAGAAACCCCGAGCTTAGCTCTCTCGCTATTGCCCGCTGTGTGACTCTGAGTTTTTCCAAAAGGCCAACAGTTAAGGACCATGTCTCAGTACCATATGTCATCACTGGCAACAGTGGCAACATACACTGGTCAAAGACCTTCGTCTTGAGGCACTGTGGTATCTTGCATTTCATCAAAGCATTTAATGTGTAAAATTAAAACCCGTTTCCACACTAATCATACCCTAAACGAAACAGTGCGGGTATAAGTAATTATTACACAATAACGTTCCCGGAATCGGTGTTCCAAGCGATGCTTCCTGTTCACTCCTCGGGGAACGCGTTCTGCTCAAGTGTGTACGAAGCTTAATGTCGGAAGATGGTAATTATGAGAATGTGAATAATTTAACTGAAGGAGGATGAGTAGGCGATTGAGGCTTTGTGGTCAGTTTTCTACTAGTTGAGAGTTCGACTTGACGAACAACATCGTTGATTAGTGGTAGGAACTCTTATGTCTAGCTGTGAGTACTTACGTATACCTTTAAGGAATATTTATATAGCCTAGACAATCTAGACATACCCAACCCGTAGAGAGCACCTAATAAAAAAACATGATAGATTATGTATGAAACCTAGGAATTGTTCACAACTTCTAGGCAATGTATATAATGCCAAGCTAATTTAATTTAAAAAAATGATTTTTAATGTATTACAGAGTATGAAATTATTAACCTATTAATTATTATTAACACAGGGTTGCTGGCAATCAGCTAGCATCCTCACATTTTGCTCTAAGACCTTTTATAATACGTGAAACCGTTTCTTACAAAAAAAAAAAAACATTCACACATCACATCACACATCATCAGCCATTAAATGTCCACTGCTGAACAAGGCCTCCCTCTTAGAGAGGGGTGTTGCCATAATCTCCACGCTTGGCAGGCGGCTTGGAGATCGCATTACGTTCACCGTGTACTAACAGGACGCTGCTGCCCATCCTCCGGTGGTTCTGGTCGCAGTTTTAGGACATACCCGGGTCAAAAAAAAAAAACATTCACTACCAACAAAATATATGAAACAGCAGATTTTTTTCGCAAATTTTGATGTCGTACAACAAAAGTTGTTTCTTTTGACGTATCGTACGTTATACGTTCGAAAAGGATGCTAACTGATTACCAACTACCCTGTATTAACACGTCCAAGTCATATGAGGCAGGTGATGTCGCACACGACTATCTACATCTTTGGACCACATGTCCAAGCTTCCGAGAACGATCCAGACATCGCGGCACTTTAAGCGGAAGAACCACTTGAGATCTTAACACTAGCCAAACTTCTAGTCACACTCATAAATATCTTATAACCACTGCCATAAGTGGCACAAGTGCTAAATGTTTGAGCAAAAACACTAGCAAGATAGTATACTCTAGGGTCCTTACATTTTTTCAGCAACACATGGTGCAAAGTTGTCTATTGCCATCACGTGCTCTTCATGACTGGAAAAAAGCGTTGAGAGCTTTATCTCTACTGCAAATTGAAACGCTAAAAAAACAGGCTGAACGTAAATAGTTTTTGTTTGAAAGGATATTTAAAAGTGACATTTTACCTATTTTTATATTTTATAGCGTTGTTTCTAAAAGTTTCGTTACCAAAAGTACACACAAATAAGAAAATCTTGTTGTCAGTAAAAAGATATTTTGAGGATATTATATTTTGCAAATGATGCTTAAAGAATAAGATGATTTGCCGATATGGTGTGGTATTTTGCGAACATGGCGTTTTCAGAGAATGATATTCAGCGACGGAGCGTGACTTACACTTTTTTTTTAGTTTCAGGGCTTTATAGTGGTTTCTGAACACTTGGTATACCTATACATATCGAATGTGCCAAAAACTGTTATTAAGTCATCATCATCATCAGTCAGAAGACGTCCACTGTCTCCCTCCCCCTTTAACCTCCACACTGAACGACAGCCTGCCTTTTGCATCCATCATCATCATCAGCCAGAAGACGTCCACTGCTGAACATAGGCCTCCCCCTTTAACCTCCACACTGAACGACAGCCTGCCTTTTGCATCCACTGGATGCCAGCGACTCTCACTATGTCGTCGGTCCATCTAGTGGGAGGCCTACCTACGCTGCGTCTTCCGGTTCGTGGTCTCCACTCAAGAACCTTTCTTCCCCATCGGTTATCGGTTCTTCGAGCGATGTGGCCTGCCCATTGCCACTTCAACTTGCAAATTTGAACAGCTATGTCGGTGACTCTGGTTCTTTTGCATCCACTGGATTATTATTAAGTAATCATTCGTAAAAAAAAACATGTTGACATGTGATTTAGTTATTCAGTGATCATCCCATCATCATTATAAAATAAAGTTCATACTTCACTCCATAATAGTTGAATAGATTGGGATGATATTTAACATGGACGTTATTAATATCCATAAAACAAAAAGCTTTTTTTTAAATTATAATGATAAAATCGGTTCTTGTAGAATAGCGGGTGACACTACAGAGCACAGAAAGTCAACTATTTGAATTACTACAAAGCACATAATATTTTGGTACCTATAAAGCGGACCTTGGTATTCACAAAGCATAATTTAATATTTGTGTTTTACTAGCATTGTAGTAGTACATTAAGTTTTTTGTTGCTTGACACAGAGTTAGGTAACAAATACAATTATATTATTACAACTAGGGCCAGTAATGCCATCTATTGAAATTATACAAAACTTCGTACTTATTTGATCAAAAATGTATTGTATGCAATCCACAATTATATAGAATTAAATAATTAAATAGACAGGAAATGAATACAATGCCTAAAATCAATAGGTAATGCGTGAAATAAATTGAATTAGACATATAATTATTTATATTCTTTAAGGAAATGATAAGGGTCACAGAGTTCTTACACACTATATGTAGGGACTCTGTGTCAAATCTGCAGTGCAAGTACCGCTCTTTATAGACCGTCAATAAAAAACGTTAAAATGCAATTTGATCACTATTCGCTATGATCGATTCTATGGCATTGTATCGAATTTGACGAGCGATAAAGAACGGTACTTGCAATGCTGATTTGAGTAGTTTAGGTTCGAAATGAGTAATGAGTAAGTTCGGGGTGTGCTGTGTCAGACTCCGCGTGGACCTTTCATAATTATAAACTCAAGGGACCATACAACTAGGTGGCATAGTGTCGTGTGCTCTGTGTCGTTTATGTGACTAATTTTGAACCTAACCTATCCAATTCGAATCTGTCTCCAGCAAGACTGAATGGCAAATCTCCAACCTCCTCTTACCTGCTCTGCCCCATGTATACTATCAAAACTCTACCCTTACATTCCCCCCAATCCAAACCCAGTTAATAGAGTCTTAAAGGGGCGACAACGTATTTGTGATGCCTCTGGTGTTACAAGTATTCATAGGCGACGGTAACTGCTTTCCATCAGGCAGCCCGTCTGCTTGTTTGCCACCAACGGGATAGGAAAAACAAGTAGTTGATATCTAAAGCCAACCTCAGCAAATTGCAAACGAATGCAAATCGATATTACTGGTGTAGGATTTGACACTGACAGATGAAAACTGTTTTTTTTTTCTCTTGCTTCCGTTCTTTTTTTATGGGTGCTGGTTCTGGCAGCGAAGGCACTTCCTTAATTGTTCCTAGTACCGCTTATAAATTACGTACATTTTCAAAAGAATGGAAATTTATAAACATCCTATAAAAAGAAATACATACAATTTCTAGGTAATTTGTGTATGTAACAAAATATTGGACACATTCCCTAAATTTCCTAGCCTGGCATTGTACAAACACGTATATTTATAAAAATACAAGTGACCAATGTAAATGAATTAATCATCTCTAGTTAATAATGTCTATCGCTTTGACGAATGACATTAGAAAATCTTTGGTCTATCGATACGTTTTGGCAGTTTTTAGCAAAACCTAATTTCATTAAAATGCAGCCGCAAACGAACTTAACCTCCCTCTATTTCCTTACCTTCAAAACACTAACCAGCACAAAATAGAATTTCGCACTAGGGGAAGCATAACAACATTATGCAACAGAACAAAGGGAGTCGTTTGTAGCATGTAGCACACAAGTTTGATGAGGATTTCTACATTGGATTATGGAAACGTGTTTTCTGGTGACAACAATTTATTTTATAGACATTTAGTTTAGATTAGAAAGCTTACTGTAGCTTACCTCTTCTGCGATAGGTTAGGACACATAAAAATGAGCTGCCATCTAGGTAGTAATTTACATATGTTTTTCTCTATATTTACAAGTTTTATACTTATTGGAAAGGTATCGACATAGTCAAAACACACAGGTCTTAAAACTGTTCAATAACATTATAATATTATTTGCACGAATTCACGGGTCTAGCCCGGACCTTTGAGAGGCATAAATACAACTATGGGGTGTGTATAAAATGGAATATAAAACTATTGTACAGTATAGGGTCCCGTTTTTTACCTATTGGGTACGGAACCCTAAAAGCAACAATGTATGGGTTTTAAATATCTTGATAAAATTATTTCTTTCAGTGAAGAGTCAGAGTTTAAATTAAACATGGGTTCCCAAACTACCCTCAAATAACCTTTATTGCCAACTTACATTAACTAGTTACTGTTGCATGCAACGCCAACGGTACAATGTAACACAGTGTGCTCACACGTAAGCCAGTCAAGTGTTGGAGTTACCGTTGTCCATCCTAGTGAAAGCATGTTTAAATCTACTTACTGGAACACAGTTTGCAAAACTTTGTACTGTATAGTATTAGTTTTGTAGGTTAATTCAACACATTTTTATTCACTACTTGCACCTTACATTGCTTTGGATATTTTTGATACACAATTTTTGATACACTTTGTATTTTTATATAGTAATTTAAAATGTATGTTAGCTTTAAATATAGAAATCTAACCATTCTACATCCTAAAGCCATCCTAAGAAGGAGCGCATTTTTGAAGATTACAAAATGACCGCCGGCACTCACTTCGTTTCAGTTGGTCTCTAGCCGTAGGAAGTGCGACACAAGACTATTGTTACATGATAACGAAACATCTGACAAAATTATGCCTTCGTGTGCTTTCCCGATGTGTTAAAAACAACAAAAACCTCTTTCCTATTTTTATAACAAATGTACTGTACATGGTTATAATTAGGTGCATGCTATCAGCATTATATTATGCATCTTTCCACATGATAATAATTTTTGAAATTATCAGATAACAGGTTTTAAAAAAATTAAAAGATCCAACAAGTTAAGTAGGTCTCACAAACAATTTAAAATCAACAACAAAACAATACTAATATGAGAAAAGCTATCAAAAGATTGTCTGATATTGTTCTGACTGATAATCCAAAACAACATTATATTTTGTATCGTTCTACATAAGGATAAGATTTAACACTGTCAAAACATTGGTAAAAAATGCAAAAAGCTCTATCAAAACGCCTTAGGCTTTCATGGACATTGTACAAGCGAAATACTGTATTTTTATCCAACATCCTAATCTTCCTTTATCTGTGTCGTCACATAGTTACATTAATACCTACCCGGGGCGAAACTGGTAAGTATCCGTGTATCTGCAAATAACGTTGAAGTATTCCATTATATTGGATCCTCGCCTCAGGCAGGGGCCTACTAAACTATATGGGTACAGATGGAGAACTTGGTACCGAAGAATACAAAACAGCATAATTTTTTTGCAATACATATATACAATTTTTTGTTATGAATACAGACCGAAAGAGGTTCGTTATACTCATCATTATGCAGAACTTTTACCATGGGACCAAATCTGATATTGCGAAAAAAACACTGTTCCATATAATATTTTGTCGAGTGTCAATGACTATTTTCTATAGAACAGCCGATATTTTTAACGATTTTAGTGTTGGTCCCATAGTAAAAGTTGTTCATAATTATTGTTATGAATACAATTATTTCCTTTCGGCTTAGCATACCCATTCCTTATAACCGTGTGTATTTTTTTTATACCTTATCCATTTACTTACAGTACAGAAAGTTATATCTAAAACGAAAAACCTTTTTTTCCTTTTACTGTAAACAAAAAAATTGTGCATAACTTAGTTTATTTAAATCATACTAATACTAGTAGTTCACCCTGAACTGTGACATCGGGATCCCTATACTCCTGAACCGATTTTACCCATTTATGATTTTTTTATTATTTAAGTTTATTACTTGTCTACAATATTTTTAGAATAAAGGTACCTAAACATGTTATTGTCGAACGAAATATACAAACATACATACAAACGCGGATCTGTACCCGTAAATGTTGAGACATTTATTTCGCTCGATCAATTATAATAATTATATTATTTAATTGTATACTATAAATGCGAAATTGGGTTTATTGTTGGTATGTTTGTACCTCTTTAACGCAGCAGCAGACCGTCGATCTCGGAAAATTTATGGTTTCTGAAGGTATGTCCACATGGTCAAACGCGGGATGCTAGTGGTATTATAATAGTTTTCAGATTCAATTCATGGACGTGACTTATAAAGTTATGCTCATAAACAACAATAACTGACCCTTTCTAAATAAATAAATTTTAAGTATTTACGCATCAGTCTTATCATTTCCATTATTTTTGCATCGTTTCAAGAGTTCTCCTTCTGCTTTTTTTAGTCTGTGATAGGGCCGTCTAATAAACAGACAATATTCGAGTACAGCCTTGTTTGTTCCGACGGAGATGCTTATTGTTGTATTAACTGGTCGGGATTATGGATTTTCTTTATACAGTTGCGAATGGATTTGTTAGCTTAAGTTGAAAGAACTCTTTGTGCTAAAATTAAACTATGTTGACAGAGTTGTATAATAATTTTATCAATATAAGGGTGCAGAAAATTCCCGAAGGTTTAAGACAGATAGTACTATAAAACGTAGTTTTTTGTTTAACTTACATAATGAAAATAGCTAAAAGGCTGTGCTAAAAAACCATATATACCAGAAATGCCATACATAAGACAAAACAACTTAAAATAGTGAAATAATTGGCGAACTTATCATGATAAGCGATCTCTTCCAGGCAACCTTAGTATGGAGAGGACATACAGAAGAGGTGCATGGGGTGTGTTGTAATAATGGAATAAGTAGTGTTTATATTGTATGTAAACATAATCTTCACAAGAGTTACATCAGCTGCTGCCTAAGCACCAGGTATGGAACGGCTACGGTTTCTTTGCGCGATAGAATCCGAAACGTGTACATTCGCCAAAGAACCCGAGTCACCGACATAGCCGTTAAAATTTGCAAGTTGAAGTGGCAATGGGCAGGCCACATCGCTCGAAGAACTGATAACCGATGGGGAAGAAAGGTCCTTGAGTGGAGACCACGAACCGGAAGACGCAGCGTAGGTAGGCCTCCCACTAGATGGACCGACGACATAGTGAGAGTCGCTGGTATCCAATGGATGTAAAAGGCAGGCTGTCGTTCAGTGTGGAGGTTAAAGGGAGAGGCCTATGTTCAGCAGTGGACGTCTTCTGGCTGATGATGATAATGATGATGGAACGGCTATAACTGTATCAAGAATGGTCTTATGGTACTCGTAGAAATTACAATAACTTCCATTTGTCAAAGCATACCCTTTTCCTTCGACCAAAATAAAATTTATAGACGGGACATAACCATTGGACTTGCTCAATAAAAACGAGTTAAAACCGTTGGACATATACGTCTATAATATACCTACTTCAACACCTAATTATAACCATGTATAGTACATTTGTTACAAAAAATTGATTGCGGTTTTTTGTTGTGCATTTACACTTCGGGAAAGCACACGAAGGCATAATTTTGTGAGATGTCTCGTTATCATTTAACATTAGTCTCTATTGCACTTCGTCTATCGTCAGTAATTTTACTAAAATACAAAGAACCGATATAAGTTAATCATTATTATGCGTGTTTGTTCGCATTAAGACAAGAATAAGAAGAGTTGCTGTTAAGATGTTTGCCGCGGGGCTACATGGTCAGTTAAGGTTGTAGCTTATGCACAGGCTTAAGCGAGAGCGATTTCAGCTATTCCAATTAAGGCCGTGTTCATCGGTCAGAGTTATCCCTTTCAAACATGTTCAACATTTATGAAGAAAAAAACCAGTGAAAATTTTGAAAAAGCCGTTTGGGCATTTATCTTTAGAAGTTAGAATATAAGTACTTAAGCCATCCCATTTCATTTCAAGCTAAGCGAAACGTGTTTATCGTCTTTACATTACAGACGTTCTTAGATGCGCTCTACGTGAAAACTTCTCTTAGTTTATTTTATAATCTACTTTATTTGCAAAATGTTATTATCATTAATAATAATTGTAAAATTTCCCAACCAACCTTTACCTTTCACTCGACGTTTCCACCATACTACAATGAGCGATGGGTCATAAGCTGACTGAAAACTGCGGCTGATTCCGGCGAGAAGAGCGCTGCGGGTGTTAAACTGTTTTTCTAATGTAAAAACATTATAAAAACATACATTTACCTGTATAAATAAATACATTTATAAATTTCAAATCAAACAGCAACATTTAAATAATTACAAAGCAAAATGGTTATCGCCCAAACGCTATCTCTATCATCAAAGTCAAACCCTTACAAGATTTCGGTTGCCATTACATGCAATCCTGCATCATTACCCTTCATAATGTTTGCAAGAATTATTATTTAGTGGCATTTATAACGGTACTCAAATAATATTTGTTATTCATGATGCATCGTATCATCATCATCATCAGCTAGAAGACGTCCACTGCTGAACATAGGCCTCCCTCTTTAACCTCCACACTGAACGGCAGCCTGCCTTATACATCCACTGTATACCAGCGACTCTTACAATGTTGTCGGTCCATCTAGTGGGAGGTTTAACTACGCTGTGTCTTCTGGTTTGTGATCTCCACTCAAGATCCTTTCTTCCCCATTGGTTATCGGTTTTTCGAGCGATGTGGCCTGTTCATTGCCACTTCGGCCAGTGAGTTTCAAGAGTGGATCGTATGTTAGAGCAGAATACTTTTGACATGTACCTATGTGTACATAATTAATAGGCATTTTATTAGCGAATTTCTAGTACATTATTTTTAAAAATTTGACTGGCAGTAATTAAGGACTTGGCAGTTTTACCTAGTCTGTGTTGAAAACAGTACGAAATAAGAAACCACAAAGTGCAACCAAGATAACCAAAGATGTTACATATAAACTGAGGTAGATACGTTTTACCGAGGTCTGCGTGGCAATACAAACACAAGTTAATTAGCTTGTGTGAACTCAGTCCGTCTTGTGTCTGGCAACGACGCAAACGTACGATGCGTGAATTTGGAGTATGAAAAATGATCAAAAATGCCATGAGGTGTGTTTAGAAAGTGAAAATAATACTTATACTGGGACGGCTGTAAAAGACTAAGGCTGTACAGTTCTATGGGTCCTATATAGGTAGCAATAGTAAAATATCGCCATGTTTTTAGTGCCTTTTTAATAAGTATGGCGTGTCTATTGGTAAAACCTCACATTTTATATACCCGAAAGGATTTATTTATCAGTTTTTGTTAGATCAGATGAGACCCTGGTTTCATCTAACTTGACCATAAATTGAACATTTGGTATGTTTTGAGACCATCAAAGACTTATGGGCAGTCCAACTATTTTGTATAATAGGTCAAGTAGTTTCGGTTTTTAGTTCTAGCTCGTATTTTTTACTCAAATTGCATTTGCGTAAATTGTCTAGCAATTTATAATTTAAAAGATCAATCCTTTAGGAAACAATTATAATTATGTACGAACCTCAAAAATATTCACCAACTTATAGATTAGCAAAGCAATAGCAAACTATAATTTAAAATTATCAATTCCTTACGAAATATTTATGGACAAACTCAACGATATAATGCCACAAAAATCTTCTACCAGACATATGCGGAGAGAATGAACTTATAAGAGTTCCTTGTAGTACTGCGGAACCCTAAATACCCTGTTGCCACAGAATTCCCGCACAAATATAAAACAGCGCCATTCCTATTTCTCACCTACGCGATAAAACTACGTTCGCAAATCTCAGCTCCCTCGTCGTCTCATATCGTATTCATTAGATTTCATTTGTCAGCGCCAGTTTCTTTGATGAATTATTCACGGCATACGCAATTTGTTTACACTAGTCAACTAGTCATAGCCTGAACTATTTCTGACTAGTTCGGACGTGGAAATATTGGAGCAATTACTCTCAAGTTTGCGTGAAGACGCGTAGCTTTATAGCTTTATGTTTTACTTTGTGTGAGTTAACATTACTTTTGCTTTTCTAAGAAAACAAAATGCTTAGAGGATTAGTCAACTAGTTCAGATTATATAATTTTTTTCGGAAAGTTCCAGGCAGGCAACCATTTAATGTGGAATAAACAGGGGGATTAAATAATAAAAAAAAAAAAAAAAAAAAAAAAAAAAAATCGTTTAATTCAGACAACTTGACCCATTTAGGTTGTGACAAATTTAAACGGAGCGTTGGTCATCTAGCTGCGTGATATTTTCTCCTTTGAAGGTCGAATAATTATGGACTCCATTATCACAGTATTGACGCAGTTGGTATAACCTAAAGAAGACGAAGAGAGGTAGAGGTATTTCAGTGAGATGAGTAAGGCGTTATTATCGTTAGATAATGATGATAAAAGAAAACTTTCGAAATTTTGCTTTCCGCGTGAAAAGTAACACGTAAATGAAAGTTAATACCTCGCAATAACTTTCGTAATTATAATATTAATATGATACCTCACTAACGAAACTTTTTAAAGTGTTTATTTTTAAGTTAATCATAAATTATTATTAATATTATAAGTTATTTCAAACGGCGTGTTTAATCGTGAGTGTAATCACGATTATTGCTAACAACACAGAACACAAACAAACACAATCAACAAAATGATTTTACAATTTTTTTGTAAAATTTATTATAAATAGTTTAATGGATTTTTATTGCCCTTTAAAAACAATTTTGAAGAATCAAGTGGTACATTGAAGCATAATATACTTAAATTTTCAGACCAGACAAACAAGGGAGAAATGCCTTAGTACATTCAAGAACATTCTTTGTACTGAATTTTCACGCACACAAAAAACTTGCAGTGACACCAACGAAATACCTAATCCCTAGTTCACATGCAAAAAGAAGGGTGACATGGTCATCTGCAGAGTAAGTTTGACTATAGGCATCAACCCTGATTTAGATTTAATGCTACGCCACTACTTTATCATATCTCCCGTTGTTTGTCTGATCTAAGCTTAAATATACCGTACTTATTCATCCAAAATAGTTTTCAAAAGGATAATAAAAATCTATCGACCTACGCTTTCAATTATAGGTACATCAAGTTTCTAAGATGGCGTACCTTATTTCCCTTAGAAACGGTTTAAGGTTCTTTTGTCAGGTTTTAGATAAGATCATTGGGTTTTAGGCACAAAACGTACCTAGGAAAATATTAAGCTAAATGCGGCCTAAACAAATCCCTAACCCTAACTTCGAACAAAGGAAATCTGTAAAGCTCTAAACTGGCTTTTTCATCACTATCTCATATTTCATCAGGGCTAGCTCGCTTTTGTGAAAAAGGCCTTTGTGAGCAAAGGTACACGATATTACATAGCATGTTTAGAAACTTTTGCAGATTTTCAAAAAGTTGTCTCGCAATTTGTATTTTTGTATAACAGGCATTCAAAGATACAAAAATCAGGTTTATGAATATTTAGGTGCCAGATCGGCTGCGCTTTCACAAATTCTCAACATATCTTAAGATAAAAGTAGCTCTGTTTTTCTGGCTGTTACCTTTTTACTACTACACGGTTGAACCGATCATGATAAAATTTATCAAAAAATACGTGACATAAATACTTTTTATTCCGGTAATGTCGAAAAACTTACAAATCTTAACTGATAAATCAGTAAACAGGATTTATGAAGGCGCAATACGGTGGTACAATGCCAAAAGATGGTCATTAAGCACATCATGAAGAACAAAATTTTCCTAAAAAAACAAAAATTGGAAGAAAAAAATTGATGTTTCATCACATCTCGTTCAATGTGCATGCAATTGTTTGGCAGTTTTTTTTTGTTATTGTCTTTTAACCGACTTCAAAAAAGAGTAGGAGGTAAGTATTTATTATGTATCAATAATTTCGTTGGTTGTCCTCTAATGATTTTTGCTTTGAATTCATTAAAATATTAGTTTCTACTTTTTAGTGTAAGTTGGTACATGTAGTTATAGTCTTGAAGTCAGTTTTTTTTTCTTTTTCTGAAATTAAACTTTTTATTATTCCACTTTTATTGTGTGAACTGCTAGTCTGTGGAATGTGCTGCTTGGATAGGTGTTCCCTGATAGTTACATCTGGGTGTCTTCATATCGCGTGGGAATTGGTTTCTTCTAAGCAAGCGTGTTCCACTGTAAACCGCATCATAGCTTAACATCAGGCAAGGTGGCGGTCAAACGCAAGCCTACTATTTAATTTTAAGCAAACGGTTGGAATCAGCCTTTTTTTCATTATAAATGATACCACCAGTATAGCAATCCTTTTCAAAACTGTATGATTTTTACACTTCTATCACAAAAAGAAATATGTGCAAGTAAATTAAAAACCACACAGTTTTCAAAAACATGATAAACGTGACAAAAATATTCCTCAAACAACAAAAACACAAACATATCACGTCTCAAGCAAGTCACAATCCCGTGGAATTCGATTGGGGAACATCTTGTGTATACCTCACCATCTTGTAGTATTTCTTGAATACAGGGTTACGTGGAAACTTCAATAATCATTGGCGAAATCCTTCAGGCGGACCTGTTCAGTGTTCACCTTGTTTCGTGGAAATATAGTCGAAGCCATTTTTATAAGGCGTATTTGTAACGGAAATAAACTTGGTATTTTCTTCTAGACAATGACTGATAAGTAAGTTGACTTGATAATAATTTAAAAGCTTTAGCATTGCGGTTTGGCATTTGTTTGTATTTCTTACCTATAACCTAATCGCTTATTCAGTAGAGGTTTCAGAACCAATATTGAAGGTTAATTTGAATGAAAAAATATGTATCACAAAGTAAATTGTACTAAATAGGTTTGAAGTACAATTAATTTTTAAGTGGGATTTTTTTAAACTTTGGTTCCACACGATTAGTATGTTTTGCAAGTGTAAAATACATTCTTTTTCTTTCATTCCTTTTCCTTACATTTGAAATTAAAAGCCTCGATACAGAGTACGAGTACCTCGATTACTAACTCGAAATATTAACATATCGTATGAAATAAATTCCTTTCATTTCTTGGTAAACAGTTCTAGTAGTACTCGTATTTCTACTTATAAAAGCTTTACCAATTATGATTTTTACATATTTTCCAAAATAAAAAGTTGGTATCCTAAGTATTTTGTAACTATACATATTAATTTATGGACAAGTTGGTTAACCTGTATTTGTGTTAAGGTAACAAATAGATTAGCAACCACCGGATTAGCAAGTTGAAGTGGCAGTGGCCAGGGCACATAGCACGCATAACAGATGACCGATGGGACTGAAAGGTTCTCAAATGGAGAGCACGGACTAGTAAGCGCAGCGTAGTACGCCCGTCCACCCACAAGATGGACAGACAACCTAAAAGAAACCGCAGGGAAACGCTACATGCAGCCGCTTCCAAACGGCCCTCTTGGAGATCGATGGGGAGGCCTATGTCTAGCAGTGGACGTCCTATGTCTGAAATGATGATCATTTCATGATGATGATGATGAAATGAACAAACAGAAATAAAGATAAGTCCTACTTTGGTATTAAGGCAATTTTTATGTGTTTGTGTGTGTTAGGAATAATTAGAGCACGATTAATTATATTAGAAACATGACTAAACGCTTACGCCATTAATATTAGTTAAAGATGTTTAAAACTATGCGTTATTGCGTCAGCAGTCAAACATGTATAATTGTAAATATACTAAAACCATACTAACTTTGAAGGTAATCGATATTAGACACTGACATAACGATATAATATTTAATAATTTTTTTATGTGCTTTATTTATTTAGGTAAACTCTAGACACTTTTCATGAACTTTGTACTGAACCCAATGCCCATGTGTTGGAAAATCAATGGGATTAGCAGTTTTATATGAGCAGATAGATAGAAAACTCTTTATTGGTCACAACAAAAATGCACACAACAAATTTAAAAAAATACATGTGTAAAAACCACAGAAAAGAAAAAAAATCTCTGGTAAAAACTGACAGCCTTATCGCTCGTTTCAAGAAATTTTAGTATGGAAAAAATAAACCAAATAGTTTAAGGGCGTATAGCAAGAAAAACCACTAGCGCGAGTCGCAAGTTTTTTTTTTTTTACTTTTTATGCACATACACACTGTCATTATAAAATATCCCATATAAAAATAAAAAAACTATTCAGCAAATGTCAAAAATATTAAAACTAAAACGTAGACTCTACCAAAAATATTTCATAAGTCGTAAACAGAAATATGCCCATTCATATTACGATGATGGTGACGAAGGTTCTCGAACATCACAGTTTTAGTGCCGAAGCCTGATTGGTGATAAAAATAAGCAAAGACAAACATGTTTACCCAACAAAAGTTTGTTTACACTAGTAGAAATAAAATATTTGGGGAAAGAGGTCGTATTTTCGCACCTCTGCTATAAATACAACTTGTGAGTGACATGTTTGTCTGTCTCGATTGGTAAATTGTCTGGTAAAAATTTAATAGACAGTGATAGCACAGTCAGTGACTTCAACTCTAACTCTTGGCATGAGGCATTTGTGAAAATGCTTCACAACTCTTCCAACGTCACGTATTGTAAGACCATCAAATGCAGAGATCTTGTAAGCCAGTACCGTTTTATAAGTTTTGTTTTGTGTTTAGAAAATTTTAAGTATCATAATGACAACATTCGCACAACATAATATGGTCTAGATCTGGTGCCACTTTAACAGCTGCCAAACCCTGTTAAATAAAATACTGACAATCCGTCCACAAACACATAGATAGCACGTGCAGAGATGTCTAGTTTTGGTGCAGAGTGTACCAAACACCGCTTGTCTGATGCTGTGGAGAGGGATCTGCTAGAAGTCCATCGGCCTGAGTGGCGTGAAGCCAGCAACATGTAGTAGCCTAGTATTGTCTAGTTATGTTTGATTATACCCCACGGTTTTACCCTTAACATTTAAATGTTCTACAATAAAAAAGTATGTCCTATGTCCTTGCTTAGTGGGTGTTTCAACTGTATTTTTGATCGAAGATTTCAACACATTATTTTCTTACAAAATTGCTGTATTCATAGATCAATTCAGCTTTAACGTGTCATCCGGTACGATAGCACTCAGCTGTAAATACTACTTGTAGTCACAAATGCAATACGGTTCGGTCGTTGCTTAATTTCGGTGATTCGATGATCATTTTTAGCCTCCAGCGCTACATTTAACTTTGATAATGGTCATGATCATCAGTCTATCTTAAGCCCACTGCAGAACAAGGGTCTCTCCAAAAGCACGCTTTTCAGCCCTATCTTCGAGTTTTTGCTTCCAGCTACTGCCAGCTGCCTTACGTTTATTATGTCGTAATTCTATCAAGTCTTAGTGCGTCCAACGCTACGTTTGCCAATTTGTGGTCTCCACTTCGGATTACGTCTAATTTTGATAATATTGCATTCATTGTAAGTACAAAACACAATTTAAGTTGTTAATCATCACCATAATCATCTACACTTTTCATAACCCACTGCTAAGGCCTCTCTCTTGCTATGCCATCTTGTTCATCAGGTGCCTGTGCCTGTGCTGATCGAGCCAGTTTGACCCATAATGGTGACAATATCATCGACCCATCTTGCAACTGGATGACTAACGCTTTGGTTAACTTGCCTCTGCCATCACTCTGTCAAACTTACTCCACCTTGTCATCACTGCACCTAGCAACGTGTCTTGCCCAGCTCTATTTTAGTCTCATTACCGCGATTCCGACATATCCCACCGGATTAGCAGGGAAACGCTGGATGCAGGCTGCTTCCAACCGGTCCTTTTGGAGATCGACGGTGGAGGCCTATGTCCAGCAGTGGACGTCCTATGGCTGAAATGATGATGATGATGACTGAGATTCCAAAGTCTCGAACCTTTGTTCTACGCCGGTTTCGGTATTACGAACTCGGTATTGAAGTTTGCGTCTTATAACAGAGGTTAATAATTGCAATTGGCAGTGCCTGCCATACTCCTGGAACTGGTTCAATCCGTGTGCCAAAACCTACAACAAGGCATTTGGCATAGCGTTAGCTCAAGTTCTGACTAAATCAAATACTTAGTACAAAGCGCGGTTATGAGGTTACATCTAATTTATAGATGGTTTTTTAATAGGCTTGCATTTGACCAGTAACTTGCCTGATGTGCTGTGATGTGGGATTAGGCGGAACTGGGAGTTGTTATAAGTATTAAAAAGAAAAAAATATGACAAGTAAGTTTTTTTATTTTCTCATTTTCAGATATTTTTTTTATTACCGCCAAAGCCTCGATTGAAAGTGCCATATTTCAATAGTGAGTTTGAAACCTATTTTGAAACGGTATTTGAAAAAGAAACAATGAACCGCGAAGGATATGGCACCAAAAATATTATCTCACATTCAAAATGAAAAGCGAAGTATTTATGTATGTAGAAACCATCTATTTCACACTAGAAATAATTATATACTTTTCATGAGAAATACGAGTATATTGTTTTCAGCCCTTGGTAAACAATATAATGTGTTTGGATAAAAATCAACTACAAAATCAGGCCTTAAAATCTGCTGGCGTAACCTCAAAATTAAGTTTTTATGTTTATTTTGAAACCTTTCGTTTCAGATATCAAGAGTTTTGCATTATAAATTTCACCTAAAATATATTTTTAGTCCTAACCTTTTTGAATCTACTAATTGGTAAAGTTAATTTTGTAAACAGAAGTAACAGTTTGAAGCTTGAAGAACGTTTTAATGATTAATAGTTATTTTTAACTTTTAATTGGAATTACACGCGTAAAATAAGCCCGGTTAATCTGACCATAGTTCCAACTGCGTTAACGGGCGGCTATCCGATTCGCGTAGGCAACAAAACGCTCCCTCAGCCCCCGCCAAGTTATAGCGACGATGTATATTGCTATGCTAGAGTCAGGACGCCCGCGGGGGGAGTGAAACGACAAAAAAAGGCATAGGTCCGACCTCGATGACGCCTGGCGCGGCACTGAACGCGGCGCGCCAAAATTCTCGCGTCCTTTTTACGCTTTTAATTTCACTTACAAAACGACACTATTCACTATCAAAAATCTATCCAAATAAAAAAAATTTAATAAAATTGCGTTTCAGTACATGCAATTTCCAGGTTGTTACGAGATTTCATTAGAGCATAAAATGAAAAAAAAATCTAAGTATACTTTGCTTAAATATTTTTTTTATCGAGGCAAGTTTATTCTATCGTGTTTTGAACCAAATCATAAACTCTAACACAGATGTATCTGTGACATGTATTTTTTTCCAGCTGAAATATTGTAATTCAACTGAATAAAATTGATTTAAAACCGTCAAATTTGGTATTTGGCTCTTAATTGGCAGTCTTTTCTATAATATTATGCCTTAATTAGGTTCCAATTGCATTGTAGTCCGGTCTGTATCTGATGACAATTTCGTAAACAATTAAGAGGCGCCACAAATAATCGCCGTTTCCTATAAAACTTCGTTATGATGTTTAACAATTTTATTACATTACTAATTTATTTATTAAGTTGGTTAATTGAGGGAACTTAATTTTTCATCCGTTTTCTTCTAAAACTACGATGGTAGCTCCCCTACCCAATTGTACAGATAAGTTGGTATTGTAAGTTCCGAGCTCTGCTCCGGTCTTAAATCCGGTCAATTATTATAAATACGAAATTCTATTGTAATAAAACTGGGCTGCCAATAATGAACAGCTGGCGCTGAACTATGTGCCAGTTAATACAAAGTTAGTATAACGGAGTCATTGGACATTTTGCTGCCCCGGTCAGTTTTAAACTTCGATCCGTTTGGCGAGCTTAGGTATATTACGTAGGCTTTTGAATAAGGACTGAATTTCATTCAAATATAGTCTACTATAGTTAAATGTTACTTGACTTTCTTACTTCAAATACCAGAATATTATTGTCAACAATCAGAATAGCAAAACAGAAAAAAAAAACATTTTGCAATGAGTTTTTTTAGCATAATCCAGTTTTGTTGAGAGAAATGAGGAGATCCGAAGACGAATGAAAGTTACCGACATAGCCCGCCGGATTAGCATGTTGAAGTGGCAGTGGGCAGGGCACATAGTACGCAGAATAGATGGCCGATTGGGTCGAAAGGTTCTCGAATGGAGACCTCGGACTGGAAAGCACAGCGTAGGACCCACAAGATGGACAAGCGTCTAAAAAGAGACAGCAGAAATCGCTGGATGCAGGTTCAATCAGCCCTTTTGGAGATCGATGGGAGAAGTATATGTCCAGCAGTGGACGTCTTATCGCTGAAACTATGATAGGGATGAATCCAGTTTTTACTCTATGGCTTGCGTTTACAAATGCTTCTTCATGCCAACACTTGTGTGGCATCGTACTAAAAAGCTTTTGGTCAGAAGATTTGCACTGTGTATTGGAGATAAGAAGGAAATGTTCTGTGTCGGCAGCGTTATTAGTTTCCGAATGCTCCTGAATTCTTCGAAAATTAGACAACGCTGCTCACACAGAAAAATAGGTGGTCTGAATTTTTTAAATCAAAGGTAGGTTTTACGAGTTGAAGTTTAATTTAAACAACATAATAAACATCAACAAATATCTGGCCTTATACAAAAAATACCCTGTGACAAAATTTACTGGTTTCAACGTTTAAGTGAACTGTGTTTGACTACAGTTGCCTTGAATTTCGCAGGGGATTAGGCGCCAAAATTTAATTTGCAGCAATATTACATTCCTTTATGGAAATGTCGCTGCGTCTAATGTGTCTTCATAAAACTAGAGAGTAACCTATGATAGTGTTAATATCCCGGGAAGCAAGACTTATTGGTCGTTTGCCGTTTCCAGAAAATAAATGGGATAGCCGCGCTGCGCCGCCATGCCATGGACGCAGTGGACTTGGTTTTAGTAGGGAATGTAGGGCAGATTTTAATCTGTGCCTTGGCTTCAATTATAGGACGTTATCAATTCAACTGCTTAGAGTGGAGTGAGCTCCTTTTTACACGCGTTTATTTAACTTGCAATGTATGTATGTCTGTATGTATGTTTGTACGTAACTATGTTTGTTCGGGTGGAATCTTGCAACTCTATTTTGAAGCAGAATTATATCTTCAACCGATTGAGCTGAAATTTAGCATACTTATGTAAGTTTGGTGACAATGCAGTGTTATGGTACCTTCGAGCTGGTCTGATAATGGAGACAGAAGCATATCGTATATATGCTATAAGAACTCCTAAACGAAATAGATAGATTTTTCATAAACATTTAAACACAAACTTATTACACAAAATGTCAATGACATGTTGTATATAACACAGAGGCAGAATAAAATTTACATCTATACTAATATTATAGTGAGGAAAGATTTGATTGTTTGTTTGTTTGTTTGCATTGAATAGGCTCCTAAACTACGGAACCGATTTGAAAAATTCTTTCACCGACGGGAAGCTACACTATCCCCGGGTGACATAGGCTATAATCTATACCCGTGCGAAGCTGGGGCGGACCGCTAGTTTTATATATTACAACAAATATTCTACAGCTAGCAGTGTCCCGCAGTTTCATCCGTTACCTTACAGAGACTATTAATTTTTCGGGATAAAAAAATCGTGTTAGTCCTGAGCATAAGCCAATTAAAGATTCATACACTCACATATACTTTCGTATTTATAATAAGTTAATAGGTTTTAGTGTGTATAAAAAATTCAGGCAAATAAGTCAGTTTTTTGGGTCAAACCAGCGGCCATAACTTAAATACTGCTGGTTGCAGTTTTCGTAAAAGAACGTGTTGAGTTTATGACCTACGAGCGTGTTGACATTTCCTTCTATAACGCTATGAGCTGTGTCATAAGCGTAGTTGATCAGCAGTTACATTACACTCCGTTAGTGTTTCAAAATGAAACTATATTTTGTTATTTATTACTTTAACACCATTTTGCCGCGAAGTAGATTTTTTAATAAATCTAGGGCCATAAAAGTGCCTTATATAGTACCTCACTGCAGCGGTCGGCAAAAGAAGCATTTATGGACATGAAAATGTGAGCCGAAGCGTAGCCGAGGCCAGCACATATGAGTCCATAAATGCTCAGTGAGTGTCAAGTCTTGTACAGTACTCTTTTTAATTATTGCGTAGATATTTACAGACCAATATACATACATATTAGGGGTCAGTTTCTTACATTAAAATGTTGCCTAGAAAGCAAACTTTGAAAGAAAGCATACCCAAATGGCAATGGCTTGTACTGTAGTCAATCACAGGTCCAAGCACAGGGTTCAAGCCACCACAGCCATCTGGAATAATAATTGTCAGTTGAATATTTTTTTTGTCAGTTCATTCTATTAAAACCTTTGTGCAGTCACCTTTTAGTGGAAAAACTTAATCAACCTATTTGCACATTGATATGAGCAAACCTACAATATTATTGTGATTGTCTATTCATAAAGTTACGGTTACAGGGTTACTGACGTCAACGCACAGCGTCAACGTGAAAAAAAAAAGTCGCCATTGTTTTACTTTCACAAGCTTGTGTTTTAGCTTGTGTGTTAATAAAGGTCAATTATTAGTTATAAAGTGTTTGTGAACGTGTTTGAGTGTGGAAAAGCGATTTATAGAGATGAAACAAGTATTTTCAAGTTGTTACCAAAACTTCGTAAAAGACTTTAGTAAGTCTCTACCACTTTACCAGGCCATGACTTAGACTTGGCCGTAATGGCCGTGCCTAATTGTGATACGATATCTAATAAAACTTAAATTATATTTGTACTTGATATTGGCAAATGAACAAGACGTGCGATGCCAAAATGATTTTTCAAAATTAGGTAGGTTCCTATCTACCTACATACTAATAACATTTTAGAAAAGGGAGCCCTTAACTTGTATTATTAGTTTAGTATTATAGGACTTAAGGTTAATTACAGCTCTCCTAATTGAGGTTCTATAGACGCAGATTGGAATAAAACCTGTAAAACTTACTGATTTCGATCTAGAGCTTTAATATTGTATAAGTTTTAATTAAAATCCTCTCGTCTGCGCTTAAAGTTTGGACACAATTAGCGGGATAGGTCTGCGAGTCCGGCAAATCTAAGAACAGGCGCACTATACAGAGCAAAATGGTAAACAAATTTATGATAAAGCTTAACAATATTACATAAAAAATATAAAAAAATGTAGGATGAACATTTACTATAGAAATGTTTTTTTTTATACCATCAGAAAGTAGTAATTTTTAAACTTTCGCGATTTGAACACATGATACGTGATAAGTCCCGATAAACATTTAAAACATCAGAAAGTAGACTGGTAGTGTATACCACCAGGCACTGCTTACCATCAGGCAGCCCGTCTGCTTGTTTGCCATTGATGGCATAAAAAAAAAACAAAGTAGAGATTTCACGAACAAAAAGCCAAACGACTTTTTTTAAAGCTGATATTTTGACGTGAGAATTTTCGATTGAAATATAGGGTGTTTTTTCGATATTAAGTCAAAATAAGGTGAAAAAAAAATACATAATTATTTTAAATAAAAAAAAATTACAGTATTCTTGGGACATAAAAAGGTGTTTTTTTTGTGTAATCTAAAAAAACAAGATCTTGGTTATTTGAATTTTTTTACATAAATCTTGAGGTTATGGGGAAAAAGTGTATGTACAAAAGTTGTAGATTTTTTTATTATCTACATATTTGTAAATATTTTTTTTTCCATAGGACTTGTAGTTTTGCCGGAAATCGAGATAACCCGCATTTTATTTATATTACACGGGAATTAATCACATAAGATTAAGCCGGTCACTCCGACTATAGTTTAAACCGTTAACCGAGATAAACCATTTTTTATCCTTATAAACTCACCCCCTTCCATTTCCCGACCTCAGATCGCAAATTATTTTTCCTTTCATTTTTGTTATATTCTCTTCCTTTTCCAATAGGTTTCATCCAACTTTTATTGTTTTTGGTTTCAAAAATTATCGACCCAAGTACCAGCTGGAAGCTTTAGATTCGGTAGACCAGCGTGCTATGGGCCTAATTGGTGTGACAACAAACTAGTCTCCAAAAAAATATTAGAATAACTGAAAGGCGGTGCGCGGCCTCGGTGTACCCCGATAGTTACAACCTGGGTGTCTTCAAATCACGAGTGAATCGGTATTTTCTATTGGTAAAGATAATAAAGCTAGGATAAATAGAAAAACAGAAATACATAGACGACATAGTGAGAGTCGCTGGCATCCAGTGGATGCAAAAGGCAGGCTGTCGTTCAGTATGGAGGTTAAAGGGGGAGGCCTATTCAGTTCTCAGTTCAGCCTGTTCAGCAGTGGACGTCTTCTGGCTGATAATGATGAAGAAATAGAACAAAAATGTGTTTTTTTCTTCAACTTGTTCTATTGGTAGAACAACCAGTAGAACAGGTGGTGACAACCCTTTTTCTAGGTAAGTGTGCTCCATCGAAGACCACATTATCGCTTAACATCAGGCGAGTTGGTGGTTAAACGCAAGCCTATTATTTAATTCAAATGAAAATAACCGATAATTTAATGTATCATCCGAGTCACGGTGGTGCAGTTGTAAATGATCTGAAGGCTGACCGGATCGTCCGTTGCTTAACTTTGGTGATCTTTTATAAATTCAAAACACTTTCCAAATGGTTTAACAGCTGAAATATCAGTTGTGATTGCTGCTCATAGCGTTGGCAAAGAACTTTTTTACAGAACTCTTCAGTTTTTTCTTTTTCCTTTTTTCCTTTGTCACTTTTTTATTTCTTTTTCATTTACTTTTTTATGAAGACACTGCAATGATTTATTTTCAATTAATTTAAATTAACGATGTTGATTAGAGTCTCTGTTTTAACTTGCCAGACAATAATTAATCTTGTTCGAGCTCAGTTAAAAGTTCACTCACCAGCATCTAACTCAAAACAAGTGTCGCACAAACATTTTCACAAACGTGCTTAAAATTTACGTAATTATGATGTTCAGCTATGAATACAGTGTAAATATTCAACAAAATTATTATACCAAGGAGTTGAGCTAACAGGGAACGTGGCTTGTTAATATAATATTAATTAATTAAGCTGGTATGGGAGCTGCAACAACCTGTATAAATCTAGACAGCACTTTATCTCACACTAACTCTTGCTAATATGAACTTTTAGGATTTATTTGAGATGTAAAATATTTGATTTAGATGCTTATTTCACTAAATAAATCTACTAATTGTTTTAGTTTTAAATGAACTTTATATTAAATTCAGTTTTAATTGATAATTTTTACACTTTTGTTCATGCTGCTAACAAACCGACAGTAAAAATTACCAACTTAACTCAGGGCATTAGTACGCTGAAGTGGCAGTTCCAGTTATCTCTCACAGAACTGACCGCCAGATTAGAGGTGTTATAGAGACCACGAATCAGCGAACGTAACATTTTGCTCTGAAATTCGATGGAGTGAAATCGTAAGGCTGAAGCTAGAAGTAAAAAGCCGAAGACTGGAAAGACTGGGAAAAGTCCAGCAGTGGACCTAAGTGTTTATGACGATGATGATATTTAAGTCGCTGTCAACGACGCAGTTGGCACAGCTGTACGGCATGTAGATAATTATGTTTGTGTGCGTATGCCGAAAAAAACTAGTGAGAGATTTGTTACTGATTCTATCTCTGGCGAGAATTGTAATACGAGGCGCTAACTCCAGCCTACCAACCACCCTGCTACAGACATTTTGTCACTTTTATTGTTGTAACCAGCATTGCTCTACGAATCTGTTTGTGAAGTAAGTACATAATTTTCGGTGGTCACATAAAATGTATTAAAAAAACAAAGCAACTCCGAAGGCTCGTCTCACTATGCTAACATCTGTTCGTCCAATTTCGACACTGAAAAACATAATACTAATTTAAACCGTATTAATCGTCAAATTAGAGTAAAACCTTGTACAGACTAAAGGCAGCAGCACAACTTGACCAAGAGCTGGCGCGTTTTGTAATGCAAAGAACTGTAAGAAAAACTACACACCAAATACAACAGCAGCATCTGTGTAGCTCAAAACAGAGCAGATTGTTTGGTGTATTTGGCCATACACACAGTTGTATTTCAAAACACGTGGGCACGAGTTCAAGCTATGCTGTTGCTGATTTTAGTCTTTACAATACAATACAAAACCTGAAACCTGAAACCTGATTAAACCTATTGCCATCAGCATGCTGAATACACTAACTGGTAGGCTTGAGCAATTGGATTATTTTTAGACCTTCAACAGTCTATGGGCTATGGTTTATTTAATGTGTTTTGTGGTTAAGTCGTTTAGTTGCGTTCCATACCCAGAGGGTAAAAACGGAACTCTAAACCTACGATGTCTGTCTGTTTGTCTGTCTGTCTGTCCGTCCGTCCGTCTGTCTTTCCTACCTATTAGATAGATAGATAGATAAACTATTTATTGTTAACACCACACATTTCGTACACATGATAAAACAGCTACACAAACACAAAAAACACATGCAAACAGCATGATGGCTATATATTTCAAACCGTAATAGATATACAGTTGAAATTTTCACAGAATACGTAATGTTAAGGCGGATTAACAAAAAAATTATGAAAAAGTAAAACGGAAAGTGGGGTACGTATTTTTCATCATCATCATAATCAGCCTTTTAACAAGCCACTGCTGGACTTTTAGCCTACTCCCGAAAGGGTGGTTACGTATTTTTGTATTAGCTCACATGTGAAAACGATAATATGTACATTGTACAAGCGTCAAACTTGGCATGATTATAGTACACACTTTAAAGTATAGCAACAAATAATAAATTATGGCCAATTGCGAGTCGGTGACAAGGTTCTGTTCATTACCAAGTTATAACTGGTAATTTCGTTTTTGAATTTTGGGGTGGTACGGAACCCTTAGTCCACAAGCCCGACTCGCACTTGGCCAGTTTTTTTTTTTTTTTTCTCTGTGAGAATTTTGGCGTTGCACTTTTGTGCAGTTTAGTTGCTTAGTGTTAGCTTGTACATTGTTTAGGACATTAAGAAAAAAAAAAAAAACATACTGTCGAATTGATAACCTCCTCCTGATGTCGGTTAAAAAATATATACTCTAGAACAACGCAAAGACTGCATTGCAATTTCATACTAAGCGAAACTGATGCTATACGATTGTGTTAAGCAAAAGTTGGGAAAAGCACGAAAAGCGCCTGAAAACCGTTTAGAAACTAGTTTGGGTTAAAAACTGCAACAGTTTCCAAATTTTTAACGAAATTTTAAGCTGACATGGTGGCCTGACACTTATGAGTTGATTTTACTGGTTGGCTATCTGTCAAAGTAGCTCCAGCATAGCTTTTTTATTTTTTATTATTTCTTCTGTGAGGATTTTGCCGTCGCACTTTTGTGCATTTGACAGTGTCAAGTATTAAACTATTATGAAATGACATGTAGTCAAATAAGTCAGTCATGGTCAGTCAAGCAAAGTAGGTCACGGTCAAGTCAAAGTCATGGCCTAGTAAAGTGGTGGAGACTTTACAATAGGAGGATGGAGCTTTGGAAACAACACGAAAATACATGTTTCACCGTGTTGTTGATTAAATCAGGTGTTACTTTGCAGAAATTCATCTACATTTATTTGACGAATCTCTAGTGCTTTTTCGCTTAAACTATTTAAAATGCAGTGTCAGTCTTCCCGTGAACGTGGTGCATGTAACTGCGCCGAAATATCGGGAGCTCATTCCACAACCTAACCACGGTAAATATCCCGTTAATAATCATTTAACTTTAGTGAACAACCGTGATAGTTTAAAACAGTGTTATTTAAAATGCAATTAGGAAGTTTCGGTCAATTATTTTACTTTACTGAAATTTGTTAATGATGCTAATTTAGCCTAACTTGAAACAAAAATGAATTACATAATAGATAAAATTTACTTGTTTTAATTAATAGTCTTTAGGAATGATACAAAATTAACCTGGTGGTCAAAAGCAAACCTATTATTTATTTTAAAAAAATCTAACCTGAACCATATTACATTGATTATTCAAATTTGCCTATTTCCACTACACTAAGAGAACTTATAAAGCAGAGAATAAATTAAACGTTTCTCACCCAAGTCATTCTGAAGCCACCGAACATCAGTTATTTGGCTTACGGTAGGACTAATTGTTCGCCTTCAAGATGCCTGTATTCTGACATTCTTCAGTGGTCGGTGAGGAACATGAAGCCAAAATTGCGAGACAGGCGCAGTGCATTGCAGCGAGGGATTTAGAAAGTTAAAAATTCTTGGATGGCACTGAACTGTCGCTGGCATCCAGTGGATGCAAAAGGCAAGCTGTCGTTCAGTGTGGAGGTTAAAGGGGGAGGCCTATGTTCAGCAGTGGACGTCTTCTGGATGATGATGATGATGATGATGACTAAACTGTGAATAAAAGTGTCACTTATCATCAGTTAAGCGACTCGTTTCGTCACCCATACGCATAAAAATTGCATTGTTAACCCTAGATAATCAATATAAATAACGTTGGTAACATGATTATTTAGCGGTATTCAAGAATAGACGTCTACAGACATAGCCAA
Organism: Agriopis marginaria; assembly: GCA_932305915.1. Classification (NCBI taxonomy): domain Eukaryota; kingdom Metazoa; phylum Arthropoda; class Insecta; order Lepidoptera; family Geometridae; genus Agriopis; species Agriopis marginaria. Next base: position 11,634,735 of record OW029926.1, on the reverse strand, counting down.
ACACATTGCTGCCCTTGTACTCTTTACAGGGTAAGGGTGGCACTGTTCCGTTCCATACGGCACTTGTATAGCATACAAGCCAAAAATATAATATTAAAGAAAGAAAGAAAGAAAAATATTCATTTATGACAGAAACAAAGATACAAGGACATTACAAGTTAAACACAATAAAAGAAAATAGTTTCTGTCACAAGCCGGTGCCAACTCAGCGTAATGCTGGTTGTGAACAACCAGCGCTGGTCTTCCGTTGGAACCGACAGGTGGTATTACCGTTCTTGTAATATAGAGCAACTTTTACTACGGGACAAACCCTGTAATTGCGAAATATACATTTAGTTGATACATTTTCCTATGGACTTCCGCAAAGTAACGCCTGATTCAATCAACTATTTTCCTATGGAATATCTGTTTTTTTGCTATTTCAGGATTTTCAAAAGTTGTAGACAATGATGGGTACAGCGAACTTCTTTCGACTTAGAATTACCGTTCCGTGTAAACTAAGTATACGTCTACGGCCTTAAACTTTTTTTAAACACTAATGATTCTACTCCGCAGTATAAATTAAAAGAAAACCTTATTGCGATATATAAACCGAACATTCGTCCTAGGTAGTATGTAAACAAAGTCTCAAATAGCTGACCACCAGTGATCCATGAATCTTACCTAAAAAACCTTAACAAGGCTATATTTTTCTATAATTTTTCTTTATTCAACGCCACAAGCAATGATTACTAGGTGCTGGAATGATAGTTAAGTCATTATTGGCCTGGTTGTATGCTAATTTGTACAATGAAATTATGTTTTTATTTATCGTCAATTGGCTGAGATCGATTGTTTATCTAACTCTGAGATACTATAGGAATATTAAAATTATTACAGTGCGTGCATGGTAATATTTTTGCATGTAGATTTTTACGATATTTGAGTATTACAAGGCTCAATGACAGACTTCTTTTTTATGCCTTAGGTTGCCATCAAGCTGGCGGGCCGCCTGATGGTAAACGAACACCGTCGCCTATGGATACCTGCAACATCATCACAAATACGCTTTCGACCCTTAAATACTCTACTAACAGCCTTTTCGAAGAACCCCATGGTATAGTTACTCGGAAATGCCGCAGGAGTAGCTCATTCCGCAAATTGCAGGTGTGAGGCGTAAAACGAAAATTCTTCAAATGTTTCCTGGTATAAGATGTATTTAAAAATGGCTTAATGATAGTTGAAATTCAATTAATATAGATGTTTTGATATGACGTAATGTAGATTAAATAATTGACATAAAATCTTGATACTATATCTAGATATTATCATATTATCATTTCATCTAGAGACTATATCTAGATAAAATGATAATAATAGCTTATATAGGTAATATTAAATATATTTATTATTCAATATTCTAACATAGACATAATTTCGTTATTTTTTAACTTTAACAAAAACTAATAATAATACATATAAAAAACTAACATTTGTACGCTGTAACAGGCAAGGACATGAGATACGTCTCCATTCTTACGACCATGTATGCTACTTTATAATTATGTATGTGTACCTACCATGTTCTGACAAATACATAATTTGAATTTGAATTTGAATATAGACCACTGATAAACGTGTAAAACGCATAAGAAAAAGAAAAAACGAACAATAAAATATACACAAAAAAACTGCAACATTACAAACCAAAGCCATATTGTGTCCCAGAATGACATCCCTGACGAACGTCTCTGTGAAACCACACAGTTAAAATAAAAAAAAGTTTACGAAGATGATTGTGAAATAAAACCTTCTCAACGAAAAAAAATTGCCACATCTACTTTTTACACACCGTTCCTTGTCTTGTGGTCCCAGCATACAACGCTGCGTAGCACCTAATAAAGCCTCTACATCTGAACTAACGGCTCAGAAACCTTCCTCTAAAACACACCTTGAAGCTTGAGATGCTTTAGAGGATTCCGTTGACTAATTAACTCATTCGATTGCGGTAGGAGGAGAAATTTCATAGCTCTACTCCTTGTTGGGTATTTGTTGTTATACTTTAGAGTGTTTACTATAATCATGCCAAGTTTGACGGTTGTACGTATTACCGTTTTTATATTAGAGCTAATACAAAAATACGTTTGTTGCATCGCAATGCCCCTTTCGTTATTACTTATTGTTTTTTTTTTATTATCTTGCCTAATCTGCCGTAACATTACATTGTCTGTGAAAATTTAAACTGGCTAACTATTACGGTTTGAAAGATACGGTCGTTAATAGGTAGGACAGACTGACAGATGGACATACGGACATCGTAGGCTTAGTAATAAGGTCCCATTTTTACCCGTTGCGTACAGAACCCTCTAAACGAACGTACGACTGTTTTTCGAAAAACGTCAATCTTAGCCTGTTATCTATACTATCTATACTTCTATACTAATATTATAAAGAGGAAAGATTTGATTGTTTGTTTGTTTGCATTGAATAGGCTCCGAAACTACTGAACCGATTTGAAAAATTATTTCACTGTTGGGAAGCTGCACTATCCCCGGTTGACATAGGCTATATATATCCCGGCTTCGCCCGTGCGAAGCTGGAGCAGCCTACTAGTATCAGATAATTCTGTTGTAAACAAATTTTGTATTTTACATTACTTGAGTAAAATAAATTCATCTCCGTCTTAATCACGCAGCACAAATTTTTCATGTACCTATTTAGGTTAAATTACAAGACCTACCTATCTTTGGAAACGTTCGTTGACTCATAATTATAAATACCTTCACACCAGCTTATTAAGATTATGCATAGAAGCGTGAACTTAATCTAAACACGTCATCGTACACGTTATTAATATAGTTTTCACGTTGATGAGCTGTTGCACCTTCTCAGAGTTACAGAGGGTTTTGAAATTTGATGTTTTACCCACTATGCTCCTTAACGGCCTCATACAGCAAATTTGACGGTATTAAATCAATTTTATTCAGTTAAATTACAATATTTGATCTGGAAAGAAATACATGTCACAGATACATCTGTGTTTGAGTTTATGATTTGTTTCAAATACGATAGAATAAACTTTCGTCGATCAAAAAAAAAACTGAAGCAAAGTCGATTCAGTTTATTTTTTTTCGTTTTATGCTCTAATGAAAGCTCGTAAATGGAAATTGCATAACCTAACACCCCCCACTCCGACCGGCACAGCGGTGATACTTTGACTTGGGTGTCGCGACAGGCTATATGCAATAGCTTTACCGCGGCAGTCCCCGAGTGCCACACGTCTTTTATTTTTTGAGTTATAAAATTTTACAGTTTTTGGTTGTCGTTTGGCTCCTAATATTTCGCCGAAGTTATATGCGACCCTATTCAGGGACAGACTATATCTCGTTAATAATCATACAATACATAGGTGTTCTACATTAAGTAGTTTAGATTCGTATTGTTAGAACACTGTTTTAAACTATCACGGTTGTTCATTAAACTTATATGATTATTTACGGGATATGTATGTATTGTTAGTTTTTTAGGGTTCCGTAACCAAAAGGAAAAAACGGGATCCTATTACTAAGCCTCCTTTGTTTGTCTGTCCATCTGTCTGCATCTGTCCTACCTTTAAACGTCTGTATCTCTCGAACCCTAATAGATAGTCGGTTGAAGTTTTCACAGAAAATGTAATGTTACGACACATTAACTAATAAATAATAAAAAAGTTTAAAAGTAAAAACGAAAGGGACTCATATGACAAACTTATTTTTTTTAACGTATTTTTGTATTAGCTCTAATGTAAAAACGGTAATACGTTGAAGCGCCAATCTTGGTATAATTAAAGTACGCACTTTAAAGTGCAACAAAAAATCATAAATAATAGCCAAATGCGAGTCGGTGAAAAATATTTATATTTATGTTGATATTACCAAGTTATAACTGGTAATTTCGTTATTAAATTTTGTGGTGGTACGGAACCCTCAGTGTGCGAGCCCGACTCACACTTGGCCGGTTTATTTGAGTTAATAAAGGCACTTAATCGTAAAAAATAAGGGATGCTATATTTTTAAACCAGTACCTAAAATAGGTTTCGCATTATGCTAACCTCAACCGCTAAACTGCAAGCGGCGATGAGCTAATCAAAACTGCATTAGATGCACCCCACGCCATGTGATGGAATTCACAAGCAAGCTCGTGCGTCGGCATTGATATAGGCAACCTTAGTATATCGGATAAGTGCGGGGAAATAGGCAAGGGTGACAAAAATTATTTGACAAATAATTTAATTTATTACTAAAAACTAAGGCATTACTTGTTTTAGCAATTATTGAAGTACATAGTGACTTTTATTAACAAAAAGAGGGTATCTAAGGAATTACAAAATCTCACAAAGGTAATGTAAATATATGCAAAGATAATGATTGATGTTATCTTGGACAAAAAGTTTCTAATGGAATGTAGTTCTCTGGACTGATTAGTTTTAGAATATTATATGAGCTGCTTAATTAGGTGTTTGCTTTGTAAATTGCTTTTGAATTTAACGCAAAATCTCTTGCGGGCAGTTTTCCAACAGCCATTTCCCACACATTGATTTTTTTTTTTCTCTGTAGGTTTTTTGCTTTTCTATTGGTGTTTATATTTCCAAAAGTCAGCTCCATGGTTTTGACTGCAGCTCTTCCACATTTTTTGTTTTTGAATGCCCAAATTTAAATATTTTTTAATCAAGTAGTAGGATAATCATGGAACTTTTATTATGTGACGAAGATTTTTATTTATAGATTTCTATTATCAAACTATCTGGGTGTCTCCAAGTTGCGAGTGAATCTGTTGCTTCTAGACAAGAGTTTCCTATCGTAGACCATCTTTTAATATCGGGTGGCTCAACGCAAGCCTATAATTAAATTTAAAAAATCAGAGTCAATAGAAATAGACCTTCAAATAATTATTTAAAATTCATTTTAGTTCTAACATTTGAGGTCACATTACGCCCTCAAACCCTCACCCTTTCGTGATAAAATCCCGATTGCGACTCTCATTTTTGCATCATTCCATTAACATTCTAACTGCAAAATGTCTAGACTATTCCTATCCCTACGCAATGTTTATAATGAAACGCGACAGATCTTATGAATACCGACCCTCAAGACTTAAGTTGTCAACGGAGTTACAAATGAAGTGAAGTGATCATCTGGCGTCATGGAACTAGAAATAAAGACGGGCAAAACTTCACCAAAACGTACCCTCACCTACTGAACTGAACAGTGGGCTTACTTTTGACACTCGATTTCAATCGTAATTTGGAATTGGGATCGAAAACATACCATTTTGTACTCTTCAATTGCGTCAAGAGTACCGAAAGCGTCGAGTTGGGTCGATTTTATTTAGTTCCATAAAATTCCACCATTATCGGTTCCAATCGGGCGCTAGTTTAGAATTCAAGAGTACCAAAATTGCATGTTTTCGATCCTAATCCCAAATTACGATGAAATCGAGTGTCAAGAGTAAGCCCACTGTTCTGGTGTATAACTGAGGCATCAAAATAATGACAGTGTAATCAAGTGGCAGTGAATGGAGTGTTTTATTAGCTGCACTTGTAACTAACGAACTATGATAACAAATCATGGTAGTTGATTTTAACCTAAAAATGTACATTTACACAAATTATGACAATACAACAATTTGTTACCATCGAACTGATCAAATAGAGACATTTTTAAATACTAGTAAATCTTTTTGAGTTTGGGCGCGAAGTAATTTTTGGGTCTTTCACTTGTGGCCTAGTGCCACTTAAGTTTTTTTTTACTTTATCTGTAACTTTTATTTCTGTTATGCACAAGTTTCTATCTATCGAAGTAATAATTTATTATTAGGTCATCATCATTATCAGCCAGAAGACTCCCACTGCTGAACTTAGGCCTCCCCCTTTAACCTCCATACTGAACGACTGCCTGCCTTTTGCATCCACTGGATAACCGCAACTCTCACTATGTCAATAATCTCACAATGTTATTAAGTATTAAATAATAAATCGATTACGGTGTCATCGTACTACACAATGGCAGAGTGTATGCAAAAATGTATATTGTAATGTACCGTACGGCTACTTGATGTGACTTAGTTTAGGGGTATCTGGTACTTCTTCCATCTTTCATACTAAGTCTATGCTTGGCTCTGAGATCTTTTGTAATTATGGTAGGCGTTAATTTATCTAGGGTGAGTTAGGGAGGCAGTTTCTTTGTTTAGATTACGTGACGAGGTAAGTTTTTAAAAGGTTGTGCTAGTTATTAACTTTGAATCACTTTTTGATCGTATTTCCCAAGTGATTTTCTTACTGTTTTTTATTTGTTATGTGGGTTCCGATCGTATCCAACTCTAACTGAGAGTCAACTTTACGTCTCCTGCATCACAGACACAGATGCAGACTGTAAGTTTGAATAGACTTAGTGGCCAGCCCTAGTTTCAGTTTTTAGGCCGCCGGAACGACTCTGACATGGTTATGGTTATGGTTATATAGGCCGTTGTAGTTATAAGCTGGGATCAACAATTTAACGTGTTATCGTGTATATTTATACGGTAGTACTCCGGTGAAATGCCACTCACGGCCACCCATCTGAAGATTCCTCTGATCATCCATTGCTTACCTTGACTGACAGTTGAATTGTCTATGATATTTTGTTATCTTTGAGAGAACTTACTTATTTGTACATAAATAAAAACACTTTTTAAAAACAAGCTTTTTGTGTTCTTCTCAACAAACCCTTTTATTAGAAACCCCTAACATAAAAGTGCATAAAAATTACTGGTCGGCCATATTTGAGAGTCCACCATATTGGATTTAGAATGACGTCATTCAGCTTACCATCCATCTTCATCGGTTGGGGATAACTGTTTTAAAACTGATTTTGAAACGGGATAACTGATTTTGTGTGTGTGTGAGTGTTTGTGATTTTTTGTGAAAAAACCGACATCGTTTTATGGTTAATATATTCCGAGAACACGTACGAAGCGCTATGATTCCACATTTATTGTGCAAACTGCTAGTCTGTGGAATTCGCTGCCTGAATGGGTTTTCCCCGTCAGTTACAATCTGGGTGTCTTCAAGTCGAGAGTGAATCGGTTTCTTCTAGGCAAGCGTGCTCCATCGTAGACCGTATCGTCGCTTAACATCAGGCGAGATGGCGGGACGGCCAAGCGCAAGCCTATCTACAATAAAAAAAAAACAGTTGCAAGATTTGACCCAAACTAACAAGTCAAGGTAAATAAAAGCTTGTAAAATGGACCAAATTAACTTTTTTTTTGCATATAGTGGATCATTCTCGATATATCGAATGCTAAGATCCATAATGGATCTGTAGTTTTTTTTTTCTTTAGAGCCCATTATAAAATTATGGATCTATTGAGCACTTTTTTTCTCACTAGTTTTATTAGTAATTCCTCGATGGATCTATTGAGATTTTTAATTCTCGTTGGATCCCATTTTGAAAGTATGGATCTATTGAGTTTTTTTTTTATCATTAGTTAAATTGGTCAAATGCATGATGGATCTATATAATTATTTTGTAATCACAACCAATGATTTCTCTTTTCCAGTTGGAAATGAAATTAGTAGGAGGGCCAGAGTGACCTAGGATGTTTAATCCTAGAATTTTTACGGTGCCTGATGTTTTGCGGACGAAACCACGGGACGCAGCATAAATAACATAAGCGTGTAACTTGCCTATCTTATAAGCCTGTAGGAAAGTTCCACGAAATCTTATCAGTAGTTTCCCACTTCTATGAACACTCATTATCACGTTATGTAAGACTTGGGTTAACGTGATCCTTTGTAAATGTAATCCCTAAGTTTCCTTTCACAATACACGTGTCTTCAAATATATATTTTTAGCGTGTAAGGGTAGAAATGGGACCCTATTGCTAAGCCTACGGTGTCTGTCTGTCTGTCCTACCTATTAACGGCTATATCTTTCGATCCTGGCTCTATATTTCTTTCTTAGTTACAATCTGGGTGTCTTCAAATAGAGAGTGGATAAGTTTCTTCTAGGCAAGCGTGCTCCATCGTAGGCCGCATCATCGCTTAACATCAAGACGAGTTGGCGGGCAAGCGCAAGACTATTTATAATAATAATAAAAAACCTTAATTGATAGCCAGTTTGAATTTTCAAAGTATATGTAATGTATATGTAATGCAGATTAACTATGAAATGATAAAAAAGTCAAAAAGTAAAAACGAAAGGGGTGTCCCCATACAACAAACGTATTTTTGTATTAGCTCTAATATAAAAACGGTAATACAGACAAGCGTCAAACTTGGCAAGATTATAGAACACACTATAAAGTATAACAAAAAATAATAAATAATGGCCAAGTGCAAGTCGGTATCCAATTTCTGTTCACCACCAGTTCTCGTACGATCACCGAAGTGAAGCAACGTCGGGTGCGGCCGGGATGGGTGATCGCCTGGCCGTTGGTGGGATGTATTCTTTCACTTTTTTTTTGTACTTTAGTAGCGAACAAGTTATGTGGTGGTGAGGAACACTCAGAGCGCGAACACAACCTGCATTTGGCCGGTTTTATTTTATCCAGAGGACCTACCAATGTTTCCAAAAAATCTCATTAAAGTCTTATACTAAACTATGTCTCGCTCTCTACAAAGCAGACAAAGCTCAGTTGATGTGAAGCGTAAAAAGAATACTAGTGTTTTTAAAGCATTCATTCAGAATGGTGATGCTGCCAGCATGCTTGGCAAACTACCAGATGATGATTTGGATTACCTTGGACAATCTAATCTAACTGTTTTACAAGCTTTTATTAACTTACCTTGTATGGGACAAATCTAGCAACTGAATTTTTAAACTGTTATCCCCAATCGAAAGACCTGAAAATTTGCACAAACGTTTAATTTGGATGATAATGCATGATTAGTTAAATGACGTCATTCTAAATCCAATATGGTGGACCAGTTATTTCTTATGCCCCATTATTTTGGTGTCAAATAAAATGGTTTGCTGAGAAGAATACGCTAACAATAATAGGCTAAGTAGATTAGGTTTATAGTGTTAGTTTGCTTATAATTATATTTTGTTTAGTTGCCTGTTAATAACATTTTAAAGTATATTTTTTTTTATGGTAGGCCCCCTGAAATACAAAAACGTGCCATGTTATAAATCCATAACAAAGCCTTTGACGTCAAAGCAGTATTGCGATGCTCACACGTGATCATCTCGCGGATGTCTTCAGGAAACCTTAATGAATTCATTTGAATTAATGATTCAAATGCCTTCGTGAGATTAACGTGTTGCCTTACATGATATTACCTTAGGTTAGACTGGGAGCTCCTGATGCAGATACACAAATAGTTTAAGATTTTGACAGATTTTTTTAATTGAATTGAAATTAAGAAATTGATTAATTACGAAAACTTAAATATATAACTAAAAACTAATGATAAACTAAATTAAATTAAATACACTAAATAAAAATATATTAAACTAAACTAATCTAATAAACCACTGCCCGTAGGCATCGTTCCCAAAATGCTGGCCGCATTGCCGCGTTGTATTTAATTGCAATACTTACACGTTGCGCAAGATACCGACCAGCATTTTGGTCTCGAGATGCTTCGACCAGATGTTTAGACAAATCTTTGAAAATGTTTTTGGCACCCGACCCCCATGGACCTAAAGTTTCGACCCCAAAAGGCTCAAACATATACCCACTGTCTAGGCTACAATATTTGCGCCTTTTGAGGCCCTCTGCGGATTCAGCTGCCGCTCCAGCCTTGTTAAATTATTGTTTTTTTTCCAACAAATCTTTTGAAAAATCAAATAGTTTTATTTATATGACACGGGAACTACTTACGTAAGATTAAGCCAGTTACTCCGACTATAGTTTTAACCGCATTCGGCGGTCTTTTTAAAGGTGATTGCGGCTCATACGTGAGTAATTCCCGTGTCATATAAATAAAATGTGTGAGCCAATGATGTTGGCTATGGATGTTGTATTGGCAATCCATATCGCCAAGATAATTTTGGTGGTGGAGATACTATTGCTGGACATAGGCCTCCCCCATCGATCTCCAAAAGGGCCGGGCGTTTTCTTGCGGTCTCTTTTAGATCGTCTGTCCATCTTGTGGGTAGACGTCCTACACTGTGCTTACCGGTCCGTGGTCTCCATTCGGCACTGGAACGTGGTCTCTCACTATGGGCCTTATAAGCAAGCTCATAGTCGTACAAGAATGAAAGCATCACCATCCGTACAACTTCTTGCTGATCGTACATTTTCAGCGATTGGTACAATTCTGAAATCGATACGAAATGTTCAATTTGTACAATTCTCTATTTACAGAAATTATCTAATACAGTCAAAAGCTACCTATATTGTGTTTATCATCATAGAACAAAGTGCGTTTGAGTTCATTAGTGATAAAACCACGCAGCTATTTTCATCTAAATTGAGGTTACCTTTATACGCTCCGTGAGGGTATTAGTCAATATTCTATTATTAACGCGCTGGTTTAACATTAATCAGGAATCTGTTAGGAGATGCAATAAGGATTACCAACTTTGTTGTTATTACCTTAAAATATTTTCTGTGTTCAGTTTAGGCACTAACCAATAAAAATAAGCTTTTCTGCTCAAAAATGAGCCTGGTGCGATAGGTTCATTACCCGTAAGTGATTTAACGTATCTTATATGTGATGTATTTTACTTCATGGTTTTAAATGTTTTTATAATTAAACCTACGTTTTTAAAAGACTAACAGAGGTGTTGCTAGCCTGATAAAGTCATTTATACAATATTGGTGTATACAATTTCTTGGACTGTGTCTAGTTTGTACGTTTTTATGTAATTGTTTTATGTCAAATAAAGAACTTTTAAAATCAATCAATCAATAAAAAAAAGTAAATCCAATTATTATAATATCAAAAATCTACATTGTCGAAGGACTTGCTTACATTTACCTACTAGTAGTGGGCTTGAGCTTTTGGATTGTGTTTAGAAGATCAACGGTCTATAGGCACTCTAAACAAGTGTTTCGTGTGTTCACTAAACGGTGTTAGCTTGTATTTATTTAGTTAACAGAACTTGTCAGTAAAAAAAGTTGTATATCTAACAAATATTTTATAATCAAAGATCCTACATTGTTGAAGAACTTACTTACATTCACCTAAACTGGTAGTGGGCTTCAGCATTTGGATTGTCTTTATATCTTCAAAGGTATATGGGCAATCTAATTGTTTTTGTAGTGTTAGCTTGTATTTTTTTAGTTAATAAAGATTTGCCTGTAGAAAAACGATGCATAAAAAAACTACGAATTGAAGAATTTACATTTACCTACTCAGAAATTCTCTACCTTATTTCTCAAGTTACTGCCAAATTGTAACATCTTAGGCTACAAAGCTATCGATCTCCATTAATTAACAATGAGCTCTTGCAATTTGACCCCCATTTCGGAGACTTCCCGTCTAAGAAAAGGGTCACTCACAACACAAGCCTCCTGGGGTGAATAACCCTTTGCAAATTGCATGCCTATAAATTAACTGCGGGGAAGTTTATAAATTTATACCTACCTGGGTAATGGATAAACAGAAGTTGTGTGAGCGAAAATTGACAGCATTTTCAACTGACTTCTAAAAAGCCTCATATCATCATCATCATAATCAGCCTGTCATGTTCCCAGTGCTGGGACACTAGCCTTCTCTCATAGAGCTTTGCTGCTAGCCGGCATGTTGTTAAATTTCTTCGAATTTTTGAGGTTCTTGGACATACCGGTTTCTTCACGATGTTTATCTTTACTGTTGTTGAGCGATGGCAACTAAATTCCATCTCTAAATTAGAGGATGTTCAATAAACGAGATCACCCTCTAATTTCCCATCAGTCAAGCCATAAGCATATTTATTTATTTAGTTTATTGGCACACAAAACAAAATATGGTCAAAAAAATTTAAACTTAGAGTAGACTATACAATTCACATATTTTTACATATTCAGGTATTCTGTTTTTATTTTGCGTACCTCTTTTTAACTAACAACAACTTATACATTTCGAATCAAATCATACAGAAATGACAAAAATTTGGCCTATGCGCTGACCTACATGAGAAAAACATCCCAATTTCGTTCGAACATCGCAAAATCATTAGGAGAAAATCTCTTGTGAACGAGACACCATTTGGACCTTTGATCCCGGGATATAAAAGTCTCTATGGATACGTAACAAGAGGTCGCAAAGCCTCTGAATATTTACACAATCGAAAATACATGCCTTTGAAAAAGTTTTAGAAGGAATATTACATGCACGTTACGTTTTGTATCCTTACAGCAACCTTTTTATATCGAAGTTATTATGACTTCTTTTTTAGGGTTCCGTACCCAAAGGGGAAAAACGGTATCTTATTACTAAGCCTACGTTTTCTGTCTGTCCGTCTGTCCGTCCTTTCTTTTAACGGCTGTATCTTTTGAAACGTAATATATGAATTTGAAATTTTCACGGTCTAACTACGGTCAATTAACTAAGTAATAATAATAAAGTCAAAAAGTAAAAACCAAAGAGGAGGGTACATCAAACGTATTTTTGCGTATTTTTGTATTTGCTCTAATGTAAAAACGGTAATACATACAAGCATCAAACTTGCCGTGATTATAGTGAATACACTAAAGAATAACAACAAATAATAAATAATGGCCAAGTGTGAGTCAGTGACGAATTTCAGTTTATTACCAAGTTAAGCACGGTAGGGCGCGGTCGGTACTTGGATGGGTGACCGCCTGGGCGTGATGTTGTCTTTTTGCGTTACTTTTTGTGTTTTGTGGTGGTACGGAACCTTCAGTGAGTGAGCAATTAGCCCGTTTATTTACCTGCCTAAAAGTCAAATTTAGTGTACTTCAAATAATGGACACATTAAATACCATGTTTCAGAAAATTTCTGTTCATTATAAGTTTCAGTTATAAGCAATGGCGGCATATTTAATTTTGCATGTTTTGTGGGCTTACAAAATTGTCTGCAAATGTCTAAATGTAGCTCACACATTCTATGTATCGAAATTTATTGTCCAGTGACGTCAGGTAGAAACAGAGATATGTATGTCATATTAATAGCGTACGCTTTCATCAAATTCATATAAATTCAAAGTTTCAATCCAGTAAGCAATTAATCCTCAATTACACCGCTGTATGTACACAATATTATTATAGACACAGTAAAATAGCTTCCAACAAAGTCAAATGCGTAATTAAAAACAGAGATAAAGCTTGTCGTGAAAAAAATAATTAATATCGTCTGAAAATAGCAACACTAATCCTTATGTTTATACAACCTGCAAACCTAGCAGTTAAAATGATTTTAACACTTAGTGTATAAAGAGACTACATTTAGTCTAAGTTTGTTAGCTCTGACAGATGCAGTAGATTTTAAAAACAATATGATAGTTGTAAACTCTAATCACTTTTGCTAGATTTATAAGCTTAAGTTTGTAGCAGTAAAATATTGAAATAAAATGCTTTTGTAATTTTTATCAGTGATTAATGTTTGCAGCTGTCAGAGCTACAAAAATTGAATGAAGTATAAGATTTTCGTTAAGTATGAAATTATAATGCATCCCTGGATACATCTACATTCTTTCATCGATAGATTAAAACAGAAGCATATTATGACGATGTTTTGAAATAGCTACTTGTAGAAACAATTCAAACTACACGATTAATAAAATTTATGTTGGAAGTGTAAACTAGCCTCAGCATGCCATGCGTGCACGCGTGTGTGGCATCGTAGTATACAGCCAATTTTAGTCACTGTTTCTCAGTACTTTGCGGCCTAGTGTTTAATTAAACGTTGGACTGATTTTGGCTCGGCTGTAATTTTGTTTTGTGCCTGTCCTATTATCGTATTTTCAATGAGGCTGTACTGGGGGTAACTGGTCTGAAAATTACATGCACTATTATGTCATTAAATAGTCACCTCTTTGATCACTGGTTTCTAGTACAATTCTCTGGGCTGGAGTACAATTGGTTTGCGTCTCGAAACTAGTGGTTACAGGTACGATGAAAATTACTACGAAATGAAGTTCTGGAGGTATTAGGTTCACGAGGTAGGTGAGAATAAAAAAAAAAAAAAAAAAAAAAAAAAAAAAATAAGAAATGAAGAGTTATGTAGTAAAAGAAAAGGGTTGGCAACGTAGTTGTGATGCCTCTGGTGTTACGAGTATCCATGGGTGACGGTGACTGCTAATCATCCGGCAGCCCGTCTGCTTTTTGCCAACACAGGCCTAAAAATAAAAATATGGGAAGCAATATTTTTTACAGGGCTAAGATCGCCAATTCGTTGCCATATTAACTCTACATTCATAATACTTATAATTATGTATATTTTTGAGAAAACAAAAAAATATTATGTACATAATTTATTTTAACATCACCCAAACAGGTCTAAATAACTGGTTTTTTTTTTTGTAATATTTAAATTTCATTGTAAAAGATTGCCATCGTAAAATAGACAAAAATAATTTTCAACAGACTTATGCCTTGAGGTAATTGGGATTAGGTGCTTCTTTCTTTAAAGTTCAAAGACAGTTCAAAATATTATAGAGTTCTTTGAATTTAAAACCAAATTGTATAACAAAAGTGTACTCGTGCTTAGTGGTGCAGATAAAATCTCTGGGGCCATTTTTAATTTTCAGTAGCCCGGAGGCACTAGCGTCGACGTCGTTACACAATGCTTTATACCTTTGGTAATAGTAAGTTTGGCCCAAGTTACAAGATGATGGATAAAAGAGTCTTGTCTTCGTTTTCACTAACAATCAAGAAGCTAATTTAGCTTTGTCTAAATTTCACTGATGAGTAAAAACAAAACAAATCATACTTAAAAGCCGTAATAAAAAATGTTTGCTTAAAAAATCAGCCGATAACGATATTTTGTCGGTTCATATTTCGCAAACAGTATGTATAATTGGATACAAAATTATAATATTAATTTATTATTATATATTAATTATTTTTTTATTTCAGTCGTGGTCGTCCCAGTGCAGAGCAAAGGTACTTAGGTACTTAGGTTCTTTACTTTAAATCCTGTTTATTCTGCGCTGTGGTGAACCAGTCTTTTGTATGGGAGTCAAGCTCGTCTCACCATCTTTTTTCTGAGCTTATCAAGAGATCGTTAGACATGCGTGAGCCATTCGGTAGTGGTTCTTGCCCATAGCTTATCCGGCATTCTACTTGCTTCGCTGGCTTAATCCAACTTCAGTTAAAATGATTACCTACCCTAAATATAATAAAAAATTGTATAATTTATATATGAAAAAGTTTCATATTTTTTTATAAAAGCGCTATCTCTTTTAATTTGCACGAAGCATTCGCGAATCAAAACGCAACGCTACATTATAACGCTATCCGAAACTCTGACTTTATTATATCAATTTTTAGGCTTTCTTCCTTTATGTGCTCAACCAACACCTGTTGGCTCGCGGGCATTGCCCTTTATTTTGTTAGGTTATAGCGTTATATAGGGGTTACGCGGGAATCAAAGCAATGGTCGTTTTTAGGGTTCCTTTTCCATCTTTTGTTGTTGAGATGAGCCCTTTGTGGGATTAGGTCGGGTGTTTTAAGTGATTGCTACTTTTGTTTCTTATCAAAATTGTTTGTATTTTTGTAGTGGGCTTAATATTATTTCGGAATTGAAAAAAACTGATAGAAGAGTCAAAAGGCTACTTACTTGCCACTTAGCACATTTTTTTTGTCAAAAATACTGAAATAAATTGTTGCTATTTTTTTCACATTGATTTCTAAAACTGTGATTAGTTCTTCAATAAATGTACCTATCGGTGTCTTTTCTGAAATATTCTTTTATAGCGGGCATAGTATGAGTTTTGAAATAGGAACGTGAAGTTATATTCCTTGACGTAAATAGAGTACCTATCAGATTTCTCTAAAAACATTTCCGCTATCAAAAAGATCGCATGAAAATGTTGTATGAAAAAAGTTACTGACCGGTTATGTGGACAGAACCCCGCGCAGACTGTATTTTTTTTCTGTTACTTTTGACTCCAGACATCTTATTTAGCCAGTGCCAATGTGCAATCGAATTTTTCAAGTTTAAAGATATCATTATAAATAAGTATAAAAGTCATAGTCGAATTCAAGCAAAGTTTGTCTTGGTCAAGTCCAAGTCATGTCCTAGTGAAGAGGTGGTACCTCTTATTGCTTTTTACCTAATGGAAGATGAAAAGTAAAGTATCACTCGGTCGTAAAATATTTTTTTTTCTTGGATGACAGATATTGAAATCTACTTTTTATTTTCTACTATAGAGTTATAAACAACTTAACTGTGGTACCAACCCTGAAATCGCAATAAGAAAACACACTTAAATATTTTTTTTTATTAAAAAGCTGACATTTTATTGGTGATATCAGGTTTGGCCTTATTTTATATGAGAATTGGTACCACATTTCCGTAAAACACTGAACACTAAAACGTAGTTACTCCATAACATCCATAACAGGGTTTCCTCTAAAAACCTTACACTTTATTTAAGCTTGTTTTACTTATATTTTTTATTGTTGTACATAACATTTTGGTTTTTATTTCATTTTTACGAACCCTAAAACTCACCCTTTACGTTTAAATTATCCTAAACACACATCATGCTTTGCAATATTTTTTTATGTCGTTGTTTTACCTCAAACCTTTTTTTTTACCAATAGGCATGAAAATAAGAATAAGTGTAACACAATTACAATTTGTAATATTTTATCTAATAATAAAAAAAAATAAAAAATGAAATCTAGTAAAATAAAGTCTTTGCAACAAAACTGCACTAAGAAGTGCAGAGTTTGTAAAAAAAAAACAATGTAATATTTACTTTAGTACTAAAAATAATAATATAAAAAGAAACCATGACTAATTCGGAAAAGCGCTCATAGCTTTTATGCCGTTGCTGGACAGATTTCGATAAAACAAGACAATGTGAAAGACCGCAATGAAACCTGCTTTGCATCTAAACTGGTCTAGCCATATTGTAGATAAGTTAAAAGTAAAAATACATTATTTTAAACAAGCTTTTAGACTTAGCAAAGAAAATGAAAACTGCTATCTTAGACACTAACTGAGGTACCTACTCCAGCATTAATAGCCATTTGATCAGACAAGCAGCCGTCAATGAAAACTCGAATAGATCGTTCCCTCAGGAAGTCTGCGATCCAGATACATAACCCGACAGGTAGCCCGTATGAAGGAAGCTTGTTTATCAGGCTTTTTGCCAGACCCTGTCGAAGGCCTTCGAAATATCGAACGACACAGCCAAGGTTCAAGGATCACTTGATTGTTTTCTAGTCTTCAAGTTCTTTCATTTGATACGCATATTAACAGGGTTGGCATAAATTACAAATTATACACCACTATCCACTGATTATGGTGATCATCACTTGATTGTTTTCTAGTCTTCAAGTTCTTTCATTTGATACGCATATTAACAGGGTTGGCATAAATTACAAATTATACACCACTATCCACTGATTATGGTGATCATCCACTCACAAAAAAAAACTAAAACATTCTTTGTTTTTTTCTATCTCTGCCATCCCATAAATATCAGCACGAAAATTAAATAAATAAAAAATTGTTTATTTGATTTATAATTAAATTGCTTTATACTATTTGCAATGAAAACACCTAGTAGTTAGTCTAACTGTTTTTGTACTGTTAGTGTTAGCTTGTATTTTGATTAGTTAATAAAGGCATTAGCCAGAAAAAAAATATTGCGATGCTGTTTAGTAATACCATGTAATACACAATCGATTTCTCTCCGTGATTTTTCGTCTTTAAAAATACCTAAAACGTGCAAAATAGATAGCTCTGGCAGATTTTTATAGTGCAGTATCTCTTCTCTATCTCTACATAGTATAAATTGAAGTCGCTTTCCGCGTCTGTCTGTCTGTCTGTCTGTATGGCCGCTAACTCCTCCTAAACCACGCAACAGATTTTGATGCGGTTTTCGCCATCAGTTAGATACATTTTCAAGGAAGGTTTATTTATATACCTAACTAGCGACCCGCCCCAGCTTCGCGCGTAAATTACACCCGTGCGAAGCCGGGCGGGCGGGTCGCTAGTTAACTTATATGTTGTTTAGGAACATCTAGCTAAGCTACGCCAAGAGCGCTATAGAAAGCTAATACGCCAATGTCTGTTATGTCTGTTATAATTTTTCTCTACTTCTTACCACAAACTATAACTTCTATACCGTCCCCGTTTTCTCCTGGATAAAAAGATGAGCATATAATTGTCTATTTCTCGTATTCCACAAGGAGCAAAGTTAACTTCTTACAAACAACTACACTAACTTGATTTTCTAAACTCCTTATACATCACCGGCTATGGAATATTTACACCATTTTAGAAGGACACGTACTAAAAACACTCACATATCCACAGTATGAGCAATATAGTTTTACGGGTTTAAAATCCAATTATTCTTGACGCACGAAAATTGCTTAGAAGGAAGGATGCAATCTATATTGATGAAATATGTCTTAAAAATAGCTAATATTTTTTACTTGCTATATCACGAACCAAAATTGAAGTGGCTTACGTGTTTTTTTTTATATGTATTAATGTTTGGCTGGTAACAACCTTAAAATTATTTTCACCATAAGGTTTTGCCTGATTTGAAAAACGAACCATATATTCACAGTTGTTTTAACAAGAAATAACAGTATATAATTATATATTATAATATAACATCTATACTATATAATATAATAATATTATAAAGAGGAAAGATTTGATTGTTTGTTTGTTTGTATCCATTGAATAGGATCCGAAACTACTGAACCGATTTGAAAAATTCTTTCACTGTTGGGAAGCTATACTATCCCCGGGTGACATAAGCTATATTATATTTTCAAAAAAAAAGTGATCCCTACTAAAACTCGCAATAGTGTAACCCAAGGTGTAGAAAAATAAGACTTACACCCGTGCGAAGCCGGGATGCGTTGTTAGTATATAATAATAACAAAATAGATATTACATCACCTAGAAAAAAAAATCGTTTGACAGGTAAAGGCATGCATGGATCGTGGGCGAGGCATACTTCTTTAAATAATTTGCAGTTTCTCTCTCTCTCTATCTCTCTCTCTCTCTCTTACCGACTATAAATCCCGCATGGTGGTGGGGTCAGTCAGCCCTTTTCTTCTCCACTTTGCTCTATTCTCAACATCGTCTTACATTCTCTGATATACTTTAGTCTAAGTAAATAGCTATAGGTACACGTTGGTTTAGTGTATCGCTTCGCAATTGCTGATCACACTGCTGTGAACCCTATCTGGAAAATCCAAATTCAGATTTTGCCACCAAGTCCGTACACCGATCAAGATCTGTAGGGAGGTCTACCTACCTACTTATTTAGGAATACAATCCCATTGGAAGTCAGAGCACGTCGCCAGTCTTGGATGACTCTCATTGTTAATGATTTATACGCCATTAACCTAAAAGCTTCCAGAGATCCACGTAGAATAACTTACAAAATGGTACACACGGGGCAAAATAGAAAACGAACTTAATACTTACTTTAATGTGTTTTTTTCTGAAACATTACTACGAATTGTTGTTACCTCTTGGGAGATAAACAAGGCGGGAGAAAATCTTAGAATACTTAGTCTTAAACACATCTACTTAACAATTCGCTATAATATGAATAATTATGTTTTGTTCGCCATTTCAAAATACATACCTAATTATGTGGTATCAAACCAGGAAAAATTGATGGTGACAGGAAATGTTGACGGCAAAAGATCACGAGGTCGCAGCCTAATACGTTGGTCCGATCAGATTCACACCACTCTCGACACCTCAGTCTACGACGCACTCCATGTTGCTGAGGATAGAAGACGATGGAAATATATCATCAGAGAGAGATTGATGGAAGGTGGTGGTGACGACCCTCAGATATGTGGAATATGATTTAAGGAGGAGGATGTATCAAATGTGATAAAATTTGCTCTACTGGCGAAACTTCTCCTGCAAAATTTTTTGTACGCATTATTTTTGTAAAGTTGGCAATTTCTTCAAAATAAGTAAGTCTATGTATAGGTTGATAATACTGTGACCATCGTGAGTCAAACCTAGACTCGATTAGCACAGGGCCAAAGCAGATAGCATAGCAAGAGAGAGGCCTATACCCAGCAGTAAGATAATAAAGGCTTTATATGCTAAAATTAATATAGCTAAATTTATATTAAGTCCGCCCGTATAAATTATATAACATGTAAGCATAATTATTTACATTTGCTCCCTGGAAAGTAAAGTTTACATTTCCCGCATCCCCACTTTATGTAATCGTTAATAATTTAAATTAATTTTCGCATCATGCTACCCGCTAAACGTTCCTTATTCATTACATTTCCTTAATTAACCAATCTGCTTACAAAGAAGCAATTAATTGCCATTTCCATTGTGAAAATTCGTTCTCGAGAAATTTATGACCTCTTTCGTTAATTTTGAAATAGGAACTGTTAATTTATTTGACGTCCAGTGGCAACACTGTTAAGAAATTGGTAAAATGAACACTGGCAGCATTTGATTGTTATTATAATTGTGTTTTGTTTTCTTGGACCCACTGATGCGAATCGAAATAATAAGCAACATCAAAGTTCGGTTCAGATTATAATTTTGTATTGATCACGTGGCGCGTTTCTTCGTATTGGTCATTAATACCACCTGCCCTCTTTATGCCGTCATGGTAAATTTAAGTCTTGGAAAAGAATTAAGAAAAATTTATGTTGAATTCTATACGATATTTTTACTTATAACTTACACTTACTTCCGGGGTTGTTCAAGATAAAGGTGAACAGGTATTTCGTAGGCAATTGTGTTAAATATTCGACCACATCTTTGTTTCCCATCTGGTGAGATTGTGGTCAAACGCAAGACTTGGCCTTTGTTTAGCAGTGGACGTTTACTGGCAATACTGGCTGATTATGTGCTTATAAAGATGACGCAAGACTAGACCGAAGTAAAAAAAAATGCAGCGCTTCGCATATTTACCTTTTATTGAAAGGATAACAAAATAAAAATATTCAAAGCGCTATTTTCATACCAAAATTTATTCAGACCCGTTTAACCGTAATGGATTTGAGTGGAAACAAACATACTAACATAATATTATTAGAAACCTATTTTTTTACAATTTAAACTAAAAATTGCAAAAACAACTTCATGCAACTTTATCGCCAAATAGAGCCTATCTCCCCTTGGAATCCTTTGGATTAGAAGATAACTCTTTATTGTTCACAATGTTCAAAATTCCATTGATATGAGAAAAAGACAGCAGAAATTGAAGGAAAAGTAGAACTTTATTGTACTAAATAACACAATACAATTTCTTACTTTATAGACATCTTAATAATATGTATTAAATTGTTTTAATGAACTTTTTTACTAGGCAAAGAATATTTATAGTGTTACTACTCAAGATTCTTATTTAAAATCCTTCGTTGCGCTCAGGATTCTACTCTAGAATCCTTTGATTGGCTCTGGATTCATAATAGCATAAGTTTAGGTGAAACAGGGTGAATAAAAACGATGGGTTAAATAGAGATGTAATTTAGAGAGAAAATTCAGTAGGTACTTTTAACTACACCCATCACCCACGTTCACATTGCATCAGGAACCGTTTTTTTTAAATAAATAATAGGCTTGCGTTTGACCATCGTCACGCCTGATGTTAAGCTATGATGCGGTCTTCGTTGGAGCACACTTACCTATAAGAAACCGATTCACTCGTGATTTGTTGACACCCAGATTGTAACCATCGGGGAACACCCATTCAAGCAGCGCATTCCACAGACTAGCAGTTCGCACAATAAATGTGGAATCAAAGCGCTTCGTACGGGTTTTAAACAAAACCGTAAATTTTCGCACATAAAAACTACCTATATCACTCAAACTATCTTTACGCAAAAATTCACGTCGATCCGTTGTTTTATTGCTCCTTGAAACAGGAACAAACAAACACACACACACATCATCAGCCATTAAATGTCCACTGCTGAACAAGGCCTCCCTCTCAGAGAGGGGTGTTGCCATAATCCCCACAAACAAACACTTTGTTGCAATTATATTATTGACCATCATCATCAGCCAGTCCTTTGCAGAATTCGTCATTTTTCCAAGTAGCCGCTTCGCCTACTCTTTCGAACCCTAGTTCCACTCAATTGCGTGAATTTATAATA
This sequence comes from Agriopis marginaria, assembly GCA_932305915.1. NCBI lineage: Eukaryota > Metazoa > Arthropoda > Insecta > Lepidoptera > Geometridae > Agriopis > Agriopis marginaria. The sequence goes on along the minus strand of OW029926.1, from coordinate 11,612,552 downwards.
TTAGTAATGACGTATTCTTTTTTTCAAAAAAAAGCGACTGCGACCCGTTCTGACCAACGAAATAGGCAAAAACAATATTGTTTATTCAAGGTTCTGCCTTGGGCGATTTTTCCACCGAACATAGTATCGTAGTAACTGTGATCGCATGCTTTCCGACCATTTATAAAGAGTCGGGTGAGAGCCCTTAATAGACCGACGACAGCTAAATGTCGCCAAGCGTTTATTTGCTTACGTTTGCGCCACTATTTTCACGTAACTTTATTATCGAGTGGAGACAATACATTCTGTTATTTTTGATTCGACCTTGAGAATATTTTTGTTTTACGTTTTTAAGACTCAAGGACTTGAGTAAAATTATATGATTATTTGCGAGATATTTACCGTGGTAAGGTTGTGGAATCTCGGGAGTTCATTCCATAACATAAATGTTTAAAGTTAGGTGCAAACAAAAGGATTTACCCTCTTTCTTAGTCTTTTGCTATATTTTATAACTTGGAATCAAGCCTAAGCACAACCACAACCTTACCACGGTAAATATCCCGTTAATAATCAAAATTTTGTGAATAACCGTGATAGTTTTAAAGTGTTTTAAGCATTTACATTTTTCAAATCACTTGTTTCACAAAACAATAACTTAGCAATAAAATGCCATTGCAAAGAGACCGCAGGGAAACGCTGGATGCAGGCCGCTTCCAACCGGCCTTTTTGGAGATCGATGGGGGAGGCCTATGTCCAGCAGTGGACGTTCTATGGCTGAAATGATGATGGTGATGAACCTACCTACTTACTGACCAACATTCTGACCAAACCTCGATATAGCTCGCGTGTGAATTCAGTGCGTTTCTACTTCATATAAACTTTACCTACCAGCCCTTCGGTACGCCAATTAAAGTGATCTACGGCCTTTACCTCAATAAAGTATTTATAAACTACCTTCTGTTTAATAAAACTCTCCAAAGTGTTATTATTAATGAAGTGAAAACAAACGTCGCTTAATCATTCACGCTATAACAGTTTTTTTAAACACTTATTTTTGTTTAAATAAGTCGTTAGGAACGTTTGTGCGTGAAATATTTTAACAGTTTGCATTTCCTTGTATTTTCGGAGTATTTATTTTATGTGCCATAACTAGGTTAAAATTTTGACTGTAAACGCGTTAATTAAGAAGGTTAGGTTTCTATTAAGAACTCAATTACGTACTGGGTTATTTTTTTAATTAAGTTTTGCCTCGTGTTTTTGGATGGGCTGTTATTCTTGTACTGAAAAGAAAAGATACATCAGTAATTAATTATGTCCAGTAAAAGTTTCACCTGTAGAACCTGAAAAGAACTGTATAAGTATAAAATATAAACTTTTAAATTGCCACTTTGTCTCTAGCTAATTATTAACTCTGTTAATTAAGACCGTTAGTTTATATAAGATAAAAAATATAAATAAATAAGATAAAGTAAGATTTTTAAACACGGAGACAAAATTGTTATTTAAGGTTCCGAACCTAAAAGGTGTCAAGTAACCCACCCTATTACTGAGCCCGCTCTTTGAAATGTTAATGGAGACTTACCGAAGATCATTTTATATAGGTACAAATAGGTACCTCTTGCGGTGGTCACACATTTAAAACGTGTTCAAATCGCAAAAGTTACCTACTTGAGTCTAAGCTGTCTGTTTTACCTTTTAGCAGCTGTGCCATATTATATGAAACATCATAGATAAACCAGCCATTCAGTTGGCATTTACACAGAATAATCTTATTTTTTATTTTTAGAGAACATAATTGTTTATTTAATAAAATTACAAGAATTACAGAATAATATTATGTTACGATATGATGGATTAATTAAGATATCAAGATGTATAAATTAAGGGGCCCCATACAACAAACGTATTTTTGTAATTGCTCTAATGTTAAAACGGTAATACGTACAAGCATCAAACTTCACACAATATTATAGTGCACACTCTAAAGTATAACAACAAATAATGGCTAAGTGTGAGTCAGTGACAAATTTCTGACCTTATAATTTCTTTCACCGAATCGAAATTCCTTATTTGTTTATTTATGAAACATTTGGCTATAACTGAACATTGACCAATGACCATGCCTCGGGAGAGGCCTGTGCCAGCAGTGGGCCAGTCATCATCATCATCATCATCAGCCAGAAGACGTCCACTGCTGAACATAGGCCTCCCCCTTTAACCTCCACACTGAACGACACGACCTACCTACGCTGCGTCTTCCGGTTTGTGGTCTCCACTTAAGAACCTTTCTTCCCCATCGGTTATCGGTTCTTCGAGTGATGTGGCCTGCCCATTGCCACTTCAACTTGCAAATTTTAGCAGCTATGTCAGTGACTCTGGTTCTTTGGCGATTATCCACGTTTCGGATTCTATCGCGCAAAGAAACTCCGAGCATAGCTCTCTTCATTGCCCAATATGGGCCAATAGTGGGCCAATATGGGCTTATTATGGTGATGACAGGCCACCGTCAACGGCCTTTTATGATATTAAACAACGCAAGGGAACTTCTAGGATAAGGTCGGCTGTTAACAATATTTTATGTGAAAGTGCATGCCCAATTTTTTTTAACTAGCGCCTTTTTAATTTATTGCCTACTAGGATTGAATTTCCTATTAAGTTTGAAAAATTTGATGATCACAAAGAAGCTGCCGACTGTTTTTGTGTTAGTTGCTCCTATGTTTGGACTAACTTACAATCTGACAGCGTTATGAATTTTGACACTTTTTTGTAATTATTGACATTTCCAATTAAAAATAAAGTTAAATTACATATTTCATCAAGCATTAACAAGATTTAATTCAGCAAGCTGCGAATTTTTGTGTATTCATAATATTATACAGCTCATGTCATCGTGATTCCATCAGATATATTCTTTTCGGAATTAAACGATGCCAATTTGTTTTTACCTATTTCAGTTTAAAAATGTGTATGATATCATTCTGTTCTGTTTTGACATTGTTAGAAAACATCAGGGTGATAAAAACCACAACAGGAAAAAAAGTTTACATAGCCTAAATCGATCTAACCATACTGTCAAACCACGTGGTTACAACACAAAAAAGTTATCATATGCATTTTTCACACCACAGACTTGAGACAAACTTGATGTGTTCTACGCGAAAACTGCTCAGAGTTTATTATAATTTCGACTTTATTTCAATAGCATTAAAACTGACGCACTCTCAAGTTTTGTTTGTACTAACCCAATGTTTTTTATTTTATTTGAAAGCCGCAAAGTATGGGAAAGACAGCGATTAAGCAAATGAAAACTAATAGTAATTGAAATAACGACGAGTTAAAATAAATAAACTCAGTGCATACAACGCATCAACCTGTGTAGAAATGAGAAAAACGTCATTTCATTCCTTTCTCGCTCTAAGTTTGTCAACTAACTCTTTCTCTTTCAACAAAATAAATGTCAATCACTTTTATTAGCGGATAAATAAAAACAGTAGCCGCACGCAACTATGTGAAACTATAAATTAAATTCTTAAAAGGTTCCCTGATAATTATCTTCATGCTCAACACTCCCTTGATTTACAACTTTCGTGCTGCGGTCAGCGGTTTTATTGAAGTATTTTCTGTCTAATTAAAATATTTCACCGGTTTTTTTTAAAGTTGGGTCTTAATTTTAAGCTCTCCGTATACTTTAAACATAATAACTCGGCAACTGCCTTAGTCGCTATTTGTTATTTGAGAATTACTTAATTGACGTAGACCAAATAGTGAGAATATAAAACTTAACAAATATAGACAAAGATAGGTAGAAATTGGTATAGATTATCTAAACCAAAATTGAACACTGCTCCAGTTAAACAGGTATGCATTAATATCGGCAAGAAATATCTGTAATAATGCTATAGGTTAATATCAAATAGCCTCAAATTTGTTGCCTCAAATTTTTACTGCTATTAATTCAAAATTATAATAAAAAAACTGTTAATAAATATATAATCAATTGGTAATAATAATTAATTTTCAAATAATAAACTCCGATGTGAATTATTCATCAATGATATTAGAAAGTCATCATCATCATCATCAGCCAGAAGACGTCCACTGCTGAACATAGGCCTCCCCCTTTAACCTCCACACTGAACGACAGCCTGCCTTTTGCATCCACTGGATGCCAGCGACTCTCATTATGTCGTCGGTCCATCTAGTGGGAGGCCTACCTACGCTGCGTCTTCCGGTTCGTGATCTCCACTCAAGAACCTTTCTTCCCCATTGGTTATCGGTTCTTCGAGCGATGTGGCCTGCCCATTGCCACTTCAACTTGCAGATTTTAACAGCTATGTCGGTGACTTTGGTTCTTTGGCGAATACCCACGTTTCCGATTCAATCGCGCAAAGAAACTCCGAGCATAGCTCTCTCCATTGCCCGCTGTGCGACTCTGAGTTTTTCCAAAAGGCCAACAGTTAAGGACCAGAAGAAGTTAGAAAGTCAGCAGGATGCCAATGGAAGCGATTAGCAAAGGACCAAGGTAAAATGCATAATCAAAGTGAGGCCTATGCTCACTATGCCCAGCTGTGGGTTTTCGAAGGCCGATGATGACGATGACTCTTTATTGCCAATAATAGTGAGCTTAGTATCTAATGGTGACATCGCATCTACCATGCCATAGTTGCCCATCTCCTTATCACAAAAAGTGGAAAGTGTGCGATCGGCTTTATTCCAGAAAGGACGCGAGTTTTGGATAGTTGTGAACTGGGAGCTATTAATTTTGTCAACTATTCGATTCGAGTGGTTTTGTGTGAAGTTCGGGTGTTCCGGTTAATTATGCGCGAAATCTTCTGGAACTAATAATAATGTAATTGGCCTTTAACTTTGACCAATTACTTAAATTTTAATTTAACGGGTGATTTTCAAAAACATTGCTATAAATGGTTTCATACAATACAACACAATATCAACTTGGTTTTTGAGATTTTGTGTTGAGTCAGCGAGTGGTTAATGAGTGAATGGCATTTTGCTTTTATATTCAACTAGCTGTGCCCCGTGGTTTCACCTGCGTTTATATACTTATTTTAAGGAACCTCTGGAACAAAGGAACAAAACTTCCTTTGATTTAGATGACAATTCATTTTAGAAATTTTCTGATATTTTATTCCAATATACTTATTCTGCTATTTGGGGCGGAGAGAAATCCAACAAATCAAAGATCATGAAAATCAGTCCAGCCATTAATGAGTTACAAATGGTGTAACATTATAACGGTTTTAGTGTTATCTTTGATCTTTTCTTTTATTAACGCTGACCCGAAATGTATATCCAGTGTTAAATCTTTGATACTAAATATTAATGAAACGTACAGCTAATTTGTAAATATGGAGAGATATTACAACATTTAAGTAAATCAAAGGATTCTCCGAAAAAAACATTATTTATTGGTTGCACAACATTTCAGGATTAGATGTAACGGGTATCCTATGCCATAGGCGGCAAATTTTACTTATCATCAACTTCTACTATAGAACCAACAGTCGAAAAAAAATGATTATTCAAACAAAAGTCATCCACACCATTTTTCCACACGACAAAGAATGCATCTGCTGCTTTTTTAACTTTTTCTTAGTCAATTTATAGTAAAACTTGTTCATGATGTTTTTTATATATTTTATACGCAACTGAATGACGACAAGACGAGTCAAAATAATTAATGGTGTGTAGAATAAACCCCTTTCGACTTACATACCCATTCTATCTAAGCCAGTATACTGACAAGTCTAATCTTTTGAAAGTTACCAAATGGTAAAGCACTCGAAATAGCACTGTCAACAAATTAAACATACTCTAGCATAGACCAGTTGGCTGTAAATTTTCGAATTCTAGTACCACCGCCAAGCGGTTTACGTCTGCTAAATCAAGATTTACTGTAACCATACGGGTGATACTTTCTAACACGTCAGCAATAAATCAATAATGTTTAAATAAGAAATTCGCTTCGACTAATTCTGGGTGACTTCAAAGTGGCCTTAAAAATAGAGCTGAGGTAAAGGGTTAAGAGTTAAGTCGTAAATGTTGTGTCACAAACTACACTTTGAAGCAAATTAATGAAGTTCTTTGAAAAGTTAAGACATTGGAATGAAATATAACTAATGGTAAATTGATTTCGGTTTTTATATTCATACTTTTATTGCAAGCAAGGACCAATTGAATGAAAGTCATTCCCAGGGCCGTTAAAACAACAAAATAAAGTTATTTCTCAAACAATGCATAAAATTAATCGATTTCATAAATAACTCGGTCGTTCGTAACAGAAAACCAGTATCATGTAATGGATCACTTAATTTCGATTACCCCGACGTTACGGTAGGAAACAATACGAACACCGGATATTACTCGTTTTAGCTTTTTGCTCTTTTTTCACCTTATTTTCGAATCATGCCGATCTTATACAAATAACACCACCAATATAAACTGACCCTTCAATGCTTAGAACCACTCGTTGAAATAATCTTTTATATTTAGAACTGCGGGACGGGAATTGGGTCTTTTTGAGTTGGTTTAGTTGTTGATGAAGAATGCCCCTACAGGCCGTTCAAGCATATCGCATACCGTCCAAACTAAACTTGGCCCATTATTTTAATGGCCAATCAATATATAGCCTGTAGTTAAACAACATATTTCACGATGCTAACAGAGAATATACTAATTAAGTTTGTTTGAATGTTTACTTTGTAAATTGTTTGAGTTTAGCCGTTATTAAGACAATGTTTGCGGTGTTCCAATTTTGGGTACGGTTTGCTTGTACTACCTGGGTTCCTTTATTAACCTCTGTATTAGTCAATAGAAGATAGTTTATGAGAAAATAAAGAATGTAATTATACGTAGTGTGCAGTCTGTTAGTTGCAAAATTTACCTTAAATCGGATATTTATAGTAAACTAGCTACACCCACGGTTTCACCCGCAAATTAAAATCGTTGTGTTTTCTGAAATATTCCAATTTTCTGCGCAATTTTCTTATTTTTTTTCTTTCCGTAAGCATCTTCTACAAAGTATTATAAAAAAAAATTAATGAAACCGGTAAAATCGTTTTCAAGTTATGGCGTGAACAAGGTAAATAGGGATTAATTTTTATATGTATATAGATTTCGACTGCTTAGGTACTGAATTTTTTAAGTATAAGTTTTAGTCTTTTTTTGTTAAGTAAATGGAGTTTTTTTTTTTTTTTCATATTTTGTGATTGGTAATGTTTCCCCTTAATTTAATAACAATCTATCCTAATGTTAGGCTAATAAGTAAAATAATTTAAACTTGTTCTAAATTAAACTTGTAATTATGTTATTTTAAAACTAAGAATGTGTTCATTAACACGTTTTTTTATTGTATTATTAAAGGCCAGTGTGTGTTGTCAGTGATATAATACGGCACTGAAACGTGGTCTCTCACTCATAAGCAAGCTCAAAGTAGCACTACGAGCTATGGAGAAGGCTATGCACGGGGTTTCTCTGCGAGATCGAAACGAAATGACGAAATTCGTAGAAGAAGGAAAGTTACCGACATAGCCCACTGGATTAGCAAGTTGAAGTGGCAGTGGGCAGGGTACAAAGCACGCAAAACAGATGGCTGATGGGGCGGAAAGTTTCTGAAATGGAGACCGTAGACTGGTAAGCGCAGCATAGGACGTCCACCCACAAGATGAACAGACGACCTAAAAAAAACACAGAGAAACGCTGGATGCAGGCCGCTTCCAACCGGCACTTTTGAAGACCAATGGGAGGTCTATGTCCAGCAGAGGACGTCCTATGGCTGAAATGATGATGATGATGATCACAATAACATAAATAAACATCAATATGAAAATATAGATCTTCCGTTAGGACAATTGAAGAAAAAACTTATGTTTTGAAGTTCATTTATGCCTATTGATAAACATAGGTAAAATTATAGCGGGTAAGAAAGTAAGTTGTCAAAAATATGATTAGAAATACTTTTTTTTGTAAATCAAATTTTTCATAATCATAATATTTTACATTTACCTACTTTAAAAAGAGATTTATTCAAGGAAGAACTAGATTCTGAAAATATAATAACCCTGTTTTTCTTCCGCCTCAAAGAAAGTAATAAAGACAATTTTCTAATAACACAAATGGACTGTCTCAGTTGGCCATCCATTAAGAATATTATGATATCTCTTCTTAAACTGTCGCTTAAGACAAACTATGACGGACGTCTCTATGAAAATTATCAACATCTCATGACAACGAGGAAAAGTTAAAAAATACAGCCATTTACTAAAATAACAGTTTTTTTTCAACTGTGTTATGACGGGACCTGAAATCGGGTTATTTCCACAAAACGTTTTTTTTACTTCTCTTTGCTGTGGTTATTTTATACTTTCGTGCGAATGTTCTAGTAAAAAAAACTGCTAGACCGAATTTGATCAAACTTGATATCATGAATGGAATATGAACCTACAATCTGCTCATACATCAGCTGACATATTATCTATAAATTAATACAATTTTGCACGCCTTTACCCTTAGATCGGTTTCGTACTACGTCCGATCCGAATCCGATCCGAATCATATAGATAAAATATAGATCTTGAAAACTCGGACCGAATTCGGATATTGCGTACGCACTAGTCCGATCTCTGATACAAATCCAAGCAATCATTTTAGGCGGAGCCACAGCAGAGTGTTCAAGTCCTTTCAATCGACGTCAACTTCCGATTCTATTCCGAAATGGAAATTTACGGATGACGGGAGAATTCGGATGACGGAAATCGGATCTAGTGCGTAACCTACCATACAAATAGTTGTACGACAATTTTGGAACGTATTTTCACAGATTCGGATCGGATTCGGATCGGACGTAGTGCGAAACCGCTCTTAGGGCTGATAATGGATGAACATTTAATATTTCAAGACCTTTTTATGGCATTGGCAAGCAAATTAAACTTTTGACTTTGACTTTGGCTCTATTTTTTACCTATTATAATTAGCGTTGCCTTACGAGGCAAGTGTGTATTTATTTATCAAAAGGAAAATATTCAAAGCACACTTTTGACTTTGAGGTACGCCGTATCTAATTGTTTGTGTTGTTTTATGAAACATTTTTATCGTAATTGAGTTGTTACGTACATCGCATTTATGGAACATTTGCCAATTACAATACTTGCTTGTTATTCAATGGAAGAATATTTTATTGAGACATAACCTTCTATAAATAGGTATCTATATAATTCAAAGTCCTGACATCTGACATGTCAGCGCATAGCACGCATAGCATTGAATTTTGCTTACGTTGTACTTTAAAATTGTATTGAAATGAACTACATACTTGTTTCAAAGATTGGATTTGAGGTATTGGTAAAGGTATCGTCAAACAAATATAAAAACAAACAAACTTACAAACACAGATCTGTTTTCGTAGACTCTTCTTTACTTATCTCGGTCAATAACATACCCTTAAAATCTGTACCAAAAAATAAACCGACCAAGTGTGAGTCGCGCTCGCACACTGAGGGTTCCGTACCACCACAAAATTCAATAACGAAATTACCAGTTATAGCTTAGTATTGAACAGAAACTTTTCACCGACTCGCACTTGGGCATTTTTTATTATTTGCTGTTATGTTTTAGAGTGTGTACTATAATCAAGTTAAGTTTGACGCTTGTAGGTATTACCGTTTTTACATTAGACCTAATACAAAAATACGTTAAAAAATACGTTTGTTGTATAGGGAGGGGAGGGAGTGGATTCTTTGTTGTTTGTTGTGTCCCTTCACGTCACTATTTTATTATTTGTTAATCAATCTGCCGGAACATTACATATTCTGTGAAAATTTCAACTGTCTATCTATTACGGTTCGAAAGATACACAGACGGACAGACAGACAGACACACATCGTTGGCTTAGTTGGTCCCGTTTTTACCCTTTGGGTATGGAACCCTAAAAACCAGTTATCTAAAAGAATACTAGCTAGATCTTTGTCTCAGATGCTATCTCACATCCCTGACCACAAATGCAATGAAAGAGACCAGTGTTTGAGGCTTTATTTATTCTAAAATTGAACTTTAATTCATGGGAAATAAGATTTTGTATTGAGTTCGCAATGTCCAGTACGTAAAAGAAAAAGGCAAGAATACCATGTCTGACCATTTCCGACGGCCATTATTCTGTCTCCCTCTATATCCGTTTCCGGTTGTCGCGAAACAAATACTGCAGACAAAACATTGGGAGGTATTGTGCACTCGGCTTTTCTTTTTGGGAGGTGATTGACGGGATGTTTTCTGAACTCAGTTAAATAGGTTTTATGGGAGAAAAAATTTATACCTACCTTACCTATTGTACTCAACAAGTTTATTGATTATTAGCTAACATTCTCTTGCAGTTTTCCTACATAATTATATACATAAACAATTTGTGACAACAAAAAAAATTAGATATGTATTTTGTAGGTACAAAAGCTGGCTCCTACGCTTTGAGATATAATTATTATTATCAATAAAAAAACTAAATTCGAGGTAACAAACATTGAGGACCGAATTGAGGACCTCCTCCTTATTTAAAGTCGCTTAAAAACAGAAAAATTACAATCGATTTCCCAGCAAGTTCAATAAGCGTGCTCCATCGTAGACCGCATCGTCGCTTAACATCAGGCGAGATCTACTATAAAAAAAACTCCCCTAAAGTAAGAATATTTTCTTAAAATTTATAAATTACCAACCATGAGATATCCTTCCTACTAAAATTATAAACGCGAAAGTTTGTATGTATGGATGTTTGTTCCTCTTTCACGCTGCAACGGAACAACGGATCGACCTGATTTTTTGCATGGGTATAGTTCAAGAGCCAGAGAGTGACAAGTGACACGACTAAATTAACGGTTTTTTGTGCCTACCTCAAGAGCTTTGTCCAGATTACAAAAAATAAAGACGTTTACCTATTCATAAGTGGCGGAATAATAAAAACTGATCTTATTGAGATTTTTCTAACCGACATCAGGAACTCACTTCTTAAGTAAAAAAGAAATGAAGATATGTTTCGACTAAAATCCTTCCACTTGCCACTCTCTCAACAAAACTAAGTATCTTCAACAAGAAACAGAAACTCGAGCTCCAAAAGTCTTTAATTGCCACATAAAACAGTCCTCACCCTTTTAATCATATCAAAAGAGCAATCTTCCGGCCGGATGGTCTACGAACTGCGAACTTACATCTTAATTTAAATCTACCCTCAATTTTAAACTTTACTTCCAAACTTTAAGATCGAAATCTGATTCTCTAATTTGCTATGTTATCGGACAGCAATTTCGAAACTTCCAGGAATAAGGTGATCTATCGTATTACAAATTCGTTTTTGATTCGTGAAAATCTAATTCCGTGGTTCGTCATTTTGTATTAGTGTTACTTCTTGTCCTTTAATCTTGCTTTCGGCTTAAATTACATTGTTTAATTAAATAGAAATGTAAGAATTAGACGTTGTGATTGAAATGTGTCAATTTGTCGGTTTTTTAATAAAACTAAAACTGCATGCTTTCGCACGCGTTCTAATAAGTAAATCATAATAAAGCCACCCACCAAGAGACGGGCCTAACCGAAGAAAATAACACAAAAATGTGTATGTTCAAAATGTCCTCACTTATCATTATTTCAATATAATATTATAAATATTTTAATATAATTTCTTTATATAAAAATATTAAACTTCAGGTTAGTTGTGGTCAAACTATTAGTTTTTTACCACAAAAAATGCTGCTTACTGTTTTCTTACTAGTTCAGTTGATTTCTAAACCATTTGTAGCGATGGTGTGAGAATAAAATCTGGTATATTTTAGACATTGGCGCCACTGTAACCAACAATATCTTCACTTCATCTTCAAAGACGAAGTGAACAAACATACAGTTTCCATATTGCACCATAAATCAAATTAACCACCGGACAACACAACTTCCACATAAAGTTATTCATTCAACGCGTTTTATACTTTGGAAACACGGGAGGCAATAAATATCAACTTGACTCCTTCATATATACCTCTTCGGCCTCGTAAAATTAATACCTTCATATTAATATTTATTAATATGTATGTCTTGGTGTTAATGCACAGAATACATAAGTAGAAGTACAGAAGATTCACTCCGCAAAATCATTTAAATAAGTAGCGACTCTTGCTACTACACACAATACATCACACATCATCAGCCATTAAATGTCCACTGCTGAACAAGGCCTCCCTCTTAGAGAAGGGTGTTGCCATAATCCCCACGCTTGGCAGGCGGCTTGGAGATCGCAGTACGTTCACCGTGTACTAACAGGACGCTGCTGCCCATCCTCCGGTGGTTCTGGTCGCAGTTTTAGGACATACCCGGGTCCTACATGGGGGTTTCTACTACACAATAAACTGCAATTCAGGACGTGCGAGCGCTTACTACCTACAGCTATGTTAACCTAGAAGCTGCCTCTACGCACTACGCACTGTGTCTTAGTGACATCAAACCTTTCAGGCCTGGCGCACTCTGCACTTTAGGTATGAAGCTATATGTAGCCGACTTGTCGGAGAGTTACGCAGTATCGCGTAACTCTTGTAGCATTATCTCTGTCTATATCGCGCGGCAGGTCCGACCAGTGGGGACCAGAAGTGCTGCAGCAGAACTGTTGCGGTAGCACTGCTGTGTGCTGCATACCTTTAAAACCTTTTTTGGTAAGTCACTTCACTGCAAGTTTTAATGTAGCAACTATATTTTTTTGCATCATCATCATCATCATCAGCCAGAAGACGTCCACTGCTGAACAACTCCCCCTTTAACCTCCACACTGAACGACAACCTGCCTTTTGCATCCACTGGATGCCAGCGACTCTCACTATGTCGTCGGTCCATCTAGTGGGGGTATTTTTTTGCCTGGGTTGGTCTATTTGTAAATTTTAATATTTTTAACTAACCCTGTATTTTCTCATGTTATGCGCGCCTTAAACGCGTCTAGTGTGATCACACCTTAGTCTGGTATAAGTGAATTTTACGATGCAATAACGACCGTATAATGTTGGTATTGTAATGAATTTCTATTGGGTGTGCCTAGCATTGGTAAAAAAAAATTCCCGCTCGTTTGTATTAAAATTGTAAATGATTTATCCATGAGGGTTTTAACCGACTTCAGGAAGGAGGTTCTCAATACAGTAAATTTATTTTATTAATTACTAGCTGACCTGACAAACGTTGTCCTGTCTTAGAACTGTCAAATGCGCGAAGATAACATCGTCATTAAGTTTCCTGAATTTTTCAAATTTTCTGCGCAATTTTCTTTCCGTAAGAATCTTCTACAAATTAATAGAAAACTGTAAAAAAAAAGATGAATTAAATCAGTATAGTCGTTCTCAAGTTATAGCGTGACCAAGGTAAACATATTTTTTTTTTAATATATTTAGTCTAGTTGCGCCCGCGTTGAAATGGATTTGTCGCAAATGGAGAACAATAACAGAAAAAAATATAGCCTAGGTATGTGTTAATCCATATACATATATTATTTCAAAATCTAAACTACCTACCTACATTTCCAATTTCATCAAAATCGGTTAAGTAATTACGGAGATACGTGTTAACAAACTTTCACACATAGAAATTTTTCGTATTTGTAGTATTTTTAACAATTTTTTTAAATATTTACATAGATTACTCTGCATATTGTGGATCAATTTACGTAGATATAAAAATTCAACTACTTAGGATAACATATAGGGATTGTAATTCAGTTTGCAAAATTTGTACTTAACATACAAACAAATATACAAACTTACATACAAACATGCAATGTTAAATAAAAAATTGTAAAATATGTACTACAACAATGAAGTTTGAAGTTTGGACGTACCTAATAAAAAAAAAACAAAAAAAAAAACAGTAAAGCATCACCATTTAAAAAAGTAAGCTAAACAAAAATCACACAGTAATTTTTTACGACGAAATATCGCCTAAAAGTGTTTTTAACGTTTCAATAAAGGGGGCGAAACGAAAAGTTTTTCCTGAAACAGTCGAAGAATAACACTGATATCCATAACTCAGCTACGAGGAAAATGTACTAAACAAAAATATAAGACAGTGTTTGCGAATCGACAACCTACCAAGTTTATTTTTCAAAGTTCATAATCATCGAGAAAGCGAACTTTATTACGCTAAACGGGGATACTTTAGACGCGAAATGTAAACACTAGCGCGGAGGGCGCATGCAAAAAGTAAACAAAACATTATTGGTCCCGAAAGTTGATACATACTTTAGAACTTCATCGTAACAACAAATGCAAAATTAAGCTCTTTGATTTCAACATCGTAGCCTCAATTTACTGTGACAAAGTAGCATCATTGGTATATTTATCGGTGGGTGCTTCCGTGAATTTCGTTTAAAATCGCACGCATAAATGTTCGTTTTAATTTTTGTGTTCTCGTTTGGATGGATCTGACGATTTTATTAATTGCCAATATAATAACTTCTGTCAGATTTATCGTGCACGTTCTCATTTTGAATGTGGTACAAAGCTCCTGTGAGATTTTGATTGTGAATAAAAACGATTTTATTATCAAAGGTGAAGATATTTACCTGCATGCAAGTGTAAAAATCTAGCTGATTAGTGATTAGACACTTAACTCGCAGTGTTTCATTCAACATGGTACAAGCTACAACATGGGGTCCTTCAAAAAACGATTAAGTAGAGTCCAGCAAACAAAAACACACATAACAAGCAACAACAGGTGCCTTATGGCCAACTGCTAACGCAGTATCAAACTAACGTTAAATCTGCTCAGTTGGTAAATCACGCGACCGCAAACCGTGTCTGGGCGCGTTAAGGTTCACGTTTAGTTTGATACCACGTTAGCAGTTGGCCGTAAGGCCCCAGGCATCAGTAATACTTAGCTAGTCTGCATAGCACACACACACACAAACTTCACAAAGGGTATTTTGCATTTATTAAAAAAAAAAAAACATTTGGCTTCTTATTGGCATAATAATATTTTTTACCTAATATCATATTTCGGTTATGGTATAATTAGTTGATACATAATTAAGAGATGCCATTGACTCCCGTCATAAAGTCTCTGAATAGTTCGGGAGCCTCTGGTAACGATATTATAACTTACTATGAAATTATGCCCGAATAAATTATTTGTATTTCTACAGATAAGTAGATCGAATCTGAATTAACAGAAACAAAGAAAAACAATAGTACCTACAGAAGTAGATTCACTTACTTCCCTGTTTCTCACCTACTTGCTTGGTTGTAACAACTTAAAGTAATTCTCTGCATTTTAATGGAACCTTGAATAATAAAACTGCCCTATCTCATCGCAACAGTTATCTACAAAAAAAGTTAAAAAGGGAAGAAAATAAAACAAAGCAGAATATTTAACATCTCCATCCATGTGTCGAGTAATTGCGAGGAGGCGTCAAAAGATATGCAGATGCATAAACTTCATGCTAGAGATGCTACAGGCGCTTTTACCCGACAAGCAAAGAGTTTTTGCCGGAATATTAAATGAATTTAAGATTTTTTTTATTTTACTTGTAATTTTTATTGAATAAAGTTCAAATTTCCGGGAAAAAAGAACGTTTTTAAAAGTTCTTGATCATTACATAAACAAAATACAAGCTAATTACACGGACCCGGGTAGGTATGTTCTAAAACTGTGACCAGAACCATCGGAGGATGGGCAGCAGCATCCTATTAGTATATGGTGAACGTACTGCGATCCCCAAGCCGCCTGCCAAGCGTGGGGGCAACACCCTTTTTTAAGAACGAGGCCTTTGTTCCGCAGTTGACATTTAATGGCTGGCTGATGTGCATGTGTGTGTGAAGCTAATTACAAAATAATAACCTACTTAGTTTATTAGACAAAAAATATTTGGACTGCCAAAAGACCGTTGAATGTCTAACTAAAATTTATTACGCTTTTATTAGCTTTAGTTATAACTAAAAAAAAAAAAAAAAAAAAATCAAAATATTTTATTTCGGACAACTAAAAAATCCATTGGGTTAGTAAAAACAAAACTTAGAACTATTGTTAGATAAAATACAAAAAAAAAAAAAAAAAAATCATACAAAAAGAAAATAATAATATTTTTTCACGCACCCTCGGAACATCTGCACTAATAACGACTGAGTAAGAAATAATATACTTCCTACTCAGCCATCACCCGCACAAAATGCCCGAGTATAGGCGCGTGAAAATCTTCGGCCACTATATTTAAGATGCTGTTCGGACTTCCCCGCATCCTCCTCATTAGTGATGCCACTTTCTAACTAAGCAGCTAAGTAACTAATAATGCAAGCAAATCTAGATACCTAGTTAATTTTATTTTATCGAAAAGGAAAAAAAAATATGACAATACAATATGATACGATTGTACAGGGTCCCGATTCTACTAAAGAAAGTGTTTTTAAATTGTAATTGTTTCAATGTTATTTTTTTAAATTATTGCCTCAAAATTGACAGTTTTTTTTTAATACTAAGCCAAAATTTATTGGTGGTGGTATTTTTACAGTATAAAAATATTTTTAACTGTCAGTTTTGAGGCAATTATTCAAAAAATAAAATTGAAACAATTACAATTTAAAAACAATGTCTTTAGTAGAATCGGGGCCCTGATCATATGATGGAGCCAAAAGATAAATAGTTAAACTATTCAAAGGCTAGTAAACTCCTCGACTTTGAGCTCATTTGGATTGTTTTAGCTAGTACTCGTTTAAATTATGATAAGTATTATTGTTGCAACCTACCGTGTAACTGAAGATTTTCAAATTTAAATATAAATGCACCATGACTGTTACAGTTACTATCGCCTAAAACCACGCCTGCCATATTGGAGGTAGAGACTGCGTACGCACTACCAAGTTTCTATACAAATTCACTCTCAAAAAACTGAACTAGTAAAATAAACTTGTCTAGAAGCTTGGTTGAGTTGCCCGGCCTTTGTCCGGCCAGTTTACTAGTCGGCATACAGAGAATCCGGAAATCGCTATGCAACTCTTTATGTAAGTAAACATCATAATTACTTTTCATCTCCGAGGCGAAATGCGAAAGAACTGACATATCTATGCAAAAATATGGAGATTATGTCATTAGCAATTTTATTTTAATGAAGAGATGACGTCTGCCCTCCGCCCCGACTATGGTCAGCGAAAATTATCATACAAATCTTATACTTTTGGGGATGCGAACGACCTTTTTCAAATTAAAGAATATGAAACTCGTTACTTTGATGAAATATAAGACGTTGGCGTAAAATTAACTCGAACTTTATGTCATGTTACAATCGAAGCTTTCTAGAATTATTACAATTTTGCTTAAGACCCATAAAATGGGGAGAAGAGAAATGATGGAATGTATAGAGACCAAACTTAGAAAGGTTTTTATACCAATAATACAATTTCAGGCGCATTATTTTTTGAGTCTTTAAGGCTGCGCTCGCCAGCCACATCTATGTATTTTGCATGTCTTCAACATTTATAAAACTAAGCTAAATAAAATAAACATCACTGAGTGTATTTTAAATGGTAAACTGGTTAAATGCTTGCAGGCTCGGGCATTGAGAGTTCCATACCACCACAAAATACAAAAAGTATTGGAAGACAATATCGCGCCCCGGCAGTCACCCATCCAAGTACCGACGGCCCAATGTTGCTTAACTTGGTAGTAAACAGATTTTTGTCACCGACCTGCACTTGACTATTTATGTATTGTATGTACTATTACTACTGTGTACTATAATCATGCCAAGTTCGACGCTTGTACGAATTACCGTTTTTAAATTAGAGCAATTACACAAATACGTTTAAAAGCATTTGTTGTACGACTTATTTTGACTTATTATTTCTTAGGTAATCCGTCGTAACATTACATATTCTGTAAAAAAATAAAATAGCCATCTATTATGGTTTAAAAATACAGCCGACGGGTTGACGGTCTGACTGTGTGTCTGTCCGCCCATCCGTCTGAATGACGGCCGGACGAACAGAAAGACAGACCAACTACGTAGGTTTAGTAATAGGGTCCCGTCTACACACTCTTCTTTGGGTACAGAGCCCTAAAAACGTTTGATCATTCTCTTTAGAATAACATGGAAAATACTATAAAGCAATTATTTATGTGTTGATATTTTATAGGATGGCGACGGACACAGAAAAAACCTCAATAAAAATGATTTTTTTTATCTGACTTGAAGACAAAATTGCAACTTTAAGCTTACGTATTAAAGATTAAAATCGGATTTTGACGAAAATTGGTATGACAAAATAATAAATCATGTCATCACGAAACAACTAAGCTTGGATCTAACACTAACAATGAAACTAACACAGTAATAACATTATCTATTACATAAAAAAACAACATTCATATTTATATCCTCCAGAATTTCTCTCACGCGTCTACAAAACAGACATTACTTGTATTTTTATTAATGTCACTCCGATAATTAACTATAATCAGTAACTCTATTCCGGAAGTTTGGGCGCTAACATGAAAACAAAACGTCACCTTGTATTATTATTTTCCTAAACTTGTGCATTTTTGAGTGTTAATTTGTAAAAAAGTAGATTTTTTAAAATATGAGATAGGTTTACTTTTGGCCACCAACTTGCCTCATGGTAAGCGATGTATTCAGTATTCGATGACGTTCTCGAGTGTAGGCAAGTGATATCACGTAGTAAATCTTTAATTTCGGATTGTTTCCATAACTCCATAGACGCCTCCAGTAAATTCTCTACCTCTTTACTAGGGCATGACATAGACTTGATCATAAAATAAATATCAAATACTAAGGTCTACGGTCCCTTGGAGTTGTAAAATATTCAAGGTTCTATGTCAACGCAATTAAAACATACTGGCATTTGTGTCACAATTTTGATAGCAAACTCACAAACCAAAACCTATAGGGTACTTTGCTGTTGCCCTTAGAGTAAAAACCCAAAAGTTATTAATAAAAAAATGGATCCCATATTTTTTTGCAATTATATACTTAAATTTTGTATTTGAAAACTGACAGTGAAGTAAACCAATGTATAAAAGATTTTTTCCCACTGCTCTTCCTTTAATATTTCAACCTTTTTACTCGACTGTTAGAGGTTTTTATTTATTATGTTTGTATGGAACCCTCAGTGCGTTGGCCTGGGTCGCACTTGGCTGGTTTGCTAGACAAGGTTTTAATTAAATGTGAAAATTACCCCAAAAAATTGATCGATAGTTTTACGCAAGTATCTATGCAATGCTTGAAAAAACTTGGTACTGTAGAAGTCTAAGCAAACTGGGCATTTATGAATACACGTATGCTGGCGTAAGCCGTGGTAGCCCATTTGGGAGATCGCTAGACTTGAAAGCGTGAGGTCGCGGGTTCAAACCCCCGGGCCCGTACCAATGAGCTCTATGGAGCTTATGTACGGATTTTCATACCACTGGCTTTTCGGTGAAGGAAAACATCGTGAGGAAACCTGCATACCTACGGAGAAGGAATTCAATGGCGTATGTGAGTCCACCAACCCGCACTGGGCCAGCGGGGTGGATATGGCCCAATCACCCTTTCGGGGGTAGGCTAAAAGTCCAGCAGTGGACTGTAAAAAGGCTGATTATGATGATGATGATGTATGCTGGCTTTGGCTACGTTACTGTCTAGATTTTTACGTTCAGCTATAAATGCCTGCCGCTACCTTATGCTGGAAAGTGTCGTGCGACTTTTGTATATTGGCTTGTTGGTATTTTCAATCTGGGTGTCTTCAAGTCGAGAGTAAATTGGTTTCTTCTAGGCAAGCGTGCTCCATCGTAGGCCGCATCATCGCTTAACATCAAGTGAGTTGGCAGCCAAGTGCAAGCCTATTAATAATAATTAAAAAAACTGCTTTAAGGATATCAGAAAGGCTAATGGTTTAAAGATGTCTTACTGCTTACCTCCTATACAGTTATCCAGTCGTTGTATTTTTGGCGGCAGAATGTTATTGTAGCATCCCTCGAGCTCGTCCTCTTAATTTCCAGTAAATCGCTGGTACTCTTGCGATGGTCTGCAACTGAATAAACACTCGGTGAGCTTTGGTTTAGGGCGGAAACAGGGTTGCGACGCGATTCTTATTCAGGGTGCTTATAAATCGTGTGAATTCAAGAAAAAAAAAATTGGTAGAAGCGTATGCATTATTTTAGCCATGATGACGCTAAAACACTGGAATTTCCGTTAATTTTTTAATGACATAAGCATAAATAAAGAACTGATATAGTTTAGAAAACGTTAATGTAAGTTACTTTGATAATACTTTCAGAGTGCCTAGTGCGAGTTTTTCCATGCGTTTGTATATTATGTAAACGTAACTCGCATGATTTGTCTATACTATAATGAGATCCTTACTAAAACTCCAATAATGTGACCCAAGATGTAACAAAATAAGACTTACACTCGTGCGAAGCTGGGGTGCGTTGCTAGTATGAAAAAAAAGCAGCGCTAACTAGCGCTATGTAGATGGAACTGCTCTTACTGCATATAATTCTCAGTTAATATAAGTTTTAGTATAATTCGTGAACGCGATTGAGTAGGTAAACGCAATAAAAAAAACTCGCATAAGGCACTCAGGTGGCACTAAAACGCACGTCGTGTCTGTATCCAACCTAAACCAGTCAGTAGTGGATAATCTCACCGATATATCAAGAGCATTGAGCTGTCCTGATTCGACGCGAGATGGATATCATCATCGCTACGCAGGAAATGACTAACAAATTATAATTTTGGCACTTGAATAAGTTATCCTTCCGTTATTGGTTGAAAAAGTCCAATAATAGTACGATTACGACTTTGGTTTAGGGCGCGTTTTTTCTAGTTTTAAACAACGTTTGTTACTACAGATTGTTGTATCTATCTATTCTCACCTACTTATGACAGATGACAGCTCTGTCCCCTGCCCCTAGTTAGTGTGTGTTTACCGTTGGGAAATAAACAACGTACAAAAAGTAATCCGTTGTATTAATTAATTACATTCAGGATATACATAGACAAAGCATTCGGGATATAGGAAGCTACAACATTTGGCGACGAGTCGGACCACAATGCTTAAAATATTGTATTAAGGGTCCTGTATACCCTCTGCAGCTCTCTCGCTCGCACATTTTCACATTATTGAAGATATAAAATCAATGAGTGTGAATTTCCAAAAAGTAACAAAATCATGTCATGCTGTCTATCGTAACATTACAAACAAAGAAATGTTTGCTTCGATATCTTGTAATTTGACGGAATAAAATGACACGAGATATAAAACTTGTTACCATTTTACTGTGTCAAATTAAAATATATCAAATTGACAATTTCTTTGTTTGTAATGTTACGATAGACACCATGACATGATTTTGTTACTTTTTGGAAATTCACACTCATTGATGCGCAAAACAACGGCGCTTAGATACGGTCGCGCGTTTCACTACTTCTATTTTTAAGTTATATGATTATTTACGGGATATTTACCGTGGTAAGGTTGTGGAATGAGCTCCCGATATTTCGGCGCAGTTACATGCACCATGTTCACGGGAAGACTGAGAATGCGGGTGGTTGGTCGAACAGTTTAAAATTTAAGTGCAGACATAACGTTCTACCCGCTTTCTTAGTCTTTTGCTACGGTTATCACTGGAACTCGAACTCGAACCTAAGTCCCGACAAAACACACTCACTGTATCACTGCGTATAGTATTTTGAACACATTTTGAACGCGAGCTTTTATTTTTAAGGCAACCTAATACTCATATAACTTTAGTGAAAAACCGTGATAGTTTAAAACAGTGTTCTATTTTTAAGGTTTGTCTCATATTTATCGAAAAGTATAACTGTAATGTTAAATGAACCTATACGGTTCTTTCTTGCTTCAATTGTAAAATTATGTGTAGTCTAAAATGAACAGATTACTAAATAGGTACTACGGTTTAGTCTCCTTTTATTTTTCATTTTATTATTTATCATACAGATCTTGATTTTTTTTTTATTTCATTTTCTTTTTTCATTATTGGCCACCAACTCGGATGATGGTAAGTGACGCCGAGGATGGATCAAATTGATCCAGAATTTTAGAAGAAATCTATTCACACATTGATGATGCCTAAATAGTAGTGCTCAGGAAACAAGGAAGACGGCAGGAAGTTCCATTCTTGGGCAGTGCTTATCATTAATTTTGACCTAAATCAATGCGTAGGTTTTTATAAAATTATAAAAAAAAATACCAATTTTTTTGTTGGTTAGGACATTTTTGAGCACTGAACTGAAATCCAGTTTTTAACCGACTTCTAAAAGGAAGAGGTTATCAATTCGACTGTATGTTTTTTTTTGTATGTTTGTTACGCGATTACTCCGCCAATTTAGAATTGTTTTTGATGATTCTTTTTTGCTTGGTAGGTCATATCTCATAGGTGGTCCAATTTTTTTTTATCGTCGTTGATTCAGCACTTTTTGCAAAACCTACAAAAACAAGACGATAAGCAACGAATTCAATGTACATTATACAGTGCCACCAACTTAGCTGTTGAGGTGGGCAAAATTGGAACAGAACTTCAAAAAAACAATGAAGTGTCTCCATGGCGACCGGACCCTGTTGTTTTTCGTTGAATTTTTCATGACCATGGATACAAAGTATTTCAGTCGTAATATTAAACAATATTTTCTACTTTTTAGTTTCAGTTTGTAAATGTAGGTATAGTCTTGAAGTTGGTCCTTTTTTTTCTAAAAATTATGATGTTTAGCATATTGGACATAACATACACTGATTTGATAAGTCTTAATGACATTCTACATAAACATTTGTACTTACCGTTTATCTGTCAGTTTAAATAACAATAGAATTAGTCATGGACTCTGGAATACTCTTTATCTTATTTGCTAGGGTTGTCCAGCTAAAATAAAAATTATAAATGTACACCCTAACATTGGGGGGGGGGGTTGCCACAATCCCCACGCTTGGCAGGCGGCTTGGGGATAGCAGAAGGTTCACCATTAAATTGGGAGGATGCTGCTGCACCGGAAGACGCAGCGTAGGTAGGCCTCCCACTAGATGGACCGACGACATAGTGAGAGTCGCTGGCATCCAGTGGATGCAAAAGGCAGGCTGTCGTTCAGTGTGGAGGTTAAAGGGGGAGGCCTGTGTTCAGCAGTGGACGTCTTCTGGCTGATGATGATGATGACCCTAATATTATACGACGTGTTTTTTTTTTTTTAAACCATTATAATATTTTAACCATCATATCCAGAAGTCATAAGGAAAGAAGAAGAAGATAAGAATGAAAGAGAGGCCTATGAAGACTAGGCTAAGAAGCCTACACACATGATGAGAACCTAGTTTTTACTAGGTTCTCATCAGGTGATGTCGACAAGCACTGTCCGGCGATAGGACCAGCCACCATTTCAGGCTTATTGACGTCAATATTTCTGTTCATGATGCTAGAGCGGCCCCAGTATAGTAACGCACTATTTTGGAGAACTGCCGTATTGAAAGGCGGGTTACTGATGAACGTCCTTGGTTCCTACAAGATTTTAGATGTAACGTTAATTAATCGGCTGTTCTCAGGACTTGATATTACCTAGAAAACTAGACATTTGAGCTACCTTGAAAATGTTATTTAATAACACAGTAAGCTAAGCCCTAATCCTCAAATGAATATAGCCAAAATGCGATACAGAGGCCCTGAATAGAAGGCAAGTACGTAGACCAGATTATAAATTTCAATATCATGACGCTTATTATGTAGGTATTCTCAGAAGATAATATCTTTGTTTATACTTGCCTTTACGCTTATAATACGCTAACTGGGTGTGTAAGTATCTTATAATACTTACTGTTTCACGTGAATATGTACGCGTAGACTTAATAAACTTTCAACCCCCTTTTAAACTCCTATTTTAGGCCCTTTCATAGAATTGTTTCTTAGCGCTCTTCTGCAGCTCAAAAGAATTCTACCTGCCTTCAGATTCGTAGGTCAAGTAGCTATCGAGATGAATCAGTCAGTCAGTTAACAAGTGAGTATTGTTTCATTTTTGTACAGGATTAAGCGGAAAGAGTGTACTAAGCTGAAAGCGGTCCATACCCCATCATTACGAACAACTTTCACCACGAGACTAACACAGAAATCGAGAAAAATATATCAGCTGTTCCATACGTTCCATATAGTGTGGATGACCGTTTTATATGGAACAGCTGCTGATTTTTTTTCACGATTTTAGAGTTTCTTCCATTGTCATTTTTATAGGTAATTCACTGGTACTTTCGAATTATTGAAAACCTTCCGGCTTAGTACATATTTGATTTTTGACCCATAGATGAGATTTTTTTGTGGATGAATTGCCACTGCCCCATCTAAATCCAGCGGGTGTGCGTTGTCTGTCAGTTTTTTTTTAAAGTAGATTATCTATATTCTGCCAACCTAGATCATACATAGATAAGATAGGCAACTATGATACATGATTTTGTTTTTACCATTGCCATTATCAAAGGTTTATTTTAAACACTATCAAGGCAAGGCAAATTATTACTGAAAATAACAATAAGTTATTTTGTTTTAGTAGAGTATAATAATAAAATATGTTTACGATCGTAAATCGTAATATTCCAGTATAGATTTCGAATAATGATTTGAAAATATGACGCAGAGCATTCTGAGCATTCAGAGAATTCTACAGTTGTGCTGTGGTTTAGGAGTAAATAATTTCTGTTATGATTCATTGTAATTTATAAGCTAGGTAATAACTTCTTTTTTATTCGTATTTCATACGAATATTTTTTCTATGATTATTTTTACTTCTCTTTGATTTTCCTTGGAATTTAGGTTGAATTCAGTAAAATTTGTGTCGTTATGGTGATAATAGCGCACCACGTAGCGCCTGATTCAGTTAAGATAAGTACACTTTTTTTGTCGATTTCTTTGACAACCCTGTTTTCTTATCACACTCTATGATGGTTTTAGAGGCACTCTAAGTAATGACTGATTTCATTAGATTCCTTCTACAGAGTCTATGAAATTAGGGCCCGTTTACATGCAAACTACGGTTCGAGTATGGTTGTCCTATAATTTTGGTTCGGATATTATGAGTGCGATTTTATAGGCTGATGATGGTGATGAATTATTAAGGCTGAATTTTTAAATTGTTTATTCGACAAAGATATTTAAAACAATGGATATCAAGTCAGTGGCCAACTGCTAACGCGGTATCAAACTAACGTTAAATCCGCTCAATTGGAAAATCACGCGAACGTAAACCTTAACGCGCCCAGATACGGTTTGCGGTCGCGTGATTTACCAACTGTTTTTATAACTTCTAAAACAATTTAATAATTCAGCCTTAATAATTCATCGCCATCATCAGCCTATTTAATTTTTGCGCACAAGGCACCACCTTCTTTACGCATCCACTTGCCATGATACGCCTTCCGCTGGTCGGCAACATAACTGTGATGCTGGTGTTGCAGGTATCCATAGGCAACGGTGATCGCTTACCATCAGGCGGCCTGCCAGCTTTTTTGCCGCCTATGGCCTAAAAGGTAGTCGCTGCACGTGGCCGCTGCAACTCTGCGTTTGGCGATACACGATCTCCACTCTAGAGCTAGTCTATTTCATATATTGTTATTTCTTATACAGGCAGGCCAGCCCACTTCCACTTCAGCTTGCTAATCTTTAAATGTTGATATTGATCTATGTCAGTTACTTTTTCTCTGTCGGATAATCTCATTTCTGATGACATGAATATAGATAATTATTAGAGAATTCGACAATCGGCTGGATTCTTTGCAACGATCCGGGTAAACTTCCCTATTGCTTTTAGCTACTGAGTTTTAAAGTCGTTTTTTTTTTAATCAATAATATATTTTTATTTGAAGATTGAGAGGAACGGTCGCTATCCTCTCAGTATTCAATCAATCTTCTTCTCCTTGTTTTGACCAAAGTGCTCGAAAAAAACTATTGTAGTTTTTGCTATGCCAAGTTAGTAGGCGCTCGAACAAAATTAATCATTTATTAAAAAGGTATACATGGAATGTTCGTACTCAGCTGAAAGGCGGTCATTGCACTCATCGTTATTAACATATTTTGATGTCAGATTAGTGGAGCTGGTTTAAAAACTCATCATCATCATCATCAGCCAGAAGACGTCCACTGCTGAACATAGGCCTCCCCCTTTAACCTCCACACTGAACGACAGCCTGCCTTTTGCATCCACTGGATGCCCGCGACTCTCACAACGTCGTCGGTCCATCTAGTGGGAGGCCTCCCTACGCTGCGTCTTCCGGTTCGTGGTCTCCACTCCAGAACCTTTCTTCCCCATTGGTTATCGGTTCTTCGAGCGATGTGGCCTGCCTATTGCCACTTCAACTTGCAAATTTTAACAGCTATGTCGGTGACTCTGGTTCTTTGGCGAATATCCACGTTTCGGATTTTATCGCGCAAAGAAACTCCGAGCATAGCTCTCTCCATTGCCCGCTGTGTGACTCTGAGTTTTTCCAAAAGGCCAACAGTTGAAAAACTACTAAGCCAATATTAGTAAAATGTTTGTGGGACCATCTCGAGAATAATTTCGTCATAATGAAAAATGTGACACGTAAATTGGTTCAAAGGTTTCGGCGTAATTGATGTACATAGATAAAAAAATTGATGATTAGAAATTAGAAATAATTGAATTGTCTATTTACAATAGACCATGGCAATAACACTTGCACGTACAAGGTCACATCATGACCCAGTGTGCACGAGTTCTAACCACAGGAAGTTCATATCGACAGCGAGTGCTCGTTTTCCAAATGGTATTATTAAAGTATACGACTTGTAGATAAGATTAGCGACAAGTGGTAGTCGGTAATGGTGTTTACTCACATGAGAAAAGCAAAAGCGATAGTAAAAACTTCAAAGTTTTAGTAATACCTATCGGTAAAAAATCCTAATTTTCTAACCAAATAAAAACGGCAGTGTTATTTGTGTGAAAGACAAGAAATGTGAAAATGTGTAAAAAGTTAAGCAAACATCACAACACGGCAACTGAGAGATGATTGATATTTTGAGAAATATTTGAACTTATATAGGCTATTGGTAGACTAATTATAATAGGTGATTCGTTGAAAAGGTGAAAGTGGATATCCAGGAACCAACATTCATCTTATTATTCTTTCAGTAAAGGCCAAAAACCTAAAATAAACCATCCAATATCTGACACAGATACTCCCACAATACTTAACGCAGAAATACCAAAAACAACATCGCAGAAGCGACTCTTACGCGTTAATGGAAACGAATGAAGAACAATAAGAAATCCGATATGAGTGGTCAGGACGAATGTTATTTCAATGAGGACGGACAATTTACTCTGCAGTGTTTGCTTTGTCCTACGTGTGAATGGTTCTATATGGAAACGTCTGGATCACCTCAATTTGGTCCAATGAGCTCTGGAAAAATACGAGAAAATTTGCGGGAATTTAACGCCTGTATAAATGTTCGTGGAAGAGGGATGGATTGGAACATAAGTGGCAGACTTAAGTTTGATTTCTGGCTTCATTGCTGTTAATCTACATTTTATAAATATAGAAAACTATACAGCGTTATACAGAACGGTGGTGTTAGGCCAAAAGGCGGTTAACGTTATGAACAACTTTTAGTTAAGGGTCTAACTCTTAAATTGCCAAAAATACTTATCAGCTAATCCATGGAAAAATTTCAATCACACGCAACAAAATGCAACAAATGAAGCAGGTTTTTCCACGGTATCAGAGTTGGTTCCATAATAAAAATGGATATAATGATCTCTTTCTGTCTTAGTACCACTTTTTCGTGTTCTTTGATTTGTGGCTTTGATCTTGGAATAAAATCATTAATCAAAAACTTTTTTAACGTGCTTATAGGTGTCCGCCATATCGAATTTAGTGTGACGTATTTTTATTTTTCGTATTCTTCTCAGCAAATTCTTTCATTTCATACTCATTGTCTTGGGGTGCATAAAAATAACCGGTCATCCATGTTTGGGAGTGTACCATATTGCATTTAGATTATTCGGGTTTGAATCCACACCCTGCGGTTTGGAATTCGAACACGCTAACCACTGAGCTATCATTGTTAGATACTCGTACATCACTTATTTTAATTGCAACGTTCTGCTCGTAATTAACTAATTTAGCGCGAATGTTTCCACAGATAATTATAATGTAACAATAGAAGCAACATTAAATATTTTAGTCAGATATTCCCTGCATCCCTATTGTGCATTAACACCAGCGCGTAATTCGAATCATCCCTCATAGATTCTAATTAGGCATTTGATATTTTCCTACTGTAGTGTAATCTATTTTAATGTTGTATGTTATTATAATGTCTGTTTTGGAAATCATAGCTGAAGTTTAAGAAAAAGTAAGAAAAAAGCCATGGTAGCCTATTTGGGAGACCGGTAGACTTGAAAGCGTGAGGTCGCGGGTTCAAACCCTGGGCCCGTACCAATGAGCTCTTTGGAGCTTATGTACGGTTTTTCAAACCATTGGCTTTTCGGTGAAGGAAAACATCGTGAGTGTAACAACAAAATGCCGTATGTAAATCCACCAATCCGCACTGGGCCAGCGTGGTGGATATGGCCCAATCACCCTTTCGGGGGTAGGCTAAAAGTCCAGCAGTGGCACAAAGGCAGATTATGATGATGATGATGAAGAAAAAGTAAAAAAGGTATACACGGAATGTTCGTACTCAGCTGAAAGGCGGTCATTGCACTCATCGTTATTAACATATCAGACCAATCCTGAAATCTGTTGAGTTTTCAAGGTTGGTCCCATTATAAAAGTTGTTTATGATAATGACTATAATGACATCCTTTGGCTTACTATCACCGTTCCATTCCACTCTGTCTATACGTATAAATTAATTACACCTTGCAAGTAATTTATATACACGTATATAATGTATCTTCTTCAATTTTATATGTCTCAATACAGCGCAATGGCAGTCACCAAACCATAAGCGGTAAAAATCACCAAAGTTTTCATTAAATTTTCTTTGAATATGTTTTAGCGGCTGATCACGGTATTTCAAAAAAGATTGGGCTGACTTTTGGTTAGTAAAAATAATTGTTTTCCATACCTACAGAATTATACTAAAATATAAGGCACAAATCTACACGGTAATAAAGGTTCGATCTATCTTATTTTATCTTATTAATAGCTCCAGATTAATACGTTCTTCGGGTATCTCTGGGCTGTAACAAGGGAATTAAAGGTCATTTGTGTGGAGTTCAAAAAGCCCACCTACGATCGTAATGAATCAAATTGTTGGCCACCCGCGCTAACAAATAGTTCACGTAGAGTTCTGATACGTTTTTAATGGTTTGACAAAATAAGAAAACCTTTATTAGGTATATCAGTATTAGTTTAGTTGTTGATTGCTATTTATTCTGTCTTAGTGAGTGTTCCTTTCTGTCTGGTTTAATGGTTTATGTCTATATATATTAGCTGTTGCCCGCGACTTCGTATGCGTAGTTTCATATAATATTTAAACCCCCTTTTCCCCTCTTAATTCAGCCCTTTCACAAAATCCTTTCTGAGCGGACACTGCAAAAAATATCTACTTGCCAAATTTCAACTTCATAATTACAAAACTTTCAACAAAAAATTAAAACACCCATTTCTTCTCCTTAATCCGTCTTTTTCGGAAAAACAAAATATACAATATTTATTTATTTTAAACATTACCTAAATACTAAATTTCATGTCCCTAACATCAAAAACAAAGGACTTTCATACAACATTTCAGCCTCTATTTGCCCCCCTTAATTCGGCACTTTTGCAATATCCTTTCTTAGCGGACCTCTAAACTTAATAAGGAATCTACTTGCCAAATTTCAACTTTGTAAGTCAAGCAGTTTTCGAGATTTCGTGATTAATGAGTGAGTGAGTAAATGAATTTCGCTTTTGTTTATATAGATAACTGTAGTACATTGGCAATTTGGCATATTGCGAAGGTACTCCAAATACTTATGTACCAGTACCAGTGTATAGTATGTACGTATGCGCGTTTGTATTATAAATCTATATCATTTGGCAGTATTTATTTAATGGTAGAATTCATAACTTGTTACGCAAATTATTTTCTTTCAATGGCTGCCTGGAAGAGATCGCTTTTAGTGATAAGGCCGCCACTTGAAGCACTAGCTTCTAAGTATTTTCTATCTGTTTGTAATTTTTATTTCTGGTATATAAACATAATTATATGTATGTGGTATATGTGTGTATGTTGGTATTTAACAATAAAGAGTTTCTATCTATATTTGTGTCTATAATAAGGCTTGAGAAGAAAAAATACGGACCGAATCTTCCTCTTATTCGAAGACGGTTAAAAATATAAACTATTCTGTCTGTTTTACATAAATGCGATTAAATAGGTAAGGCTATTTTCACTTTTAGTTTTATAATCTTACTAAATATTCGGGACATTTTTGCACACACGGTCACCTGACCCCAAACTAAGCAAAGCTTGTAATATGGCTGCCAGAGATTGATATACATACTTATATATTTTTAAATTAATACTTTAATAGATTTAACACCCAGATTTAGAACAAACACAAATGTTCATCACATGAATGTTTGTCCTAGGTGGGAATCGAACCCACGCCCCCAAGCGCAGAAGGCAGGTTCACTACCAACTGGACGAACGGGCTATCGAAAATGAGTGTAATCAACCAAAAAAGCTTGCCCGAAAACTAAAACAACAGAGCAGTGTTCCGGTCATTATCAATGGTATCTTACTGGTTTATTGGTGTATATATAACTGATAGAGTTTTGAACGAATTTGTTATCGACCGGGTATTTTTGACCTTCGCCTCCAGACCCAAAGATAGCAAACTGGAAATTTTATTTCTTTTAATGTTGTTATAATTTTAAAGCTCCACAAATTCTTATATCAAAATGTATGATAATTCTTCCAAACTGCTAACTTTACGCTGCTTTACCCAGAAACTTTAAAATTTGACGGATTCCAATAGCACCGCTTCCGCAATAAGCCATGATCTGATTTACCCCCTGATGTAACCTTAGAAACCATGACCTGCTCATATTGGCACGGTGCAACAAAATTGAAACCTGCTTGACTTTGATACATCAAAATATACATCCTATCCTAACCGCAGAAAGTCTTTAATTAAGTGAAAGAAAAGACGGTAGTTACCACATTTCGTGACTTATATCGCATGTGACGCGTAATATTGGCTTCACTTGCAAGTTTCGATATGGCGTATTAACTTGCAAATATAGAACCCGTACAACACTTATTGATCGAATGTTACGCAGTGCAAGTTGCAAACTGAAATTTACGAGCTAGCTTGGTAGCTTGCTTAAGTAAGAGGTCTTCGAGATCGGTTACTTTGCTTCACTTCACTTCGGCTGGCTTTGTTTATTGCCGCCTCCAGAAACACCATCTTGAGCTTATGAATATTGATAGCGAGCTAGCTTTCAGTTCAAACTTTTTGAATCGGCGAGATATTAATATTGGATAGCGGAAGATAGCGGTTCGCTTCTGGCTATCCATTTGCTTCAGGAAATGCAGTAAGGATATTGTTTTTACTTTGAGCGAGGTTTATTGTTTTAAGTTTAAACTTAGCTGCTTTTTTAAGTTTGCCGCTTTATATTGAATCTGGTTACTGACGATGAAAAGTCAGAGAAGAGAGAATTTCTCTTTGAACTGTTTTCTCTTAGTATATAAGTTTTAAAGTAGCGTTTTTCAAAGATTCGATTCGAATGCAAGCAATATTATTTAGCACTCTCATTCACAGTTTATTTGCAGTTTATTTCGTGAGAATTCACATTTCTCAAATTCTCTAGTGACTTGTTTGTATTTTAGCGTTTCTACATCAGTAGTTATTTTCCATAGAATTCGCGGCCAATTAACAAAACACTGTCAAAATTTTAACGAAGTGGTACTTCTCTAGATAGATTTATACCTACCACAGTACTAAAAATTCTGCTCAAACCCACAAAGGCGTGTAAACATGAAAAGTGTTTTTGTTTATTCGGAATAAGAAATATGTCAAAATCATAAAATTTATATTATGGAAACTGAAGTGGTTTTCACGTTTTAGAAAAAAATTATACTAAATTATAAATTATTATTTTTGTATCATAAAATTTCGTTAAAATTCGTCCTCCCAAAAGATTTTTCCTTCAAGGGCGTTTTTAATTCTGTGCCTCCTGTGATGAGTGATTTAAGTCGAGTTGTACCCTTTTCGTGATTTTAATAAAATAATGATCAGAAAAAAAAGCCGATTTTTTTGGTCCAACTCACGTTTGTCTATCTGCTATAGTTTCGGAGATAATTTTGTGCAATGTGATATAAGTGCCAGGATTTTGGCAAAAAAATCGTGAATATAGATATATGTCAAGTTGTAACCCCTTAAAGTAATTGATACACAAGTTGTTTTTCGTGCTTTGTGGTATAAAAGCGATTATATTAGTTTTCACATTTTATTTTTCAGTATATTTCTCGTGAATATTGACATATTTAGAATTAAATCGCTTTGAACCAATTTTTCTCAATACTAATTAGGGTACAATTCAACATGTACCGATTAATCCGAATCTAAATATTTGCTTAATTTGTGATAAGTGATACATCTTGACATATACCATTCGACACAAATCAATTTTTATGTGTAAACGAATATAAATAGAATTGTATCTAAAACTCAAACAAAATTAAAAAAAATATATGAAGAACAAGATGTGCTAAATGATACAAGTGCGTACTGCGTACATGATAAGGGGGGCGGGGATACGCGGGGCTGTGCAAGTGAAGTGACGCGGGGTCGGGGAAGCGCGGGCGACGGGCGTTAGTACCATCGCCAACAAGCACATCAGAAAATGCTAATCCTGGTTGTTCATTTTGGAAAAGTAAAAGCAAAATAGTGATAGAAAAAAACAAGAAAAAGTGATAAAGAAAGAAGACAGGATAGAATAAAGAGAAAACTTTTTCGTAACATCATCATCATTATCAGCCAGAAGACGTCCACTGCTGAACATAGGCCTCCTTCTTTAACCTCCACACTGAACGACAGCCTGCCTTTTGCATCCACTGGATGCCAGCGACTCTCACTATGTCGTCGGTCTATCTAGTGGGAGGCCTACGCTGCGTCTTCCGGTTCGTGGTCTCCACTCAAGAACCTATCTTCCCCATCGGTTATCGGTTCTTCGAGCGATGTGGCCTGCCCATTGCCCCTTCAACTTGCAGATTTTAACAGCTATGTCGGTGACTTTGGTTCTTAGGCGAATATCCACGTTTCGGATTCTATCGCGCAAAGAAACTCCGAGCATGGCTCTCTCCATTGCCCGCTGTGTGACTCGTGAGTTTTTCCAAAAGGCCAACAGTCAAGGACCACGTCTCAGTACTATATGTCATCACTGGCAACACACACTGTTCAAAGACCCTTGTCTTTAGGCACTGTGGTATCTTGGACGAGAAGATGTCACGCAATTTCCCGAACGCTGCCCATCCGAGTTGGATTCTTCGGGCGACCTCTTTGCCTAAGTTGGACTTACCTAACTGAACAATCTGTCCAAGATAGGTGTAATGGTCAACAACTTCGAGAGTATCGTTCCCAACGACTATCGGCACGGGTTCAACACGGACATTGGGCATAATTTTTGTCTTGTCCATGTTCATTTTAAGACCCACCTGTTGGGAAAGACTACTGAGGTCGCTGAGCATCGTATTTAGGTCCTCCAGCGACTCTGTCATGATGAGTATGTCATCGGCAAAACGAAGGTGAGTGATGTATTCGCCGTTGATGTTGATGCCTAATCCGTTCCAGTCCAAGAGCTTGAAAATGTCCTCCAATGCATTCCTGAACAGTTTCGGAGAGATAACATCTCCCTGTCTCACGCCTTTTGCAATTGGATTGGTTCCGTGCTCTCGTCCTGTAATCGGATCGACATGGTGGCGTTTCTATACAAACACTTCAACACTTCGATATACCTATAGTCGATATGACAACGCTGGAGGGACTGCAATACTGCCCAGGTCTCGATTGAATCAAAGGCTTTCTCATAGTCCACAAACGCTAGGCATAATGGCCGATTATACCCCTCAGTCTTCTGTATAATCTGGCGGAGCGTGTGTATGTGGTCTATGGTGTTCCAGCCTTTACGGAAACCAGCTTGTTCAGGAGGCTGAAAGTCATCAAACCTGCTTTCGAGATGGTTCGTAATGACTCTGGAGAACAACTTGTACACATGGCTCAGGAGTGAGATGGGTCTATAATTCTTCAATGAGGTGTTATCACCTTTTTGAAGAGGAGCACCACCACACTCCTGTGCCATGCTTCAGGCGTAGTACCATCGAGTATGACTGAATTAAATAACTTTTGGAGGACTAACAGTACCGGTTTTCCACCCGCTCGCAGTAGTTCTGTCGTGATTCCATCATCACCCGGTGCTCTGTTATTCTTAAGCTGTTTCCGAGCCATTCCAATCTCGTACAGGCTGATGTCTGGGATGTCCTCAGTGAAGTGTCGGGTCAGTTTAGCTCTCTTGTCCTGAGCTGTACTAATACTGTAATTTTCGTAACACTGGCATCGAATATACAACAACGTCAGGATAGACGAAGAAAAGTCGTGAATTACGTGATCTTGACAACTGTCGTAAAAAGTGCAAAGAGAGGTTGCCAGTGCATTTAAGGTAAAATCTTTTCGATACGTATTGGAGTCTGGGAATTATGAAAGAAGAACCGAATTTATGGCGAAATGTAACTCACGTGTTTAATTGAATTTTGATAAAACTGTGCCTTATTTGTCAGAAGTTAATAATTTTGAAGAAGTTTAAGAAACGTTAATTATTTTTTCAAAACTTGTATTTATTTTCACAATAAATGTGCATTTTAATGAGGGGTATAACTTGACTTGTATCATTTAATACATATTTCAAAAGACATGAATTTTAGCATACTGATACAATTCAGGTAAATTATGATAATAGCGAACAGATACGTAAAACAATCTAATCTTTAAGGTAATATTTTTATTATTTGTTTGAACAACATTGTGTTAAGTATATTATTCTAATGAGTTATTAGTTTTTTTTACTTCTTATATATCAGTTTACACAAAGACAACTTTTAGGTGCAACATAATTTAATTGTACTTGTATCACTTATCACATAATTCAAACACATATTAAAAATTAAAAAAGGTACATCTTACAGATTTTTCATGAATTACTTTAAAACAATAACATTTTAAATAAAAATAAAAATGCACAGTGAAAGTGAATGTTTTTATCTACAAAAGAAGGTACTTAAGTGTAACCTAGCCCACTTAGTTCACGAACTAGATTTTTTTTAATCTTGTTTTTGCGCTCCTGTAAAGTGTTGATTTTTGACTTGTATCACTCATCACAGGAGGCACAGAATTAGAAAATAGACTTGCGTTTAGATGGCATAGATTGTCGTTGTTTCTAGCGTGATGCGGATTTTCTTACCCACAAGGATTGACCTGCGTGCGTTACAAGTGCATCCGACTTTCAATGTTCCCATCCCAGCGTCCCGCATACGTGTACGTTTTCGGTGTTTATTATGATAGCACACATAATAAACACAGGTATTATGAAAATATGCATAGCGGGTGCCACGCTTGCGGCCAATTACCGCGTGCGTGAGCAAATCCACATTATGCTAAAACTGCGCTTAATTAGTAGTATTACTATAGTTTTTGGTAGATAGAACAAGTGCCTAAATTAAAGGTCTAGCTGATCTAGGTAAATTAATACAGTTCTATGATGTACTAAAAAAAAATATTGATGTACAAAACGATTTATTTGGAAATTTCCAGAGTAAATCTGAAGAGTATACGAAAACATTTTAGTCTTTCTTCACTGTACAGAATAGGTAACTAGGATGTTATTCTTATTCTTTATTACAAACTAGCGGTCCGCCCCAGCTTCACACGGGTATAAATTATAGCCTATATCACCTGGGGATAGTGTAGCTTCCCAACAGTGAAATAATTTTTCAATTCGGTTCAATAGTTTCGGAGCCTATTCAATGCAAACAAACAAACAAACAATCAAATCTTTCCTCTTTACAATATTAGTATAGATTAAGCATATAATTAACAGATGATCCAAAACATTACAAGGGCGACAAAACTGAATTAGCAACAGGCGTAAGCTTAGATACTGTCCAAGTAAATACACTGCAAGCACGTAGCACCTGAAGAGTATCTCAGTGAATCATGAAATAGATGCTAATGAAGTAACTACTAACTAGTTCGGAGGGTCACTAAAACAAAGTGAAATTATTCCTTAAATTAGGTCGCCAGTTTTTGAAATAAAGTTTTAGCAATCAAGTCTTAAGTACGTTTTAAGGAAGTCTTTAATTATTATTGTAAGTGGATACAGTTATAGGATTTTATCTCAGCTTCATTTTTACCGACAAAATAAGGAGGAGGTTCTCCAAGTTCTCTAAGTTTCTCGAGAGTTTTCTAAGTTCTTATGGCAGCTATGATTCAAGAAAATCAGCTCAGTGGTTTTTTTATCTCTGTATATTATCATCATCATCATTTCAGCCATAGAACGTCCACTGCTGGTCATAGGCCTCCCCCGTCGATCTCCAAAGGGGCCGGTTGGAAGCGGCCTGCATCCAGCGTTCCCCTACGGTTTCTTTTAGGTCCTCTGTCTATCTTGTGGGTGGACGTCCTACTGTGCTTACAGGTCCGTTATTATGAATATTATACTTGTCATGTAAATAAATAAATATTCAGGACATTTTTGCTACTAAACTAAACTAAGAAAAGCTTGTAATATGGCTACCTGAGACTGATATACACTTACATATTTTTTTGTATATCTTTTATGCGCCTTTATTGACTAAACAAAATACAAGCTAAAACTAAAACTACAAATACAGTTAGACTGCCCACAGACCGTTGAAGGTCTAAAGACAATCCAAATGCTCAAGCCCACTACCAGTTGGCAGCGTACCCAGCATGCTGGCGGCATTACCACGTTGAATGGCAATGCTTATGCGTTGAGCCAGAAACACGCCAGCATTATACTTTATTAGATATTAACACTCAGATAATAGAACAAACATACATTTTTGTCCTAGGTGGGAATCGAACCCACGCCCCTAAGTGCAGAAGGCATCACCAACTAGACCAACGGGCTATCTAAATTCTAAATATTTGTACCTATTTTGTGTTTTTTTCTAAGTAAAGCCGGTATTAGCTAAAAAAAAAACTAGATATTTATGGTTAATGAATCATTGTGGTTAGCCGTAACGGAAAGCACGTTCCACGGCCACGTTCGTGAGTCATGATGGAGGTCCTTAATTGGCAACTATTATATGGCAATATTAATACGTCGTCGTCGTTATCAACCTTATCAAATCTCACATGTTCCCTTCGACCAAAATAAAATGAATGGACGGGCCCAGAAGGAGCGCATTTTTGAAGATTACAAAATGAGCGCCTCACTTCGTTTCAGTCGGTCTTTAGCCGTGGAAGTGCAACATTACACTATTGTTACATGATAACGAAACATCTGACAAAATTATCACTTCGTGTGCTTTCCCGAAGTGTAAAAACACAGCAAAAAAACCGCTATCTATTTTTTGTAACAAATATACTGTAGGTACATGGTTATTATTAGGTGTAGTTGTATTATTAGGTGTTGTACTTATATGTCCGACGGTTTTGACTCCATTTTACTGAGCAAGTTCAATAATTATGGCCCATCCATTAAATTTATTTCGGTCGAAGCATGTTCCCGCTGAACCACCGAAGGATGGGCAGCAGCGTCCTATTAGTACACGGTGAACGTACTGCGATCCCCAAGCCGCCTGCCAAGCGTGGCGATTATGGCAACACCCCTCTCTAAGAGGGAGGCCTTTGTTCAACAGTGGACTTTTACAGGCTGAAGTGTGTGTGTGTGTGTGTGTGTGTGTGTATGTTCCCACTACTGGAAAAAAGGCTTTCTCTCAGAGACAGAGAGAGAGGATGGGCCGGCTCAATGCATGTTTGTGAATGTCATACGTCTTTGAACTTTTGAGGTTCTTGGACATACCGGTTTCTTCACGATGTTTTCCTTCGCCGTCGTTGAACAATGGCATCTAAACTGCGCATAATTTATACGATTCCATTATTCACCATCATCATCTAGAAAACGTCCACTGCTGAACATAGGCCTTTAAACTCCACACCGACCGAAAGCCTGCCATCTGCATCCACGGGATGCCCGCGACTCTCACAATGTCGTCGGTCCATCCTGTGGGAGACCTACGGTGCATCCATTATTAACACGATTTTATTAGTTGTGCTTGTAACTAACGAACTATGTAAACAAATCTTTGAAGTCGATTTTAACCACAGATAAGACCAACAAGGAAGATATGGTAAGGTGGCGTAGTGGGTTCGAAAGCATCTGGCTTAAATCAGACTTGGTGCCTTTAGTCGAATTCACACAGCAGACGACCTTGTCGCCCTTTTTTGCATGTGGAATATTAGTTACTTCATTGGTATCGCTGGGTGAGTTCGACTATTAGGAGTCAAGCCTGATTCGCGCCACATACGTTAGTATCCGTCAAGTCACCTTACCATATCTACCATGTTTGTCTGATCAGAGGTAGTTAACGTTCGTGTATGTATGCTTGTGTGCAATAACATACTAAATGCCTCAACCTATTTTGATAAATGAGGTGTCGATAGATTTGTGTGGTTTAGGGATGGTTATTGAGTAGATTTTGTTATTTATTTAATAATAGGCTTGCGTTTGACCGCCAATTCACCTGATGGTAAGCAACGATGCGGTCTGCGATGGAGCACGCTTGCCTAGAAGATTCACTTGTGACTTGAAGACACCCAGATTCTAACTATCAGGGAACACCCATTCAGGCAGCGCATTCCACAGACTAGCAGTTCGCACAATATTTCTATATGAACAACTTCCGTTTATCATCATCATCATCATCTTTTAACTGTCCACTCTCCAAATGCACGCCACTGAGCTCGGTTGGCAGTTCTTTGTATTCAGATTTTACCCGCCGTTTGGCGCAGGTCTATCACTCCACCTGGGTGCAGTGTCCTACGCTGCGTTTTCTTAAACGTGGTCTCCACTCCAGAACTCGTCTACACCATCGGTTATCGGTTCTTAGAATTGATCAGACCTATGGAAGTGATAATTTCAGTTAATATCAATCATCTATCTCAACTGCCACTAAAACTTTATATAGTACATTCTACAAGCGCTGTAATTTAGATACCCTCATTAAACATTACTGCCTATAAGCAACCCTCAAATTCCTTGACTTGTTAGAGGATATAAGATCACAGATACCTAATCCATTGATCGTGTAATAACATATTCCAAGCACCCTTGTTAAGCCCAAATTAGGGTTCCCACACGGTCTCCTTTTCCAAGATAAGGTTCTTGATTTAATTTGACCTAGTAAAGGTTTGTCGGGTTTTAGGGACTATTGAATATCTGCACAAAAGGCTTTACTGAAAGGAAATAATACGAAAAGCTTCAATTGTTTTTAAAGTAACGAGAAAACAAAGAAAGTGGACTAATAAAGATATATAATACTAGCTGACCTGACAGACGTTGTCCTGTTTTAGAACTGTCAAACACGCATTGTTAAAATAGTAAATCTTATTTTTTACACTTTGGTTACATTATTGAAGTTTCAATAAGGATCCCTATTTTTTTTTAAATATAATAAAATCTATGTTACCCGGGGATAGAGTAGCTTCCCAACAGTGTAAGAAATTTTCAAATCGGTTCAGTAGTTTCAGAGCCTATTCAATGCAAACAAACACACAAACAAACAATAAAATCTTTCCTATTTATAATATTAGTATAGATTGACTGTATACTATCTTTACATTACAGTATAGTGATAGTAATTTGCAGCAAAATATAAAAAGAAAACTGCTGTCATAGAAAAATTACATTCACATGTATGAAATGTATGAAAGAGGCAAAGAATTAGCGATTTCAGAGTCGGTTCCATATTAAAGTGGTTCATAATGATGAGTAAAATTACCTCCTTTCAGTTTAGTACCACCGTTTCGTGTAACCCAGTAGGTATATGCTAGAGCTGTGATAAACAAAATCAGGTATTCATGCGTTTTCTCATTTTAATGTAGCCCCAAATTTTTCAACTTAGCAATAGTTAACATTAACTAAACAAGTAAAGAACTTTAGTATCCATGGGATTTCTCACTTAAATCCAGTCTCAAATCTTTTTACTAAAACGATGGTTAACTTTATCCCAATGGGTATGAAACTCCTTGATGTACCACACTGCTTGCTATTTCATTTGATCTTGTTACCTTCATCAAATATTTAGGAGGTTTAAAGTTAGAGGAACTGATGCGCCTCCGATGTTGGAGTGCAATGAGCTGAGTGGATTTTGTACTAGTTTATTTATTTAATAGCTCTGATGTGTTGATATATTTTTGAAGAAAAATGTATTAAGCCTAAAAAGCAGTAACAATTTTACTGAAACTGATTTTATTATTTAAACACTCTAAAACTATTATTAGCCTCTACGCAGTACACAAATTTTCCTTTATTTTCCTTATTTTCTGCTGGTATTTGTTACATTATGTTGTCAAACTAACCTGACTTTACTCGACTCTAATCTCTAATCTCAAAAGAGTCTAATCGACTAGTTTCAGTTTACGTTAGGTTTAAAATTATACATGTTACTAAAATTCAATCTGGGTGTCTTCAAATCACGAGTGAATATGTTTCTTCTAGGCAAGCGTGCACCAATGTAGACCGCATCATTGCTTAACATCAGACGTGATGGTGGTTAAACGCAAGCCTATTATTAATAAAAAAAATATGAACTGTCGAGACCGGCGAGAGCGCGATGCGTCACGCAAACGCGGTTGGACAACTTAAACTTAAACTTTAAACTTACAGAACACATGGAATAGGTGACTTCACTACGGCCACTTGTACGTTGCAACACTGTCTTCTTCTTCTTAAGGTACCATCTTCTACCAGAGGTCAGCTGTTAAAAGGGCCAGCGAACAGCAACAAAACCAGCGGGTTTTGTTTAAATTGGACAGATTTTTACAATTGTTGCTAGTTAACATTTTAGCGAAGTTTTGAGGAAAAAATCCACGGGAAGCGACCACCCGGAAGAAGATGTACCTCGTGACTACTAGAAATCTCTGGATCAGCTGTATCGAAAGTTTAAACAGCCCTTTTAACAGCTGACCTCCGGTAGGAGATGGTACCTTAAGAAGAAGAAGACAGTGTTGCAACGTACAAGTGGCCTACAGTGTCCTACAATTCCATTAGCCGTTAAGCCACTTGGACTCTATTAGCCGACATTTGCATGCCAGCCGTGTGAGGTCCAATTATACACCAACCTCAATTATGTTTAAGCAAACAAAGGGATGGACCTCAAGGCGGTCTCAACCGGTTTGCTCCTACCTTTTTGTTTTTTTGTTTGGTCTGAACGAAATCAGATAATCGTATACCTTGAAAAGGTAATCGTGATTTAGGAAAGTTAATATGTTTTCAAATGAATTTAAAATAGCATTATGTTTTTAAAATCTAACTGGGAAAACACTTCAATATAAAATTACTAATAAATACAACCATAATATAGATATGCAATTGTTTATAGAACATATTGTTACTTTTTGTAAAAAAAAGCCTTGTTTTGTGATGATTTGTTGAACCTAATGAAACTTAAATTTAAAAAAAACTTTGAACACGATGCATTTATATAAGTTAGTGAGGATGTGAGGAGTCGGGTATCCTGCAGATTCTAGGTGATGATGCAGCATAAGGCAAGGTTACAGTTACATCATTGTAGTAACAGGATACCTAAGTTTGAATCGAGCAGACTTTTGTAAGTTACCCACAACCCTTCACCAACTAGAAAAGGATTATGATCTTCAAACGGCTGAACAGATTTTTTTAAATAATAACTAAGAACACACTCGATCGAATCACTTTTCCAACAAAAACAGACTATATCAAAATCAGTGTATCAGGAGCTACGATGTCACAGAAATATACACAGATACTCTTATCAAACGTATACCTAACTTAAAGCTGTTTGCGTCAACAGTTAAAAACAGTGTACAAAATTAAATTTAGATAAAATATTTCATCATTAACACTGTCCATTATTAACACAGTTGATAAAAGAGAAGATATTTTTTCATTAAAAGACCACAAAAACAAAAAGAAAGAAACTGCTAATAGTGCATCAGTAATTATATCATTCTAATGCTATTAAATAAATAAACGGTGCACCGGCAATTCAGATGCCTCATTAAAAATATCACACGGGAATAAAAATAAGGCTCTAGTTTATAAATAACAGCGAACTCGGAATAAATCTTGGTTGTTGTAGGGTTGTCGAAATACAGCTGTTTTTCCTTGCTGTTAAGCCTGTTGGGACCAATTTTCAGTACGGGAACTTAAAATTATATGTGTGTGTGTCTTGCAGTTTGTTAAGAAGTGATTTATCCATTCTTTTCGAAAGCATAAAAAACATTGTGATTTGTCCATAGGCACATCCAACTTAAAAGTCATAGCGAAATAGCAGTGAGAAAACTTTGACTTTACTTTAATTCACTTTATAAAATATAATTCAGTATGTACATGTAATTTAATTTTATATGTCGTTCAGTGTGGAGGTTAAAGAGGGAGGCCTATGTTCAGCAGTGGACGTCTTTTGGCTGATGACGATGATGTACATTTCAAGATTTGATTTGTTTTACTAGTTCCCTGTCCTCATTTGCAAGTATTTCGCAAATTCCAGTGTAGGCGTTCAGTTCTCAAAAACGTTACCTACTTTTTGTTATTTTTACCAACGGCTTTTGTTTTTATTATTTTGTATCCTGGGAAAGTTTGAAAGTTAGAAGTTCAACGAAAATATTTATACTAAATCCCTTCCATGTGTTATCACACCTGACGAAGCACATAATAATTATAACCCAAATCAAAATTTAACTACCGAAAACGTACTGAAACTTACCCTGCCCAACCCTCGGTACTTGGCTACCCGCAATGAATACTCGAGTTTCCTTAACCGGGGGAAACGGGGGAAATGGCAATATGGGAATAAAATCCAGGATTTAATCTCCACAAGTCGCCGTTTAATCTTGCACCGGATATGGTGGGGGTAAATAATAAATGTATGACGTGCCGTTGAATTGCATTGTGGTAAAAACAACTCTGTTGGTTATTGGATAAGGAGGTGGTTACATACCTAAGCTTTGGCTGTTTGAAGATCGATTCCATTACGTT
Source organism: Agriopis marginaria (assembly GCA_932305915.1). Classification (NCBI taxonomy): domain Eukaryota; kingdom Metazoa; phylum Arthropoda; class Insecta; order Lepidoptera; family Geometridae; genus Agriopis; species Agriopis marginaria. Next base: position 11,569,302 of record OW029926.1, on the reverse strand, counting down.
ATACTAATTAAGAATTATAATATTATGACGCAGGGTGCTATAAGTAACAAAATCTAAGCGGACCTCTACACTATATAAAGAATCTACCGTCGCAATTTCAGCTTCGTAGGTCAAGTTGTGGATGAGTCAGTAAGTGCGTGGTGTTTCGCTTTTAAACATTATGTAGACTTTTTTTTTGAGACTTTACTTCTAATATATCTGGGTGGTTGCCGCGCGAGGTTTGAACTGTTTCAGTTTGAAACTCTTGGTGGCACTGAGCTTATGGGCAAGCACTCATATGACACTTGCCATCAGACGAGCAACTTGCTCTTTTTGTCACTTAATTGTATGAAAGAGGCGCAAAAGTAGCTCTGTGGCGAGCTATCGGTGAGTAGTGATATCACGTATCCTGAGCTTTAACTGGCCGAGCTGGGTTTGAAATCGTAGGAGCTAAGAATCTAACTCAGCTCCTGGAAAACAAAATACTTACAAAAATATGTAAGTATATTGTGTGGTGTAAAATTTTGGTGGACCTACCACGATACAATTAATTCTCTGCAATCGAATTTCAACCCGAACATACGTGCATGTGCATGCACGTTAGAAGAATTAAAGTTATGCGCAAATGAATTACGTGTAAGCATCTTACCAATCACGCGTATCTGATGAACAATTCACAAACATCCATCCATAACACCATAACCAAACAATTTATCCCTATCATCAAACACATTAATAAAACAAAAGACTACAGGTAAACAGATACGTCAAATACAATCGACTTCGGTAGATGTGCGTAGAGTGCCCATCAGTTTTTCGTTTATGGGAAAACAATGCAATACAACACAATAACACTTTATTGACCCCACAAAATACATTACAAGAAGAATACGTTAGGAACATGTACAAAAAGCGGTATTAACTCTAAAAAGTGATATCATTCCTGACAACTTTCATAAAAAGCAAATCAAATATTAAAATTCTTTGTTTATCTAACTTTAGATGAGTGAATGAAGATTATTTATAAAAAGTACGGTGGTAATATAAAACCAGTTACCTGACAAATTGACTTTTTTATAATACTTATTTATATTATATTTTTATAATATTGATTATTGAAACTGAAACTCAAGTTTCAAAAATCAAGGACATGAAATACCTACTTTGATTACATTTTATTGTGCAAATCACTAGACTGTGGAATACGCTGCCTGAATGGGTTTTACCGATTTTAATTACAATCTGGAAAGCTTGTTCTATCGTAGATTACATTATTACTTAAGATCAAACGAGATGGCTTCAAAAATCCAGTCTGTTAAGCCGTTAAAAAACTGGAAAATCACATAAAAGTGCGAAAGTGTGTTTGAGTTAAATGAAATGGATGGAAGTAGCTTATACTTTACTTTTTATGAAAAGTTCTGGTACAAACAAAAGGCATACGATAGTTAGGCGCTATCTCTTAGTATTTTTTTTGTCCTTACTTCAACAAGCTCGATGGTTGCCACATACAAATCGACTTTGGTAGTCACTCCGCCCACGGTAGTAGAGACAATACTCTATTACATTCACCACCTACTGTTTATTAACTACGTGGTTAAAACGAACAGAAGTTTTATGAATGGATGCCCATTCATCACTTCATTCCAAATGCATTAGCGAGGCGCTCGTTGCATTTAAAAAACTACATTAATTTGTATTGCTTAATTTAAAAGTTAATTTTATATTTTGTGTGTGCGTTGGGCAATACTAAGCGAGTAGAGGCGCCGGAATTATCGAACAACGTCGATACTTCTGGCAGCTGGTAGTGGCTGGTAGCAAACAGCTGGAGACCGGGCTGTATGGAGTGAAGTTAGGCATTTGTCTAGCATTGTGTTAATATATTATGCTGATTATAATGATAATATTGAATTCTGTAGTACCTGACATTACTTCTGCATGTTTGTCACCTACTTTGCGTTTTTGCCCTTCAAACAATCGTAACCGCAAACGTTACGACCTTTACTTGGGTTTCCATCAAATTGTAATTGAAGTTGACGACAGTAAATGCGTCATTTCTTTATCTCACAGATCTCAAACTTTTATCTGTTGAAAAAAAAAAAAACATATTATTTCAAATGACTGAATTTAGGGTCGGCCTTACATGTTCCGTGTCTATTTTTATTGCTTGCTCTAATGGATTTCTGTAATATGATCCTTGATTTTGGTGTACCTTTTTTAGTATGCTCTAAAAGCTGTTTCACATTAAACTTATCGACTGGAGATAAATCTTTGCCCGCCCCAGTTGTTGTTTTTGTGTCTAATTGTTATTGTATTAGTGTTGTTAACTAAAACAATGTACTAGTCATCTATTCCTTTCAATGTTTTTTTTTTAAACAGATTTTTTACAAAAAAAAATCTATAAAATTCGCAGAAAATTCAATAAACAGAATTCATTCATCAGATTTGATGGGAGGTGGAAATTATTATCATCATTATCATAAGCTCTGAGTAAACCACTCTTTTTGTTTATGCCATTCTCCCCGGTCTCTTACCAGTAGCATCCGCGTTGGCAACAGTTCTTTTGAAGTCTCTGGAGGTCAGCCCAGATTCCACCGATCTAGCCTCAGTCAGTGGTTACTGCTGTACACCGCCTTCCATCATTACGTCTCACCATGTGTCCTGCCCACCTTTCACATCTCAAATGTTTATCAAATCTGTGATAGGATATGACAAACAAATATTATCTTTTATCAGCACCGTGAGAAAACTGTTAAACTGACAAATTAGACGATGTTGATGATGATCAGAAGGCGGTAACTTTATAATATAGCAGTATGAATGAAGTTTATCATGAAATTAATATTCATGATCAAGTTTGGAAAACTTAAATCAAACGGAAACACTCATAAAAATATAAGTAAATTACGTATGTTTTACGTTACTTAACGTTGTAAATACAAGATATATTTTGTGGCTGTTTAAATCGCCATGAAGAAACTAATACAAGTGATAAAGATAAGATAAAAGAGATAAGGTGACAATAAGGTGAATATGTAAATACGATGCTGAAGCGATTTCACAAACCTCAAAAAGAATGTATTCAATTTCTTTGTGCCTTTTACGGAAACAGCGTATCGTTCTTAACGCGTTGTATTCTCTCACCTTCAATTTAAAGGCTTATTCTGGATCATAGAACTGATTCTTGATAAAATAATACTGTTTAAGAATAATGATTACAAAATTAGTCACATACGCAATTGCGGTTAAAAGAATTTTCCAGCTATTTTGATTTAAAAGCCAAGCTTTTAAACTGATTTTGATTAAATTTCTAAGGAACTATTCTGAAAGAATATTCCTAAAAAAAAACAATTCGTTTAATAAACGACAGAGATCTGAAGAAGCAAACATTTTAAAAAATACAACCGAATTGGGAACCTCTCCTTTTTTGAAGTCGGTTAAAAATAGGAATAAACAGTATAATTTGTTTAACAAAAGGTTTGTATTAGTGTAAAGTTACTGCGTTGTTGGTAGATTTCGAATAATAATTTTATTAACTGGCTTAACTTTCAAGTTTCTTATTCAGAATTTAATTGAAAAGCTCAAAATTCTTCGGTTCTTACAAATTATTACTAAATTCCAGTAAATCTTAGCATCGATGGTAATGTTTTTCATTGTATTCCAAGATTCAGAGGTTCCAACAAACCGTACTCAATACGTTATTTTTGATGCAATTCAATATGTGAGCAGCATAATTCATGTAACCTTTTATAACTGTCATTCCAAGAAGAACAGATGCTTTAAAAACAAATCAAATCTTGTGTTTTTGTTGCAGAAGTGAGACACACAGAAAACAATGCGTTTTTACATATAACATACACACATGTGTATGTGTTATCTATACTTATCTATACTAATAATATAAAGAGGAAAGATTTGATTGTTTGTTTGTTTGCATTGAATAGGCTCCAAAACTAATGAACCGATTTGAAAAATAATTTCACTATTGGGAAGCTACACTATCCCCAGGTAAAATAGGCTGTATTATATTTTCTAAAAAAATAGGAATCCTTACTAAAATCCAATAATGTAACCAAAGGTGTAAAAAAATAACCCATGCGAAGCCGGAGCGCTAGTATGTAATAAAAGCATTTTTACGCAGTAAGATTCATAGTTTTTTTTTTCATAATATTCTTCTAAACGAACCCTTTCATTTGATACACATATCATGCGTACATGCAAATAATTGGCCCCCAATCTTTTAGAGTCCACCATATTGGATTTAGAACGATGTCATTTACCTAACCATGCATTGTTATCCAAATTAAACGTATATGCCAAAATTTCAGCTTAATTGGTTGTAGATAACTGTTTTAAAATTCAGTTGCAAGATTTGACCCAAACTAACAAAGCAACTTAAATAAAAGCTTTTCAAAACATTTTAAAGATAAACCAAAACCTAACAAAAACTTTAATAAAACTTCGCGACTTAGTTTCGATTGCGATAAATATAACAACTCCATGAATTTGAGACGCTGTAAAATGATTCCCAGAATAAGCCCACTATCTACTAAGAGGCGATATCTTAAGAATCAACACGACTCCGCCCACAAGTAACAACCGGACAAGAACTCGTGATGGGCTCTAAATAACCCGTGTCGACTTTTATAGTGGTCCATCTGACATTGAATGTTGAAACCAACACAAGAGAGGACATGTCAAGTCGCTCAATAGATGTGATTACGTGACAATGATGTGAAATACTTTCTGATGATTTTGAGCTCGTGACGGGTCAACAGTCTGAGAATACGGTGGTTATATTTGGTCAACCTTCATGTCTAGTTAGTACTTAGTTTAATTTGTGACGAAAGATTTGAATCATGCATTCACATTCTAGACTAGCTGCGCCCCGCGGTTTCACTTGCGTGACCAAAAAGATTTTCTAAATGAACTTTATTTTTCGGGGATAAAAGTTCTACGTCACCCCCCAACTATCTGCACAAAATCACAAATAACTAGATTTATCATCGTCTTTACAAATAATAACATCATAAATACTGTTGAAGAATATAAAGAGAGAAATAAAAAAACAGGTAAAGAACATCAAGCAGTTAAAATTTCAAATCGATCCTAATTCGCTTCGAGTTCTTTCCAACTGTTTGTACCACAAACTGCTTCAACTTAGCACATTTCGACGACAATGGTGTCAAACTTTCCCCAGCAAGTAGGTCAGCCTGTTTTATCCAAACGCCTTCCTGTAGCTCGCGTGCCATAGCAAAATCGCCATAGATCTTCCCCTAACAACCGGCGTGGTACGTGGTACGAAGCCTGTCCCCTTAACTTTTGTTTTGTAGATTTGGTAGGCACAGTTTTTAGGAAATATGTAACAGCGTAGTAAGTAGAGCAAAAGCTTTGTCGACTTTCCCTATCTCCATTTTATTGTTCACAAATGTCAAAAAAACTCAGTCAACATAGTGTAACGAATTTCCACTGAATTTATTCTTGTTGCACAAATATTTAAGTTGAACAGATACCTACTTAGCTCATTTAATAAAAACAGTATTTTTGAAAAAGGCATTTATTCAATAAAAATTACAAGTAAACTAAAAACTATCTTTATCTAAATTTAAATTTATAACTAAAACTAAAATTAATCTAAAACTAAAACTAATCTAACAATCTGCTACCGGTGGGCAGCGTTTCCAAAATGCTGGCAGCATTGCCACGTTGTATGGCAATGCTTTCTTTGGGCAAAATATAGGCCAGCATTTTGGTTTTGCAAAATATTTAAAGACACTTTAATGCTATTTTACTTTCAGATATTAGATATTTTTCTAAAATCTAACCAGATCTTTTGAACCATTATCTTAGACACAAGTGATGAACATACGTCTGAAACTAATATTAATTGAAAGAAAAAAACAACAACTAGGTATTAAATTTGTGAGTCGCACAGTGGGAAATGGAGAGAGCTATGCTCAGAGTTTCTTTGCTCGATAGAATCCGGAACAGATTACCGTACCGTACCGGGATTACCTCAGAACTAGAGTCACCGACATAGCTATTAAAATTAGCAAGTTGAAGTGGTAATGGGCACTTTGGCAGGTTACACCACATCGCACGAAAACTGATTACCGATGGGGAAGAAAGGTTCATAGGTGGAGACCACGAACCGGAAAGCGCAGCGTAGGTAAGCCTTCCACTAGATGAAACGATGAAATTAGTCTTCATCTCATAGTGATATTAGTCACTATCCTAAAGTTTCCATGCCGATACTGTCAAAATCCGTTACGATATTTGTGAAATGTATCTGTGATAACAGTGGATATCAAATTTAAATGCGACCTTGACAGCTAAAAGATAAACACAAGTTGAATTGTTACTTTGTACCGGCTTGTTATCTACAGGTGCATCAAAACTCCCAAAAAAGATAACTGTCAACAATTATTTAATCACGGCTCGTTAAATAATATTATTTGATGACTAATGATTGACGAAATAATGATGTCTTCCTTCCAAACGTTTGATGTTTGTCCAGCCGAGCGTCAAATTATAGGATGTTGAAAAAATAAATTGTTCGTTATTTTAGACCTAATGAGGTTTTTGTCGTTTTTTCGGTCTTTCAAAAGAAGTGCGTGGTAAAAAATCTATTATCTTTTACTTCGACCAAAATAAAATGAATAGACGGGCCCAAAAGAAGCGCATTTTTTGCAAATTACAAAATGAGCGCCGGCGCTCACTTCGTTTCAGTCGGTTTCTAGCCGTAGGAAGTGCAATACGCGACTATTGTTACATGATAACGAAACATCTGTCAAAATTATGCCTTCGTGTGCTTTCCCGAAGTGTAAATATACACAACAAAAAACCGCTATCTTTTTTTCGGAAAAATGTACTGTACATGGTTATAATTAGGTGTAGAAGTATATGTCCGACAGTTTTGACTCATTTTTACTAAGCAAGTTCAATGGTTATGGCCCGTCCATTCATTTTATTTTGGTCGAAGATCTTCTAGTAAATGACTAACAGTGAGTAAACTATATTTCTGATATTATTAATCTAACCTGAGCATACCTAACATATATATAAGATCATTGACCTCAAGGACCAAATTCAGCACCAAATTTTCACACAAACCCACCAAAAAATAAAACTTGTGGTAATTATTTGCCAACACAGGAAAGTGTTCAGTTTTTTTTACTCAATCACACAAATTTTATTAGTTATCAAAATTATCTATACTAATATTATAAAGAGGAAAGATTTTATTGTTTGTTTGTTTGTTTGCATTGAATAGGCTCCGAAACTACTGAACAGATTTGGAAAATTCTTTCACTGTTGGGAAGCTACACTATCCCCGGGTAACATAGGCTATATTATATTTTCCAAAAAATAGGGATACTTACTAAAAGTCCAATAATGTAACCCAAGGTGTAAAAAAATAAGATTAACAATTTTAAATTTGCGTGTTTGACAGTTCTAAGACAAGACAACGTCTGTCAGGTCAGCTAGTAGATGTATAAAAAAATAATGTCAATTTAGCCAGAGCACAGCCAGAGTTATAATACTTTCTATCCATGGAATTTTATTGTATCTAGAATCGCAAGCTTAGATATAACTTAGCTTATTTATAACTAAGCTTGCATATACTTATTTATACTAACCTAGTCTGAACTTCAAATGAAAACTTGTAAAAAGTAAACATTAAGTCAACAAATTGAAAAAAAAAAACAGACACATCAACATGTCAGAATAAGCACGCACTAATTATTTCATATCTACAAACGCACGCGCATCGTTAGCAAAATGGCGGCAGTAGGTGTGGTGATCGTAGCGCCGGCCGCTGATTGGTCGACCGTTTAATTTATCGCCGATTAATCTGATACCGCTACTGAATGCCGGTCAATGAACTTTTAGTCACTGTTTGTTGTTGTGTTATTTAATATGGTTGGAGTAGGTTTTGTTTTTTGTGAACGATGGTGGCCGGGTGGTAACATATGCGCTTTACAATCTGACGGCACCCGTTTCGATTCTCGGCCCTGTACCGATAACTTATTAAGTACTTACTTAAATAAATTATGCGCAGTTTCGATGCCATAGCTCAACAACGATGAAGGAAAACATTTTAAGAAATCGGTGTGTCCAAGAACCTATTAAGTTCAAAAGCATACGACATTCACCAACAATATGAACTGGGCCAATATGGTGAATTAGGACCCATCCTCTCTCTCTGAGAGATTGAAAGAAGGCCTGTGTCCCAGCAGTGGGAACATGATAGGCTGATAATGATGATGATGAATTTTTGTTTTGTATCTGGCTGTGATTGGTGTTATTTGCATCCAAAAGTGTTATCCGCCCTTATAATCATGCTTTCAAAGCCCGTACATTTTTCAGGATAAAAATAGCCTAAGTATAGTCTAAGTGGAGTGGAGTGGAGTGTGGAGGTTAAAGAGGGAGGCTTATGTTCAGCAGTGGACGTCTTCTGGCTGATGATGATGATGATGAAGTAGTCTAAGTACCTATATCTAATTTCTGGCCCTCTAACTATCTCTAAATCACGTCTATCCGATTTTCAGTTGCTGTGTAAAAGAGGATTGATTGATTGATTTTAAAAGTTCTTTATTTGACATAAAACAATTACATAAAAACGTACAAACTAGACACAGTCCAAGAAATTGTATACACCAATATTGTATAAATTACTTTATCAGGCTAGCAACACCTCTGTTAGTCTTTTAAAAACCTAGGTTTAATTATAAAAACATTTAAAACCATGAAGTAAAATACATCACAGATAAAATACGTTAAATCACTTACGGGTAATGAACCTATCGCACCAGGCTCATTTTTGAGCAGAAAAGCATAAATGCAGTATAATATTTAAGTAAAGGTATTTAATTTACAAGCAAAGTTCACAGCAAGCACGTCACTTTAATAACTGGTTGTATATAATTATGAGCAAGCTGCTATTCTATATTCAGTTTTTAAACCAGAACTATTGTGAACGGCATTCGCAGGATACCAATAAAAATTCTTGTAAAAGAGGAACATACAAACAAATACACTTTCACAATTAGGTATACTTACAGGGTTACGCGAAAAGTGTGTACTAAGCCAAAAGAGTTCTATAGTACCCATTATTATGAACAACTTTTACTACGAGACCAACTCTGAAATTGCGAAAAAAATATCAGCTGTTCCATACCTACATTTTGTCGAGTGTGAATGACTATTATAAACCCCTTCGGTTTAATACACCCTTTCCACGTAACTCAGTATAGACGATGTACGAAGATTCGTCGATTTTCATATGCAACTTATAGGGATGAGACGAGCAAGCCGCGCGCCCTGAGGGTAAACATCAGCGCTTGCCCATAACAGTACAGTGCCACCCAGAATTGAGATTGATTTGAAAGCTAACCAATTTTTATATTTATCAAAGAAGTGGTTACGTGCGCCATAAAAAGGGACCTAAAAAACTTTTTATGTCATAAATTGCGTCACTGCGAAATCACGAGGAAAACCACAGTAGTAAGATACCTATAAAACTTTTTATATATTTTACATTTGAAAATAGCATTTAAAAGGCCGCGTGCTTTAGGGCAAGTAAATTTTCAGCAGAGTAAAAGACGTTAAAGTAACTAAACTTACCTGACTTGATGTTATGTAGCGTTTATAAACTCGCAAGTTTACCGAAGAAAAGTTGCAGCAAAATAACTTCAGCAATGTGAGGAAATGCAAACTTTCGTCCCAGTTAAATCGTTGACGTTTGCACGAAAGCAACGATGCAATTATGCTTTTTAAATAAAGCAGGTGACTTACGTAGCTAGGGAAGGCTTCGGATGATCAGCAAAGTAACTATCGCTATATTTTTTTTTAAAGTTGATTTCAAATAAATTTTATCCTTTAAATCATAGCCTTTGAATGCCATAAAAATAGCAAGTTCGATGGAAGAGCGATAACAGCCGGACGGTAGCATGTGCGGCTTACAATCTGACGGCACCTATTTCGATCCTTGGTCCTGCACTAATGACTTATGTGTGTTTGTTCTATATCTGGTTGTTAATATCTATTTAAGTATGTATTTAAAACTATATATGTATGTTTATCAGTCTCTGGCAGCCATATCACAAGCTTTGCTTAGTTTGGGGTCAGATGACCGTGTGTGCAAAAAATGTCCCGAATATTTATTATTTTTATTTTATTTATTATTTAGTACTTAGATTGGATAAATTATGTGCAGTTTCGATGCCATCGCTCAATAACAGTGAAGAAAACATATTGAGGAAACCGGTATGTCAAAGAAGCTCAAAGGTTCAAAGACATGTGACATTCACCAACATGCACTGGGTCAGTATGGTGGATTAGGGCCCATACTCTCCCTCTGAGTAGGCTTGTATCCCAGCAGTGGGAACATAATAGGTTTATAGCAGTGGGAAAATAATAGAATGATGATAATAATGACATAGTATGGGGATGAAGGTTTTTACCATCCACGTGCAGTTTCACCTGGTATCCTACAGAAACCATAACTATTTCCGGGATAAAAAAATCAAAGAAGGATAGAATAGAATAGAATATCATTTATTATCATAAAGTCACATTCATAATAATTTTTATAAAAAAAATATATACTACAAATGCTCCTATTAAGGACTCGTCAATTTAGTGCACAATTTTTTTTTTTTATTGTAAGTAAGTAAGAACCATTGAGTCTCGCTCAGCATACGAAATTTTTTTACTGATTATTTTTGGATAAAAAAGCACATGTATTAATCCAGGGCATAAACTGCCTTAATACAAAATTTCATTTAAATTATCTAGGTACGTCTTATATATAACTTTTATACAAATAACTCGTTACGTACCTATATTATGAGTGGGATAACACAATCAAACACACACACATACACAAATACATTTTAGCATGGCATATAATTATCATGGGGTAAATGTCATTGCAACTTTGGTTAACAGTTGTAAGTCCATATTTGAACCATATCCGTAATTGAACCTTTCATAATTTACTTGTTACGAAACTTAATTATACCTCATTTTAGCATTGTTTATATTACGACTTTAAAATAAAATGCGCCGTCGTTAAAATTATTAAATTTAATTTTTATTTTAACGTTAGAGCAAATTGCAAATAATCACGATGAAAAACATAGCACTGTTTTTCATCATCATTATTATTTGCAGTTTGCATTCAAAATAACATGCTACTTTTTTGATTGATAAATATGTTTGCGTTTGTCCGCCACCTCGCCTGATTTTAAGCGACCTACTTAAGACCTATCGTAAATCTTTTGCTGGAAAATGTTGTTGCTAATGAAGTAAATTTATTTTTCAAACCGATTTAACACATCTTAGCATAGCTTTGATCTCAAGCTTCATAATTGACCGAGCGACGCAGAGGTCTTAGAGTTTTGTAACAAGTCGGCGTGTGTATGTATATTTATATTATTTGTTCGACTATTCACATGTTGTTCATCCAATCTTCAATCAACTCACATTAGAAGCTACATTTTGAGAGGCGGCAACACCGACTTTTACACTTTTACTTTGGTTTTTGTTGTGTTTTTACACTTTCGGATAGCACACGAAGCCATAATTTTGTCAGATGTTTCGTTAGCATGCAACAATAATCTTGTGTCACTCTTCCTACGCCTAGAAACCGACTGAAACCGAATGAGCGCCGGCGCTCATTTAGTTTGGTTTTGTGATCTTCAAAATGCGCTTCTTCTGGGCCTGTCACTTTGTTTGGTCGAAGGGTCTACCAAAAATAGAAGGTCTACGAGTTACAAAAGTTTGGGAATCTCTGTTATACAAACACGTTTCATAATTCTCCTTCTCGCAACTCCTTTGAAAATTCTTGGCAAGTAAATAAAGTTTAATTACACGATAGAGTAAGTTTACAGAGGTTGACTGTTCATGGGAATAATTATGTAATTCCATGAATATTGTTGCGGTAATGGAATCCACATTATGAACATGCAATATTCTACAAACAGAATTCTCCCTATTACATGGTATCTCTGCAAACAAGGTAAGACCTATTGTCATAAATCAGCTCTATGACTAGCCTAGAGAGTATAGTTTACCATGATGCCGTACGGAGACTAGAAAGCAGTTCACCGACACATAGTCCAATGAGAGTTGACTCCTTTCTAGCTTAGTAAGTACTAGACCAGAGTCAACTTATTTTGGACCTAAAAAGTTGGCTGCTTTTAAGACAGAGGCCAACATATATATGGATTCATGTCGGTTGACTGTTGACTGCTTATTAGCTTGCGCACGGCAGTGTACCACTATTATATTTTAATTTGTGACTACTTGTGCTACGAACCACTTCCACTGCTACTTGCACTAAGTAAAACGTTGCAGACGATGCATAGTAGGTACTTGCATCTTATACTTGCTACTTGTACTACGTATAGTCTGCAACGGGCTTATGAGGTGAGTGTTAAACAACAATCATACTAATATTATAAATGCGAAAAGTTTGTTGGTTTGTTTGTTTCTCTTTCACGCAACAACAGAGCAACTGTTCAACCTGATTTTGTGCATGGCTATAGTTCAAGGCCCGGAGTACTTTTCATCATCATCATCATCGCAATTTTTATCACTACGCGGGTGAAACCGCGGGGCGCAGCTAGTTGTTATAATGACAAGCTGACTTCAATATTAGTATAAGAATTTTTTAACTTAAAAAAATAAATAAAAAAAATTATAAAAATTAAAAATAACATTACTACCCAAGTGATAAATTGGAAGTTTGGGTTTTGTTTGTCCAGTAGTGTAGTGGGCTAGTAAAAGTGACGATTAAGTTATCTTAGTGTGACGTAATTATTAACTTCTTAAATAATATACTTAAATTACTCCTCAGAAGTAAGTAAGCGCATACTTGTATTTTAATTAACGTTCTGTCAAACTTAAATCCATACAACTGAGCTGCACTGACTAGGCAATTACGGCCAGTTTTCAAGTTAACAGTGACGTCTTAAGGAGGCAAAGTGGGCTTGTTAACTTTCGAAAAACAAGCTTGGAACCCTTGGGGCGGAATTGATAATTTACTCATTCGAAGGGCTATCATTAGCCCCGTTGGGTATACAATGATTGTCGGTTACATACATACAGTTATGGGTAGAGAGCTGGTGGTGAGTTTGACAAAGATGCTTGTAAGTAGTTGATTTTTTTTAGAATTGTTAGTGGTGTAGATAAGATTCACAGCTTGGGTTTGACCGCCAACTCGCCTTATGTTATAGTAAATTTAAAAAAATCACGATGGCTGGATTAAAAGCCGCACAATGATTCGGCTAAACGCCCCCGTTGCTCGGTCTCCAGCATTTTTTTTTTATTCATTCAAGAATTCACAAAAAAATTACTTTACTAGAAATTGTAAATCCTAAACGTGGAACACTTTAATACTTATAATATTTACAGTTCTACTAACAATAAGTAACAGATTGCTCTTTTTTTTATTTCTTTACTTTTTAACAGTAAAACTAGTGATCGTTTGGTTTAGTAGTTCTTACAGATTTAGTAGTTTGGAGAGAGCTCTTCGCAATATTTCAGCAAAGTTATAAAATGTACTTAGTTATCTAAATGCTACTGTATCTGATTTTCAAAGAAGGGTAATCAAGTAGAATTATGATAGATCCTGCAAAAGTACATAAATCAGCCAAATTTTAATTCTTGCTTATACTCCAAACATTTGAAACACTTTAGTTAAACCTCTACCAGCTCTTAGTCCATTCAGCGTCTAGACAAGAGCCGGCGTCTTAGTAGAAGAACAAACAACGTCTCGGGTCGTTAACAGCGAATTACTGACAAGCCGGTTATTATGACGTAGCATTTGGGCTTTGGAATGGGATCACTTGATGCTCTTTTGCAGGTAGAAAATCAAGGTTACGTTAATTGTAACTTTGGTTTAGTGAATTAGTCTAGTTGAGGTTAATCACAAGCGGCATTAAAAAAATTACCCCCGTGTTTGACGTGGCTCGACCAGATTTCCGAAGTTAAGCAACGAATGGTTCGGTTGGTATTTAGATGGGTGATCGACCTAATACTTATGCGATACTGACGTCTGATCTAGGGTTGCCAGATTAGTTGCGAGAAATTCCGGGCCACAAAAAAAAGTTATTAGCTTAAAAATTTTTGGAATACACGAAATATATATATTTTATTGCACTAGAACCGAGGGAGATAAATAAACAGCCGACACACAACAAAGTCACAAAATAAATAGCAGTACACGGTGTGGGTTGACCAGCGCGGCACCTCTAAGAAATTTAAAATAGTGCAAGTAAAATTTTTGGTGTGAGTTTTAATATCCGGTAAATTTTTGCCAATTCTGGGACCCGGGACATATGCTTGCATTCCGGGACAATCCAGATGACTTCCTGCCATCTGGTAACCCTAGTTTGAGCGCTATCGTGAATACTACTTCAATTGTAGGTCCCAGTAGTGGTTTAAAAACAGCAGTAGTTTAGTAAAGCCCATTCGGGCAGCTTAGATTCGCACAAAATATTTTTTTTTTGCAAATCTTCTCCATAGATTGTTTTTTTTTCATGTCACATGCAGATGTAAAAATGACAATACAATTTTTTCACTTTACTTTACGCAATGACAATAAAGCACCCCAAAAGAGCAACATCCATTGTTGCAATTCACAATAATCGATTGTTGCTATTGAAGATGACCACAAAATATTTTTGATCGATTTCCGTTCTTTTGTCACTTTTAATTTCTGTTCCGGTCTATATAAATCTTAACGTTTACCTTATGTCAACATTGTTAGAGTAGAATTTAGAGTTAACTTTATTTTTGAAGTTTTCACATTTGTTGCAATCGATACTGGTTTCCTGTAAATCGATACTATCGATCGACCCACGTGTAGGATTAGTAAGAGTAGGCGGTTCTATATTTGTGAGGTGCTTACACTAGTAACAATTTGTATGGCTGAGCTTTAAACGCTGTCTACTTCTTCGATTTGAAGCCAAATTGCAATTTATAATGCACAAATTGCTTTCATCATCATCAGCCAGAAGACGTCCACTACTGAACGACAGCCTGCCTTACTTGCCAAATTGCTTTACTGTATGTTTAATCGCAAAACATTTTGGGTATATCTTTATCTTTACTTCTTTACTCATATTATAAAGAGGAAAGATTTGATTGTTTGTTTGTTTGTTTGCATTGAATAGGCTCCGAAACTACTGAACCGATTTAGAAAATTCTTTCATTGTTGGGAAGCTACACTATCCCCAGGTGACATAGGTTATATTATATTTTCAAAAAAATTAGGGATCCTTACTAAAACTTCAATAATGTAACCCAAGGTATAAAAAAATAAGACTTACACCCGTGCGAAGCCAGGATGCGTTCCTAGTAATTGTATAAAGAAACTTACAATTATGTTTATGACGAATTTAAGAATTATCATCCTCATCAACATTGTCAGTCTATCAAGTTCCCACTGATTACAAGCCTTCTTTTAGAGAGAAAGAGAGGATGGCCCAAAGCTTTTTTCCATCGCCATTTTTGAATGATGGACATGATGGTATCGAAGCTTCACATAATTTATTTAGGTCCTAAATTCAGTTATTGGTGCTGGGCAAAGGTTCTAATCGGGTGTTGTCAGATTGTAAAGCGTACATGCTACCGCTTGGCTACCGTTGCTAATTACCTTTGCTCCACCGTTGCTACTTTTTTTATAAATTCTATATAACAGTTGGAAATGGTAAGTTCCAATATTGATTTTCATTACATTGAATTCAGTAAATACATAATTTAGATTGTCACCCAAGAACAAATCATCTGGTTTGACTAGTCTGGTCATGTAGTCTGACTTCTGTATATTTTTATCATAGCAAAATGTTTCAATATTGCTATTCAACTCAATTCAAAAATAATAATATGTAACCAAATTTGTTTTTTAATGTTTGACCGACTAGGCGCTTGACTACAGCACGACACAACATTTCTATGACACAACGCCCATTCATAGAAGATCGCCTCAGTGGAAACGGAAGTCAACATTATTGTGATCTGGTAACATACAGTTAACTACCCTTTGTTCCTTTGTAGGAAGCATCTTTGGACTCATCTGATATATTGCTGTAGGCTAGATATAACCTTTTAAAAGCTTGCCGCGTTTTGTAAGAAGCATTATGTTGCTAAACAAATATACATACATAAGAAACTACTATTGTGTGAGTTCAAAGCGAAATATATGTTTGTTTAGGTGTAGTTTTATGCCTATCGGCAAAATGTAAGTTTTTTGGCTCGATTACCAAAAAAAAAGTGGGTATTTATATACGTAATAGACAAAAGTAGAGGAATAATTTAGTATAAGTTTATGGTTGGTGGTTTATCTGTAATCAATATTACAAATAAATAAACACAGCTAACTTTACAGTTATGATTAAATTTTCAATTTAAGCATATATTTTGCGTTTCTACTGAACCAAAATACGAACAGCATTGAAAAATACGTCCATTTTCTGAGAAAGTCATAAATGTAAAAGTTTATGGCTGAGCAACTATTATCTGTAAACAATTTGTTAGATATATAACCACACTTAATAATTAAATCTGAAATAACGCATGCATTTTGCGTTCTCAATTAACCAAAGTACAAATAGCATCGAAAAATCAACTCTACTAGCGGTACATCTAAAATTCAACTATCCGTCCATTTTCTGTCAAACTGACGCCAACCCTGACGCTTCCAATTTGACACACCTAGGTATCACTGCCATCTACAACATTAACAATAACCTGTGCTTCTCTAATGTAGGTCCTAGAGCTTTAGGTTAAAGTGGTTTGCAAGTGAACGATAATTTTGGTTGCGAATGGCATATACGGGCGCTCATTCACGAGATTCGTCCAGAGATTGTAGTCCATCAATCAAGCCGAATGTCAAAACTAATACGGAATCGGGTCCCGTGAGACGTTCCGATTCGAAATTATGCGTTTCGGTGCATCACTCGTCATCCGATTAAAATTGGCAGCCTATAGGGGATCGGAACGAAATGTCATGATACTAAAAATGGTTAAGCGGGGATAGGATAGGATCTGATACATGATAAGTGATTCAATTGTTTACTTATTGGATGATTGATGTTGATACAAAAGGTTTAAGCAATGTTAACTACCATCGTATTTATATCAGTCTATTGCTGTGGTGATTCAATAATATGTACTATACCTATTTATTAGTTCATGAGGTGCATTTATTAGAATGTGTAGATGCAAAATTATTTGATCGACACAACAAAAACACCTTATCTAAATAATAAAGAAAGCGTTAGTGTTGAATGTAAACTACCCAACTTAGCATACGTTCTGAACATCTCATTGTGAAGGTAACAGGAAAGCTGAAAACGAGGGAGACTCAGGATCGGAGGAGTCTACGATAAATGACGCTGCACCAAAAAGGAGAGCTATAATCAACAAAAGTTAGTGGCAATGGTTGAAAATAAATAGTATATACAGTTTCTTTTCTCAAATGAATTGTTTCCAGTTAAACTTGTATTATTGGAAAGTTGCTACTTATACTATGACAATTAAATTATCATTGAAGTGCAAAATTGAAAATATTCTGAATGTTCAGGTTTCTATGACACATATTTCCATAATTCAACATGTTAACAGAAAAATACCACAAACATTGTGACACATAGCTTTCCGTATGCATTTACACGGTCCTAATATTTTTAGCATGTTCTACGATTTCATACGAAACGCTTTAAAATGCAATTCTCTATTGGCATTTTGACTGCCTAAGAAATTTAAAAGCTTTTAGATGGTGACTTTTTAAACGTGAAATCAGGCCTTGGATAAGTACTAGTTTATTTTAAAATAAGTTTTTAAAATAACATAAAAAAACTTTATCAATTTAAATTAATATTGTTTTTTTTTTACAACGGAAGAACTAAACAAGGCCTGAATTACTATTATTAAATTTATTCTGTGGATAGGCTAGGTTTTCTGTCTGATAAAAAACCACAATATGTGGGAGGGAATACGTGTGCGTAAGTATTCCTACCTATTGCTTCTCGACAACGTAACAACCTAAAAATAGATTTTTATAGATAACATCCTTGAGTAAAACAATTTTTCTATGATAGTTGGCAAAACTGCAAGTCAAATCAAATACTAAATTCAAATTCAAATTATTTATTTGTGAATACATGGAATGGACAAATTATTTATTTGTCCATGTCATATTTGTCATTTGTCGTAGTGAACAATAATAATGAATTCTAATTGACATGAATTTGAACAAGGTATGATATTAGAACAGTTAGATTAGACAATGGGTAAGAGTTTTTATAAAATTATACATCATACAAACTATACGTCATATCCTAACTCCTGGCTTTGTTCCTAACAAAACCTATAATAGAAAAGGTCAACAGACCTTTAATGTTTTGGCTCCATGATCATTTAAACACAACATGATCTAGCTATTTCTGTCAACAGAACCGATTATGAATTAATGTTTGCATTACCTGTATCATAATATTATTGCGACACCGCTGACGATGCTATTGTCCTGATTGTAAAGTATTGTTAGCTTTCATAATATTGTACGAATATTCATTGAAAAGGTAGACCACTGGTCTGATGGATTTATGACGTAGTCAGGGTCCAACGCAAGAGGTGAACAAGGTCGATACAAGACAGGAAATAATGGTATGATAAAATGGAATGTTATACAGATATGTACATGCGTTGATCGCGCTATATATCTATACTAATCTATACTATATATATCTATGCTAATATTATAAAGAGG
The DNA here is from genome assembly GCA_932305915.1 of Agriopis marginaria. Lineage (NCBI taxonomy): Eukaryota > Metazoa > Arthropoda > Insecta > Lepidoptera > Geometridae > Agriopis > Agriopis marginaria. The sequence continues at coordinate 11,550,542 of OW029926.1, read as the reverse complement.
AAAGATTTGATTGTTTGTTTGTTTGCATTGAATAGGCACCGAAACTACAGAACCAATTTGAAAAAATATTTCACTGTTGGGATGCTGCACTATCCCCGGTTGACATAGGCTATATATCCCGGCTTCGCCCGTGCGAAGCAGGGGCGGCCTACTAGTATATAATATAATAATATTATAAAGAGGAAAGATTTGATTGTTTGTTTGTTTGTTTGTTTGCATTGAATAGGCTCCGAAACTACTGAACCGACTTGAAAAATTATTTCACTGACGGGAAGCTACACTATCCCTGGGTGACATAGGCTATAATATATACCCGTGCGAAGCTGGGGCGGACCGCTAGTAATATTATAAAGAGGAAAGATTTGTATGTCAGTATGTTGTAAAGAATTGGCACAAAAAGTACTGGACCGATTTTAAAAAATTCTTTCACCATATGAATGCTACATTATCACTGATTAATATAGGCTATTTTAATAGGCTATATAACTATACCCGTGTGGAGCCGGGGCGGACCGCTAGTTGGTAATAATTTGAAGCCTAGCCCGGCATTTGCTTTGTCTCTCTGCAGCTGGACGTCACTAGTGTTGGTAAAAGTACACTGTTTTAGTGCAATGGTGTTGGCGTATGACACGTCTATGCCGGGGGATTTATTATTTTAAGGGCGTGTGTAAACTTATGGCTATACTAAAGTGACTAAATACGGCTTTTTTACTACTCTCTTTTCGCCTGTCTCTGTTTTGGAACATAAAATACGAAATATTTCCTAATTGTGTACGAGAATGATTTTATGTCATAGAGGTGAACCTTTTTATTTGGCAGTATCCTTAGAACCCATTGAGATACAATACATTATAGAGTTACATCGTGCCAAAAAAATTTCCGAACCAAAACTCGGTGCACGCTACGACGTGTGCAAACTTTTTGGTTATGTAACCGCGATCTGACTACAACGCCGTGCGATGCCAGAACTACAATGACATAGCGGACAACTAACGTTGAACACTATGCAAACGACATAACGTCTAAATTGGAGTAAATGTGGCATTGTGAAGTATATAATTGATACAATGTAATATGTACAATGACGCTCGGACGTTTTCGACTGTCTTCACTGAGAGATTGTGACTATATAGGAATTATATCTCGATGTTAGGACCCGATAATATTTTCCCAAGCTTAACTGTTAAGATAATCCATGCATTTAGTCCACATTTTGTTGCAAGCTAAATTAATCATTGTTGTAACGACATAGAATAAAATGAGTTTGCGGATCACTGTTTTAAACTATCACGGTTGTTCACTAAAGTTTTATGATGATGTTATATCCCGTAAATAATCATATAACTTGAGTTTGCGGATATTTCTAAATGTATTTTATTTAAATAGGAGTTATGTTAAGAACACTTTTATTCGTGAATTATATATAAGACTACAACGTAAATGTATTTGTAAATTAATTAGCTTTACTTACTTGTTATAAGGGTGATTATAAACCTACGCACTGCTTACCGAGATTCTTAGAAAATATGACCTCAGCGATATTCTTAGAAAATCCAACCTAGTTACGACGGTAGAATAGATTGAAGTTACTGTTAGAAAACCACCATTTTCAGATTTTTCATTAATAAAAATAAGTGTTAAAGAAAATTTTTTTTTATAATAGCAGTGATTTGTTATGTGCAACAAAATAAACAACAGTTTTTAGTCTTCGAAGTAGACAATTGTTTTTGTGCATTTTTTTTAAGCTGAATAAAATTGTCTACTTCGCTTACTTGATGGTAAGTGTCGATGCAGTCTAAGATGGGACACGCTTGCCAATGAAGTGCCTATTCACTCTTGTCTTGAAGAGACCCATGTCGTACCTTATAGGGAACACCGAAGCAGGGAGTACATTCCATTCCTTGGCTGGTTTATTAAGTAAGAACGAAAATGTACGTACATCGTACAATAATAGTTTCAAAACACTCCCCTCGAAAACCGCGAACCAAAGTCTCGACTAGACGCCTCGAATTGTTTCTGTGACGACAATAACACTAAACCTGATAATTTTATGTCTGCCACAAACGTAATAGCGACTTTAACCGTTTATGTACGCTTAGAAATTTGTTTAGTAGCAGTAAAGGGAGGCGAACCTCAAATGTGCTTTACTTTGATACTGTGAATTGGTTTTAAAATTGAGACAGGACTGGAATGTAGAGATGTTTGACGTTAACTGCACATAGAAGTTACGATTTTACAGGTTACTGCCTACCTTATCTGATTTTACCCGATGCAGATGATGCAAAGCAAAAAGGAGGGAATAGTGTATAAAGCGTAAGCTTGATGTTGTACAGTCTAAATGCCTCAAATGATTTTGACAAAAATTAAATAAAAAAAGAGAAAAAACTTAGATAGATTAATTCTTTTAAGGTTCAGTGTGGGTGACGTCATCATACTAGTTATGACGAAATGGCGAAAAATGAAAGTACTAAAAAAAAAATGAAATGAAAACAGACATGTACCTACGTATGTTTTGACATTGTATGTACTTATCCAGTTGTATGTACTTACTTAACCAGAGTCACCGACATAGCTGTTAAAATTTGCAAGTTGAAGTGGCAATGGGCAGGCCACATCGCTCGAAGAACCGATAACCGATGGGGAAGAAAGGTTCTGGAGTGGAGACCACGAACCGGAAGACGCAGCGTAGGGAGGCCTCCCACTAGATGGACCGACGACATTGTGAGAGTCGCGAGCATCCAGTGGATGCAAAAGGCAGGCTGTCGTTCAGTGTGGAGGTTAAAGGGGGAGGCCTATGTTCAGCAGTGGACGTCTTCTGGCTGATGATGATGATGGCCTACTTTTTACAGTATTCTATATCTATCTGCAATTATTTTGCTGATATCTATCTAATCTAATAACTTTAAACGAGCAATAATAATTCTTGTATAACATTTATTTCGCGTATCTCGGAAATGGCTAACGATTTGGATGAAATTTTGTATTTAGATAAGATTTTATATACTGAGCGAAGCTCGGTTGCCCAGGTCTGGTATATTACTATAATTATTCTGAAATTTTCGTAGTTTTCATTTCTTGTTAGAAAATATCTGTTAAAGAATCCAATTGGAATCTTTAATATTATGTCGAAATCAAAGACATACAAGGTTTAAAGCATATTTATTTTCAACCGATTGAGCTGAAGTTCGGTGACAATGCAATATCATTGTACCTTCAAGCTGGTCTGATGATGGAGACAGAATGTGGCCATAGGAACTCCTAAACAAAATAACGTAACCCCCTCGAGTTTGGGTTCATTGGATTTGTCTTTCCAAGCACTTTGGTCCTAGATGATAAATTCAATATGGCGGACAAAATGAACACATCATGATTATGGGCATCAAGTGAAAAGGTTTGCGAAGAATAATACAAAAAAGCTTGTGTTTAAAAAGCTTATTACACTTAATGGCAGTTAATTTTTAAGCCCTGACGCAAAAAGAGGGGTGTTAGTATAAGTTTAACGTGTGTACCTATCTGTATGTGCGTATGGTATCGTATAGATCCCAAACGCTTGAACCTGTTTTGATGTAGTTTTATTTGTTGTTTGGAAGATGATTTGATCAAAAGTGTTCTTATCTATAATTCAAGAAAATCTGTTCAGCCGTTTAAATATTATTATCAGGGGATATTTAATTTTAGATAGCCCATTGGTCCAGTTGGTAGTGAACCTGCCTTCTGCGCTTGGGGGCGTGGGTTCGATTCCCACCTAGAACAAACATTTATGTAATGAACATTTGTGTTTGTTCTATATCTGGTTGTTAATATCTATTTAAGTATGTATTTAAACCTATATATGCATGTATATCAGTCTCTGGCAGCCATATTACAAGCTTTGCTTAGTTTGGGGTCAGGTGACCGTGTGTGAAAAATGTCCCGAATATTTTTAATTTAATTTTCAATTTATACTTGTTCAATTTGTTTCACATCACACACACACATCATCAGCCATTAAATGTCCACTGCTGAACAAGGCCTCCCTCTTAGAGAGGAGTTGAGTTCTCAATTTGTTTGTTAAGCCCTAATAGAAACATACAACTGGGTTATCACTTAACATGCTTAACATGTTGACACAGTGATTACCGATTAGGCAGTCCATAGTCTACGACTATTGTTAGTATTTATAACAATACCAATAAGAACTCTATTTGTGTAGTTAGCTGATAATCTTGTACTAGCTACAGAAGTAAAACTAAAATAATTCCACATTAAAGTGTTCTACACTCAGATCAAAGAAATATGGCAGATAGGGAGATATGACATACTATATATCTCGACAATTATCACGTAATTTTTTTCCCGCAAGAAACAGCGTAAAATTTTGGGTAGCTAGGTTAAATGAAGTTAAACATGTTTCTCCACTAAAATACATTATGGCTAAAACCTACACAACGTATTACAGATTAACGTATTTACACCAAAAAACGCATTTAGAAAAATTTCATGTGAGATTAATGGGTGGGGGAGGGGTTCAAGTCAATATCACGACATCTCACCAAGGGGGGAGGGCTGGAAAAATCGCCAAAATCACCTGACGTAATTAATGGACGCCCTTCTTGCATATCTTCCTTGTTTACCTGATCACTTAAAGAATAAACTTTTTATCATATTTCTCATATTTATAATGGCTGTTAATAGGTTTTTACCTATTACTTCAACAGCTATTAAGTTATTTTGTTCCAACACCTCATACTGCAGAAGTTAGTACTGTTATTAAAATATCAAAAAGCCTCAAGTAGGTACAGAGTAAAATAAAATACATTAAAAGTCGTCCACAGCTATAGACTGTAAGTAATAATTATCTCATCTCTACAATCCAATAATTAGTAAATTAATAGTTAAAACGATACCTACCTAGACCTAAAAGCAAACTTAAATCTCATAGGAAAATATCCAATTAGTTTTAGTCTTGTTATTAGCCAACGAAAAACAAATAGGATTCCAATTTTGTAGTCAGATAATTTTCTTATTTGTAGCTTAAATAATCACCGTAATAATTTAATTGAAACTTTAATTTTATGCTGAAAATGTGCTGAAAACCATTATCTAAAATATTGTTTTAGATTGTTGGTTGAATAATGAAATAATCTGAATTTTCAATTTCATTTCAAGACAAGTGTCTAATAAATAGGTATTTAGTTTTATCTAACACTAGCGGTCCGCCCCAGCTTCGCACGAGTATAGATTAATTATAGCCTATGTCACCCGGGGATAGTTTAGCTTCCCGTCAGTGAAAGAATTTTTCAAATCGGTTCAGTAGTTTCGGAGCCTATTCAATGCAAACAAACAAACAAACAATCAAATCTTTCCTCTTTATAATATTAGTATAGATTAGTGCTTTTTTATGTTAAATAAAAAAAATACAATAAGCGCGTTTCCTCACGATACGACACGACATCACTGCACGACACGATAAAACGCGGTGACGACATCGTGCACCTTACAAATTTCTATAGACCGCGTTTTCTCACTTAACGACATCGCACCGCAAGGCGCACGCTGAGTGAACGGTTTTTCAGCAATGTCGTCGGTGCTCCAAAATCGTGACGATTTATTGCTATGATACGATATATTGACTGAAAAAAAAAACAATATGAACTTGCTGACGACGCACCGCATAATCACAACACAACTCGCTTTCGTTCATGAAGACTACAAGCCGCGACTTCCGTCCGGTGCCGTGTCACTGGTCATGGAAATACGTACAACGACGAGTCGTTTGCATGACGTCTATTGTTTAACGCGCTATGAGTAAGTATAGTCCGGTGAATAAATGCTGTTGTGCACCGCCGCCGATCAGCCAGCTGAAGTAGCAGTGGGCCGGCCACATTTCCCGAAAAACCGATAACCGATGGGGATGGGGTAGACGAGTTCTGGAGTGGAGACCACGTTTAGGCAAACGTAGTGTAAGACACCCTGTGGCCAGGTGGAGTGATGACCTGCGTAAAATGGCGGGTAAAAACTGTATGCAAGGAACGCTAACCAAGCTCAGTGGCGTGCATTAGGAGAGGCCTATGTCCATGATCCATCAGTGAACAGTTAGAGGTTGATGATGATGTTGTGAACCGCCGCCGTCAATGAGCCGTCGCTGAGAAAGATATAACTTCGCCAAAGTAGTGATACTCACTTATAGTTTACTATGACCTGGTGTCAACCGCTCGTCCTTCATTCAAACACCGTCATGAATCGGCTTCCAAGAATGAGAGTAGGTCGGTGCTACTTCTACTATTCTACCCAAAATCATAGAGGGCCAAAGTGCCGGTAATACAAAACACGTGTCGTGTAGTTGTCCACGCCCGATACTGCTGGCGCACTTTCACCGGTCACTTGTCTTTGTTTTGTCTGGCGTCGTGTCGCGTTATATACACGACTAGCGGTCCGCCCAGTTTCGCACGAGTATTATTGGAGTTTTAGTAAGGATCCCTATTTTTTTTTAATATAATATAGCCTATGTCACCCGGAGATAGTGTAGCTTCCCAACAGTGGAAGAATTTTTCAAATCGGTTCAGTAGTTTCGGAGCCTATTCAATGCAAACAAACAAACAATCAAATCTTTCGTCTTTATAATATTAGTATAGAAGTATAGATATAGATAAATATACTATACTAGAGATATAGATGACACGATCGTCGGCACGTCATCCTGAACTCAGTACGAATAAATCTCGTTTCTCTGAGGCAGTGGCAATGAGGAACCTCACTATAAGGTTTTTTTAATTACCTTATTGAAACTAGTTTTGTTATGATTAAACTAATTGCCTGAGAAATGTAGCTGTATAGCGTAACTTACTGCGCCCCGCGGTTTCAGTCGCATAGTGATGAAATTTTTTGATGATGATGACGAAAAGTAGCCTCACTCTCTGGCTCTTGAACTAACGAAACTAACAAAATATCGCTATATATTTTTTATAACAAATATACTTGTACATGGTTATAATTAGGTGTTGAAGAATATGTCCGACGATTTTGACTCGTTTTGACAAAACGATTTTGACAACTTCAAAGGTTATGGCCCGTCCATTCATTTTATTTTAGTCGTACGTTTGAGCTATCTTTAGGTCTTCGTTGCTTATAGGTAGTATAAACGATCTTCAATTAGTTTAGTCATTTAAGTTTTCTCAATTAGGTATTAATAGCTACCTACTTACAATTAAATATTAAAAAGCACGATGCCAAAGAAAAAATAATTTCTAGGTATCATTTTTTAAGTATACCTAATTAAATAACGAAATAACGAATTGTTAATTAAAAGTGCTCGTTCCAAGACTTTCATAAATAAAAGACAAACTCTTAAGTATCAAAACGTCGTATAATTTTATTACGTTTCCAAGATATTCTTTGTACATTTTTTATACAAAACAATAATTTTTCGTACAACTAATAATTACAATCGAAAAATTACATTTATTTTAGAGTTTTATAGTTAAGTCTAATATCACGATTTAGCTTAATTACTTTAAAATATGTACTCAAGCCATACATCTATGCCAATTAACGATAACAGCATACATAAATTATTATATTATTATTACAATTTCATGTATTTATATACATTTTGACATATAACTATTACAGTGTGAGTAAGCACATAGATTTTTATGAGTACACACCAACATTCAATACACCGAAGTACAATAAATATTTTTTAAATAATTTTAATTAATCAAACGAAAACAATTAAAATAGTAGTTTATGACTACTGAATATAAAAATAACAAACAAACTTTTGAGACTAAAATAATATAACTTCTCTTGAGCATTTAGAGAATATGATGATTACATTTGCAAATAATTATCAATAATATAAATTACGTTACTTTCAAAAGTCGAAAACAAATATACAGTCAACCCAGTATATTTTGTCACAAGGCAATTTTATAATGGACCCATTTTGTCTATGGTCATCAAACAAACAAACAAATGTAAAAATTGTGTAAATGGCTACATTCAGTGTGTTTTTCATGATAACCCGATGGTCCAGTGGGTAGTGAACCTGCCGTCTGAGCTTGGGGGCGTGGGTTCGATTCCCACTTAGGACAAACATTTATGTGATGAAAATTTGTGTTTGTTCTAAATCTGGTTGTTAATATGTATTTAAGTATGTATTTAAAAAAACTATATATGTACGTATATCAGTCTCTGGCAGCCATATCGCAGCTTTGCTTAGTTTGGGGTCAGATGACCGTGTTTGCAAAAATGTCCCAAATATCCCGAGTGTTGTCATTTATATAATTTTCCCGCCATTTTCTTGTGACAAAAAACGCTGCTTTGACAATAGTTAGCTCTTAATTTAGTAATTGTGATTATTATTGAAAATATCCTAACCTATTTGGTGTTGCGTTACAGTAACTGACTTGTGATTATTCACAGTTTCAATAAACTATTATAATAAGTTAATGACAATAGATATTTGGAAAGGTGTTACCACAATCAGACTCAACATTTTCAACACGACTTTTGTACAAATATTTTATTGAAAATATCTTTGTGAAAATCACTCCCTCTCGAAATACATGACTTAAAGTACGTATGTGACCAATTGACAAAAATTTACCAATATAAAGTTATACCTATTTACAAGATACAATGATGAAAGTGAATATAAAATGTGCAAGTAATATATGAGTGCCAAAGAAAATAATGTTAATAAAATTAATATTCAAACAAAGTACGTACGCCCCTTATTATTCGTATTCCCGGATAAAGAACGGGGTGCGTTCGGGGAGATGTCTTCTACCCTAGAATATACGTGACCACTGCTCGGGGATAGCCGCAAGTCATAATTAAACCGAGGACAAGTCCTGTTGTCGATAGACATGTAGCTATTGTTAGAATTGTTCCCTTCACCGTATGTATTGTTGTCCGACGACGGGGAACTCTCATTCTGAGATGATTCTCCGTCGTTCCTCCTGCAATACTGTAATGAATTTGTGAAATTCTGCTTTGAGCAACTATCGTTTGAAACAGGCATTGTTGTGTATCTCAAAGTCGGAGTCTGGCGTAACGACTTCTTGAAGACGCTCTTCTCTGAACCTTTCACCGTGATAATAGTATCAGTCGAATTTAAAAGGGCGACAAACCTGTCCCAGAAACGAGGATCACTCCACGATATACTTTTACATTTATCTAACGTAAAACAAAGTTCATCACTAATCTCATCATTATCTACAACCTTAATGAATATTACCTTATTCAAATCACTACGATTAAGTGATTTTAAATAACTGAAAAATATGTTCTTGAAATGAATGTCGCAGAGATCGTTGCAGATAAAATTAGTTGTGAGAATTATTAGTAAACGTTTGGAAAGTTTTGACGACTTTGAAAAGCTGTCTAGAGTTAGAATGTTAAGCGATGTCTCGCTGGGGTTAAACTTTTTAGAGGTCATTTTCCTAAACTCAATTTCAGACATAATGTTATGATATACAAAATTTGTGTCTTTGGTATTGGATATCACGTAATAGTCATACATGTGATTAGGGTTCCCCTCTATTACATGATCGACATTAGGACAGGATTGCTCTTTAAACAGAGGCACTCCATATTTTGTATAGAACCAGTCACTCACTTCGTATCTGAAAGCGTAAAAGATAGCACCTATTAAACAAATTACGACGACAATAATAATCACGCCACAAATTACAGCGAAATAATTATCCGGAAGGAAAATGGACTTAGAAACAATCTCGTCTCTAGAAACAGTCGGGTCACTTATTGATCCCATATATTCTTTGCAGTGACTTAGTACCGAAGCTATAGTTATTTTGGTCGGTTTTCCTTCTGAATCTGTACAAAGCATTTTCTCCGGATCTCCTGGGTCCCGCCGTAACCATGAATCTAATTCGGCTATACTTTTGCAGTCACAAGAATATTGGTTACCTTCGATAGAAACGTGAGCCAAACTTTTTGAAGACGAAGCTAATAACTTCCAAGGAAAGAAGTTTACAAGCTTGTTATCGTCAATCCTTAGTACTGATAAGGACTTCAACGAAGAAAATGTATTATTAGCTACATGAACTATAGCATTATGATCTAAATACAGTTCATTCAAACTATTTAAATGCAAAAATTCATCGCCCTTCAACTCTACGAGTTTATTATTCTCTAAATGCAAGACCCTCAAGGAATCAACGCCTTTAAAAGTTTGGTTGTTAACTTCTTTCAACTTTGTATTGTTCAGATATAAAACTTGGAGTTTCTTTTTGCCTATAAAAACGTGATTTCCCAAGTGGCTAATGTGGTTTCCATCCAAATATATTTCGGTGGCGTCCATAGGAATGCGTTCCGGCACTTTTGTATAGCCGGCATTAGAGCAATCAACGACGTTTGCATTCCACGTTATATCATGATAGCACCTACAGTTATTTGGGCAGATCATTTCACAGTCACATGCAACAAAGTCACAACAATGACAAAGGGCAAAACAATGGCTCTCATATGGACAGAGAAAGTCAGAAGGTGACATGTCTATAATCACCTTTTTTCCTTTAGCACGTGAGTGGACCAGCGTACACAAAGCTTTATCTAAATCTAGCACGCGTGGGTATTGTCGACTGTGGCTCAAATAATTAATGCGCTGAATCCATTCCATTGAGCAGTCACAAACAAACGGGTTTCCGCTTATAAAAAACTCGGGTAAGTCACTATCTTCATCTATTTGATCTAACCTAAACGCATTCATGTCAAGTTGTACCAGTTTGTTATTATTTAACGTCACAGTCGATAGCTTTTGTAGTTTGGAGAAAGACCCGACTTGAATATTTCCTATTTTGTTGTCGTTCAAATAAAGTTTCTCGACGGACCTTGGTATTGACGTAACGGTTATTTCACTTACGTTATTGTGACTGAGGTCTAATAGTTTTATATTTAGATTTGAGTACATGTCGTCGTTTATAAAGTTATCAATGTAATTTTTATGTAAATCTAGCCATTCTAAACTACTAGGGAACGTGCGAAAGTCAAAAAAAGTTATTTTGTTTGCCGACATGTTCAACCAAACTAAACTGTTCAGCGTGTTAAATATACCGTCAAACTTTGTTATTTCATTACCATCCATGCGCAGTAGTTTCAAATTAACATTTTTCCTGAAACACCCGGGAGCGACGTTTTTTAATTTGTTTGAGGCTAAATTGAGTACCTGCAACTGTGGTAAATGTTCAAAAGTATCTTCGTTTAAAAACGGAACTTTATTATCGACTAAGCGTAAACCGAAAAGTTCAGATAGGCCGTGGAAGTTTTCCCGTTTCAGGTGGGTTATATTGTTGTTACCGATGTCCAATGACCTCAACGAGCGAAGTTTGCGAATCGCCCCGGGTATAGACGACAAAACATTGTCGTTCAACCCTAAATCTTCTATAGCCGTCATATTATCAAACGCGTTGTCGTCGATATGTTTAATTTGATTGTTATCAATGAACAACTCATGTAAAACATGTAAATCTGTAAAAACGTGAGGATGAATATGAACGAGGTTATTTCCTGATAATGTCAATGAATGTAAGTTTCTTAACTCTCCGAATGAATGCTCATCGATTGATGCTATTTCATTATGTTCTAAGTTTAATTTCTGCAAGCTGTACAAATCTTGAAACATATTACGATCTATTTTAGATAGCCTATTATATGATAAGTTCAAGATTACCATACGCAATAACCCTAAAAAAGTGCCCGTATTAATCCACTGACTAGTTAGTTCATTAATTGATAGATCTAATATTTGAAGTTGCTCTAAAGCATCAAAGAGCCCAGGAGGCAACATTTTTATCGTGTTGTTATTGATGTTAATATCTTTTAAAAGCTTTGTATCAGCAAATAAGTCAGGCGGAACAGTATTCATAAAGTTGCTGGATAAATTTAAAACTTGCAAATTGTGTAATCCGTCAAAGGCACTATGTTCTAGGGTAGAAATTGCGTTATTTTGCAGCAACAACTTTGACAGCGATCGCAACTTTGATAAACTGTTATCGGTTATAACAATCAAGTCGTTGTAAGATAAATCTAGAGTCTCTATCACTAAATTACAACTTCTAATACTCAAATTTTGCTCCATCAAAGATTCTGAAAATCCGATAGTCTTTATGTTTTGCAAATGATTGTTAGTCAGGTTCAACGTTTTTAAACTGTACAATGAGCAGAAAGTTTCTGTTTTTGTGCTCCAGATGTTATTATGGCTTAGATCGAGTTCGGTCAACTCACTCAAGCCTGAAAAGGCTTTCTCATGTATTTCCATCGTCATGGCCGACCATTCGCCGTTGTGCGTTGTCACATGTAGGTGTTTCAGGTCTTTGAAGTTCCCAAAAGCGCCCGCCGGTATCTGACGAATCTTACACTTGTCAATCACCAAATCACGCAATTTTCCTAAGTTTGTGTGTTTTTCCGGTGCCTTCTCGGTCTGAGCAACCAACGTGCTTTCAAAAAACAAAATCTCACTACACTGGACGTGCAAAGATATCACATCATCAAAATGTGTCCGGCTGATATTTTGCAACAGATGGTCCAAACTGCTTATCGTTCGGATTTTGCAGAACAACACAGTGTTCTCCGACGTTTCCGTCTCGGGGCTGCGATACGCGCACTCGTGCGGCATTTCGGCCGCTGAGTTTTCGATGGCATGGTACCACAACAACACGTACACTATTCGGTTAAAAGTTCGCTCGAGTCTTTTCGCGGCTGTTATTGGCATTTTACGTTCATATGCGAGTTGCGGTGAGGCATGGAGCTCGGCAGTGCCATTTATAAAGGAGCGAATTCGATCGCGTCATAAATATTTACGCGGTTGGAGTGACATCGCGAGTCGCGTGGCATGACTTCGACGCGGGAAAGGGAGCGTGTGGCTCAGGCAGCGGCTGCCTACCGACTGAGCATTGCTGGAAAACTCCGCCCCAGCCGAAGCGAGCCGCCCCGCGCCGCCCCGGCGCGTCTGAAGAAACTTCATCATATTATCAAGGGTGCATATAAACCGTGGAATTATTCCCGCGCGGGCGTATCGGGCATTAATTATAAACAAACTCAGATCGAGTTACATACTCATACTCGTTGTTGCTATTTGCATTATCTCTTTTAATAGCACTGATTTATGAACTGAAGTTGTTAGCAGTGCAGCTTTGGGTGATAAGAACCAACAATATAATTGGTCGTTTATCAAAATCGCTCGCTAGTTAGCTCATTCTTTTAGTAAACATTTCTTTGTATGAATGGTTTCGACTTGCGATTAAAAAAAATTGTTACAAAAAAAATAAAAGCTTTTTACAGAAAGCTCATAAGTTTCAACAAGCGGTTTTTGTATTAACTTTTTTTCATTAACTTTTAGAGGATCATGCAGCTTTATCACAAACACCTGTTGTATCTTGGAACTTTGGTAAACTTTTTACTCAGGGCTCGCGAAAATGGGATAAAAGACTTGCAAATAGTTTTCTGGGACACCACATGCTTCTGAAGTTAACGTGTTCACTTATATTATGGTAGATGAGAACCTTTTAAAAGACGACGTAACTTTTCCTTACGTTTTTTGCTCAAGGCTTCTTGTAACTTTAGCTTCAAGTTTGTTACAAAATATTACATTACGGCAAAGCAGAGGCTTTGCATTAAGAAACTCTTTGTGCTGCGGAAATTCTTACTTTTTTCCAGTTTTCTGCCCTAGATACATTTCCTTGAATTACTTTACTTAGAACGCGTTCCATTTGTTTACTCTTGTGCCTACTGTACAATATTTTCTGACTTTTTTGGGTTACAATTCAACATCTGTTTTTCTGGATTTGTCTGGTACTTTTTTAACCCTCAACGCAAAAAGAGGGATGTTATAGGTTTAAGGTGTGTGTCTGTGTATCTGTATGTCTGTGTATGTGTGTCTGTGTATTTGTGTATATTTGTCTGTTTATCTGTGTGTCTGTATATCTGTGTAATATATGTATATGTGTGTCTGTGTATCTGTATGTCTGTGTATGTGTGTCTGTGTATTTGTGTAACTGTGTATATTTGTCTGTTTATCTGTGTGTCTGTGTATCTGTGTATTATGTGTATATGTGTATCTGTGTGTCTATGTATATGTGTGTCTGTATACTGAGTGTCAGTCAGTGGCATTGATTTGATTTTGTTTTTTTTGTTTTTTTGAAAGGTGACTTTACCAAGAGTGTTAGTGTGTATGATTCATGAAAATCTGTTCAACCGTTTGACGATTATCAGCTATAATCGGGAATAAAAAAAACAATGTACAATTTTACCACACTTTTATTAGATTAACACGTAACTAACTAATCCTACTTCCTACTAATATTATAAACGCGAAAGTTTGTATGTATAGGTGTATGGATGTTTGTTCCTCTTTCACGCTTCAACGGACCAACGGATCAGCCTGATTTTTTGCATGGATATAGTCCAAGAGCCATAAAGTAACATAAGTTACATTTCATCATCACCATCACCATTTTTCATCACTGCGCAGTGATGCCTGCCTGCGCCTCGCGGTTTCACCCGCGCGGGTGAAACCGCGAGGCGCAGCTAGTAAACTATAAAAACAAATATTGAATGTCCATTTTAACCTACTTCTGATTGTCGTATTGATTTTTATTTGCAAGTACAAATGTAATCTGGATGACAGTACAGTAATTTACAAACATGAAACTGATTTGATGATAGAGTCAAGAGTATATTGAACCTCTTCAATGTCTTATAGTTAATTTGGTTGATTTTATATGACACTTGGTAATGAGGGTCTGATGATGGAGCCGGTAATTGGATAGTGGAACTCTTCAATAGCCTAGTGTCTATATAGTGTGAGTTTTTACAGTTTTGTTTACCTATTTGATCGCATCAGATATGAAGAGACCCGGAGACGGACGAAAGTTACCGACATAGCCGGATTAGCAAGTTGAAGTGGCAGTGGGCATGGCACATAGCGCGCAGAAAAGATGGCCGATGGGGCTGAAAGATTCTCGAATAGAGACCACGGACCGGCGAGCGCAGGGTAGGACATCCACCCACAAGATGGACAGGCGACCTAATGAGACCGCAGGGAAACACTGGATGCAGGCTGCTGTCTGCTGGCCTTGTGGAACTCTTCAATAGCTTAGCGTATTTTTGGTTTATTAAACTGTAATATTTTATTTCATATTTTTTTAACGACAGTGTTTTTTATGTTTGTCTCGCTAGGCGTTTGGCCACACAGTCAGTGGTTAAAATAGTATAAACTCCTTGGATTCTTCTAGGTGATTTAGTAACTTACGTACAACTAAGTAACTAAGCGTGTGTAGCCAGTAATGGCATACGGTACCGAGACATGGTGACCTTATAGAATAATTTAAAATCTGGGCAACGGAGAGGGCTAAGCTTGGAACTTCTTTGCGTAATGAATCCGGGAACGAATATATTTGCCGAAAACCCATAGTTACTGACATAGCTGCTAAGATTTGCAACTTGAAGTGGCAATGGGTAGGCCACATTGTTCTTAGAACAGATAACCAATAGTGAATAAAGGTTCTTGAATGGAGAACACGAGGCGGAAGACGCAGCGTAGGTAGGCCTTCCTCTAGATCAGGGGTTCCCAAACTTATTTTGTCTACTGCCCACTTTGAGAATAAATCATTTATTAGCGCCCCCATTTTTTCACCTACTTAAAAACCACTACAACTTCAAATTAAATCAATCAATTATTGTGAGCTATATTAGCGGAGATTAAACATTAATTCTAATTATTATTTTTCTAGGTCTCTTACCGCCCCCTTTAGGCCCGCAGCGCCTACAAGGGGGCGTTATCGCCCACTTTGGGAACCATTGCTCTAGATGGACCGACGACATCATGCGAGTCGTGGGTATCCTTCAGTGAGGTGCTCTAAGGGGGGGGCCTATATTCAGCAGTGGAAGTCTTCTGGCTGATGATGTAAAACTAAATATACAAAGTATAAGTACAATTATACGTTATATCTTACCCTAAATAAAGTTCTTGTTCTCGTCTCACACAATTGCCCCATGAGTCACACAAACACCCACATTAAGTTCCCAAAGATCAAACAATAAGAACACCTCATTTCCTTAAACATAGCTTCAACCATCCAAATAGCTGCTAACAATCTTTATCATGATTCAAACCGGATCTTGACCTTGTTATGTTTCTTAACGACCATCATTTTACCGAATAAATAATTCAATAGCATCGAAAAAAATGTAATTCAAAAGCTAACATAGATGCGTAATTATATAGCCTAGTTGTGAGTGCATAACTAGGCTCATACACCCACGGGAAATTTATGTAATAATTGACTTAATAGAGCTGTGGGTTTAGGTATGCACAAATGAGACAGGCAATTTGTAGGCTTGACCGTGGACTTGGAGACCACCCAGGTTCTATAAGATGACTGTTTACTATTATAATATGAATTGTATCTAAATCCTATATTAGATTGACAGAACCATTTTTATTTTATTTTTAGTAGTCACTTATTTTCATAAGTTCAAGCTCACTATAAATATTTTATTTGAGATGGAAATTTATTTTGCATATTAAATTAATCACATTTTTTTTTTAATATCTACTAATTGGTAACTAAAAAAATAACTTTCTTTCTACTAACCTTTCTCAACGCATAAGCATTGCCATTCAACGTGGTAATGCCGCCAGCATGCTGGGTACGCTGCCAACTGGTAGTGGGCTTGAGCATTTGGATTGTCTTTAGACCTTCAACGGTCTATGGGCGGTCTAACTGTATTTGTAGTTTTAGTTTTAGCTTGTATTTAGGCGCTACAAAACTAATTGGTCAGTTCTAAGAAGACAGTATTATACTAGCACTAAAAAGGTCTATAAGCACCGCACAATATTTACGACTATTGTTATTTCACATCCGTAAAGAACGATATTATTCAAAGCATGTGTGTGGTTCCCTTTACAAATCACGGTGCAGACGATATTCAAATGCGTTTCCGTGCAGTACATTTCCATTTAACGTCGCATGTTCTTACTCGAATGTTTATTCCTCGTAAACTGTATGACTAATAGATAAGATTTAAATTTTCTAGATATTTATGAAAGTCTATGATTCGAAATTTATATTCTATATTTTAGAAGAAAGGTCCTTGAGTGGAGACCACGAACCGGAAGACGCAGCGTAGGTAGGCCTCCCACTAGATGGACCGACGACATAGTGAGAGTCGCTGGCATCCAGTGGATGCAAAAGGCAGGCTGTCGTTCAGTGTGGTGGTTAAAGGGGGAGGCCTATGTTCAGCAGTGGACGTCTTCTGGCTGATGATGATGATGATGATGATTCTATATTTTTGCCGCTCTCGAATATGAATAGTTTGCTTGTTGACTTTGCTATAGCAAATTAGTCGATGATCCCATAAAATGTTAAACTTTGTACTCGTAATTATGTAGGTATAACAAAAAAATACAGCTATACAGAATTTAATCGGATATAATCATCTTTATCAGCCTCTCATATTCCCACTGCTGGGAGACAAGCCTTCTCTCAGAGAGATAGAGAGAGAGAGAGAATAAACTAATCCACCATACTGGTCTATTAGTACATGTTGGTGAATGTCATAAATTATATCTTTGGACTTTTGAGGTTTTTGGATATGCTGGTTCTTCCTCACGATGTTTTCTTTCGCCGTTTTTGAGCGATGTCATCGAAACAGCGCATAATTTGTTTAGATACTAAATAACTCATTGGTGCAGAGTCGAGGATCAAACCGAGTGCCCTCAGATTGTAAAGGGCACTTGCTGCTGCTTGGCCACCATCGCTCCTTAATCGGTTACAATACTTTGCATCTCTTTCGTTATTGATAACAAAGTTTCTTTATCATTTAACGCTTTGCCATTCACCGTTCTAATGCTGCCTACATTATAAGTAGGCTGCGAACTGATACTCGGCTTGAGCATTCAGATTGTCTCTAGACCTTTTAACGGTCTATGGACAATCCAACTTGGGTTTTTGTATAATAGGTCAAGCAGTTCAGTACCTAATTTAATATAAGGTAGCTTTTATTATGTTTAGTTAATATATCATCATTTCAGCCATAGGACATCCTCTACAGTAATTGACATAGGCCTCTCCCATCGATCTCCAAAAGGGCTGGTTGGAAGTGGCCTGCATCCAGCGATTTGTTGTGGTATCTTTAACTCGGTTTTTGCGTGTTTTTTGGTAATAAAATAAATATCCTTTTAAAATCATAAAAGTAATTTCGAAATCCCTTCAAACATTTTCATTTATTCAAGCTAGTCATAAAATTCCTCAACGCTCGGTTACCTATCAAATTTGGCTTGCTATGATTTATTTTCCCATGAGTTGGTTTTGGTAATTGCATTCACCGCTAGACAACCAAGCTGTTGAGCAAGCGTGCCCCGCCTTCGAGCAATAATCACCTTGTTAAAGAACGTTAAAGCTCTATCGCTGAGCTTGACTCATAGATTATATTGATGAACTTCTAGTGAAACATGATTTTGCTCTAGGTTTCCTTCGTATGTTAACCATGCAATTTTAAATTAGTTTTGGTGGTTAGTATAATACTAATGTAAAAATGCGAATATGTCTGTTTGTTCCACTTTCATGAAGCAACAAAGCAACGGACGGAGGTGATTTTTGCAAAATAATTAGGAAGCCGGAAAGTGACTTAAGATACTTTTTACTCTGGAAAAATGTTAGATTCCTGGGAGCCGCGGGAGTCAGTACTGTATCGAATTATACCTATTATTTTTATTATTGCTTTCTTTTTTCTTATCAATAATGCAAATGTAGTTTTGGTAATATTTATAAAACCTTCATCATCATAATTTCAGATCACTTAACATCAGTCGAGTTGAAGGTCAAACGGAAGCCTATTATAAAATTTTAACAATTAAAGATTCTGTCAGATCTTATATAATAAACAGCACACCTGGAAATTGTGTCCTCACTTTCATTTTAGAGATCTATTCAGTGGTATAAATTTGACCTAAGAGCTTCAATTCAAATTTACATTTAACATCCCTACTGTGTCGCTTGCATTTATGATGTCGTCACATACTCAGTGATTTTTCCTAAGCCGAAACAATCTATCAACACCTTATTATATATCAATATCGGTTGCAGTCTTTAAGCTATAGGTAAAAACATACACGTTACATGCAATACCTATGCATAGACGGGATTTTTCAGACAAAGAATAGTTCCAATCCATACTATTGACATTTTGAAACCATAAAGACTCAAAGACATTCGTCCGCATAATTTTCTTTCACAAAACTAAAATGTTTTCACTCAAAGATAAAGTCTAGTCTTGTTTTCACTTCACGGACAGCCGCACAGGGAAAGTTTCTGGAACGGCCAACTTGTGATTTTTCGTTTTATTTAACACCCTGGACGTAGACAGGATTCCCATCTGTCTTATTTTTACTAACACTGTTGGACAAAAACAGAAATTACAGAATTAACAGCTAGGTTTTCAAAGAACAGAGTTTATTTTAAATTTTCGTAACCATATTCAGTCATGATAGAATTTAATATTTTAAATATTACTTTAGCTTACTTTCTTAGACTTTCATGGCAGACCTAGATGCTTATAAAAAAGAACTCAGCAATCATAATTACCATCATCATCCTTTGTTCATCCTACTATTGGTTTAAGATTCTCCCTATCTTGCTTAATGACCCGCAATTTTGAGAATATCGTCAAGTTCATCGAACTACCTTGCCTGCCAGATGACCAACGATTTCCCTACCTTTTTTTCGAGGGGAAATTTTCCAAAGATATCCGGCTACATTGGAGTGCAGTCAGGTTACGTGGGATTATACCCACTAAAACACCCCCCTCCCCCCCTCCCTCCTCGGTGAGCAGCCTTAGTGCTTGACAAGAGGGCTCCAGGAACTCCAGAGGAAAGCACCGGAGCCCTCGGTACTGAGCTACGGCTCTTCCCTACACAACCGCGTTGTCTCAGCCCCTCCGCCCACGACAACGTTGGTCACACAACGTTGTCGTTCTCTCCCTGGGCACGCTTAAGTGGATGATCAGAGCCCCACCACCATCATGACCATCCCGAGCCCGGAGGTCCTCTTTTAATAGCCTCTTACTACAAGCAATGCAACGGTACCGGTGCCGTATTCTATTGCCCCGGCACCAGGGCTAACGATCTGCCTACCTAGCCTCGACCACCATTCTAACACTGAAATATTTATCAAACATAAATTAGTTACCTAGAATAGAGTCTAGTTAAGCTAGAAATTATAATAAGCCAACATCATCCTACTGGACACAAACTAAGGACGTTGTCAATAGGGTACACAAAGTCCTTGACACAAACCTTTCCCGAAATACGTCACTTACCCAACTCTCAGAACTGTTCTTTTCCAATTTGGAGACTGGAAATTCAACTTATTTTATCCATAGCTTTTACGTACGTCTATGGTAACCCTATTTATGTCGACAAAAACAATCTATCCAAAATAAACTTACCCCTTTGTTATTGTTTACGATAGTCAAGATGAAAAATTGAATTTCAGTTGTAAAATGACAACTTAACGTGTGTGAATCATCTACCATCCCACCAAAAACTATATACGCTCCAAAAAACTTATACTAGTCTTTACAACCTTACTCATAAGGCTTACAAAACACTGATTTAGGTGTAATCTAAGAATGTAATTTATAAAATCAACATAGTGTAAACTAGAAATGGAAACATTTGACAATTAACACGTAGAGAAGAGACGTGTAGGATCCCAAGTCATTAGTCAAGATCAGTGGTAATCTTCGAATAACACCCTTTGTCATTTCAGCTTACATCTGTAGGGAAGATGTAGTTGCGTGCGATCTTCGAATGGTAATTCTTCGGTAATTAATTCTGTAGGAATAGTGATGTGTCATTGTGTCACCGAGTGAAGTTCTGTTATGATTAGGGGATGAAAGAGAATGTGAATTGGAGAACTCAAAATACATGATTGGTTTTGGAACCAATTTAACAAAATTATGTTTTTCTCACTAATCATCATCATCAGCCTTTTAACAGTCCACTGCTGGACTTATAGCCTACCCCCGAATGGGTGATTGGGCCATATCCATCACGCTGGCCCAGTGCGGATTGGTGAATTCACATACGCCATTGAATTCCTTCTATGTACGTATGCAGGTTTCCTCACGATGTTTTCCTTCACCGAAAAGCCAGTGATATGAAAATCCGTACATAAGCTCCAAAGAACTCATTGGTACGGGCCCGGAGTTTGAACCTGCAACCTCACGCTTTCAAGTCTCCCAAATGGGCTGCCACGGCTACAATAATAGTTGCAATGTATTAATCAAACGAAACCATTGGTTTTAGTATACAATTATTATTTTTTTCAAGTGGATTTTGTTGGTTTTTTTTTGGAGTTGAGTTGGGAAACAAGGCGTAATTTTTTGTTGTTACATACCGGAATCCGCAGTGCGCGAGGTTGACTCGCACTTGGCCGGTTTATTTAAATTGATAATTATTATATTTTGTAGTGGTACAGAACCCTCACTGCGCGAGCCCGACTCGCACTTGGCCGGCTTATTAATGATTGTAAAACGCAAGCACAGTGTTCATTTAATATATCAGACATTCTGAATCAAAGTCTCAGTAATATATATTCGTAATAAAAACAAACAAATTATACGACGCAGCAACTTTTAACGAAGTGAGTTGAATGCAATTGCAAATTGTCGTTTTTCCACGATAAAGTCAGATTAGTGCGGTGGCTTATCGCATACCGAGTACATTACTAGCTGATACTCTTAGTTTAACCCGCCTTTTTCAGATTTTATACGAGTTACAGTATATTTTTACCTAGACTTAAAGATATAGTTTCAATTTAAACGATTGAATCAAACTGCTTTGATTCTATTGTGTAAACCACTAGACTGTGGAATGCGTTGTCTTAATGGGTGTTTTTTTATATTTATAAGGCTTGCGTTTGACCACCATCTCGATAGTGTTCCCCGATAGTTACAATCTAGGTGTCTCCAAGTTGCGAGTGAATCTTCTAGGCAATAACACCTAATAACACCGCAATAACCTGGACGCCCTTTCCCTTTTCTAACCCGCGTTGTAGTAGAAAGTTAGCACAGAGCGTGTTATACGGAGTGTAAGGGGAACACTCTCGAAGCCAAAAGAAGGTAATTGTACTCATCATTATGAACAACTTTTACTATGGGAATAGCCCTGAAATCGCGAAAAAAATATCAGCTGTTCTATAAAAACGGTCATTGACACTCGACAAAATGTATGAATCAGCTGATTTTTTTAGGGTTGGTCTCATACTAAAAGTGGTTCATAATGATGAGTACGATTACCTTCTTTTGGCTTCGAGAGTGTTTTCCTTACACCCTGTATAGTGATTTGATAAGAAATTAGAGGTTAAGACCTCAGATTTCTTATCAAATCACTACGATAATGAGCAACAAACATAAATCAACCAACTGACCCAGTAAACTGTAAACACTGTTCAAAAACCATCAAACTATTATAAACTTCAATGGCTTCTTATCATTCCGTTTAATTTTTATAGTTCTCCATAAAAAGCACGATTTAAAACCCATACAATAAAACAGAAGTTTATTCTCTAGCTGTAAACCCAATATGGTTTTTCCATATTATTATGGGATGTAAAAGTAGGTAGACATTGTCCCATGTCGTTCACCCTTCGCGAGGCTTTGTGGTTTGTATACAAGGTTAATCGGAAAGAGTATACTAAGTAGCGATCAAATTTTACTATGAGTGGTCTCATACTAAAAACTCTCTGATACAAAAATTACTAACTCTCATAGAAAAAAGCACCATGAAACGCGAAAAAAAACTGTCTGCGGTTTTATACAGGGTTAATTAGAAAGGGTGTACTGAGCCGAAAGTAGGTCATTGTATTCATCATTATGAACAACTCTTACTAAGGGACCAACCATAAAATTGCGAATAGGAAATACACACTATAGTCACCGCGTTACCAACTGAGTCGTCGAGCAAGAAACGTCATACCATAAGACCTGTAAGTGCGAGCGAGATAGACATATATGACATGTGGGTGCGAGCGAGATGAGATGAGCAATGATTTATGACCTGACGACTCAGATGGTAATGCGTTTAGTATAGAAGAAATTTATGGAACGGCTGATATTTTACGCGATTTAAGGTTAAGATATTATAATTATAGAAATTCTTCATTATGCAGTATGCACACAAGAAAAAAAAAAGAGAGAAATATAAAAGAGGTTTGATCTCACAGTTAAACAATGGTACTCCTTTCGGCTTAGTCTACCCTTTCCGTGTAAACCAGTATGAGTAACTATACATATTATTTAGGTACATTGTATTATTATTATTACTGAACCGATTTGAAAATTTCTTTCACTGTTGGGATGCTGCACTATCCCCGGTTGACATAGGCTATATATCCTGGCTTCGCCCGTGCGAAGCAGGGGCGGCCTACTAGTATTATATAATTACGTGAGTAATTCCCGTGTATTATAATATTGTTGCAAGGGGAAGGGTTATCGTAAGAAGCGCTTAGAAGATCGAGTTGTAACATTTGCAATAAACATGTTTTTTTATTCGTAAAAAGGCTTACGTTACTGCCATCTCGTCTGATGTTAATCGATGATGAACCTTCAATCAAATAAACAGCCTAGAAAAAAAACCGATTGACTCACAACTAGAAGACACACACGATTGTAACTCACAGTCTAACGGTTCGCAGTTCTAACAATGAAGGCATCAAAACGCTTCGTTCGGGATATTGGGAATACTTAGAGTAAGTTACCCTAATAATATAATTATTATTAATACGAAAGAAACTAACTAAAAAAAGTGTCGTTGACTTAATATTCCTACTCTAAACTTACTGTGGTAACTAACCTATACTCTTGATACTCTTTCTATGGTGGTTATTATCTCTTCCTGTTTTTAAAAATCTTGTCTACAACCACTATCTTTCTTTATAATTCGTAATTCTGGGTGTCTTCAAATCACGAGTGAATCGGTTTCTTCTAGACAAGCGTGCTCCAACGTAGACCGCATCATCGCTTAACATCAGGCGTGATGGTGGTCAAACGCAAGCCTATTAATTTTTAAAAAAAAAGTATATATTATTATGTTATAGAAACTGACGTGGTTTTCACACATTTTATTTATATTCATCATAATCAGCCTTTTAACAGTCCACTGCTGGACTTTTAGCCTACCCCCGAAAGGGTGATTGGGCCTGTGAATTGGATTGGATTTATTTATATTACACGGGAATTACTCACGTAATTATATAATACTAGTAGGCCGCCCCTGCTTCGCACGGGCGAAGCCAGGATATATAGCCTATGTCAACCGGGGATAGTGCAGCATCCCAAGAGTGAAAGAAATTTTCAAATCGGTTCAGTAGTTTCGGAGCCTATTCAATGCAAACAAACAAACAAACAAACAATCAAATCTTTCCTCTTTATAATATTAGTATAGACAACCGCTAACTAATGCGGACTGCCTAATGCGGTTGAAACTATAGTCGGAGTGACCGGCTTAATCTTACGTGAGTAATTCCCGTGTAATACATAATTATAAATAAATGATTATATTATGTATTATTTATAGTATGTAGAAGTACATAATATTATTTGTTTATTCAGTATTTATTTTTATGTATGTATATTAAATGTATTATTTACACCGCCGATCCTTACTCCTCCTTCAGCAATGTCCATCCAAAGGTCGCCTTGATGAAATCGCGGCGATAAAAATAAAGATAAAGATTATTTATTTGCACAAAACACTAAGGCTACTTATTATACTGCCGGTTTTGTATTAATTTTAAGATACTTTGTATTTTTTTTTTTGGTGTATAATAAAGTGATATTGTATTATATTGTAACAAAACAATTATACTTATACCGCAATTTTTCATTTAATTTCTTGTCAAACGTGTGTTTGGAATATTTTATTTTCATTTAACGATAGAGATTGCGTTGATAAGAACCATAAGAATAGAAGTTAATTTTATTACATTACCCTACGCGGAGTTAGTGGACAATGATCTGAAGATAAACTTGTCAATAGTTGTATAATAATGAGCCTGCCTTGAATTTTAATTATATTACCAATAAAAAATTAAGTATCAGCTATTATGAAAACAATATTAAGTCTCACATTTTTGATGATAATAGGAACAAAAACTGGATTGTTCGCGTTATGATCATATCAATTAGAAATATCTATAGAAAAATCAATATCTGAGAAAAATTTATTTAAATTCAAATAACAGATTGAACCTTTAATTTACAATAGTAATAAATTCGTTAAACTCTACGAGGAAAGGTGAGAGTGGATTTCGTTAAATCACTTACATAAAATAAACAATTTTATTTACATTTGGATTTTATTTGAGCATTTGGATTCTCTTTCGACCTTCAACGGTCTACGGGCAGTCTAACTGCGTTTGTAGTTTTATTGTTAGCTTGTATTTTGTTAAGTTAATAAAGGCACTTGCCACAGAAAAAAATATTGTTATGGTTTACTTGTTCTATATTTGTAATAACAATTATGGCTTTATTTTTTCGTTTTATGCCAGAAAATCCAGATACCTAAAGTTAATTTTGATTGAGCTACCGCGATCCGACTACAAAGCTGCGCTATGCCAGTGCTACAAAGACATAGCTGCAATGTTATAGCGGAAAAGTGACACAACATAACTATAAATAGGAGTAAATATGGCATTGCGAACTAAATAGCTGATGTCTAGATATGTACAACGATACTCGGACGATTTTTTGTGCCAAAAAAATTACCGAATCAAAAGTCGGCGCACGCTACGAATTGCGCCAAGTTTTGATTAGTAACAAAGTAACCACGATCCGACTACAACGCCGCCACGCGATGTCAGTGCTACGATGACATAGCGGACAACTAACGTTAAACAGTATGCAAGCGACATAACGTCTAAATTGGAGTACCTAAATGTGGCATTGTGAACTATATAATTGGTACAATGTATGTATTGTATGTACATTGTACAATGACAATCGGACGATTTTAAACTGTTTTCACTTAGAGATTGTGACTCTATAGGTATTGTATCTCGTGGCCATTTTAAAGCCTTTCAAATGGATAAAAAATCTGACACTAGGCCAAATTCTGGCACTCAGCTTTCTCAAAGTTACACAACTTGAAGTGAAAAGGTCAGGCGCAGATCTAGTCAGATGCATAAAACCTACCTAGTATGTACCCATTGAAACTACTCCAGTTTATAGACTCAGCACAATGAAATCGTTTCAGACGCCCGGGTCTTAAATTAACGACATTAAAACAAGCTCCTCTCATTCAAGATAAGACCTTTGTAAGGGGAAATAAATTGGATCGAGTTATGCAAAAGCAAAACAGTTTACAGCGTCTTTGAAGTTACTGGTTTCTGGATTAACAGTACTTTGACTGATTTGAATATAGCATAATGTCGAGCCTATCTAGATTACCTAAGTGGCAAAAGATGAGATTCAAAGTAAAAATTGTTTATTCTTGACTGCTTCCATGACCAGCCCTGTGATTATGGAGGTTGAAAAAAAGCTTTGAAGCGGTCTACGGTGGCGCACAGTATAAAAAAATGGTTTCTAGTCAATTTCCTATAAAAAACCGATTGCTTTTAATTCCTTTTGAAAACCGATTGAATTGATTGAGTGGAATCAGTTTCTTCACATTCAATATTTACGAATCACGTTACATCATATCTGTCTGTACTGTCAAACTACCTGTCAATTGCAATGCTATTTCTAAGGGTTCACCACGAAATACAACGATTATCAATTTAAAAAACTGACTTCGAAATTTGTAAAATATGGCATTTGAATTCGGTGAAATGATAAGTCGAAGTTCGAATGATTAGGTCGTTTAAGTAACAAAATTACCAGTTCGCTGGCTCACTATTACAAGGTTCTATGTTATTTTCTTACACGTTCTGTAATTTCAATTACAAAAAAAATTGGTTTCTTAAATATTGACTTAGCAGGGTTTATGCTTGAGTAAAAGTATCTCTCTCAAGCATAAACCCTGCTAAGTCAATATTTATGAAACCAATTAAAAAAAATTTGAAATTACAGAATGTGTAAGAAAATAACATAGAACCTTGTAATAGTGAGCCAGCGAGTTGTAACTTGGTAATGAACAGAAATTTGTCACCGACTCGCACTTGGTCATTATTTATTATTTTATTTTAGAGTGTGTGTGAGAGAAATGATTATACTAATCATTTCAAGTTTCACGCTTGTACCTACGTATTACCGTTTTTACATTAGAGCTATTACAAAAATACATATACAATACGTTTGTTGTATGGGGACTCCCCTTTCGTTTTTTTTTTTTTTTTTTTTTTTTATCCGCCGTAACATAACAATACTCTGAAAATTTCAACTGACTATCTATTACGGTTCGAAAGATACAGCTGTTTAAAAGTAGAACAGACGGACAGACAGCGTAGGCTTAGTAATAGGGTCCCGTTTTTACCCTTTGGATACGGAACCCTAAAAAAGACTAGGACGCTGCCTGAATGGGTGTTCCGCGATAGTTATAATCTGGGTGTCTTCAAATCACGAGTGAATCGGTTTCTTCTAGACAAGCGTGCTCCACCGTAGACCGCATCACCGCGAGTTGGCAGTCAAGCGCAAGCCTATCATTTATAAAAAACTTCAGGCGAGTAGGCATGAAACCATCCGCATTGTTGGTGTATGATATTCTTAAAGTCCTCCGCAAAATTGGCCCCTAACTCGAGTCACGTTCGAGCTATTAGTCCATGGTACTTATACTAAAGTTTCATCGCGAAACGATTATTGAACCATTCCGGAAAATATTTTATGGCGGGCATCGAACCGTGGGCTAGACAGGTGGTCAAATCTACACAAAAGTTGAAATGGTTGGGGAGTTCAGTGAACTGGAAGATTACCTTGATGCTTGATGGAAAATGCAAGATGTATTGTCAGATGAGTAAAGCTTAAATAAAGCTGACATAATCTGCGTAACTGACCATATAAATCAATATGTCACCATTCTTAGTCAGTATTTATTTGGTGGTTTACTCTGCTTTTCTATTACTGAAGTACACAGGCTTACACGGAAATATTATAGTTGTAACCCGAAAAGAAGTTATTGTAGTCATCATTAATGAACTAATTTTACTATTTTGTTCAACCTTGATTTCCGTAGAATTTTCATTCACTCTCAGCGAAATGTGAGGAGTCTCAATTTTTTTTTTCACTATTTCAAACAAAAAATTATTACCAGTCCCATAGAAAAATGGGTTATAATTTTTTGTAAGCTGCAATTTTTTTTCACTATGTAATACAAGTTTAGTGTTTACGTAATTTTCTCTCGCCCATTTTTCTATGAGACTGGTAATAATTTTTTGTTTGAAATAGTGAAAAAAAAATTTGCAGCTCCTCACATTTCGCCCATTTTTGCCCATTTTTTAATCACGATTGATCACTACAGTCTTATGAATATTTTCGTGACATTTACCGTGATATTTTTTTAACACATTAATTAAGCATACATCTAACGTATTACAAACAAGATAGTCTTTACACCAAAGAAACGGATCAAGTATATATTTGTAACAACAATTCATAACTATTACCGGGACTAATACAAACTTGGTTACTAAATATTTAGTTCCGCTTTCCGATGTAAATGGAACGGTTGCCCTCAATATGGAACTATTAACTAAGTATAGTTAACAATTTTGGAGGAAGAGACAAGAAACTATGAATTTCCAAACACATTTGCTTACTTGATATCCTACGAGAGATTAAGTTAGTAATACAAATAAGGTTAAACTTAAGAAGTATCAGCTATGGTCCCCAGTTTTACTCGATATCCTACAAGAATCATACTTTTTCTGAGATAAAAAGATCAAAAGTGTTTGTCCACAAACCACCGTACAAATCAAAGCCATTCAACCGTCTCAGAGATGAATGAGGGTCTGCTATATATATTTACCTCCAGAAGAAGGTCTTGGAAGGCCAAAGTCTTCCTCCAGGGGTAAATAATGGAAAATTTCCATCTCTTAGATTTTTATTAGAGATAGATAGATTTCTCTTAGAAAACACAACCTTAATTTGAAATGTTTGCTTTATAGCAATGTATGATATTAAAATTAGTGTGATAATTAAATGCAATAGTTAACTCTACTCATTAGCATAAACAAAACATTTGCATGCTACAAATTCCTACCCCAACTCACACCCAATTTTTTCCGGATGTGCAATTTGCAATGGAAGAGCGGACAAAAAAATAAGGGTGACGAAAGCTTGTGGAGAAAGGGCTCCTTCTATTTCACACTTTTACCTCTGAATAAGCACCAGTTTATCTGAATGGAAATCATAAAGGGAGCAGTCTTGGGGTTAATTTTTGCCCTAGGCGAGGTTAATTTTTACCCCTAGCTTATGGATATTAGTGATTGTGATAATGCATTTGGTGTTTTTGTCGTGATGTCGGCGACAGGGCGTCAGCAGTTTTATCGGCCTGATGTGAATACACTTAGCAAATTACATGTATTTCTATTCTGAAAATCAATATTTATAAGTCGAGTTTATTTGTTACGTTGACATTTGATTACATTATTTTATTGAAATCAATCAAAGTTGAGTTTTTAATGCAACTTTGTGCCAAGACTGTCCTCACAAGTTGCATAAAACATTTTTACACGTATTTGTTAATAAAACAAACTAACACGCTTGCCTCGCGCTCGCTTGCCTTTTCTGAAGCGCAACGCTTGCCGATACAGCGCATTTTTTTTTAAATTCTGTTATTAAAGCTTTTTTGGCACTGCACTGCGTTTTGCACCCCGAGCCACCACAGGTATACCTGAGAAAAAAAACGGATTATCGGTGTGTACAATTTTTGGCAGTAACATTTTGGCTTAACTTTGCAATTCAAAAAACTATTCACTTCGCATTTTGCACATAATTATTAGGGTCATCATAATATATGATACGTACTGCCCAAGAATGGAACTCTCTGCCGTTCTTATTGTATATCCTGAGTATTACAATCTTAGGCATCTTCACGGCCAGAGTGAATAGATTTCTTCTAGATCTACGTCTTCCATCCTTGGCTACACCGTTGCTTAACTTACGAGTTCTTGGCTAAAATTAGAAATATGTATAAAAAAATTAAACGTCAGCATCTTCTAGTTGCAAAAAAATCCGAATGAGATTTCAATCGTGACCACGTGTCGTATCCATAACCGTTCAATAGCTCTACTATTGAGACGTTACATCAATACCAGTTCAATGAGACTGCCTTATGCAGATTTATGCAGTCTCCAGCTTATCTCACGGTTCGCTTGCTCAGTTCGGACACGCTCCATATCTCCGCTGTCGGTAGAACTATGATGTGAACAATGTGATCGTACATGTGGATCGAGAGTCTATCGACGGGTGAGAATTGTTCGTATTTTGACAAGCAGAAACGACAGCCACAAACGTTGAGAACATACCGTATTAAGCAGAACTATTAGTAGAGTAGAGTTCACCTAAAACTAGAAATAGAGAAAGAGTTAATTAAAATAATATATAAGGAAAGACAATTTGTCATACATGGAAATAATTTTACTATACTTGCCATTAGTTATTCACCAGAAAACCAAAGGCACCAAATATAACTGAGCGTATTAGCAAGCTGAATTGGGGTACGCACGTTCTAAAGTAGAGACCACGAATCGCAAAACGTAACGTAAAACGCCCTGAGTCGTTGGCCCTGAGACTCGCTGGAGTGAAGCGAATAGCCGAAGATCGGGCTAAGTGGCAGGAGTATTTTACTAATGTCCGACAGTAGACTAAGATAACATGACAAAGACAAAAATAATGTATAGAAGCAGGATCAGGACTTTAAAAGCCACCACAGACAGCGAATATTTAGTTGGTGAGCGCAAAAAACTGTAAGAGCAAGTAAGATATAAAACTTATTCTACGAGAAATTGAGTAAGAGAGAGAGAGAGAGACGAATGTGTGGCCAAAGATTCCTTTATAGTGAATCTGACAAGGAATAATAAAAAGCATTTCATAGAAATACCTGTAGCAAATATTTATTTCTTTATTTTGTTCATAAAAATAACAACCAACTTCACTGGAAGTCTACACAATGAACGGGATTAATTCCCTTGTTTTTCCATAGAGTTGGAACTTTTTAAATACTAAAGAAGTGTTTAAAAAATCCACTGCGTGAAGTCAATCGCTCGCCGACATCTTCCCCATCGGTTATCGGTTCTTCGAGCAATGTGGCCTGCCCATTGCCACTTCAACTTGCAAATTTTGATAGCTATGTCGGTAAATCTGTTTTTTTGGCAAATATCCACGTGCCGGATTCTATCGCGCAAAGAAACTTCGAGCATAGCTCTGTCCATTGCCCGTTGACGACGCAAAACATTGACGACGTTAGAAGACGCAGCGTAGGTAGTAGGCCTCCTACTAGATGGACCGACGACATTGTGAGAGTCGCGAGCTGAAGGCAGGCTGTCATTCAGTGTTGAGGTTAAAGGGGGAGGCCTATGTTCAGCAGTGGACATCTTCTGACTGATGATTATGATACATATTAAGTCGTTTTTTTTTCGGACCAACCCTCTTTTTATAATAAGCACTACGCATCGAACACAAACACGCTGTAAAAACTGGCTACTAGTAACATTTAAACTGCACCTGTTAAAGCCTCATAATTATAGAATCGCGTTAAATAATGGGTGGGCTGAACACGATAAAATTGCGTCCCATAGGACATCACTCTTTAAAACTACTCTGTTAATTTATCTGAACCAATTACAGAAGTGCGCAGTACCGCAGGGGAGTTACAATTGGACCTATTTTGCGTTCAATTGAATGGAGATTATTGTTTTGGAGCGTAATGGTAAAATACGAATAGTGACAGAAATCAAATTAAAGTTTCGTGAATCAAACGGTTAGGAAAATAAGTTATCATAAAAAATTGTATTAAAAATATCTGACTCAACAGTTATCGAAATTACCTACCAACAAAATAAATAAAAAGGTATAGGTTCTTAAATTCACAAAAATATTTTTATCAAGTCAACTGCCTATGATTATTAATGCCTATCTTATCAACACAAATAGACCGCACCACAGGATCGTGAAGAACAAAAACTAATTTGCGACTTCGAAATCTCCGAAAACCGGACGGAACAAGGACGACGTTTGGGGAATTTTCTAATTACGTTTTCAAAGACACCTCGTTTGTTGAACATGTGACATCCGTGCTGAAAAAGGTCACGTATAGAAAATTGGAAACTGGCTGTGGCAGTCGGAATATCTGTGTAGTCAGAGAGCCATTATTAGTTCCTGTGAGGAGGGTATGAAAAATGCTGTCGAAATAAATTCTTTTAGTAAGTTTGCGACTTCGTTTGATACGAGTCGAAACACCAAATTCTGACCTGCTCACATTAAGAAGGTAAGTTTTTTATGGAACTAAGTGACGAAATAAGCAAGTCGTTCACTCAATGGTAAGCGTCACGCTTGTTCATAATAGTTCTGTGGGATTTATAAACCGTTCAAAATCCTGCCCGGCAATCCACTGTACTCGTTCGTCCTCCTAAGATTTTACAGGTTGAATCTTTTTTATGCCCAGTAACCTAACTGAAACTTTATACTATTTACCTTACAGCATATAGTGAAGTATTATCAAAAAAAAAACCAACAGTTTTGGCGTAAATACGCATAAAAACGCGGTTAGGTAAACACAGTGTAAGATGCCTTACATCAGTTTTATGGATTATCAGAAATTGAATTTTAACCCAGCAAATAATAAATATTATAAAGTAAGCTGGTGATGAAGAAAAGCAAAGATATTGCATAACCTAAAAAATATTTTAAAATATCTCCTGAACTAATGGAATCGGAACAAAATTTGTTTCCAGATTTTCCTATTAGCAAAACTCATTTGCTCCGATTGTCGAAAGTGCGGGTGTTCGAGTTTTTGGAACGGGTATTTTTGGGCTTTTGGCGGGGAGAAAGTTTTGACAGACAGATTTTTTCCAGCTTGTTTTAGAACAAAACCAAATAGCAATATCGTTGGTAGACATAATGATCAAAAAAAATTATTAAAACAACAAGAACGAAAAAAAATATTGTTGAAACAATTTCTAGTTTTTTTTTACAACGTACATAACTATCTTTTTACTTGTATACTTCCCTATTCGATTACTAAAACTAAAACCTAAAACTAATCTATCTATCTTCTATCTATATATTATAGGTACATAAAAATTAATCCCTATTTAACTTGGTCGCGCCATAACTTGAGAACGACTTTCCTGTTTTTTTTTTTAGGTTTCCTATAACTTAGTAGAAGGTTCTTACGGAAAGAAAAATTAAGAAAATTGCGTAGAAAATTTGAAAATGTCACAAAACTTTACGGCGATTTAATTCGCGGGTGAAATGGCTGGCCGCAGCTAGTTAAAAATAAATATACCTTACTAAAAAAAAAAAAAATATGTACCTATTCATGTATTTCTATACCAGTTTATGAAAGTTCCTCTCATAATATATACAGAGCCAATATATAATTCACATCATGACAAACGCGATTTAATTAAAATTTCGAACAAAGTTTGTCACAGAAAATTTTCTTCAAGTTAGTTCCCCAATTTTAAAGTGTACCATCTGGGACCAGCCTATTACAAAATAATTAGCTTTAAGTAAATTATGCACCCTTTAAAATGCATTAAATTTGGGCAAATAGACCTCTATTTTACCTCTAAACACGAGGGATAAAGCCACATGGTGAATTTAAAATAAATTTTCTTATGAGCTGCATCGCGCTTGTCTCAAAAGCTTAGGGGAGAAAAATATATGATATTAAACAGACACCCTAGATGATTGCAATGGTTTTCATTGTGTATAATAAAGTTATTTCGTTTATGGTACAATTATATTAGACGACATTTGGAGTGAAAACATGGTTCTGTAAATGAATTTTGTGAGTAGTGCAAAGAGCAACATTTTTTTGTGTCACATTTTGTAAAAGTGAAAATATCTTGTAATTAATCTCTAGTAGCTCGAATAGACCCTATAACATAGTTTTTTTCGGGACATTTTTACACACACGGTCATCTAACCCCGAACTAAGCAAAGCTTGTGATATGGCTGCCAAAGACTGATATACATACATATATATTTTTAAATACATTATTATAATAAATAGATATTAACACCCAGATATAGAACAAACACAAATGTTCATCACATAATACAATACAATACAATACAATGACTCTTTATTAAATTAGCACAAAAAAATTCAAAATTCTTTATTCAAAATTCTTTATTAACAGATTTTTTATAGTACACAGTTGTTTGGTCTCTCCTGTTAAGTTTTGACAACCTGTGTTAGGAGAGACCGCTCTTTCGTTGTTACAGTAATTTCACATGTATATATATAACAGTTTATAATTATGTAGATAATAGGTAGTTTGATATTTAAAGTTTGTAACATGTTGTATGTGTGTGTGTGAGTGTGTGTGCGTGCGTGTGTGTGTGTGTGTGTGTGTGAGTGTGTGTGCGTGTGTGTGTGTGAGAGAGTGTGAGAGTGTGTGTGTATTTATGTCAATGACTGAGTAAGTGCTCCGTTTGCTCGTAATCAAGTTGCTTTAACCATCTTAATATACATTTTTTACATTGATGAAGTGACATTGTGTAGATATTTTTGATTCTATTAATTTTATTATAAATTTTAATTGAGTGTACTGAAAATTGTTTTTCTGCAAAAAGTGTTCTTACGGGTGGTTGCTTTACCACTGAGTAAGGGTTCCTTTTTTTTACGATACCTGGGTCTACAGTAATACCTTTATGAACCTTCAGGATACAAAACAAGAATAACATTATAAACATTACAATAAAAATATTATCTAGGCTTTTAACAGGCGGCCTTATCGCTTAAAGCGATCTCTTCCAGGCAACCGTGCACGGAAAGGAATTATACAATAAAATAAAAAAAAACAAAAGTAAATACCTATGCAAATAACAACAAACAATCAATAGACTACAAATAAATATAACATACTTATATATACATACATCAAACATATACATAGACAACATACTATATACCTACATAATTAATAAACTACATAAATATTAATTAACATACCTACTGTTAACGAAGATACATACACATGTTGATACATACATTATATTTGTCACATAAGTTAGAGAAATAGATAGCAGCTATAGTGCGAGATAGTGCGCTTTTACGCGGAGTTTGAAAACGTCGAGGGAGGAGGCACGCTTGATTTCAGGCGGCAAGTCATTCCAGAGATTGACAGCTTTCACCGTGAATGATGAGGAATAAAAAGCCGTGTTATGTTGAGGAATGTCAAGCGTGCAATTTTTTGATGGTCTCAGGAACCATAAATGTTTGTCCTAGGTGGGAATCGAACCCCAAGCGCAGAAGGCAGGTTCACTACCAACTGGACCAATGGGCTATCGAGTTGAAGGCGAACTACTAGGTTATTGAAATGATCAGTACATTTATTTACCCAAAATCTCAATAACCGATCGCCTTTAACAATTTTGCGCTATTCCCAACTACGAAAACACTCAGACCGCCACGCGCCACTGCAATTTCCGAAAGGGCACAATTATTCGTCGGGAACGTGAGGCAAAAAAAGGAATGTTTACCTATTCACTCGAAAGCAATCATGGCGAATAAAACGATTACGAACAACTACGAGAAATAGCTCCTATTACGGACAATAGTTGTAACAATTTGATGGATGATTGGAGTTATTTAAAATGGGATTTGTTTTGATCTCGAGCAGTGAGGCATTGCAAGTACTAGGTGTAATTGATGTAAGGTCGTTGGCTTCGATAAGTTAAGGTTTTGTATTATGTATTGACACAAGAAAACCAACAATTGTCGATATTTGGTATTTGTCATTGATAGTTGGTACATAAAACGGCGTGACTATAGCCAAGAAAATATATCTAAGTTTATATCGCACATTAAAAATCTTTCCTTCTCAGATCTATATAGTATTGACGACCCTAATGATGCGTATAATTACTTGATTGAAACGTTTAAATTATTTTATGATTTGTGTTTTCCTTTCACACAAAAAATTGTTAAATCAGTTAAAAAGCCAAAATGGATATCACGTGGCATCAAACTATGTAGTAAAAATAAACGGAAACTCTTATGGCAATACAGACGACACCGAAATTGTAGAAATAAGAATAAATTAGTAAACTATTCAAAGCTGTTTAAAAAAATCACTAAGCTCACCCAAAGAGCTCAAAACGACTACGCTATAAAAATGGCAACAAATAAGTCTAAATGCACGTGGAATATAATAAATAGTTCAAAACAAAAGATACAAAATGAGTCTGTGTTGCGAATAAAAGTAAATAACAATATAATCACTGACCCATATAAAATATGCAATGCATTCAACAACCATTTCATTGATAAAATTAAACCTATTAAAAATAATAGTCAGAAAACAAACTCATTAATTACAAGTAGGTCCAATTCAATGTTTTTTCTTCCGAGCACTGCATTAGACATATTTAAGATAATCACTACGTTAAAAAATACAAATAGTGTAGGGTACGATGGAATCTCTACAAATATTATTAAACAAGTTGCTGTATACATATGTGGACACTTAAGCTACATTATGAATCTATGTATTAGTGCTGGTACATATCCTGACGCACTTAAGGTCTCCATTATTAAACCTATATTCAAAAAGAAAAATAGGGAATGCATAGATAACTATAGACCAATCTCACTTATCCCTATATTTTCAAAGATACTTGAAAAATATATTTACGCGCAGCTCTACAACTACATGGAAAAGAAAAGTATACTCTGTAACGAACAAAAAGGATTTAGGGAAAATAAAACAATAAATATGGCAATATATGATTTTTTAGATAATGTTATGACCAACATAGATGCAACTATTCCAGTTTGCGCAATATTCTGTGATATGACCCAAGCTTTTGATTATGTTCACCACGATATACTTTTACAAAAACTAGAAACATATGGCATTAGAGGAAATACTCTAGACCTTATAAAATCATACTTGAGTAATAGAAAACATTATACTGAGATTACAGAAATAAATATTCATAAAAAACAAGAAATAATTCATCGGTCTAAAGCACGTACTCCTAACTTCGGCGTCCCGCAAGGCAGTGTAGTGGGCCCTCTTCTATTTATAGGATATATCAATGACTTACCTAAAGCACTAGACCATCCTACGACTCTCTTCGCAGATGACAGCACAATTACTATTAATTGTAAAAATAAAAACACTTACGAATCAGAAATAAATGATAGTTTAAAATCAATCATTCAATGGCTAGATGACAATAACCTAAAAATAAATTTAGACAAAACGAACATCATCCACTTTCGGCAGCGTACAGTACGTGATAATATAGTTTTGCAATATAATGGTAGAGTCATAAAGGAAGTGGACTCAACTAAATTTCTTGGATTGACAATCGATAGTAAACTTAATTGGAAAGCACACATAGATACATTAACTAAACGAATGGGCTCGACGGCATACGCATTATTTAAATTATCATTAGTTATTAATCAAGAAGCTCTAATAACAGCATATTATGGCATGGCAGTATCTATTCTACGATACGGCATTATATTCTGGGGGAACTCTACTGACAAAAGAATTGCTTTCAAAGCCCAAAAGAGGTGCGTCAGGGCAATGTTTCATCTTCATAAGACTGATAGCTGTAAACCATACTTTTTAAAACACAGGATTCTGACATTACCATCTCTATACATATTAGAAATAGCAACTTTTGTAAAATCAAACCAACATCTCTTTGGTAGTTGGACTGATGCTGGTATTCGAACTCGCACACAGGCCGAGATGAAACTCTGCCCACGTACGGCCAAAACTGCACTCATGCAAAAAAGTGTATTCTGTATGGCTCCTTTAATATATACTAAAATTCCTAAAATTATCAGAGAATTAAATATTGGAATGTTTAAAAATAAACTTAAAATTTTATTAGCACAAAAAAGCTACTATGAAATTTCAGAATTCCTTAATGATAAAAATTTTTTGATATGTAATGTAGACTAAATAATTGACAAAATCGAGACTAGGTACTAGGAAAAGATAAAATGATAATAATAGCTTATATAGGTAGTAATAAACATCTAATTAGGGTATAAAATACAACCAAACCAAAATATGATTCTAACAATATTCTAACTTAGACATAATTTCGTTATTTTTTTAACATTAACAAAAACTAATAATAATATATATAAAAAACTAATATTTGTACGCTGTAACAGGCAAGGACATGAGATACGTCTCCATTATTACGACCATGTATGCTACTTTATATGTATGTGTACCTACCATGTTCTGACAAATAAATATTTTGAATTTGAATTGTCGCACTACCTACAGCAATATTATTTTAGAAAAAACCCGCAAAATTATTTTTTTCCAAGTTTTTTCTACGATTTTCTACGTCAATCTAAAAATATCACCACAAAAATTGCTTTATACCTACCATTTCCAATATTATTGTAAAGATAATGCCGTATTAGTTGTTTACTTCTTTCTCTTTGTTTTTTTTATATTTAAAAGTGTGCTAAAGAGATTTATCTGACCGGTGAGTGGTTTTTTACATCGGTCTAGGCTTACGTTTGACCGTAATCTTGCCTGGTGGAAAGCGATGATGTGGTCGAAGATGGGGCAAGTTTGCCTAGCAATAACCTATTAACCCTACACTTGGATACTCCATGCTTGTAATGCATGAAAAGAACATCACACGGGCATCGGCGTCGTCAAAGCGGTTTATGTCGCAAAAATTTGGAACCGATAACATTACATTACTGAAGAAGGAAGGGAGAATATACTGATTCCTGATGGATCCTGATTGGGAACAGCACGGGAAGAGTTTATTCTTCCTTGCATCGATTCCTAATCAAAATTAGGAATCGATGCAAGGAAGAATAAACTCTTAATTGCCTATCCGGAAATCCATTTTCTTATTTATTTTTTAATGTTAGTAGACAAACAAGCGACTCGCCACCTGATGGCAAGTAGTCACCGTCGCCTATGGACACCTACAATGATACCATTGGCGGTGCGTTACCTGCCTTTGAGGACCCTATTCACTCTTCGTTTGAAGCAATTGAGGATTGATTTTGGAGAAAAAACCGAAGGTGGTAAGTCATTCCACAACTTGGGTGCGTGGCAGAAACAATCGATCAAATCGAACAGTGCGAGACTTCCACGCATCTATAATATGTGGATGGCTTTTCTGGTGATGGCGGCTGGTTCGATAGTAAAACTGCGATGGAAGGATGAGGTCAAAAAGTTCATCAGAGCATTCCCCGTTATAATACCTGCAGAACAAGCTGAGCGAACCAACGTCCCAGCGCAAGCTCAGCGGTTGTAAGGTGTTGGTTAGATTTGGGTCATCGACAAGTCTAACGGCCCTAAGCGGATCGAGTTGGTACCTACTTCGGTGCGCCCGTCCAGAGATGGGAACAGTATTCCATGTGTGGCCGAACCTACGCTTTGTATACTAAAATACGCTGGTTCGGTTCGGCGTAAAGTACCGCTTGGTTCTATTGAGAATACTTACCCAGTTTTTTTAACGTTAACCAGCCTTGTTCACACAAGTGACTCCTAAACTGGACCTCACCGGAAATGTTGACGCCCAAAATGGCGATGTTCGTCGATAAGGTATTATGCTCAAGTTATATTTTCATTAATATAAATAAAAAATAAAGTAGAGTAATAATTTAATAAAGTTTTATTCAAGGTGTATTTTCATAATTTACTATTCATGATGTATTTTCCAGAACACAGTTCGTTTCTACTAAAATCCTGAATCGAAATAATTATTTAGATCTTTCGAAGGGTTCTACGTATCTTGGCAATACTCCACACACGATAATAAATTCAGTCTAGTCAATTACTATCCTTTTAGGCAAATTAACAACCTAACCGGGGATTCAATCTGGCCAAATCTGTATGTAAATGTATTCTAATGCTGGGCCAATATTCGCATTACAGTGCCTGTGTTTTTAGCCATCTAATAAACCGCTCTTATAGGGATGCGAGATCTGACGTTCGACTTTATTTCTGACTAGCTGTTGCCCGCAACTTCGTACGCGTATATATTTATATAAATTTCAACCCTTTTTGTTTCCCTTAATTTGGCCCTTTCGCAAAATAACATGCCAGATCACACACATCACATCAAACACACATCGCTCGAAGAACCGATAACCGGTGGGGAAGAAAGGTTCTTGAGTGGAGACCACGAACTGGAAGACGCATCGTAGGGAGGCCTCCCACTAGATGGACCGAAGACATTGTGAGAGTCGTGGGCATCCAGTGGATGCAAAAGGCAGGCTGTCGTTCAGTGTGGAGGTTAAAGGGGGAGGCCTATGTTCAGCTGTGGACGCCTTCTGGCTGATAATAATGATGATGACGTCAAGATGGTAATTTTTTTGCATATTCCTGTAAACCACATCAAAATCCGTCCACTAGTTTAAAAGTTCTGCTGTGCGTGTTCAAATAAACAAACAAACAACAATAACGTTAATAACTGACACATGTTCAGCTGTAGCTTTTTTTTTTATATCTCGCAGGCTTTTTTATCTCAACGATTTTAGTATATGTATAAATATAGATTTAGAAATTGGGAATGAAGTAGGTTTATATCAAATTTCTTTTGTAGTTTTTACGTTTTCATGGCCTATTTCATGAGCTACTTTAATTCTGTTGGCTAAGATATACTAAGATTTATTGGCAAAAATACAGTAAATACAGAGCATTTTCACCATATTTTATTTTCTAACTAGCTACGTCCACATGGTTTCACCCATGGACAAACTCACAGGAACTGTAAATTTTCCAGGATAAAAGTATCCTATGACCTCTCCGGTTCTCTATTTACATGTCGTTCTCTCCGTTCTCGTCGTTCCGTTGACCTGTTGCTACATTATAGAGGTATAAACAAACAAACTAATATATAAAAAAAAAATATAGAGTAACTCTAGGTCTCGTTCTATGACTCTATGGTACCTAATTCCATTTTATAGTTCGATTTTACAATTCCATTTTTTTTTCACGATATATCAACATTTCCTTTACTGATTAAATTAACCGCTATCCAAAGATTTCATACTATACTAAGTATGTATTATATCGTTGCCGCTATCATATTAAATTAATATTCCCGAGTAACATAGTATGCCTTAAAATATTCCAATTTCTCTTACTAATGTTTCTGTAGTATAATTTTGTTGTGCACTGAAGGGTTGAAAAAATATATGGAGCGTTCATAATGTGCGTGTTTTTCTAATAATTGTGGGGCATGCTTAAATTCATGTGAAAATATTTGTTGGTGAAACAGATTTTCGACGAAAATTATTCATCTATAAGAAGAAATATTTGCATAAATCATACACGTGGAGAGAAGGAAGGTAACTTTAGTGCTTTTTTAAATTGAAGTTACACTTAACGGTAGTAATAAGCAGAAAAGAAGTCACTCATAACATAAATAATCACGATAATAATAATGTTAAAATCGTGAAAAAATCAGCAGTTCCATAGAAAAGTGTCATTCACATCAACATAATTTGTAAACGAACTGATGTTTTTCTTTTCAGGGTTTATCATACGGTAAAACTTAAAAGTTGTTCACAATGATGAAGTCTTAACGAAGAAGTGATTCAAGGACTAATACAATCCAACGAATAAATGTTTACCTTCACTAAAAGGCATTACCTAAATTATCTCGGCACTCATTTCAAAATTTAGATCTGTAGTCAAACCATCGTATTTTAACGTTATTTAATATCTTGTAAACTTGTTTATTATTTCCTCCAAACGACTCTGTATCTATGGTCATAATATCAATTTAAAAAAGGGCTTGTCTGTAAAGTCGGTTTAAGGACGATAATTTTACGTGATAACGCTTAGGCCAATCGTGCCTCTTTATCGCTTGTTCCGCGCTCTCGCTTGCACGCGCGGCTCAGGCGGAACGTAACAATTTTTCGTGCGTGCAGCCGGCGTTCATCGATTTATAAGACGTTAACAGGTCAAAAAATATATTAAAAAAAATTGAAGCTTGGTTTGTTAATTGACAACTACCATAGACAAAAATCTAGCAATTATGAAGGAAAGCCCTGGGAAAAAATACACAGGTTTGATTACAACGTTTTTACAAATTTGTAATTCGCGCGCGCGCAATTCGAGTATTCGAGTTATTCCTACACAATTATATCAATAGTATCAAATGGAACATCGCCACCACAAAGCACCAAATAAATGATCAAGCTACTAATTATTATGCATTCGCCGAAATACCCACATAGCGGTAATTTCTCTTGTGCAATACCGCAGAGCTGACGGCATTAGAACTCTGTTTGTGGCTATTTCATTCATCGTCACGTATCGCAACACCGATTTGTGATTCGGCACAAACTGTGAATTAGTGAAGGATTTCAAAACTAGACTATTGGAGATAAATGTGGAAATATATAAACATAGTGCTCATTTTGTGATGTTTTCTCTCCATTTAATCAAAGTTTATAAAACTTGTTGTTCTAGCAATGAGGTTTTATCAATAGAAACGTCATACTCATTAAAAAATGCACTAAAAACTTGGCAATACTTCACTATAGCTATCTAAATAGGACCCACAGAAAAAAGAATTAAAAAAAAAACTTTTCTGTGCCCATAGAACTTTACAGTCTTACAGCCTATTGCAGCCGTCCCAGTACCTACAAATGTTTCACTTTCTAAACACACAACAT
This sequence comes from Agriopis marginaria, assembly GCA_932305915.1. Taxonomy (NCBI): domain Eukaryota; kingdom Metazoa; phylum Arthropoda; class Insecta; order Lepidoptera; family Geometridae; genus Agriopis; species Agriopis marginaria. The sequence goes on along the minus strand of OW029926.1, from coordinate 11,507,728 downwards.
TGCACTTTTGATTATTTTTCATATTCCAAAATTGCACATCGTACGGTTGTGCCGGTGCCAGACACAGGAAGAACTGAGTTCACTCAAGCTAATTAACTTGTATTTGTATTGACGCGCAGACCTCGGTAAATCGTATCTAGGGGGTGCAAGTGCTAAAGGGGATTTTTTTTTCGAGCCTTGTTCTGTCGCTGCGTAAAAGAGGACAAACACTTTCGCTTTACGAGTATGATAACACACATCAAATCAAGAGCAACGGTAGCTGACATAAGATGCTCCTCAGTAGTTAAAAGTTATTAATTTCATGATTACTTACCTCTTTCATAAACAAAGACGTCGTTCAACATTTACGTAATGAAAAAGCCCAAAGGTAGCCGTTACTCAATTAAAACTGATTGATACAAGTTAATCAGAATGTTTGTACGCTTAAAACGCCCTCTGGCGAGCGTCAGAAAGTGCATCCAAAAGAGTGTTTACTGTAGACAGTAATTTATTTATGGTGCAAGCCTTCGACCAAAATAAAATGAATGGAAGCGCATTTTTGAAGATTACAAAATGAGCGCTGGCTCTCACTTCGTTTCAGTCGGTCTCTAGCCGTAGGAAGTGCAACACGTGACTATTATTACATGATAACGAAACATCTGACAAAATTATGCCTTCGTGTGCTTTCCCGAAGTGTAAATACACTACAAAAAATCGCTATCTATTTTTTGTCACAAATGTACTGAGGCCTTACGGACAACTGCTATTGCGGCACCTAATCCGCTTAGTTGGAAAATCACGCGACCGCAAACCGTATCTGGGCGCGATAAGGTTCACGTTCGCGTGATTTTCCAAATGAGCGGATTAGGTGCCGCAGTAGCAGTTGTACAATCTGTACATGGTTATAATTAAGTGTTGATTTGTATATATTGTATATGCCCGACGGTTTTGCCTCGTTTTTACTGAGCAAGTTCAATTGGTATGGCCCGTCCATTCATTTTATTTTGGTCGAAGGTGCAAGCTTTTAATTAATACGTTCAACGCCAGGTTCAACAACGGCTGTTCAAGTAGAGTAGAGGTGAAGTTTTTTCTAGAGGTACACGCAATTATTTTTGTTTCAAAACAATAGCGAACCGACTTCAATTGCCTTATGGGTGGAAATACAAGGCTATGTAGAAAGGGTGTACTAAACCAAAAAAATGCCTATGAAGCATCGAGATACAATACATATAGAGTCACAGTCGTGCCAAAAAAGGTCCGAACCAAAACTCGGCGCACGCTACGATTTGAGCACTTTTTGGTTAGTTAACCGCGATCCGCCCACAACGCCGCGCGATGCGAGAGCTACGATGACATAGCGGACAACTAACATTGAACACTATGCAAGCAACATAACATCTAAATTGGAATTTCACTGAAAGATTGTAACTCTATAGGATTTGTATCTCGATGCTATGTAGGTACATCTTTTACTATGGGACGAGCCCTGAAATTATCTGTTCTATAGAACCAATAGCTGTGCTCCGCGGTTTCCTCTTTATATTATCAGCTATCTGCTAGTGAAAGTCCCGTAAAAATCGGTCCAGCCACTTCGGAGTCCATTAGGAACATACACACATACAAACACACATGGACAGTAACAGTTGTAATGTTATGAAATTGATATATTTTACGCGATTACATGGTTGTCAAAAGTAGTTCATAATGGTATCATCGCTTAACATCAGGCGAGTTGGCGGTCAAACGCAAGCCTATTATTAAATAAATAAAATAATATATAATGATGACTAGATTAAACTCCTTCTAGCTCAGTGTAATCATTCTGTATAGCCCTGTAAATACATTCCTTTTTATTTCTTTCTTTTTTTCATTTTGACAAAAGACGCGGCAATTCTATTTTGTACGATATTTTTAATTATTTAATTAAAATTGGTAGTTAGTTATTAATTCCAGCTAAATCGATTCATGATTACAGGCCATACAGTGATTCAGTGCAGTGAATAGCAACATACCACACTGAATTTATAGTTTACCTACCTACAAAATACACATGGTGCAGTTAGGAGCTAAATTCACTAGAAGTGGCTTTATGAAAGCGTAGATATAAGATACTTACAAAGGAACTGAAAACAAGAAAGTGTATTTGTAGATTTGATAGAGATTAGATTTGTCACCATGGTCATGGAATACTATACCTACTGATTCACAAATAAATGATGGGTCTAATACAAAATTCACTAATTCAGTGTCTTGAGTTTACTTACACAAAATATAAATACGTTTTCAAAAATGACAAATTAGTTTAAATCCTACGTTTTTATAACCATTTAGCTTGCTACAAATGAGGACGAAATAAACAGATTACTAAATTGTTACTTTTGTTTTGGACATTTTTGAGCGCTTACCCAATATCATCATCATCATCATCAGCCAGAAGACGTCCACTGCTGAACATAGGCCTCCCCCTTTAACCTCCACACTGAACGACAGCCTGCCTTTTGCATCCATGCTTACCCAATATCCACAGTGTTAAATATTTTTGGTTATATTCAGTTTAGCTTGGTGTACCGTTCCAACACAAATCACTAGCTATAAGTATAAAGATAAACATTTTTTTTAAGAAATATATTTATGATAATTAAAATATGAGAGCGATTGGAAACTTTTTACAAGATGGCATGCATAGGTTTTACCAAAATTGAGTTTTTTTACTGTGTTATAGAATATTTTATTATGATAAAAATCCTACCACAGATATAAACCCTATATTTTAGCGTAATTCTGAAAGTTAGTATTTAAAATTAAAAGGTTGGCCGTAAAAGTAGTAGTAAGGTCGGCCACATTCGATGTTAACTATGCGACGAGACGCGACGAGGATTTGAGCTTCATTCCATCTTCATACTTAATCTTTTGAATGTTTAGACGTGAGACATGCATGTAGTTAGTTACGCGCCTGAATGTTTGCGCTTGTCAGGTTCCGTGCTATGCCATGTTGCATAGATAGAGATCGCAGCCTTTTCCGACTTTTAGCAATTATGGTCATTCTAGTTTGAGTGTGCATACCTCCATGGTTAGCTTGAAATTATAAAAAATGGTGTCATAACAGAGTTTAATGTTTTATCTAGGAAACCCTTGAAACCGAAACACGATTAACCACATTTCGCTCGATAGAAAAAATATGTGAAAGTAGCACTGATATGCGCTTGTATCCCTGTTTTTTTTTGGATTCATTCATTAACCTATTTATTGAATTATGGCTGAGATATCTTGATATATAGATTTCATAATTATGAAGGAAACCGGTGAGGTACATTTTACATTACAGCTATATACTTTTGGAAAGTCACATAGCCACACAGCCACACAGCGGGCAATGGAGAGAGCTATGCTCGGAGTTTCTTTGCGCGATAAAATCCGAAACGTGGATATTCGCCAAAGAACCAGAGTCACCGACATAGCTGTTAAAATTTGCAAGTTGAAGTGGCAATGGGCAGGCCACATCGCTCGAAGAACCGATAACCGATGGGGAAGAAAGGTTCTGGAGTGGAGACCACGAACCGGAAGACGCAGCGTAGGGAGGCCTCCCACTAGATGGACCGACGACATTGTGAGAGTCGCGGGCATCCAGTGGATGCAAAAGGCAGGCTGTCGTTCAGTGTGGAGGTTAAAGGGGGAGGCCTATGTTCAGCAGTGGACGTCTTCTGGCTGATGATGATGATGATGACTTTTGGAAAAATATGAGAAAATCCCCAAAAATAGAAGTAGCAAAACGCACGTCTGTGTGTAAGCGCCATGATTTTGCTCAGCTAAATGCGACTTTAATACAATAAACCAAGGATTATGGCCATCTGTAGTAATAAGCGTTGCTTAAAAGTGGGAAAACCTCGCCTTAAACAACACGTTTCTGTGTTGCAGTTGACGAGATAGAACCACATCAGCAGACTTCATGGTAAAATTTTTAAAGTTTAAAGAGACCATATCTAGCCAACCTAAAGCTATCTCCTTGTAAAGCGTATATTCGCCAAACCGCTGCGACACGCCGCGCCGCTATTGCGTGCGTCCATTGCCGTTCAAATTAAATACATAAAGATGCGATGTTTACACATTTACCTACATATGAGCGGACAGTGCCATCTGGTTAAGACCGCGAGAACTGCACCCTTTATTATTGAACGTTAGGACATCACTGTGACATGTATGTCAAACATGTATAATTATTATTATATTATTTACAAACGCATTATTGTGCAATCACCTTTCCATGTATCTGTACCAAATCTGTACACATATATACTTTTCACAGAATATAATTGTAATGTTACGGTGCGTTAATTAAGAAATAATAATCTAAGAATATATAAAAATGTGTGTATGTATTGTGTGTGTGTGTGTGTGTGTGTGTGTTTGTGTGTGTGCGTGCGTGCGTGTGCGTGTGCGTGCGCGTGCGCGCGCGTGTGTGTGTGTGTGTGTGTAGGTACATAAACACTGATGGGTGAGTTTTAAATTCACTGAATCCATTTGGTTTACCATACTATAAACTTATCTTGCATACACTGATAATCATGCTGAGAAATTTGAAGCCCCTATGTCAAGTACCTATGTAATTATAATCTTTGTTTTGTTGTTTGTTTTGTTGTTAGGTATTTTTCTACCAAGTTAGGTATTTTTCCTTCCATTTCCAATTTTTTTTTTAAATGTTATTTTAACAATACGCGGACGAAGTCGCGGGCTTTTAATCTCTACATAGTATAAATTGAAGTCTCTTTCCGCGTCTGTCTGTCTGTATGTCTGTATGGCCGCTAACTCCTCCTTAACCACGCAACGGATTTTGATGCGGTTTTCACCATCAGTTAGATACATTTTCAAGGAAGGTTTATATATATAACTAGCGACCCGCTCCGGCTTCGCATGTAAATTACACCCGTGCGAAGCCGGGCCGGCGGGTCGGTAGTTTCGAATAAAAAGATGTCAAATTATAAATAGTCTGAATGTTGCTACAACCTAACCTAACCTATAGAATTTAATAGCATGATTTCCCAAAATTAAGTAAATACATCGAATATTCCTAAACTCGTGCTATAAATCGCTAACAAAAATCGTAAAAAGTAAAAACACTACAACCGATTACTAAGCTTTTAGTTTTCCTATTAACCCACTTTTACCTTAAAAAGCCCACACCGATTGCAAACCAGTAACGAATACACCTTGATAACCTCGTTTATTTCAATAAAACTAGCCTTGGTTCAGATAGAATTACCACACATTACCTTTTACTGGGATACTACTACAGTACAGATCAAGGATCTTATACCCAAACCAGCAGTGCAAGTACCGTTCTTTATCGATCATCAAATTTGACAGTTGAGATTGTTAAATTCGATAAAATGCCATTTGATCAGTACTTATTATGATCGATTCTATGGCATTTTAACGAATTTGACGACCGATAAAGAACGGTACTCGCACTGCTGATCAGATAAACATGGGACGATATGCCTCAGAACAATTATGGTTCGTGTCCAAATAATTATAACTCCTTCATCAGTTCCTTCTAGGCAAGCGTGCTCCAACGTAGACCGCATCATCGCTTAACATCAGGCGTGATGGTGGTCAAACGCAAGCCAATTATTTATATATAAAAAAAAACACTATACCGCCTATGGCGGGAAATTAAAATTTCAAACAGTTTTCTTGTCCTCGTGGCTAGGCCGGGTAAACACTACAAAAAAGATTCAAAATTCCCACAAAATTTAATTGACTCCATTGGCTCATTAGTTTCTAACCAACTAATAAGCCAATACGAATAATTTTGTTCGTTGATTTGGCAATATCAATAATTTTGTTCAAGCACCTGCTGATTTGGCAATATCAATATGTTCGAGCGCCTGTTTATTTGGCAATATCAATAATTTTGTTCGAGTGCCTGTTGATTTGGCATTTTTTTTATAAGTGCTTACAAATTTTAAAGTCAGTTTTTTTATAGGTGGTGAAATGAATTTGGCTATATCAATAATTTTGTTCAAGCGCTTGTTGATTTGGCAATACAATAATTTTGTTGAAGCGCCTGTTCATTTGGCAATATCAATAATTATTTCCGAGCGCTTACAATTTTTTTTTTTATTTTATTTAATTATTGATAATGTATTAAATCATGGTAACCTTACATCCAATGGAATACAACCGAACGACACACGTAACCATTCCACGTATCGTCATAAAGGCTGTTTTTATTGCGCTCAGTTAACATAAAGTCCATACAGTTTCATCCCCTAACGTCCCTGAATGCAATCCAACGCAGTACAACTAGAAATTATATGAGCATTTACTTTCAACGATGCAGTCAAGATATCTTCGGGATAAAGATGCTGGTACAAAGGTGGCAACTTAGGAAATAATTTTAAATATTTTTAGCCGGAAAATCTTTACATTTATCTTACCTTTTCAACCGACTTTAGTAGGGAGATTCATGATTTAGTCCGTATTTATTGAATTGTTTTTTTTTAAAGTCATCTTCATCTTCATTTCAGCCTATCATGACTGTTAACTGCTGGGACTCAGCCCTTCTCTCAGAGAGAGAGAGAGAGAGAGAGAGAGAATGGGCCCTAATCCAACATGCTGGTGGATAGTCATATATTATGTCTTTGAACTTTTTGAGGTTCTTTAACGGGTTTTCTGCATAACCGCACATCAAGGATTTTATATATACCCTAAAGGGACCTGGATTGAGTACTCATGCTAAAAAAACGGTCCGAGGGAAAAGCGAGCACGGAGTAATTTGTCCTTTTCTTGTAGGGTGTTCATGATTTTGAGGAAACGAAGACATGCAGACACGCACGGGCGAAGCCGGGATATATAGCCTATGCCAACCGGGGATAGTGCAGCATCCCAACAGTGAAAGAATTTTTCAAATCGGTTCAGTAGTTTCGGAGCCTATTCAATGCAAACAAACAAACAAACAATCAAATCTTTCCTCTTTATAATATTAGTATAGATGAACTTTTACACCCACATGTCAAATTACAAATTCGTAGTTACATAACTTTCAACACAACATACAAACTCCAATTCCACCTCCTTAATCCTTCTTTTTTGTAAAAATATTATAACAGTATTTATTTATTTTAAACTATTAGCCTGAATAACAAATTTTATTCCTAAGTATCATCAAAAACAAAGGACTTTAATATAATCTTTCAACCTCCATTTGCCCTGTTTAATTCGGCTTTTTCGCTAAATCCTTCTTAGCGGACCTCTAGGTATACCCCATAATGAATCTACGTGCCAAATTTCAGCTTCGTAAGTCAAATAGTTTTTGATATTTCGTGACAAGTCAGTGAGTGGGTGAGTAAATTTAGCTTTTATAAATATAGAAGATTGGCATGACAACTATTTGGCATATTTTACTTACTGCGGGAAAATGACATGGAACTACATTCGTTTTCAAAGTTTGTCGAGAGCATCACTACATCACTATCATCACTACATAGTATAAAACAAAGTCACTGTCGCTGTCTGTCCGTCCCTATGTATGCTTAAATCTTTAAAACTACACAACAGATTTTGATGCGGTTTTTTTAAATAGATAGAGTGTGATTCAAGAAAAAGGTTTATATATATAATAAATGCATAATATAGTATAGAAACACTGATAATTGTAGAGGTTTCTAATGTGATGTCGTCAATAAACACATTTTTTTGCGCTTTACATTGCAAACGCTGGCTGAACCCTACGAGATAGATCAAAATAATGTACGACAATATTGTATACCTTAAAAAGGTCTACATTAAAGTCCACGATGGTATATGTCTATTTCTTAGGGATAACCCACAATAACCATTTTATATTATTTATTTTTTACGAGAAATAATGGCTTATTTACGTGGGGATTTTAAGCAATACAGCATTAATCTTTATCCAATTAAGTAACTTAAATACATTGTGCATTTAATATAGACCAATATTATATGACCGTTTACAGCTTGTAATTTAAATGAACATTTTCTAAGATATTAGATTTAAAATGCAGGGACATAGCGGTTGCGGCGGTACCGGCCCCTCAGCCAGTGCCCAGTACCACTACAGGCCCGTACCGGCGGCGTGTTTTTCACATGGCCAATTATGAAAACAACATGTTTAGTTTGTTTTGCCTAATGACAATAAAGCTGTGAACGTAGGATATAAAGAAAATCTGTAGTATATTATTCTAGTATTAACATTGCACCCGTGCGAAGCTGGGGCGGGTCGCTAGTGTCTTTATAAAATCTTCTGTGTTGAAGTGCAAACTGCACACCCTGGAGTTTTTTGTTATACTTGCTGTTCGACTAAGAATTACGTCCAACCACATTTTTCTTACATCCTCTTTTGTTGGTATACTGTAACATGAAATATATTCAGCGATGAATTTAGGTACTTTCATTTTTTATGTAATATTTAGAATGATTCCCGTACGATTCGTCGAAACACCCTTGAACGATACAACTGTACACAAAAAGCTCGGTTCACCGTTGGATGGTGGTACTTTATCTACGTTTCGCCACTTACTCACCTGATGGTACGTGACGGTGTGGCGGAGGATGGAACACGTTGATCTAGAAATCTATTCATTCTATCTATACATATCTATCACTATAGCCATGAAGATATCTAGTTTGTTGTTCTCAGGAAATAAGGAGGACGGCAGCGAGTTCCATTCTTGGGCAGTACGTATCATAAATGAAGACCCAAATCTTTGAGTTCAAATCTTTTGAATTTTCACTAGGTAGTGTGCAGTCGTTCTACTTTTCCTAAGTAAAAGGGGGAGGGTAGAAAAAGGGCTCGAAGCTTTTGCGCACACTCGCCGAAATGCGAATTACTTTAAAATATCCCTAGGTCATGCTAAAACATAATATATAAAAATAATTGTTCATGTTCACACGAGTATGGACACCCTAATAAACATTTTCTTGTATTACAAGCTTTGTGTACCTACCTGTGAAAAGATATGCCGCAGCCACCGAATGATTCACTAGCACAGTTTCTTATACAGCAATTTTTCACCATTTTAAAATAATTATTCAAAAATCATGCATGAAAAAACAAAATAAGCAAACAATCAAAAACGCCATGTCGTTAATGCTGCCAGTAGCTTCATGGTTCAGTAGAACTATGAAGGTTCCTAGTAATTATACTTGGAACCTACATGGTTACTTAAAAATAAAATTGAAATAGGTACATGATACATTAGATATATCTACATTAATATCCGTTAGAAAATGGAAATAAAAATTAATCTTTATTTTATTGATAGTAATTTTATGTTTACACCCCAAAATAGGGCCTGCCTGGTATGTCCTATTGAATAAGTAAAACTACTAAAATATAATTGTGATTATTTACGGGATAATTACCGTGGTGGTTGTGGAATAAGATTCCACAACATCTTATAACTTTAGTGAACAGCCGAGATAGTTTAAAACAGAGTTTTACTAAAATATATGTTTTATGTAATGGCAATCTTTAGAAAGGGATACACTTCCTCCGTGGTAGCTATCTCAGTGAGCTCGTTTTACCTCCATGTTCCTAGCCACATTATTATGAACCCTTACGTTTAGACGTTAAGGTTTAGTTTTGTATGGGAATATTTTGACAGAACGCAATCTAGTATATATGTTTATCTATGCCGCACATATATCTGCAGTTTTTGATGCCATCGCTCAACAACGATGAAAGAAAACCATTTAACTGTTTAAGTACTAAATAAGTCATTGGTTAACGGCCGAGGCTCAAACCGAGTGCCGTCAGACTGAAAGCGCACATGCAACCGCCAAGCATGCATCTCGGTATTTGAAACTTTGCAAGTAGGTATATAATTATTTATAATCGGGATGACAATGCAATGATTTGTGACCATCACGCTAATCTCATGATGGATCCAAGAGGTGGATGGTGGAGCTTCTCAATGGCTAACTACTAGTAAGCCCATCGACTGTGAGCTCATTTGGTTTTGTTTTAACGAGTCTCATACATTATACTTGGTGATAAAGGTCTGATGATGGAGCCGGGAAGTAAAAAGCGGAACTATTCGAAAGATAAATTAGATTTTTAAGTTTTTGGAACAGTAATAATTATTTATGGAAGCTGTCGAAACCGCAGCAAACGAAACACAATCAGATAATGTGCTTTTTTAAAACATGGTGTATTCCCGCCTTAAGAAGGGTTAAACGTAAAATTATTTTTATGTTTCAATATAGTGCGGAAATAGAACAAGCATTTTGCTTGAAAATGGAGTCAAGTGAAGATTCGATTACATTTGTATCAGTTTCATGATTTTAAAAGCACTTGAGAATGTTTCGCTTATTTACAACAAATCTGTGCTATAGATTTACCGTTCTAATAGCATGTTAGTAATTGTAAGGCACGTTTGACTAAAACAATGTTACTTCAAAAATAAAACACAGATTTCCTAATGTTTCGCAGATTTTTCGAAAAAGTATTGTCATATACCCGCATTTATCACGTGTCTAGTGTAAAAAGGTATAAATACCTGCTAGCCATTTGGAAAAACTCAGAGTTACTCAGCGGGCAACGGAGATAGCTATGCTCGGAGTTTCATTGCGCGATAGAATCCGGAACGTGGACATTCGCCGAAGAACCAGAGTAACCGAAATACGTATTATAATTTACAAGTTAAAGTAGCAATGGGCAGGCCACATCGCTCGAAGAACCGATAACCGATGGGGAAGAAAAGTTCTTGAGTGGAGACCACAAACCGGAACTCGCAGCGTAGGTAGGCCTACCACTAAATGGACCGACGACATCGTAAGTGTCACGGGAATCCAGGTGCATCTGCACCTGGATTCCCGTGACACTTACGTCAGCCTGCCATCTGGCAGGCTGTGGTTCAGTGTGGAGTTCTAAGTAGAGGCCTATGTTCAGCAGCGTACATCTTCTAGCTAATAATTATGATAACGCTGTGAGACGAAAACAATGTTAGAACCTAGATAATCTTTTTGTGGTATATATTTTTATTTTGAAAAAGAAAAAATAACCGCTTCAATTCTATGCCTACATCTACAAACTAAAAAAGTCGAAAATGACAGTTAAAACAGATATTGAAAGTCCTCATCAAAACTTGCTGATAGGGAGAAAAAAGAATCATCAAAATCAATTCATAATTGGCGGGGTAATCGCGTAACAAAAAAAAAAACAGTCAAATTGATAACCTCCTATCGTCGGTTAAAAATCATACATTTATAAGTGTTTTAATGTTCGTGACAACATTACAGCAAGAACACACTTAAACACTTATGAGTATTATAACATTTTTTTAATCCTTACATCCATTGGTTGGATCTATGGAGATTATTTTAGCAATAAAGGCAGTTACGTCACTGACTCGTAAGTTTCTTAATTTGTATGTAACGTTGAATTGCTGGTGTGCACATTAAAGAGTTTCTGACAGTTTAGATATCGTATCGAATGCTTCGTAGATTAAACTATATTTACTCGTTTTGTTGATAAAGATGTTATATTATACAAAATGCCTATTGAACGCCCTAAATCAGCTAAAAGTTGCTACACCCTGCTTTAGAAATATTTATTAAAACAGATTACTCACCAAAACGAAATTTTATAAACAAACTTCAGAGTCCAATAGAATTAAGTCTTTTCACAACGTTTCTACATAAAATAAAGTTAATCCAAACATCTATTAACACTAAAACTCCGGGATTGAGTTATAAAAGCTCCAAGGAAGCGAGTTAAAATTTCTTCAAATGGATACTTTATATGCTGGGGCCGTTTCCCTGACCGTCTTGCCGTTTCACTTATTTCGATATTGGGGCCCACTAATTTTGTTTACTTATTCATTAAAATGGAGAGGAATGGCGGACTCGAAATGCGCAGTCTATTAGATTTTCATGGTAAGCTAAAAACGTAAATGTGGACGCTGGAAATTTAGTGGACTTTCAGTAACCTTTAAACAAATTGAATTTGTATTTTTAGAAGTTTAAGAGCCCGTTTCTGCCACAGTTATCACACACGCACATTTAAAACATTATTGTAGAGAAAAGTCAATTGAGGGATTGGGGATTATTTTTAAAATCAAATTGCAAACGTTTTAAAAAAAAAATTATGTGTGTGAGGACGAAAAACCTATTTTATTAGGTTTTTTATGGTTTCGTACCCAAAGGGTAAAAACGGGACCCTATTACTAAGCCCACGATGTCTGTCTATCTGTATGTCTGTCCGCCCGTCTGTCCTACATATTAACGGCTGTATCTTTCGAACCGTAATAGATAGCCAGTTGAAATAGTAAGAATATTAATATGTAATGTTACGGCGGATTACCTAAGAAATAATAAAAAGTCAAAAAGTAAAAACAAAAGGGCTAATACAAAAAAAAAATTGTATTAGCTCTAATGTAAAAACGGTAATACGTACAAGCGTCAAACTTGGAATGATTATAGTACACACTTTAAAGTATAACAAAAAAATATAATAAAAATGGCCAAGTGCGAGTCGGTGAAAATTTTCTGTTCATTACCAAATTATGAGTGGTAATTTCGTTATTGAATTTTGTAGTGGTAAGGAACCCTCAGTGCGCGAGCCCGACTTGCACTTGACCGGTTTATTTAAAATGTGTTCGTCGAATCAATAAAAAATAAATTCAAAAACATTGCCATTCAAATAATTCGCAATTTCAAAGCTCATAGAAATAATGGTGCAGACAAGCCCGAGTTCTGATACCTCCAGATAGATGCCCAGCACGGAACTGAAGAATATTGCCCATGAACACCGCATACGATATCCCAAGGTATTGCATCGGCTAGTTCCCTAAACTTACAAGTTTTATCTGACAAGCTTGTCTATTGTAATTGTAGAGGAAAAGTAAAAATATAAAAAAAAAAAACCTATCCCGTGATAACATTGAAGCTCTATTTACCCGCTTCTCAGCGAAGGAAATCAAACAAAAATAAGTTACTGAGATTTTTCGATCTATTCCTACCAAAAAAATATCAAATATCGAAATAAAAACCTTCAAAAAATGTTTCAAAATGAGCTTATTTTAGGTAACGATCAATCGGTTTTAGAAATTGCCACTCAGTTATTTTTCAAGTTTTAAAGAGAGTTCTCAGATACTAAAGAGACAAGTCAACATTTCTATGTATGTTTGTATATTTGTTCGAAAATAATTTACGTATACCTTTCATTCCATCTTCATGAAATTTTATAGGCAAAAATTCATTTAAAAAAATTTGATTATTGACAAAATCGGTCGAGGATTTGCGAAGATATAGGAATAGCAATGTCTCCGTCCAAAAAGGGTCAAAGTCCAAAAAGATGAAAATGTGCGAGTGAGATAGTTCAGACTATGAAATGGGCTCTTAAACAACATAGCGTTCGTTAATTCTGAATTAAATTAATAATCATGTAATTTTAATTTTTCATTATTTGGTTAAATAAATTGATAAACTCACATGTTATCATATAATTGACTAGAGAGTATCAAAATTTTTAATAAAATGTATAATTTGATTCAATCTAGTATTATTGCATTTCATACCAGTATACCACCAAAAATCCATTTTCGTCATTATCATCGCATTTTTTTTTTTTTTTTTTTTTCGTTTTTTTTTTCTATTGTTTTTAACTCGTTATGTTTATATATATTTTGTTTTTGTACAATGCATGATATTAAATTTAAATATTATACATTGTAGCTGGTCGTAGTGAAGAAAGAAAGAAAGAAAAAAAAATATGACAAAACAAAAGATATATAAACATAACGAGTTAAAAACAATAAAACTTGTACTAATTTTGTACAAGTTTTACACAGTTAAAAATGTTTACAATATTCCATTCAGTCATTCCTGAGACGTCCCGGTAAGTTTATGTAGGTATTCCTGTTTATGTATGTATGACAAGGTATCCCAATTTGGTTGATAAAATACCTGAGTCTTGTTTTACAACTTCACAAGCGTTTTGCTCCAAGAAGGGTTGGCTAGATTTACAAAATGCAACGGCTGGGGCAGAGCCTGACGTACTGCCGAATCGCATCCTGAATTATTCATTTGCCACCCAAAACTTCACAACCGCAAACCGAAGCGATCGAACATCGCTATGTTGTTTTATAGTTTATGAAATTTTGTATTCTGTTTTATTTGAGTTGGATAGGGTGCCGGGATTTGTATTTGATTGAGTTTGCATATTTGTGAAGATTAGGTTATCTGGTTTTCTGATCAAGAAATACGTGGTAACCATTTTGCAGAAGGTAGGTACGTGTATAAATCTTCCCAAGGTATCGCTAAGAATAGAAAGCTAAGAATCGCATAACTTTAAAAGAAGCTCATGCCCAACAACGGATTAACGAGGCCCTAAGATGATGTTGATGATGATGATGTAAAGAGGAAACAACCAAACTATAAGCCAAAAGACGAATGTTAATTTTTAGTAATTATTTTTTTTACTGGCTTCAAATTTGTTCGACAAAAGTTATAGATATCGCCAAATTAACAAGAACCCGAACAAAATTATTTGTGTTATTAGAGCTGATAAAAAAAACTACTAAATAAAATTAATGAAAATTTAATGAGATCACAAAGATTTTTCTCGACATCTTTATAAAAACCGACCAAGTGTGAGTCAGGCTCACGCACTGAGCGTTCCGTACCACCACAATATACAAAAAGTAGCAATACAAAAAACATTACAATATTCTGTAAAAAATCCAACTGGTTATCTATAATTAGGTACGGTTCGAAAGATACAGCCATTAAAATATTATATCTGACGGACGGACAGACAGACAGACAGCGTAAGCTTAATCCTATTTAAAGCACTCAAATCAGTTCACAAAAATATCGCAGATTCGTACGTATGGCGTACAAAAATTTTAAAATATGGAATACTATGGAATGGAATAATTGAGAACTTCTTCCTCCTGAAGCCAGTTTATAATTGTAGCCAGTTTGTCTTAACTATTTGTTGAGATAAACTGACTGACTTTGTGTGTGGCTTCATGTAGACAATTAGACTGATTTATTACGTAGGTAACCTTAGCTAACAGAGCTCTGAACCGTACCATTTCAATTCCCTAATAGACTTCAATGAGCATTCCAATAAGTCCGCCAATAAGTCAGTCCCGGACACGTGCCTTCATGCAACATACGTTACCATTCGCAGACGCACAAATCGCTTCGTTTGCGAAGACAAATGGTTCCCGTCTGCTCTCTAGCGTACATACCATTCAAAAATTACTTGAAAAAGAGTCGAAAATCCAATATCGAGTGCAAGCGCAAACCGGAATGCCGCCTCATTTTTTTCCAAAAACTACAACTCTACAGCGCGAATGTTAAAGTTGTTTTTGTCATGTTTAGTCGGTGAAGAATGATGCTTTCATATTGATATTCAACATTGCAAGCGGGCTTTGAACGTGTCAGCTTTGTAACTATCGTACCGGGTTTTTGTTTAGTAACAATAGAATTGATGATCAGGCATGTCGTGGCCATTGTTTGATTTGTGATCAGCACCCTCCGCGTGTTGTTGGCATCTAACTTGAGGTATTTGACGCCAATGGTGGCAATGCAAGGCGCTTCGTTAGAGCTCTGTCCAGAATCCAAATTGTGGCATTAACTCCGTAATTAAGATAAATTAGTGCTGATAAGAATTCGAAACGATGTGCCGGCGGTGTAACACCATCAAAAACAATTAATAATGCAAAGTATCCTTGGTAGTTTCAGAATATACAAAGTTTGCCGCCGAGGGTGATTTTGTTCGAGCGCCTGGTATAGTTTTTAGCACGTTATTGTTATTGGAATCAAAATTTATTTCTCTTTAAGTTCCAAGTAGCATCTTTTTCGCTGCGTTCATTTTAGGAACGTATAATTAAAAGTCAAAGCTTTGTCGAGACAGAAACCAATTTGGGCGTCAGTAGCGACAGTCCAAATGAAAAAGCAGCTAAAGTGGCAAGTGAGGGGAAAATCGCGAATATCTCAGATAATCCCTGTGAGGTAAAAGGTCTGACATACGACTCCTATAAAAAAGAACCATTTAAACAGTATCAGAGCTCGCGTCGTTTTGACAAGATACTAGAACTTTTGAAGCCAGTGGTTTAAGAATTATGATTCATAAGTCCACTCATGTGCATTGAGTTGGAAAAATCGTCCTATATTCGGGTCAAGTAAATCACCTTGATTACATTTCTTTTTTTTACAATCTTTTTAACTTGCCTTTTCAGTATCGATCAAATCTTGCAGCTGAATTTTTTTAACAACAGTTGTCGCGAACAGATTGATCAGAAATTTTACTTACACGTTTAATTTGGGTGAAAATGCATGTATAGATAAGTGACGTTATTCTAAATCCAATATGATGAACTCCCAAAGGTAGCGGATCGGTAATTTTTTAAATGATGACATGGGTATCAAATTAAAAGCTTTGTTGAGAAATATACCATAAACAAAATTACGTCACACTAAATTCAATATGGCGGACGCCTAAAGCTTGTATTTTTTTTTTTTTTTTATAAATATTAATTTATGTTGCGAAACGCTCATAGCAATAGAAGGCCATTGCAATTTTTTCTGTTTTTAGAAAATCTCAAGCTCTGTTGTTTGCGTTTCTGATGCCTCGAAAAGGAGAGAATTTAAATTGAGCATCCTGCAACCGTCTCAATAAGCGGGTTGGCTCTCAACGCGCCTCGTAAATTCGACGCCAATTGTTTGTTTTCCACGCAAAACGCTTGCGAACTTTAAAAATTGTAAGCGTTGAAATATTATGGATATCTCAAATTTGTGTTATGGAATTCTTATTCTAGAGGCATACCTTTAAACAATACAATGTAGTGCAACCCACACGCAAAGTGTGCAACACTACAAAACATCTATTTCGTCACGCTGAAACCAATATGGCGAATTTTATGACCTAATATCGCATGTCGTTTGTTTTGTTATTAATATATTGTGTTTAGTAAAAATTTACTGATGTCAAGGCTGTGCATGTATAGGTATGTGTATGAATTTTCATGCTTCATGTGTGTCCATTGCCCCAAACCACTAATCAGATGATGTTTCGTGATGCGTCTGAACACCCCAGATGCTATAGGATATTTATGATGACAGACAAAACCAAACAACTATTGTGGATTTTATAACCTTATGCACGACGTTTTTTTTTATCGGGCTTAAATGTGTTAACCCTTACTCTTGTTTCTTTATTGGAAAATAACATGATAAATTTATAAAATTATTTTAAAATAGTGTCTTATCCATGCTTCCAAACTGACTGTCGGAGCCAGTAAATTTTAACTTTTGTCGGCAATCTCCTCGTATGAAATTGTTTTAGTGTTGTTCCACAACATGTAGCTACCGATGGCCATCTTTACGTATCGGTAACCGAGCCGTGATTTGCGAAACGCACTTTTCTGATTTATCTGTCTGGAAGATCCTCCGACATTTTTCGACCTTACTTCTTTGTGTTAAGTACTCATTTACAACAAAAGTTCAAGTTCTTTGACTCTTCTACGGTCCATTTAAAGTTGCGTTAAAAACTACTAAAGAGTTGTCTCGATTTGAGTGCGGATGAGTGGTTTTTCATTTCCGATTTCTTTGTATTTTTCCTTGTTGGTAACTGCTCTTTGTTTTATTGCTATTGCTTTGTGATGTATGACCATGTAGTTATGATGCACTTTTATCAGAATTTCACTGCGAGTACGTCATATACCTTGTGCCACGTCTTGCATAACTCTTTGATTTTAATTGTGTATAGTTAAGTAAACTTCATCTAGTGGGGGAGGCCTATCTACGCTGCGTTTTCCGGTTTATGGTCCTTTCGCCCCCATCGGTCATTGCTTCTTCGAGCGATGTGGCCTGTCCATGAGAGATGTGAGACTGTTTATTTTTGAGAGTCAGGGCATCCAGTGGATGCAGATGGCAGGATGTCGTTCAGTGTGGAGGTTAAAGACGGAGTCCTTTTTTTAGCAATGGACATCTTCAGGCTGATGTTGATGATGATGAAATAAACTTAACTGGTATAATGAAGCTCCGTACATACCCTCGGGCCGCAATAGTTTATCAGCTCAGACATTGATTGCTCATCAAAATAATTGTTTCAATTGATCTATCTTTATCTAAATACGGCGAGTGGCATTCAAACAAACAAAATACTGTTCATGCGGGTTTAATTTATCGGGTGCTAATAATGCGGTTTGACAA
The DNA here is from genome assembly GCA_932305915.1 of Agriopis marginaria. Lineage (NCBI taxonomy): Eukaryota > Metazoa > Arthropoda > Insecta > Lepidoptera > Geometridae > Agriopis > Agriopis marginaria. The sequence continues at coordinate 11,489,557 of OW029926.1, read as the reverse complement.
TCGATGCACGGTGTACCGATTTGGAAAGAATGTACAATTTGAACTGTTAGAAAATGTACTTATTGTATTAACATGGACAATTTATAATTATTATTCTTCTCTAAGTTTCACCCATATCGAAGGTTGGGCAATAGTGCGATTCTAATTTTGGAATCTGCCACTCTAAAGAGCAAGGTGGTGCTGCAGCCAAACTACTTCCGCAGGTTTTGTAACCAGGAGTGCTTCTTGCCGGCACTTGTTTTCCAGCGATTTCCTCTAGATGATGAGCAGAAGTAATTTGTACTTGTTTTTCTCATGACGTGACTGTCGTAAGACATCTTTTTACGCTTGATGCTGTTCAACAGTTCATCTTATTCTTAAGCCTGTTTACCTAATACCTACCTCAGTTGGCAACTTGTTCACGCCACGAAATTTTCAAATACGACGATAATAGAACTATATCAACAAATAATACATAAATATATAATTGGCGCAATATTAAAGTCACTATTCTCAATTCGTGTGATTGTTTACGGCGTACGTTTTTTGCTGTTGTTTATCTCTTAACTTTTCTGATAGACCCTTCCTAAAAGGGCTTTTGCCCACTATCCCAACTTGTTATGGGAATGAGCCATTTTATTGTGTTTAGTCATATTAGATAAATGATGTAGGTAAGATAAAGTAGCGAAAATTTACGAGGAAAATTTTGGTACTTAGGTCACTACAGTATTTATTTACTAGTTACTAGCCATGTTCTAGCATTGCTCACCCTAGGTTTTACATCTACCTACTCTTGAACTAACGCTTGGCTATTCTCCAAGCACCGGTGTCGGATATATTTATTTTTCACTTAACTGGGAACTTGTGAAATATTTTATCAACTTGAAAATGAAATTTAGAAATGGTGTCTCAATTATTTGGTAGGTAGATACTTTTGAGTTTTGATGAGTTGACTTAGACTTGATTTCCCTTTACTTTGACGGTGTACTCGTTCCTATATATGACACGCTGAAAACTCTAACAATCAATCGGTTATTCTAAATTTTTCGTATCTCTGAATAGTAATTTATCGCCTAATATTATAAAGCTGCAACGAGACGAGCTGTCATCTCAGTGCGTTTGCTATGAACATGGAGCTACCCTTCTAAAGCAGAACAATGTCAATTGAAGCAAAGAAATATCCTCCATTTTTCCACTGCGTCCATCTATCAAACCCCATCAGCAATCCCATGACCCTCGGCCTCTGTCCCTCCCGAACCCGGTCCCAAATGGATCCGTCACGGGTCTACACCGATCTGTTGTTTTGGAGGTGTAAGGATGTGAACTAGTCGATAGTTTTACCTAATACAATACAACCCATAGATAAATTTTTAACGAACAACCATTTTACTCGTCCATCATCAACGCAATCTGTTGGTAAAATTGAGACCCTCTGAATTATAATAAATTTTACAATTTTAAATTAAGTATTGCGTTAAACTGTGTTTGTCAATACACTGTGCTACTCCAGATCGAACGACGCTTGGTTATTTGCGTATTTTGAGATAATTGTTGAAGTTTAGTGGTTTTTAGTTCCAGTGGTTGCTTGTTTTTAGGCTGCTGGAATCCTCTGACATTACGGTAATTAACAATTTTTACTTATAAAATTGATGGCAGCATGATGGATTAGGGCCCATCTTCTCTCTCTCTCTCTTTTTCTCTGAGAGAAGGCCTACTGTGTCCCAGCAGTAGGAACATGATAGGCTGATACTAACACTGACTTATAAAATAACCTACCTTACCTAAATCATTCGTCTTTCAACTGGCTATGGCTAAACAATCTGTCTAACACACAGGTCTAACATGTTCATTAAAAAAAGTAATACGTAACACGATGAAAGCGGTCACGCGATATCGACAATCGATAGTCATCTACAAACACATCTCTAAATTGTGTGATCCTTCACCATCAACCGCGTTAATTCGATCAGTACCCGTCCGCCTCTATTCTTAAAAGAATGACGTCATGAGGTCAAAAGTAAAAAATGAAATTTAAAATTTACGACTTTTAAATTAGAACAGAGTTTAAAATTAAATTAACTATCTGTACCTACAGTTTTAAAAACTATTCAAGTAGTTTTTATTACGTTATCTAGTTTAACTTTTAGTTTCTAGTTTTCAATGAGTTTTTCATGCTGTAAGTACTGTTAGCAATTTATATTATTAACTTGGTTATTTATTTTTGAGTGAATACGTTCGAGTAATTTGATCTTAACTGATACTTACTTCTTTTGTTGAGGCCAAGCTTTCTCGCATCTCATTCGCTAGTTAAAAAGTAGAAAAATATATATTAAAAGATAAAAATTTGCTAAGTAGGAACAAAACACTATTAAGCATTATTTTAAGAACAACATTGCAAATGTTTTAGAGTATTTTTTTTGTGTTTGTATTATTTTGGCAGAGGAGGTTAAAACATATTTTTAGGTCTTCTCGCCATCCCAATTATCACGAAAATGTATGTCTACCATCTACAATGTTATTCTAATGATAATACCGGAACTCCTTTTCAAATCTTACTTAATGATTGTTTATCTTCAAAAATATTGAAAAAATGCGTAAGATATAACGTATCGGCTATAAAAGCCAGGCATTGCAGTATAGAAATATATTTTTTGTTTTTGAAATAGCGTGCTGTTTTCTCGTAGATTTCTGCTGGAGTCCATCGCTGGCTCATTGCTGAGCTTCTTGCCGTCATCGTCTAGTTACTCTCTGGACAGTCTGGTGCATTTTGAACCTTAGAGCATGGTATAATAATATACTCCGCCAGGTATAGCACTCCGAGAAATAATGTGACGTGGGCGTCCCACAATGATGTCATCAATGTCATGGATACACGTACACGTGCATAAGCAAGAGCAAAATAAGTGATTTACAACAAGTTCGAGAGAGATGACGATACACGAAACAATGGCGGAATCTCTAAGAATTTCTGTGTTAACAGTAACGTGAAATTATAACTCCACAATATTCGTATATTACCTGTGGAAATCCAATAAATCAATGTGGTTTTGATAAAATTGTGTTTAATATATTAAATTCGTGCTTAACTTGCTTGAGCGGACAAACCAAATGACAATTGAAATGCTTTTTGTATTTCATTTAATAGATGATTAACGAATTTGTTTCCCAATATCTGTGTTTGTTGTAATAAAGTGGCATCTAGACAGTGACGTAATTCTGGGACAACTGCCAGAGTGCCAGACCTTGTTTTCTTGGATCATGCCTTAGAGTATGTTTCAGTCGCATCATGAATAACGTTAACACTGATCTTGGTATTAAAGTGTTCCGACACCATCAAGATGTTACAAAAAATCCTAATCTACTTATAAGAGATTTGTTTTACTAATTTGTTATTAATTCTTTGTAAGTTTCCTCTTTTAATTGAATTAATTTATCTTTATCTTATTTATCTTTACCTATTTCAGTCAAATGTCTTATTACTATACAATATACAAGCACATTGATACTAACCCCTAAACTATACAACATTCTGGCTTGCCCTTGAAGGTTTAAGACAATCCAAATGCTCACCACTATACCAGTTGGCAGCGTAACCAGCACGCTGGCGGCGTTACCAATCTGATAATACTTTTTACCATTCAGAGATCCAAATAAACACCACCATTTTGAAAACGGAACTAAATTCAAAATCACATGAAAATATTTCCCCGTACTTCTAACGAAACGTAAACAATTCATCACTTCGTATTAAGCCATGAAATATGTGTACCGTATTAATATATTTATGGCGTCTGTCTTGCAAGTAATGGCATGAAAACACCACAAAACATTACCTATGAAATAACTGTGGGGAAGAACAAAAATAGAAGTACTGCGGGACCAACTTATTTTTAAGTATGGTCAAATAAGGGAACTAAATTATTCAACGAGAGGCTAACGATTTTGTTTAGAAAATACCATAGTGGCTCCCCCAGTCCGTCTACTGATTAATTGGTCACAATGTAACGTGATTCGACCCTCTCTCACTCGAGATTTGTGTAAATAATGACGATTTGCACTGTTCCAGTCACTGGAACGAACTTGTTTTTTTCCCGTGATTTCATACGTTTTTGTTTTCATCAATCTTGGAGCGCTGCTACTTAGAAATATAGTTTACATTGTTTCTGAACTGTGTGGTAAGTACGTGTCTGACTCAAAATTGTTTTATCTGAAATAACGTGCGGGGGAATATATTGGTACAGGGTTACGCGGAAGAGTCCGTTATACCTACTCATCATTATGAAAAACATTCACTAAACCAACCCATCACGGAACCAACGATAAAATCTCGAAATGATAATATCTGTATAGTTTTCTATTGCACAACTGATATTTTTTACTGATTATAATCAGTAAAATTACTTCTTTGAGAAAAACAAAGATATGTCACTTACTTATACAGTAGACTGCGCGCCGTCGTAATTTCGACCGCGTACATCATTCATACCATAAATTTATCGCGGGATAAAAAGTAGCCTGTCACCTGCTAGTCAACAAAATATCTATATGCAAAAAATAAGTTATATAAAAATATTTTAAATTTGTCGATCTGTTGCAAACAAACACACTTTCGCATAATTATGTAATAATAATTATTATTATGAAAATATTATCTAATTGTCTCATAATTAACTAAAACTGTAATCTGTTTTCTATTTGCCTTAATTTAGAAAAATATCGATTTTTCTGAATTAAGGGCCGGCTGAATTTATTTCTGGTGGGCCGTCTGCCACGCGCGCCCAATGCGCAAAATGGCAATCTGCCGACTTACAAACTCTCAAACTACTGGACCAAACAGCTAGAACATTCTAAAGCAACCATATCTCATGGAGGTAAAAGTATAAAAGAGATGCATTTCATCAATATAATGCCGCTAATAAATTAGATTTGTAACTTATTCTGCACCATTAGGATACTTGCACCTTTGAACCCGACCCCCCCGATAAAAGGTAACAAAAGATATCTTCTTTTGCAAACATCTTCTGTAAATAAATAGACATTTAGTAGATATAAATAATATAAATATATGAATGTTTTTTCAGATTTGTATTATACACGGAAATTATTCACGTAAGTTACTCTGACTAGTTTTGAACGCAATTTTCGGTGGTTTTGTCAAGTGTGCGTGCGCACTGTTTTTGCATGGAATCTTCTCTCGTAAGATGTAACCAAAATATGAGAAAACTACGTGGGTTTCCATAATAATAAAATATAAGTGTTAGTTTGTATTAATATAGGTAGGCCTAGCTTTATTTCACTATCTCCTTCAAAATTTCCCAAACACTCGAAGTACTTAGCAAAGTTAAATAAAAAAAAACAAGCTTATTTTTTTTATAAGAATAAAAAGGATGTGTTTTACAGGTTGGTTGTAAAGTTTCTCCTAATCATAGTTTAACCCAGACGTAGCCAAGTTAAAAAACAAAACCGATATAATTGTAACTTTTTTAAATAACTAAATAAAAAGAGGATATTGTAGTTATTTTTCAGGTTACCTATAAAGTTTCTACAGATCATCTTTTCCACCAGACGTAGATAAACTTGGTGCCAAAAATTGCAGCACATATCCATGAAAAATATTAACATTTTACACAGTTATCTCTCCACATTTGGAATTCCAAACACAATCTATAAGTTCTTCATTACTTATCTTCAAACGCATCGATACGCAACATTTATTACGCTACCAAACACTAACTAAATTCGCACTTTTAGAAACTGTAACAAGCTTTATGTCGCTTAGAAATAAGGGTGAAAATGTAGGTGTAGGGAGGTTTATTGGGAGCAAATATAAAGTTGTTCGCGTATGTCTAGCGAGGTTCTATCACGTCAAAACAAGAAGAGAGGGGACAATGTATTGCAGTTGGCAATCTTAGCGCCCTTTCCACAATATCTTTAGTACGAGACTCCCTTCTGTATGATACGGGGTTACCATATAATTTGTTTTCTTGAGACAGTTATAAAAGTGGTACAAAATATATTACTCACGAGCTTATAGCTCTGATCTCTATATACAGGTTGGGAGTTTTGGCGCAAACGTGAAAAAATGACGCTATATTGTATATTTTTTTTATTTGTGTATTTTCGAGCGTCAATGCGAATTAATGGTGGATTATTATTTATTATGTGTTCGTGAATATTCTTGACGATATAACGAGTGGAAACATTGTATTGTATTTTCGTGGTGTTCCCAAAACTACATAAAAGCCTTTTGTTAAATCCCCACCACTTTACTAGGGCTTTCTTGGACTTGCCTGTGATTTATTTTGCTTGACTCTGATTATGGCTTGTTTGACGATATTTCTTAGAGCTATAAAATATAGTAATACTTGACACTGGCTAATGCACAAGACCTGCGACGCCAAAATCAAGCAAAAAAGACAAGTGATCAAACCAAGCATGCCAAGGTTGGATTCTCAAGTTTCCAAGGTTCTCTAAAGCCTTCAAACGCATTACGCGAATAGCTGCTCCGCGCGGTATCACCCGCAATTACCTAAGGTTGTCTGGAATAGATCGCTTATAGCGATAAGGCCGCCAATTGTTTCACTAGTTTTAAGTTGTTTTTGTCTTATGTATGTAATTTCTGGTGTGAACAATATAGAGCTATCTATCTATGACGACTATAATATAATTATTTAATGATGATAAAACCACATGATGTAGGTATAGGTACAAAAAACAGTTACAGGAAGAAAAAAAGCAAGGATAATAGTAGAAAATCCTATTACCTATTGCTGTAACTTAAAAAATCGATATTTAATATAAGTAGGCTACTAATTTATATAATTAAATATCAATAGAATTAATTTTTGTTTATTTCCGTGATTATACCGCAGACGTGGTAACCCTACCCTATATGAATAATGTGTCATACGATCGCGCCCTTTTATCTACATTGAGGGAAACGTAGAGATTTTGAGGAAATGCCGTTTTGGGGCGGAAAATCGTTGAGTTACATGTTCGATTTTTATTGGATTATGAAGATACGTTTTATGTTTGTTTCCACTTACAATGTTGGTGGAAACATGGTGTCAATTTTAAGTTCAGACAAAAACAAATATGTACCTATTCAAATGTAGATATTTATGAACGCAATCCAGTCACAGACGAAAGAAATAAATATATGATAATAAAGACAAACTGTTGGGATATAGGCCTTCCCTCAGAGAGACACGATTGACCCTTATTCACCATGCTGGCCCAGTGCATGTTGGTAAATATCATATGCCTTTGAACTTTGAGGTTCTTAGACACCTATCGGTTTCCTCACGATCTTTTCCTTCGCTGTTTTTAAGACTGCACATAATTTATTCAAGTAAGTACCTACTAAATAAGTCACTGGTCTTGAAGTTATAGCAATATTTATCGACAGAACAAAGGATTCAAATTCATTTATTGCTCAAATTGGTACAACACTGTACAGTTTTTAACGTCAGAAACATAAATACATTTTTGGAGACAATTATTATAACAGTATATGAAATTTTTTATTATAACATTTGTAGGTTAATATCTCAAAGCAAAAAATTGGTTAATATCTACAAATCAACACTTACAATAATATTAGTCACTAGCGGTCCGCCCCAGCTTCGCACGGGTATAGATTATAGCCTATGTCACCTGGGGATAGTGTAGCTTCCCGTCAGTGAAAGAATTTTTCAAATCGGTTCAGTAGTTTCGGAGCCTATTCAATGCAAACAAACACACAAACAATCAAATCTTTCCTCTTTATAATATTAGTATAGATATGATCAACATTAGGCAGGTATAACATAGGTAGTCAAAGTCATAGGATCGTGGTAAACAATGTGAAGTATTAATAGGGCCTTAAAATTTTCGCATTTTTTATAATAGTACTAGTAGGCTGCCCCGGGATAGAAAGAAGCCGGGATATATAGCCTATGTCAACCGGGGATAGTGCAGCATCCCAACAGTGAAAGAATGTTTCAAATCGGTTCAGTAGTTTCGGAGCCTATTCAATGCAAACCAACAAACAATCAAATCTTTCCTCTTTATAATATTAGTATAGAAGATGATCAATAGGGTGGCGTGAGGTTACCTAACTCTTATTACGGCGTATTTAAATGAACATCATTCCCCTAGAAAAAACGAGAGTACAAATACTTGTATTATTTTGTGGGGGTGATATTTTAGGGGTGGAAAAGCCAATGTTTTGCTCTATGCACTTGCATAAAAAATGCATGGGTTCAATGCAATATTTTAATATTAGCCGTTTATGGCATGCGGGGTGCATTCTGGGGGTTGTAAAAATATTGTAGGATTAGTGTGGACGTGGCCCTTTAGAAGACCGCGAAATGAGGTCTTAGAAACGAGATCAAGTGAAACAAATCTATTGTAGGTATTTAGATGTATAATTATATAAGTAGGTATTCCACAGGGTTACGTGGAAAGGGTGTAGTGTCGGTACGTAAGCTGACCAAAGTACCTTCTCATCATTATGAAGAAAAAAACCTCGAGGGCAAGTCAGAAATCGCGAAAGAAATAATTTGCTGTTCCATACATTTTGTAGAGTAGAATGACCGTTTTCTATAGAACAGCTGTTTTTTTTTTTTCGCGATTTGAATGAAACATCCCTACCCAATGATTACCCATCATTGGGTAGGTATGTTTCATTTAAAAGACCCCTTTCGGCTCAATACACCCTTTCCGCGTAACCCTTATTTATGTAGCTAAGTTAGTAGGTTATTTGTACATAGTTAGGTATGTCATACCTGGGCGGCAAACGAGCAGCCTGATGGTAAACGATCACCGATCAACATTCAAACAAAAAAACAATAGAAAATCAATTCTAGTTTTTTTTTTTATTATAATTCGCCCATCGGGCAGGCTAAAGCCTTTAAGGCCATACCGCCTATTCTTCTGTTTTGTATAGTCTTAATAACGACAAACAAGTCATAGTCAGAGTCAAGCTAAGTAAGTCACGGTCAAGTCAAACTCATGCCTCTGTAAAGTGGTGGAGACTTTACAAGAGGCTCCTATGGAGTTTTGGAAACAACACGAAAAAACACGTTTCACCTCGTTATATCACTTGTCCACACTCGAGCACGTTTACGAGCACTTAATGAATAATAATTCACCATTTAGAACACATTAACACTCGAAAATACACTAGTTTAGGAAAATAATCCAACGAGCCGACATGTTTTTTTTCACGTTGGCGCCAAAAACTCGAAAATCAATTCTAGGTAAGTACACCTTTTTTTTTGTTTGAAATCTTTTTTTTAATCGCAATGAAAATGTGAACTCTTGAAACATAATTATAAGCTCATATGTAAGTAGGTCTTGAACATGGAACTTTTAATGGAAGTATAACCCATGCTTGTCCAACACTTCTCCCATATTTTCCAACATAAAAAATGCCTACACCCCACGGCTCCACAATAAAGCAACATCGGTTTGCACTCCCTGATATTGCACTAATATTCTCCTACCCTCAACGTTATTAAAAATCCAAGGGCTATTTGTATATATTTATAGTTCCTGACGTAATAGCCTCTGTCATCGGAAAAACTCCCTGTAGATTAATTTTGTTAAAACATTTTACTGGTTCTTTTTGAAAATGTTAGGGACATTTGACATGGCTTGTAAATTTCTATATCACATTGAAGTTTTTTATGATCCTTACTTATTTTTAGTGGGTGCAAACTAAAAGGAAAAGTACGTAAGTACATGATTTTTTTTTTCTTCATAAGGCAAGATAGAGTAATATAATACTTACCTATATTCCATACTTAATGCATTATTCATACTATAATAATCACCATAATGCACACTACCCTTCGACCAAAATAAAATGAATGGACGGGCCATAACCATTGAGAGTAGAGAGAACTTGCTCAGTAAAAACGAGGCAAAACTGTTGGACATATACTTCAACACCTAATTATAACCATGTGCAGTAAATTTGTTACAAAAAATAGATAGCGGTTTTTTGGTGTGTATTTACACTTCGGGAAAGCACAAGAAGACATGATTTTGTCAGATGTTTCGTTATCATGTAACAATAGACGCGTGGCGTGGCGCACTTCCTACGGCTAGAGACCGACTGAAATGCGCTCATATCATTTCATTAGTTTTTAAAGAGCAAACTAGTCTAGCCTATATATAGGTACCCTACCCTACTGCTAGGTGTACGTAAGTAGTATGCCTAGGCACAGTCAAAATCAAGCAAAATGGACTGACTACAGTCAAGTCTGAGTCATGTACCTACGTACCAGTAGCGCCTTTACCTAAATGTGTTTGTTAGCTTTTTATAACCGACAAAAAAGAGGAGGTTCTCTAGTCGACGCGTTTTTTTATGTAGGTACATAATTATGACCACGAAATAACTTTTTACTTATGCAGTCCAATTTTTTAACTATAATTAGTAGGTATCTATATAATCGCTAGGTACTGTACCTACTTAGGGTTGCCAGATCCTGGCTTATCAATTCCTGGACATTTCTGGGGTTAGGAACGGCGTCAGTACATGGACCGGTATGGATACTATACTATTATTCAGAGAGCACATCCCATGTCAATTTTAATTCATCTTATTTACGGGACTAAAGTTTAAAACTTGCCAAATAATTGATTGCCTTTTCTAGGAAAATGTGTGCCTGTGATGTGAATTTATTCGTTTGGTCTTCTATGAGGTTCGGCAGCGCGTGCGTAGTTTGCTGTCCGAAAGTTAGTAAAAAACTTTAGTATTCGCGAATTCCGGGACAGTAAAGTGAAATTACTGGACATTGGACAAGACACCTCATTCCGGGACTATCTCGGATTTCTGACAGGTGTCTGGCAACCTTAACTGTACTAGATGGTAAACAAAGCGCATGGTCTCCCTAAATTAATGGTAAGCATTACGGTGTCGTCCTTTACGTTTTTCATTATATTTCATTTCCGATAAAAGAGAGAAAACAATATAAAGCACATGGCACATTCCGTGTCATCCGTCACGCTGTACACATAACTCCCCCAGAATGCAATAACAGATAAAAAAGTCAGAAAACAACGACACATAAAGCGTCTCACGCTCGTTATTGCACATTTTGCGGTAGATACGACTATCTGATGCCAATAAATAATAGATGTTTAAGCAGTTTTGTACGTTGCAGTTTGGTGGAATATTGTGATGAAAATTCGAATCGAATCTAGAGAGTTGAAGTTAGTTTGTCTGGGTTATTAAAATAGACATAGATATAACACAAGTATATGAAACAAAATATCTCGTCATAGGTACATCTAGAATAATCTAGATAGAAGACTCACTTGGCAAAAACATATTTTCTCAAAAAGAAAGCAACTTAGTCTAAAGCTACTTAAACACCAGTGGATGCTAGGATTACAATCAAAACTATGTTTAGAGAACAAGCTACTTATATACAAAACTATCCTAAAACCTGTGTGGACTTATAGAATCGAGCTCTGGGGTACGGCTTCAAAAACCAACCTAAGCATTCTGCAACGTTTTCAGTCAAAAGTTCTACGAACGATAACCAACGCTCCCTGGTATGTCACAAATGAGACTCTACACAAGGACCTGGAAATGCCCACAGTGGAAGAAGAGATAAAAAATCGCCCTAACTTATCAATAACGACTGCAAAATCTTCCAAATGAATTAGCAAAGACGTTGATGTCAAGAACGCCTCCAAGGAGGCTTAAAAGGAAGATACCCCAAGACTTAACAAAATAAGAAAGATTATGAGGATGGATGCGTCAATAACGTATTCCACACAAGACAATAAAGCAGCACGTTCTACAGCTATAAAACCTGTTTAATAGATAGGTAATGCAATGGATTCTAGACCTCCGACCATGGTGGGATGGTAGATATCGACAGTCATGTAAACGGATAAGATAAATTTCAACATAACAGCAATCAATCATATTTAATCAAAAATATTCGTCATAGTCCATCGACCAAAATAAAATGAATGGACGTGCCATAACCATTGAACTTGCTCAGTAAAAACGAGACATAACCGTTGGACATATACTTCAACACCTAATTATAACCATGTACAGTACATTTGTTACAAAAATAGATAGCGGGATATTTACAATTCGGGAAAGCACAGGAAGGCATAATTTTTTGTCAGATGTTTTGCTAGAGACCGACTGAAACGAAGTGAGCGCCGGCGCTCATTTTGTAATTATCAAAAATGCGCTTCTTCTGGGCCCGTCCATTAATTTTATTTTGGTCAAAGCATCAGTGCTTATTTTTAACCGACTTCGAAAAAGGAGGAAGATTCTCAATAATTCGCCCCGTATGTTTATTTTTTAATAAAAATTTATGTTCCTATAGTGATTAAGTGAGTAGGTAAGTCTATTGCTCGAAATGGTTTTGTAATTACAATCTATAAAAAATATGAACAATCCCCAAGATTTATCACAGAGAGACGAAAGTAGTGTATTGCTTTGAAAATGTACCTAATGGGCAACCGTGCGGGTTATCATCATGCGAGGAACGTGCTCGTCTCGTCACTCCGTTGTAAAAAAAAATTGTTGTAAGTACCTAGTTATAGGTAAACTTACTTATCCACTTGCGTGTTATGTACGGAAAGAAAACTACGATGCCCGTACAATAATTAAGATTATTATGTTACAAGTAGGTAGGTACGGTATCCAATAAATGATTACCTACTTCTATCTACCTACCCAGAAAAAATACTATCATCCCTCAGGCTCACGAAGCACCTCTTCAAACAGTCCACTCATCTCCCCATTATTTACAATAGAAAAATAATCAGACCGAACTCACCGAAGCATTTTCCAAGCGCTCAATAGTTTTTGCTGTGATTTTCCCCGAAATATTTCAAGAGTAAATGAACCTCCACGATTGATGGGCAAACGGTTGTTATTTGAAAAAGCGAAGGGCCATTTCCACCGTTCCGCTAAAGATATATATCATTGGCAACGTCAACAAAGTAGAAAATTAAAGTCAATAAGAGGCGGACTGGCTGTAATAAGCTGCCTCCGTCAGACTGTTATGAAATGCCTTTATCTAGGGGTGTGAGCAAAAAGAATTGGACAATTTGTCAACTGTTAAACCCGGCTTGCTAAGTGCCGTTTCATTGTGTCTCACCTTCGTCTTTTAAGAATATTTTTGCATCTGAAACATTTTATTAAAACGCCCGGAATACTTACTCAATTCGTTTGTCGTGGCGAGGTTTGAGAAATCGAAATTGGTGATTCTTTTGTTTTTTGGAGTACTCATTTTGGTGATTAGGAAGATAAATAGTAGGATACATATAAAACAAATAAATCTATACAATATTATAAAGAGGAAAGATTTGTATGTGTGTTTGTAATGAATTGGCTCAAAAAAAACTGAACCGATTTTAAAAATTCTTTCACCATTTAAATGCTACATTATCACTGATTAATATAGACTATTTTAATAGGCTATATAACAATACCCATGCGGAGCCGGGGCGGACCGCTAGTAGTAGGTAATCAAAGAAAGGTAACTAACTGGGTGCGGAAATGCAAGTTATTTTAAGTAGGACTGATTAGCTACATAATACCTATTTATCTATCTATTCATGTTTTATTATTCTGACAATATTGCATAATTATGGTTATGATGGGCAGCGTTCGGGAAATTGCGTGACATCTTCTCGTCCAAGATACCACAGTGCCTCAAGACGAAGGTCTTTGACCAGTGTGTGTTGCCAGAGACGTGGTCCTTAACTGTTGGCCTTTTGGAAAAACTCAGAGTCACACAGCGGGCAATGGAGAGAGCTATGCTTGGAGTTTCTTTGCGCGATAAAATCCGAAACGTGGATATTCGCCAAAGAACTAGAGTCACCGACATAGCTGTTGAAATTTGCAAGTTGAAGTGGCAATGGGCAGGCCACATCGCTCGAAGAACCGATAACCGATGGGGAAGAAAGGTTCTGGAGTGGAGACCACGAACCGGAAGACGCAGCGTAGGGAGGCCTCCCACTAGATGGACCGACAACATAGTGAGAGTCGCGGGCATCCAGTGGATGCAAAAGGCAGACTGTCGTTCAGTGTGGAGGTTAAAGGGGGAGGCCTATGTTCAGCAGTGGACGTCTTCTGGCTGATGATGATGATGATGGTTATCTAAATTGGCCAATTAAATGTTTAAAAAACAGAAAACCGCGTAAGCAACATGTTCAGTTTGACAATGTCCCCGGCTTGTGTTAGGGGAAGTACAGGTGGAACAACAAAAAAAAAAGTAGGACTGATATTGTATTTGAAGGGTACAGAAACGTTACAGAATACCTAAAGATACGCCCACCCAGCCAGTGTTGCCACCTTAAGGTAGCATTCCGATCTTTGAGACCGCGACATTGCCAGCGACCCACACGTCGCGCGACGCGGTCGCTTGAATTGTATAAATTCATACTGAGCAGTGGGTCGCGCGACGCGGCCGCGGCCGGGGTCGCAGTCGCCAAGATCGAAGATGATACCTTGTGGTTTTACCCTTCGATCAAAATAAAATGAATGGACGGGACATAACCATTCAACTTGCTCAGTAAAAACGAGTCAAAACCGTCGGACATACTTCAACACCTATCTAATTATAACAATGTACAGGGGCCTTACGGACAACAGCTATTGCGGCACCTAATCCACTCAGTTGGAAAGTCACGCGAACGTGAACCTTAGCGCACCCAGATATGGTTTGCGGTCGCGTGATTTTCCAACTGAGCGGATAAGGTGCCGCAATAGCAGTTGCCCGTAAGGCCCCTGTACATCTCTTACAAAAAATAGATAGCGGTTTTTTGTTGTACACTTCGGGAAAGCACACAAAGGCATAATTTTGTCAGATGTTTCGTTAACACGTAACAATAGACTCGTGTTGCACTTCCTACGGCTAGAGACCGACTGAATCGAAGTGAGCGCCGGCGCTCATTTTGTAATTATTAAAAATGCGCTTCTTCTGGGCCCGTCCATTCATTTTATTATGGTCGAAGGTTATACCAATAAATCTGGTAGTGGAACGTACCATTTACCTACTGATTTGTTTTTTAGATTTCCAAGGCATGAAGTAATGAAGAGAATATGGATAGCCGAATGTAAATAAAAATTCATGACAAAGATATTATCAATCCTATGGTGGACGGAACCCTCAATGCGCGAGTGAATGAAAGGAAGCAAGGAAGGATGGAAACGGAAAGACAGGCACGGAACCAACTCGCATTTCATTATGAACCACTTTTAGTATGGGACCAACCCAGAAAACGCAAAAAAAAACAGGTGTTCCATACATTTTGTCGAGTGTCAATGACCGTTTTCTATAGAACAGCAATTTTTTTCGCGATTTCAGGTCTGGTCCCATAGTAAAAGTTGTTCATAATGATGAGTACAATTACCTTCTTTTGGCTTCGTGAGTGTTCCCCTTACACCCCGTAGTTTTAAATACATTTAACAACCAGATAAAGAACAAACACAAATGTTCATCACATAAATGTTTGTCCTAGGTGGGAATCGAAGCCACGGCCCCAAGCTCAGAACGTAGGTTCACTACCAACTGGACCAACGGGCTATCTAACGAGCAGGCGTGTGCTATGTGGGTGTCTTCAAGTCGAGAATGAATAGGTTTCTTCTAAGCAAGCGTGCTCCATCGTAAGCCGCATCATAGCTTAACATCAGGCGAGATGGCGGCCAAGCGCAAGCCTATCCACTATAAAAAATAAATTAAAATAAAAAGAGTTGGCGGCCAAGCTCAAGCCTATTTATAGAAAAAAGGCCGGCACCAACGACAGCAGGCAGACAAACGGGCAGGCAGTCGCGGACAACACCGTACATGCGTCGTCCATCCCGTCCTAACTGAGGTAAGGAGTAAAAAAAACCAGTTATAGAGCATTTGTTTTGTTTGTATTTGTTTTCACAAAAGAGAAAAATAATAGAATTTTTTTGAAAAAAAAAGAACCGACTGCATGACTATATTTACATTTACAAACTGAAACTAAAAAGTAGAAAATATTGTTTTAATATTACGACTGAAATACTGTGTTACCATGGTCATGAAAAATTTAACGAAAACAACAGGGCCCGGTCGCCATGGAAATACTTCTTTGTTTTTTTGAAGTTCTGTTTTAGCCACAGTTCCTCTATGTTTGCTGTTCAATTGAGAGCGTCGCTAGTGGAGAATAAACTATGAAATTCGCCAAGAAATAACTGTAGTTCCAATTTTGCCCACTTTAACAGCTAAGTTGGTGGCACTGTACAACATACATTGAATTCGTTGCTTATTGTCATGTTTTCGTAGATTTTTCTAAAAGCTTTACTGAATCAATGGTGATAAAATTTATATTGGACCACCTATGAGATAATTGATCTACCAACCAAAAAAATAATCATCAATAACAATTTTAAATTGGCGGAGTAATCGCGTAACATACATACAAAAAAAAACATACAGTCGAATTGATAACCTCCTGCTTTTTGAAGTCGGTTAAAAATATACTTAACAAATAAATAATACGCCAAACAATGTACCAAGGTACATGCATATTATTCCAATGTGCCAAGAAGGCGAATTTACAGATGATTAGAATTTACAGATAAAAACAATTGATATTTCCAGATAGTTCTGCAATTGGCTCATCATTACAAGCCATAATAGCCATCTGTTGTCATCATCAAAATTTGTTTCGAAGTAGTTATAACGAAATGTGAACACCACGTCTTCGTCAAAATAAAAAAACAAAAAGTGATAATGTCATCGAAATATTAACGCAATGTTTGAGAAAGAAAGTATAGTGGCCTCTGCCTACATTTTCACTTTTCATGATGAAATGGGCTGTCGTTCGACCAGAATCTCACCTGATGGAAAGTGTCGATGTGTTCTAAGATAGAGTATGCTTCCCCATGAGATGACATTCCTCCATAAATGCCACCATAATCTGCCCTGGAGTAGTTTACTATTATTATAAAACCAGGACCCCGCATACTTTCTACTTGGCAGTAGATCTGTAAAGAACAGTTATCCACCAGAGCAGAGATGTGTGAAGCATTGAGATGTTATCGTCAATTTCAACTCATTCTTTGTTTTAATTGTACAATCATACAGTTTCTACTTGTTTATTGATCCTATTAATGGCTTTTATTACTTTCTGTGTCACCACTTCAGCGGAGAAACGGTTTGGTTTTGTAACTTTCTTCTTGCCTTCCGCACTATTTCTGGCACGTACCACTGGAATCGGATTAACCTCTGTCCGGAACAATCTTTCGAGAACATCTTGATTTATACTTCTCATCCACACAGTTTTTAATTTGTGCTCAGTGAACAGTTTTTGCAAGAGTATTCTATATCCTTCAAGAGTCCAAATCCAACAGTCTATCTCCGATACTCCCACCACGTTTCCCTTGTTCACGAATTTCATTGTTTTGAGGACTTGTATGGCTTCTGCCCATTTATTGTGATGTGCCGATTGTGGCATCACAGCTGCTAATAGAGGTTTGCCGTTTTTATTTGTGTTTTTTAAGTGGCCGTTGAGTGAATCGAAGAGTTGGTCGAAAAATAGGAGAAGATCTGCAGTGTCGGTGCTTTCTGGCGGTAGGATGCCTTTATCTGAAAATTTTGAGCATATATTAATTGAGCTTATAGAGCAATATTTGTTAAGTGCACTTCTTAGTTTATTTAGAGTCTATTGCTTTTGTCTCTGTTCTAGCATTATTCTACGTCTATATTTTTTATTCACATGTTTTAGCGTTCATACAATCAAGGAAGATAGACTAAGAGGAAAGACCATAGCGGACCAGCGTAGCTCGGAAATTTGCTTAAAAACGGTATAAACTTAGATGGCACCGTAATTTGAGGGTGCTATAGGTTGTCTCGAACTTCCGTAAGCGCTGCAGTCAGATAGCGTACGAAAGGGTTCTACAAATTACCGCTAATAGCGCATATAATTAGCGCTAGTATCGCAGTCAACTTTCGCAACATTTCAAGAGAAGCGCAACCCATACCAGTAGATGGCGCTTTTCTTTATTATCTTCGACTAAGTTGATTATACATGCTATGTTATAGTATACAATTGAAGGAAATAAAAAAAAGTTTAATAATTCGTATGGTACATCACTCGATGTGTTCACAGCAAAGATAATTTATATCGTTACTGGTTAACACTTTGTGTTCGCAGTATGGAACACGATAACGGCCAGTCCAATGCCCAAATCATGTTAATTCCAACGAAGCAGAGTGAAGCCGATGTTGGATGATGTATCTTTTTAGGGTTCCGTAGTACTACGAGATGAACTATGACCATATAAATGAAATGTGACCAAAATATAATTATGGTTATGGCTTTGGCTAAGGAGCCTACCATAAGCGTGTCTCGATACGCTCTTGGCCGGTTATTTTGTAGTAAAGGGCGACGTTCGTGATTTTTTTGAAACGGTTTATTTTAGGGTAGGTTTAATTTTGTTAGGGTTGAAAATGGGTGGGTGGGAGTGTGTAAAAAATACAAGAAACCAAATTTCACCCAATTTAGATTACTAATTTTTGTTAGATTTCTTGTTGTCCTGAATGTACTTCAAACCATACGGCACTTACCTGCTAAATATCCCATGTATGTCGCTACCGTTTGACTGAAAACTTGACTGGCATATTTTGTTTTAGTTATTCCCTGTTTTGTTGGGTAAACATGACTCTCAGTTAGTTTCGCGATCAATCTGTGCCCATTATATTCGGGGTTCTCATTTAGTAGCATTTCTAAATGTTGCCACATCGCTGTCTTAGTCTCACCGTCCACTTCAAATGTCAAATCTTTTGATATCAAATTATTCCTTATCCCTTTCAGAAGATGTGGGGGATCATACAACGGAATAATTTCTTCATTGTTCACTTTGAAAACATTATCAATATCATCTCCAGTTAAAACCAAATCACACCTGGCTTCGTCTGTTAGTATTTTAATGGCCTGTCTATTATTTTCCGCATGGTCACATATCGTGGCAAGAACTTTGTAACCAATGGCCTGCAAATCAGATATCACATTTTTTATTTGCAAAGCCAAGTCTGCCCCATTTGTTGGTCCGAACGAATACGTGAACGAGACCGGTTCTTGATAATGCTTCAAGATCCCCTTTATCATGAATACTAGAGCGTGATCGGCTTCAAATGTCACTTTACTTTCTTCTCCTTCATTCCCAAACACGGTAACAACTTGTTCTTTCCTGTTTGAAGGGCTGATCCACTTTTCGTCGAACAATAACGTACAGAGACGATGCTCTGGTGGCATTTTGTCAACTTTAGCTTTGAGTTTAGCTATAGCTTCATTGCTATTGATGGCAGATTCAGCATTAGTTTGATTACTATCTTTAAATAAAGTACGAAAATGTTTAGGGTTAGGTAAAATGAACCCCATTTTAAGCATGTATTTGTATGCGTTTGGGCATTGGTCATGTAACGAAGTAGCCAGTTCTTTTTCCTCATCTTTAAACCTTCTTCCTTGGGTCTCCTTAAGACTTTCACGCAACTGTATTGTGGTTATCATTCGTACTATACGGGGCAGTTGTTCTGTAGCTTTTAGAAAGTTAGTGTTTGTAAATAGTCCCTTTGCCTGTTTCAGTTTTAATTTTTGACTGATATCTCTAGATTTGTATCTGTAAAGAAGTTTTTTTGCATTTTTTAATTCAAGACGCAAGGCGCGTTCATTTTGTAACGTTGTGGGGAATGGTTTACAAGATGTATTTCCAGATCCTTGAGGTGTTGGGCCTTGCTGGATAAGTGTCGACTTGGTACCGTTAGGCGCTGAAAATAAAATGTTGAATTTTTTTTTTTTTTATGGAATTAAAATTATCTTCTAATACTAGCGACCCGCCCACGCTTCGCAAGGGTGTAATTTACGCGCGAAGCCGGGGCGGATCGCTAGTTGTATAGTTATATAAACCTTTCGCGAAAAATTATTTAACAGATTGTGAAAACCGCATCAAAATCCGTTGCGTGGTTTAGGTTTTAGCGGTTATACAGACAGACAGACGAGGAAAGACTTTATTTTATACTATGTAGAGATAGAGATGTAGAGAACAAAATAGTATAATTGTCATATAAACCACGGGCCGCAGATAGTCCAATATCTATGGTTACTAGGCTATTAGGCAGGTGTTTGTCTTGTTAAAAATAGGCAGTATCTATCAATCCTATTCAATTACGGCTTCGCACGTAAATTACACCCGTGCGAAGCCGGGCGGGCGGGTCGCTAGTAATTGAATAAATAAATATAATAATTACAAAGCGGAAGCCTGAAAGTTGCACTAGTGCAAAAGTAGCACACGAGTCATTTTTATTTTGAAAATGAACAGAAGTACTAAGCTTACTCTTATGTATTTAAAAAGTCTATGAGCTTATTAAAATTAAAGGATGTTTTCTTTTATGTTTATTATTGCCAGTGGAATATTATTTTTGCGTTTAAGACCTATGACGGTTAAATCATGGCCTTTAGGACGGCCTCTCCGTTTTCTTAAATGTGTAAACGAACGACAAACGCCAGTTAGCCACTACTCGACTTGTAGTCGACTGTCGATGTCGGTAAAATAGCTATATTCACTACCATGCCACTGACGGTAAAATAGCTATGACAATTATTCTGCCGACAACGGCTCGTTAGCTCACTTCACTAGAGTACCGCTAGCGGCACAGTAGACACTTCCTTAAAAATAACATGCTTGTTGAAATTATAATTAAATGTAATAAATATACTGAATAAACTTTTTAAGTCGATATGTTGTTAGCTCAAATCAGAGTTTTGCCCCTGCGCGAAACAGTGACAAATCTATGCAATCTACGGCTGCAGGAAGAGATACGCACGAGTCGGTGCCCGCCTCAGAACTAAACAACGTAAGCGACAAATAATAAAACTCCGGATTACACAAGAACTTTATAAATAAATAAAATTACATTTAACTACACTGCATAAATTAACATTACAATATGAAAAAAAATATTGTCAACGACTGCTAGATTTGAAGATAACACTAAAATCGTGTTTAAGGCCTGTTTTTGGCGAATTATTCTATCGAGAAAAGTTTCACCGTGTTTGTGTCTAAAATTACATTAAACTTAATTATATCCTCAAGTATTCATAAACAAAACATGCATTTGATACTGTTTGTCATAACCGCGCAAATGGATGCAACGCAACCCATGTTGACGACATATAAACTCTTAAATCGGCTTATAAGTTATGAAATATAAGCGTTTTTTTTTGTCTCATTAGGAAGGGATGCTCTTTCCTTTTCCCTCATAGTAAGCGTCAGAATAGTGTTTATATTGCGTACAAGTGACGTCATTTATACGCTCTCTGTCTAGCAAGACGTTAAAATGCTCATATCTTCCTCAATTTTGAACTATTTAAATTTTATTATCATTGATCCAGCTCTATTTATCGTCAGCTATTTTAATTAGGTAATAAAAAAATATCAGTCCGATAGCCACTCTCAATATAGGGTTACGCATATTATAGTCTATACTATGCCGAAAGGAGGTAATTGTACTCATCATTATGAACTAGTTTTACTATGGGACCAAACCTGGAATCACGAATAAAATACTATGGTAAAACAGTAGCAGTTAATTTTTTTCCTGATTTTAGGTTTGATCTCATATTATAAGTTGTTCATAATGATTAGTAAAAAAATATATCTATAAATATACTCGGTCCATCCGTGAGAGAAAAATGGTAACAGATAACCACTTACTCCGAACGCATACTATCTTTTCCGTTTAGAAGTGGATTAAAAAAAATTATAAACGCCAATACACAACTTACCAGTTACAGCAGGTTTCTCAACTTGTGGAGTAGCTTTTCCAGTCAATTGCTCCTTTATTATTATAGTCCCTTTATTATCAAAAACATAAACGTTTGCTGAAAAAAATAAAGATATTATTGCATCTTTGACATTACTTGCAATTTTCTGTATGGACAACGCTGCTGTGAAATGTCGGCTTTCTTATTTTTACGGGATAAAAGTATCCCGTGTCACTCTCCGGCCTTCCAACTATCTCTATTCTCTATGCAAATAAGTTAATCGTAAAAAAATACCAAAACCAAACCAAATTCACGTATTTTCCTATGGGAGTTGGGGCTTTCTGTTTTTTGATTGGTCCGCGTTCGTGCTTCTGGTATATTAGCATAGTTAGGTTGGAGCCGCTCGCGTGAAAGTAGAATGCAAAAAATATAATATAATATATCACTGACATTAAATTCTCTATGGTGATAAACTCTGTCTAAGCATACGAGTTTCGAGTAGGCAGGTACTTTAGTTACTTTTGGTAGCTTTTTCTTTTTCTCATATGAAGTGATGAAAAATAGTGTGGTTCACTCGGGGCCAAAATATTTTGTTCCCGGGCGGCGCATATTAAAATCCTTGCTACGCTTAGGATTCTACTTTACTGAAAAACAAAATAATACTTTGTCGACTTGTAACACAAGTGACTATTGTTGTGCA
Source organism: Agriopis marginaria (assembly GCA_932305915.1). NCBI lineage: Eukaryota > Metazoa > Arthropoda > Insecta > Lepidoptera > Geometridae > Agriopis > Agriopis marginaria. The sequence continues at coordinate 11,467,113 of OW029926.1, read as the reverse complement.
ACAACGAGACGAGCAAGGTATTCGCCTGATGTTGACCGTCACGCTACAGTGTTACCCAGAATTTAGAACAATAATTGCGCTTTGATTTCACTTTTACTGAGAACCACTAGTTTGTGAAATGTCCCGCCTGAATGGGTGTTCCTCGATAATTACAATTTGGGGGGGTCTTTAGTCGCGAGTGAGTGGGGCTTTTTTCTAGACAAGCGTGCGCCAATTTTAACGATTTCACTTATGTTTTATAGTGTAGAAAAACGCGATAAAATGAGGTAGAGGTGTATAATTTAAATCAGAAAGATGTAACAGTTTGACTTACTTTCTTTAGGTTTATTACTCTCCGCTGGATTTTGAGATACGCTGACCGGCAACTGTTTTGCTGTAAAGTGATACAACTGTTATTAATATAGGTGTTAGGTTTGGATTCTGTTATCATATTTTTAATTTGTAATAAAGAATAAATAAATGAAGGAAGTATGCCTTTGTCCTATATTTTTTTATTCATTTTCATCATCATCCACAGCCTTCCTTATCCCACTGCTGGGTATACCTAGGCATCTCTCTTGCTTTGGCATTTGCCTCACCCTGTGCTAATCGAGTCCAGGTTCGGCCCGCAATAGTGCCCATATCACCGACCCATCTTGCAACTGGACGACCAACGCTCCGCTGAATGTTTATCCTTGGTGGGAATCGAACCCACCCACGCCCCCAAGCGCAGAAGGCAGGTTCACTACCAACTGGACCAACGGGCTATCTAAGTACACATTAAAAAAAAAAACTACCGAGGCAGATGGCATTGCAAGAGAGAGGCCTATGCCCAGCAGTGGGACAAGGAAGGCTGTGGATGATGATGATGAAGATGAAGTACACATTTAATTTCATGCTAGACAGATAGTGCATCATAGCAACTTAACTGACGATCTACCTATCCGATGATCTTATAAATACATATAAATACAGTGCCCCGCAGTTTCACTCGCTTACCTACAGGAACCATTATTGTTTCTAGGACAACAAGTAGCCTATATGCCAATCCTATGATAAACGACTTCCATACTAAATTTCATGCAAGTCGCGAGTGAATCGGTTTCTTCTAGGCAAACGTGCTCCATCGTAGACCGTATCATCGCTTCACATCAGGCAACTGGGCAAGGTGGACAAGCGCAAGCAAATTAACCAATTTAAAAAATACATCGAAATCTGTCCAACTATTATAGAGTTGAATTCAGAAACACATACAAATTAGAGCTGCTAGCTGTAATTTAAGATTAGGCTGTAATCTCTAAGAAAAGAAAAGTTAACTTACCAATTTCAATAGGTAATTTCACATTATGTAGTTGAGTTACTGTTGCACCAAACTGCTTATTCAACAGAGTATCTGAAATAGTACATTGTATTATCATGGCGAAAAGAAAGTTAATACGAACGAGTAGAGCCATTACGCACTGTCGACTCGGTCGATGGCGACTTTGACTTACTATAGTTTAATTTGGTGTTTACGCACTTGGTCGTCGGTCTCCTGGCGCTAATTGCATATGTTTTGGTCGCCGAGGGACTGACTCGCTGGCGACCACTCGATAGTGCGTAATGACTCATAAGGTGGTTCGATTCACAAATGGCGGGAAATTCAAATTTCAAACAGTTTTCTTGTCCTTGTAGCTAGGCCGGGTAATTATTGTAAACAACCATGATGTTTGCGCAAATTGATTATTATTCTTTACAAAATCATGTAAAGCTATTTATCTCTAATGCACATTATTACTTACATTTGTGAATAAACAAATTTTTGCTGTTTCAAACGGTTTATTCACAAATGTAAGTAATATGGTGAGTTACTGTTAAATAATTGTTCATTATAATGTAAAGAACAGCCAACATTTTGCACAAATACTGTGTTATTTAAAAATAACTACCTGACTTGGCTACTAACACCAATTAATTTTTTTTATGCCATGCCGCCATGCGTGAGTCGTACCACCTTAAGCTAGCATTTCGAACTTGGCGACCGCGACGAACAATAAAGAGTTTTCTAACTGCCTATTATAATATAACCTTTGCGCTCGTATATAACTTGAAAAGATGTTCACAATAAGTATAATTGTGTACTATTTTTGGCGCCACATTCACTGTATTTTTACAAAAACACTAAACAACAGTACTGGCTAAATAGACAAGATATCTGAAGCGAAAACATAACTGAATATGATAGAGTGAAGACATTTATAGTGCACTATAAAGTACACTCACGGGGTAGGCTAAAAGTCCAGCAGTGGACTGTTAAAAGGCTGATTATGATGAACTAAGAGTTTTAATAACGTGATATAGTGTACTGTTTGCATAGGCAGTTACCGTGGATTTTGTTCGGCTTTTTTTGTTGTTGTAAGTACGGTTTGTACAAATACAAATATTTATAACACCTATGTTACATGTCAATAAACGGTAAATTATGTCTTATTATGATTACATTGAATTCGGTCCATATAATAATTGTAAAATTGTATATATTTTTTTATAAATAATAATTTTAAATAGATTTAATATTAATTTCAATTAGATTAATTAACAAATGAATGGTCCGGCAATTTGAAGAAATCAGCTATTTCGTAAAATAGGTTTTCGTGTAGCCAGTACTTAAGTTTCGTTTTGAACTGCGCGGTGGAAGGAGCATTCCGCACGGCAGCGGGTATTCGGTTGTATATCACGGGCCCTCCATTATATTCACTCCATATCCCTGTATTATATCACTTCGAAGATATGCAAGCTCAAGAAATAATTAATTAAAAATAATGACAGAAATTAATCAACTCACTAGTATCAATTGGTTTCAAACTATGTTTTCTCATAAATTCCTGAAGTGTGTCATCCAGCGGCTCAAAAACAATCGGTTTCGCTGAAGAAGAAAAAAACATAATGAGTCTCTAGGAGCCTTACGTCTAACTCTTAACGCGGGCTCGAAACAGCATAGTGCGGAAAATCACGCGAACGTGAACTTTAACACGCTTTGTTCGTCATGGGCTGCCATCCATATTAACACAGCGAAATGCAAGATTGTGTAGTTATGTAACATTAGAGGCCATTTAGCTCTTGTGTTAATCACAGGCGCACGTGGTCGTGCACAGCTGTCTGCGGTCGGCTTAACTTTGAAGGTCGGTCACGCTGGAATGTGTGTGCACACGCAGACGTTTGTCATCGTCGGTACACCGCATCCTTAAGCCTAGGCCAAACCAACGCGTTCAGCTCGCGTCTGCGGTGGCGATAACGCCGCGGCCAATCAGAAGACATCGATGCGTCTTCTGATTGGCCGCGGCGTAATCGATGTTTTCTGATTGGCCGCGGCGTGATCGCCACCGCGGACGCGAGCTGAAAGCGTTGGTTTGGCCAAGGCTTTACTGTGGTCAGTATTATACGTTATTAAAAATGTCGCATGCTGTCGGCGGCTCCGACAATCAGCTACGGACACTGCGCGGCCGAATTAGTATCAGTCTAATTCAGGCCTAAAACTGCGAGCGCACCTTTCACCTTCTTACCATGAGTAGTAGGGTTTCCTACGATCCCAATATCTATATTTTCGGTTGCAACCACATTGTTCTGGTCCGTGGCTGTTGGAGTTTTAGTCGAGACCGTCTTCACTGTTTCCACTTTAGTTGCCGAGTCGTTTTTACTTTCTGAAATATAGAAGAAGATAAAACTGAATTAGTCTGTTATCCCTGTACACAAGTGACTATTTGATAGCCTGTTGGTCCAGTTGGTAGTGAAACTGCCTTCTGCACTTGACGGCGTGGGTTCGATTCCCACCTAGGACAAACATTCAAATGATGAACATTTGTGTTTGTTCTATATCTGGGTGTTAATATCTATTAAAGTATGTATTTAAAAATATATATGTATGTATATCAGTCTCTGGCAGCCATAGTACAAGGTTTGCTTAGTTTGGGGTCAGATGACCGTGAGTGCAAAAATGTCCGGAATATTTATTTATTTATTATTACTATTGTTATGTTTTTAGCATGGGAGCACCCGAAGTACTTGCTTCTGATTAAAAACTGACAGCCATCTATAGAAAATTGTAAGATACAACTTTGGCCCATTTATAGGGTTCCGTACCCAAAGGGTAAAAACGGGACCCTATTACTAAGCCTACGATATGTCTGTCTGTCCGTTAGTCTGTCCGTCAGTTTGTCTGTCCGTCCGTCTGTCTGTCCATCCGTCTGTCCGTCTGTCCTACCTATTAATGGATGTATCTTTCGAGCCGAAATAGATAGCCAGTTGAAATAACAGTAACAGATTATGTAATGTTACGGCGGATTAACGAATAAATAATTTAAAAACACGACAAGTACGAGTAGGGCTCGCGCTCTGAGGGTTCCGTTAGATGGAACCCTCAGAGAGCGAGTCCAAACAAAAAATAAACAACAAAATAGTTTATATATTGAAAGACAAACAACTTTGTAGTGGACAATAAGGTTCTTCGATACATTCTAACTACAAAATTTAAGTTTGTAATAACAAAACAATTATTTTTTAATGATTTAACCTCTAATTTATGACTTTCGGATTTATTCCTTTATATGTGTTGTAAGACCTTGCCTCTTACCAAATTTCGTGATTCTAGGTCAACGGGAAGTACCCTATAGGTTTTGATTTCCTTGTGAAATCGCAAAATATGCGACATAAACGGTCATAATATATCTTTTGATCGCGTAAACTTACAAGTTTGATTTTTTCACAGCTGAAAGAAACCGTAGATTTCAACTTGATATCTTTACGCGTTCTTGAGAAAAAGGGTCTTGACAGACGGACAACAAAGTGATCCTATAGGGGTTCCGTTTTTTCCTTTTGAGGTACGGAATCCTAAAAAGTCAAAAATAAAAAACGAAAGGTCCGGAAAAAAGGGGTCTACACAAACTAAACTACAAGTACTAAAACTACTAACGTATTGTTAATCGTCGGTCTGTCAGACTGACGTGTCCCTGATGCAGAAGGGACGATGGATACTTTTTTTCAAAGGCAGCTCAAACTTTGTTGTGGTTGGAACCTACACCCTACGGAACGGAATTCGAACGCGCCAACCACTGTGCTACTTAGCCGTGGTAGCCCATTTGGGAGACCGCTAGACTTGAAAGCGTGAGGTCGCGGGTTCAAACCCCGGGCCCGTACCAATGAGCTCTTTGGAGTTTATGTGCGGATTTTCATACCACTGGCTTTTCGGTGAAGGAAAACATAGTGAGGAAATCTGCATACGTACGGAGAAGAAATTCAATGGCGTATGTGAATCCACCAACCCGCACTGGGCCAGCGTGGTAGATATGGCCCAATCACCCTTTCGAGGGTAGGCTAAAAGTCCAGCAGTGGACTGTTAAAAGGCTGATTATGATGATGATGATGAACCACTGTGCTATCATCGCTACAAAGCTATCAAAGATTAGTTAAGAAAAGTATAACCAACTTACTACGTGAGTATGTTTTAGGGGCACCCATAATGCCGTTGAGCTCCGTTGTTACATCAGTATTTGTTTTTGATGTTTCGTCAGCATATGGTATTGTAGCTTCTTTAATGACATCTGTAAATAAAAAATGATAACATTTATGACATGAAAATGCTAAACAGTAAACCAAAAAACCGGACAAGTACGAGTAGGCCTCGTGCTCTGAGGGTTCCGTTGGACAGAACCCTCAGAGTACGAGTCCAAAAAAAAACCTATTGAAAGACCAACTTAACTTTGTAGTTAACTATGAGGTTCTTCTTTACATTCCAACTACAAAATGTAAGTTTGTAATAGCAAAATAATTATTTTTCAATGATATAACTTCAAATTTGTAACTTTCAGATTTATTCCTATATATGTGCTATGAGACCTTGCCTTTTGCCAAATTTCATGATTCTAGGTCAACGGGAAGTACCATATAGGTTTTGACTTCCCTGTGAAATCGCAAAATATGCGACATAAACGTTCATATCTTTTGATTGCGTTAACCTACAACTTTTATTTTTTTACAGCCGAAAGAAACCGTAGACCCAAGTATTTATTATAAATTTCAACTTGATACCTTTAAGCGTTATTGAGAAAAATGGTCTTGACAGACGGACAGACGGACAGACAGACAGACGGACAAGGAAGTGATCCTAAAAGGGTTCCGTTTTTTCCTTTTGAGGTACGGAACCCTAAAAACTTGTTAATCATACAGATCATGATTATGTTTCCCACTGCTGGGACACAAATGACAATATAACCACTTGACTGCTTGTGCTCATCCTATACCCCGCCGTAAGCCAAAGGTTCTAAACTTTCAACCTAAACTATTTCCAGCCGACCAATCCTAAGCGCAAATTGAAGGAATTACTTTTGAGTCTCGAATCACAAGCGTAGAGTCACGTCGAGTCTCCAATCACAAGCTACCCCCCGCGACCGATGGCTGAATTTTGCAAGAGGGAATTTTAACTACATGGGCGATCAAGATTCCTTCTCTCAGAGACAGAGGATGGGCCTTAAACACAGAACGGTGCCAAAATGGTACTAAGCTAAAAGGAGATCATTGTATATTATCCGAGTCGTGTAGGCAACAAAACGCTCCCTCAGCCCCCGCCAAATTATAGCGACGATGTATTTTGCCACGCAAGAGTCAGAACGCCCGCGGGGGGAGTGCAACGACAAAAATGAACATAGGTCTGACCTCGATGACGCCTGGCGCGGTACTAAAAGGCCGTTAACGATCGAGCACATTAGGACGGGCCACAGCGGCCCGAGGCGCATCGCATTCACACATTTCCATTTTGTATGGACATCCGCTCCGCTGCGACCCGTTGTAATGTGCTCGATCCTTTATTCCTCATTAAAAATGTCGCGTACCGTCCGCGACTCCGACAATCAGCAACGCACAGTGCGCAGCTGAAATACTCCTAAAACTGCGAGCCGCACCATTAAAAAAAGGTATTCCATAGAAAAAATTACATTAACACTCAACAAAATGTATGCAGCAGTTGCTATTTTGTTTGCCATTTTAGGGTTGGACCCACCCATAGTAAAAAAAAAATATCATAATGACGAGTACCATGACGTCTTATCGGGTTTGTAGCACCATTCCATGTACCCTGTACACAACTGGAATTTAGAACATTTTATTTTTAGAGACGGTACAGCACATAGCCAACTTACCTAAATAGGTGTTACTAATTTCCGAATCGCGTTTGATCGCAACGTCCGTATTTATATTTGTGGATTGTTGATTATTTTCTAAATCTGAAAATTAAAAACAATTACATTAATGTAGATTATAATTATTTTTACCCATGATAGAACGGAGAAGGTGTAATGTGTTTATGGTATATTAGCAATTAAAAAAAAACCAGCCAAGTGCGAGTCAGGCTCGCGCACTGAGGGTTCCGTTCCACCACAAAATACAATAAGGTTGTCCAAGTAACCGAATTACCAGTCACTATAACGCCTTCCAAAATATGTCGTAGTAATTGCTACGCAGTTTGCTACAGGCGCAGTATAACACAATTATAACTTGGTAATGAACAGAAATTTGTCACCGACTCGCACTTGGCCATTATTTATTATTTGTTGTTATACGTTAGAGTGTGTACTACAATCGTGGCGTTTGACACTTGTACGTATTATCGTTTTTACATTAGAGCTAATACAAAAATACGTTTGTTGTACGGGGAAAAAAACGAAAGGGGGCGTTTCGTTTTTACTTTTACACTTTTTTATTATTTGTTACTTAATCCGCCGTAACGTTACATATTCTGTGAAAATGTCAACTGGGTATTTATTACGGTTCGAAAGATATAGTCGTTAATAGGTAGGACAGACGGACAGACAGACATCGTAGACTTAGTAATAGGGTCCCGTTTTTACCCTTTGGGTACGGAACCCTAAAAACCGACTACACAAAACTAGTACAATGCGCAATTTCGGTTACTTGGATGACATAAAGAAGAATCCGAAGTATAATTTGGACTGCTTCAAACGAAGGGTGAATCTCTATTCACCCTTCACCCTCAAAGGTAGGCAACGCACTGACAATGCCCCGGGTATTGTAGGTGTCTATAGGCAGCGGTGACCACTTACCATCAGGTGGCCCGTAGCTTGTTTGCCACTTATTCTATAAAAAAAAAAAAAAAAAAAAAATATTGTCATCCGAGTAACCGAATTTCCCAGTTATTTTGATTTAAAATCCAAACTACCAAACCGATTTTGATAAAATTTCTATATGAACTACCTGAAAGTATATCCTTTCAATTAAACAAATTTAATCTTAATCACTTCGCAAATAACGAAGGTCTGAGATTACCAACACAAAAAAACTATTTGAATACCCTTCTTTTTTAAAGTCTGTTATTTATGTATGTAGCAGTTGATATTTTGTTTGCGATTTAAGGGTTCAAGGGTCCCACCCTTAGTATAAGTTGTTCATAATTACAACTACAATGACTTCCTATCGGGTTTTATGCCACCGTTCAATGTACCCTGCATACAACTGGAATTTTACAACATCTTTTTTTAGAGTCGGTACAGCATATAGCTATCTTACCTAAAAAGGTTTTATTAATTTCCATAGCGCATTTGATCGTAGTGTCCGTATTTATATTTGTAGGTTGTATATTATCTTCTAAATCTGAAAATTAAAAACCATGACATTAATTTAGATTATGATGATTAATATAATTTTTACCCATGATGATGGAACGGAGAAGGTGAAATGTGTTTACGGTAAAATAACTTTTACAATTGTTGCGGGAATTTTGTTATGATAGCGCTACTTTGACAGTTGCCAACCCCATTCCATTGTTGCACTCAGTTTATTAAAATCAATTATACTTAAGAAAAATCAATGGGCGTTGTAGCGAGCTACGTAATGACGCATAGAGATTACAGAAAACTTGATCTTAAAAGCAGCACTCTACAAAAAACTTTTTCAAAGGAATTAATGGCATGCCACAACGTTGGGGAATTTGTGAACTTACATGTTTTTTTTTATAATAATAATAAATCATTTATTGAGAGAGACCCGGGACCCGGGTATGTCCTAAAACTGCGACCAAAACCACCGGAGGATGGACAGCAGCGTCCTATTAGTACACGGTGAACTTACTGCGATCCCCAAGCCGCCTGCTAAGCGTGGGGATTATGGCAACACCCCTCTTTAAGAGGGAGGCCTTTGTCCAGCAGTGTACGTTTGATGGCTGCTGATGTGTGATGTGAATTTATTGAGAACAAACTTAAGTTTTAATCCAATACCTTACTTTATCTGATTACATAATTAACGGGCTAGTAAATACATGTGGTGTGTTACACCTGTACTAGAAAAATCTGTATTTCGGGTGCTAAGTGCTAACGTCTTTCTTAAATTTTATGAACGATGCGCCTGAGTTGCCTTTGAATTACAAAAAAGGATCAATTCCAATCCCACTTTCTGTCCCACTTTTAGATTGTAAATGAATAATGGTTACGTCTGATTTATATAGCGTGCTACACCAACGCAGAATGCCGATTAGTGATCATATTTGTTTTTCTGTTTTATGTAGCATGCCACAACAAAGCACAATGTCGTGAAATTAGTGATCGTATATGGTTACATGTTATTTATGTAGCATGCCACAACGTCACAGAATATCGTGGAATTAGTGATATTATTTATGTAGCTTGCCACAACGTGACACAATACCGTAGAATGTGTGCTTATTTGCCTATAGGTATACTATGTCCAATTATTTATAGCTCTGACAATTGTAGACAGTTAAGAGCTGAATAAAAATCATAAATTCTGGTAAATTTTGTTAGGTTTTTGAACATAATATTCAACCTTGCCGCGGCCTTGGCATCGCCAGTACGCGGGCGACCGTCTCCAGAATCGCGCGTATTCCGTGATGAAGGAGCTCTAATGGCTCCGAAACCGGTCGATCGTCTCAACCAATAAACACAATCGTGAGTCTAAGCCGTTGTTATAGTAATTAACATAATATTGCAGAAATGTCTTCATTTTAACTTATTAGAATGCCATTGGGGCTGTTATAACCAGTTTTTTTTTTTAATTGGAGCAGCCGTCAATGTCTTTTTGTAAGAAATTTGTTGTAGCCAGTTGTAAACGAAACGTCAGTCTTTCGAAATCAGTTAGCAACTGTGATGCGGAGTTTGAAGCGTTGATCTAAATATGAATGTTCAATCAAGGTTCACTCTTAATGCCTGGTAACACATTTTCCTCCTCATTTACGTTCTATTTACTTCTCTTTTCTGTGGTTATAACTAAAAAAATAAACAAAGCACAGGCAGGTTTGAGACATAAGTCTTTATGTCATGCTTATACTTTTGTTATGTTTTTTTAATCTTAGATATTTTATGTAAACAAAGAAATGTCACGAAAAGTCACTGTCAAAGTGACATGCCAGTTTCTCAAAACATTTTTCACTTATGATCAATATTTTACTCTCTATTTTCCACGGCTTTGTTCTCGCGCGGTACAAAGAGGGATATTCTGATAGCTTAAAAAAACATTATTAAAATATTGTAATAGATGGCGTTATTATAGAGGCGTTGACTAATAAGATAGAGGAAATAGAGGGCAAATCAAACGTTGGCCAGAAATGTTTAGAATCCCTACTGTCCTACCAGTCTAATAAAATATTTTCTATCAAAATATGTTTTTTTTTTTTATCATTACATTGTATAGAACAGATATGACGTTAAAATAAATAGTACAACACGATTTTTATTTTATGAATATTCATATTACAACTAGAAAAACGTAATTAAATACTTTTTTGGTCAAATATTGTAAACAACTATTATGAAAGATATTTTTTGCACTGGTAACCCCTTTGTTTACATAAAATATCTAAAATTAAAAAACGGAGTATAGATAGTTCATTAAATTTTATACCAAGGTTGTCCATATCCAGGTATTCTATTTCTTGAAGCGTATTTTCATCACAATCCGATATATCAGGTTCCGAATCGAGATATTCCACTTCAAATTCTTCTGAATCTGTATTATTCCCTGACGTTTTGTCTGCTTCTTTATCATCAACTATTCTTGTTTTTTTTACATCGGTTGGAGCTGGTAAGGGTTTGTTTCGAGTGATGCGTTGAAGGCTTGTTGAGGCTTTAAAAATAAACAAATATAAATTGAAAAAAATTAAAACCAGATAGAAAGCTGGTAATATTCAAACAGCTGAACAGATTTCTCTCTTGTCTCTCACTATGGGCCTCATAAGCAAGCTCAAAGTCGCACAACGTGGTATGGAGAGAGCTATGCTCGGGGTTTCTCTACGAGATCGAATCCGAAATGAGGAGTTCCGCAGACGAACGAAAATCATCAACATAGCCCACCGGATTAGCAAGTTGAAGTGGCAGAACAGATGGCCGATGGGGCCGAAAGATTCTGAAATGGAGACCACGGACCGGTAAGTGCAGCGTAGGATGTCCACCCACAAGATGGACAGACGACCTAAAAGAGACCGCAGGGAAACGCTGGATGCAGGCTGCTTCCAACCGGCCCTTTTGGAGATCGATGGGGGAGGCCTATGTCCAGCAGTGGACGTCCTATGGCTGAAATGATGATGAACAGATTTTATTATTGGTAAGAATATCAAGTCATCTTACAAACAAAATCAAAATCGGTTCAGCCGTTTGGGAGCTACGATGCCACAGACAGACACACAGATCATTATCATCAGCCAGAAGACGTCCACTGCTGAACATAGGCCTCCTGGCCATAGGCCAAAGCTGGAATGCCGTTGATCGGGCTGTGTGGCGCGCCTTGGGAGAGGCCTATGTCCAAGGGACGATAGGCTGATGGTGATGATGTATTGAAAGATACCTAACTTGGTATATTCTTTCGCCCTTTGTGCCACTCAGTTGTTATGCGTATTTTGTAAGGGTCCACGTTGGACACCATTTATGTAAGAGTAGAATGACTTCTAGCCATCTAGCCACGGTTTAGTAATACATGCTTTGTGGAAAGATACAGGGGCCTTATCGCTACCTCTTAATGCAAGCTAATAAATAAATAAATATTCGGGACATTTTTACACACACGGTCATCTGACCCAAAACTAAGCAAAGCTTGTGATATGGCTGCCAGAGACTGATATACATACATATATAGTTTTAAATACATACTTAAATAGATATTAACAACCAGATATAGAACAAACACAAATGTTCATCACATAAATGTTTGTCCTAGGTGGGAATCGAACCCACGCCCCCAAGCACAGAAGGCAGGTTCACTACCAACTGGACCAACGGGCTATCTAAACAGGAGTGAAACAGCGCAGTGCGGAAAATCACACGAACGTGAACATTAACGCGCCGAGATACGGTTTGCAGTCGCGCAACTTTTCACAAGAACCTAGACAGCAGTGCAAGTACCGTTTTTTATCGAGCGAAAAATTTGACAGTTGAAAGAGAAATTCGATAAAATGCTATTTGATCAGGGGGTCTAGACAAGAGCCACACACTGTTAGCGTTCACGCCTGCGGAAAGATGAAATTGTATGAAAATGACATTAGCTTCAGATAATTTATCTCATGCTAATGTCATTGTCAATGTCATTTTCACACAATTTCATCATTCCGCAGGCGTGAACGCTAACAGGTTGTGATCGTCAAATTCGATTAAATGCTATTTGATCAGTACTCGCTATGATCGATTCTATGGCATTTTATCGAATTTGACGATTGATTAAAAACGATACTTTCACTACAGGTCACTTAAAATTAGCAAAGCTTGAATCTCTGGCACCAACACTTGGACTTTCGAAACGTATACATGTTGGACTGGTGTTATATAAACGGCCATCCAGCAATGAAAATTTAATTATAGTATGGACGGACCTGGGGGTATGGGGACCCGGCGATAGAGTGCCGCCCTGTGCGCTTGCGTGGTGCGAGTAAAGCCAGGGCTCATGCGCAGCGTATCTAAAAAAAAAAACAAATATCAAAACATGTTTAGTCGAGATAGAATACCTATAATCACAAATGTGCAAAAATTAATCGGCCAAGTGCGAGTCGGGCTCGCGCACTGAGGGTTCCGTACCACCACAAAATTCAATAATGAAATCACCAGTTATAACTTGGTAATGAAAATAAACTTGTTACTGACTCGCACTTGGCCATTTTTATTATTTGTTGTTATTCTTTAGAGTGTTTACTATAATCATGTTAAGTTTGACGGTTGTAAGTATTACCGTTTTTACATTAGAGCTAATACAAAAATACGTACCATCGCATACGATCGCGTACGTACGTATCGTCGCTTACCAACAGGCGAGTTGGTGGTCAAACGCAAACTTATCAGCGTTAAAATAAAAAAAAAAACGTTTGTTGTATGGGGACCCCCCTTTATTTTTACTCTTTGACTTTTTGACTATTTGTTAGTCAACCAGCCGTAACATTACATATTCAGTGAAAATTTCAACTAGCTATCTATTACGGTTCAAAAGATACAGCCGTTTAAAGGTAGGACAGACAGACAGACCCGATTTACACTTTGGGTACGGACCCCTAAAAATATGTCCGAACCATAGAAGCTGTTCCATAGAAAACGGTCATTGACACTTGTCTTAATCTTGATAGAATGTATGGAACAGCTGATATTTTTGTCACTTCAGGGTTGGTCATATAATAAAAGTTGTGGAAGGGCTTTCCAATGTGTAATTAGTTACGGTTGGGAAGAGAAACCTCCCTCTCGAAGAGAGGGAGGAGTGCGGAAACCATTAGTTTTCGAGAAAATAATAAAAATGAATTAATTTTGAGGTTAATTATGGAAAAAAGTTATCGAATGTAATTTATCGACCTTTGAGAATTAAGTTATCGTCTGACTTCGCTGATCAAAATTGTCGTTTTGTTGGATGGTCACTGACAACCTAACGAACCTACTAAGTTCTATGTAGTCTGACATGAAATAGAAGTGTTCAGAAAAAAGCCTCACTCGCTACGCTCGGTCAGCGCAGCTTCGCTAATCAAAATTGTCGTTTTGTTGGATGGTCTCTGTCAACCTAACGAAACTATCGAGTTCTATGTAGTAGTCGGACTTGAAATAGTAGTGTGCAGAAGCATTTATTGTTTTGCAGTTATTGTTTTAGGTTCTAGGTTTCCGCACTTCCCCCCCCCCCCCCCCCCTTTAAGCGGAGGTTCCCTCCCCTTCCAGACGCATGGACACCCCAAATGAGAGCATTTATGCAGAAGCTTTTTGAGTTGTTTGTGCCAGCAACGCAAAGCGGGGCGTTGCGCGGGCACTGCTAACAAAACTTAACGGCCTCTTATAGCAAATTTGACGGTTTTAAATCAATTTTTTTCAGTTAAATTACAATATTTGAGCTGGAAAAAAATACATGTCACAGATACATCTGTGTTTAAGTTTATGATTTGGTTCAAAACACAAAAGAATAAACTTTCCTCGATCAAAAAAAAATCTGTAACAAAGTCGATTTAGTTTATTTTTTTCGTTTTATGCTCTAATGAAAGCTCGTAACAACCTGGAAATTGCATGTATTGAAAGACAATCCTATTCAAAAATTTTTGATTTGGATAGATTTTTGATAGTAAATAGTTTCGTTTTTTAGTGAAATTAAAAGCGTAAAAAGGTCGCGAGAATTTGCGCGCGCCGCGGTTAGTACCGCGCCAGGCGTCATCGAGGTCGGACCTATGTTCGTTTTTGTCGTTGCACTTCCCCCGCGGGCGTCCTGACTCTTGCGTGGCAAAATACATCGACGCTATAACATGGCGGGGGCTGAGGGAGCGTTTTGTTGCCTACGCGACTCGGATAATAGGTCGTTAAATTGTTACAAAAAAAAAACGGAACCTTCGTCTGGCAGACTGGCAGATTCAGGTGTCTCGGTATTGACTAGAGGATCTTCTTCCAACAGTTCAATCTTCCCACTCGGAATCTTCGGAGTGACAAAAAGATTTCTTTTCCTCAGTATACTTGGATTTGCTTTGGACATCTTGTTCGATAACCCTGTAAAATAAGAAAAAATTAGGTAAAAAAATGTAAAACCTAACAACGGTATTTTTTACAAACTAAGTATACAGGGTTACGCATATAACCTGTTCTAAGCCGAAAGGAGGTCATTGTACTCATAATTATGAACAACTTTAACATGGGACCAACCTGAAATGGCGAAAAAAAATCAGCTGTCCCATAGAAAACGGTCATTGACACTCAACAAAATGTATGGAATAGCCAGGGAATAGCTAATTTTTTCCGCGATTTTAGGTTTAGTCCCATAGTATAATTTTCCTTCTTTCGGCTTAGTACATGGTTTCTGCATAACCCAATATAGTCATGTATGTCCACTTAGTGCCCCGCGTTTGCTTTAGTGTGATTAATGTATTAAAAAAACGAAATCTTTGTTTGGCAGAATGGTAGATTCAGGTGTATTTGTATTGACTAGCTAGAGAATCAACTACCAACGGTACTATCTTTCTAGAGGAAGGAATATTTCCAAAACAAACTTAACTGTTACAAAAAAAACGGAAACATTACCTGGCTGAATGGTAGATTCAGGTGGGTCTGTATTGACTAGAGTATCTACTTCCAACTTCTTTCTTTTCCTCAGTATTCTTGGACTTGCTGTGGATATATTGTTCGATAACCCTGTAAAATATAAAGATTAAAAAACTTAAAATCCGACAATGGTATTTTCTATGAAATAAGTATATATGAACAACACATTTTCAACACACAACTTCAAACGGCTGAACAGTAGCTAACAACATTTGCGATCAAGTCACCTGGCAAACAAATAAAACTAAATCAAAATCGATTCTGCCATTTGGGAGCTATGATGCCACAGACAGACACACATTTCAGCCCTAGGACGTTCACTTGGAGATAGGCCTCTCCCCATCGGTCTCCAATAGGGTCGGTTAGAAGCGGTCTCTTTTAGTTCGTCTGTCCATCTTGTAGGTGGACTTCCTACGCTGCGCTAACCGGTCCGTGGTCTCCATTCAAGAATTTTTCAGCCCTATCGGCCATCTGTTTTGGGTGATATGTGCCCTGCCTTCAACTTGCTAATACGGTGGGTTATGTCGGCAACTTTCATAACTGTTTCGTTAAACTTTTAACACCTCTCTTTTTGTGTCATCGTCATCATCATCAGCCAGAAGACGCCCACTGCTGAACATATGCCTCCCCCTTCAACCTCCACACTGAACGACAGCCTGTCTTTTGCATCCACTGGATGCCAGCGACTCTCACTATGTCGTCGGTCCATCTAGTGGGAAGCGTACCTACGCTGCGTCTTCCGGTTCGTGGTCTCCACTCAAGAACCTTTCTTCCCCATCGGTTATCGGTTCTTTGAGAGACGTGGCCTGCCCATTGCCACTTCAACTTGCAAATTTTAACAGCTATGTCGGTGACTCTGGTTCTTTGGCGATATATTATGTAACCCAAGGTGTAAAAAAATAAGATCAATTTTTACTTTGCATACATATTTGACAGTTCTAAGACAGGACAACGTCGGTCAGCTTAGCTAGTCTATACTTCTATACTAATATTATAAAGAGGAAAGATTTGATTGTTTGTTTGTTTGTTTGCATTGAATAGGCTTCAAAACTACTGAACTGATTTGAAAAATTCTTTCACTGTTGGGAAGCTACACTATCCCCGGGTAACATAGGCAATCTATACTTATATTATAAAGAGGAAAGATTTGATTATTTGTTTGTTTGCATTAAATAGGCTCCGAAACTACTGAACCGATTTGAAAAATTCTTTCACTGACGGGAAGCTACACTATCCCTGGGTGACATAGGCTATAATCTATACCCGTGCGAAGCTTGGGCGGATCGCTAGTGTTATATAAAAAAATAGGGATCCTTAAAACTTAAATAATGTAACCCAAGATGTGAAAAAATAAAATTTACAATTTTAACTTTGCGTGTTTGACAGTTCTAAGACAGGACAACGTCTGTCAGGTCAGCTAGTCTATAATAATATAATGATTTTATTTTATAATATGGCTCTTAAGCAACACAAATAAGCATTTTTGCGATCTGGTGAGAGGTTGCTCTTTCCCTCTAACGTCGGTAGGTAGTCATCGCCAAAAGAATTTAATGCCCATTTAATATTTAATCTAGCAAATTTTGCAGTAAAATCAGAACAAGTTAATTAATAAATATTGTTGACGTAATCATTATCCATCCCGGCCCGCAGTGTTTGTTTGTTCCTCTTTCATGCAGCAACAGAGCAATGGATCAAGCGGATTTTTTGCATGGATATAAGTCAAGTGCTGGAAAGTGACAGAATACTTTTCATCATCATCACCATTTATCATCAATCATCTTTGGTAAATGACCTTCCATAGTATGATTGTGACATTTGTATAACTACTCTATGGATTACCTGTAAGAGTTTTGTATTCGTCCTTTTTTTGGATGCCTAGAGAATTCTTCTTTTTCAATGCAATCTCTCTAAGATAATTGTATTTTTCCAAAGTCCTCTCTTTGTTATGTTTCCAGAATGCTGTAACAAGAATATAATTAAATACGGAACCCTAAAAATGCACCAAAGGAACCCGACAGACAGCAATTCAATAATTCTAGAGAGTATCATATATAGCTACAGTGTAAACTCTATATAGCGACACTCGATTTAACGACAAACTCTCTAAAAGGGTGTAATTATTCGACTTTGGTTGGTTTACCTTGTTGTCCACACACACAGTGTGATACTCTATGTAGCATTGCACCCATTCTAAATAACGACAACAATACATCATTACACAATACACATCACTTTCTAACATCATGTATCATACTATATTATAAATGCGAAAAGTTTGTTGGTTTGTTCGTTCTTCTTTCACGCAGCATTAGAGCAAAGGATCGACTTTATTTTTTGCATGGGTATAGTTTAAGGGCTGGAGAGTGACATAGGCTACCTTTCATCATCATCGTCACCATTTTAATCACTACGCGGGTGAAACAGCAGGGCGCAGCTAGTTTAAAATAAAATAAAATACTGGAGCTGCAATCACCGTCAGACAAAGATAACAGACTATTGTTGTTTGTATCAATATTAATGTTTGATGTTTGTAAATTTTATACTTTACTAGTAAATAGATATATTTTTTTTCATTTACCAACAACTCTCAAAAACGCCATAAAATGTGAAATCCTTTGTGGTTTGTGGTTGGCAAGATCAAACTTCCACACCACAGGTGTGGGTTCTAAGCCCATAAATGAATTTGAACTTCCAGTGAAAGAAAACAGTTGTGAGGAACCATAGGACAATGGTAGGGTAGTTTCAGGTGCTCAGCTCCATCCTCAAGGTAAAAACCTGTCACCAAGGAACTAAAACCACAACAACCAGTTCCAGTGTGCGTTCACCACCCAGTTGGGAGCCAGTTCCTTTTCCAGACCAGGTGTGTTTACTAGTAATATAACAAATATAAATTTTAAGCATTCGTGACTGCTAATATCTGCGGCCGATATTCACGAATGCGAAAATTCAGTTTCTATATATTTATTGTATATTGTAAAAAAAACAAGGTTCTGTGCTAAACAATGCACTATAAAAGTAGGCATGCCAAACACATATCCACATCAAACATATTGGATTATGCCAAATTTATTCAAACAACAAAAATGAAAAATGTACTGTCTATTACATATCGCTGCTTTTCATGAATACCGTCACAATCCAAAATTTTCATATTTCTTGTTTTTAACACAGCGCAATCCAAAATAGTCCATATTTTATGGTGAATAAAACTCATAATCATATCGGCAAAAATGACAAGATGGCGCAATAAAATGTCATTATGCCATTGGTTGATTTTTGACGCCATTTTTGTACAACAGTCCACGATCGCTAGATACTACGAGTCCTTTCAAGCAAAAACTCATAACGTTTCCTGAATAATATCATATCTCTAAATAATTTACGGATAATTAAGTAATATTATCTATAATACTATTCCATTTTGAGTTGTATGAATATTCACGAAATAATCCAAATTATTTTAGTTTTTTCTTTTGATGTTAAGTGCAATATTTAGTGTTACTACGGTCATCACGCAAGAGTAAGTACGACATAAACACTTATTTTGTTTTATGTGTTTATTCAAGATAAAACGAATAAAAATATCTTATGGAATAATGAGATGTGATGATATTCCATAAAAATAAAACGCAAAATGTACAACTGTAAGCAAGATAAGTCATTTTTCACTATAAATCATACGCAATTTTGAAGTTCCTCCAATTTTTTTACTTTAGATATAGCTATAATTTATTTAATATGATAATAATAATCAGTGTTCAGTTAAGTGTTTATAGTTCGTGTAAGTGTGTATGTTAATTTATAATATTTTTTATGCCTTGGAGAGATCTATGTCTAGCATTGGAGACTATAGTCTAAAATGATGACGGCCATGTTTATTAAGCACGGCCAATAAAAGTAGTGTTGTTTTGTTTTTAGGGTTATTATTGTATTTATGTTTGTCCGTTTCTTTATTCTACCTTACATTTTAAACGCCTAAACCAATGTAGATGATTTTCTCTCAAAATTGTAGTCTTTATTATTTAATTTTTCAATTACCTTTTATTTACCAATTAGGTATTACTTACTCTTTATAAAGTTTATATTATACTACACAAGGACCAGTGTTTAGTCAAATGGTTAATTTAGTAAAAACTTATTTTTCTTACAGTTCCCAATCCTCGTACTCGTCAAATATTCCGAAACATGAATATGAATGTCAATATTAATGATTGTATTTACCATCATCAGCCAGAAGACGTCCACTGCTGAACATAGGCCTCCCCTTTTAACCTCCACACTGAACGACAGCCTGTCTTTTGCATCAACTGGATGCCAGCGACTCTCACAATGTCGTCGGTCCATCTAGTGGGAGGCCTACCCACGATGCGTCTTCCAGTTTGTGGTCTCCACTCAAGAACCTTTCTTCCCCATCGATTATCGGTTCTTCGAGCGATGTGGCCTGCCCATTGATACTTCAACTTGCAAACTTGCAAATTTTAACAGAAATGTCGGTGACTTTAGTTTTTTGGCGAATATCCACGTTTCGGATTTTATCGCGCAAAGAAACTCCGAGCATAGCTCTCTTCATTGCCCGCTGTATGACTCTGAGTTTTATATTAGTGGTAGTTATTTGAAAATGATCAAATAGTCAGAAGTTTTTGAGAGATATTTATCCCCTACATCTTCAGGCAACATCAAAATATGGATTCATCGAACGCCAGTAAAGATTTTGTTCTGACTGTTAAGATCCGGATTATGAAGAGACCAATACAGGAAGTACTTACTGTTCTCTTTATTCAAGGAATCATAAAAGTTGTAGGGTTCTTTGAACGATAATTACAGGAAAATATTTTGATATAAAAACATTGGCGACATGCATAGGTTTTTTTTCCAAAAACGTTGAAAAAATAACAATGAAGCTAGGAGACATAAAGAATTTAAAATCAGAAACAGAAAACGCGTATAATTATTGTTTTTCGTATAAAACATCATCCGAAGACACGGCGTTCAAAATAGTAATCTATACTAATATTATAAATAGGAAAGATTTGATTGTTTGTTTGTTTGCATTGAATAAGCTCCAAAACGACTGAACCGATTTGAAAAATTATTTACTGTTGAGATGTTACGCTATCCCCGGGTGACATATTATGCTATATAATTATTATCTATACCGCGTAGCCGGTGCGGCCCGCTAGTAATAGATAAATTTGTAAAACAAGAAACACCATAAATGATTTATTAATGTCGTTGCAAACCAGGCATACAGATAAAAGTTATCAGTGTGTGAAAGGAAGAAAAAGGGATTGCTTGATCTTATAAGGAAAAATATTGTTCCAAGATTATACAAGCAGTTTTTTTGAGAATTACTAGTTATTCTACTTACCCACCTGATAAGAACTAATTAGTTACAAACTACGCAGCAGTCTGCGTAGTCACAAATTGAAAATAGTAAAGAATAGGTTTGTTAGTTTTTTTTAAGTATTATGGTTCCTACATGTATAAGACGGATTATGCGGTAGACACGAAATTATTTTTAATATGTAGTTAATTTTATTTATTCTGGTTCCTACTACCAAAGAAAGATTAGTCACAAATATTTTTTTAGAAGAAGATAACAGAGAATAAGATTGTTGTATTTTTTATGTATGGTCTACTTGTTACCTAAATTGTTTATTCACCATAATTTCAGCCGTAGGACGTCTACTGTTGGACACAGGCCTCCCATCGATTTCCGAAAGGGTTGGTTGGAAGCAGCCTGCATCCAACGTTTTCTTGTTGTCTTTTTTAAGACTTTAAAGGTCTTTTTAATTGTTTTTTAATTCTAGAATATTATATTAAGCGTTAGCTATGCCACGTAGATAATGCATAAATTATTTTTAAAGAGCTGTTACACTTTGGACTAAATATTTTATGAAGAAATTGATGTTTTTATTAATTTTCTATCTATTTTTGTATGACTGCGTCTATGCAGTTAGTGTGTATTAATTATTTGTTTGGTTATCTTTATTTTTTTAGCTTAATGCACCAATATCACAACCAAAAATGTGTCACTCTTTAGATAAATTTAGTCTAATGATTTTGACATAAAATCAGAAAGTAGAGGAGTATAGCGAAATAGTTTTTGCCAATACTGTCTTTATTTTGATTGTGTTACTATTCAGAAAATCATTAATATATTGTAGAACATTATTACCAATTATGATATTATTCAAGAAAAAATTTAAACTACACTAGTGTTTCAACATGACTTATGCTCCTATTCATAATAATATAGCGAAAGTAATATTGTCATAAGTCGAAGACCTCGCAGTTTTTAAATAATTTGATATTGTTTTTGAGCCCAAACACCTAAAAGTCACAATTTTAATAATACCTTGATTAACATCCTACTGAATTTTCTATTCTATGTTTAATTATTCTCAAGGAATAAAAAGTTATGGAAATAAATATTTTGTTAAATTTTCAAACGGCTCTCCTGTAAAATTAGCTTTTTTGAGTTGTGTGGTTATTCATGCAAAGCAGCGATATCTCTTTTGTTTGTGTGATCTGAGGTTGGTTGCATAGTAAAAGTTGTATACAGGGTGTAAGGGGAACACTCTCGAAGCCAAAAGAAGGTAATTGTACTCATCATTATGAATCACTTTTAGTATGAGACCAAACCTGAAATCGCAAAAAAAAAACAGCTGTTCCATACGTTTTGTCGAGTGTCAATGACCGTTTTCTATAGAACAGCTGATATTTTTTTCGCGATTTCAGGGCCCCGTAAAACAATGATGAGTACAATGATATGCTCGAATATGTCTGTTGTCTAAAGATACACCCGTATAGTTTTGTTATACTGTAAAAACAATAATGGTATGGCTTTATTGTTTATATTCTGAAAACCCCTTTATTGCGTGACCTGCTAGTCTTTGGAATACGCTGCCTGAATGTGTTCCTAGATAGTTACAGTCTGGGTGTCTTCAAATCACTTGTGAATTGGTTTCTTCTAGGCATGTGTGCTCCATCATAGACCGTATCATTGCTTAACATCATCAAGTTAGCGGTCAAATGCAAGCCTATTAAAATAAAACTATATTTAACTTACCTGGACCATAATGATCTGGCACAGTATACAATACAACTCTGTTGCCTTCTCGATTTTTATATACGATTGGAGTAAAGTGTAAATTACATATTCTTTTCCCTTTATACTCCTCATATATTTTTTGATAATTATTAGAATAATCCGATGCTTTTACATCAATAAAAGAGATCCAAGCTTTGAATTTGTCCAGATGTGTAGTTGGGTGCGGAAATTCAAGCAGGTCTGAAAACAAAAACACAACTATGTTATTAAAGGGGCTTCGGTCATCGGGTAATTTTTTTACAAGCATAGATACAAGTAAAAAACTTCAGAAATTATTTGTTTGATTTTATTAGGATTATATAAATAAATAAATAAATATCTGGGACATTTTTGCACACACGGTCATCTGACCCCAAACTAAGCAAAGCTTATAATATGGCTGCCAGAAACTGATATACGTACATATATATTTTTAAATACATACTTAAATAGATATTAACACCCAGACATAGAACAAACACAAATGTTCATCACACAAATGTTTGTCCTAGATGGGAATCGAACCCACGCCCCCAAGCACAGAAGATAGGTTCACTACCAACTGAGCCACCGGGGCAGTATATGTTGAGTAACCATTAACGCATGGAAGACTCCATATTCATAATTTATGAATAAAACCAAGTTATAAAGAAACCATTTTTTACTCGTTTATTTCTCAAGTGAAGCACTCAAATATAAACAATGGTTGCCTAGATACCTACACAAAAATCATAGACACAGAAATACAGTTTTTATCTCATCATCCCCCCTCAATTCTAATTTGCCTTAAAACTTAGAATATATGTTATTCTAAGTCCATAAAATAAGAATTGTAAAATAATAATTGTATTAGTATTAATGAATCCAAACACAACATATAAAAAAAAAAATACTTCTAACTTATAAACTAACATACGACAATAAAAATAAACAATAATTCTATTTCCCTATAAAAATAATAATAATTCTCTAATGCAATTTTAACTTTGTTTTATTTCGTTCTTAGTAATTAAACTGCATAAACAATATTAATTATTATGCATAACATTAATAATATGCGTATGTTTTAGTTAACTATATCATCAATAAAAACCGAGTTTATGCATGAAATAATTATGTTTTAGTTTTCCTAAAGCCTTAGTCAAAATATCTGCTACATTTTCATTTGTGTTCACATATTTTACAATAATTTCCTTTTTACTAACTAAATCTTTAACATAATGGTATTTTATATCAATATGTTTTGACCTCTTGCTATTTTCGTTAGATTCCATCAATTTGATGGCACTTTGGTTATCAACTCGTAAAATTGAATCTGACGGACATGTAAAGTCCTGTAATAAGCCTCTCAAATAAACCAGTTCTGCAGAAGCAAGAGCAGCAGCTATATATTCAGCTTCGGCAGTTGATAAGGCGACAACATTCTGTTTCTTACAGAACCAGGACAATAAATTATTTCCATAGTAGACTAATGCTCCACTTACGCTTTTCCTATCTATTTTATCCCCAGCCCAGTCAGCGTCGGTATAGCCAAGTAACAGACAATTATTATTATCATCTCGTTTATATATAAGAGATTTTGACTTTGTTTGTTTTAAGTAACGTAATACACGCTTAGCAGCTTTCCATAGAGATATAGTAGGTTTATCCAAATATCTACTTAAAAAAGAAACTGCAAAACAAATATCCGGTCTGCTGGAAGTAGCTAAATATAAAAGACAACCTATAAGTTCTCGATACGGTACGTCTAAAGCAATTAGTTCACTATCATTTGATGTGAAATTTACTTCCATAGGTGTTTCAGCTCCTTTGCAATCAGTCATATTAAATTTTTCAAGCAGTCTATCTATTGCAGTTTCCTGACTAATTGAAATTTGTTCTGTCGTCCTCACAATCTCTAGTCCTAGATATGTACTCACCTCCCCAAGATCTTTCACATTAAATTCATCTTTTAAATGCATTGTACAATTATTGAACGAGCTTCCGCATCTTGCCTTTTAATTTCATCTTTCACTCCAACACACTTCAATACATCACTGAGACCCCTGGCCTCCATTAATATTTCCACTCGAAATTTCCAGTTATGGAAATTATCTCCATCTTCTAACTTAGATATGGTCTCCTGAATCTTCGTTTGAGCCATTTTGCTTTTTTATTTAAAGCTGCTCCAAAACAAGACTACAACAGAAAAAGAGAATATGGGGCGGCCCATAACCTGTTGAGTAACCATTAACGCATGGAAGACTCCATATTCATAATTTATGAATAAAACCAAGTTATAAAGAAACCATTTTTTACTCGTTTATTTCTCAAGTGAAGCACTCAAATATAAACAATGGTTGCCTAGATACCTACACAAAAATCATAGACACAGAAATACAGTTTTTATCTCATCAGTATATAGGAGGTAACTAAGAATATTTAAGCGTACTTTCTTTTCCACAACAACCAGGTACACAACACTTTTTTGCTTCCATGTTTCATACATCCCCAACGAACAAAAAGTTTTCAGTTCACTGTCTACCACAGTTAAAACGAGTAGTACTAGAATATTCCTTGCTTAAAACTTAGACTATTCTATGAGAAATTATGAAAGAAGAAAACCAAAATAATATCCGCTAACGTTGAAAATACGAAAACAGACCACGGAATACTAATAGATTACTCCTGCCTGAAACAGACAGACGGTTGACACAGTCATGTCAGATCTGTCTATCTGTCACCAAAGTTTTTTTTTGTTAGTTTGTTTTTATATGACCATAGATATAGAGTCCCTCAGTCGTAACATTAAACAAATTTACATTGTTTTAGATAGCGTCATACAAGTCATAGCTACAGTCAAAGTCAAGCAAAGTAAGTCACGGTCAAGTCAAATTCATGCCCCAGTATAGTAGTGAGGCTTTAGAAGTGGCTTCTACACAAACGTTACACTTGCTTAGACGAAATATTACGATTATAGGCCGCTGCACGAAATAGGGAATTAGGTGAAAGCGATTACAAATACTACAGAAAAGAGAAGTAAAATTGAACGTAAATATAGAGGAAAATCTGTTACCAGGCATTATGAGTGAACCTTGATTGAGCTTGGATTAAGCATTCTTATTTAGATCAACGCGTCGACAACCGATTTCGAATGACTGACGTTTCGTATGAATGGGTACAACTGGCTCTTTGAGAAAGGAAGACTAACTGGCTACAACAAATTTTTGCCAAAAAATAATTTATTTGTTCTTCCCTCCTAGTAGAATGTGACTGACTTTGTAGTTTGATCCAATTCTAAAAGATGGTGCTTTGGAACAATAACGCTATCCATAATCATCTCCAGTTAGTAGTACATATTAGTACGGAACTAAATAAACGAAAGAATGTGTGCAGCTTAAATAATAATTCATTTGTCGTTTAAGCGGTCGTAGTTTGACACAATTTTCGTAGATGGCGTTGTTATCTAATATCAACAAACTTATTTTAAGAATACACAAAGATACTAATGTTCGAAATAAACCGGCCAAGTGCGAGTCGGTCTCACGCACTGAGGGTTCCGAGCCACCACAAAATACAATAAGGTTGCCCAAGTAACTGAATTACCAGTTACTATAACGCCTTCCAAAATTGTTGAAGCAATTGTTACGCAGTTAATTACTTTTCTACAGGCGCTCGAGTATAACAATAAATATTATAACTTGGTAAGGAACATAAATTTGTCGCTGACTCGCACTTGGCCATTATTTATTGTTTGTTGTTATACTTTAGGTTTGTTGGTAATAATACCAAGTTTGACGCTTGTACGTATTATTATTTTTACATAAGAGCTAATACAAAAATACGTTTGTTGTATGGGGTTCGTTTTGACTTTTTTATTAATTGTTAGTTAATCCGCCGTAAAGTTACATATTCTGTCAAAATTTCAACTGACCATCTATTACGGTTCGAAAGATACAGCCGTTAATAGGTAGGACATACAGCGGACAGACATATATACATTGTAGGCTTAGTAAATAGGGTCCCGTTTTTACCCTTTGGGTCATCATCATCATCATCATCAGTCAGAAGACGTCCACTGCTGAACATAGGCCTCCCCCTTCAACCTCCACACTGAACGACAGCCTGCCTTTTGCATCCACTGGATGCCAGCGACTCAGTACCCTTTGGGTACGGAACCTTAAAAACGACAAAATATTTATGATTAATTAGGTATAATTAGGTATGACAAAAACAACGACGTTATTACCTATCTACCCTTTGTGGTATGGTAGGTACCTTCTTATAGGTGCAACGTCATTGGACAAAAACAAGAATTATATTGCGTGTCATGTAATCGTGTTCCAATGTGTTTCTTTTCCATAGACATACTATACCTACTGCTTATCTGTGTTTTCTGTTCTTTTCTTCTGTGGTAATCAAATACTTTCTATAACTAGTAGCTTTACCTAGCCTGTGGTGGTAATACACACCCAAGTGACGTGTCACTATCCATCAATTGGTGGACAAGCGGGTTACGTAGTATTTATATTCTCTTTGCAGCGGGTGTCGGACAACGGGAATCATCGAACAAATAAAAAACCGGACAAGTACGAGTAGGAGTCGCACACTGAGGGTTCCGTTGTATGGAATCCTCAGAGCGCGAGACCAAACAAAAACAACAACAACAAAAAAGTTGCAATATTGAAAGACAAACTTAACTTAGTAGTCGACAATTAAGTTCATCCATACATACTCAGTACATAATATAAGTTTGTAATAGTAAAATAAATATTTTTTTTATATGATAAAACTTCAAATTAACAACTGTTGGATTTTTCTCTTGTTATGTGCTGTAAGACCTTGCCTCTTGCCAAATTTCATGATTCTAGCTATACGGGAAGTACCTACCATAGGTTTTGATTCCCTTGTGAAATCGTAAAATACCTATGCGAAAATATTCGACACAAAAAATGGTCATATTTTGATAAGTTTGATTTTTTCACAGCTGAAAGAAACCATACACCCGAGTATTTGATATAGGTACATTGATAGCTTTATGGGTTCTTGAAAAAAAGGGTATTGCCAGACAGACAGACGGACAACAAAGTGATCCTATAAGGGTTCCATTTTTTCCTTTTGAGGTATGGAACCCTCAAAATTCAAATAATGTATAATCTGTAAGTACCTACCCCAGTACGTACAGTAAGCTAGTTATGAAAGTAGGTAGGTACCTAAAGTAAGTATAGGTAGATCTATCGCTGGATTCCATGCTGGGCTTTTCTTCTTAGGAACAAACTTAATATACGTAGGTACCTAATTTAATCTTCTTGGTCCTTCAAAATAGCCTTTGTCCCTTGGTCATCTCGCTAATCCTTGTGTGGGATCACACAGTCCGTATTTAACTACGGACCAACGTAAACAACATTAGCGGCAACCGCCAACCGCAAGGGCCTCAAAGTTTCTGCCTCATAGGAAGTGCTACTTGATTAATTAATAGTTTAGTGCCCACAATGAGGATTAGTGCAACTTGCTAAGATGCCTCTCGAGGTTGAGGAAAATAGCTTTACGTACATAGATAACGCTATGGTAGGTACACTAGTTTTGGGGGCAGTGTGGTCTTGGACTCCTTGTAGGTAGGTACCTACCTACCAGTGGCGTGGCTATCGGAAGGCTAGGTGGTGTAAGGCACCGGGGCCTTCAAGCTCAGGGACCCTGACCAGTAAACCACAAACTGAACTAGCGAAAATTTCTCCCATCTTCAGAGTATAACTAGAATATAATAATACTAGCCCCATTATAATATGAGCTATAACTGAATTGCGAAGAATGATTTAAAGGTAGGTACAATACCTACTACCTATTATCATTCTGAAAAGAAAAGAAAAACCCTCACCGCGCCGCGATATGATGTGCGTTATTGTTAAAGTCGTTAGAAAGCGTATGACCCTATCGCAGTAATAGGTAGGTGGTATAATATTAATAATAATTTTCGCGGTAATAACAACTGCAACTAATTAAACACCTGCCTGGGGAATACGTTTCCTTTCCTTGATAACGAAGGGACAGCAAAAAAGTGAGATTTTTTGGTAAATTTTGCTATGTACTTAAATATTTCAGCGTTTCTCCACAGAACAGTATATTCTGTGTATATATTCTCTGAAAGATAATGTATTGTATAAATGTAAGTAACGTTTCACGCTCAAAGCTTCTAGGATTCCATGTGTTGTGAATGACATTCATGGAACAGACACAAAAACACGAACAATACTTGCACATTGCATTATTTGTCGCAGAACCGATAACCTTTGGGATAGACTAGTTCCAGAGTGGAGCAAATGAACCGGTAAACGTACCGTGGACAATCTGAGATTTGATGGAGTGACAAAATACGCACCTAAGGCAACTGGCGAAGATCAGACGTGTCTTGGGAAAGGACTTTGTCAAGCAGTGGACTAAGAAAGGCTGAATTCATGATGGTGACAGTTTTTCCGATATATTTTAGCCAGCAAAATGTGCCAAACTCTTCTTCAAGTACCTCTCTAGTCTCTACTACTGGAGGTTGGCCATTTTGGCCATCAGCTTATCAAACTTCTCTTTATCTTGAACCAAGCCGAATAGTTGTTCAACGCTGGCTGCAATGAAAATTGCCCATCATAATTAACCGGAGAAGCTATGATATTTTTCGTGTCGCTAAACGTGGCTAATATACCCAAGTTTCCTTTTCTTGATGATCTGCACTTTGCAGTAGTTTACGGCTCTTGCCGATGCGTTGGAGAACTCTGATCTTGGAGACTTTCCAGCAACATAGCATTTTCTGGTAGCAACACATCTCGAAAGATTCAAGTAACTTTTCGGTGTTAGCCCAGGCTCTAGTTGCCTAAAATAACAAGAACATTTGAATTCAGACCTACCAGACCAGACCTTTTATCCGTAAGAGCTTAGGACGTCCCTGGCCCAGGACAGCCAATTGAAAGCAGTTGGTGGAGAGCTTTGCCCAGCAGTGGGACAATACAGATTAACATAAAAAGGGTCTGGAAAGACATTTAAGTAGGTAGGTACACATAAGTTTCGTTTTGCTACTTTTTGCCGGCACTGAAATAATAATTGAAATTGTTCTATTTTCTATGTCGTGTGGGTACAGTCTCCTGTCTTACTAACTTCATATTTTTTGTAGACGCTACCTGTGGTGCTGTAGGCTAGGACAGCTCTAATTAGCAAGTTGAGAAGTAAATAATATTACATTTATGATCTGCAAATTTATCTCAACTTTTCCTCACAATGTTCAAAATATTAATCTGTTAGGTTTCGAATCGAGTTGAATCGATTTACTCGAGTTTTTGAACGAAATATTGTCTATGGGACGGTTGACGTTTCTTTAAAACGTCAACCGCCTTTTTGAATTACCAAAAAAAAGAGATAAGGGGATTCGGTTGGCAACGGTGGTCGCGAACGGGCGCATCAAGCTGGCATCGAAGCGGAGCGTAAGCCTTGAGTTGTGTAATTGGGAGTTAAAGAATCAGTATTTGTAGTTTGAGTAACATACCGGGATATTATATCGTCAAATAAAGAGTTCTGCTTCTGAAGTATAATGTTTTATTATATTTCAGAAGTGGGATTTGCCCACTTAAATGCCCAACTGTGTTAATTAGACAAAGATCATGCTTTAGCAGCAACCCTAAGTCGTGCAAACAACATTTTAAAATTCATACTTCATAAAACTATGTCCACGTGTTAAGAGTTCAGTATTTTATTTGATGTGATTAGGTTAGAAGTCGCTAAAAATTTCAAGTTGGTGTAGCATATGTATTGTGGTGTCGGAGAAGTCTCTGCGGGTCTATGGAGGAGCAAACTGCATCTATTTTTAGCTAGAATGCACCGTTTTCATGATACTTCACATTTTGGGTTAAGTAATAAACCGAGTGAAAATAACGTTTTTAATCATCTTTTCTTGTTCCGAGATACGGTGTTATGTCCCATGGCGATGAATCCCCGGCACAACGGCGGCTGTTGACGACGCATCGACGAAATTCAGGGCCGGCCGAAGGTCGAACTGCCGTGCAGATGCGAGCAAAAGCATGGAGCCCGTGTCTGTATGGCAGCTGCGTGAGGGCCCGTCGAGAGCCTGCACCGTGGCCTGCAGCCACGGACGCCAGCAAGGAGACTCAGCTAATAACCAGGTGTGTTTATTTCTGCTTTTCATTATGCTGGTTAGATATACGTATCGTTGACCTTATTGCCACTAATTCAAGTTTGGAATAGAAAACGTAGAAGTGAAAACACATCTCATAAACTTTAGTGAAAATAACGCGTCACGTTATATTTTCAAAAAGTACGAAGGTCATATCGAATGCTAATAAATGGCGTTATACGTCCTTAAAACGTGTTAATGAAGAATTTTATGATTCCATACGGATTCCGCAGAAAAACTGTCATATCTGCGGGTAGATTAGAACAATGTTAACAGACTGATTATTTCTTATGTAACACAGAAAACAAAATAGACATGTGTTCGAAATTAAGGAAAACATAAACGTTTTAAATTCTGGCTAGACAGAAAACGCACTTTACTTATGAATGACATCACAGGTAAGCACGACATACAAACTCCATACTGACACATATCATGCGGGAAAGTGATAGACCATCCTATAAGATTTAATTATATTTTTACTAGACCTATTGCGTTGAGTAGAAGTGTTGGCTTCGTCAGTTCATTTTGTATCTAAGGCCGAGTCAGAAGCAAAAAAAAAAAAAAAAACATTGGAAGGTTGCGGGTAGTTGTAATAAAACTGGAAGTTAAAGTATAATAGTTAAGATTGTCTAATTTGGTAGCGTTAGTTATGCGAGTGTCCAATGTTTAGAACCCTAGTCACAGAACAAATAATAGCACACAGAAGGTAAGCTCCGCAAAGAAGTTTAAATAAATAAGTACTCTCTCTACGAGGCAATAAAGTAGTAATTCAACTCGTACAGCGCTGGATACCGCTTGTTATATTAGCCTAGAAGGCCGCCCTCTTTCTATCACATAGCTCTATCTCTTCTGACGCGGCACATGTAACGTTAAGGTTGTCTTCTTGATATTTACACCGAACAATCGTCATTATCAGCCACAAAATGAAACAAACCTAAGTAGGTCTATGTTTTCATATTTAGTAATATTTTTGTGTTGGCATGACGAACTCTTATGGATTTGTTGTTTGTTTATATTAAGTACTAGTTTACAAGTACCTACCTACTTGTAAACTAACCTTAACAAGTGAGTACACCTATTCAGGCTATTGGCAAATTCATAGTATTTCGAACAACTATTCATTCCTCTAGACACGGGTATGTCTGTAGTATAGAAAATAATTTTCGTTTAGTTTTTGTGGGTAGACTGTAAAATAAATGAACCGAAGGTATATGTGCAAATATTGACATTTTAAAATTATTGCCTTCATTTGGAGCAGAATCTAGGTCAGTGCTCTGATGTAGGTTCTTCAAAATAGTCATGAATACACAAATTGCCAAAAGTCGCTCAGGTAGATGAGGATTTGGTTAACTTTTGTGTGTTCTGTCACACTTGCAGTATTGCATAATTTGCATAGGCACAGTTAATTTATCTAAGTCCTTACAAGTGGGATTTGGTTTCGACATTTTATTTCCAGTATTGCAATGTTTGCCACGGAAAGTATAGTGATATTGTAAGATAGTAAAGGCATGCTGTCAGATCAACTTTTACAAATTAATGTAATGACTGGTTAATTGAGCAGATATGTGTTCCGGTGGATGTAAAGCGAGTCATTAGTCGTCGAATTAATGATAAAATTTAATATATTGGCCGAATTGCATATCATCATCATCATAATCAGCCTTGTAACAGGCCACTGCTGGACTTTTAGCCTACCCCCGACAGGGTGATTGGGCCATATCCACCACGCTAGCCCAGTGCGGATTGGCGGATTGGATTTGAATTGCATATCTTAGACTTGAAATATTGCATTGGATTTAATCAAAGTTATCAGCTAATTACGGAACAGTTGTTTCCTTTTTGACTGTTTATGTTTGAATGTAATCTGCCGGAGACAATATCTGCGTTTCAGTGTGGTGTGACATTGGAGGTTATCGAAGACAGCGAGCAATGTGGTCAGCGTGTCGACAGCGTGCCGACACCGAGTGACGTGGCTAGCGTGCTGACAGCGAGCGACGTGGTCAGCGTACCGACAGCAATCGACGTGGTCAACGTGGCGACAGCGAGCGACGGGGTCAGCGGACCGCGGCCGTCGTTCAAGGTTAAAGAGCGAGAATGGATGGGTACGCGACTTGACAAAGTTGATTTTTGGTTGGGTTGTTAATAGCGTGAAAAGAAGATTTGGCGGCGACTTATTGGGGGTCGGTTCTATAAACAATTTACCTTTTTTTCGATAACTGATTAGCAATATTACAACTCGTAAATGATACGTCAGTATTTTCTTTACTGATTGAGGTATACAAACGCATCTTAAGTATCATTAAGTGAAACGAAACTTTTACGTAAATTGTCGATGGCTATTTTATTGAGAGAGATACGCCAACACAACATAAATATTACACATATAAAAATAAAACATTTTTTTAGACATGCATGGATCTGATATGAACACGTTTTACAGGCGTATACAACATTCGCCATAAAAATGATTAGACTAGACGCTAACACAATATAATTGAATAAACATTTAAAACATGACTGTGTTGAAATCGCTAAAGTTAAAAAATTACTGTGTAGAGATTTTTTTTAAAATAGATGGAAATAGATGGATGGATGGAGATAGAAAGATAATCAGTGAAAGCACAGATCACTTTAGGGATAAACGTTAGATCGCGGATCTTTCGCCTGTCTCGCAAGGTTTTCGAGACAGACAAAGTTTTCGTTTTAAAATAACATAGACGACTTTCATAGGGGATTCTGTAGGAAATGCCCTGGATGGAGAAAAACAATGATCTCGTAAAATTAAGCTGGACGCTTTCGATGCTATCTATATTATTTTGCATTTTTCTCAACCAAAACAATGTTCGTTAGGCACAAAACAAAACATGAGAAATAAACACCCGGACATTGTAAGTAGATGTCAAACGTCAAAATAAACTATTCGTAAGCTCAAACGGCTGCGAATGGCATTGTAAGGAGTGTTAGTAAAATATTACTGAAGTTAAACGAACGGATTTTTACAACAGAAAATTTCAAAATTAAATCAAATTTACTGAAATTTGCTTCGAATAAATAAAGATAGATAAGATAGATAATTTATTTATTACACAGAAAAATAACAGTATACAATAACAAAGAATACACATTAAACAACTTAATAAGTAAACATGGTAGTTGAATTCTGAGTTTATGTATATGAGGCTAATCGGTGAGCCCCAAACTAAGCACGAATCTTGTATCTTGGGGCCCGAGTGCAGAGTTAACAGAGGTTTTATTGTGTGTGAAAGATCAAATGTATTTAAAGTAGGGATATGACTAAAAATTTACAAATTGAAATAGGTATATTCCTATTTCCAAAGAGAAATAAAAAAAATAAAAATTTAAGCATATTAAAATTTTACCATGTATGGCATCACAATGAAAGGAAAGGAAAATGGAAAGTGGAAAAGGAAAGGAATGCTGCCAATTAAAAACCACTACTCACTATACAAGCTATGGATAATTCTTTCGGTCTCCTCATAGGACAACCCTAGAAGCCAGCCTCTGACGTTTCTTTTGAAGGAAGATATTGCAAGATCGGGGTCCTGGCATACTTTTCTGCATATGTTGTTATATACACACGGAAGAGAGTACGCAGGACAACGTTTAGCAATCAGAGAACTAGCTCGTGGAAGCGGGAGTCTACATGAGAATGCACACTTATTTTTTAAAACATCGTATTCTGAATGCGTTTTTAAACTTTTACGAGTTTTTTGGGCAGCATAATAGAGGAAGAGTTGTCGAACTCGCAACACTTTGAACTCGCCGTAAGGTACGTCAGTGGGAAAGCGAAAAGGTTTGCGTGTAATTACTTTAATTAAAGCTCTTTGTGCTCTCTCCGCTGTCATAAATATAGTTTGTCCAGCACTACCCCAAACAAGAACACAGTATTGTATTATTGGTTGGCACAACGCAAAGTAAATTTGCCTCAAGAGAGGCAAGGGGGTACAGTCTCGGAGGTTCTTCTTGACGTATATCAGTTTATGTGTGCGAGAAGCCACGTTTATTAATATCGAAATACATAGAGAGACAACGCGTAGAAAATTATATTCAGAAAATGTCAGCGATTTCCTATAAAATTTACTTAATTTTAGTTGGTCCAAGCAATTTACATAGCAACAAAACTATATTGCCAAAACCAATCGTATATTTAGACATTTACAGCTCAGTTTTCTAATGTAAGTTCGATTTGTACAAATAGTCAAACTCGTTAACCGCCGTTGATGAATAATGAATGTAGCGAGACGGCGATGTCTGAATCGCAAGTGGGAAAGAAATGGACTACTTGTGTTATGTTTGAAATGAAATAGCGATAGTTTTTGTACGATAATAATCAAAATAATCTAATTATGATGATACAAGATATTACGTGATTTATATAGGAGTTTTTGCAACTGTTTGGATGATGAACAGAAATGTTAGTGTGAATGGAGTATTTACTCACCGATGTCATCTTTTATGTTTTGTTATTCTTACAAATTTTACTTGAGGAGCACTTGGTCATTGTTACGGTTTGTGCAACTATCGCGTGACTGTAGATCCGATCTGGCCCCTTATTGAGTCGGGCCAGATTATTATTGAGTATTGCCGCGATTAGGGCGTCATTGTGGCATCTTTGTATTTTTTTTGATCGTAGGAAATTGGATTTGATATTTTGCTTACGGACGATTATAAAACTGTCCATGATATGAGTTGTAATAGAAATGGAGGTATAGTAACTTTTGCAAGAAGGAGGGTTTGCAACAGCGAGTATTTTATTTCGAAATTATGACAGAATTATAAATCATCTAATTTACCTACCTATATACTTATGTTAATCTAATTGGAAAACGTTTATTTTATTGTAAGAGAATGGATAATTCATACCAACGTAATGTTTTATGACAGGTTCACTGAATTTTGATGGAAACGCAGATTCGAAAAACTAAAATTAATAACTAAATTGATGATTTCTGTGATTGGTTTGAAATTGATATTTACCTTGAAATTATGATAGAATATCGAGATAATGTATAACCAATATAGTGTCTGTGAGAAGGAAGGGTTCGCAGATACCAATATGGTGTTTGTGAGAAGGAAGGGTTCACAAAATACGGTGTTTGTGAGAAGGAAGGGTTCACAAACACCGATAGATATATGTGATTGGTGTTCGTGAGAAGGCAGGGTTCGTGGACACCAATATGGTATTTGTGAGAAGGAAGGGTTCACAAATACTAATATGATGTTTGTGAGAAGGAAGGGTTCACAAAATATGGTGTCTGTGAGAAGGTAGGGTTCGCAGACACCAATATGGTGTTTTTGAGAAGGAAGGGTTCAAAAACACCATTAGATTTAAGTGCCTAGATATGTAAATATAGACACTTAGAACGATAGATCGTAGTTTAAGCAGAATTGTACGATTTAATTTAGAAGTAAGGGCTCGCAAATTGTAATTTTTTTTCTCCTCTCCCATTTAATTGTATCATTTGTAGCATACTTTAAAGTTAATTTATTCGTTTGTTAAACTGTAGTATATTACCAATTATGTTTTCTAAGATCTTAGTGTAAATAATACTTACTGGATGTTGAATCTAGTTTCGATGCCTGCTACGACCGAGTGTTAGGTTAAGCGCGAGGGTCCTGATTGCGTGCATGAGGACATGCACGAGGTCAGGATGGTCGAGTGTTAGGTTTCGAATCGAGTTGAATCGATTTACTCGAGTTTTTGAACGAAATATTGTCTATGGGACGGTTGACGTTTCTTTAAAACGTCAACCGCCTTTTTGAATTACCAAAAAAAAGAGATAAGGGGATTCGGTTGGCAACGGTGGTCGCGAACGGGCGCATCAAGCTGGCATCGAAGCGGAGCGTAAGCCTTGAGTTGTGTAATTGGGAGTTAAAGAATCAGTATTTGTAGTTTGAGTAACATACCGGGATATTATATCGTCAAATAAAGAGTTCTGCTTCTGAAGTATAATGTTTTATTATAAATCTTTATTCCAAAAACACTAGAGTTGGTATTGCTCTGCGTTTTATTTGCAGGTAAGCTTTATTTCAAGACGAACTCGTTTTGTGTTATCTCATCTAATTTGTTTTATTTCTTTTTATATTATTTTGTAAGGCTTTAACTGAATGTGGTAGGTGAAAATATTTTCTTTTCACGATTGCCTAATTTCAAGAATAGCTTTCTACTTTAAAAAACCTTCATCAAAATTATGTACGCATAAAATATTAAATGGGTAATATTTTCTAGGTACTTACCTAAGTTTATCAGTAGTAGTTTTGACGTAGGGTAGGTAAGCCTCCCAACTATATTGACCGACGACATGGTGAGAGTCGCAGGCATCCAGTGGATGCAGACGGTAGCTGTTCTAAGAGGGAGGCCTATGTTCAGCAGTGGATGTCTTCTGGCTGATGATGATGATATTCGGGAAATTACGTGACATCTTCTTGTCAAAAATACCACAGTGTCTAGGTAGGTCTTTAACCAGTGGGTTTTGCCAGTGATGAGATGGCATATTATGGTACTAAACAGCTGATCTTTTGAAAAACTCACACTGAGGGCAATGGAGAGAGCTATGCTCGGAGTTTTTTTCCACGATAAAATCCCGAATGAGCAATTTGCCGAAGACGCAGAGTCACCGACATAGCTGCTCAAATTTGCAAATGATGTGAATTACATTGATGTGGCAATGTGCTGGCCACATCGCTTAAAGAACCAATAACCGATGGGGAAGAAAGGTTCTTGAGTGAACTATGAACCGGAAGATGCGGCGTAGGTATAATATGTAGGCCTCCCACTAGATCTAGATGGACGACGACACCTTGAGAGTTGCGGGCATCCAAGGCCCTGATTCCGTAACTTCAACACGAACGTAAAAAATGTTTCTCTATTTCCTAGGGAACACGTAAAGGCCAACTTTTAGGGTTACGCGCGTTTTTGAAGTTATGGAATCGGGGCCTTGGATGCAGACGGCAGGTAGATATGACTGGTATGACGTAGGTAGACTAATATTTGTCTATCACACTGGCTAAATAAACAACATATTTGTAGCCTAAACGTTTAGTTTTTAGTGTTGGTCATCTAAAGATTTTTTAATTTTTCCTCCGTTTTAATGTGAAAAAATACTCTGCTTCGGCAATATAACAAACATAGCCGGAAAGTAGACAGCCATTACGATGACAAGTCGACAAGTTGTTCATGTTATTTGGCGAACAAACAACGGAATGCTTCATCCGTTGATAAGGGAAACAAACAGCTCACGGTCGATCTGCGCTGTTTATGGCCTTTCTTGTTTTCGCTACGCTTAGTCGGGGGTAAAATCAATGGATGGACAGTATTTTTTATTAGCAATGTACCTATTTGGATGCCTGAAAAATCAATCAAAGATTTACCTAAACTTCATGACCCCGTCTACTTTGGTCTTTAGTTGTACCTAACCGTTGCTTTTCCTTTTTTTCTTTCAAATCTGCCTTGAGGCCCTAGCAGGTGTAAATTCATCGGCAATAGGTAATATGTTTTATCGTCGACCACATTCAGGTGAAACGAAATACCCAACAAGTATATAATATTTTTTTATAAACCCCCGGAAAAAGAGCTGATAATCTTCAAACATGCCAACGGGCTATCTTGCGTTGCACGCATGCTTGAAGTTATGGAATTAGGGCCCTGTTTTCAGCCGTTTCCCATGAAAAGCTAACAAACGGTCAGAAAGATGCGCGAAAATACTAAATTTATAAAATTATACTCGTTTGAATGAGTCAACACGTATAGATTGATGGAGTCAACAATGATTCACAACATTGCACATCTTTTATCTCAGAACATGGTAATAGTGAGTTTGACATTCGATATTTTAACGAACTCCTTTTAAGGGCATTTAGCCCAATTAGCTGTGTTAAACTACATTAAAGTCCTGATTAAAGCTGCGGTTTGTGACTCATGAAGGTTAGTTGAAGGCGATCGATCGAATGTGGTGGAGACGTGTTGACAAGAGGTAGCGATTTGGCAAATCTATTGCATCTGTTGCAAGATACATAATTATGTACTTATTAAGTATATATTATTATTGTAAGTAAAGTACATAAGACTTTACTTATAATACTAATATTATAATTGCGAAAGTGTGTTTGTTTGTTAGTTTGTTGGATTGTTTGTTCCTCTTTCACGCAGCAACAGAGCAACGGATCAAACTGATTTTTTGCATGGGTATAAGTAGTTCAAGGATCGGAGAGTGGCATATAGGCTACTTTTCATCATCATCATCATCACCCCTTTTTTCATCACTACGCGGATGAAACCGCGGGGCCAAGCTAGTACATAGTAATTATCAATTAAAAAAAACTGATATCAAAATTAGTAAAATACGCAATTTCCAGTTATTTTAATTTAGGAGAGTGGCATATAGGCTACTTTTCATCATCATCATCATCACCCCTTTTTTCATCACTACGCGGATGAAACCGCGGGGCCAAGCTAGTACATAGTAATTATCAATTAAAAAAAACTGATATCAATATTAGTAAAATACGCAATTTCCAGTTATTTTAATTTATAACCAAACTACTGAACCGATTTTGGTGAAATTTCTATGGGATCAATCTAAATGTAACGAAAACGAAACGGGCTTTTTAAATCGGAAATTGGAAGTGGAAATTTAATAAAAATCGGTTACCTATTTAGTTTCGCTGTAAAATTGAAATAACAGGAATTGTCATTAATTTAAAAAACCAACTTCAAAACTAGTAAGTTAAGTAAAGTCGGTAAAAAAATCTCAATTGAAATTCATCCTATGGAATACAAACTTATAACCTGAAGATACTATGCCTCAACTATAATATTATTATCTAGGGCTTTGCTCCGGAGACGAAAAAATCGGAGAATCTCCGGAGATTATATATTCTGCGAATAACCGTTTTTTTTAAGTTATTAAAGACAAAGCGACAAATGTATACCTAGGTATATATATATACCTAGATACGAAAAGTATAATTATACTCTTCGTATCGTGGCTAGATAGGTAAGCCACTAGTATAAGTAGTAACAGTGAGATTTTCTGGCTAGACCTAGACTATCATTATAATTAATTCATACAAGTAGGAGCTTTTTTTGTGTTTAAATAGAATTAATAGTAGATTATGCACTAAGGGAACAAAGCAGTGTCTTACGTCGCGGGTGGCATATTGAACCCTGAGCGTAACGAGGAACTCTCGAGTTAGGTAGCTCCTGAGCATAGCGAGGGAGTTATATAGAGTCCTGAGTGAAGCGAGAGGTTCAAGCTGCCCAAGACGAAGCCAGGCTTTATTCCAGAGGAGCATACTCTACTTTTCACACCTTCTGCGAGACAATAAAAAGCCAGGTTTCACTGAAAATCACAGCACCAAACACCGTCTTTTCTTTCACATTCTTTGTAAACGCACTTTTATATTTTATTTTACGTCTGCTTATGGTTGCCAGTTTGATTTACGAACAAACCTCTCTACAATGCCATAATTAGGGGCAT
Source organism: Agriopis marginaria (assembly GCA_932305915.1). NCBI lineage: Eukaryota > Metazoa > Arthropoda > Insecta > Lepidoptera > Geometridae > Agriopis > Agriopis marginaria. The sequence goes on along the minus strand of OW029926.1, from coordinate 11,426,859 downwards.
TTTTTTACTTAGTATTTTCCACGAGTTTCCACACGGATTTGACGTTACAAAATCTAATCATTTTATTCTCTAGGGAGTTTCATACAACTTTATATCCTTTAAGAGATAATGCTTTACTTTACGTTGAGGTTGCATGATATGTAATTGGACATTGTTGAGCAGGTGGTGTGAAAATTGATATTATGAAGGGTCAGTGGATAGCGGGGCCAAAGCGGTAGCGGTGACAGTTTCTTTTGTTCTGCTGCCTGATTATGTAACTTGCAACTCGCGATTTTGACGCAAATTTGACAGTTTCACTATGACCTCTGTCAAATTAGCCACTAATGATTGTAAGTTACATAATCATGTTAACAATACTTATATTTAAGCTTTAGAATTCTTTAGTTTAATTATATTTAGTATTATCTCTCAATTGATATTGGAACAACAACCGGCTACGTGATCTGACTCGCGGGTAATTTTGAGACTGCCAGTCATAGACGCAGACAGTGGCGCCGCCGGTGCATGTGATTGCTTGTTTGAATAGCCAATCGCAGGCATCGGCGTTCGCGCCGTCTGGGCATGATGGCGATAAGGAATGGTATAAAACGATGAAGAGTCAGACCACTAGCTCTCTGTTCTGTTTCGTACTTCGTGGCTTCACGTTAATTTAGTTGTTGAAGAAGTTAATTGTCCACTATAATAATTGTAACTGTAATAATATAATATAAAGTGAAATATAGAGGTGAAATGAATCATGTAAGTACAGTTTTATTACTTAAATCCTATCCCTGCCAGTGTAAGTGTAGGTAGAAACAGTGGTCCAACCAGGTTATGCATTACAAAATACTGGGTGTGCCATTAATCAGGAAGCCTAACTGCCCTGCATGTAGCCATTGTTTTCCCGCGCGATTTCTACCTTTCCGCGTTTCTTTCCAACTTGGTTGCAACCCTAGCAAGGAATTTTTACACCACTTCCGTCGTCTCACTTGCTCTACAAAAAGGCAGTGGAGTAGAATTTTCTAAAAAATCACACGATACCTTGACACATTAACATTTATTTTAAAAATACCTCATTAAAATATTTCTTCTATTACGCACGTGAAATTCCGTAGATGTTACCGACTCCGTCTTTTAGGGTTCCGTACCCAAGGGTAAAAACGGGACCCTATTACTAAGTCTACGATGTCTGTCTGTCTGTCCGTTTTTTTGTCTGTCCTACCTATTAACGATTGTATCTTTCGAACCGTAGTAAATAGCAAGTTGAAATATTTACAAGTAGTTAAAAAAGAAATAACAAGCGTATTTTTTTTACGTATTATTGTATTAGCTCTTATGTAAAAACAGTAATTCGTACAAGCGCCATACCTGACATGATTATAGTACACACGCTAAAGTATAATAACAAATAATAAATAATGGCCAAGTGCAAGTTGGTTCTGGTGGTCAAAATTTCTGTTCACCACCGTTTCTCGTACGATCACCGAAGTGAAGCAACGTCGGGCGGAGCCGGTACTTGGATGGGTGACCGTGTGAGCGTTGATGGCATGTTATCTTTTTTGCACTTTTTTTTTACTTTAGTAGTTAAAAAGTTATGTGGTGGTACGGAACCCTCAGTGCGCGAGCCCGACTTGCACTTAGCCGGTTTTATTTACAGTGACAGAATTAAAAAAAAAACTACCCCTCAGCGACTCATCACAAGGTAATTTTTTATGAGTTTCCGATGAAGTACCCGATCTTTATCTTCATAACTAAAATGTCTTTAGGTTGACCAACAACTTCCTCTAGTTTGATATATTAGTTTATTTCTTTATGTTTCCTATAATATTGGTAGAGAACAATCTCGCTTGCAAATTTATAACATTTAAAAAAAAAGTTGGCATTAAAAACAACAGATTGCGTTATCAATCTCTAGAATAGATTGATAATTTTGGTGGAGGAGATCGAAAGTATATTTTGTGTTTTTCGAAGTATTTTTCGATATCCTCCGTCATCTTATAAGATATCAACATGAAAATTGCTTTATTTACAACTTTTGCTATAGGTATTATTCTATCGATTATTAAATTAATTTTTAAAAGATGTTTGTTTTGTGTTTAGGGGAGACTTTAATAAAGATTTATTTAGACAAATACATAGCCGGGCAAAGTCCGGACAAATCGGATGTTATTTAAAAAAAATACAAGCTAAATTAATACTAACACTACAAATACAGTTAGGCTGCCCATAGACCGTTGAAGGTCTAAAGACTATCCCAATGCTCAAGCCCACTACCAGTTGGCAGCGTACTCAGCATGCTGTGGGTAATAACTCTAACAGACATAGACATAACTTATTTGTAATCGCATTCTATTACTTTTAGCAAGATCTTAATAAATACTTACCTATACTAACGTAAAAGTCAAATTTTATTTATTGCATCTAAATTTATACTATATAATATTGTAAAGAGGAAAGATTTGTATTTAAGTATGTTTGTAACGAATTGGCTCAAAAAGTACTAGACCGATTTAAAAAATTCTTTCACCATTTTTTCATAAATTTTTTCTATCGAGAAAATTGTTACTAATCGTGTTTCGGTATTTACATGCACCTAGATAATAATTATGTTCAATTTTGATATGACACCAAATTCATAGTTCTAATTTTGTAAAAGTAAATTAGTTAAAAAGTAGGTCCACACGGCCTTAATGCTACATTATTATCACTGATTATAATATAGGCTATTTTAATAGGCTATATATAACTATACCCGTGCGGAGCCGGGGCGGACCGCTAGTTAATAATAACTTACTTTGTTCCTACGTTTTCACGGTCAAGACTCGAAAACAATTAAATCTATCAACTGCTCTATTCATTAATAACGTTTTTGGACAAAAACTCTTGTTTTGTTTACATTTATTAGGGAAGTGGCGTCGCCCCATCCATCAAGAGAAGGAAGATGAATGGACTCGCTTGCTTTGTTTTGATGTCCGTTTAGATCGACAATCGACTGTTGGTGGCTATATCGGAACTTCAATCCTAATACTCATTAAAAACTTCTAAACTTTCGGGATTTGAACACATTCATGTTTTAAATATCTAACGCGACTTATTGCGTATTATTTTATTTAGGTAAAAATAGATACCTTCCGCTTGGCGTTTCGACCATGACATGTTACAATAGCCGTGGTGACGAGCTGACTGAAAACTGCGGGCGAGTCCGGTGAGAAGAGGACGTCCGGACGGCCCGCCGGACCGACAGACAGACAGCATAGGCTCAGTAATAGGGATAACCGTTTTTACTCTTTGGGTACGGAACGCGAAACGGAAAAGAATTTTGATTAATTAAAATAAAGCAAGCTTGATATATAAGTTTCTTTGATATTATTCACAGAATCAAAGTTCACTGACTCCAGTCGCAGATGACGACGAATTAAAGAACTTTTTTATGTTTTTAATTGGGCTAGCGAAGAATTTAAAAATAAATAAGGAAGACTGTTTTTTTGTCGATGTAGGTACCTATCTGATTACTAGTAAATGAAGATCAAGGAACATTATTACTCCTGAAGATGCAGTAAGCACTGAATAATTTTGTCACCCTGACGTACCAATTACAATGTCATAAAACATTATCGAAAACCATCACAATTTTTTTTAAAAACGTTGCAGGTCCTTTTGACTAAAACAGGTTTATCAAAACAATACTAACGAAAAAAGAAATAAAATAATAAAATCCATCCAGCAGTATCATGGCAAGAATCTGTTAAGTTAAAATATTTCACCTTTAAAACACCCCCTGCATAGGAAAATAGGAGTCGCATTACTGGCGTTCCTCACTAACGTTCAATATTAGAGGGGCATATGCCTCTTAACGACTTCTAAAAAATTATACTTTTTGTAGCCGTCTCAACAAAAAAGCGCCAAATTAACTTTTTTAAAGGAAACGATCTGTTTTGGAATGCCACGTGTGACACCGCTCAGAACCGACGGATTCTATTTGGAGAAGCCACATGGTGCACTGTTGATACTTACTTTGTCGTCAAATAATCCCTCATCATTGAGGGTGCACTATTTTTAGCATCCAGATTGATTACTCCATGTATTTCAAAGCTTAAGTTGACTTTAATACGCCTCTGATATATTATACCTCGTTACGAAACTGACACATTGAAATGACACCGTTACAAACACTCAATGAACTTTTCCCTTTGTCTTGAACGTTTGAAATAACGCCTCAATATGTATTACATTTCTCAAACAAATAATATTCAATAGAGGGAATAGAAACAACAGTTTTATTTCGAAAATTCTCGGGGAAGTTCAGAAAAAAGAAAAATCGCGATGTAGCGATAGATAAAGGGGAAAAGTAACATTCTTAACCGGTTTCGACATTATATTCGCATTTGTGAAGATCAAAGAGTATGTTGTGACACACGGGGAAAAGTTCGGTGGGCAAAGAGAACGTAGCTGGAGGGCTCTCAAGTAACACCATCCTTGAGGGAGCTAGGCTTTGAAACAAAATGCGTTTGCATACATTAAACTGTAAGAATGTTGAGATAGGGGAAGGTACCGGTCCCCAGGGAACCCTGTTTCGGCGATTACGCGAACAGAATTTCTTGTAAGTTCCTTCTTGCCAAGATAGTTTGCACGTAACACTAGCCTCTGCAAATTTTAACAGTCAAAGAGCTTCAACTGAATACTTCTGTGTTTCCAAGAATTTGAAAGGCAAATTAGAAACATATCTCGAGTTCCTGAAGCCTCAGATGCTCGGTTTCGTTTGGGACCACGTAAATATTTGAACGTAATGAAATTAACGCTGGTTACGAAGTTTTGGTGACAGGTTTTCGGTATTTGTATATTTCAACGTCGATGGCGTTTGTTTGTCTTTCTTTGTTGGACTTTATACCCGATTGGATAGAAAGAAAGATTGATTATTATTGAATTATCGATTGAAAGATTTGAAGAAAAGGTAACGTTTTTCAGAAGTATTTTGTTTTTTGTCTTTAGGGTTCCGTACCCAAAGGGTGTAAACGAGACCCTAGTACTATGGCTAAGCTGTCTGACCATCTGTCTGTCCGTCCGTCCGTTCGTCCGTACTATCGGTCTCAATCAAGATCACCAAATCAATCAATCAAGAATATCACAATTTTAAATTTATTTTTGGGGAAAAACTGACCCTGGCCTTTCGATTTTGAATATTTCGAAAAATCCTGAAACACACGTATGTTTATTTTATCTCAAAAGTATACATTTTAAAGTTCAACTACCTAGCATAAAAGGTGTCGGCAAAATAGAGGTTCTTTTTTAAAACTTTGCCCCCTTTTTTGGACCCCTTCATCATCATCATCATCAGCCAGAAGACGTCCACTGCTGGACATAGGCCTCCCCCTTTAACCCCTTAGAACCCCTTGGGATGTGAATTTTCCAAATTCCTTCCTTAGTGTGCGCTAACACTTTTTTCTGCAAATTTATGTCTCTAGGATCAGCGGTTTAGGCTGTGATTTCCAGCCAGGACTTTGAAATTAATTTTTATGATAAGATTCAGAATAAGAAAGAATTAATTAAAACCTAACCTTACTTAGGTACTTACTTACTTACTGAGAAGAAAAAAATTGGCTAGAAAACGAAAACCTACATTATTCGTAGAATCTAACTGACAAGCAACTGTTATAAAGCAATTTAACACTGTAAATCCACTGGGCACACTTAACTCCCTGCGGCTCATGTGAATATTACGTTTTTTCTAACCGCATCTTAGCTAAGGGTGGCACTGACTTTATACCGTCATGGAAATATTTTGAGTGCAAATAAAAATGCCCTTTTTGCGGGAGTAAAAGCCCTTCAGAGCGTAAAAATAATGGAATGGATATGGGAATTATTACGCAGAGTAAGTATTCGATTCGAAATGGTCCAATAATTTTTTTATTTAACAAAACTACACATACATTCAAACTATACATTTTTGGGTTGGGTAAATAATTAATACTAAATTTATATTCTAATAATAATAGCGAAATACCTCTGACCAACTGACGACACATTTTGAAAATTGAATTTGAAATTTTCACTACGGCAGGTAGATTCCGCACTGAAGAAGTCCGTTAAGAATGTTAAGACTGCGACTTATTTAGGGGCTCAAAAGGAGTTTGAAGGTTTGTCTGAAAATCTACACGTACGAAATCGTAGCAATGGCCAGTATGAATGTTATTCCAAAATTTTAAGTTAACTAAACCAATTAACATACCCCAGTTAATTAGTATTTTTTATTTTATTTGGATAAACATTTTGTGGATACAGTTTTTATAATGCAATAAAATTAGTTACAAAACATTACAAAATAAAAGTAAGCTATAGGTTAGATATGGAATGGCAAGGAATCGGCATCAACATCAACGACGAGTACATCACTCACCTTCGGTTTGCCGACGATATTGTGGTCATGGCAGAATCGATGGAAGATCTCAGCATGATGCTCGAAGGCCTCAATCGATTCTCCCAACAGGTGGGCCTTAAGATGAACATGGACATGGTCATGACAAATATCCATCTTGTGCCCACCCCAGTATCAGTTGAGAACTCAGTTCTTAAAGCTGATGACGCGTACGTCTACCTAGGATAAACAGTTGAACTAGGCAGGTCTAACTTCAAGAAGGAGGTCAATCGGCGAATCCAACTCGACTGGGCAGCATTCGGTAAACTTTGCTACGTAACTCGTCCAAAATACCTCAGTGCCTTAAGACGAAGGTCTTCAACCAGTTGTGTTGCCAGTGATGACATATGGCAGTGAAATGTGGTCTCTAACTACGGGCCTCATAAGCAAGCTCAATGTCGCAAAATGAGCTATGAAGAGGGCTATGCTCGGGGTTTCTCTATGAGATCGAATCAGAAATGAGAAGGTCCGTAGACGAACGAAAGTTACCGACATAGCTCACTAGATTAGCATGTTGAAGTGGCAGTGGGCAGGGCACAATAACGCAGATCAGATGACTGATGGGGCCGAAAGGTTCTCAAATTAAGACCACGAACCGGTAAGCGCAGCGTAGGACGTTAAGATGGACAGACGACCTAAAAGAGACCGCAGGGAAACTCTGGATGCAGGCAACTTCCAACGGGCCTTTTTGGAGATCGATGGGGGAGGCCTATGTCTAGAATTGGACTTTCTATGGCTGAAATGCATATTAACATATTTTTTTGGATAAGTATATTGAAGAAATTAATAGCAATAGAGGTATAAAACTCACTTGATGTCAATGTTTTATGTGATAAATTAATACCGTTTCTGACTTCTTTGAATAAAATTAAAGGAACAATAAAACTGTCAAAACAAATAGAAAGCTGAACGTAATAAAAACTGTACATGCCTCCACAATTAATTTGACAAGTGCAGCGACAAGAAAAATTGCGAATCGTTCTCAAGGGAATTCCCAGTTTTCTCTTAAAACCATAACAAATTCCCAGATTACTTGCGTACAGGGTCGGACCGACCCCTCGCTGTCTTTTCTCTATATTTATTGCCCTCAACCCCTGAGGCGAGTTATCGAAAATACCTCAATAATCCCTCTTACGCAAGGAAACTTCCATAGCTGATTACTACTTGCCTATGATAAGAATGCGATATGTTATTGTGGATGTTCTCATTATTACTTTATATTTTGGACATAATTAAAAATAATGTAGAGAATGGGAAGTTTATACAGGGTAACGCGGAAAGGGTGTACTAAGCCGAAAGGGGTCCACAATACACATTATTATAATTATGATATTATGAATAAATTTTACTATCGGAGCAACTCTGAAATCGAGAAAATAATTATATCAGTTGTTCCATAGAAAACGGTCATCACACTCGACAAAATGTATGGATAGGCTGATATTTTTTCGACATTTCTGGGTTCGTCTCATAGAAAAAGTTGTTCATAATCACGAGTTTAATGGACCTCTTTCGGTTTAGTACACCATTTCCACGTAAGACTGTATAGTAAGTATATAGTTTAAGCAATAATTTAGGACTTTTATGCCAAAAATTTACTTCAATATGCACTGTGGGCTCTGTAGGACACATTGTGGTTTAAGTAAGAATATTTACGTGCGTAATTGATATATAGATAATCTCTTTATTGATATCCATAATTTTAGTTAATGTCGATATAATCTACCATCATATTCATCATCATCATTTCAGCCTTTCATGTTCCCACTGCTGGGACACAGACCTTCTCTCGGAGAGAGAAGATGGGCCCTTATCCATCATGCTGGTTCAGAGCATGTTGGTGAGTATAATTATGGCTTTAAACTTTTGAGGTTCTTGGACATAGGTACTGGTTTCCCTTACGATGTTTTCCTTCCCCGTTATTGAGCGGTGGGATCGAAACAGCACATCATTTATTTAAATACTAAAAATTTAATTAGTGCAGCCGGGGATCAAACCCGGTCGATTGAGGTAAAGAGCACATGCTACCGCTCGGCCGCCATACCATCGCTTTATCGAAATCATCCTAAATATTTTTCTAAAGATAAAAATGTCGTCAAAATCTAGATACCATTTTTTTTATTTAAGAATCATTCTTCTTACTTCTTCTTCTTATATAAAAAAGGCGATGTATGTATGTATGTAGGTATATATTATGTTTGTTTCCTATGGACTCCATGATCAGCCAGTAAACATCCACTGCTGAAGAAAGGCCTCTATCTTAGAAAAGGGCTCTTTTTTATAGTTGATAGGCTTGCGCTTGGTCGCCGATGCGGTCTATGATGGAGCACGCTTGCCTAGAAGAAACCGATTCACTCTCGACTTGAACACACCTAGATTGTAACCGACGGGGAAAACCCATTCAGGCTGCGAATTCCACAGACTAGCAGTTCGCACAATAAATGTGGAATCAAAGCGCTTCGTACGGGTTCTCGGAATATCAACCACAAAACGATGTTGATTTTTAATGATATAAGGAGTTATCCACGCGGGTAAAACCGTGTGGCGCAGCCAGTATAATATAATAGTGAAATATCACTCACTTACCCACTGTCATCAGTCCATATTATGACAACATAATAATTTGACGTTATTTTCAAAGTTGCAAGTCGTACATATAAGAATGAAATCCTGCAGAAATCCCCGCGAGATTAATATTATTTTATCGCTCACAATAAATAAATAACGAGTGAATTCAATAGTCGGGCAGCAAACGGAATTATAAGTTTTTTGACGGAGTAGTAAGAAACTTTCCCGGATTCAATCTTGTGGGGATTTAGTCCGGGTACCATATTTGAAGGTAGCAGAAGCACAACAACAAACTAATGGCGCTCACGAATAAAAGCTCACTTCAATCGAGTTTTGGCCAAGTGTAAGTTGGGTCCGTGTTAAAGAACCCGAACTGATAAAAAAAAACCACATTTGTGGGTGCGGGACCCTCGGCGGGACGACTCGCACTTGTTCGGTGTTTATTACTATTCCGAGAAGATGTATCAGCAAAGGAATACTATTCTAAATTATTCAGATTATTCCACTAAGTGCAAAAAATTCCATATTCTACCGCTTCATGAAAGAAGACGAGTAGCAGATATGGCATACCTCCTGAATATAGTAAACTAGCTGAATCCCGCGATTTTACCCGCGATTTTTTGCATTTTCTGGAAGGAAAAGTACTCTATGTCTGCCCCTATGATGTGCACTATCACCTTGCCAAATTTATTTAAGATTGGCTTAGCCGTTTAGTCGTGAAAAGCGAACAAACATCCAGACAGAGAGACAGAGTTACTTTCGCTTTTATAATATTAGTAAGGTTGGTACGATTAACTGTCCGGAGTTGCTCGAGCAGCTGGGACTTCACACACCCGCCACCACGATAAGAAGGCCGAATCTCCTCTACGTCCCACCCGTGCGATGCAATTACAGGCAAAATAGTTTTACAATAAAGGCATGCAGTACATTTAACACACTTGCTAGAGAAATTGACTTGTTCAATACCTCTGCGTTTAAGCTGAAGCAGTTTGTAAACTCTAAGTATTTCAAATAAGTATTATTAAAATTTTGATCTCTTTATTAATGTATACCTATATTTTTTTTATTTTTCCTCTATGTATTTAATTTTTCTTGTTATTGTGTGCTTTTTGCGAGTCCGTTTTTACAGTGTTATTTACGTATCTACTAATTATTATTTGTGAAAACTTGTAATTGGCTTTCTATCTTTATTTGTTTTACTTAATTTTGTACGTAGTTCTAAGTTTTCCTATGGAAATAAAATATAAATAACTAACAATAAAAAGCATTTCGATAAAAAAGTTCCATACTGCTCACTATAAATATGTAGTTGCGTATTCTTCCTAGAAAGGTATTTGGGCTGAAGGTTCGCGATCGGGTCTTCTTTTTAAGCCTTATCTTTGAGAGATATTGTGGACCTGAAAGTTTTTGCCAACCCTTGGCGAAAGTTTAGTTTAGTTATAGAAATTATGAGCCGGGTGAAAGTTTACACGTGGAAAGTTGAGTATTTTTGCCTTGGATTGAACTAACAATAGGGAGTTTTTTTGTGTTTGGTCAGTAATTTGTGATAGTATAATAGTATAATGTAGTAATAAGTATAATATAGATTATATATACTGGGTGTATCTTTAGACGACGGATATATTGAAGGATATCAATATATGTACCTACTTATCATTATAAACAACTTTGTGACCAACCCTGATGTCACGAAAAAGTCATCGTTGTCTAGAGTGCATTCAGACTTATTGCTCAAAAATGAAAAATGTATGAAAGTCAAAGAAAAAATAAACACTTATTAAACTATCACGGATTTCACTACAGTTATAAGATTTTACTAACGAGATATTTACCGTGATAAGATTGTGAGTAGAAAAATAACATTGTGGTTGTGAGTATCGGGATCCACAACCTTATCACGGTAAATATCTCGTTAATAATCGTATACCTGTAGCGAAAATCGTGATAGTTTATATAGCTGTAGGTACCTACTTGCAAAAAAATGCATATATATATATATATTTTCTTAAAACAAACCTCATAGATTAAAACAATGTCTCAGAAATACAACACTCCTTTGTAAAGTTATTTGCCATTTCCACAGCGTCTTATTAAGAAAAATTGGCAATTTTTACGTGTGTCCTACTTTACGTCGCCATAAGATTGAGTTATAAATCACAGCCAAGCTTCATTTGTCGGCATCATCTAGACGAAAAATGGCCCCTTTTCTTTTCTCTTAATGTCAGCAATTTCGAAATATCGCTCCGATCATTCGAGCTTCAATAAAGATGACGGCAGATTTTTTTAGGCACAATCAATCAGTTCGATATTTTTTACTTCGTCCAAACCAAAATCTTTTAGAATTTTGATTCTTTGAATTCAGATACGCCTTCTCGTCCAAAATACCTCAGTGCTTTAAGACGAAAGTCTTCGACCAGTGTGTGTTACCAGTGATGACATACGGCACTGACACGTGGTCTCTCACTATGGGCCTCATAAGCAAGCTCAAAGTCGCACAACGAGCTATGGAGAGGGCTATGCTCGGGGTTTCTCTACGAGATCGAATCCGAAATGAGGAGATCCGTAGACAAACGAAAGCCACCAACATAGCCCACCGGATTAGTAAGTCGAAATGGCAGTGGGCAGGGCACATATTAAGCAGAACAGATGGCCGATGGGGCCAAAAGGTTCTGGAATGGAGACCATGGACCGGTAAGCGCAGCGTAGGACGTCCACCCACAAGATGGAAAGATGACCTAAAAGAGACCGCAGGGAAATGCTGGATGCAGGCCGCTTCCAACCGGCCCTTTTGGAGATCGATGGGGGAGGCCTATGTCCAGCAGTGGACGTCCTACGGCTGAAATGATGATGATGATGATCACTTCATCAAAACTCGCGTGAGTGCAAGCCGGTGTTATAATAATTTATGATGATGATGATGAATTTAGATAGATATACAATCACAACAGAACTGTTACTCTGTTGTGATTACTTTTCAGTTAGTGCTTCTTATCACCAGCCTAACCACTACGCCAAATAGTCCTGCCAAACTGTCAGCTTTTCTTTTCCAATCACTACTTAATAGCCTTCCGTTTATCAACACTCCTTCAAATCACAAGGCATGCGCTGCTGCGTATTTTTCTTCTATTCTTTCGTACTATACGGGGTGTAAGGGGAACACTCCCGAAGCCAAAAGATGGTAATTGTACTCATCTTTATGAACCACTTTTACTATGGGACCAGCCCTGAAATCACGAAAAAAATATCAGCTGTTCTATAGAAAACGGTCATTGACACTCGACAAGATGTATGGAACAGCAGATTTTTTTTCGCGATTTCAGGGTTGGTCCCATAAATGAAAAATTAAATGAAATGAAGAAATGAAATTTGGCTTCGAGAGTGTTTCCCTTACACCCTGTATACTTATAGCGTCACTAGCTAAATGCCCGTAATTTTGGAGCCCGTAACGTAGGACTCGACCTTCGTGGACCTTGGTGGTGGAAAATTAGACCAAACTCCATAAAATTTTGCTCATTGCATTTTGTGACTTTGTATTTATGTTTGTAGGAGGTAATTTTGAGAATTACTGAACTCATTTTGTAAATTATTTCAATGGTAGAAAGCTACACTATTTCTAGCCTATGTTTCATTCACAATGGGGGTAAAGCCGCTGGCAAAAGTTAGTCAATTACAACTTTAGATTTACGCCTTCACGGAATGTTTCAAAACATTCGCCAAACACACGTGGCATCCCTAAGTTCGTTCACCCCAGGATAAATATGAAATGCACCCTTACTGAGACAAATTATTTCATTTCCCCCTCCAAAGGGACAGTACGTGACTACAGGGCCCCATCAACTGTAACTGTATGACTTGATGTAATGTGACAATTTCATGTAACGATAGTAATAACTTTGATGGTTGATGGTGAACGTTAAAGATAGAAGATTGGTCGAGTTAAGTGCCTTGGGTGTAACATTCGCACAGATGTTTCGAAACGTTATTCTTACACGTAGGTCAAGGACGTACGTACCTACTACTTTCTTCACGATATGTGTGGCTACCAAAAAGTATAAGTCATATTTTAATTTCAGGATTCCATGAAAACAATTGACTTTTACAGAATGTTTATGACAAATTCATACCAAAACGTGTCATCTAAAATACAAACTGTTCTTGACGAAAGTACATGACATGTTCTTATTGACCGAGCGAAGAAAGGTCTTAGATTCTAATCGCTAATGAGACAAGTCAGCATTTCGGCGTGCATTGTTTGTTTGACAATAGCTTGCGTATCGTTGATCCGATCTACATAAAACTTTGTGGGCAAGTAGTTAATTTCCATAAAAATTTTAGGTTCGAAAATGGGCAAAATAGATTGAGGGGTTACAAAGGTTTGTGGATCGTGAGATCACAGTTCGGGGCTAACTAGTGTCATTCTATTTGGCAATTGAGTCAAACAAAATACAAGCTACTTAATTAACACTAAAGTCTTCTACCAGTTGGCAGCTTACCCAGCATGCTAGCATTATTACCACGTTGAATGGCAATGGATATACGTTGACCCAAAAAACGCAGAATTTTGGTCACGTGTCGCATTAATCAGCCTAGGTGCTCTGAAATATTTTTGAAAACAAGTCAAATTGAATAAGATTCAGTCGTGGGTACAGTAAGGACATTTGAGGAGGTGAAGAACAAAACCTCACATTTCCAGTTTTTCAAATTTTAGAGAATACATGAAAATGTCTCGACGGAATTTCTCTTTTTCAACGGAAAAGTGTGGTTTTGTTCGAAACTCTCGATTTCAAATGAAATTTTATATAGGAAAAGAGGTGTTTTTGACAAGGTTTTACTTACATGCTTCAATCAATTTATCATTTTTTGCCCAAAGAAAAAAAAAACAAAATTTTCAAAAGTGGAAAAGTGGGTTTTGTTCTTCACTTTCTCATTTTCAGCGATGAATATCCTTCAACCGAGGCCTAGTAGGATATCAATAAGCATCGCCCGAAGCACCGTCTGTCTTCTGTTTTTCTACCAATAACTTGCTATTGTTGGGAAACCAATAAGACTTCTAAGAAAACGCTTATCGTCGGCATACCATGACGTGATATTAAACCGTCGAATGAGCGTATTCTATCAAAAATATTACCCAAAGTTGAGGGTAACTTCAGAATATTTCCTCAATATCCAAAAATATGGAATTTCAGTATGTCAGTCAATAAAAAAGGGACCTCTCTCGGGAATTCGTCTACCAATAAGGGCTCTACTGAAAATAATAAAGTTAAAAGAAATCTTGTTTATTTTAGGAAAGACCCAAAACCATTTTCATTGTATTGATACAAGTACAAAGGGTTACTTAGCAGCAATACGGCTATTACTATTAGACTTTAGTAGTATATATAAATAGGATAATAAGCTGTGTAATAACAATTCTGTAACAATTATTCTGTCCTGTCTCTCTCTCTCCGTGTCTATCTATCAGTCAGTAATCTATCAGTAATCTATCAGTCAGTAATCTGTCAGTAGTATAAAAAAAACTGTAAATTTTGAGGCAATTATTTAAAAAATAAAATTTAAACAATTACTATTTAAAAACAATTTCTTTAGTAGAATCGGGCCCTGATCGTTTACTTTTCCCAATCATCATAATGTCATTCCAGTTTTTCTTACGCCGTCTTTTATTTGTAATGACGTCACCTATTCAGATACCATTCCTGAAAAGAAATATATCGACACCTCATTTATCAAAATCGGGTAAGGAGTAATCTCTTTACGTTAGGCTGTAGTTAACACAATACAGATTTACAAGGAAAGGGTGTCATCATCAGCCTAACTGATGTTCGTTCACTGCTGGATGTAGACTTCTCCTAAAGAACGCCACAATGCACGATCTCCTGCTTATCGCATCCACTTACCACCAGCCACCTTTCGCAGGTCGTCAACCCACCTGGCTGCAGGGCGACCTAATCTTCGTTTAATGATACGCGGTTTCCACTCTAGAACCCGCCTACCCCAAAGGTGGTCAGCTCTTCTTTACGTTTACCGTTGCAGGGCGTCCTACTCTACGTTTGCCGATACGTGGTCTCCACTCTAGAACCCGCCTACCCCAAAGGTGGTCAGCTCTTCTTTACGTGTACCGTTACAGGGCGTCCTACTCTACGTTTGCCGAAACGTGGTCTCCACTCTAGAACCCGTCTACTCCAATGGTGGTCAGTTTGGAAAGGGTGTATTAAGCAAAAAAAAAGGATCATATTACCCATCATTATGAACAACTTTTACAATGGGACCAACCCTGAAATCACGAAAAAATATGAGCTTGTTCTATAGAAAACGGTCATTCTCAGTCGACCAAATATATGGAACAGCTGATATTTTGTTTGCGATTTCTCTGTTGATATCGTAGTAAAAGTTGTTTATAATTATGAGACAGGGCGGCTTAATACAATGTTTTTGATTAATTCCGCAAATTCCTTTCTTCTTTTTGTTCTTTATTGACAGGACTTTTCTGTAAAATTCGTTTTCATCAGCTTTATTCCATGCACCGTCTAACAAAAACTCCCGTGAACATAACTCCCAGCCGTCTGCCAGCGGACATCGTAAAATTATTTCCTCTCCGCACACACTTTGTCACCGCCAACGTGGAAACGTCCAGGGAAATTGGCCCTCCGCTGAGCCATAATTAGGACTCGCTAATGTACTGGAAAAACAATTTTATAAAATCTCTAGCTTGGGTAGGAAGATAACTTGACGCAAGTAACTTTATTGCGTCTTGCATATGCCATAATATCTTGCGCAAGTTTAGCATGCAAGCTTAGATCAGTTGAACAAGGGAGATATGCCTTAGTACAATTATCGTTCGTGTTCAAATGACTCATTCTTTTCACTATACTGCTAAACCGTTTATCGAAAAAACTGTGAGTACGACTCGCTTACTTATCTTTTACGCACTTCAACGCAACCTTATATCCAATACTGGTCCTAAACTGAGCCACAAACTCCTACGGCATACGCAGTACGCGTCCCATAATAATTCCTCGCGGTTCATTACAATATTTTTGAATTTGTTTAAATGTGTTATTTTTGAATTGTTCTCATAATATTAAATAGTTAACTTTGACAATGACCAAATCACTATGGGATGTGGCGCATTTGGATTAATTCCGTGGCCATCGTTGAAACCTTGGCCCATGTTGGAAAAGACTATCAGAAAAATTATTTTTCTGCAAACGCAGTCAGAGTCGAAATATTTGACTTAAATATTAATTATGTACCCATCTCCTTTTTTTAAATAGATATAACTTAGTTCAGACTGATGTAAGATATGATATCCCTTGGTAAAGCTATTGTTTGTCATATTATTTTGCATCCAAATGAAATACAATTAATGGCCGAGGGAAAAAAACAAAAACAAACAAAAAAGACGCCAAATTTGGTCATTGGCTTTTGTAGTAACACGAATGAACTAACTAATAGTCCAAATGAAAAAAGTGCAACAAGATCGTTTGCTGGGAGAGTTCAATTAATGGCATCGACCCTGATTTACGCCAGATGCGTTCGCACCCGCCACGCCATCTTGCCATTACTCCCTTGTTTGTCTGATCTGAGGTCTTGTCTCAACAGAACATAAAGTACTTATTATATTGGTCAAAATGTATATTTCAATAATAATTATTAATGGACACATTAGCTACCATGTTTGAGAAAAAAGAAATATGGCTTTCCTACAGGGGCTGCGAGGCTAAAGTAATCGAGTTTGAGGTGAAACCAGACGCACTGTAAATAGGATTAAACGAGTAACGTTCGAAATACATGGGATCAAATGGAATTAATCACAGGCGCCAAACCACGCATATTATTTGACTGTACCAGAATCGGCAGACCGTGAAAATTTCCCAACAATGGGCTCGCTCGGTCGCTGGTTTTCACACAAATTGTAACACGTACCTATATTGAAATTTACAAATGTTTGACGGTTGTTCAACTAAACTAATGTTAACTTTTAACTGAATAAATACATAGGAAGACATTTTCAATTACAGATTTTCAGTGAGCCAATTCAAAAAAGATATATTATATCTAATTCTGATCTAAATATACAAAAAATAATCCCTATTTACCTTAGTCACGCCATAACTTGAGAACGACTTTACCGATTTCATTCAACTTTATTTATTTTGTAGGTTCTTACGGAAAGAAAAATAAAAAAAATTGCGCAGAAAATTAAAATTCGATAGATGGATAGACGAGGGTCTTTGACCAGTGTGTGTTGCCAGTGACGACATATGGTACTGAGACGTGGTCCTTGACTGTTGGCCTTTTGGAAAAACTCAGAGTCACTCAGCGGGCAATGGAGAGAGCTATGCTCGTAGTTTCTTTGCGCGATAAAATCAGAAACGTGGATATTCGCCAAAGAACCAGAGTCACCGACATAGCTGTTAAAATTTGCAAGTTGAAGTGGCAATGGGCAGGCCACATCGCTCGAAGAACCGATGACCGATGGGGAAGAAAGGTTCTGGAGTGGAGACCACGAACCGGAAGACGCAGCGTAGGTAGGCCTCCCACTAGATGGACCGACGACATAGTGAGAGTCGCTGGCATCCAGTGGATGCAAAAGGCAGGCTGTTGTTCAGTGTGGAGGTTAAAAAAGGAGGCCTATGTTCACCAGTGGACGTCTTCTGGCTGATGATGATGATGATGAGATGGATAGATAGCGATATAACACAATAAACACATAATAATAATTATGCTTTTTATTAGATATGAAATGGATAGCTGTTTAGCCGGATAACGGATACTGTATATCAAATCAGGCATCATCAAGGCTAGAGTGAATAGATTTCTTCTAGATCAACGTGTTCTACCCTCATCCACACCATCGCTTACCATCAGGAGAGTTGGTGACCAAACGTATGTAAAATAAAAAAAGATATCCTGCCGAATATTACCGATTGGCGCATCGTAATAGTGCCAACAGACACTCTAACGCGGCTGACTTCAACCGCCGTCTGACCAATGGGAGAGAAAGAGAAGGAAAATTTTTATTTTCACTTGGTTGGACGGCGGTCTGTCAGCCGCGTTCGAGCGTCTGTTAGCACTATAATATTATAGTAATAGCAGACGTATGAATTTCGTTGACAGACCGCCGTCCAACCAACGGGTGGGAAAGAGAAAAAATATCTTTCTCTTTGGTTAGACGGCGGTTCGTCAACCAAGTCCGTCTCATCTGTTAGCACTATTACGGTGGCGCACGAACGATCGGGCGGGTTCGTGTGAATTCGAGTCTATTCGTTCAGGAGCGAAGTTAGCAACATTAGCAAGTGTTTAATTTTGTGTGTTGACTTGTTGAATTAAATACTAACACGATCACTTGAGGTTATTTTAAACGTGCTATTGTAGTTTGAGGTTATTATGTGATTAGTTTTTGTTGTAAAATGAAAATATGGTGATTATTTGTTATGTGGATTTAATAAAGTACCGAATTATTGTTTTTTTTTTATCAGGCATCCGGCTGTATACTCGTTTATAGTATCCGGCTGGTTATGCTGATTTTGTGAAAGTACTCGTAAATAGGGAATCACGAAGAGTTTTTAAATATATACAACAAATGATAACTTAATTTGGTCCAACATTTTACTTGTTGCCCAACTAATACAAGAGCTGATAAATTGAGGCCAAATAGGCCGGATACCGGATAATTACCGGTTACCCGTTCCATCTCTACTTTTATCTCGAGAATAATTGATACAGACAGATTGACCGGTAAACAGTGATTTGCTGCTTGTATAATATGCTTTTGTATTACCAAATTCCAAAAACTCAAGCAGTTAGAATCTGGTATTTGGTACATATCCAAACTTTAAAAAATAGGCCAAATTTCCTCACTTAACGCAAGTTGATAGAATCTACACAAATCCAGATGCTCCAAGGATTTGTGTGGAGCTGTAACCCGCTAAAGTTGGAAACTCCGCGTCTCTTTTATCCTGAACCCTGGAGAGAGTGATTAACCTAGTTCCTAGTTGGAGCGGCTGTCAAACTTGCTTATTTGCTTTTGGATAAATATTGTTCGAGAGTTACTATTTGTGACGAGGATAAGAGGTTATTACAAAAATATGTAGGGGCCTGATTACTATTCTTCGACGGTATGGAAAACTTCGACGGTGAGCTGCTGTCAAACGCCTGTAGTCATCGCGTTACCAACTGAGTCGAAGGGCCATAAACGTCATACCATAAGCCTTGTAAGTGCGAGCGAGATAGACAGATATGACACGTGGGTGCGAGCGAGATAGACAGTAAATTGATTTATGACCTGACGACTCAGATGGTAATGCGTTTAATATAGTCAATCATAAACACAATTCTTTCTACTGATCAAAAAAGCATTGTTTTGCTCATCATTCACAGCCTTCTTTATCCCACTGCTTAGTAAGATGGCAAGCAAGAGAGAGCTTGCTTGCCATCTTCCTCGATCCCGCGATCGACTCCAGGTCCAGGTTAATTTTCAGGTTCAGGTTCACCCGCCATTTTAACAATACGCAGGCCACGATTATGCCGGTGACCTACGATCCGCTTGCCGTGCCGTGTACAGCTACGCATCGTCTGCAACAATGTGCTTAGTGTGAGTGGTAGTGAAAGTGCTAAGTAGCACTTCGCACTCGTTCTTGCGCAAGTGAAGCTTTCCATTTCCCGCCCAGCTCGCGTGACGCCCACTCCGCATTTTACGTCCCCTTCGAACACTCATGCAAGTATGTACTCGCACGCGAGTTGTGCGCGTCACCGCGCGAGTGGCTATTACCCTTTGAATGCCTACTTGCTACTTCTACTTGTTATTTGTACTTGCGAGTTACTTCACATTGTCTGCAACGGGTTTTACTTCCTAAAGTTTTTCACATGATTAGCTAATATAGTATGCACGAAAAATTAAATTCATGCGTCCCAATAGAACTAATTCAATAATAGAATAACAACTTTTGTTCCTTACTTCATTTTGTTTCAGAAAAACTATTTCAATCAAAATATAGCGTGCTACATTCAAATAGCGAATGTCATTCTTCCCCAATCCACGCAACTCCACCATCTGCCAGCACATAAAGATAAACGAACAACCTAATTTCGTTAGCTGGATTACTCATAATCTAGGCCTGTCCAGTCTGTCGATAACATTGTCCGATATATCTTGGATATCTATTCCGCCCAATAAGAAGTGCCCTTATCCGTAATGGCTTATCTTAATAAGTTTCCGGAGATAATACGCTTGATGGTTATCTCTAATGGGCGTATTTGGAGCAATTATACTTGTAAATGTAATTGATGGGAAAATCTATGGATACCAAATGTTTTGGAAGAGCTTTGAATCTGTTAAAGCCTTTTTAATAGGTACATCTATATAAATGAATCCCTATTTACCATGGTCACGCCATAACTTGAGAATGACTACCGATTTCATTCATCTTTTTTAAATAGTTTTCTAATACTTTGTAGAAGGTTCTTACGGTATGCAAAATTAGGAAAAATGGGCAGAAAATTTGAAAATTTCAGGAAACTATGAATTAAAAAAAATATACCTATTTACCTTGGTCACGCCAAACTTGAGAATGACTTTACCGATTTCATAAAAAAAAAGCTTTTTAATGCTTACAAGAAGGTTATTACTGAAAGAAACATTCAGAAAATTGGGCAGTAAGTAAATTAGAAAATTTCAGAAAACTTAACAATGATTTTAATTTCGCGCCATTGACAATTCTAAGACAGGAAAACATCTGTTGGGTCAACTAGTAAATAATAAATTTAAATTCCTATCCGACTAATTTTATAAACGTTTGATGGTTAATTTTTTCACGTAACAAAAATGGCGTAATTTTTTTATCTTTTTGCATAGATATAGTAGGACGGCCGGAGAGTGACATGACTTTAATCTGGAAATTATTATGATTCCTTACTTTGAGGTGGTGGCGGCTGGTGCGATGATAAGAGCGCAATGCTGGCATCAGATCGAACAGTTCTTCAGAACATTCCCCGTTGTAGATGCGATAAAAGACACAGAGCAACCCAATGTCTCTGCGCACGCTGAGCGGCTCTAGGTGTTCAGTGAGCTTTGGATCATCGATAATTCTGACAGATCTACACTGTAATGCATCAAGTGACTTAAGCTGACACTAGTTTCTGTTTGAGACAATAAACCGAATGTAGCTGAATACCGAGTCCAGTGGCTTAAATTAGAAGTGGTCTAGCACTGAAAAATATACAGGGTTACGGGAAAAGAGCATAATTAAGCGAAAATGGGTCTGTTGTACACACAGTTTTTTTTAAATTGTTTATGTGTAATAGGCTAGCGTTTGACCACCATCACGCCTGATGCTAAGCGATGATGCGGTCTACGATAGAGCACGCTTGACTACAGGAAACCGATTTCCTCGTGATTTGAAGACCAGATTGCAACTATCGGGGAACACCCATTCAGGTAGTGCATTTCGCACACTAGCAGTTCTCATAATAAAAGTGGAATAAGAAAATAATGTGTGTGTTTATAATGTACCTACTTATAAAAAGATATTTTACAAAAAATAAAAAACAGGATTCATTCTATCCTACATCATTTCAGCCATAGGACGCCGTCTTCTGGAAATAGGCCTGCTCCATCGATCTCCAAAAGGGCTGGTTGGGAGAGGCCTGCATCCAGCGTTTTCCTGCAGTTTCTTCTGCGGCTTTACATCAGGCGAGTTGGCAATATAATCCAATTTTTTATAAAAAGTACATAGATTCGATGAAACAAGTTTAATTTCCTACGCATCACTAATTTTAGCACCCAAAAATTTAAAAGCACCCCCAGTATGTACTCGTACTTTGCATGACTAATACGGAAATATACAAGTGTCACGAACGGTCACGGTGAATTTGACAATGCGAATTGCGTAGCAATTTAGTTCTGCCTGCACTACAGATACCTATGTATATCTATGCGTTGATTGAATGACTGATTCCGTGTTTATATTCGTATACGTTTTTTAACCTCTGATGCAAAACGCCTGTTATATGTATGTTGTTCAGTGGCATCGTAGCTCTCAAACCTATTTTTAATTTTTTAATGGTGACCCATCTCCTTTCTTCATCATCAACATAATCAGCCTTTTAATAGTCCACTGCTGGACTTTTAGCCTACCCCCGAAAGGGTGATAGCCATATCCACCACGCTGGCTTAGTGCGTGTTGGTGGATTCCTTCTCCGTAGGTATGCAGGTTTCCTTACAATGTTTTCCTTCACCGACAAGCCAGTGGTATGATATCTCCTTTCTTACTACTAAATTATGTAAGCGAGCGTATTATAAGCCACGATTAAAAAAATACTATTCAGCCGTTTGAAGATAATCAGATAGATATATAGACTATATTGTGCATACCAGAAATAAAAATTACAAATATATAAAACACTTACGAGCTAGTGCCACAAGTGGCAACCTTATCGCTAGAAGCGATCTCTTGCAGGTAATCACATGGCACAAATATTATCAGTTTTCTAATAAGGAGTAAAAAATTATAATTTATATTTGTTTAGTTAGAAAAATGACTACTGCGTTGTAGATAAAATTATGTAAGACCACGAGTAAAAGTTTCGCTGGTCTCTCCTTCCACACTCACAAATTTACTTCTTTAACAGAGATTTCAAAAGTAAGTACTTACAATAAACTTGTTTTGTTGAATATAAGTTCCCCACCAGTATTCCATACTGAACCCGGTATATTCAAGCTTTAGAGAAATAAATTACGCAAACAATTAAATATCGGTAATAATGAGAACATGGGGTGCGACAATTTGTCTGGACCGGACGGTTGGGGTGACTTTACCTACCTTTACACAGAGTGTTACCAAACACAAACAAATTTCAAGGTATTGATTATGTGTGTTTATTGGGTGGTACTCCTATTACTTTAGGATAAAAAGTAGCCTATGTATAAATTCCGAAAACAAAGTACTCCCATACAAAATTTTCATACGTTCAACCATTATGGAGCTGAGTAGGAACAAATGCACACACTACAAACTTTCGCATTTTCAATATTAGGGTGCTAGCAAACCTTGCTTTGGCAAATAGTGCCAGACGTCCGGTCTACGACCAATACCTATGCAATAGAACACGCTTATCTACATGAAACCTGTCTATACAGGGTTCCGCGGAAAGGGTGTACTTAGCCAAAGGGGTTCCATAATACTCATCGTTATGAACAACTTTTAATTTGGGTCTAACACTGAAATCGCGAAATAAGCACCAGCTGTTACATGAAAAGCGGTAATTTAAACTCGACAAAATGTTTGGAATAAGTAACACTGGTTAATGCGACGGGTGACTAAAATACTGGCGTGTTTCTGGCTCAACGCATAAGCATTGCCATTCAGTGTGGTAATGCCGCCAGCATGCTGGGTACGCTGCCAACTAATGGGCTTGAGCATTTAGATTGTCTTTAGACCTTCAACGGTCTATTGGCAGTCTAACTGTATTTGTAGTGTTAGTATTAGCTTGTTTTATGTTTAGTTAATAAAGTCACTTGCCACTGTAAAAAGTAACACATTATTATATGAGATGTTAGGGTTGGTCCCATAGTTAAAGTGGCTCATAATGAAAAGGATGACGGACCCTTTTCAGCTTAGTTCATCCTTTCCGTGTATAGATTGGAAGACGCTTTAGAAGCACCCTATATAATGCCTTTGAATGTAACACATGCATTGCGTAGTTAATGTAATTACGAGACCGTAACGCAAACGGTCCTGACTTGTCGCGATTATGGAGTAGCTCTTCGCAAGTGGTTTGTAACCTTTGGCACAGCGTTTGGTCTATTTAGGAGCAACGTGAATGATACACCATAGATTGAAGTTAAACTCGTTTAACGGGATTAATCGTGTGTATTTCGCACTGGTCTTTTGGAAAAACTCGAAGGCACACAGCGGGCAATGGAAATAGCTATGCTCGGAGTTTCTTTGTGCAATGGAATCTGGAACGTGGAAGGTTGCCGAAGACCATAGTCACCGACATACGATAGCTACGGCCACATCACTCGAACAATCGATAACCGATGAGGTAGAAAGGATCTTGAGTGGAGACCACGTACCGGAAGACGCAGCGTAAGTTCCCTCCCGTAGGTAGGCCTCCCGCTAGACGGGCCGACGATATCATGAGAGTTGCGGGTATCCAGTGGATGCAGAGGGCACACTGTTGTTCAGTGTGGAGTTCTGATAGGGAAGCCTATGTTCAGCCAGTGGACGTCTTATGCCTGATAATGATGATAATTTCACACTATTTCAATTCCTGACGTTACAAACACTCTTCAGTGTCTGTGGTCACAGGTTGACTAGACTGATGAACAATGTCATTAGAAATGTTATGAAATTATATTTAAAAAATAAAATTAAAAAACCGGTATAATAAATAATTATTTATGTCAGCCTTAACACTCAAATATACTTCTTTAGCAAATTTTACTAACTTACTAACTACTATTCACCCTTGAATTGAAGACACTCAGATGGTAACTATCGGGTAACACCCATTCAGGCAACGCGTTCTACAAACCAGTCGCTAGCGGGTCGCACAATAGAAGTAGAATCAAAGCGATTCATTTGGGTTTTCAGAATATCAACCATAAAATTGTGTCGCACTTTTGTGCCAACTCTGGCCGTCCAAACACTAATATTTCTATTATTTTAGACAAATAAATGAAAGATCAACAAACTGTTAAGCACCAATGGTACAAATTGGAGGCAAATGCCTGTATTCATTGGAAAAGTTAATGAAACTTACCCCAAGTTCATGGA
The DNA here is from genome assembly GCA_932305915.1 of Agriopis marginaria. Taxonomy (NCBI): domain Eukaryota; kingdom Metazoa; phylum Arthropoda; class Insecta; order Lepidoptera; family Geometridae; genus Agriopis; species Agriopis marginaria. The sequence continues at coordinate 11,402,121 of OW029926.1, read as the reverse complement.
TTCCTCCCCTGATTAACGACTGACGCGAATTGTCTGCATTATTGTACTCACTCGTAGTTTTGTTTAGTATTTTCCCTTTCATGCAGTCGGTCAAAATATGGTTGAGAGTATTTTTTTATAGAAGAAAACCACAGAAAGGTGTCAGGATAATATGTTTTTTTTTTAAACTATAAAATAGGCTTGCGCTTTGCCGCTAATTCGGCTGACGTAAAGCAATGATGCGGTCTATGATGGACCACGCTTGCCTAGAAGAAATCGATTTGCACGTCAAGTTGTGAACGAAAACTCAGTGTGCATTTTTGCATCTACTATGACGTCATCATGAGAACAATTTAGTGGTAGTTTCCAATCATCGAGATACAATTCCTATAGAGTCACAATCTCTCAGTGAAAACAGTCAAAAACGTCCGACCGTCATTGTACATACATTGTTTCAATTATATACTTCACAATGCCACATTTATTTTACTCCAATTCAAACGTTATGTTGCTCGCATAGTGTTCAACGTTAGTTGTCCGTTACGTCATCGTAGCTCTGGAATCGCGCGGCGTCGAATCGCGGTTACCTTATAACTATACTAAACGCATTACCATCTAAGTCGTCAGGTCATAAATCATTACTCATCTCATCACGCTCGTACCCACATGTCATATCTGTCTATCTCGCTCGCACTTACTGGTCTTATGGTATGACGTTTATTGCTCGACGACTCAGTTGGTAACGAGGTGACTATAACCAAAAATTCTGCGTAGCTCGTAGCGTGCACCGAGTTTTACTTCAGTATTTTTTTGGCACGATCGTAACACTATATGTATTGTATCTCGATGCCAATACCTCACATAACTATTAGCTTCATACAACTATTTAGATAAGCTCCTACGTGCTTATTACTACAATAATAACCGGACTAAGTTCACCGCCTGAGTATACTCGTAGGTATACTCCTATACAGCGGGTAGTTAAGGCCTCTTCCATTAATTGGTCTATTGCTGTAAGTAATTGCCCACAGCTCCCTAACTGAGGTCGTTACTGTACACAGTCTAACTCGGAACGTTAGTTTATTAATTGTTGAATTATGTTATCTGCAGAGGAAATTTCGAAGCGATGTTCTTTTGTTTCTTGGTAATTCTATGCCGCCATCTGCTAACTGAAACAAAAGAAATGAAGTAGATAAAGATAATTCATTTGCACAAAAACCCAGATCATAATACACACATAAAAAAAAACATGCAAAATAGATGGGTTAAAACATTAGTCACTTTGTATCATGTTTTTCCATAGATATCTCTATAGAGAGAATCTATAGAGAAAGTATTAAAAATACCGTAAATATTTATTAAATAAATTAAAAAAAAACACTAAATTAACTGTCGAAACAATTTTAATTGTTAAGATATCGTGTTATTAATTTAAATAGTTAACAGATATAACAATAATACATAACATAACATAGGAACAAATGATAACATTACTTTTATTATGAAATAAACAAATTAACCTACTGCCGCCAAATAAGAAGCAAAATCATTGTAGAGATGATATATTTCAGATACCATAAATATCAGTGCAAAATGTCTTAAGGTTGATGGTCCTAAGCTAGATTGTCAAGAGATTTCGCTATTCATCATTTTTAGAAATATAATTATAATGTAAATATATTTATTATAACGAACCAAGCAACTATTAAATAATACTTTAAAAAAAACCTAAACTAATTGAAGATCGTTTATACTATCTATAAGTAACGAAGGCCTATAGATAATACAAACGATCTTTAATTTCAGGCAGAGTGGCAGCATTCAGCTAAAATGCTGGCAGCGTTACCTCGCTGGTTTGCGAACCTAACTTTCTGACCAAAATACAGACCAGCATTTTGGTCACACAAACAAACTTTCAGTCTCCCCGAAAAATCCTTGAAAATTTCGAAAGTACTGGGCCCCCGCGGTCCTAGTGTTTCCTCCCCAAACGGCACAAATAAATAATATTATTATGTTATTATATAATTGCAATCCAATTTGAATTAAATCTTAAATCACAGCCATATACTATTACAATGACTATAAAATTAAATCATTCCAAAACATTCCAAAAATAGTGGCTAACGTGCTGATCCAGAACATTTTCGTTTATTTTAACATACCTATGTATGGAATAGGTATAGTATTTCTGCATAGTGCTCCAAAATTTCATTTTGCACACAACCACAAAGGGTTAGGTCATTAACGCATCAAGATACTTCGAGTTTGCATGAAAGTGCCTATAATTACTTTGCCCCGAGCAATGTCGCTGCCATCCAAAACACTCGATTCGATTTAGTTGATAATTTTCACATGCATTAACATATATGGCCTCGCACAAAATCGCATTGAGCATCAAGAAAAATACGTCACAGAGGTCGTTCAGTTGTACGACTAGGCTTCCAAGAGATCAGTGAAATATCACTAATGTAAATGTGAACTAACTAGCAAAACAGCAAAACAATAGCCCGATGACCTACTGACAAAATTAATGATTATAATTGAAAGTTTATTTGCATTGTTGAATGTTGGAGTATGGTGTAGTTTACGTTACAACAGCATTCTGAAGAATGTGGCTGAAGATCTGCATGCAAATTTTACTAAGGCATTGCGTGCGTACGATGATAAAAAAAAAGTCTCAGTTTTGATTATCGTAACGTTCTAGAATACTCTAGATGCTTCAGCAGTGCTTATATCTTTTAGCTCTGTGATGATAGCATTAGTATATAACTCGCTTAACTTCTTTATTAGCAATTAACTAACTGTGAGTTGCAGGCATTCAGTGGATGCAGATGACAGGCTGACGTTAACTGTGGAAATCTAAGAGGGGGCTATATTCAGCAGTCGACGTCACCTGACTGATGATGATGACAAATCTTGCAAGTCAATATTAATCTACGTACTTACTCGTACGTAATTGTCGTATTGATTTGAATCTTTGCAAGTACCTATTATGTAATTTGGATGACAACTGATTAGATAATGGAGCCAGGAATAGGGTAGTAGAATTATTCAATGGCTAATGGGATCCTCTTGATTCAGCAATTGTGTTTTTTTTTTTTTTTAATTTGTATAATTAATTAATCCTTGTGTGTACGCACGGAAACTTTAGGTTTTAGATTTATTTTGATTTTGATTATTGTAGGCTATTTTGTATTCTTGAAGTTTTATTCTAATTATAAGCAAAACATAAACATTTATTTGTGGATCTAGATAAATATTAAGTTAAATAAAAAACAATTTCGCAATATATTTTAGTATTGGGATAAGTTTTACTGATATTGATTTGTGTAAAAATTTAATCTCACATTTCTAGTCTATCAAACTAAATGCATCGATGCAAAAGTCGCCTCAGGCACACGTGGCGTCCTGAGTGCGACACGAACACCCTTTCTGAGCTTTTGTTGTATGTAATGTTTGGATTTTGAAATTGGTTACAGGTTTATATTATGCCATTATTTTAGAGTCAATGATAAATATAATGTATTCGATTTTAAAAGTTAACGTTTATCTGATTTTACTGTATTTAACTAGCTGACCCGCCAGACGTTAAAATTACCTTTCAATAAATTTGTTTGAGTTATGGTTCATACAAAACTAGCTACGCCCCGCGGTTTCACCCGCGTAGTGATGAAAAATGGTGATGATGATGATGAAAAGTAGCCTATGTCACTTTCTGGCTCTTGAACTATACCCATGCATAAAATCAGACCGATCCGTTGTTCCGTTGCAGCATGAAAGAGGAACAAACATCCATACATCTATACATACAAACTTTTGCGGTTTATAATAATTATTAGCAGGATAGAAAAAATCAGTTTCAGTTTTCCCCGAATTTTACTTATTTTTTTTTTTTTTTTTGCTTTTAATAATTAGTTTGGTCTATTTAGAACCAACATGTAAAAATTTTACTCGGTAAGATAAGAGAAAATGATTCAAATTCAGCTTGCAAGATTTGACCTAAACGTACAAACATTGCAAGTTAAATAAAAGCTTATAATAAATACTAACCCTTATCTTATATTTTATCAGACATGCATAATCTAAGCGAGACTGTACAAGAGCAAAAGACAAACAGAATACCATAATAGGGGCCAACACCAGACGAAATGAGATGCGAGCCCCAGTCCATGCGTCACATTCAAAAGAGAGATGAGATTTTTATGCAATCCTGATCTTAGATAAGACGAGGGGTGCTGAGGCCTAGATAGGCGTTTTATTTTAATGCAAACCGACAACAAATAACGAATAAATATTCCCTTTTTATGAACGCTTTGATTTAGGGAGAGGATCCGACAGCGAGGGTGCGCGACGAATTGTGGTCGGTTCAGATTGTCCCGAACACGGATTTATATTACATTCCCTGACGATCTCTGACAGTATCAAGTTTCATCAATATTGGGAAGGACATTGACCCCTCGACAGACAGATTTTGCAAATTGTTTAAAATTGAATTGCTGTTCGCTTTTAAGGCGATAGATATTTTCGAAAGGTTCTGACCTTCACGTTCTAAATTGTATAAGTTGATGGTTGAGAACGTGAATGGATTTTCCAATGAAAAAATGAATTTTGTGCACTTCGTAAGTACAGATAGTATGATGGACGGGTAATTTACTATTCAACAGTTTGGAGCTTCGTTGCATATAAATGAAATTTAGACTAAGGTTGCACGTAACAAAATCTACTCACGTATACACAAGGTTACACGAAACGGGGCTTATTAGCTGAACGGAGGCCATTATATTCATCATTATGAACTACTTTTACACTGAAATAGTTTTTTTTGTTTTATGCCATACGAGGCAAACAAGCAGATGGGCAGCAGCAGTCACCGTCGCCTATGGATACTTGTAACACCAGAGGCATCACAAATACGTTGCCGACCCTTAATGACTCTATTAACTCGCCTTTTAAAAACCCCAAGTGAAAAAATAATTGAATTAATTGATGGAATGTGTGGTTGATTTGAGAAATTGTTTGATTTCAGAAATCACGAAATATATAACAGTAATCTGTTATTATATAGAAAAATATAAAACACACTCAACAAAATGTAAATGTCACAGTAAACGTTGTTCATAATTATGAGTAAGCATAAAGACCTCCTTTAAATTTAGGATCACCGTTTCATGTAGCCCTATGTATACACACTTGATTGTTTCGCGTGACTGACAGTTTATTTGTACTACTAATACAAAAGATAGCTGAAAAAGAAGATACCTATATTTCTGTAAATACTTCTTTTGTGTTGACACAAACTGACGATCTTTTGATTGGCTTTGATATAACTTAGATTAAATTCATCTCTATTACCCATCAGATCTGAATGGTCAAATTGTAGCAGACCCTTGACTCCTTCCTATATACCAAATGCATGCAGTATTGTCTCAACCCTCATCTAATATCGTACACGTGTTTCATACAGATTCAAAGTTTAGTACTACCCATACCAGATCCTTTGTCCATAAAAACAATCGGTTCAACTCCCAAGCATCGAGGAAATAAGAAACAGACTTGATCGCTTGAGTTGCATAAGGGGGTCCAGAAACTTCACTTTTTATAGCTCATAGTTCAGGATGATTCGGATTTTTTTTGTAACATCAACAGCTAGAGCCTATGTAATAAAATTATTGACAGTAGGTACATTTTATTGGGAAACATATTCTACAAACAGTGTACTTGCACAAAATATGTCGATGGAAAATTTGCTAAATACATTTAAAAACTCGTGGACCGGCTAGCACGTAAAATAGATATTACTTTCTAATGTTACTTAGCTTGTACCCGAAAGTTAAAAGTACGTTACAAACATTGTAAGCATAATTGATGGAATAAGCAAAATTCTCAATACAATAATCTAACGAAAGTCAACATTCTTTATACCCTCGTACCTCTGGGTAACAAAGATAATTCAATGCTACGTCTTCGTACAGGTCTCTTTGACGAAATATAGTCTTCTAACACAGACTGTGTCTTCTAATTGCTTCTAAGCTCATTAGGATCACTGTATATTATTGACATCTATATGACATCAATCTCATCCTGACTTATTTTTCATTAAAGTTTTAGCTCCAGAATTCTTTATCTTGCCTATTTAGCCAGTATCAAGTACAAGAATACTTTTCAAGTCGTAAGTAATTTCAAGTTTTAGAAATGCCTAAAAGAAATCACAGTAACAGTCAAAGTAAAATAAAGTAAGTAACTGTCAATTCCAAAGTCATGCCTCGTTTAGTGGTGGAGATTTTATTAGAAGTTTTGTTAAAGAAAAGCATTGGGCGGCTCAAGCTTATTGTTGGGATTAGAACTCACACCTTTCGGATTAGAATTCAAATGCGACAATCACTGAACTATTGTCGCTTCAAAATGGAAGTTTCTAAAATCGATAAGATTAGTTATATAACTTCACACCATCTCCCAAACTATGGGGACGAAAAATTATGTCGCGTTGAAATACGGCGACAGTTTTCCACTCAGAATTTAAACGTCCGCTTTCGCGACGGTTACTTACAGCGGTGCGGGGGGCGCGTGTGACCCTTCATAAATTCCCCGTGAAACACGGAAACTGCTGAATAATTGTTTCTAAAGCTTTGCTTTTGTGAATGATGAGGTGCTCTAACAGCTTTTTCAAGTATGATCCTATGCATTTAAGAGCCAATGTTTTATGCATCGTCTATCTCATGCTCGCATTTAGGAAGATATCAAATTATTAGTAAAATCTAAGCATTTTTCTTAATCTAAGCTGCACGATTAACGAAACTAACATTAAAAAGGATCAGAAAAAAAAATATTTTGAATCAAACAAGTTTTCATACATAATATTATAGATCAATTACTTATTTATAATTATTTTAGATATTTTTTTTGGTTAAGTATTTTTTTACGAAACTATTTTAATGTTACTTTTTTAGTCGTAAAGCTTTGATTTTACTTAGGCACATTCATTACGGGCAAATGCCTATATTAACTAAACGAAATACAAGCTAACACTAACACTACAAAAACGGTTAGATTGCCCATAGACCGTTGAAAGTCTAAAGACAATCCAAATGATCAACCCCACTATCAGTTGGAACTGTTGGCAGCGTATCCAGCATGCTGGCAATATTGCCTCGCTGAATGACATTTAGTAAGATAGATTATTTTAACATTCTGTGACTAAATTTTACAGCTCTAAAGTTATGTTACCTTTTTTTAATCTAGTCCCGTTAAACTTAGTTTAGGTAAAACTTTCTATAACTAAATTTAACAGCGCGTAAGCTATCTCTGCTTTTTTGATGTAGTACTGTTAGACATAGTTGAGCTGAGCTAAAAAAAAAATACAATAAAATAAGTTAAGTTTTAAGTTTGGTTTGGATACTTTCATTTTCAAATTAAATACTTATATCATATTGCTTTTACCGGATTTTGTCGCGTGTATTTTATATTATTTTAATTCCTGACGTTTTGTACACTTTGCTATGTGTAGTTACCGGTAGACGGATGTCTATAAATGTTATGAAATTATTTACAAGTACTGCCGCTTTCCTTTTCGTCGCTAAATTTATTCTCTGCAGCAGTTTTCCTAACTATGTATACCAAGAAATTGTCTATTAGACAATCTTGCTTATCTACGCCAAAAGTTATAGCCTCGGTCCTTTGTATGCTCGTGTTTCTACTTAGTTTGTCTAATAAGGCTAGGGTCAGACCGATATCAGTCGTGCCGAGCTTTATCACAACATCTGCCACTAGCTATTAGATAACTTTGGAAGAACTTTTGCCAAGTAATAAAATGTGTCATGCCGCAAAAATTACAAGTATACCAAATATCTTGTTGCTTTGACTTTTTGATATAGTTAGAAATCATGATGAAAGTTCTATTAAGTCTGACCTAGATAAAGTCCAGAAGAAGTACAACATTCGTAGTGACGTATGGAAAAAAGAACCAAGTATTATTTATCTGTGTTCAACTTTTTGTTGCTTGTTCATCCAGTCCTTAAAAAGGCTTTAGTGGAGCCCAAAACAACACTAAAACGCTTTTTAAGCCTAAGAAAAAAGGAGGTTCTCTAGTCAACACATATTTCTTTAAAAAAGAAAGTTTTTGTATGGCTTAAGGTTTTTATCATAAACGACGTATGGTACTGAGACTTAACTGCTGGCCTTAAGCCTGAAAAAATACAGAGTTGTTCAACGGGCTATGGAGAGAGTTATGCTCGAAGTTTCTGTGCGCGATAAAATCCGGAACGTGGATATTCGCCGAAGAACCAGAGTCACCGACAGCTATTAAAATTTGCAAGTTGAAGATGCAATGGGCAGGCCATTTTGCTATGACCGATAACTGATGGGGTAGAAAGGTTCTCGATTGGAGACTACGAATCGGAAGATGCAGCGTGGGTCGCTCTATCACTAGATGGACTGTAGACATCAAAAAAGTCGCGGGCATCCAGTGGATGCCGATGTCAGGGTGTCGTTCAGTGCAGAGTTCTAAAGAAGAGGCCTATGTTCAGCAGCGGACGTCTTCTGGCTGATGATGATGAGTAATTATGATGGGGAGGTAAGGATTTATGTTTATGTTATCAATGTACCTACTCGTATATCACAGACAGTATACACTATCGGAAACTGCAAAAATCAGTTTTCGTCATAAGAAAAGGTTTTGTTGGTATTATGGCTTTTTTTACACTCTTGACACTTTATTTCACTTGAATTTTGACAACCATTGGCTCCAAGTTTTCTTGAAATGTACTAATTTCAAGACAGAGCACTTTTTTCCACAATCAGCTTTGAACTTACAACCCTTAAAGTTCAGTAGCCTCGGGCAGCCTAAAAGTCAGACACATGCTCTACGATCGAATTATTTTTTTCTCCCCATCAATGTACTTCAAGTTCGACACGTTTGGCCTCGGGCAATGCAGCAAGTCCTCTAATGCTACTACGTTAGTCCATTTGCCGGACGTATTTCGATCCCATTTAGATTTTAGCATTTAACAGAGGGGTAAGTTTTTAATGCGAATTTGTTAGGGAATGTTTGATTTTTATCGTACAAAAAGAGTAACAATATAGATATTCTATAGGATCCGTAGGTTTTCGGGATTATATAATTCGAGAGTACAATGTATCACCTCACCAAACTTGCTAACGGCTATAATAAGTGAGAATAACCATATTTAAGCAAAAGTTTAGCATTTGTGATGTGTAAACTAAATAGGTATATACTTACCTATTTTTAACCCTCAACGCAAAAAGAGTTGTGTTATAAGTTTAACGTGTGTCTGTGTTTTATTTTTGTATCAGTATATCTGTGCATTTGTGTATTTGTATGTCTATGCCATAGACACAGCCGTTTGGGAACAATTCCATAGACTCTATGGCATCGTAGCTCCCAAATGGCTGAACCGATTTTGTTTTGTTGTTTGAAAGTTGCCTTGATCGAGAGTGTTCAATAAAATCTGTTCAGTTGTTTAAAGATTATGAGCACCTTAACCATAAAGGGTAAAAAAAAAAACAATATACATATACTTGTATCAATTTCATTTCATATTAATTCAAAGTTTCGTTCCGTACATTTAATTTAACCCACTCAGAGAACTCAAAGAAAATACACTCCGAAGAACAACTTACCCAAAAACCTCTCCCACCAACGTTGCTTTTAACATATCTCCCTTCAAACTCCCTAACGTCGTTTAACTTCAACATGTCGTGTCTTCACAGAGTGTATGTAAATCGGTAAATGTAATAAATTGCATATATTTATCTGGTAATGGGGTCTTAACTCGCGGGGTGGGGCTATGGGATCGATGGGGTGAGTGTGCTTTGGGTTAGCATGCTTTGTTGGTTTTGAAGACAGATAGAAAACCTTTTTCAGAGTTTTGGTGTCAACGTGAAAAACATTTCTCTTTGTATTACTTTTCTAAACTTCGATTTTCGAGTGTTAATACGTATTAATTAGTTAGTAATCATTGACGATTATTATTTATTAAGTGCTTGTGGTCATGCTCGATTGTGGGGAAAGTGATGTAATGTGGTAAAACATGTACTTTTGTGTTGTTTCCATAGCTACATAGAAAAAAAGGCTGTTCCATAGAAAATTTTCATTTACACTCAATGAAATGTATGTAACAGCAATTTTTAAGTGATTTAGGGTTGGTCCCATAGTAAACGTTGTTTATAATGATGAGTATAATATATATCGCAGGTAAATTGTCAATGCCGTGAAATTCCAATTTCACTGATGAAATTATAATTATAAGGTAGTTTTTTTTCAGGTTTTTATAAACTAACCTAACCTAGTAAATAATAATTTCACGACATTGACAATTTACCTGCGATATATATATTGATATTCTAGAATATTTCCGTCGCGTCGTCTAAAAATACACTCCGCTTACGTCCATAATGCAAAGTTCTATACAAATAAGTGTTTAATTTCAATGAGTAACCTATTTAACATCACAAAGCCACTGGCACAAAGATCACTTCATCAAAACTCACGTGAGGATTCATTATAAATTATTATAACACCGGCTTGCACTCACGATTATGTTTTTATCGGTCGAGACAATCGACCGATCGATCGTGAGTGCGAGCCGGTGTTATAATTATTTGGCACAAAGATTTAAAAATTTATGAAACATATTGTTCGTAATTATGTACTTAGTAAGGCACCTGCTATTTAGAAATACACAGAGGTATAATCCTTTCACCCTATACAACGTCTTAGCAGTCTTTGAGAATCCAACTTCCATCATTTATTTATTTTTATATATTTATTTCACATTTATAGGCAGTATTGTAAGCCAAAATATATATATATATATACAGATAAAATCCTGGCAATTTCGATCCACAAATCTTCATAATAACAATCGTGATTATCTTTAAACTTATTTGCCTCAATGGACAATACTGTCACAACAGGGATGCAATCAATACATTAATCTCATGTCCTGATAAATACACTAAATGAACCCCGAATATATATATGCGGGTGCACTCAAATCTATCTGCAGACATTATCAAACATTCAGTAGGGGACGGGATTCACGGGATCTTATTAGGTAGCATGATGGCGATAGGAATTTCTTGATGTGCCACAAACGTACACCTTTAACTATAAATCTATGTATTACATACACATTTTGTTTTCATTATTCGTACCATACTGACGTTATTAGAATAAGCCGGGCACTAAAACATAAGTAATTCATAAAAAAATATAAACAAAATGTGTGAAAACCACGTCAGTTTCCATAATATTATTATGTATTACTAATTGTGTTAGTTTACTTATCTTGAAATTGATTTCAGAGTACACATTGGTTTAAAGAAAAACATTTCGCTGTCTAAAAATGTTCATGGTTTCGCAGGCACTGAATGTTATTCAACTATACCATTTAGACTAATGTCAGCAAAATAAAATGACAATTTTCAACGAATATTATCTAATAAAAAAGTATTATTCCTAGCAGAAAATTACACACATACGAAAAAAGACAAAGTAGTGAAAAAACTGGTGGCCTTGTCGTTAAACAGAATCAGATAGATTGTAGACTATTTGTACAAAATGTCAATTAAAATAGCTAAGGTGGAGAATGAATAACTAAAACTTATTATTATCGTTAGAAGAACCAAACCTAAAAATACAGATTATCATAACATCTATGTATATTATCATCAGCGCCCAGATAGGGTAAGATCAGCGTTGGGCCATAAATAATAACAATACTAAAGCAGTAGCCTATGTCTATCGTCATTAACTGCCATTAGAACACGTAATACCGCGTATTGACTGGTCCACAATTACACTGGTTATCTCGGCTCCATACATTTTGCAGCATGAGCCATTATAGCTAATTTCGAAATTGGACTGAGGTGGACACGCTACGAATTGATAACGTCCTAAGTAATGAGCAATAGGACAAAATGGGTTTAGTTAAGGAGTCTTAAAACAAGCAAGTGTTTGTCTGAGAATATCGCATTGGTAGGAATAAGGATAGTTTAATTGACCGAACCGATTGAGTGGAGACCACGAACCGCAAGACGCAGCGTAGGTAGGCCTCCCACTAGATGGACCGACGACATTGTGAGAGTCGCTGGCATCCAGTGGATGCAAAAGGTAGGCTGTCGTTCATTGTGGAGGTTAAAGGGGGAGGCCTATGTTCAGCAGTGGACGTCTTCTGGCTGATGATGATGATGATGAATTGACCGAACGAAGTGAGGTCCAAGAGTTTACAATGAGACAAAAAAAATATGTTTGTGTTTGTGATAACTTGAGTACCGTTCATTCGATCTTCATGAAAATTTGTAGAAAAGTAGTTGACGTAAATATAATTTTTAAGTTCGTATATGAATTAAACTGATGCAGGGGTTACAAAAATATTAAAATAACAAATTTATAAAATACCGTTGGTTAAAGAAAAGAGTTCCTAATGAATCTAAAAACTTATTTTTTACAAATCTCAGTGTCGAAAGAGTGTGTAAAAATGTCAGTATGACTAAATATGCCTGAAGCGTGCCTGAAGCAAACATCTTATTATCATTAACCTTAGGTTAGGTAGAACGAACTGAACTGAAGATTGTCAGTAATTATCGTAGCTGTTAACTGTCATATTTTTCAATTAAGATCATGGTAGGTAGGAAAACTACGAAGCGGGTGTATCTAAGTGTTAGGTGAACTAAAAGCTTGAAAATCTTGAGGTCTCAGTTCTGGGCGTACTACTAGTGTTAAACGTGTGTCTGTCTATCGCATCGTAGCTCCCAAACGGCTCAATCGATTTTGATTTAGTTTCTTTTTGTTTGAAAGGTGACTTGATCGAGTGTTTTTAGCTGTGATTCAAAAGAATCTGTTTAGCCACTTCAAGATTATCAGCTATTTTATCGGGGGTTAAAAAAAAAAACATTTTGTAAAGGCTTTAGACAAATATACTTCACAGGGTCATTGACATTTGTGATGGTGATCATAATCATACGGAACGGATATAATTGTTACTTATAATAACATAGAAATTAATGGGCTTTGACAATATTGCTCTAATGAAAGCCATCCCATACTATGAATAAGAGTAAATTATCTCCAATACCTAATTACTGTTTCATTATTACAATGTGCATTCATTTCAATTTCAAATATTGTTATAGTATTAGATGGTATCCGCCTAATAATATGTTTGTCAGCGCGTTGACGTTTTGGCACTCGGGCGCAACTAACGGCGGATAGTTTTTAAGGCTTAGAATATTTAGTTAAGCGCCATCTAGCTTAGTTTTGGTGGACTAGTAATGGAGGTGGCGCCATCACTGTTGTAACGCTGCAGTAACTTACCCTGCTGATGAATTGTTTGCGGATGTGTCGTTGGCGACCAATCAGCGTTTAGCAAGTTCGGATACCGTCCGGCAGAGGCGCTACGCTAGCGAAGGCGCCTGGACAGGCGAGGCTCGGTGTAGCTTAGTTTTGAATTTGGACTGTTGGTTGGAGGGTGTGTTCATTTCTAGGCAGAACACCTTGTCTCCAAGTAATTTTTAAGTAATTTGCTTTTGTTATGATTAATCATAGTGTTACGGAATAAAAGCTGTCTAATTGTACGTGCGATGTCTTATTCTCCTTGCCCGGTATACCCACACCGTAGAACCACTATATCTGATGCGGATCGATCGACCCTCTCACGTGCCGACATGTTTAATATTTATCTAATTCTTAGTTTTAAGACACATACCTATATCATCATCATCAGCCAGAAGACGTCCACTGCTAAACATAGGCCTCCCCCTTTAACCTCCACACTGAACGACAGCCTGCCTTTTGCATCCACTGGATGCCCGCGACTCTCACAATGTCGTCGGTCCATCTAGTGGGAGGCCTCCCTACGTTGCGTCTTCCGGTTCGTGGTCTCCACTCCAGAACCTTTCTTCCCCATCGGTTATCGGTTCTGTTGGCCATTTGGAAAAGCTCAGAGTCACACAGCGGCAATGGAGAGAGCTATGCTCGGAGTTTCTTTGCGCGATAAAATCCGAAACGTGGATATTCGCAAAAAGAACCAGAGTCACCGATATAGCTGTTAAAATTTGCAATTTGAAGTGGCAATTAAAAAATTAAAAAAAAAAAAAAAATAAGTAGTACAATATAATATGGTGACCGAACATCTTAAGAACATAGCCAGATTAGACATGATAATAAGCTATGGCAGTGGTTTGACGCGGACATGTTCTTGAATTCAATGCCTACTGTCGGTCACAGGACTAGGTTTGCTACTATCGGGTTTGATGATCGCGAGCTACGCTGACGACACACATACGGCGAATGGCAAAGACGCGGTGCGTGCGACTATCACTTTGAACGTACCGTGAAGTATCGTAGCGGTCGGGGTAAGGGGCATTTGTTTAAAGTGGTGGTGCTTGGTGAGAGAAGTGTCTAAGTAAGAATAAAAAAAACGATTAGTCATTATTTTTAGAATCTTCTTCTTCTTTGGAGTCAATGTTCTGCAAATTATAGTTTTATTTTTACAATGAACGATGCATAATACCACGTCATCATTATTTAGATAATTCAATTAGTAAAAAAATATCCTTTGACCATTTATTTACACAAAAGTGTATTTTATCTCATGCACTTTTGGGGAAAATGGTCGAGATCAATTATTATAAAAATAATAAATAAAGTTTCGGTGCGTAAGTGCCAATCTGGCAAACAACAGAAAGAAGAAACTTTCTGTTTCTTGATACAATAAATAAACTGAATCCCTATTTAAACGCTAACAGAGGCAAAACCATACAACCCACCTGTCTCCATCCCAATAAAATCAAAGTGTCGAAAATGCACCTAATATTTCAAATAAAACGAGATTTTCTCTCCCCTTAAGCCGTTTGTACACGAGGCGGTTCTGTTCTAGATTCTAGAAGCATCGCAATTCCTGGCATGGAATTCAAATGGGTTTGGAATTCACTGGCGTCGTCTTTTATCTTCAACAGATTTCAATAGTGAAAACAATAGGAGAGTATTGTTAATAATTGAAACTGACGTGGTTTTCACACATTTTATTTATATTACACGGGAATTACTCACGTAAGATTACGCCGGTTACTCCGACTATAGTTTCAACCGCATTAGACGGCCTTTTTTAAGCTGAACGCGCGTGCGCGGCTGCGTTTTGCTTTGCACTCGCAGCCGCGCGCGCGCATTCACCTTGAAAAAGGCCGTCTAATGCGGTTGAAACTATAGTCGGAGTAACCGGCGTAATCTTACGTGAGTAATTCCCGTGTAATATAAATAAAATTAGTATTGTTAACTTGTATGTATTAAAATTATCGCCGAACACGAAAATAATTTATTTGTGAAAGTTTAGAAATGTCACCGAGTCGGTGACGTCATTATTAATACAATATCACGGTCACATAGGTTATAACTATGGCTGAAAAACATCTGCTAAACCCAGTCATGCGATGAAATCATGTACATTTGAAAGAAAATGAGGTTTCATACATACATTTTTAAGCACATGTATGTTGTAAAATTTGATCTGGCAAAGCTATTTCCATGTCGGGTTTTCCTTTTTTATTAAAATAGATAGTTTTGTTTGATTTGCGTATGGAAGTTAATTATAGGGCACTGCAAAAGTAGCTATATTTCAAATAAATAAAAAACCTGTTTTTTTGAAGATTTTTTTCCTATATTTACCCAGAAGAGGAAGGGACGATAAATGGAATAGACAGACCTTCTAGGCCACTTGAGTCGTCGAGTATCTGATACTTTCGTAACCTTGTGTACGAACTGCCCTAAGGTACCAATTTAGAGTGTGACACGTCAATGGGGACGGTGATCTTTGTTTCCCTCTTCGATATGAGAAAGCTGTTTTGATCGGCAATTCAGTTAGAGATGTGTAAAGAATTTTAGGAAGTCTTTTAGAAATGATAGGCGATATCGACATTATTTGATGTTATACAAGAGTTTTGGGATTATAGATCTTGTTCTGTAAAATCTACGTTATGGCAACCATCCTCTACTTATTAATAAACGTCATTGCAGTTACAAGCAAAATACACTACCCAACGATCAATTACTATAAGACACCAACATTTTGAGAATAGATACTTTTTACCCACCTCAATAGTCCACCAAAGTCACCGACATAGCCCACCGGATTAGCAAGTTGAAGTGGCAGTGGGCAGGGCACATATCACGCAGAACAGATGGCCGATGGGGGCGAAAGGTTCTGGAATGGAGACCACGGACCGGTAAGCGCAGCGTAGGACGTCCACCCACAAGATGGACAGAGGACCTAAAAGAGACCGCAGGGAAACTCTGGATGCAGGCCGCTTCCAACCGGCCCTTGTGGAGATCGATGGGGGAGGCCTATGTCCAGCAGTGGATGTCCTGTGGCTGAAATGTTGACTCACCTCAAAAATAATTGAGTTTCTCAATAAGACTGTTTTTTGTATTTGTTACGTGACATTTCTAACGATTGCTAACCAGATTTATTGATTATTTGTATATTGAGTAGGTTAAACTTGAAAACGGTGGAATATTTTCCGTTAACTATAAGATGAAACCCATTTATTGAAGTGAAGTCGTATTTTTTAATGTTTTATTTGTATCAAACGAGTCTGTATTTGTAACAAATTAATATTTATTTCACTCAAAGCAACTCCTCACCAACACAGCAATGACTTTTAGTAGCTTTACCTAGTCTGTGCAACTCAGTTATATTTATGACAGAGACTTCCTGCCATAATAATTAAGCCGTGTTAATCACATTTCTTTCAACAATCAAATTAGGGTGGAAGTACTGACGACAAAATAACAGCTTTTATAAAGCCATCTCCCCAAAAGGAAACTGTACCCGAAGAATGGCACGCTCCGTCCATAGGACAGTAATAATAATGATCGACCTTCCTGTCTCCGTCAACTGCCATCGGAAACATTTCACCATTGATTTTTCCGCAAATACACTGACTCCCAAAAATCCGGTTGGTTTCCTCATTGTTTCGATTGTCGCCCCTATTCTGACATCCCTCCGATGTCGCATGGTTGTGAGTGCATTAGTTTCGCTCAGACACATCCGACGGTTTCCTGGCCAGTGGTGAGACACGTGACCTCCAAATATAAAAGACTTCACGCCTGATCGCTATTCTGATACAGATGTGAATAGAATTGCCCGTATTGTGTAATATTATATTGGGGCGATTCTCTTTGAGATCGCCGATGTGTGACGATATCACTGTTTCTAATTTCACCAAATTGATTTTATTATCGATTTGAACTGTGGCAGCACGTATTGTTATGGTTATAATATTTGGAAACGACAACGGGCTAAAATGTATAGAGTTTGATATTAGTATCATCTACTAACCATGCACATTAGATGGTGTAGCTAGTTATCTTTGTATCATAATTAAAGAAAATGTAATTCACCAAGTAAATGCCATAGCTTTTGACCGAGAGCATTTTTTGACTGTAATATTGAAAATTGTGTAGACTTTGGTGGATAGTTATTGTACCACCCATTCTTCTTTGATGATTTTTTCTCTAGGTTTGATAAATTTTTATAGCAATTTATTTTTATATGTTACCTATAACTGAGTGACAAATGAACGAATTTAAAACCTAGTCTAGTTCAATTGTTAATGAAGAGCTAATAGAGGAGGCGGATTATGATTAATTGAATCTACATATTTTATCATGTCACGCTACTCGTAATCAACTTTGACATTTCATGCAAATCTGTCTCCGTCCTTTTTATCTGGAGCTCTTTCATTCGTAATGTGATTAGGTAGGGCTCGATCGGCTCCTTTCGGGGGTGCTAAATAAGATGCGACGTTTTCCGCCTCGGGCACCTTTGATAGTACTTTTTAAAGCTGCGTCACGAATTCGGAACCTCTCTTTTATTGGTCGCCATTATGATAATTACATTAAGGGTCGTCCGTAGCCGATACTTCGTCTTTCGAATTTGTTCTGTTGTTACGGTAAGGCGCTTGCCTCTTGAATATTGAAGAGCTCATTGGCGAAAATCGCACCTATTCTCTACGTGACACTTTTATTCCAAGCCCTTTGGTATTAACTTTTCCAAGGAATTAAATTGACCGAAATTAAAAATTTATCCACGCCGTTGACCGACATTCGTTCAGCTAGGGCTTTGTCTGAAATTTTAAACCAGCTTAAGTGTCTAGTGTATTTTATGTCTGTAAAAGCTTTTTGGTTTGTTCTGTAGAGAGTCACGTTGTTGGGATTGTTTTGAGTTGAAATGTACTTAATTAACTTTGTAAACCCTCGGAATAGATCTAATGGTGACTAAAATAATAATTAGATTGATTATAATATTTATATTTATTTTGATGTTTTGTGATGTGTTGTTTTTGTTTAAATAAAATGTGTATAGGGCTCTCCACATGAATTTAGAAACAAAATAGATTACATACATGTAATGACGTTTATCATGTTGGTGTTCATTAGTTAAAATAAAATAAAATACAAAGAAACCTACAACAAACGCAGTATGCAAAAAAGTTATTTTTGAGTACCATTTTTTTTTAAATCTAACAACAGAACTGTATTTTTGGCTCAACATATTACGCAAACGGTACACCCAAACCATTTTTTTTGCATCGCTCTTTATAAATCTTTTTTATTATAAATGCTGATTTTATTTATGACTAGCAGTCCGCCCCAGCTTTGCACGGTTATAGATTATAGCCTATGTCACCCGGGGATAGTGTAGCTTCCCGTCGGTGAAAGAATTTTTCAAATCGGTTCAGTAGTTTCGGGGCCTATTCAATGCAAACAAACAAACAAACAATCAAAAATTTCCTCTTTATAATATTAGAATAGATGAAGTCACTCAGTGACCACCATGGAGTTGATGTGAGGAATTTAACTACTTATTTATTAAAATTGGTTAAGTCATTTAGATTGTAGTAGGTGGGAACATACACACATACACGTTAAACACTGTTTCAAATTATCACGGTTTTTTACTACGGTTATTTAATTTACCCTGATAAGGTTGTGGATGGAACTCCCGATATTTTGGCGCAGTTACATGCTCCACGCTTACGTGGAAATGAAGAATGCGTGGTTGGTCGAAAAATTTAAATATAGGCGCAGATAAAATAATAATAAAATAAATAAATATTCGGGACATTTGTGCACACACGGTCATCTGACCCCAAACTAAGCAAAGCTTGTAATATGGCTGCCAGAGACTGATACACGTTAATATACATTGTTAAATACATACTTATAGAACAAACATGAATATTAATCACATGAATGTTTATCCTAGGTGGGAATAGAACCCACGCCCCCAAGCGCAGAAGGCAGATTCACTACCAACTAGACCAACGGGGCTATCTAAAAACAATTTACCTTCTTTCTTAGTCTTTTGCTACGGTTATCACTGGAACTTGAACTCGATCCTACTCGAGGTTCGGAAAAACACCCACTGTTTTAATGGACATGGTATCATGAACATAATATTTTGGCCGCGTACATAGTGAAATCCACGCGATGGCGAGCTGAAAACCGTCACTTTGACGTTCAATACAAAACCCTTCGTGTTGCGCCGTTGAGCAATAAAATTAGGCACGTCTTTTAAAAATCGATAAAAACCATCCAGTACAAAGTTGTTTTTATTAACATTCCATTGGTTGATTCGCATGGAAACTTTGTACGTTTGTTTTAATACATTCTATTGTTTTTAACTCCAAACGGGGTTGTTAAATATGTGTTTGTTCATTGATTGATTCCAGCTTTTACTGTTACTTTTGCGTATTTATCATGACTTTGAATTTAACAAAGCAAAGTGTTAGGTTTGAAATAATATTACGTAAAGAATTCGCGAGTAATTTGACTTTCATAGTATTTTATCTGAATTTCATCGTATTCAACTGTCGCTATGACGGAAAGGAGAAAAGGAAACGTCATGGCAAGTTGCAGGTTGCAGGTCTTGCCTGACTGACAAGACTGGGGATTCTGGTCTGCGCAGCGGTGCAGTAAGCACATAAACACCTCCAATATTCTACATTGTTACTCTGTCATAGTGTACCTGTACCTAGATTTAGAGTGCTAAGAACTATTAAAGTGCAAGTGTAGAAATACGGACCCGGGTATGTCCTGAAACTGCGACCAGAACCACCAGAGGATGTGCAGCAGCATCCTATTAGTACACGGTGAACTTACTGCGATTCCCAAGCCGCCTGCCAAGCGTGGGGATTATGGCAACACCCCTCTTTAAGAGGGAGGCCTTTGTCCAGCAGTGGACGTTTGATGGCTGGTGATGTGATGTAGAAATACGTACGTATGGACCAACGTATACCTACAAGATAAACGTACTGGTACGTATGGTATATGTACAAGAGTTTATGTCCAGAGTCTGAAATAAAATCTGAGTCTACCAACAGAAAGGAAACATCAGCATTTAATAATGTCACAGTGCAGTCGTAGTCGTAAGGTGACTTAACTTTGTGCATTTGAAAGTTACTTTAATTATCAACTCCAGTCGGCCGAATGGGAACGCAAAAAATCTTATTTCATTCGAAAAACTTTAATTTAAAGTTTGTTGCAAGCCGGTATTTCTAGGCGGTATTCTTACGGACAAACTGCACTTCCCTACGAGCTTATTTTCTTCGCTGGGACTCGAAAATTTTCTTTAGATTAGTTTCTCTTGTTGAGAAAAATAGGATGAAATAACGAATAATAAGTTG
The DNA here is from genome assembly GCA_932305915.1 of Agriopis marginaria. NCBI lineage: Eukaryota > Metazoa > Arthropoda > Insecta > Lepidoptera > Geometridae > Agriopis > Agriopis marginaria. The sequence continues at coordinate 11,381,439 of OW029926.1, read as the reverse complement.
GCGTCTCTTAAATTGGACTTCGTTTCTTCTGAAATATTCTTTTTGGTCTCGAATAAATAGCATTGTTTTAGTTATTAAGAGCTTATTTGTGTAGTTAAAACTTGGTAATGATTTTGCCGCAGTTTGCTAACGGCTTTCTCGTTCATTTTGTGTGTTTTTGTTCCTTTTTCCACGGAAAAGGCTTTTAAAAATCATTTCAGGGTAGCAGGTGAAGTTACGGGTAGAATTTTTCCTAAATGTTTTCGCTCAGTGCATCTAAATTTGTTCATTTTGTCTGCTATTGGAGCATTTTCCTTTGTTCATCTGAATATTGTTGCTTTGTGAGCAAAGCTGTATCGGGAACTAGTTGTTTCAGTAAAAAAAATGCTAAAGACAACTTTTCCTTAGTATTCAGTGTTTTAGTATTTTTTCAATAAGTATTTTTTTATACTTGGTCCAAGTTTGTTTTCTACTCTGGCAATTGCAATAACATTTTTTAAAGCTAAAAAGAACAGCAGCAAGAACAGATTACGGTTTTCATTAAAAAAAAATTACAATATTATAGCAGCAGTCAGAAAAAAATATGAGGACCATTTCTCAGAGAAAAATCTAGACAAGCTGGTCGTAGCAGTTTGCATTTGTAAAACAAATACCATAATCATCCTTTGCGGCGGAGTAATAAGCCGAAAGGAGGTCATTGTACTCATAATTATGATCAACTATGCTGCGAAATAACTATGGTACCAATCTTGAAATTGTGAAAAAAATCAGCTGTAATTTAGGGAACAAATTATGTTGCCTGTGAATTACTTTAAAAAAAAAACAATTTGCGTCTCTGAGCCAATAAAATTTGTTATAAGATTAGATTCTGTGTAGATGCTGGTATTCAGAGAATTAGGTCCGAAACTATTTGCACCTAGAAAGGCTATTCAAAGAAATGAACTACTTTGAAGAATCTGTCTCTATTTAGTTTTACCCAGCCGCAGCCATCTCCAGATAAAGCCGAAGTAACTTTCAAAATTAAACTCAGAATTTATTTAACGAAACGAAGCTCTAAGAGAATAATAAAATTTATTTTCCGTCTGACTTCACAGCATACAGCTGAGTTTGATCAAAGTTCAGAACGAGTGAAAGCGGCGAAGTTTCACGTTTCAGAATTTGGGGATCTTTACTTATTTCTAAAAGATCAACACAAGTTGTCGTGATAGCCCTGTAACTCCTCTTCAAGTTTCGTGATATGTTTCTAAAACGAAGTTACGAAATTTAACAACATAACCATCATCATAATATTCGGCTTATTGTGGTCCAGTGCTGAACAACAGCCTCTCCCAAGGCACGCCATTCAAATCGATTTTCGTCTAATACAAGTATAAATGGTTTTCTTTTCTGTGTTACAAGTGAAACGGGGATGATAAATTTTTTTGTAGCACCCCTTCTTTTGGGGATAGTTGAGTAGGTATTAATACATCACTTCTCTAATCACCAAGATTGTACGTTGTATATTTGAAATGTTAACACAACTCTGCTATAACCTAAAACAATGATATTGGGGGGAATATGAGTATATTGCCGAACTCTTAATCACATCACATCATCAGCCAGGAAACGTCCACTGCTGAAGAAAAGTGTTGCCGTTTTTTTTTTATTTATTATAGTAGGTAGTCTTGCGCTTGGCCGCCATCTCGCCTGAAGCGACGATGCGGTCTACGATGGAGCACGCTTGCCTAGAAGAAACCGATTCACTCTCGACTTGAAGACACTAGATTAATCATAATCATAATCTTTATTTGCCACTGACGGGGAAAACTCATTCAGGCAGAGAATTCCACAGACTAGCAGTTCGCACAATAAATGTGGAATCAAAGCGCTTCGTACGGGTTCTCGGAATACCAACCATAAAACGATGTCGTTTTTTTTTGCCGTAATCTCCACGCTTGGCAGGCGGCTTGGAAACAGTATACTTTCACCGTGTACTAATATGACGCTGCTACCCAACCTCCGGTGGTTCTGGTCGCAGTTTAAGGACATACCCCCGGGTAGCCCTCAATTCCGGGTCCTTCTGAACTCTCATTTCTATTAGGTAAATTAAAACGTTCAGTATTGCAGTTTTTTTAAATCCCAAAATAGCATATTCAGATCTCCATTTCGTATTCCCAACTAATAAACCAAATGTACGAATCTTCATGCACCGGTAGCCTTCAAAGTGTAGAGTAAAAAGTAGCAGAAGGATAACTCCGAGAGCTCTGAGAGATGGAATAAGTTTTATGTAAATGGCTCTGTAACGATGATAGCTTAGTGGTTGGCGCGTTTGGATCTCACATGTAGGAACGAAGGATATAGGGTCTAACCCCAAGAATGAGCTTGACCTACCGATGACAAATTTGGACAGGACAACGTATGTAGGGTCCAGGCACGACCCCGTGCACCCATCAGCTCAACCCACCAGTGGAATGGAGGGGAGTCCATCCAAGACAAGTACTCCCACCAGTGGATGAAGGGGAATCTGTCAAGACCCGTTCTCCCACCAGTGGTCAGCTTGTTGTAAATAAATGAGAACAAACCCGATTTTTTTATTCAGGTTTTTATAATGTTATTGCAGCATTGTTTTTTTTGTTTTTTTTTTTACATCGGACTAGGCTAACGTTTGACCGCGATCTCGCCTGATGGAAAGCGATGATGCGGTCGAAGATGGAGCACGTTTGCCCAGTAGTAACTTATTAACCCTAGACTTGAACACTCCAAGATTGTAATGCTGCGGAAACACAGACAGGGGCAAGGCGTTCCATTGTCAGAGCAAAAAATATCGGATCGAGTATAGTAAGCTTAAACATACCATGATAGTTGTCCATCTGTATCAACAGTTCTAGTCTACGTCCAGAGGCCAGCAAATGCATCCCCTTCCACATTTTAACTTGCATTCACTTAATGGATTGGCAGTTTTGTTAATAGTAGATATATTTTATTGATGCTGTTATTGCTTTGAATATCAGTTTTTGAGGTTGGTGTTCTGAAAAAGCTTTTTGTGGACTGCCCGAGAGATTGTCAAAAGAAACTAGCTGTGAAACATGGTTTTACCCACGTAGACATTCTTTCAGGAACCATTATTGTTTCCGCGATAAAAAGTAGCGTCACTCTCCGGTCCTTGAACTATGACCATGCAAATGCAATCCGAATAGGCGCATCATAGGACTGGCCTACGACGACGAAGTGATTCGTCATAGAATCAAAGTTACCGACATAGCTTAAAGATTAGCAAGCTGAAGTAAAGCAGCGGGTAAAAACTGGATGCAAAGAACTGCAAACTGAGCTCAGTGGCGTGCAAGAGAGGCCTATGTCTAGCAGTGGACAGTTAATCACTGATGATGATATTTCTTGCCATTGAGCTACAGTCACTTTCCTGTGTGTTGCTGTTGATTCTTACCTACTTTTCTATGCTGTAACCGACACATGGCTTTGGCTGTTAAAATTTAGTTCTTGCACAAACGACACGAAACTTAAGTGTATATCCTTATGACGTCATAAAAAGCCAAAGTACAATTACGGTACAGACATAAAGTTGGCTGAAGCTGAAATTTCGACAGTTTCTTTATGAACCCCAACGAGTATTAGTGTTGCCTATAAACAGTCTTGGTCTTACGTTTTTGTGTTTATATGACCATTTTATTTAAGCAAGATGGATTGCTAGAATTGGACAAGATGGCTCAGGCGATTAGGTAAACATCTTCTCAAAACTCTGTATGTGATCTTTAGAAAAGCATGCATTTTGGACTGTTGGTACATGGATACTTTCTAATACTCAGCTGGCTAGCTACCAGTGCTACCACCGTCTACAGTCGGTGTCGCCAAGTATTTAATAGTGTGATCTGGCAACCATACTTGAAAATAGCTCTCATTTTAGGCTAGTTGTGTTTACCTTTTTCCGCCACACCGTTACTTAACATTGTATGAGGTTTTTTTTAGTTTTAATTGGACTTCCAGCCAGCTTAAGCGTAATTATATAATTAGACAATTAGTAATAATTGACTATTTATTGTATATTATTTTTAATGCAATGAAATAATTTTATGACAATTATTGCAAGACTTGCAAGACTCTTGGAGCAAGATCATGCATCTATCTTGGTGAGTGTGCTCAAGAATTTTGCGACCCCATTCTATCGTCTCAATTTTGCTAGATAACCTATAGACTTGAGAAGAGTTTCAATTCCTCTACTGTCCTACTACCTACTACTAGTACGAAACAATTTAAGGGCTTTTTTATCCTAGGTAACAGAAAAAAAGGGTAAATAGGTTTCTCGTGGACAAGCGTGGTTTATCTTCGCTTACCATCAGGCGCGGCCAAACTCTACACATTTAATGTAAAAAATTACCGAGACCAAACTGAGTGCAATAAATTTCTAAAGATCAAAACCGAGTGCAAGTATTCATGCAATACCAAGACTGGGTTAGTCTTGTCTTAATTTTGCATTTGGGCAACACTAACGGGTATTGGCATAGAAGTTTGTATATTACGTTACCTGCAGTTCATTAGACAAAGGAAAGTTCTCAAAGAGAAGACATGAGTTGGGCAAACGAGAAATTAACTTGTATAAACTCTGTCTATACGAAGTGTCTGTCTGTGTATCCAAGTCTATACAAAGTTGTCGAAAACATTGAATACTCAATCGATTGTGGGTTGGAAATTTGAAATAAATACACAAAATACAGGTACACGAGTGGGCACATTTTAGAGACACATCGCATCTGCATGACTTAATTCACTCTTGTCTATTTTTCTATCGGACCGCTAGGGCAGGCAAGAAAAAACGACAGTTTCATGGTTGATAATCCAAAATTCCGAACGACGAGCTTTTATTCAACTTTTATTGTGGAAACTGCTAGTCTGTAGAATGCGTTGCCTTGATGGGTGTTCCCCGATAGTTACTATCTGGCTATCAAGTTGCGAGTGAATCCGTTTCGTCTAGGCAAGCGAGCTCTTTCGTAGTCCGCATCATCGATTATTATCAGACGAGATGGCGGACAAACGCAAACATATTATTCAATACAAAAATGCCAAACAGTACCAACTAAGCCTAAAAAACATACTTATTATTTTGAACTAATTAGTGTTGAAAAATGTATAGAAAAACTGTTTTTATAATTTTCGTTTTTGTTAGCATAGTAAACGTTTTTCTTAATGATGAATATACAATGACTTTTCGACTCAACATACCCTTTCCAAAAACCCATACCGCTAGATGTGAAATTACTTTGAAATACTGAATTTAATATTTTAAATCATTTTAAGCATCTTTAAAGTTAAATTGAAAATTTTCAGCCGTCCAAATGTGCTTTGAACTCTCAAAGGCTTGTAAATATTACTCCGTAAATAATATTACTTTAGTGTTTCAAAATGCAAGAAAATATTATTGAATTTTTTACATGAATGAACTTTAACCCTTATCTTAAATCTTATGAATTTTCACATGCGAATGAAATTAATGTATCAATTTGCACGAAGCTTAAAATTAAAGCTTATTTATATTGTGTATGCCATGTTTGACAACTCAGACTGGTACTAACCCTAAAATCGCGAAAAATATCAATTGCTTTTTATGACAGCTAATTTCATAATATTTTAGGGTTGATCCAATAGTAAAAGTTGTTCGTTGACAGAGCTGATCGGAGTTTGTATGCATATTTGTATATTTGTTCGACAATACCTTGAGTACTGTTGATTATATTTTGTAGGCATGTACCTAGTTCATGCAAATACAACATTTAACCCTCGACGCAAAAAGAGGGGCGTGTGTACCTATCTGTGTATCTGTGTGTATATGTATCTGTGTAGGTATTTTTTGGATCTGTTGGATTTATATAATATGTGAAGATATGTCCTGTGCATATGAGCATCACTGTGCATCTATGTATCTGTGTTTTAAATGTTAATCGGGACTAACCGCTCATTATTTTATTTAGGAAAAAAATTGGTACCCTTCACTCGTCATACCTTTGCCAATTTTATTTTATTTTATTGGTTTAACAAACTTTTAAAGCCATGGTAGCCCATTTGGGAGACCGCTAGACTTGAAAGCGTGAGGTCGCGGGTTCAAACCCCGGGCCCGTACCAATGAGCTCTTTGGAGTTTATGTACGGATTTTCATACCACTGGCTTTTCGGTGAAGGAAAACATCGTGAGGAAACCTGCATACGTACCAAGAAGAAATTAAATAGCGTATGTGAATCCACCAATCCGCACTGGGCCAGCGTGGTGGATATGGCCCAATCACCCTTTCGGGGGTAGGCTAAAAGTCCAGCAGTGGACTGATGGCTGACTATGATGATTTAAAGCAATGACATGTGTTCAAATCTCGAAAGTGTAAAAGTTACTAGTGTATCTTTCTGTGGCATCGTCGCTCTCACAAACGATTAACCGATTTGATTTAATTTATGTGGTAGTTGAAAGGTGACTTGTACGATATTGTTCTTAGCTATGATTCAAGAAAATCTGTTCAGCCGTTTGAAGATTATCAGCTCATTTAGTTAGAAAAATTTTCAATACTTACTTGATTAGTTCAAATATGAGCTAATTTGATGCAGGGTTTCAAGATATTAAATACTAGCGGTCCGCCCTGGCTTCGCACGGGTATAGGTATATAGCCAAGTCACCCGGATAGTGTAGGTTCCCAACTGTGAAAGATTTTTTCAAATCGGTTCAGTAGTTTCAGATCCTATTACAATGCAAAAAAACAAACAAACAATCAAATATTTCCTCTTTATAATATTGCTAGCTGACCTGACAGACGTTGTCCTATCTTAGAACTGTCAAACACGCAAAGTTAAAATTGTAAATCTAACTTTTTTATACCTTGGGTTATATTATTGGAGTTTTAGTAAGGATCCCATTTTTTTTTTGAAAATATAATATTGTCTATGTTACCCGAGGATAGTGTAGCTTCCCAACAGTGAAATAATTTTTCAAATCGGTTCAGTAGTTTCGGAGCCTATTCAATGCAAACAAATAAACGAACAATCAAATCTTTCCTCTTTATAATATTACTAGCGGTCCGCCTCTGCTTCACACGGGTATAGATTATAGCCTATGTCACCCGGGGATAGTCTAGCTTCTCAACAGTGAAAGAATTTTTAAAATCGGTTCTGTAGTTTCGGAGCCTATTCAATGCAAACTAACAAACAAACAAACAATCAAATCTTTCCTCTTTATAATATTACTAGCGGTCCGGCCCGGTTCCACACAGGTATAGTTATGTAGCCTATTAGAATAGCCTATTTTATTCAATGATAATGTAGCATTCAAATGGTGAAAGAATTTTTAAAATCAGTCCAGTACTTTTTGAGGCTATTCGTTACAAACATATATACAAATCTTTCCTCTTTGTAATATTGTATGTGTAGATAGTATAGATATAGATTAGTATAGAAGTATAGATAATGTATGACGGCAACTTGCGTACGATCTTATACATGAAGTGTTATGAGCAGTGCTTCCTTAGTTCTTTTCAATTTCAATGTTGAGTTCAAATATGAGCAAAATTGAAATTGAATGGCGGCATGAGTGTTGTGAAGATATTATATTATTTCATCATCATCATCATCATTATCAGCCAGAAGACGTCCCACTGCTGAACATAGGCCTCCCCCTTGAACCTCCACACTGAACGACAGCCCGCCTTTTGCATCCACTGGATGCCAGCGACTCTCACTATGTCGTCGGTCCATCTAGTGGGAGGCCTACCTACGCTTCGTCTTCCGGTTCGTGGCCTCCACTCAAGAACCTTTCTTCCCCATCGGTTATCGGTTCTTCGAGCGATGTGGCCTGCCCATTGCCACTTCAACTTGCAAATTTTAACAGCTATGTCGGTGACTCTAGTTCTTTGGTGAATGTCCACGTTTCGGATTCTATCGCGCAAAGAAACCCCGAGCAAAGCTCTCTCCATTGCCCGCTGTGTGACTCTGAGTTTTTCCAAAAGGCCAACAGTTAAGGACAACGTCTCAGTACCAGATGTTTATAGCATTTGCGAGGTCACAATTTGGACAAACTACTAGTAACGATGAGTACAATGAGCTCTTTTTGGCTCAGTACCACCATTTGGTGTAACCCTGTCTTCTGTGAAAATCTATAAAAAATAAATTGATACAAGGTAATTGTAACCTGCAATATAATCTTAGTTGACTTGTGAACTTGTCTTGAACATACTTGATTTTGCATTGCAATACTGTGGTTCCTTTTTATCGCATCGTTCGCATATTGAAGCACGTTTCCGCAGTAAATTCTTACAGCTGGCCATTTAGACGTACTTTCCACGTCTTACAGCTATAGCTGCATTATTGAAACACCCTGTGAACGGAAGTGAGGAATCTTAAATATCAAATTATTTATAGTCTGCTCTATAACTGTAAATCAAAACCACGCTTTGAATATATCTATAAATCCTTACTAATATTATAAAAGCGAAAATAACTCTGTCTCTCTGTCTGGATGTTTGTTCGCTTTTCACGACTAAACCGCTAAGCCGATCTTAACGAATTTTGGCAGGATGATAGTGTACATCATATGGACGGACATAAGGTACTTATTCTCCCAGAAAATTAGGGAAAATTGGAAAATCGCGGGTAGCACCGCGGGATTCAGCTAGTATTATATAAAAATCGATACGTGTATGTATGTGGGTATTGCCACTTGTAGCAGTAGCTCGTAAGTGTTTTCTGTTTGTATTTTTTTAATTCTGGTGTACACAATAAACATTTTCTGTCTATCCATCTAATTTAATCTAACCAGAACAAAAATGAATTAAACCTGAAACAAAAAATAGTTATGAAAAAGGTTTATAAATAGTTATCTTTTTTTTTTCTTTTTTTTTCCTGGGCAAGTGCCTTTATTAACTAAACAAAATACAAGCTAAAACTAAAACTACAAATACAGTTAGACTGCCCATAGACCGTTGAAGGTCTAAAGATAAACCAAATGCTCAAGCCCACTACCAGTTGGCAGCGTACCTAGCATGCTGGCGGCATTACCACGTTGAATGGCAATGCTTATGCGTTGAGTCAGAAACACGCCAGCATTTTGGTCACGCGTCGCATTAACCAGGCGCTCTAAAAGATTTTTGAAAATGAGGTGAGCTCCCGGTCCCCAAGGGCCCAATGTCTCGACCCCAAACTCCTCAAATATATCTATCTAAGAGTTATCTACACGTCTGATCGAAGTATCCCTTGACCAAAATGCTGACAGTTTATCCTTGCGCAAGGCGTCAGTATTCATGCGGCTAGCATTTTGGGAACGAGGCCTGCGAGCAGCGGTCTGATTGATTAGCGTAGTTTTAGATAGTGTTTTTTTTTTAATGTTTATCGGGACTTATCACGTATTATTTAATATAGGTAAAAAATATGGATCTTTCATATGTATGTTTATTTAAAACATGTGTTCAAATCGCGAAAGTTTAAAAATTACTACTGTTTTTTTTAAGTTAGTAACGTTTCCAAATATGTATAATTACTTGTGTTAAGGCGGTCTTACAGTGAAAAAGGCTTCACAGAACAATTTTTTAAGATAATGTATTCATTTTAAAGCAGTAAAAAAAAAATTTGGTAATTTTGATCATATTTCTGAGTGGACCATTGGATCCAAAACACGATTCCGATAAATTTTCTCGATAGAAAAAAATCATGAAATAACCTCTAACCTTGAAATTTACCTAAACGCATACAATTTTATCTCGACTATTTATGAACAAATCTTTACAAAATTTACAAGAATGATGTGAAATATTGTTACAAATAGCATCATAGTTTTTATTTATCGGTTAAAATTCAATTTTTCTAACTATTAATTAATTTAATCATAAACTGGCTCGAACGTGTCGAACGAAACGTCGTGCCGCCGCGGCGTCTTTTCACTTCTCTTTTATTTTTACGCGATGTGACAGAGACCGCTGAGGCGCGCTGCTAGACGGACGTGTGTCGCTTTGTTCCGCTAACCTCTCCAAAATATAATCTCAACTTTATGACACAAAAACACCTTGACGGAAGTTGTAAAGTAAGTACCTACCTTATCCGCTATGTTTTCTTGGATTATAAGTACTAAAAAGGCAGGCGAATGAAAATTACATTTTGTAACGATTTGTTTGTATATATTATTTTATAAAGCATAATTTCACCACAATTTTCATAGTCCAGTTGGCCGAACGGTTCGACGTATTGGATAAGTTCTTTGCGACTGTGAGTAAGGTTCAGGGTTCAAATCTCATATTTACCAATTTTCTTTTTGTATTTTTTTTTATGTTTTTAAAATAATACGTCATGTGCGTGCGTGCATGCGTGTGTGTGTGTGTGTGTGTGTGTGTGTGTGTTTGTGTTTGTATGCTTGTGTGTAATGTTCTTTACATGAAAACGGTAGGAGCGATTTTGATGGGACTTCCACTGTCAGATGGCTGATGTTATGAGGAGAAAAAAAATTGACAACTTTTCATCATCATCATCATCATCATCATATTTTCATTACTTCGCAGGTGAACCTGCAGAGCACAGTTAGTCTACTTTTTTTTATGTGCCACAGGTGGCAAACAAGCAGACGGGCTACCTGATGCTACCTTACATTTTGTGACGATTTGTTTGTACATTTATATTATTTTATATATTAGAAGCATAATTTCACCACTAGCATCATATTTCAATTGGACGAGTGGTTGACGCAATGGATAAGTTCCTGCGACTGTGAGTAGGCTTCGGGTTCAATTCTCACATTTTCCATTTTCTTTTTGTTATTTTTCTAATGTTTTTGAAATAATTCGTCGTGTGCGTATGTGTGTGTCTGTAACGTTCTTTATAGACTCGAAAACTGCAGGACCGATTTTGATATTTTCACTATCAGATAGCTGATGTTATGACGAGAAAAAAATTTGCAACTTTTCATCATCATCATCATCACAATTTTTTTCATTACTACGCAGGTGAATGCGCGGCGTGCAGTTAGTCTACTATAATGGTTAGGAAGTTCTAAACAACTTGGGATGGACAGAGACAGACGGATGGACGAACAAACTTATATGGGTTCCTTGTAGTTCAACGGAACCCTAAAAAGGTGTTACAGTCTTCTTTGAGTATATCTTTCTTCTATATACATATAAAAAGCGATGTATGTATGTATGTTCCCTATGAAGGCTGATGATGATGATGATATTCCGTATGGACTCAAAAATGGCCAAACCGATTTTGACGGGATTTTCACTGTCAGATAACACATGTAATAAGGAGAGCAAAAATGCTATTTTTAATCATCATCATCATCATTACTATTTTGCATCACTACGTGGGTGAAACCGCGGGGCGCAGCTAGTCTACTATAAAGGTTAACATTTCTAAACAACTTGGAATGGACAGACAGACAGACAGATGGACAGAATGAACATAAGTATATGGGTTCTTTGTAATTCTACGGAACCCTAAAAAAAGTGTTACAGTCTTCTTTGAACATAATAATTATCTATCTTCTCTACACATATAATAGGCGATGTGTGTATGTATGTATATGTATGTATGTTTCCTACGAAGGCTGATGATGATGATGATATTCCATATAGACTCCAAAATGGCTGAACTGATTTTGACGGGATTTTCACTCTCAGATAGCTGATGTTATAAGGAGAGAAAAAAAAACTACTTTTCATATCATCATCATCACTTTTTTTCATTACTACATGGGTGAAACCGCAGAGCGCAGCTAGCTAAGTTAGAAAGTTCGAAACAATTTTGGATGGATAGACAGACAGACAAACAGACGGATGGGCAGAACGAACTTATATGGGTTCCTTGTAATTCTACGGAACCCTAAAAAGGTGTTACAGTCTTCTTTGAGTATATCTCTCTTCTATACATATTAAAAGCGATGTATGTATGTATGTATGTATGTTCCCTATGAAGGCTGATGATGATGATGATATTCCGTAAAGAATCCAAAATGGCTGAACTGATTTTGACGGGATTTTCACTCTCAGATAGCTGATGTTATAACGAGAGGAAATAATGCTGCTTTTCATCATCATCTTCATCATCATCATAAATTTTCATCACTACGCGGGTGAAACCGCGGGGCGCAGCTAGTCTACTATAAAGGTTAACATTTCTAAACAACTTGGAATGGACAGACAGACAGACAGACAGATGGACAGAATGAACATAAGTATATGGGTTCTTTGTAATTCTACGGAACCCTAAATAAAGTGTTACAGTCTTCTTTGAACATAATAATTATCTATCTTCTCTACACATATAAAAGGCGATGTGTATATATGTATATGTATGTATGTTTCCTATGAAGGCTGATGATGATGATGATGATATTCCGTATAGATTCCAAAATGGCTGAACTGATTTTGACGGGATTTTCACTCTCAGATAGCTGATGTTATAAGGAGAGAAAAAATTCTACGTTTCATCATCATCATCACCTTTTTTTCATCACTTCATGAGTGAAACCGCAGGGCACAGCTAGCTTAGTTAGAAAGTTCGAAACAACTTAGGACGGATAGACAGACAGACAGACGGATGGGCAGAACGAACGTATATGGGTTCCTTGTAATTCTACGGAACCCTAAAAAGGTGTTACAGTCTTCTTTGAATAATATATATTTCTTCTATACACATATATAAGGCGATATGTGTATGCATGTATATGTATGTATGTTTCCTATGAAGGCTGATGATGATGATATTCCATATAAAATCCAAAATAGCTGAACTGATTTTGACGGGATTTTCACTCTCAGATAGCTGATGTTATAAGGAGAGAAAAAATAATCAGCATTTCATCATCATCATCATCATCATCACTTTTTTTCATCACTACATAGGTGAAACCGCAGGGCACAGCTAGCTAAGTTAGAAAGTTCGAAACAATTTTGGACGGATAGACAGACAGACAGACAAACAGACGGATGGACGAACGAACTTATATAGGTTCCTTGTAATTCTACGGAACCCTAAAAAGGTGTTACAGTCTTCTTTGAGTATATCTTTCATCTATATACATATAAAAAGCGATGTATGTATGTATGTATGTATGTGTGTTCCCTTTGAAGGCTGATGATGATGATATTTAGTATAGACTCCAAAATGGTCGAATCGATTTTGACGGGATTTCCACTTTCAGATAGCTGATGTTATAAGGAGAGAAAAAAAATATACTTTTCATCATCATCATCATCATCACCATTTTTCATCGCTACACAGTGAAACCGTGGGGCGCAGCTAGTCTACTATAAAGGTTAGAAAGTTCTTAACAACTTGGGATGGATAGACAGACAGACGGATGGGCAGAACGAACTTATATGGGTTCCTTGTAGTTCTACGGAACCCTAAAAAGGTGTTACAGTCTTCTTTGAGTATATCTTTCTTCTATATACATACAAAAGCGATGTATGTATGTATGTATGTGTCCCCTATGAAGGCTGATGATGATGATATTTCGTATAGACTAAAATGGCTGAATTGATTTTGACGGGATTTTCACTGTCAGATAGCTGATGTTATAAGGAGAGAAAAAAAATTGAACTTTTCATCATCATCATCATCATCACCATTTTTAATCAGTACACGGTGAAACCGCGGGGCGCAGCTAGTCTACTATAAAGGTTAGAAAGTTCTAAACAACTTGGGCTGGACAGACAGACAGAGGGGTGGACAGAACGAACTTATATGGGTTCCTTGTAGTTCTACGGAACCCTTAAAAGGTGTTACAGTCTTCTTTGAGTATATCTTTCTTCTATATACGTAAAAAGCGATGTATGTATGTATGTATGTTCCCTATGAAGGCTGATGATGATGATATTCCGTATAAACTCAAAATTGGCCAAACCGATTTTGACGGGATTTTCACTGGCAGATAGCTGATGTTATAAGGAGAGCAAAATGAAAATTTTCATCATCATCATGATTTTTCATCACTACGTGGGTGAAACCGTGGGGCGCAGCTAGTCTACTATAAAAGTTAGAAAGTTCTAAATAACTTGGGCTGGACAGACAGACAGACGGGTGGACAGAACGAACTTATAATTATGGGTTCTTTGTAGTTCTACGGAACCCTAAAAAGGTGTTACAGTCTTCTTTGAGTATATCTTTCTTCTATATACGTAAAAAGCGATGTATGTATGTATGTATGTTCCCTACGAACGCTGATGATGATGATGATAATATTCCGTATAGACTTCAAAATGGCTGAACAAATTTTGACGGGATTTTCACTCTCAGATAGCTGATGTTATAAGGAAAGAAAAAAATTGAACTTTTCATCATCATCATCATCACTATTTTGCATCACTACGCGGGTGAAACCGTGGGGCGCAGCTAGTCTACTATAAAAGTTAGAAAGTTCTAAACAACTTGGGATGGACAGACAGACAGACGGGTGGACAGAACGAACTTATATGGGTTCCTTGTAGTTCTACGGAACCCTAAAAAGGTGTTACAGTCTTCTTTGAGTATATCTTTCTTCGATATACGCTAAAAGCGATGTTTGTATGTATGTTCCCTAGGAAGGCTGATGATGATGATGATGATATTCCGTATAGACTCCAAAATGTCTGAACTGATTGTGACAGGGTTTTCACTCTCAGATAGCTGATGTTATAAGAAGATAAAAAATGGAACTTTTCATCATCATCATCATCATCATCACCATTTTCCATCAGTACACGGTGAAACCGCGGGGCGCAGCTAGTCTACTATAAAGGTTAGAAAGTTCTAAACAACTTAGGATGGACAGACAGACAGACAGACGGATGGGCAGAACGAACTTATATGGGTTCCTTGTAATTCTACGGAACCCTAAAAAGGTATTACAGTATTTTTGGAGTTTATATTTCTTCTATATACATATAAAAAGCGATGTATGTTTGTATGTTTCCTATGAAGGCTGATGATGATGATATTCCGTATAGACTCCATAATGGCTGAACTGATTTTGACGGGATTTTCACTCTCAGGTAGCTGATGTTATAACAAGAGGAAAAAATGCTGCTTTTCATCTTCATTGTCATCATCATCACCAATTTTCATCACTACGCGGGTGAAACCACGGGGCGCAGCTAGTCTACTATAAAAGTTAAAAAGTTCTAAACAACTTGGAATGGACATACAGACAGACAGACGGATGGACAGAACGAACACAAGTAGTACGGGTTCTTTGTAGTTCTACGGAACCCTAAAAAGGTGTTACAGTCTTCTTTGAACATAATAATTATCTATCTTCTCTACACATGTAAAAGGCGATGTGTGTATGTATGTATATGTATGTATGTTTCCTATGAAGGCTGATGATGATGATGTTCCATATAGACTCCAAAATGGCTGAACCGATTTTGACGGGATTTTCCCTGTCAGATAGCTTATGTTGAAAGAGAAAAAAAATACTGTTTTCATCATCATGATCACCAATTTTCATCACTACGCAGGTAAAACCGCGGGGCGCAGCTAGTCTTCAATAAAACTAAAAAAGTTCTAAATAACTTGGGACGGACAGACAGGCATACATCGTACGCTTAGTAATAGGGTCCCGTTTTATCCTTTGGGTACGGAACCCTAATATTCGAGATTGTAAACATTTTTGCATTTGATAAACTGATCGCAACCTAGGTCGATGTATGGAGACAACAGTTTTTAAATAACAAAGTTAAGTTTGTTTTGCGCTAAAACGTTTTTTTTTTCATCGGGAACGTACACACACCTAATAACGGCTGTATCTTTCACATGGCATTTTCCATGATAATAGTACACACTAAAAAAACAACAACTACAAATACAAATAATAAATAATGGCCAAGTTCTAGTCGGTGTCAACTTCTGTTCACCACCAGTTCTCGTACGATCACCGAAGTGAAGCAACGTCGGGTGCGGCTGGTACTTGGATGGGTGACCGCCTGGGCTTTATTCACTTTTTTTTACTTTAGTACCTAACAAGTTACGTTGTGGTACGGAACCCTCAGTGCGCGAGCCCGTCTCGCACTTGGCTGTTTTTTTTAAAATGGAACTAACCATTTCTGGCCTTTGCATTTTTCCCTTTACTTGTGATAAGAGATTGTTTCTTGCTGATTTTAGATCAATGGGAGTGCTAGAGCACTCCTACGAGTCTCAAAATATGTGGCAGAAACGGCCGTATCCTTTGATTTAGTGTTATGATAAAAAATTGAGTCCAAAAATATCTACATACTACAGATTTGAACCGGGCATTCGTGGTTTACCAGCGCGGGGCCAGACCACTGCGCCAACGGAGCTATGCTGTGGACCGACGAAATTACATGTCTATAGCTGTCTATAAGTGAAGGACGTCGCGTTGCGGCGAGATTCACGCGTTGCGCCCCGCTGTAGGTGGGACTAGTCGGCCGCCACTTCCTCTGCTTCACCCCCTCAAAAACATAAAAGTCAGCTAGTCACGGCGCCTTAAATAAATAAAAAAACGTTAAAAGAAAATAATAAAATAACGCAACATTGTACACACAATAAAGATTAAAATTTAAGTTTGCAGCTAAAACAAATATTTTTATCGTAAGTTATAAAACATGTTTTCATTTACAATGGTGAAATTATACGGAACAATTTATTATATTTTTTGTTCCAATAATTTCCGTGACACACGCGATCTCGCGGTCAGCTATGTCAATAATGGAATTTCTGTGATATCTAGAGTTGAGGTAAATCCGGCAATTTGACATGTCCGGCATAATCATATTTCATACTAATGCTATATAGGTGAAAGTGTATTTGTTTCTTTGTTCGTTCCTCTTACACGCAGTAACGATTTAAAGATTTTTTATAATATTTTAATTTGACAAAAGTCTTGCGCGTCTCCTTTGCCTGATGATAAGCGATGATGTGGTCTACGATGGAGCACGCTTTCTTAGAGGAAACTCATTCACTCGGAAGACACCTACGTGATTTTTTTTGAATAGAGATTGTTGGAAGGCCGGGTAATGATAAAGGAAACATTTTATCTAGAAAACTATACGGTTCCTGAAGGGATGTCCACGTAGGTGAAACTGCGGAGCGCAGCTACTAAAAAATATAATTTACTATCAAGTAATGTGCTATCTGAATTTCAACACGTTCGCTGCGGAAAAACATAATTAAAACCACAGAAATCCTACGGTGCGTGTTAGACCTATTTGGACTCCATATTACCCCACGGATGCAGTCCCTGCTCAAAGGTACAAAGCTGTGCTTAGAACATCGCACTTGCGTATGGCGAGAAGATCGCGTATGAAATCTTTTAGATCTCATCCGCAAGGAAAGTGTTGCAGTATATCAAATCAATGACAATTTTTATTATCTTTGTATCAAATTGAAGCCACGTTATTTTTTTGTAAATTTTTATTTAAATGCGCTGCTTGGATTATTTTTTCTACTCAATCACTCCAAAATATTTGTTACATTTCATAAATCGAAGTTTAAATCTGTCGATACGTTTTTTAATGTCAACATTAATTTAAAAATGCATGGACGTTACGTAAAAAAAAAAACATTTAAAAACAAAATATGTTGGGAGTTTTTTGTTCTTATTATTCTAGCGTATATACAATAGCAATAATAAATTATGAACAAAAGTTATAGCCCTTAATAATTTTGAAGTCGGTTTTTTTTGTATTTATAATCTAACTATTCTTTTTTAGGTATCGCACCGGCCAAAAGTGCGCCTACTAGCTAGGTACATGTCTATCAGTTATTATTTTCTGTTCTCACGTTAACACAACAAACCAACCACGCTCCAATCAGATAACCGTATAACTTTATTATAACATTTCTTTTGACACGAAATCCTTTCATTTGCGGAAATTGATAAGCAACAAAGTTCTGAGAGTTATACAAAGCCGCTGTACGCAAAAAGCTGAAATTTTCCCTCCAACTTCTATTTACCTGAGTAATAACTTGGCAACTTTTTTCCATGGGACTCGCAACTTTCGAACTATTCGGCAGATGTAAACTGAATCATATTAATGTGAGTGACTCTAGAAGTCCATATGGGAACATACAGTGTGTTTCTTTAATTATAATATTTGAATATTGAATTTTCTAGACTCCGACCAGTCTTGCTAGATTAAAAATGTATACCAGAAGCATTTGTGTTTCAAACATTTGCTGCAGAAATAGTGCTTTTACATAATTTGAATGATTGTATTTTGGTACTTGCAGATGCTGTCAGTGATACATTTAGTCTGAATTTTATCTACGAGTGTTTTTGATCTACTTGAACAGACTTAAACGCTTAGCGTGATTAAAAAGACATGAAACATTTTGTTAATTATCTGCTGCTGTGAGATGTGCTAATAACATTTTGCTATTTAAATTATCAAGATACAATACCATATAGAATCAAAATTATGCCAAAAACCAAAACTCCGAACCAAAACTCGGCACACGCTACGAATTGCGCAGATTTTTTGGTTAGTTACAAGGTAACCGTGATCCGACTACAACGCCGCGAGATGCCAGAGCTATGACGACATAGCGCACTACTAACGTTGAACGCTATGTAAGCGATATAACGGCTAATAATAAATTTGAGTAAATGTGGCATTGTCAAGTATAGAATTGATACAATGTATGTACATGTACAATGACGCTCGGATTTTTTGACTGTTTTGACTGAGAGATTGTGACTCTATAGGATTTGTATCTCAATGATTTAAATCTTCAATTTTGTACACGCCAGTGTAAATAAATCATGTGAGGGCAGTCTATTTGGGTCTACCGATAATTGACATGGATGTTCCAATAGCTGGACAGCTTGGAAGCTGGTCTCATTCACAAGCATAACATAATTACAAGAAATAAAAGAGGTTTCATGTCCGAAGCAAATTAACAAGCCCCATTTTTACTAAACTACAGTGACCTAAGCTTGAAGAAAGTAAAGACGCAAGATACCTGCTTCAAAAAAATATTGGCCCAACAGTAGGTTATAAAAGATCGAGAAAATTAAAATAAACAAATGCGTGAAATATTTTTGTCATGGTTAAGATTTTATTGCCAGAAGAAGTTAAACATAAACTAAATAAAAAAAAAAAAATGGTTTTCATTCTTTTGTTTGTTTTGATAGCTGCAATGAAATTGAAAAAAGCTGAATAAAACATTTTCTTTTAATATTTCACTAATATATTGCTTACCTGTTACGGTCTTACTTTCAAAAACCTTGCGATTGTGATCAGTATTTGTGGTTTTTCGTTTTTCTTTTTACTATGTTTTTGCAGCTGTAAAAGCAAATAATTACTTGGACCAAGTTTAATCTCTTTGTTTTGCACCGTTAGAGGAGGAATCTTATTTTCAATAATCTTAGTAAAAATATAACTATTTAAAAAAAAAATTGTGCGCGGAGTCCCTCCGCACGGAAGAAGTGAAACTCTAGCTCTGCCTCTTTCTATTCCCCCTCCATCGTAGCGTTAAACGTTTAACGCAACCTTGTTGGAAGTCGCATGTTCTGCCATCTATGCAAATATTAGTGAACTAATAAACTATGAGAAGGATGTAAAAGTTTCAAAATTTCCTCATAGATGGCATCTAAAACTCTCGCTCTGTCTCTTTCTATTCCCCCTCCATCGTAGCGTTAAACGTTTAACGCAACCTTGTTGGAAGTCGCATGTTCTGCCATCTATGCAAATATTAGTGAACTAATAAACTATGAGAAGGATGTACAAGTTTCAAAATTTCCTCATAGATGGCATCTAAAACTCTCGCTCTGTCTCTTTCTATTCCCCCTCTATGGTAGCGTTAAACGTTTAACACAACCTTGTTTGCAAGTTGCATAGGAAGTTTTACTTCAAAAAAACATTATTTCATTATCGGCAAAGATATCGTGTAACATATACACAACAAAAAAGCATTGAGCGAAAAGTTTGTTTCTTGTACAGCTGACTAGTGACTATAGGGCACTGAATTTGGTACGGAATAACCAGGAGACATTTAGGCAATGATTAGTATCACAGGTGGAAATAGTTCGTCAGATTCAAACTGTCCGTTTAGTGTCTGAAATGTTTTAAATAGTTCGGTTCTGTTAGTAACCATAATAATTATAAACGGGAGTGGGCAAGCCATGTTTGTAAAATGCATCCAGAGACATTGGCAAAATAGTCACGCTACGTGTGATTTATTTTTTGTGCCATATGTGGAAAACAAGCAGACGAGCAGACTGATGGTAAGTAGTCACTATATACTATATACTTGTAACACCAGAGGCATTAAAAATACGTTGGCGACCCTTAAGGACTCTATTAACTCGCCTTTTGAAGAACCCTATGTTGTAGCTTCTTGGAAACACCACGTTAGGTAGCTCATTCCACATTTCGTAGGTGTGAGGCAAGAAAAATCGAGATCTTCTAAGAGAGAGGCCTTAGTAGAGAGAGGCCTTAGTTTAGCAGTGGACGTTTACTGGCTGATGATGTGATGTGTGCTACAAGATGGGAAGCAACCCTAAAGATGGATCCCAAAAACAATGGTGAGACGATCTGAATGTATTCTCCAAATATGGCAGGAGATTGCACAGGAAACGAATAGATGTAAGGAGACGGTAGAAGGTCTTTCATCTAGTAGAACAACATAGGCCAGCAAAGAAAGATCTGTATTACATACTACAAAGTCACACTTTTTTCATGGGGTTTTCAAAAGGCGAGAATAGTGTCTTAAAAGGTAGGCAACTTATTTTTGCTGCCTTTATTGTTTCAGGTATTCTTTTTAGGGTTTCGTACCCAAAGAGTAAAAACAGGACCCTATTACTAAGCCCACGATGTCAATCTGTCTGTCTGTCCCATGTCTGTACATCTATCTGTCTGTCTTACCTTTATGCGGCTGCCTTTGGAACCGTTATAGATAGCCAGTTAAATTTTTCACAGAATAATACTAATGTTACGTTTACGTGTAAAAATACGTTTGTACTTTTTTTTCTATGTTAATCCACCGTTAACATAGAAAAAAAAGTACAAACGTATTTTTGAATTAGCTCTAATGTAAAAATGGTAATACGTACAAGCGTCAAATCTGGCATGATTATAGTACGCACTTAAACAAATAACTTTAAAGATAAATTAGATTAAAGTATATCAACAAATAATAAATAATGGCCAAGTGCGAGTCGGTGACACATTTCTGTTCACTGGTAATTCAGTTACTTGGATGACCTTATTGTATTTTGTGGTGGTACGGAACTCAGTGCGCGAGCCCGACTCGAACTTGACCGGTTTATTTGATTAACATCAAGTAGCCCGTCTGCTTATCTACCATCTATGGCATAAAATTGCATCGCAAAGATTTTAAAATCGAGACACAGATAGATTTTGTGTAATATATACGGGCGAAACTTTTAATGTCAAACTAAAAACATCCCAAAACTTCTAATTCTATTTGCAAGCTCGCTCCATTTTTTACCGCCTCGGGGAACTCACGAAAAAATCTTATAAGGCTGCAATCAGACGTGCCGTGAACAATTTATTTCCCTAGAGAGCCGGTACATATGTGCTGAGTTCGCATCTAGACGTGCCCTATTTGTTCATCTGATGAGCCCCGTGGCTCTTGGAAGTTTTTACTTTTGAATTTTGTTATGACAGTATCAGTTTGTATACAGGGACATTTAAGAATTTTCTTAAACTTCAAATAGACTTGCTTTTTAGAGTTCTGTACCCAAAAGGTAAAAATGGGATCCTATTACTAAGCCTACCACGTATGTATGTATGTCTGTCCGTCCATCAGTCCTACCTTTAAACGACTGTATCTTTCAAACCGTAATAGATAGACAGATGAAATTTTCATAGAGTATGTAACGTCCCTATACAAGAAACGTATTATTAAACGTATTTTTGTATTAGCTCTAATGTAAAAACGATAATACGAACAAGCGTCAATCTTAACATGATTATAGTACGCACTCCAAAGTATAACAAAAAATAATAAATAATAGCCAAGCGCGAGTCGGTGACAAGTTTCTGTTCATTACCAAGTTATAACTGGTAATATTGTTATTGAATTTTGTGGTGGTACGGAACCCTCGGAACGGACTCGCACTTGGTTAGTTTATTACTGTGAACTTGCCTGATGTTAAGTTATGTTATAACGGTCTATGATGAAGTACGCTTGCCTAAAAAAAATCGCTGATGGTTGAAGGTTATTGACCCGGGAATGATAAAAGCGATATGTGTTTGTGTGTGTCTGTGGTCCACATTGTCGTAGGGAAATGGCCAAGAGCTGAGGCACACTACGTGCCTCATATCTTGTCTAATTCTTCTGGATATCTTCGCCTCTCATCAAAAATAGAAACAGTTTCAAGACTACTCGCCCAAATTTTTCTAAAGGATGACAAGGCATGTTATTTCCCTAGAGCTGGTATTTTAATTTGTAAACTTAATTTATATTATTTAAAATTATGAAATATGCGATCAATTTATAATATAATTTTTCAGCAGTTTGATGAATTGACGTCAATTATGTTGCACTATCCTCTCAACTTAACTAATCTGTCAATACTAAAATTATCTGCATCTCTTATCACTTCACATTTAAATTAGTCTAGGAAACAGTAGTACATAATATAACAAAATCAACGTCAATAATATAAATTCTAACTTTCAAGATTTATTTTATAGCATCGGCATTGTAAGGTACTTGTGTGCTTTAAGTTCTTTAACCTTCTAAGTAATTTTTCTACGCTAACTTTTGTATCTAATGTTTAATCTTTGAAGTGAACTAGGCGATCAACTTATAACTTCACTGAGAGTTATTTCAATGTCAAGATTGTTATGATCTCATATATCATTACTTTATTGTCTAAGATAAAACTTTCACCTGATAGATACACAATTATATTGAAGAAAGCCGTTGACATTTTTAGTCAGTAAATCAGTCTGACTTCAGAAAACTTTAGGAAATTTGTAACTACATTTTCACATACATTAAACGTGTATGTATTTTTTAACATAGAAATAAAGGTATACCTGGAGTAAGAAAAATGAAGCCAAAACGCTATTATTATACTATCTAAACAATCGAATACCAATAACTAATTGCTTTATAATTGTTGTTTTAGTGGTTTAGAATTTTGCAAACCAGCAATGTAACGCGTACAAGCTTGCACGTGGCGCAGGTCGTTCGTTGACCTCTAGCATAAACTCATACTTTATTCGCATTACATTGCTAACAATAAATAAAGACAGCACTATCAGTAGTCTTCGTTTTTGAGAGCGTTTCCCTCACACGTTAACTACTGAAGGTTTAACTGTTATGGTCACTGTTCAGACTAGTTTAAGAGTTACCGTGCATATAATTTAGTTTGTCACCGCGAGCGTTGGATGGGGGCACCGGTCGATGGCCGATCTTCATCAGAATATCTTGGTTCTATGGCGTGAGTATAGCGGCCGAGGACAGTGAGACATCGCACGTACATTGATACAATTTTTATTTCGTAGCACTATGATTAATAATTACAATATCAAATTACTTGAAAATTACTTTGGGAGAAGGTGTTCTACCTCGTAACGAACGCTACCACTCTCCATCCAACAGTCCATATTCACAACCCAAAGCAAAGTGAGCTCCACTGAGCCTCCAACAGTCCCAATTCAAAACTGAGTTCCACCGAGTCTCACGTGTCCGCGCGCCCTCACTAGCGCCTCTGCCGGACGGTATACCAACTTGCTAAACTCTGATTGGTTGTCAACGACATTACTTCACAACATAAAGAATTTCAACAAAGTTACTGCAGCGTTACACCAGTGATGGCGCCACCTCCATCACTAGTCCACCAAAACAAAGCTAGGTGACGCCTACCTACATAATCTAAGCCTTAAAAACTATCCGACGGTAGTTGCGCCCGCGTGCCGAAACGTCAACGCTCCGACAAGTTTATAAAATGCTTCAAACTGGCACTAAAGAAAACTTGGCAATAGAAATCGTGCCAATTTGAAAAGAAAATGAATTGAATTTATTACTCTGGTACACCGGTACCGGAACACTGTACCTGAGCGCCTTAAAGTTGGTGCAAGACACTTTAATTTCCCTTGGGAGGGAGTTGTACCTCATAATTCATGCCGAGTTTACATTTTGTCAGTTCGCAGTTGTTAGGCAACAGACACGCACGCCTCTGAACTTTAATTCCGTCAAGGATTTGAGGTAGACTAATTTTATTGCAGAAGACTGCTGGTTTGATTATAATTTCAACTTTATAAAGTAGGTACTCTAAATTTGAATTATGTCAGTATGGTGGCGCTTATGGCTTAGCTCTAAAGTTAGTGTCTGCAGTAAAATAGTGACGTTAAGCAACAGATGTACCAGTTTTAGGATGGGTGATCACTGAAGTTAAAGTTGCAACTGAAACGTGTCGTAAATTTGATGGCACGGTAATCTGTCTGTTGCTAAGTTGATTATTCCGAAAATTTTGAATTAAATGAAAATGAAAACGAAAAATGAAATTTAAATTCCAGAAGACGTCCACTGCTGAACATAGGCCTCTCTTTTAACCTCCACACTGAAAGGCAGCCTGCCATCTGCATCTACTAGATGCCCATGACTCTCCCAATGTCGTCGGTCCATCTAGTGGGAGGCCTCAAACTTAAACGCAGTTAAGGGAAATCTTCAAAGAAAAAAAAAATACATTTTGAAAGTGTCTTGTACCCCAAATTTAAAAGTCAAAAGGCTTCTATGTCTACTTAAAAGAGTCAACACTAGTAAATGTATTAAAATTGAGTACCAAAGTACCATACACAAAGTTGTTTAGTTGATTAGAAATTCAGCAACATGTCTTGCATTTAGCTCTGCATTTACTAAGAGGGCACCGTTTCAACAAAATCAGGACAATTAATTATGTACAATGTTGGCTTTGCCTCCAATTTGGATACAACTATGTTTATAAATGTTTGCTTAGGTTAATTAGTGTACTCATGACAGACAAACAGCATGTAGGCACCACCCTTTAGGTAAATAGCTAGAGTTTAATGAATCAATGGTTTTATTTTAACCCCTATGTGCTCGGTATGGCCAGATAGGGGTAGACCTGTAAACTGATGATTTTAGAAGAGAATGGATGAACACGGTTTGATTGATCCTCTCTACCCTAAGGTTGCCAGAAAGAGACTAGTCTTAGTGATAAGGCCGATTGTTGCATTAGTTTTTAAAGTAAAGTTGAACTTACTATTTTAGATAAAAAAAACAATCATAGTTATTTATGACGTTACTAATCACATAAATGGCTAATCCAAGCCTCGGCAGACTAGCGACTTCTAGCATCAGCGATCGGCAAATCAGTTGCTTTTCAGAAGCTTGGTGCTTCAATGCACACACATAATTTTTTATCTCCAAAAATCTTGAAAACGTGTGAAATAGCTGTGGCTGGTGAGCGCACCATTAAGTACTACTAAATAACTATTTGGTGTAGGGTCGAGGATCGAACCGAGTGCCGTCAGGTTGTAAAGCACACATGCTACAACTCGGCCACCATCGCACTAAATCAATGCACCATGGCAGAGCTGTACCTATTATTAGTAAAGAAAGCAGGAGTGCCTTGATCTGCCTGTTAAATACTACGAAGTAGTACCTGTTTGGACAAAACAGTCAACCAAAATGTCATGGTATAAATACTGCAGATTGATCTCCAGTAGCTTTGATGTTCCGTGGTGTTGCCACAGATTGCATAACAGTGGCAGCGAGCATGCCGACAGTGTTTGCCCAGACGATTCTTGATTTATTAATTAGTTAATCGACAATTTTGACCCTTTGTCCGAGGGCAAACAGATTTCAACTGATATTTTTATAGATTGGACGGATGGTATGATGTTGTGCCGGGATATAACCGCAGGGGTGTTTACCTACGTAGGTTGTTTTTGTACATAAAATTGTTTAATCTAGAATTACTGTGATTGACTTTACATGATCAATTTAATTACTTCACAATTAATTTGAGTGACTTTGTTTTTTTTTTTTGAAGTATTCAATTTCGTATAGATTATGAATTATAATTAAAAACTCGACAGCGGCATTTTTGTCAGTTCGTATTTCGCAAATGGTAAACCTGAACAAGATGCAGTGAAGCTAGGTCTCTCACTAGATAGACCAACGACATTGTGAGAATCATGGACATCCAGTGGATGCAGATGGCAGGATGTCGTTCAGTATGGCGTTCTAGCAGGGTGGCCTATGTTCAGAAATGGACGTCTTATAGTTGATGATGATGAAACCTGAACAAAAATAATGTGCCAAACCTCATTTAGATCTTGCAAGACCTATTCAGTGATAGTGCACAGTGGATAATAACTCTCATTGTCTAACAAAAAGGTAAAAAAGAGAGTGCGGTTAGTACATCGTTTTTGTTTAGTTTTGTGAAATATATAGCGCCAAAAATACCAGTTGGTTTTCAAGGAATAAACTTATTATGCCAGTTCTGCGTGTATTATTGAGATGAAATTATTTAGCCATCACTTTATTAACACTGACTTCCGTCCTGTGACAAGTCACTGACAGAAAAGGTAAAACCGTCCATGTTTCGAGACTCAAATTAACGTCTCCGGGAGGTCCCTTCAAATATCAATTATGTCTCCCCGGTCTCAGACAATGGTGATTAATTAATTAGGGGTTTACTGCAATTATGTCTGGGGACCCTCGTTTTAGGTGGGGTGTGCACAGTGTTGTGCCGATTAATTGAGCAGGTTGCAGACCTGTAAAATATACAAATTGGACGTAGTTTTGTACTTTAGACATTGATTTTATGTATATACTTTCAGCCAAGTTTGTAGTGTTGATATTTTTATAAGAGCACGTCAGGTTTGTATCTCTATATCAACGGTGAATATTTCAAATTTCGTAAGGAATAATTTATGTTAAGATGTCTCATAAAATGGTGGAAAACAAATTTTCTAATGACCATAAGTACATTTTGTCGTTATACTGAATAAATTACCACCGTCAATATTATTTTGTGTGTTAACTGTGAAGTTTATAGATATTTAATAGATTGTAGATGATAGAACTAATTGAACAGCATATTGCTGACTTCGTAGGATGTAGGCTATACCTAAAGGCTTTTAGAGTTTTTTTTATCTCTGTTTTTTAAACGCGTATCAGAAGCAGCACAGGGTATTAGCAGCGCGGGATCGTCGACACCGCTGTAAGCGTAGCGCAGTTGGATCACGATGACCTAAGATGAGACAAACAAGGGATATATGCCTTACTAAAATTATTATCGTTCATGTAAAAACGTCTCCAAGCTTCAACCACATTTTTCACTATACCGCTAAATCCGCTGTATTACAAAATATTAAGTATGTCAGCTTACCACCGATTACCCCATTACACGTAAGTACCACTGCAGTTGTAAATCCCTTACCCCATACAGGGTCTCATATTTTCTATAGAATGGAATGTCCTGGGCAAAATGTGTCGAGTGTATTTGACAGAATAATAAGCTCACACCCCCGCTGCATCGAAATTGGTATTATCAGCGTTATTGGTACAATGGTTATGTCATCTGTTTCTTTTGTTTGGGTCTATGGGAGCCATGAGCTTAAAATTTGAGATGTTATTGGTTTATTCTGTAATATTTTCCATGATTTTGTCCGAGTCCAGTTGAAAAGAGGGCTAAAGATTAGCTTCCACTTGGGCTTATTCATCAAACTGTTGACTACTTTTTAAAAGCTTTTATTTAACATGCCTTGTTAGTATGGGTCAATTCTTGCAACTGAATTTTGAAACAGTTATCCCCAGTCATCATCATCATTATCAGCCAGAAGACGTCCACTGCTGAACATAGGCCTCCCCCTTTAACCTCCACACTGAACGACAGCCTGCCTTTTGCATCCAATACAGCGACTCTTACTATGTCGTCAGTCCATCTAGTTGGAGGCCTACCTACGCTGCGTCTTCCGGTTCGTGGTCTCCACTCAAGAACCTTTCTTCCCCCAATAGATTGAGCTAAAATTATGCATATGCCTACAAGTTTTATTTGAATGACAATGCATGTTAGCTAATCATGCATTGTCATATACTTTTTGTAAACAGTTGTTTTTTAAGCGTCCGCTATATTGAATTTAATGTGACGTCATTTTATTTTTCGTATTCTTCTCAGCTAACCCTTTCAATTGATACTTACCAATATCATGACATGAGGGTGCATAAAAGTAACTGCGGCCTTATTATAGAAGTTTGATCGTGATCGAGATTGCATGCCGTCCCGTTCGCATCTATTTACTCGCACCACGTGCGTAAGTGAGATGGCACGCGTTCGCAATCACGATGCGAATCATCCATAATAAAGCATCGGGTCTACCATCTTTGGAAGTCCGCCATATTGGATTTAGAATGACATCATTTAGCAAGTATGCATTGTCATCCAAACTAAACGTGTATGCAAAATTTCATCTCAATTGAGATAGAGGAGTCGATACCGCCTCGTTCGATTCTTGAACTTCGACCAAAATAAAATAAATGGATGGGCCCAGAAGAAGCACATTTTTGAAAATTACAAAATGTGCATCGGCGCTCACTTCTTTTCAGTCAGTCTCTAGTCGTAGGAAGTGCGACACAAGACTATTGTTACATGATAACGAAACATCTGACAAAATTATGCCTTCGTGTGCTTTCTCAAAGTGTAAAAACACAACAAAAAACTGCTATCTATTTTTGTAAAAAAATTACTGTAAATGGTTATAATTATTGTTATAATAATTGAAGTATATATGCAACAGGTTTGACTAGTATTTAGTATGAGCAAGTTCAATGGTTATGGCGTGTCCATTTATTTTATTTTGGTCGAAGCTCTTGAACCATGATGGTTGATGTCTTTTCTGCTAGATGGCTCTGTTAGTATGATTCATCAATGAAAAGTTCCACTATCTACTTACTGGCTCCATCATCAGAACAGTATACATGGTGTAAGGGGAACACTGTCGCAGCCAAAAGAAGGTAATTGTACTCATCATTATGAACCACTTTTAGTATGGGACCAACACTGAAATCGCGAAATAAAAATCTGTACCATACATTTTGTCGAGTGTCAATGACCGTTTTCTATAGAACAGCTGATATTTTTTTCGCTATTTCAGGGCTGGTCCCATAGTAAAAGCTGTTCATATTGATGAGTACAATTAGCTTCTTTTGGCTTCAAGAGTGTTCCCCTTACACCCCGTATACATACTTGCAAAGTTTCTAATCGATACAACAATTTAATGTGGGTAAAAATCAACTTCCAAGATTTATTACAAAAGCGTGTAAAAATACAAAATCTTTCTTCCAAAATTTTCAAATGGAATCCTATAATTTTTATGGCGAATTTATTTAATAAAGCACTGTTCCACGTCTCTTAAGAAATACTCCGTTAAGTTTCGATAAAAGCTGCGAAGACGAAGCCTGATTTCCTTTCATTTCCTTTTAGGAAACTTAAATAGAACTGAGACTTCCTTGACGACGGGGCATCGAATCAATTATTATTTGTGTTACGGAACTTTTTCTTCGATTTACTCCTTCTATAACGCCGCATAGTTTTTGTTACGTATTTCCCCATGATAGTTTTGTTACTTACCTACTTGGCAGGTTATTTTTGTCGGGG
Source organism: Agriopis marginaria (assembly GCA_932305915.1). Classification (NCBI taxonomy): domain Eukaryota; kingdom Metazoa; phylum Arthropoda; class Insecta; order Lepidoptera; family Geometridae; genus Agriopis; species Agriopis marginaria. Next base: position 11,351,907 of record OW029926.1, on the reverse strand, counting down.
AGAAGGAAAATTGAGTATAATCTTGGATAAGCCGGAATTATTTGAAACATTTTCTAGGGCCAAGAGGATTTATAAGCTCCTTGGGATATGGAACTTGTTTATTATTCTAGAGTTAATCTTGTGGGGTCCAGGAAAGATTTTTAAAACACTGTTGACGTTTTAATGTTTTTAAAGCAATATGACGTGATATGATTATGGGATAAAACATTTTTTTGACTATATGAATATAAAACAACAACATACAAACTTTGATCACACCGTTAGTTAACATCAAATGAGCAGTAGTCAAACGCCTAGCTAGTCTTTTTTTTATACCTAGGCAAAAAAAAAATACTATCTATAAGCCCCGTGGTAAAGAGAAAAAAAATTTGAAACCCCTTTGAAATCAGCTGTTAGAATAAATAATTTCAACTACAATACACATACAAGAACTTTAAATTAAATTAAATAAACCGGCCAAGTGCGAGTCGAGCTCGCGCACTGAGGGTTCCGTACCAACACAAAATTCAATAACGAAATTACCAGTTATAACTTGCTAATGAACAGAAATTTGTCACCGACTCGTCACATCATCAGCCCGTAAAGGTCCACTGCTGAACAAAGGCCTCCCTCGTAGAGAGGGGTGTTGCCATAATCCCCACGCTTGGCAGGCGGCTTGTGGATCGCAGTACGTTCACCGTGTACTAATAAGACGCTGCTGCCCATCCTCCGGTGGTTCTGGTCGCAGTTTTAGGATATACCCGGGTCCACTCGTACTTGGCCATTATTTATTATTTGTTGTAATACTTCAGAGTATGTACAATAATTATTGTGCAAATTTTGACGCTTGTACGAATTACTGTTTATACATAAGAGTACGTTTGTTGTATTTACTGTTTATACATAAGAGTACAAAAATACGTTTGTTGTATGGAGTTTCCCTTTCGTTTTTATTTTTTGACTTTTTTATTATTTCTTAGTCAATCCACTGTAAGATTACATATTCTGTGAAAAATTCAATACGGCTCGAAAGATCCGAAGACGGATGGACGGACAGACAGACAGACAGACATGGGAGGCTTAGTAATAGAGTCCAATTTTTACCCTTGGTGTACGGAACCCTAAAAACTAATCGCAAAGATGGAGGAGATTTTTTTTAAATAACCCTGTTGGAAAAAGATTATTTTTACCTACTATTAAAAGTTTAACACAAATAAAACTTGCAAACAGTTGGACTGTTTGTTGATCGTGCTTACGGCCTGATGCGTGCGCGTGAACCCAGATAGGAGCTTACTGCAAATCTTAAAACAATGAGCGAAAAACAGTTGATGCTACAATAGCAAATAGCTGTATGTAAAGGCTTGTAGATATTTTTTTAGGTTTAAAAGCAAGATTTGTATTGATTTTCGCAATAATTGCTTAGAAATCTAGTTAATAAAAAAAACTGTTTTTAATCTACCGAGTCTTTTGTTTGGTAATTTCACACTATGTGAAAACTAAAAAAACTGAAAATTTATTTATTTAATTTCATTACAGTTTATTAAAAGCCTACACCTAAAACCAACGAATTTTTTAACAATTTCAAAAATGTTGTTAGCAAAAATTTTCGCACGTATTAACAGTAAACTAAATAAAACAACAAAAACAACAACAAAAACAACAACAAATAAAACAACAAAAAAACAAAAACAAGCAGTTGCAAAAACAACTTATAAAATACAGTTAATTTATGAATGTGTAAGTGTTTTATTTACATTTTCTAATATACTACTCTAGTGGTATTTGGGGTATAAAATTTTCCACTTCCGCCTTCAAATGGCACGCCAAGTTTGCAAGTGGCTCGTCAGCAAATTATGGTCTAACTCAAGTTCGTTGGTAAAGCAGACGCTTGCGAACTCCTCCTGATACAAACTTATGATTTTCATTAAATTTTCTGTTGGGAGCTTGAGTGGTGTGGTTTTATGCTTGGAACGGCGTTATTGTGAGGGATTTTCGTGTGTGCAATTCAAAATCTAATATTTAAGTCATATTTTCCTTATTTTTCTTTTTTAACGCTTAGAACCCAAATACACGGTTTGTAGGGTTCCGTACCTCAAAAAAAAATTACGGAACGCTTATAGGATCACTTTGTTGTCCGTCTGTCTGTCGGTCTGTCTGTCCGACTGTCAAGACCCTTTTTCTCAAGAACGGGTCATGATATTAAGTTGAAATTTATGTCAAATACTCAAATCTACGGTTTCTTATAGCTATGAAAAAATCAAATTTGGAAGTTTACGCGATCAAAAGATATGACCGACTATGTCGCATATTTTTCGATTTCACAAGGAAATAAAAACCTATATGGTACTTTCCGTTGACCTAGAATCATGAAATTTGGCAAGAGGCAAGATCTCACAGTACATAAAAAGGAATAAATCCGAAAGTCATCAATTTGAAGTTACATCATTGAAAAATAATTGCTTTGCTATTACCAACACACATTTTGTAGTTGGAATGTATGGAAGAACTTTATTGTCAACTACAAAGTTAAGTTTGTAGTTTGTCTTTCAATATTTTAACTTCAGTTAGTTTTTTTTTTGGACTCGTGTTCTGAGAGTTCCTTCCAACGGAACCCTCAGTATGAGTCCTACTCGTTCTTGTCCGGTTTTTTTTATCTAGTGCCTACACAATAAAAGAAAATAAAATAGTAGATGGAGTAAAAGGGTGTAAAACAATATTTGTACAGCTAGGACGCTATTTTAAAGGAGTGGAGAATCCTGAGCGCAGCGAGGGATGAAGAAAGTGGAAACATACGCGTAGCGAGGGATTCAATAAACGTAAAAAAAAAAATTGGCCAACTGATACGCTTTACTTTTTATCCCCATCTATGAGAAAAATAAATAATAGGCATTTTTAGATACAACTCATGTTTTTTTAATAAAGCTGTGGGCGGGCTGCTACCCGACCAAATTTTATTCCATACAATAATATTATCGTTTGATCTCTTTGGTCGCACAACACTAAGGAACAATTACCATTTTTCCAATTTTAAAACTCATTATTGCCCGCTATGAAATTCACTTGGAGAAAAGAAGTACCTACTTAAGGCGTACTTATTGAAGAAACAACCTACGTCTTCAAATAGATAGAATAAAAACTGTTTTATCGGCGATTTTTTATTGAATTTGCTATATTCGAACTTTTCAGCATGAAAACATAGGTATTAGACAAATTCCACTGCCAATGCATTTGAAACTAGGAAAATTGTTCTAAAATAGTTTATCAAATAGGTACAAAGTTTGAACGTACTTTTTAAACTACTGATACGTTTTCGAAAGTAGGTTAACGTAACTGGCAGCGGAGTTGTAGTTGGCACAGTTGGCACTTGGCAGGGCCAAGATATTCTCCGTATAAAAAAAAATAACTGTCTACAGTACTACGGAAGTCATTTTCAACAACGTATTATGTTTACGTTTTGTTTATGCCAGAAAAGGCTAGGCAGTTTACGAGCAAGTTGATTGTATAGGATAAAAATATCTTATGGTTTTTGCCAGAGAACCGAAATCACGGTAGATATATAAGCTAAAGCGGTAGGTTGACTATAAACTAACGCCACAATCGAGTGACGTAATCAAACGAGGTCCCCATCCCCCGTTCGCTACGATAATTCAAGGTACGCTCACAGGGCTACGTATCTAATAGCTTTACCTAGTTTGCAGCTCAGAGCTATAGAAGCACGCACCACGTTATAGAAATTCAACGCGTGTTTGTGTGTGTGTGTGAGATCCTGAAAAAAATAAAGCCACAACATTATCTAGACGCCCGATTTGAATTCTTGAAAGAAAGTTTATATACACCAAATAATACGGTTGACTTATGGCTAAAAAGTGTCCGTAAGTTACATAAAACTTTAGGCACTTGAGACCAAACGATAGCGATATTTTAACTTTTCAGGTTCCAAAAAGTTAAACAAATGAAAAATAAAAGACAAACAGACAACAAGGTCGCAAAGCAAATTCCGATTTTATCGCAGCGAGGACAAAAGACATTTCGGACTGGTAACGCAATCGGAACAACCGTGTTTTCTGTTCAACGAACAAAGTTCATTATGCTACGATTAAAAGAGATAAATTGCCAAGTTTAACCTACATCGGGCCACCGTACTCATAAAGGTCCCTGAATATGTTGTGTTCCGGGCCAAGGGACAAATTTATGTAGTAGGGACACAAAAACCGACGTTCGTCACTGTAAAGCAGTATTGTATCATTCGTCTAAGAATTGGCTTAGACGCACATATTAACATTGTATCTTCAAAGGGTGGGCCCTTCAATGTGTCTTCAAATCGAGAGTGAATCTGTTTCTTCTAGGAAAGCGTGCTCCAAGGGTGTTGGCGGCCAAGCACAAGCCTATTTATAATAAAAAATATATTTAAAAAAACTATCGAAAGGAAAACTACGGGAGAAAACAAATGCGACAGAAGAAAAATACCTGTAGGTAATATTATCGGTCCAAGTTGTTTCGGTAAGCGCAGCGTAAGACGTCCACCCACAAGATGGAAAAACCTACAGGGAAACGCTGAATGCAAGCCGCTTCCAACTGGCTCTTTTGGAGATCGATGGGGGAAGGCTATGTCCAGCAGTGGACGTCCTATGGCTGAAATTATGATGATGATGGAGTTGTTTTTACAGAGCATTGTAAAAGGCGGAATGAAAATATTTCCTTTCCTAGTAAAACTGATATGAGTAAAATTACTCATATCAGTTTTACTAGCGTTCAAAAACCTAGTAAAAAATTATCAGCATTTTATAGTTTGCATTCATTTTTCAGCTGTCAGAGTCAAAAAGAAGTTGGACCGATCTAAAAACAGTGCCGAGTGTCCATAACCTTTTGCTATGAAACAGAAGATTTTTTTCCCGCTATTTTAGTATGTTTGGTTTGGACACTAAAGGTTATTATGAGTACTATGACCTCCTTTTGGCTAAGTACTAATTTTTGTGCAACTCTGTATGGCTTATCAAACATAATTTATGAAGGGTAAGATATTAAGCTTCCAACCGAAAGCTACTATAGTAAGGATGATGAATACTGATTGCATCTACATTTATTGACTTTAATTTACTTCTGTACCAAGCTTATTATAAACGTGTTCAATTAAAACAGGACAAAATTGATACAAAGATATATAAAACAGTTTTAAGAAATTGTTAGGAGCTTACGTTCTGGCAACACTGATACATCTCGCCTACATTGTCCAATGAGATACTTGCGGCGCATGGAGTTTGACGTCGGAGCAAATAAGGTTTATTTATTACGAAAGTTTCTAACTGGCAACACTAAATCAGCGACATGTCCAGAAAAGGACAACTAATATGATAGTGGAATCACGAATGGGATATGTCACGGGATGATAATATTTGTACGTACTCCATGTTTGATACTAATATGACGTATGAGTTGCGAAAGAAGCAACGAACTGTGAAAATAGCGAAACTGTTTTCTGATATTAAATAATTATGTTTTGTTGTCCTCTATGTTATTAGTATACATGGAATATTATTATCTGTCCCTGTATTATGATTGAGAATAGCTGATGGGAATTATTATACAGGGTTATTTTTAAACTTACAAGTTATATTGTAACTGAAAAATTATAATACATTATAATATACTAATTTTCTATTGCACCACGTCGTCCTTTTGTGGTTAAAACTATTAGACAAGGTACTGTATATTTTAGGGTCATATATATTTTTTTTAATCTGCTCAAACCGAGTTAAACAAATTAGCTAATAAATTTGGTCGGAGTTATAAGAAAGATAAAACAAAAGTTATTATAAATGTAGGTACATGAAGTTTTTGAATTACATTCTTCAACAAAGTTGACTTTATTACAGTATGACAATAGTCGGCACAGAACGATCTATTTAAATTTCGACAAAATTATTATTGGGATTTTTTTTCATCATCATCCTGGCCTCCCCCTTTAACCTCCACACTGAACGACAGCCTGGAACTCGGTACCTGGGTGAAGCTTAAGTAGTCAACTCACACTACACTCTAAGTCAAAATTCGTGTAAGCTTCTATCAAGCAGTCGACAGCTCGTCTTGCTAGACCAATAAACATAACACGTGAGTATAAGCCGTCTGTTTGTCACAGAACAAAATAATAATTCAAACTTGTATTGTCATTGCTGAATGTTTTAAGTATTTTTTTGAGTTTTAAAACAAAGAAGGAAAGGTACCAGCAAGAGGTATTCGGTACATTTAAAAATAACCCTGTACATTATTTAAGAAAATTTCCATGACCTGTCATAGCAACAGTTTTAATCAATGTCTCAAAATCGATATTCTGTACACGATTTCGAAAATTCGATTTCACCTCTTGCCTGATGTAAATAGCATCCAACAAATTCACGATAAATAACCACCAATGGATATCTAACTGTTACAACGACCACGTATTTACCAACTAAATAGCAATTTAACGCGACAAACTTACAAAATAACGCTATGTGGCTATCTCTGAACGTAGTTACGCAGCGGGGTGCTTGTAAGTTAAAATTCAATATCGATCAGAAACGCTAACTGATGGTCGATTTAAGTGAATTTACAACGCTTTTGATTGCTCAAAACAATGATCGCTATTTTGAATGTCGCTTTTATACAAATGTTATTGGATTTTTACATACGAAATAACGGAGAGCTAATCGTGAGTTGAATACAATTAGCAGTTGGCGTAGCTCGACTATATAGGTGTTTTTTAAAATATCATCGAAGTTGAGCAACAGAAGATCCAGTCTTTTTAGGGTTCCGTAATTCAGAAAGAAAAAAAAGAACTCTTATAGGATCATTTCGTTATCCGTCTTTCTTTCTGTCTGTCTATCTGTCAAGACGTTTTCTTCAGGAACGCGTGGAAGTATCAAGTTCCTACTAATATTATAAACGCGAAAGTTTGTATGTATGGATGTATGGATGTTTGTTCCTCTTTCACGCTGCAACGGAACAACATATCAACCTGATTTTTTGCATGGGTATAGTTTAAGAGCCAGTGAGTGACATAGGCTACTTTTCATCATCATCATCATCACCATTTTTCGTCACTACGCGGGTGAAACCGCGGGGCGTAGCTAGAATGAAATATTCAAGTATGCAATCATATTTCTTAGTCAACACCTTCCAAAGATACGGTTGGTTGTTTATGGCACATATTTTGACATTTGCTATGGAATCATTATAGAATCGTTGACTTAGAATCAAATCAATAGTAATTTGGCAAGAAGTTACATCACAAATGTATTTGCTAGTAAACTCTTTTTTTTAGTCTGATGTATGGAATCTGTTGTCTGGTGAGAACCTGTTTGCCAACTACAAAGTTAACTTTGTCCATCAATGTATTTTCAACCGACTTCTAAATGAGGTTCTCATTTTGTCTGTTTTTTTTGTATACGTATGCTATACGATATCTACGTCATGATTCTGGGTCCAGTACAAAATAAAGACGGGATTTAGAGAGACCAAAAAACACGTGGAGATTGAGAAGCTAATCGCTGAGCCAAACATCATGGGAGAGACCAAAGCCCAGGGACTTCAATTTGAATTTCACTGGACAGGCCACCTGATGAGAGGGTCGCAATGTCAAGAAAGTGTATCTTGGAGTTCGCAATGGCCGCCGACTTGTCGGCTGGCCCTTCGTCCGAAATAAAATGAATGGACGGGCCCAGAAGAAACGCATTTTTGAAGATTACAAAATGAGCGCCGGCGCTCACTTCGTTACAGTCGGTCTCTAGCCGTAGGAAGCGCGACACAAGACTATTATTACATGATAATGAAAAATCTGATGAAATTAGTGTAAAAACACAACAAAAAACCGCTATTTAGTTTTTGTAACAAATGTACTTTACATGGTTATAATTAGGTGTATATAATTATGACCGACGTGGATATACGCCAAAGAACCAGAGTCACCGACATAGCTGTTAAAATTTGCAAGTTGAAGTGGCAATGGGCAGGCCACATCGCTCGAAGAACCGATAACCGATGGGGAAGAAAGGTTCTGGAGTGGAGACCACGAACCGGAAGACGCAGCGTAGGGAGGCCTCTCACTAGATGGACCGACGACATTGTGAGAGTCGCGGGCATCCAGTGGATGCAAAAGGCAGGCTGTCGTTCAGTGTGGAGGTTAAAGGGGGAGGCCTATGTTCAGCAGTGGACGTCTTTTGGCTGATGATGATGATGATGAATTATGACCGACGGTTTTGACTCGTTTTTACTGAGCAAGTTCAATGGTTATGGCCCGTCCATTCATTTTATTTTAGTCGAAGGGCTGGCCTACATATCGCTGGAAAGATGCCATAGATTCGGACTTGCACGAGCTCCAAGTCACCGACTGGCGAGAGACAGCGCGCGACCAGGACCGATAGGATTCTCCTTGTGTCGGAGGCCAAGACCCACTTCGGGCCACTGCGCTAGTGGAGTAAGTAAGTATACGATATCTGTGAAACAACGATTTTAAACCGATTTTAATGATTCATTTTTAGGGTTCAAGGAACAAGTTCATAGTTCACAGTTAATAGTCCATAGTTTATTCAGTCCGTCCGTCTGTCTAATTTTTAGCACCTTCGTTCTTTTATAGTTATTATGGAAAATTAATATTTTTTTATTGAATTCGTTATATCTCTAAATTGATTCCATTTAAATTGAAAGAAAATATTTAACCTTCAAGGGCAGAAATTTGTGGATTTATCCAGTTTCTGGAATTTTACCCACTACCCGTAAAATTGTTTTTCTTTTGTTAAGAATTAAATAAACTTTAATCAGGTAAAGGTACAGACGTGTCTGACAGTAAAATTGTGTATACAGTTTAATTAAAACTTTTTATGCAAGTCAATGCACGAGAAATTGGCAGAAACTCTGCAAATGAATTTACTTTGCAATTGGAAACAGTATTGTTTCGCTCGATTGGTAATAGTTGCTGTTAATTAAAGCAATTTTGAAAACAAAAGCAGAAGGTGTTGAATGACTACTCTAAATATATGTGACATCTATATTCACAAACTCCCACTAGGTGGACTGAGATGGACGTGAGAGTCGCGAGAATCCAGTGGATGCAGATGGCAGGCTGTTGTTCAGTGTGGAGATCTAACGGGGAGGCCTATGTTGAGCAGTGGAAGTCTTCTGACTGATGATGATTATTAACAAAGTGAAAGCGTTTTTTGGCTCAATGTTTAAACATTGCTATTTAGCGCGGTAATGCCGCCAGCAAGCTGGGTACGCTGCCATTTTGGTAGTCATTTAGATTGTCTTGGCCCTTAACTTGGTGTATAGACTATTCATCTGTTTTTATTACAAGATTTTATTTCACATACATCACATCATCAGCTTGTAAACGTCCACTGCTGAACAAAGGCCTCCCTCGTGAAGAGGGGTGTTGCCATAATCCTCACGCTTGGCAGGCGGCTTGGGGATCGCAGTACGTTCACCGTGTACTAATAAGATGCTGCTGCCCATCCTACTGTGGTCCCGGTCGCAGTTTTAGGACATACCCGGGTCAAGATTTTGTTTAACTTGATTTAATTGTTATTATAGGTCAAATATTGCAACTAAATTTTTAATTTGTGATCCTCAACTGCACGAGCTGAAAATTATGCCTATTATGTGATGACTTTTGCGTATTTTTTTTTTGAAAATTATAAATTTAGAGCGGTTTTTACGTAGAACGCGTGCTAGTGCGTCTACAATGTGAACGACGCGTAAAAGATGCCAATCTCGCTGCTGTGCATTTTTTTATGTGCTAGTTAATTTTTAACCGACTTCGAAAATGTAGGACAGTACTCAATTCGACCCGTTTTTTAATGTATGTTAGTAGCAATTACGCCCGACTTGAAAATCCGTGTAAAAATATTATTTTGTTCTTTATAGTGGCATATTTACTTAGAATGTTTGAGTTTTGTGGTTTTTGAAGTGGTTATTTTTTTAAAGATAATTTATACGTAATTAGCTTGAATGATCAAAGCCTTACGTTAACTTCAAAGTATGCTCAAACTGCACACTGCTCAGTAGCTATTAAATATCTCAATCATATCTTTACCCTATCTTCACCAACACAGCCACGTTAATTGAAGAATTTATCTATCTCTAGAACAATAGGTTCGAAATTACGCCTGCTCCGTTGCACTTGCCCCTGTCTTCAATTACATTTAACTAGAAACAACCATTTGTATCAATTACGAACCGAGTTTAATTTGGGTAAATACCAATTTTATGGGCATAGAGGATTATTGTGGTTAACGTTACGATAGACTGAAGGGTCCGAAAGGGTTTTTGAAATTTAATAGCTTGGTCTTAAATTAACGCGTAGGAGCGATCTTTTGATGAGGATTTATTGATTTGCTTTATGCTCTTTGAAGGTGATTTTATGTTTTAAAAAAGTGGTCTAGACAGGTCCGAATAGAAACTTTACACTGCCGTTGTACTATTTTTGGTGGTATTTTTTTAAACTTTAGCTAGGCTTCTAATCATCATCATCAACAGCTAGAAGGCGTCAACTGCTGAACATAGGCCTTCCCCTTTAACCCCCACACCACCACCCACTAGATGGACCGACAACATTGTGAGAGTCGCGGGCATCCAGTGGATGCAGATGGTAGGCTTTCGTTCAGGCTTCTATTTTCATCTATTTATTCCCTCCTGCTCATTTTTAGGGTTTCGTAGTTCTACAGGGAAGCCTTATAAATTCATTCTGTCCGTCCGTCTGTCCATCCGTCCGATTTTTTTAAGAACCTTCTAACTTCTATATTTATAAAGGCAAGTACATGAAACTTTCCACAATTAGAGTTTTAATATAGATCTCAATTTTAAAATTATAAGAAATTTGTAATTTTTCGTTTTTACGGTGGCTCTGGTACATGTGAAAAGGGCATGAAAATATTTTTTTCGCTGCATTCCCTTGTGTGGGGATCGTTGAATGTCTTTTTATGTTTTTTTGTAAGGTTTTGTATATCACTTTTTTATCGAGTGTATATTTTGTGAATTATGGCCCGCCAAAGTGGCAAAAAGTTGCATTTCTAAACAATTAGACATAGAAATTTGTATTTTGGCATGCTGATAGGTCATAATAATATTAAAAACTTTTTCTGATTATAACCTTGTATTATTATGACATTACCTTACCAACCTTAGTACTTGACAAAAAGGGCTCCGGGTTTATAATTGTCCGACGATAACTTATGTACCATTCATCCGATCATGATACTTTGCAGGAATCTAGTTTATCCAATAGGTAAAATTTTTATTTTTCAATTGGAGTATGATCCGAATCAGCGCTGTTTGGTATACAGCATTATGCTAAGTTGAGGCCATTTTTGTGACATAATATTTATAAGCTAGTTATGTAATATTACTTGCCTATATTAATTAATGTAGCTGATGATACAAAAAAACTTTTTTCTTTCGAATTCCGTCCAGGGTTGGGAATATATTTACTTATTTAGGTCGCGAGGTCACATTCCAGCCGAAAAACTAATAGTGCAGAGATTACTATACGAAAATAGACTCATGTCTGCGTCAAGCTTCATCATCATCGTCATCAGCCTATCATGTTCCCACTGCTGGGACACAAGCCTTCTCTCAGACAGAGAAAGAGATAGAGGATGTGCCCTTTTCTACCATGCTGGCCCAGTGCATGTTAGTGAATGTCATATATTTTTTTTAACCCTTTGTTACCTCACGATGTTTTTCTTCACCTTTGCTGAGAGATGGCATTGGAACTGCATATTATTTATCTAAGTACTGAATATATAAGTCGTTGGTGTAGGGCCGAGGACTGAACCGGGTGCCGTCACATTGTAAAGCGCACAATTCTACCACCTAGCCACCATTGCTCTATACTTATGACAATAATAATCATTAGTTTTTTTATTCTGATAAAATGACTATAAAGCTGAGTATGAGTATGACTTAAAGATAAGATAAATGCAGCAATTGATGTCAGAGTCGTCTACATATTGACATCATCTGATCGAGTATTATGTCCAACAAATAAGAACGAAAATGACACAGCAGTATCTGATGTCCTATCGGCCAGAATAAATTGCCTTTTAAAACCGGGTCCACCCTATAATATTAACAATAACATCGATTGTATATCAATGGAGTTTCGCCCACCTCATCAACATAAGTACACAAAGGTAAGGAATGCAATGGGTATAGCCTGACCAGTTTATCTGAAGATATGGGCAAATGTAGGAACTAATACTTTCCACGGGAATCAACCAGTTTTGTTCGGAAACTATGATTGTGGCTCTCTCACGCGACTCTACAGATTAGTGCGCAGTATATTACCATATCGATAGTATAGAGATTCGATGGTATTGTCGCTTTGGCCCATCGACGACTGCATCTGATAGTGATCACTGAGAAAAGGTCGCTCGACCCTCTGGAGAGAAGCAATTTTATTCGAATCTTATTTCAAATCGATTTTATATTCTCCTACTCCATGATAGAGACTACCTGATCTTTTATGTTCGAATAGTAAATCTTGCCTTTATACTTTATTCTTTTCCAAATTGATGGTGACTCATTTCCTATCTTTTTATGAAGCTTACGTTTAGATCAAAATTATTCCTAAAGTAATTTCAATACCATGAATTTAAACGAAATTTTAAATCTATAACCAGTACAGTGATGGAATGGTAATTGATTTTTAACTTTAGTAGCCAAACAATGGTATTGTCATGAGGAATGGTAACGAATAAGTAGCCGATACGTTTTTGCATACAAACGGTTCTTATGCATGCTAGAAAATGGAACAAAAGAATTATGACCACGTGGGTCTAGCTAAGCCTACACGCTCGGAAGAAAGACGCCCACGATCGACGTATGTCAAATTCTGTTTAACAACATAGGTGGACCTAGAAAACAAATGATTGTTACCGTATTTATGACTCTGTTTGGTTATAATAGTCATAAATTATTCTTCAACATAAGTACAATCATGAGTATGATGTTTTCCTTCAAAAGTGAACCTTATGTTTGAATAGTTTCAAAAGCGGTGCTACAATTTCAACAGCAAATATGACAGTTATTTTTGTATCAAAAGCAGACGTACACGTATCTGAAATCTAACAAAGATTACTAGATACTGAAAAAATAATTATATTCCACGAAAAATAAAACATATTTTTCACCGTTGATTGACGCGTTGTTGTTTATACGAAGACGATATTTTATAGCCTATCGGAAAGGGTGTCAAACTGGTTTAATAAAAAATATAATTCTGTGTCTATTCTGTCTGTATGTGGGATCGTGGCTTTCAAACGGCTGAACCAATTTTGATTTAGTATTTTATTGTTTTCATATCACTGGCTTTTCGGTGAAGGAAAACATCGTGAGGAAACTTGCATACGTACGGAGAAGGAATTCAATGGCGTATGTGAATCCACCAACTCGCACTGGGCCAGCGTGGTGGATATGGCCAAATCACCCTTCCGGGTATATAGGCTAAAAGTCCAGCAGAGGACTGTCAAAAGGCTGATTATTATGATGATAATGATTTTTCTGTTTAAAAAGTGACTGTGTAATTGAATGTGATTTATGAAAATCTGTTCAGCCGTTTAAAGATTCATCATCATCATCATCATTTTAGCCATAGGACGTTCACTGCTGGACATAGGCCTCCCCATCGATATAAATCCAAAAGGGCCGGTTGGAAGCGGCCTGCATCCAGCGATTCCTTGCTGTCTCTTTTTGGTCGTCTGTCCATCTTGTGGTTGGACGTTCTACAACTCGCTTACCGGTCCGTGGTCTCCATTTCAGAACGTTTCACCCCATCGGCCATCTGTTCTACTTGCGCTTGATGATTACCTTATTATATTACCTTTTTTATCAGGGGTTTAAAAATAAAATCAAGTTATAATTTGCTTATATTAGTTGTAGTGTGCAGATTATGAGTCAAACAAGAGTGCTAGAAATAAACGATTTTTATTTATTAGTATAGCTCCTTGTAGTTTCACGAAGGTCTAGCACAAGGGTAGTAATGTAATATCTTAGTATTACAAAGGTAAAGGGAAGCGGGCGGGTACATTTTAACATAACAACAAGACAACATAAGTTCTAAGCTAATTCACGTTGAGCCGTCCAAAATATACTAAGGGTTATCAAAATTCTGAGAAGAAAATTAGAGCATACTAGGTAAATTTCCCAAGAACCTTATCTAACAAGAAATTTTCATAATGAAGCTCTCTTGCAAGTTCTCCCTAATTATTTCGGTGTTTCAGTTAATTTAAATTGTAAGACGTGTTTAATATTCAATGGGCACCTTTCTAGAAACAGACCCGCTCAATGTATGTACTTATTAAATACTTAATGTCTGCCAATAATTGTTATCTTAGAGATAATGTACGTACACAACTGTACTGATGTACCTGTCTACCTACTTACAACAACAAGAACGGCAGTATGGATGATCCACAGTACAGTCTACAGTAGCACCACGCAAGCATTTCCACAATAAGATGCTCACATTCTACATTCTAACTCATTTGGATTCTTAAAGAGTCATAAAGTGATCTCACGTCCTACACAATTTCAGTACTAGTCCACACTGGTCTTTGTACTGTTACTTACAAAGTAAAGGCATAAGTACTTACTGCTGCAAAGTGGCTATTGCCTTAAGATACGAAGAGGTTAATTGCTGGGAACCAACGTACATCTAAGAAGCTAGGAATGGGAAGTTTCAGCATTTATTTAGCTGACTCAAGTCTTGCAAAAACAGTAAGATAAAACTGGGTATGGAATAAATGCAAGGTCTGTGAGGTACGGGGTGCTTACGTCAGCGGGAAATTTAAAAACAAGCGAACGCTGATTATTGGAAAAATAATTTATCAATAAAAAAAAAAGATTTCAAAATTAGTAAGCGCTCGGACAAAATGATTCATATTATTAGAATTAGCATAACAACATCTGGTGTTACAAGTATCCATAGGCAACGGTGACTGCTTACCATCAGGCAACCAGTCTGCTTGTTTGCAACCTATGGGAAAGAAAAAAACTACACTACACGGAACCCTAAAAAGAAAGACTTTTCTCGAACTCAAAGGGGTCTGGTACGGTACGTTGCGACTTACATATTAGTTCAATGGCAGATACTGTCGCCGAAGTGTGGACTTCTTCTTCTGTTTATTTTTAACCTGTTACATTTATTACGATGAATTCCAGTTACTAAGTGACATGAAACACATGATACTTATATCTCGTCATATTTGTCATGTTCAAAGAACATCAATCATAAATTAGGTAATTTTATTACTTACGTCGAATCCGAGAATGATGATTTGATTTATTACCGTCAAACGAAAAAAAATATCAAAGGGAACGTCCTCAATTTCTTTACAATTATAAATCAAAGCTGAGGAAACATCTGCTGTGTGTTTTCGTGTTTCTTGTAAACAGTTACACAATGCCACAAAATATTTAGCTCTATCAAGAACCGCGCGTATTTTTTCCTTTTCTGTGCTTACAAGAGTCAGACAGTTATGAATTTTTCTTTCTATCTTGTAAAGATACCTGGTCATGGTCGTATTAGGACACAGTCAGGTTAAGGCAATGATGTTATATATAATATGAGGAGTTAAGGGGAGCTAAGGGCACGGGGCTATCTCACTCGCGCATTTTAAAGTTTTTTTAGATTAAATAAACCAGCTTTGTGCGAGTCGGGCTCGCGCAATGCGGGTTCCTTACCACCACAAAAAAAATATCAATTTAAAAACCCGACTTCAAAATTAGTAAAGTATGGTGGTATTTCGATTCGGTTAAAGAAATTCATCCAAGTAGGTCATCCAAGTAACGAAATTACCAGATATAACTTGGTAATGAACAGAAATTAGCCACCGACTCACACTTGGCCAAATATTTTTTTTATTACCATAATCATGCCAAGTTTGCCACTTGTACGTATTACCGTTTTTACGTTACAGCAATTACAAAAATACGTTTGTTGTACAGGGAACCCCCCTTTCGTTTTTACTTTCTGCCTTTTTTATTATTTCTTAGTTAATCCGCTGTAACATTAAATATTCTGTGAAACTGGCTATCTATTACGGTTCGAAAGATACAGCCGTTAAAAGGTATAGGAAGGACGGACAGACGAACAGGCAGACAGCGTAGGTACAGTAATATATAGGGTCCCCTCTTTACCCTTTTGGTACGGAACCCTAAAAATCACTGAGTGAGAATTTAGGTAACAAATTGGACATTATCTTTATGTAAACGCAAATATTATAAAGTAGTTTTCGTGTTGATATGTTGTTTGTAGAATTTTGGAAGAGACATAAAATTGCAATTGTATATTCTACAGGTAATGCTTATCCCATATAGTTTTATCTAATTCTTACTTTGTGGTATTTTATCTTCAAAAATGCTACCATCGTGAGAAAGAGGTAGCTATGGCCGTTGAGCGTAGCCTTAAGTAAGTATTGTACAAACTAAACCCCCTTTAGTGCCTGCCTTTGTGCCTAACGGAGGGCACCGGAATCTCCATAGAAAAGATTGCCTGAGGCTGAAATGCTGAGCATTACCCGTCCTTTCCGCTACAATGATACTGCTTTAAACTTTGCATAGATACAGGCATCTCAAAGCTACGTGGATCTTTCAGGAAATTTGTCGTATCTCTTGTACAGTGATCACTTACTGTGGGCCTCATAAGCAAGCTTAATTAAAGCACACAAACGGCTACGGACAGGGCAATGCTCGAGGTTTCTCTATGAGATCGAATCAGAAATGAGAATATCCGTAGACAAACGAAAGTTACCGACAATGCCCACCGGATTAGCAAGTTGAAGTGGCAGTGGGCAGGGCACATAGCACGCAATAGAGATGGCCGATAGGGCTGAAAGGTTCTTGAATGGAGACCACGGACTGGTAGGCGCAGCGTTTGACGTCCACCTACAAGATGGACCCAACGGACGACCGAAAATAGACAGCAGGAAAACGCTGGATGCAGGATGCTTCCAACCGACCTTTTTGGAGATCGATGGGGGGGGGAGGCCTATGTTCAGCAGTGGTCATCCTATGGTTGAAATTATGGCGGTGAATTGAGAACGACGTAACCAATTTCTTTCATCTTTTTAAAGTTTTCTAATACTTTGTAGAACGGATAGAAGTAGTAGATAATAGGTTCTTACGGAAAGTAAAATTAAGAAAATTGAGCAGAAAATAGGAAAACTTCAGAAAACTTAATGACGACTGGTGAAATCGTGGGGCGCCGCTAGTTGTTTACAAAATCAATATAAGATTTATGACATGACAACTCTGTTAATCAGAATCTCACGTTTTTTTCCAAAGTTTTTTTTTAGATTAAATGAAGCGTTTAGCATAGTGTAAGCAATTTTCTCAATATTTTGTAGTTCATCAAAAAAACATTATACTGCTTTAGTACAAAGTAACGGTAACCAAAGTACAAGAAAAAGTCCCAAAAGATAATATAACATCAAATAAAACTTTTCGACTTCCTTCAAATAAAATGACTCATGGAATGAATTCAAATTAGTCGCTATCGTGATATCGTTACGCTTTTGAATAAGTAATTTATGTGAACGAATAATATATACAAGGTGTGGTCGTTTAGACTCCACCTGTTAGTACAAAATAGTTACGCCCATTGTCATTGAGTAGAATGCCGTAATTACCTACAGGTTTTGGACTGGCCCACTATTCCTATAAAATATCTAAATAACTATGACTTTCATAGACTGCACAAAAAATATCACCCAACCTCACCTAACCTGTGAAATTTCACCCAGTATGGACTAGTTTGTGTGTATGTTTTTTTGTTCACTGTATAACCAACGTACCAACGTAGACCGCATCATCGCTTAACATCAGGCGTGATGGTGGTCAAGCGTAAGCCTATTATTTATTTAAAAAAAAAAAAAAAGAACACCAGAAGCAATTTTGATAACAATAAGATTGGAATGTGGATATAGATTAACCTATAAATAAATACTCTTCCTTGTAACCTTAGAGTACGAAAATCACAATATAATTTGAGAAGCTCAGAAAACCGAAGTCACTGATATAGCTCAAGTGGCGATGTCGCAGTCACTAATACACGTACACTAATAAGTGATAAGTCCCGATTCGCTTTTAATACATGATAAAATATGTCATCCAAGTGAACGAAATTGCCTTTTTACAATTTTAAAGTTAAAACTATCCGCACAAATTATTTCCTAAAGCGCCAAAAATCACTATTTAGTTGTTTTTAAATTAAATCACAAAAAAAAAACTGACGACACCCAGTATGCAAATACTACAATTAACTTTTAAATGGCAGGACAAAAACTGACGCGTGATAATAAAACAAAATCGTTAATTTATTCAAAGGAATCTATTGATAAATAATTAAAAGTCGTAAAACCTTTCTTTAAAACACTGTTTTTGGGCCATAAAGTAACAATTTCAAAACAATTATGACCAAAATTGGTCACAGTTTGGGTGGCAATCAAGGGTTATTACGTTTATTGAATTAAGGCGTAGTTTCATTCATGTTTATGAAGCGTAGGATGATCAGGTTGTGGTCATGCCTTATAGACACAATATATACTCTGAGGTAAGTTGTATAGAATTATTATTGTAACAATTTTTTTGGATTTTTAAAATTCTTTCCTCTGTGAAGATTTTGGCGTCGCACTCTTGTGCATTAGCCAGTGTTAAGTAGTATAATAATACATTATGTTTGATAAAATGCAGTCAAACAAGTCAGTCACAGCACAGGTCAAAGTCAAGAAAATCAAGTCATGGTAAGGTCAAAGTCATGCCTTAGTAAAGCGGTGGAGACTAATTTACAAGAGTCGTCTACTGAGCTTTGGAAATAACACGGAAAATACATGTTTCATCGCGTTAAATCTCTCACTCGAGCACGTCCTTTTTGAACACTTAATAATGAATAATCTACCATTATTACGCATTAACACTCAAAATACACAAGTTTAGGAAAATAATACAATGAGACGACTTGTTTTTTCCACGATGGCACCAAAATTCGAATGGAACATTTGGTGGTGTTTTTTTTTTTTAATAAATAATAGGCTTGCGCTTGACCGCCAACTCGCCTGATGTTAAGCGATGATGCGGTCTATGGTGAAGCACGCTTGCCTAGAAGAAACCGATTGACTCGTGATTTGAAGATAGCCAGATTGTATCTATCGGGGAACACCCATTCAGGCAGCGCATTCCACAGACTAGCAGTTCGCACAATAAAAGTGGAATCAAAGCGTTTCGTTCGGGTTTTCAGAATACCAACCATAAAGCGGTGTCGAAATGAAATAATCGAATATTTTGTTTCATTGTTCATTGTTTATTGAAGCGATGACATGTAATGGCATCGCTTCGTTTAAAAAATTGTTTAGACCGAATAAAAGTATTCAACTTAGAGCACACAACGTCATATGGTACTCTTCCAGCCGCCTTCTCTTTACACTTCATCTGGCGACCTTTATAAGGTTTTAGTAAAACATACTTACTAGAACCCTGAACAAAACATACCTATGTTTACGTAAATACCAAAATGAGTGTTGGTATACAGGGTTACCCTGTACTAAGCCTAAAGGGGGTGATAGTACCTACTCATCATTATGAACAACTTTTAATATGGGATCAAACCTGAAATCGCGAAAAGAAAGCTGTTCCATAGAAAACGGTCATTGAAAATCGACAAAACGTATGTAACAGCTGGTTTTTTCCGCGGTTTCAGGGTTGGTCACATAGTAAAAGTTGTTCATAATGATGAGTACAATGACCACTTTCCAGCTTAGCACGGTATATGAGCACAGGGTATATAATGCGTAACCCTGTATATAATAAATTTAACTGTCAAAACCGAAAACCTATTCCCGCACCAAACGTGTCACAAATCCAATTGATTTAATCCTCGTATAGATGACACCTTCACACAAAAGGTTTCCAAAAGAGCTATCGAATAACTCCAAGTGACACCTTTCCCGATTTTTTCAACGAAATGATATCGATTACGTCGGAAGTGAAGCTAAGTGACGCGGAAACTGTCATTTGGCGAGAAACCGAAATCCATTAAGGTGTAAAGTGACTCGGTTTGACATAATGATGGCCCTATATCCTTTGAGACATCTTTTGTTTTACGATTTTTTTGCGTGGAATCGAGAAGCGTTTTGCTTGAGGAGTGGAAATAATTTGGTATCAGTGATAATGACGATCACAGATTTTTTGCGACAAAAGCTAGGACACACGCATTTCGCAAATAATGCTTTAAAAAAATATTGTTTTTGCACTTTTTCATAATAAAGCCTATATATTTAGCTAATCACATTATTTTAATACAGTATGTTATATAGGTAGGTAATACACACAATACATACATAGACTTATATAAGTGTTATCGCACTATGTCAGCTCTATGGTGGTATGTTTATGTTCCAATATACCACCAGGGGTATAGCCATGGGACCCACCATACCACCAAGTGTGTGACCATGGGACCGATGGGACCCATCATACCACCTGGGGTATGGCCAGTGGTACGATGGGTCCACAGGGCGTAGCGTAGCGACGGCGTATAAACGCGTTGAAAAAAATCAACAAATCATCTTCCTGGTTAACCATTATAAAGGTTCAAAATTGCTCCAACACGCTTCCACACCGCATCGCATCGCACCAATACTGTCAAAACTCTACTAAATATCGTACAATTGCAAACCATACAGCAAAAGTTGACTTTTTTACTGCCCTTTGTATGTCGAAACGCCCCTCCTCGACTCTCCGCAGTCGACGTTAGCCCTAAACATTATGACGTTTGTAAAACGTTGACGTTAATAAAACGTTTGTAAGCACATAGGTATTATTTTAATTTCATGGAGTATTATTATTTATTTTATTTAAGCTACTTGGTTGGTTCCTTGAATAAATAATACTCCAAAACGAAGAGATTTGTTACCTAAGCTAGGAATTAACCTATGTTATTGTTCCGCCGAACAATACAAAAAAACATAGTTTTATATTACAAGACAAATACGAATCATACAATACTAGATAATGAGACTATTAAATTCATAGAAATAATAAATAAAAGGTAGCGTTATACCTACAGTTTTCTCTTTAGCACATACACCCCTCTTGGTCGTCCATTCGTAATTCGTATACATTTTGAGCATATAGTTTCCAGTTGTGTGCCGCTCAATATCGAAGTGTGCGTTTGTAGAACTAGTAAGAATATGTTAGTGTGTGTAATAAGTGTTTACCTCGCCCCCTTCAAATTTTTTAAGACTTTTTCAGTACTAGCTCGAGCTTAATGCAGATCCAAACTATATCAGCGAGCAAACTTTATTAATGGCTAAATGTGAGGAGAAATAAAGAATTGGTAAATTTTTGAATATATTTTTGGTATACAATAATTGGGAATCGTAAAAGGAAGGGGTAAGGGACGCATAAAGATAATAATTATTATAGTATAAATAATATGTAATATAATATGAATACAAACTGTATGGAAGTGAGAGTATTTTTCGGATATTTTAAGATAAAACATACTGAAATTATTATGTGTGTATTAGTTATTGCCATTTATTTATTTAGCATTTAAGTATTTATAATTTTTTTTAATTTCTTAGTGCCTGCGACGATGGACACTATTATTTTAGGTATCACTTAAGTGACAAATAATTGTCTGTGTAAGTGTTAATAAAGTTCTATAAACCTAAACCTAATCAGGTTATTAATTAGTGAATTACTTTTTAATTCCCCCGATGTACAAAGAGGTGAATATAATTGCATGTGACACAATTATCGTTGTAAAATACAACAGTTTATGACAAGGCGAACACGCTGGCTTATCTTTATTATTACATTGTATCTACTTCGTTAACGAAACGCATGGCATGTTATTCAAATAAGGGGGTTTATTGAAGTGATTCGTAATTATTTGCTACTAAAATCGGATCAAGCATTCATTTGCGCTAAAATTGCAATAAAAAAAGTTAAATGTTGAGTGACAACCACGTATCTAATAAAGTTTTTGAACGTAAGACACATATGCATTATTATGTAGTTACTTATTTACCGAGTTTATTTGTTTTGTTCACCACGAACTCACAGTAAAGTTCATGGTCTAGTGGCCCTTCATCATCTTCATCATCATCATCATTTCACCCGTAGGACGTCCACTGTTGGACATAAGGCTCCCCTATCGATCTCCACAAGGGCCAGTTGGAAGCGGCCTGCATCCCATTTCCCTGCGGTCTCTTTTAGGTCGTCTGTCCATCTTGTAGGTGGACATCCTACGCTGCGTTTACCAATCCGTGGTCTCCATACGAGAACCTTTCGGCCCCATCGGCCATCTGTTCTGCGTGCTATGTGCCCTGCCCACTGTCACTTCAACTTGCTAATCCGGTGGGCTATGTCGATAACATTCGTTCGTCTACGGATCTCCTAATTTCTGTCTACAGACCCATGAATCTTCACAAATCTTCAATGAGGATTGTTAATATTTTTTATAGATTGTAATTACAAAACCATTTCGAGCAATAGACTTTCTGATCACTTTTATTATTATACATCAATATTTATTAAGAAATAAGCGCTGATGAATATTTTGGTTAAATAGGATTGATCTTCATTTACCCTTGAATGACGTCTGCGTTGGCGTTATTTTAAAATTTATCATAGCCGTTCACACAAACAAACAAAAAAAAAGCAAACCACTGTGCAACTAATGACATTTACATATGAAAATATGACAGAAGTAAGTTTTTTTTTGTATTGACATTTACGCAAACTAATATAACGCCGATGGTGACGTTTAGAAAAATACTTTTTTTTATAAGTATCTACCGTAAGAAAAACAAATGTATTCAAATTAATATCCTAAAATAGTCTATATTTTTAGAAAATTACATAAAACTAGAAGGTCAGGAAATTTGGGCAATTTCTTTTTTTTTTTGAACAATCTATATACCTACTATACCGAGTGTATCTATTACTCTCAGACGTCGGAAATATGAAAGTGTTTTTAATTATTATAGTTTACAATGTTAGAAACGTGATTATTAAGTTTTCGATCCAGTAGCCATTTGTTCTGACATGTCATTGTTTAATTTATGAGCTCAGCAATATATTTACATTAAATTACTATTCGGGCCCACGCACTGTCAAATGTAATAATATTAAATGCATCGAGATACAATATATGTAGAGTCACAATCGAGTCAAAAAAATGACCGAACCAAAACTCGGCACACGCTATGAATTGCGCAGATTTTTTGGGTAGGTACAAAGGTAACCGGGATCCGACTACAACGCCACGCGATGCCAGAGCTACGATGATAGCGGACAACTAACGTTGAACACTATGCAAGTGACATAAAATCTAAATTGGAGTAAATGTGGCATTGTGAAGTATATAATTGATACAATGTATGTACAATTAAGCTCAGACGTTTTTTGACTGTTTTCACTGAGAGATTGTGACTCTATAGGAATTTTATCTCGATGATTAAATGTTATAAACCACGATTGTAAACCATAATGTATTACAAATATTTTATTTATATAGTTGTAAATACGTTCGTTCTGGTCCATTTTATGTCAACAAAAATAACCAAACAAAATTCCGTCGAATTTCTAAACAATCATTTAGAAACCCGTCCTAAAATTCATTGAGCAACAAACGAATATTCGATAAATAGGGATCATAAAAACGTATCAGCTGTCCGTTGAATCGTGTTGCCGGCGCTTTATATGGCCGGTAATTAATAAAAAATAAAAACCCGACGAGCGATGGCCCTAAAACGCATTTAATTCTCGATAAGGGTAACAAATTGGATAAAGATAGCACTAAAGCTGGAGACAGAGAGATCGTAAGTGCATTGCCGTGATAACTCATACGCAGGCGTTGGAAAACTGTGGATGTGCAATTGTGCATCGAGTGTTGCAAGTTAAAGAGATCCACCAATATGAGGTTCACGTTAGGTAATTTTTTAACTTATTTCACGCCCTTTTACGTACGCCTTTGTTACGAGTAATAGACGATTGACCCCTTGTTATCAAACAAGGGGATCAATACGAATCAAGGTGGCAATACGAAAATAAATATCTGGATTGCCTTACAAAAAGCATATTATGTCTAGCAGTGTACTAATGTGTGGTCATTATGATGATGATGACGATAATGAAGGTGGAAACATAAGTGTATGTTTTTAATTAATCGTGTAGCAATTAAACTGTGACGTAGCTTAATCATCACAGATGTCTACTCTCTAATGGAAATGAAAAAAAAAACACCAGGTAAATAGGTTCTTAGTCTATCTGTGCTTGACAGTCATGTGACTTACGGTTATTGAAAAATTGCTATTAAACTTGTCCAAAGTTTAATGGCAGTTGATGCGAACACAAAACAACCAAGTACAAAAAATCGTAGGTGATCGATTCACACCGCGGTGTGAAAGGATCAATTGATTTAGAACACTGAAACAATTCACATCGTGTTGTGAACCATACGCGGTGTGAAACGCTGCAGTATCATTTTTTACTTTAAAAAAATTGTTTTAGACTGTTATTAGATTGACATTTGAAACACCATTCAATTCTGATTGGTATGTAAAAAAAATTATTTATTCCGCATTATTCTTTCGTTGGATCGGCGCATCCACTTCTCGACATTGTAAGGCCGATGTTTGTAATCTTGAAATGTCAAAGGTATTTAATTTGAATATCATGTCTTATCTTATTCTCGACCGTTCGATTTATCGATGAAATATCTATCGAACGGAGAAACGTATTAGTTTGTAGAGATATAAAATTGAAAGTTCATTTTTAATAATGACCATGTTATATGACTTTTTATATGAGTTAAGTTTTTCAATTGTTAGATTTTATTCAACAAGATGACCTACAGGTACTTCATTTACTCTTTCTTTTTGGAACCGTGTTCTTGTAGTCTTATAGCCGGTCACTCCTGACCGGCTTAATCTAACGTGAGTAATTCCCGTGTGATATCAATAAAACATGTTCTTGTACTTTGCAATCGGGTAAAAAATCACAGCCCTATATTTTACGTGCTCTAAGCTTGTATGTGGGTATGTTATTAATTAGAAAATTAATTAGACAAAACTAAAATGACTAAAAATGTATGTCTAGTGTATTGGGCGCCCTTTTTGCTTTTAGAGTTTTATTATAGGTGGTCTTTTGTAAATTGTTTCACTTGCGCAGTAAAAACGTACCAAGTTAAGAACCTGTCTCTTGAAATCGGTAAAAAAAAACTACATGATATTTGTAACATCAAATTTACTATCATCAATATTGAAATCGCAGCGTGAAAACATGGCCGGAAACAAGCCATTCTTTCAAACTTCAATAAAAATGATATACAATAATTTTATTCATGATATTGCTGTTTTCTACGAGCATAAAGATAAGATGGCTGTTTTAATGTACAATAAACACGTTGTTCTAAATACTTGCCTACTTTTATAGTCATAAGTCACGACATGTGACCGTAAAATGTACATCTAGCGCAATAAATTAATTTAAGTTATGTCTAGTTTACACTCTGCCAGTAGATGAGAAAATTTTAAAAGCCTGATTAAATGAGTTGATTTTTCTTCTTTTATGAAACTGTGAGTTGAGACAATTCAGTGCCAGTTAGGGTTTAAAACTAAAAGCGCGACAATGTAATCATCATCATCATCAGCCAGAAGACGTCCACTGCTGAACATAGGCCTCCCCCTTTAACCTCCACACTGAACGACAGCCTGCCTTTTGCATCCACTGGATGCTATGGGGAAGAAAGGTTCTTGAGTGGAGACCACGAACCGGAAGACGCAGCGTAGGTAGGCCTCCCACTAGATGGACCGACGACATAGTGAGAGACAATGTAATCACAATTAAATATCTTCAAGCATTTATTTGCACTCACAAGTGCAATAACAATGTAAAAAGCGGAATGAAAACTACGAATTCTGATCAATTTCTTTCCTTTTTAGGTTTTTGATCGTTAAAACAGTATCAGTTAATTCAGTGCAACATTAAAAGAAAATAAGTTTTTATTCAGATTTTTACAATATCATAGATGTTCTCAAAGCAAATAAATGCGAACTGCTAGTCTGTGGAATTCGTTTATCTGGGTGTTTTCAAATCACGAGTTCACGAGTGAATCAGTTCCTTCTAGGCAAGCGTGCTCCAACGTAGTCCGCATCATCGCTTAACATCAGGCGTGATAGTGGTCAAACGCAAGCCTATTATTAATAAATAAAAAAAAAGCTTGGTAGCAAACAAGCTAATAAAATTGTTTAATTTCCAGAAATTGACTTCAAAAGTCAAGTTAAATTTTCTAATCAGATTCTATTTTCTAATGCAAATTGAAATAGGAAATATTTATTTATGAGACAATTCTTAATCTCATAAGAAAAAAATAAAAAAATAATTACTAAATTATATTTTCAATAACTTGCTAATTCATGTAGTTAATACATCTACCTACCGTCAATTCTTATTAATATATTGAAAAATTATTACCATCTATTAAGTAATTATATTCGAAAAGCCGAAGATCGAACTGAGTGGCGTACCTTGAGAGATGCTATGTCCAGCAGTGGACTAATGTGGGCTAATGATGACGATGGTCATAATTTACTAACACCAAAAACTAAAAACTCCAATGAGCTTTTGGAGCTGGTTAATTATGGATAGTTATGAATCCACTCTTCTTCTTTCGAGTCGATGTATCGTAAATTTATCCTGTGATCCAACAACTAGACTAGTGTAAACAGGCCGTTAAAGAACGCTATATTTGCATACCACAGTAGTTGTCGCCTCCGACTCTAACTGGAATGTCGCGTGTAGACTCACGATTAACTGGCTTATTAAAATGTTATTGATGGGTGCTAAGTTGGGTTACTTAATCAAAACTTTAATTTTGGGGGAAATACAAACTTTTTTGACGAAGGGCTAGACGAGTTAAATAGGATTGCTTATATTTTCAAAGGACTTCCAAAAATTAGGTTTTCAATTCGACTGTTTTTTTTTGTCTTACGTGTTTGAAGTTATGGAATCAGGGCTGGAATGGATCATATCTGGAATATGGAATCATATCTGCGCGACCAAACTTCTCAGCATGAGTTTTGCTTAATACCTTTTCCTTATAACTGGCAAACAAAAGCCAATTTTAAAATTTATTTTAAAATGTGCTTTTCGATTTTTTTAGCTTATTTCGGGATAAAATCCAATCATTTCATGTAAATCTGTTTAGCAGTATTAGCGTGATTTAAAACAAACAGATTATTACAAACTTTCGCACTTAACATCAGTGTTACTAGTCAGGAATAGACATAGCAAAATATATTATATCCCATCGAAATAATTGAGTGTCCCAACCATTAGTTAAGGGTAGTAAAGCAAAATTTTAATTGCCATCCCTTTTACCAGTGAGTAACTCGTCATGTCATGATTTTCCCCACATTTGTGAATTTTAATGCCAGTTTGAAAGCTGAGAATGAATTAAAGTTGGTAATTTTAATCGTCCTTACGTACCTGTAGTAAAAGTTTAAAGTGTTTGGTAAACTTTAGCCAGTTTGATGAATGGATTTACAAAGTAAGTATACAATTTACGGAAAAATTATCATAAGTTTATTTAGTATACGGATTAAGATACATTTCTAAATGTAAAAAAGTTTGTCAAACTAATTTAAATTCTATATTGTTATAACAATGTCTAATTTATCTTGCAACAAATAACGACTACTTGCCTCATTATCAGCCTATCATGATCCCACTACTTGGGACACAGACCCTCTCTCAGAGAGAGAGAGAGAGAGAGAGAGAGAGAGAGAGAGAGAGAGAGAGACATAGCTAGGACATTCAGGAGCGACCTGATATCTATAGCTTCTTTGGTCTGATGGCCATATTTTACTGATTTAAGTGTAATGGCTGTTTATCGTCTAGTCGTATTTTTAATACAACGCTCAATATTAGGTAGGTATCTATACTAATATTATAAAGAGGAAAGATTTGATTGTTTGTTTGTTTGCATTGAATAGGCTCCGAAACTACTGAGCCGATTTGAAAAATTCTTTTACTGTTGGGAAGCTACACTATCTGCGGGTAACATAGGCTATATTATATTATAAATAGGTATACTTTCTAAAACTATAATAATGTAACCCAAGGTGTAGAAAAATACACAGAAAAATAATATTTATAATTTTGACTTTGCGTGTTTGACAGTTCTAAGACAGGACAACGTCTGTCAGGTCAGCTAGTATATTTATAAATCATGTGTATGATACCAGTATCGAGAAGTTAAGAACTTCGCTATAGGTACTTGCATCGCGAGGTCACTTCACCGTCCATTATGGTCCTTCTATTGGCTACTAGCCAAGATAAGTTAACTAGCTTATATTTTATCTTAATAATAATTAAAAGTAACACTCACGCTGTTTTTTTATGATCAGAACTGGATATCAAACAGACCACACGCATAGCCTACCGATTTGCGATGCGACCCACGCACTACATAAATCACAAATCAAATACAGACAATCACTAACGAACTCGGTTCGAACAAAATTGAGTTGCAAATAAAAACGAACGAAACCATATTGAGAGGCCTCTATCACACTTCAATTTGTCAAAATGTGTCGGAATAATACTGTTTGCGTTTACTTGTTCCGATGCGAGACAGTCCTCGATTTGGAATCTATACCCGCAGTATAATTATAATAAACGTCAAATATCAATGGAATTAACTGATGAAGAACACTTGAATATACACCTTGTCATCTTAAAATATAATACCTACCTACATAATAAGATAATAACAATCAAATCCATAATTGACATTTATATATTACTTGACATTGTTATTTTTTTTACATAATATTATCATTATTTTGAAATTATTACATGTAGTGTCATATATTTGAAATTATTACATGTAGGGACCCGGGTATGTCCTAAAACTGCGACCAGAACCACCGGAGGATGGGCAGCAGCGTCCTGTTAGTACACGGTGAACGTACTGCGATCCCCAAGCCGCCTGCCAAGCGTGGGGATTATGGCAACACCCCTCACTAAGAGGGAGGCCTTGTTCAACAGTGGAAATTTAATGGCTGATGATGTGACATGTAGTGTAGACCAAGTAATTTTCATTTTATTATGCATTTTATTATTACACACCTTGGTGTCGTTGTTACTCGTACTGTGACAAGTACTGTGTATTAATACATAAACAATCTAGTAATGATCCATAATTATGATGCAGAGCTCCGCGCGAGCTAATATCTCAGCATGAATTTTACTCATAGGACCTTTTGCTTTATAAGTGTGTTTCTTATTACACGATTATTGTAGTTGACTAAGGTATGCAAATTGATTGTTACCCAAATTTCTGTTTTATCTTTAGTTGAACAAAGATATTCGAAAAAGGACGTTCTTTATCAATCCAATGTTACTGACTTTTGACAAGTTTCAGAATCAGGCTGCTGGATACGCTATCAATGAATATTGTATTACTAAGCAAAAGGAAAAGCGAAAAAATATAGGGATGGAACATACATTTTTGGAAACGGCGTATAGCCTGCAGGCATAGTGACATGCAACGATTTCCATCATTTTAGTTTGAGTCAGTTTTATCCTTTGTCCTGCGTGTTTCCTGATTCATCCAAATGGAATAACGTGACGAGATAAATATGTTGGTTTAGTTGGATTCAAAAATACAAAGCTTTTTTCGTGCATGTTGAAATTCAGTCCGCTTTTGTTATCTATCTAGGTAGATGAGTATATTCATCCATTGTTGTATTAGGTTAACAAAATAAACATTACTAATATTCTATAGGCTTTATTTTAGTGTTAATTTAAATATCACCTAAAAACGTGACCTTATAATCATATATAATTTGTGCCAGACAGACTCATATATCTAATATTTTTTTTTTTTTTTTATCCGTGTTATAAACATGTATATTTATTATCCCTTACTTATTATAATACCTTTTGCAAGATAAGTAATTTAATTAATTAGACGAACTTATTAGTACGTCGACTTATCATTACACCGAATCAAAATGCCATGAATTTACATTTCAATTAAATAATATTAAACTATAAATAAATAAAAAAAAAAAGGTATTCTATAGGTATTTGTGAGGTATAAAATTGGCTAAGAGTATGTTGCGACACGCGGGTTCCGTAGCCAAAGACATAAATAATGTGGTCACATTTTTCTAGTTCTGAAATTTGAGGTTTTTCCTACATAGAAACATACTTCAAACATACGAAGTTTGGTGGCATTAGCCAAAATTCCAGAATGTATCATCCCGATATAACAAATACTTTTTATGGTTTATCCAAAGATAAAACTACCTGGGAAACGTTTTATGTACATATATTTTTACAAAAAAGTCCATTCCATCCAAAAAGACCATTGGCCTTTGAGCTAAAGCATCTAGAATTATCGCCCGACATTGGCTAAATTTCAACTGGCTATTTATTACGGTTCGAAAGATAAAGCCGATTACAGGTAGGACGGACGGACGGACAGACACCCAGACAGCGTAGGCTCAGTAATAGAGTCCCGTTTTTACCCTTTGGGTACGGAACCCTAAAAACGAACGTACCAATTAGTACACATTCTAAGCATATTTCACACAATATGTCGCTCAAATATCTGCATATTTACTGGCTACACTCCGGTCCAGACTTCAAAATAAATGAAAAATACAAAAAATACCAAGCAATTTGGTAACACCGAGAAAAATCAAACGTTTTTACTGACTTTAAAAATGCACCCTCATTTTTGCATTTTTGCAATTTAGAACCAAAACAATTAAGTACACCGAAAGGGGATTACAAGCCTTCGAGAGGGTCTTTAGTTGAAGTATGCAAAATAATTTTCTTCTCTACTTATGCTATTTGATACTAATCCTTATGGCATAACACAAGCAAGCTATATTCCTTTAGCACAGTCATCGTTAGGTGTGATCAGTTTTCCGCAGCCATGAGTTATGATCTGGCAGAGTTCTAAGCAAAAATCGCTTGCATTCCTTTCCGTTTTATACGAAAATCTACTTTACCAACTTAGGTGGCAGTATGCTCTACCGAAGGGATTCGTTGGTTTTCGCTGTCAGTGCTTAATGGTTATTTTTGCTTGCTAGTCGAGCACAGTCTTGATAATTCGACGTTTAATGAAGCGAGTTTACTGCGTTGTCTCCTGCGATAGATGGTAGAAAAATGTTCGCAGTGAATGCAAATTTCCCCTGTTATTGTTTGCCTATTGTCCGTTTATGAAGCGAGAAAGTGAAAATAAAATCTAAACGTTCGTTTTATATTTAACGCTTTTTAAAGAACGTTGATTTTTTGGACGTTTTATTTTGGTCGCGTACAATGGACTTCATTGAGAGGGAGAAACAACAGGTTGGTTTTTAGCGCCATAAAAGAATATTCGCTATTTTTCATAAAGTTTTGCGATGTACTTTTATGTCTTATTTTCAATAGACGTCTTTACTCTATCTTTTTTCCATCTTAAAGGATTTTGGCGTCGGACTTCTCGTGAATTTGCCAGTGTCAAGTATGTTAATCATCATCAGCCAGAAAACGTCCACTGCTGAAAATAGGCCTCCCCCTTTAACCTCCACACTGAACGACAGCCTGCCTTTTGCATCCACTGGATGCCCGCGACTCTCACAATGTCGTCGGTCTATCTAGTGGGAGGCCTACCTACGCTACGTCTTCCGGTTCGTGGTCTCCACTCTAGAACCTTTTTTCCCCATCGGTTATCGGTTCTTCGAGCGATGTGGCCTGCCCATTGCCACTTCACCTTGCAAATTTTAACAGCTATGTCGGTGACTCTGGTTCTTTGGCGAATATCTACAAAAAACGTCAAGTATATTAATAAATTTAGGTTTATGTAGAACATACCTATCGTCATAGTCACAGGTAAAGTCAAGCAAAGTAAGTCACGGTCAAGTCCAAGTCGTGACTTTGTATAACTGTGGAGACTACTCTCGAAGCTTCTAACTTCTATCAAGTAAACAACACGAAAAGCTCATTCAGCTTTTTACAATGTTATTACAGCTCTTAGAACGAATATTATGCTTGGGCCAAGTTTAGAAGCTAATAAAAAAAGATTTTTCTCGACCATGGTTTTTTTTAAATACATAGAATAGTTTGGCCTCCTACTTGCCAATGACATTGTTCTTCACTAGGACAATTAGGTTAACGTCGTATAAAATAACGTCAAACAAGTCATAGTCACAGTCAAGCAAAGAAAGTCACGGTCAAGTTCAAGTCTTACCTTAGTATAGTGGTGGAGACTTTTTTACTATACACGCTTCTGTGGAGTTTAGAAACATCACGAAAATACGTGTTTCACCTCATTCATTCATTACACTCGAGCACGTTCAATGACAATTAAAAACAACGATTTCCATTATTACACATTAACATTTAAACAAACACAAGTTTAGGAAAACAATAAATGCCAATGTTTTTTTTTACATTGGCGTCAAACGGCTTTTTTTTTTGTTAAATTTTTTTATGACGTGGATCAATGTCCTTTAGTCGTAATATTAAACATGTTTACATAGTATTAAAAGCGTCAAACAAGTCATAGTCACAGTCAGAGTCAAGCAAAGTAAGTCACGATCAAGTCAAGCTCATGCCTCTGTAAAGTGGTGGAGATTTACAAGAGGCTCCTATGGAGTTTTGGAAACAACACGAAAAGACATGTTTCACTTCGTTATATCACTTGCCTATACTCGAGCACGTTTACGAGCACTTAATAAATAATAATTCACCATTTACTACACATTAACACTCGAAAATACACAAGTTTATTAAAATAATCCAACTAGCCGACGTGTTTTTTTCCACGTTGGCGCAAAACTCCAACTAAAGGCGTGCTTCAGGTCAAAGTTGTGTGAAAAGTAGGTTTGAGTTTTTTTTTTTCTTTTCTTAGGTTGTTTGTATTTTTTAGCTCGATCTGAAGATACAAATAGTACAATCATCATCATACATGCCTACGCACAAAACGTTTCTATTCACTAGGGGTTGAATGCTTGATAGGTTGATGGATTGCGTCCGTTTTGACGTTAATAGATTTCCCGTGTGGGGTGCACTTTGAAATATAAACAGTAAGGACAGTGTGTATAACACTTCATACTTTTACAGGGTAACACAGAATGATCGTACACAATTATTTCCTTTCGGAGTAACACCACCATTCTCTGTTACCCTAAATGAGAATAATTATTATAATGTTACAAAAAATTGTCATTTTGGAAGACGTAAAAAAATATATTTTATTTATATTACTCACGTAAGATTAAGCTGGTCACTCAGACTATAGTTTTAACCGCATTAGGTAGTGTTTTTCAAGATAAATGCACGCGCGCAGCTGCGTCTCGCTTGGCCCTACGAACCGCCGCGCGGCGCGCACGTTATTAAATATATTTCAAAACTTGGTAGCCTTTTTCGTATTCTTCTTAGCAAACCCTTTCATTTGATACCCATATCATGGGGGTCATAAAATAACTGGTCCATCATCTTTGAGAGTCCGCCGTATTGGATTTAGAATAACGTCTTTGACCTATTTTGACGGGACTTTCACGGGTTTTAGCTGATGCTAAAAGGAGTAAGAGTGGGGCCGAAAGGATCTGGAATGGAGACCACGGACCGGTAAGCGCAGCATAGGTCGTCCAACCACAAGATGGACAGACGACATAAAAGTGATGCAGGGAAACGCTGGATGCAGGCCGCTTCCAACCGCCCCTTTTGGAGATCGATGGGGAGGCCTATCTCCAGCAGTGAACGTCCTATGACTGAAATGATGATGATGATAAAGATGATGATGAAGATGATGATGATGGTAATCCCCGCGGTTGAAACCGAGGCGCAGCTATTTTTTACTAAAACCTAAGCTTATATTTTGGAATTCACGTACGTATAGCGTAGTCAAACGACCAAATTCTCATACTGGTCGTACGTACAAGCGTTGACGATGTTATTAAATACATGAAATGCAGTTTTTGTAATGACCATCGATGTCGCCTGTAAAAGCTTAGGGAGCTAATGTGTGCTAAATGACTTGTATTATCGGCACGCTTCGTTTTGCCTGAGAAAAGTTATCAAATGCTTTAAAATAAGACAGATAAAATAATAATTTAGGATAGGAAGCAAATAAATTGAAGCAGGAATGATAACAGTTAAGTAGATGATTATTAACGGGATACTTACCATCACAGAAAAGAGAAGTAAATAGGACGGAAATGAAAAGGAAAATCTGTTACCAGGCATATGAGTGAACCTTGATTGAACATTCTTATTAAGATCAACGCGTCGAGCTGATTTCGAATTATTGACGTTTCGTTTTTTATGGGTGCAACTGGCTACTACAAATTTCTTACAAAAATGCCTTGACAGCCGATCTATTTTAAACAATTTTTTCTTCTGTGCTTACCGTGATAACGTTGTGGATGGAGCTTCCGATATTTCGGCGCATATAACTGCGTAATAAATAGCTACGATAGTAACAAGAATGAACATTCTGATGGACGTTAAAAAGAACAAAAAGAAGACCGTGTCATTTTAGTTAGTCTCTAGCGGAGTCTTAAACCCGTTGCCGACAATGCGCAGTAAACTCGCACGAGTACTGTGCAAGTTTGCAACGCAACGAGTTTTAATGTGACATAAATTCAGTTTATTTATTTTTAGATTCATAGCTAAAATAACTGGAAGGAGAAATTTGCTATTTTAAAACACAGAAAAAAAAAACGTAAATTATGATAGCTTTCGATAAGTTTTTGAATCTATTTTTTGTTTTTATGAAAAGATGGTTTTCATTCTGCCTTTACAATTTTATTGCAGTTATTTTGGACTGAGTATAGTGTTTGTTTCTATGAGACACTAAAAACATATGCAGTAATCATAAAAAACCAAAAGAAATATATTTTTATATGAGCTGCTATTTAAATATAATTCAAATAATTGATAACTGACAAAATTAACCTGTGCCATCCTAAATCCAGGATCCACGGGATCTGAGTGTCGGGTGGGTGGGAGAATTTAAAAAAAAAAACCTGCGCTAAGCCGTGTTTCATTCTTACTGGATTTGGTGATTCATATTATAATCAAGTTTTGCAGTTGGAGGTCCGCAGACAGACTTCAGCTTAAAAAAAAATTGTGCGTAGAGTCCCTCCGTGCGGAAGAAGTTATACTTCAACAAGGAACCCTAAAATTATAACTAGGGCAAAAATATCAACAATTAATAAACATGCTTTTCTCGAGATGCGAACCTAGCTCCTTAGGCTTCTCAATCAATTAGCGACACCATTAAACTACCGGATCTGCTACTAGCAGCGCTAAAAAAGGATACGCATTTCGCAACCATACGAGAGAGAAAAATTCCCCCTCCATGGTAGAGTTAAACGTTTAACGCAACCTTGATGCAAGTCGCATAAGAAGTATAACTTCAAAAACACTTACTAAGTTACCTAAGTACTTAAAATATTTTCTTCATAATAAGAGTCTTCCGTTAAAGCCCACACCGTTTCCAAAATATCACCGGTCACTATCAAAACACAGATAAATGCCACCTCGTCACATTCCAACACCTCCATAACAAGATACATTAAAAAAACAAAAGAACTTAACTAATTGAAGACCAGTTGCAGTGAGTTGTTATAACCATTCTAGTTCGCATTGACTGCCACAGATTAAGATGTAGTTTGTCGAGACGTGTTCAGACACTTCAGACTACGCTGCTATAAATAATATATCTTTATCTTTATCATGGCTTTAGAGATTTCGTTGCGGTCGTTTACCTGCTTGATTTGTGCTATAAATATGAAGGTAGCCTTTTTTATAACTTGATAAAAATCGCTCTGCTATATATGTATAGGCTCTTAAGGCCTTAGTCTTGTCCTGGCACTCTTAGGTCAATACCATATGAATATGGAGCCTGAAAGGTTAAAAATAGGACAGTCACTCTGCGCAAATCCTTCATAGACCATAATTGCGAGTGATTTTTTGCTATTTCACTATTTTACAGGGAACAAACCCCTGCACCCTAACTCCTTTACTTTAATCTATGACCACCGTCCGCTGTAATTTTCGCATTCTTTTTGTGTGGACACTTGCACTCTCAACTATTGTCATAGATTAGTAAAAAATACACTACATATAAGGTAGTTAGTAAAGTAAGGTAGGTATGGTAAGTGATGGAGGTAAAACACCTACATTTAGTCATTTTAGCCCTGTGTCGTATTTTAGACACGTGTAGCATAGCATTTGCCCATAATACTTTAGCGATACGCTATGCTATATTGCTAATACTAAAATGCTAAAAACGACAGAATGGTATAGCTCAGGTAGCACATCTACCTTATGAGCTGGATCTCGGGCTAAATTCCCGGTCTTTAAATATATATTCTGGGTCTGGATCTCGGGCTATATTCCCGGTCTTTAAATATATTTTCTGGGTCTGAATGTCAGTTGGCCGTATTTTTGTGTGTGTACTATGGCATCCCCAACACAGAAAGGAAACATAGTGAGGATCTATGATCGTCAAGCGTAGCTTACTATGAAAAGGTCTAGGTGTTCCAACGCTCTTAACTTTATCTTGACCATCGATCCGCCTACCGCTGTCAAACGAACAAAATAAATATGTTATTACTAATGCTCGCTAGGTAGAATCAGATAGCGACTAATCTCCATTACAATTAAAAAGTTTCGATTTCGAGAACCGTGATTTGGCTTTGAGAACATGCGTGGTAGAAAAAAAAAGAGTCGAAGCTTTAGCATACCTCAAGTAAATTTTAGTATGTCTGTAGTTTTATTTTATTTTGAGCATAAGTACCTGAATTGTGAGAGTCGCGGGCATCCAGTGAATGCAAAAGACAGGCTGTCGTGTCAGTGTGGAGGTAAAGGGGGAGGCCTATGTTCAGCAGTGGACGTCTTCTGGCGATGATGATGGATGATGATGAAGTACCTGAATCCTAACCTTCGCATGTATATTTGTCAAAGATTGTTAGGATAGTAAAGAGCAACATAGTAAGTAAGTAAGTATGCCAAGTAGTCAGTTCTAGTATCAGTTTGTAGATTGCCCAAAGGCACCCTACATTGAGATTGTTGTAACATAACGATCGTTATTCTGGGAAAAATAACTAACATACTAAAATAAAAATAATTAAACCAAAATAGTTGTAGATGTAAAAGAGGAAAATAATTATAGCTCGAGCAGAGAATATGAATAGTTAGTAGAAAGATAAGTAGAAGAAAGGTTCCCATGAATTGGAAGAAGTTATGTTAGTTCTATTAAGAAAGAGGTAATATTTTCCAGTTAGTATAGTAATAAAATACTAAAACAATTTCAATCGTCATTTTCTTTGTCCGTTCAAGCAGATTAATTCAAGTTAAACACGAATTAAATATTAATAAACATATTTTTTACTCGACCCGGGTATGTCCTAAAACTGCGACCAGAACCACCGGAGGATGGGCAGCAGCGTCCTGTTAGTACACGGTGAACGTACTGCGATCTCCAAGCCGCCTGCCAAGCGTGGGGATTATGGCAACACCCTTCTCTAAGAGGGAGGCCTTGTTCAGCAGTGGACATTTAATGGCTGATGATGTGATGTGAAACATATTTTTTATTTTATTTTATATACATATTATTTTTTTGGACCCGGGTATGTCCTGAAACTGCGACCAGAACCACCGGAGAATGGGCAGCAGCATCCTATTAGTACACGGTGAACTTACTGCGATCCCGAAGCCGCCTGCCAAGCGTGGGGATTATGGCAATACCCCTCTTTAAGAGGGAGGCCTTTGCCCAGCAGTGGACGTTTGATGGCTGCTGATGTGATGTGTTATGTGAAACATATTATTTTAATCATAATTTTTAGAAAAAAAAACCGACTTCATGACTATACCAACATTTACAAACTGAAACTAATAAGTAGAAAATATTGTTTAATATTACGACTGAAATACTTTGTATCCATGGTCATGAAAAATTTAACGAAAAACAGCAGGGCCCGGTCGCCATGGAGACACTTCTTTGTTTTTTGAAGTTCTCTATGTTTGCTGTTAAGTTGACAGCGTCGCTCAAGAAATAACGAAAGCTCAAATTTTGCCCAGCTTAACAGCTAAGTTGGTGGCACTGTACAATGTACATTGAATTCGTTGCTTATTGTCATGTTTTTGTACATTTCAAAAAGCGCTGAATCAATGTCGATAAAATTTATATGGGACCACCTATGAGATATGACCTACCAACCAAAAAAAGGATCATCAAAAACAATTCTAAATTGGCGGAGTAATCGCGTAACATACATACAAAAAAACGTACAGTCGAATTGATAACCTCCTCCTTTTGGAAGTCGGTTAAAAAGAAGATGTAACAATAGTAGATTCAATTTCATTTTATTTATTGAATTGTTTGAAGATAGATACATACCTTATACGAATCAGGACGGACTGAAAATTACCTCGATCATTTTAGATTGCTCTATATTTATATTGTAGAATAGGTTTATATTTTATCAGTTGAAGCTGTCGTAAATAACATCATCATCGGACGTTTCTGGAATGCAATTTGCAATGATTTGCACCCATTAAGCATCGCGTCTAGACGGTGAATTCCTTTCGGATTGCATAACTCCTTGGGACAATTGCGATCGGTTTGGAGATAATCAATTTGAATAATTCGTGCAATATGTACCGAATTAATGTTTTATTTACTTTGTATGTTCTTTTATAATATTGTCTATGTATATGTAATTTATAAAAATCTGTTTAAAACCAGATAATAATTTTATTACAGGTATAATTCCTTCATAAGGTCAGTATTTTTCGGTGGAGTAATTTTAAGGCTTATTTTTTTTAAGGTTTTGAATTTTGAGTTTGCGATCAAAATAATTATGTGACATAAATGGCCGTATTTCTTTAATGCAGATAAAATTTAATATCGATCCTTGAATTTTGTACACCTCTAAGGGAATGTGGACCTTAGTATTTGATATTTAATTCTACTTTATACCTGTTCCTGAGAATTAGGGTCTTGACATACAAACAGTCAGACGTGATCAACAACAAAGTGAACTTATGAGTATTTTGTCTTTTTGAGGCACGGAACCCTAAAAATAAACTCATTCATGACGTACTTTCTCATTGATCTTAAAATATAGAAAACGAGGTTAACTATACATAAAATATACACTTAAAAAAATCTCATATTTTTTTGGCTATTTCATAAATAAATATTTGACTAATAAGAGGTTTCCAGAATTAAACCAAATCTGTTACAAAATTGCCAATCATTGTGTTCCCTTCAAAGTTTTTTCAACTAAGTGCCAATCCTCATTAAGATTCAAAAATATTTTGGGTTTGGTGGCTGTAAAAAGTTCCGGCGACCGTGCAATCAATCGATGCTTTTAATGGATTGTATTTAGTGCTAATGGCGTTTCATACAACAAAGATTTGACAGGCGGGTATTTATCGTGTCAAAATTTGGATTGAAAGGTGTTTCGGAATGATTGTTCTGCACCTGATGCAAGGCTTTCTGAACCCTAGATCTTATATAGGCTGAAAAAGGCTTAACATTGAAACTGCCTAACAAAACTGATATTTATAAAATACTTTTACAGTCAAAATATAATGTTACCTTGTTCCAATTTGTATATTAATAATGTAATTTACATTTATTGTAAACTTGCTGACCTGGCAAACGTTGCCCTGTCTTAGAACTGTCAAAAGCGCAAAGTTAAAATAGTCGTTAAGTTTTCTGAAATTCTGTAATTTTCTACGTAATTTTCTTAATATACGGTATAACCGTATATAAGGTTTTAACAGAGTGGTGGCCCAGGCAAGGTAGGCGGAGCGTTGGTCGTCCACCTGCAAGATGGGTCGACGATATTATTACTATCGCGGGTCGAACCTGGACTAGATTAGCACAGGACCGAGGCAGATGGCATAGCAAGAGAGAGGCCTATACCCAGCAGTGGGATAAGGAAGGCTGTGGATGATGATGATGATGATGATGACGGTATAACCCGCTATACAAAAACCACGTATTTTCCCAAAATAAAAATTTCGTCTGTGTAAAATTTTGTCCAGGGTATAATCTCCTTCAATACCAAATTTTATTAAAATCTGTTCAGCTATTACGGAGTTGAGTGTGGACAAAGATACACACTTGTACATTTACACACAAACTTTGCATTTTTTATATTAGACTTTTTCAAATAAAAAATTATTGAATGAAAAGAAAGAAGCAACTAAAGATTGACCATATTTTTGTATTGGTTCAGTTACTGAGTAAGTGCCTACTTAGTGTTTTTGCCACTCTTTGCGAAGCAATTAAATGAGTCGTTAAAATCTGATGGACTTAATTTGAGTCACTTTCAAGGTTGAGTGAAGGCCTTCGTAGTTAGTAGCTCTAATTAAATCAAATACGGCTAAATGTAATAACCACTTAAAACTTTCTAGCATAAGAAGACTGGAGCTGTCAGATTGCACGATAGATAGTATTCACTGTATGACAGTCTCTAACACCAAATATAATTAAATTTTATTAAGTTGGCTGTATCTGTCGAATCAAAATATCTAAACCTAGCCAGTTGAAACTTTTACAAAATATGTAATGTTACGGTGAATTAACTAAGAAATAATAATAAAATCAACAAGTAAAAACTAAAGAATCTCATACAACATACGTATTTTTGTATTTGCTCTAATGTTAATGCTAATACGTACGAGCGTCAAACTTAGCATGCTTGTAGCGCATACCTAATCTAAAGAATAATAAGCCATTTTTTTGTGGCACAGTGCACGAGCCCGACTCTAACTAATAGCACAGAAGACATAATAGACAATAGGCTAATGCTAATAGGCCGGTTTATTTTGAAATGGGTTTGCCTTACTTATTACTAGAATGTTACTTAGTTTAATTATTGATCAAGCATAATTATAATATTATTAGCTGATTACTTCGTATGCGTAAAACTTGGCCTTCGGCCTCACCACTATGACACCCTAATCACCTAGCGGTATGAA
Source organism: Agriopis marginaria (assembly GCA_932305915.1). Lineage (NCBI taxonomy): Eukaryota > Metazoa > Arthropoda > Insecta > Lepidoptera > Geometridae > Agriopis > Agriopis marginaria. The sequence continues at coordinate 11,310,882 of OW029926.1, read as the reverse complement.
ATATACTTTCCAACCCACTTCCCATACCTACCAAAACATTAAATATTATAGTTTGTTCTTGATGCTTATTGATTGCTATCTATAGAAAATGAATATATACGAGTACATAATGTACATATGTCAAAACTATTTAAGAATACTAAAGATGATTTTAGTGTCAGCTTTTACGTACAAACTTTATACTGGACAATAGATTAAAGTAAAAAATGGATACGTACAAAACATAGGATAACAGATGAGCCCACAAATTGCTTCCGAGACTCTAGAGTTAAATATAGCCCCATAAACAATATCGCAACAAAACTTAACGCGGCATATTTTACAACACAAGTTTTGATCACTTCTTATAAATATTTAAAAACTACCTTTATGGAATCGAATAGAGATGCAGGTAATTTCCGGCCAAAATCATTGTAAATTTTTATCCGGACTCTATGAGTTAGGGTTTGAGTGTATCGGCATACTACTATATTATTGTAAGTATTCTTTATAAGTTCAGGCGAATTGGTGGCCAAAGGCAAGCATTTTTATAAATAAAAAAAAAAAAACTTGACCGAATAGTTCTTTTTCGCAAGAATACTAGGGTGGTTTAGAAAATTAAAATTAAAATTTGCCTGGAAAAACTGACAGTGATACTGGATTTTTTCTAAGGGATTTTTGTATGAACTATAACTCAAACATGTTATATTGAGATTTGGACAGGACAACGTTTGTCAATTCGCTAATTAATATAAATATATTGGTACCATAGGCTAAGTATTCTATCTAAACACAAGTGATTTGATTACAAATGAGTTATAGTTCACATAAAAATCCCAAAGAGAAAAGCCTAGAATAGAGAAAACCTACGTAAAGAACTGCTACTTAACTTATTCTGTAAACATTTCAACTAGGTATATAATTACGGTTCAAAAGATACAGCCATCAAATGGTAGGACTGACAGAGAGGGAGATATATATATATATATATATATATATATAGAGAGAGAGAGAGAGAGAGAAAGAGAGAGAGAGTAGGCTTTTAATAGGGTTTGGTTGACACCCTCTGGTATGGAACCCAAAAATATACATATTAATAAGTATACTTCAATACAAAATTTCTTTCGAGTTAATATAAAAATCTTTGAAGTATGACAAAATTGTGGCTGGGTTCAGTGAAGGGCTGATACATCCCTATTCAAAACTTATTTTCGTAAACTGCAGGACCAAGACTCACATGAGCGTCAAGAATTTTGATTTACGAGGTCTCTCGCTGGGACCTTACCCGCTCATACCTACAAATCACGCCGATCCGAATGAAGTCAGGAATGATTCACTAGAAATCCCAGTAAAAGCATCTTTATTGGTCAAAAAGAAATTGATTTGAAATTTTACTGCATATTAAAATAACTTTTATGTTTGATTGCCATTTATTTTCAACAAATTTGACGGTAGGTAGCGGTAGGTGGTGGTAAGTGCAAAGTGGACCCCCCATTGCTGCAGTCAACGTAAATATCGATAAAATTATTGGAGAAGTTTCTTTGCTTGAAAATATTTTGCTGGTGGGTACGCACAGTACGCACTAAAAACAGTCCAAACATTAAAAAAAAACTATATTTTGCTACCAACTCGCCTGATAGAAAGCGAAGGTGTGGCCGAGGATGGAACACGTTGATCTAGAAGAAATCTATTCACTCTAGTCTTGAAAATGCCTAGATTGTCGTTCTCAAGAAACAATGAATTTATTTGCACAGTAGCTTTACCTAGTCTGTGTTTGCAACATAATAAAAACCTGTAAAAAATAATCTTTTAATATTTCACTTAAGTATATCGGATAAGTAAATTTTCGGGTTTTATTATGGAAACTGACGTGGTTTTCACACATTTTATTTATGTGACACGGGAATTACTTAAAATACCGGGGGTTACCGGGAATACCTGTTATAGTCTTTCGTTCAATAACCTAATTAAAATTACCAGAATTCGTGTTTACGTTCAGCTTTTTAGAATGTTATTGCAAGCTGCTAGATAAAAAAGCTTGGACCGAGCTTAAAATTGCAATTCAAAAATATTTTTGCAACTTCTTTACTTTGATTTGTATACATTTTCATTTCAATTAGACGAGTGAATCGGTTTCTTCTAGGCGAGCGTGCTCCAACGTAGACCGTATCATCGCTTAACGTCAGGCGTGATGGTGGTGAAACGCAAGCCTATTAAGAGCACAAATCGTTTCATCTTCTTAAAAATATATATCACATCACAAAACAAACTTCACATCAGCACACTATTTAAAAAGGTAGGTAATTGCGAAATTAACGAGGTATGTCCCAAAAGTTGTTCAAAATTACGAATACAATGACATCCTTTTTGGTTCCTGTATTTTGTTACCATTTCATGAGTAGACTGCAGAACTCATATTGATGAATTTAGATACGGATGTAATATGCTTTGTAAGAACGGACACAGTAGATTTTTTTATTTTATTTTTGTTTTTATTATCTTAGAGAAACTAACGGTCTTAATTAACAGAGTTAATAATTATTATATATAATTAACTAGAGACAAAGGGACCCATTAAAAGTTTCTACTTATAAAAAACAGAGTAAATTATATGAACGTTTAAACATGTGAATAAAAAATAGAATAGAATGCACATAGGAAAAAGCAATAGACTCTAAATAGACTAAGATAAACTAAGATGTGCACTTAACAAATTAAGAAATAAATGTAGTATTTAAGACAGAATGGTACCAAAATTTTGACATATGATTTGCATTGATACTTTAACCCCGGAAAAGTGTAAGAAAATTGAAAAAAATCAAAAACAACAACATTAAAATGTTTTAAATATAATACATACAATCGGTCCCGTATCAAAATGATTACTAGTTCCCGGAAAATCAATCAATACCTAGATCAAATCGTAATTTGTTCCACTCGATTCTGAGCAAATATTTTTTGTCTGTAATTTGTATGTAAGCGATATCTGTGACGTACGGTACTCCGATAACATATCTCTGGAACAGTAATATCTCTAGATATTTATTTTTATTTATAATCACTTAGTAGGTAGGAATTAGAAAGCCGTGGTAGCCTATTTGGAAGAAAGACATGAAACTGTGAGGTCGTGGGTTCGAATTCCGGGCCCGTACCAATGAGCTCTTTGGAGATTATGTACGGATTTTTATACCACTGGCTTTTCGGTGAAGGAAAACATCGTGAGGAAACCTGCATACGTACGGAGAAGAAATGCAATGGCGTATGTGAATCCACCAACTTGCAACTGGGCCAGCGTGGTGGATATGGACCAATCGCCCTTTCTGGGGTAGGCCTAAGTCCAGCAGAGGACTATTAAAAGGTAGATTAAGAGTAGGAAGTGTGTTCCAATTTATTTTTTTATTTTTTATGCCATAGTTGGCAAACAAACAGACACACAACTATGCAATATCAAAGCTTCAATAAAAAATGAGACACGGATTTTGAGTAAGCCTTCAACCGCATTGTCGGTTTTCTTCGAAATTCTTTTGTATTACTTGGAAATGTTAAAAAATTTCGTCACTTAGGCTCAGGTAACTTGTTGTCAAACGCCTTACGTTTAACCATAAAAAAGATGCAAGCAAGTTTCCTACGTTAAAAACTAAAGTAAGCATCAAGCACAAGTTCAGTCGTGCATGGAGTACTGCTCTCACCTTTGGGATGGATCAGCTAAGTATCAGCTTGGGGCGTAAGAGTCCATTGAGAAGCGTACCAAGAGGCTCATCAGCACCGAATCCCTGGTTCAGACTAAACTTCTTATTCTTGAGCATCGGCGCAAAGTTGTTAGTCTATCGTTTTTTTTCGGATACAGTAATTTTGGAGAGTGTGCATCGAATCTGCATGCAAGATCTAATTTCCTTCTGCCCATTTTTCTCTCGGACTGCCAGAGCGGACACAAAATCGCCACTTTATGGTAGATATTCCGAAAACCCGTACGAACCGCTTTGATTCCACTTTTATTATGCGAACTGCTGGTCTGTAGAATACGCTGCCTGAATGGGTGTTCCCCGATTGTTACAATCTGAGTGTCTTCAAATCACGAGTAATTCGGTTTCTTCCAGGCAAGCGTGCTCCACCGTAGAACATCAGGCGAGTTGGCGGTCAAACGCAAGCCTATTATTAAATACATAAGAAATAAAAAATGTTCTTAAGGTATCATCTTACCTCTGTAAACGGTTGAATTGCGTTACTGTTATTATGATTGATACGCGTAAGTCAATATGCCAAAAGATAATTTGTTTCACTCCAGAATTTCTTTCAGCCTCTTGCTGATTGCGTAGTAACACAATACGTTGCGTAGACCATTAGTGATGCGATATTTTGCTGGTATCTTTTTGTTGTGAAAGTGTTTCGATGTTAATTGGTGAACCATTAGTGCATGTGATATTCTATCTAAACGCGTTGCATACTATGCGCTTCAAAAAAAATAAAATGAATGGACGGGCCCTAACCATTAAAATTGCTCAGTAAAAACGAGTCAAAACCGTCGGACATATACTTCAACATCTAATTATAAAAATGTACAGTATATTTGTTACAAAAAATAGATTCCGGTTTTATTTGTGTATTTACACTTCGGGAAAGCATATGAATGCATAATTTTGACAGATGTTTCGTTATCGCGTAACAATAGACACGTGCTGCACTTCCTACGGCTAGAGATCGACTGAAACGAAATGAGAGCCGGCGCTCATTTTGTTATCTTCAAAAATGCGCTTCTACTGGGCCTGTCCATTAATTTTATTTTGGTCGAAGACTATGCGTGTATAGTGGCTCGCGCAAGCACTTTTCAGGGTTCCGAACCCAAAGTGTGTCAACGAGACCTTATTACTAAGCTTAAGAATATTTGTTCTACCTTTTAACGGCTGTATCTTATGATCCGTAATAGATAGATTGTAGATTTCATTAGTTTTTGCATTGAATTTCTCGTATAAAGTTATCTTTCTTCTCGTATCGTTATAGTCAGTTTTTGTTTGTAATAATTATTACTATGAATTCCCTTTGAAGAATCAACAACTATACTAATCACAAGTGTTGCATAATTATTTCTGCATTTCAGTTCACGTTAGTATTACGTGACTGTATTGCTAGATTTGGACGTTTGTAAAGCTTTTTAATTAATATTTTAATACTGGTAATATCCGACTTAGTAAAGCAACAAAGTTTCTAATAAAGACATTAACAGCAAGTCGTAAACTCGCTCGTAAAAACAGCGAAATACAATTTTCATAAAGATGACAAATAAATCAAGTCTAACTAAATGTCCTAAGCAATATTTCGCTGGCCTATGAAGTACATTGTTAAATTTAATACCGCAATGAATTTAACGACCCGCCCCTGCCAAGGCGGTAGAGTGAAGCATTTACTAAAAACAAATGCTTTCCCTGTCTAACAATTTGAACGAATCGCTTAGCGAAAACATTAGCTCCGGCTCAAAGGCTTTTAGGCGTAAATTGTACGTGAAATTCGACAGCCAACGGCATCGGTAACGTTGCTGCTCGCCAGTACCTAAAATAGCAACATTTTGAAATGTTGTTGTTGTTTGGGAATGTTGTTTTTGTTTGGTTGTTGTTGTTGTTGATTGTGCAAATTATTTGGTTCGTTGTGTTGTTTGTTTGTGCGTGTAACTGTAGAAAATTATATGTAAGTAATATCTACCTTATATGCCCTGGATGATAGTTTAGAGATTCTGCTCAAGTACCGGCACATGAATATGATGGCACTTACTATGCTTAGCATAAATTAATAGGTTACTCGAAATAACTGCTTTGTGCTCCCCATTACGTTTATTATTAGGACCGGCCCAATGGAACTACTCAGTGGTGCGCTCAAACTAACAGAGACGCAGTGTTGACGCATTGTTACATGCTGAAGAATCGACACCGCTTTATGGTTTATATTCCGAGAATCCGTACGAAGCGCTTTGATTCCACATTTATTATGCGAACTGCTAGTCTGTGGAATTCGCTGCCTGAGTAGGTGTTCCCCGATAGTTACAATCTGGGTGTCTTCAAGTCGAGAGTGAATAGGTTTCTTCTAGGCAAGCGTGCTCCATCGTAGGCCGCATCATCGCTTAACATCAGGCGAGTTGGCGGCCAAGCGCAAGCCTATATATAATTTAAAAAAAAATGCTGACTTCGGTGGTAGCGTCATCGCGCTTAAGTGTGATTCGACGTGGTTAGTAGAGACACAGAAGACATAATAGACAATAGAGATTAGAGGTAGATAGAATCAGATGACAGATGGCGCTAGTACAATTAGACATCTGGGACGCAACTGTTCGGTTGGCCATATCTTGATATCTACACCTATGTAGCAATTTTTTTTTAAACCAAAGTATAAGACAAGTTCAAAGTTGAAAATCACTTAACAAACAAAAGACAGTCTTTTCAAACCTTAAGAGCTAGAAAAACTATTTATTGGCGTATCAACTCGAGGCGGGCCTCAGTAGGCGTACTCAAGTGTTTGCCCTGATCTTTGTAGTCTCGGTAAAGCAAATACTTTTATCACTATTGACACAGTGTTGAGTTGCGTCTACTGAACGTCTATTGAATATTTTTTTTAATATCTCGGTTGCACAGCAAATAAGAAAATAATTTTTATTGTTTTAGGTTCGAGCTTTGAGGATGACTCTTGATATTTTAGTGAAGGGCAGACAGTAATATCGTTTTGATAGAGATCAAAATGTTTGTTATCAAAAAGGTTAGGATAAGAAACTTTTTTGTTGAAAAATATTAGAAGTCTATTGAATTAACTAGATAATTTACTTTGTGGTGCATATTATTTAAAGTTCGATTTTGTTTGGCTAATATTTCTTTCAACTTTCATCTTAAGTACCACAAGTTATCTTCTTAAATGACAAGTGGTCTGCAATGATAAAACATGGAATGGGAACAGGCTATCAAGTGAGGCATTTGGAACTCTCTATTAGGTGCGATTATGAACTTGAGGGTAGTAGCAACATTTTATAATGATGATTACTTTAATCTGCACCTCAAGCTCGTTGGGATTGTCACGCTTGCAGGGTGTGCTTAAATTCTTCATATTAGGTGAATAATTGTATTATTTACAAAAAAATACTACAATGTAGCATGCAATATTGCCTAGAGATAAAAAAAGTTCACAACAACGAAATTGTCATAAACATGACTCTTCACATTTTAGACCATTTGTCAACAATTTAAAATTAATAAGATTTTAGAATCACATACGCATCATTTAAACATAATGCCATAAACATTACTGAATTTAGAATGGACAAAAAAGGAATCTTTTGTCCGTAACTGAGAACAAATTGAGACAACTTTGGTATTCACACAGCGGAAACGAATTTAATTTATCGACATCTCATTCAGACTGAAAAGCGTCTCCGTTGCGTCGAACGACAATTACAACTGCGCAAAACTTTACCACCAATCTTTGAAACCCTTAGCCAAGTGAAAATAGAGTAGAAAATTGCTTGAATAGGCTGGCAAGAATAATTTTGCAAAGGTAGCACCGAAGTGACAGAACTTAATAGGACTTTAACAAATAGCTAAACATTTTGTAATTCGGGGAACATCTTGAATGCTTAGTTTACTTAACAAAAGATGGGCAGACGCCCTTTTTGTTAGGATTCTAGGACTGGTGACAACATCTGTCCTTTTTTTGAGACAATACCTGACCATCTTGACATAGATGTTTGTTCAACTAGCCAGAAAATCAGTAGCTTTTGTGTTTGAACAATGGCAGTGGTAGTAAGTTTGTTTGTATGGAATTTAGATTCAATTTGCACTTTTGATGCAATCTTTAATCGACTTCAGGGGTTCTCAATTAGGGCCGGTTTATTTTTCATTGTGTATGTATCTATGCAAACCGATTTTGGTAAAAAAAATATCATCCATTTCTAAATAATTTTGCTCGAGCGCTTGTTGATTTGGATATATCAATATTTTTTTCCAGCGCTCACTAATTTTGAAGTCGATTTTTAAACAGACTAGGTAAAACTACTACTTGTTTTTTATATTGCTATAATAATTTTATTCAAATTCTTTTATTGTATGGAGGATTTATATTTTGACTATTATAATTATAACTTATAGTGGTGTAACGTCGCTTGCACCTATATTAGAAATAGCTCAGTGGCTTTCAGTTACATTCTGGGAACATATACGTATTTTGTCAATTTTACGAGTGTTCAGAATCTCAAGCAGAGCAAATAAACATGCACTCACGTACCTGGGACTGCTCCGGACCTCCGTTGATGTTTCCACCTGCAATATTCGAGACTAGGGATATCACGAACAAATTTACAGTTGTTATTTCATGAAACAAATAAATTTGAACATACAATTTTTTTAAGACTGCGTTATTTTTAATTTTTCGTACTGAAAATTTAACATTGATAAATAAAGGTTATTGACAGATTTGTTATGGTAAAACTGTCATGACGAAGTTTGTGAATTAGATTCCGCAGGCATCTCAAGGGGTCTAGACAAGAGCCACACTCTGTTAGCGTTCACGCCTGCAGAAAAATGAAAATGACATTGACATGACATTAGCATGAGATAAATTATCTCAAGCTAATGTCATTTTCATAAAATTTCATCTCTCCGCAGGCATGAACGCTAACAGTGTGTCGCTCTTGTCTAGACCCCCTAGTACCTCTACACACTACAAGTCACTCCCAATCTGTTTAAAAAAGGTCACCCGATAGACGCTGAATAGCAATGGACTGACCATTGTATTACCCAAATTTAAGTGAAGATATTATCAGTTTGCTTACTCCAAGCTATTATCAAAGATATGACTATTAAAAGGACATATTATGACGTTTGTTTGCGGCCGAGATACAGCAATATTCCATCTGGAGCTAGACAAGTGGTCGACTCGAATACAGAATAGATCTGCAAGATAGAGATCTACTGATCTATTACGTGTACAAATGCAAACGTATAAATTTCTATTGCTTTCAATAGACTTATAAAGATAATTGAGAAATTTTATATTCAGAAGGCTATGTGTGAGCGTGCGTGAGTGTGTGTGTGCGTGTGTATGTCAATGTATGTATGTATGTACATACGGACTCCAAAACGGCTGGACCAATTTTGAAGGGATTTTCACTGGCAGATAGCTGATGATAATATATATAAGGAGTTAACCATGCGGGTCTAATCGTGGGGTGCAGCTAGTAATCTATAATAGAATGAACCGTTACATACCTATGATAACGTAGAAAAAAAGACGTTTTTATTTCAAATTGACTGGAAAACACATTTGTCGATTTCGCGATTGCATACAATTTCTATGAGAACACGTAATGGTTCAAATATACCATGTTATTTATGTTGTCTGAGTTGGCTTATGAATGCTAATTTTCAGTGAGGGATATCTCTCATTTGGCCACATCAGTCAGCGTTCTGTCCGCAGCTAATATTAGTATGTAAATAAGAAAGGGTCGTTTGTTTGTGTAACGAAGTACAGGATTACTTACAAATTAGATGTTCTCATGGCAAATGCTAATTGAGTTCATGCTTGATATTTTTATCCTGATTGAAGAGCAAAAATATAACACTAAGTACTATACCTATGCGCGAAAGTTTTCAATTATAAATAGTGTACCCACCTACGTTAATTTGATCCCACTTTATACTATACTAGCGACCCGCCCGCCCAGCTTCACACGGGTGTAATTCACGTGCGTAGCTGGGGCGGGTCGCTAGTTATATATATAAATCTTCCGTGAAAATGTATCAAACTAATGGTGAAAACCGCATCAAAATCCGTTGCGTGGTTTAGGAGGAGTTAGCGGCCATACAGACAGACAGACACGGAAAGCGACTTTAATTTATACTATGTAGAGAAACGTGAAAGTTTGCAAGTATATGTGTAAGTATGTAAATGTGTTTGTTTTTTCACACTGAACTCTGACTCAGCTAAATAATTTTAGATGAAATTTGGTATAGAGGTTGCTTAAACTCAGGGCCTTTAACAAATTTTGCCAAGGCGGTTTTTTAAACATCAAACCAAATCGGTTTTTATTTTATTTATTAAAGCTAAACCATCGACGTCACGAAAAATGTGAGTATTTGACTATTTGACATGGATTCAAACTCTTGCCGAATTATTTAATGAACGACGAAAAAATTAAATAACTCTCTCGTCTTCTTCGTCTCTTTTCTTTCGTCCGTGTAAATATAATTATACTCGTAAATATTCTGCAATAAAGAGTCTATCTTTAAATATGCTGGTATTTTCCTTCCACTTCCTTACAAACCTTTCTCAAGCACATTAAAGACAATAAACTCGGCCGTATTTTAAAGAAACACTAAGCCAGTCTAAGAGATATTTTTATTAAATTCCTTCGGAGGCAGTTTCGTCGTATTCACTACCGATGCAAATGGTCTGCACTCTCTATGCCCGAGACAGATATTGCACTCCTTATTTATTATTAGAACTGCACTGGCGTTATTAGATGGTTAAACAGCGATTCTAGGATGCGGTTAGGGGTTTTATGGACTTTCAAAGCTTAGTTAAAGTCTTATCTTCTGCTACTTGTTTTGTAAGTTAATCTGCGTGTGGAAAATCTGTTATACTTTTACGGTTACCGGTTCTCGTACGATCACCGAAGTGAAGCAACGTCGGCCACAGCGGGTACATGGATGGGTGACCACCTGGGTGTTGATAGGATGTTGTCTTTTTGCACTTTTTTTTACTAATTATGTGGTGGTAGGAAACCCTCAGTGTGCGAGCCCTAATCGCCCTTGGCCGGTTTTATTACATTAGAGCATATACAAAATAACGTTAAAAAATACGTTTGTTGTATGGGGAACTCTCTTTTTTTTTTTTACTTTTTTTTTCATAGTAAATCCGCCATAACATTACATATTCTGTGAAAATTTCAACTGGTTGTCTATTACAGCTCTAAAGATACATCCGTTTAAAGGTAGGACGGACAGACAGACAGACAGCCATACGTACAGACAGAGTAGGCTTAGTAATAGGGTCCTGTTTTTACCCTTTGGGTACGGAACCCTAAAAAGGTGAATTTTACATGGAGGGTTATGAAGTGAAATTATTAGTACCAAGCACGTTGAATTTGCTTTCAGCTGACTAATAGTATAATTTTCGTTTAAGGTAAAATTTTATTACTCCAACCAGGGTACCTCATTGAAATGTTGAGTTGAAAATAGTACAATTGGCTTCATAATTTTATACTTAGCGTGAAATATCGAACATAGAAAATGGTTAGACATTTTTTTATGAAACTATCGCTTTAGTTATCCCGGCGTATTCAGGCAAGACCACGAGTAAATTGAAACGTGGCTCTTTGAAAATTTTGCTCGGGAATAAGCTGATTGATTTTATTGAAATTTTTGAGTGCCTGTGATTGCGTAAAATATTATTCCAGTAAAATCAAGGATGTTTGAGTTTAGAGAAGTAAATGTATGTACAAAAATATAATAATTTTCAATCATGGTGCATTCAGGCCGCATGTTGGATTATACAATAAAAGCGTGTATGAAATTACTTTCAGTCTCTGGTATAGACTCATTCTTGAAGATAAAAAAGTGAATCTCCCTTTTTTGAAGTTGTTTAAAAATTACTTAGTATGTTACAGGTAATATACACTAGCCATCTACTATTTCAGATACCTAAAAAATAGGTAGCAAAAAAAGTTGATGTGTAAATACAGTTTTTTAGTAAATATTAGACATGCGCTTGACCGGCAACTTGCTTGATGTTAAGCGAAGATGCGGTCTACGGTGGAGCACGCTTGCCTAGAAGAAACCGATTCACTCGTGATTTGAAGACACCCAGATTGTAACTATTGGGGAACACCCATTCAGGCAGCGCATTCCACAGACTAGCAGTTCGCACAATAAAAGTGGAATCAAAGCGCTTCGTTCGGGTTTTCGGAATACCAACCATAAAGCGGTGTCAATTTTTTGTGCCCGCTCTGGCAATGTTAATCTTTTTAGAAAAATAATCAATTTAAACATTTATTCATGCCAGATACAGTGGTCAAGTATGGCGGGTGATCGCACTGTCTGGAAAGAAACGGGGGAGACCTTTGCCCAGGAGTGGGACAGTATAGGTTAAGAAAAAAAAAACATGCTAAAACAAACTGGGCAATAAAGACCTATAAATAATTTAAACGATCTAACTTACTCTAACTACTGGCCTCGTTAACTCACTGGATTGCAAATATTGCAATGCAAACTTTATGCCTTTAGGACTGAAAGGCCAAAATACTGGCATGTACCAAAATACAGGCCAGTATTTTGGTCAATATCATTCAGTCTCCATAAAATATTGCAAATTATAGATTTTAAAAAAACCAATGTGCATTTAGTAGAAGTATGTTTTGAAACTTAAAATTGTATCTTTCAAAGTTTCATGTTTTTGCAACAAAACAAACCGACAGAAATTAGCAAAAAGTTGAATTTTACATTACATGCGGTGATTTTATTTGTAATATAAAAATATAGCTTTAGTACTCTTTCAGTAGGTATTATTTTTGAAATCAAATACACCAGTTATCCAGGCATACTCAGCCGAGAATGTTTAGGGTGGTCAAATCAATCTAGCCAAAAACTTTATTTAAATCACTTACGAAAGCTCTACTGGATATTTAAAATATTATGACTAGGTTAGTGGTCATTAGGTAGTTCAAGTTACGATAAATACAAGATGTTAACAGTTTGATGAAAAATATTGCACGAGAGGTTGCATGTCGGTTCATGTGATGTATCATTTAATAAGTCTTATTAAATTAAAGTGAGAATTGATACATTATTTTCTGTTCAGTTGTACCGTTAGAAAAAAAAACTAATCAAAATATAACCTGCCATAACTACCGTTGTCGGGGTTTCAGCTGTTTTAAAGTAAGAAACTTGTCATCGCGTTCTTACTCAACATCAGTAATATTGTAATTTCTTCTTTAGAACGGAAATGGCTTAACTACAAATAATATTTATCATTATTTTATGAACAAAAATTACTACAAATCCCGATTCCCAAGATCGCTCACGGGAAAGTCGGAGTGCTACTCCGAAATATAATTTGCAATAAAGCCGGCACATGATTTCTCACAAAGCCTCACCCTTGACTACTTTATTACTTTTCCGTGAAGCACAGTCCTTTATAACTTTAATATTTCATTCGTAACATACTCCTTACTCGCAGGCGATTGCGGATTTTTACCGCTTTTACTGCTTTTGCCGGTTTTTTAAACCTTTGTACTGAATTCTTCAATGGCCGTATTACATACAATACTTTATTGCTTCCCATTTAGGTAGTTAAACTTGTTTTCGTTTACGCGGGCTTCTCAAACAATTATTTATGAACTAAAACTGCATTTCAATTAAAAGTTTTATGCGAATGCGGGACATAGGAGAGTCAATATGCAACGTAGTTTAGTTCGAGTTTATTTTTTAAAGCGTTTCAGATCTCGCTCGTTTTAAATTCGAACTAACAAAGGCATTGTGCTTACGGCGTATTTAAAAGTTGCCTAGCAAAATGCTGCGTTCGTATTTATTTCCATGCAATTTCCGTCTTAAGTTTCATTAGAAAAGCGAAAGTTTGATAGCGTTTGGAGCGCTGCGCCTGAAGTGCTGCCTTGATCAGGCGAGCTCGCTCCATTCAAATGCGTTATTCAAATTTATTCATGCCTGTTTAGTAAACTTGAACAATAAACGCTATAGTTAAAGATTAGCTTTCAAAAATGAAATATTCTTACTGTTTTTTTTTTTAATTTATTTATTACTAGCGGTCCGCCCCAGCTTCGCACGGGTATAGATTATAGCCTATGTCACCCGGGGATAGTGTAGCTTCCCGTCAGTGAAATAATTTTTAAAATCGGTTCAGTAGTTTCGGAGCCTATTCAATGCAAACAAACAAACAATCAAATCTTTCCTCTTTATAATATTAGTATAGAATATATTATATGTTTTCTACCACTCTAAGCTACCACATCATTTAACACGTGGAGAGATACTTAGTCCTCAGTCTCCAGCAGGTTTTAAGTGACCATATGGTGCTAATACCCAGAAAGCCCATGAAAATTGTGACCTAAACCTACGTAGTAGGTATTCTATGATGAAAGAATATTTTTTTAAGTTACAGAGAACCGAATTTGCTAAGAAAACGTCTGAGCAGGAGGCAGCACACCTGGTTAAAAAACCTGTGGGAGTGGTCTAGCTGCAGCACCACCTTGCTTCTCAGAGCGGCAGCATGGGAGATTAAAATTGCTTTAATGATGCCCAGCTTTAAAAGGATCGGAATCCAATGAAGAAGATAGTTGCACATTTTGCTACAGCTTTCCAGTTGGGTTATTTAAAAAAAAATAGATAGATTTGCGTTTGGCCGCCATCTCGCCTAACGTTAAACGACGATGCGGTCTACGATGGAGCACGCTTGCCTAGAAGAAACCGATTCACTCTCGACTTGAAGATACCCAGATTGCAACTGATGGAGAACACCCAGTCAGGCAGCGAATTCCACAGACCCGCAGTTTGCACAACGTTATCCTGTACGACGTTATTTATCTAAAAACGTCTTAATTTTTACAGCTGTACTGCCTACTTCTGAAATTTGGAACTTACTGTAGTATTTTTGGGAGTCATTATTCCATAAAGATTTTATTTCAAAATAGGTTACGCTAAAGCTAAATTACTTTGGCCAAATCACGTAACTAGAAAAAAAAAAAAAAAAAACAAGATTTTTCTTAAATATTTAAGCATGAAACTTCAACGTGGGAAACATTGACAGCTCAACACAACTCCTCGTGACCTATAGACTAAATCACGACAACAACGTGTTATCCACTCATGTAACCTTATGACAAATCCATCCTATGAACTCACAGGAGGTTGCTCTTCAATTTTCAACTTTGGAATCTTAGAGTTAGGAGCCCTGGTTTTTACATGATACTGTATGGTATAAACAGTAGGGGTTTTATCACTGAAATTTAGTAGGAGTTCAAACTTTCTGATTTTCGTGCACTGAAGAACAAATTTTGCAGTCTTAGTTTGGTGACCTGCTTTGTGTCTGATAGAGGGCACTGAGACTAATTCCACTTACCGCGCTGTTGTCTTCGTAATTCAATCAATTTGATCATACAAAAAATATGAAAACATAAAATTAAGTATTTAAAATTCATTATCAGCCAGAAGACTTCCACTGCTGTCCTCCCCCTTTAATCTCCACACTGAACGACAGCCTGCCTTTTGCATCCACTGGATGCCCGCGACTCTCACAATGTCGTCGGTCCATCTAGTGGGAGGCACCCTACGCTGCGTCTTCCGGTTCGTGGATTTAAAATTAGATAAGTATAAATATAAATTAATAATAATAACAATATGATGGCAGTTTCATGGTGGTGGTGGGGACAACTTGTAGTATATCAATGGAAAACAATAGTAAAAGAAAGTTATTTGTGTAAAGACGCTTATCTGTCTTCTGGAATACGTTGCTCGCGTCCCGCTGAGAACAATGCTGGTGGTTCTCGAAATCAGATTGAGATAGCGTAGAGGTCAAGTTCGGCACGCGAGCAATACGGGCGGGGCCACGTGACGAATATGGTACGGACTCTTGTACATTATGGACACATTTTTCCAAGAGTGACCTTTTAAAGTTAAGATATTCTGAAATATAAATACCTGCAAACTTACTGTGAAATATATGGTAACTGGATTTAAATTATATATTCTAATATTGCTTTTTTCTTATAACAACTCAACCTACTGTATAACCATAACCTAATCTAACCTAAAAATAATTTATATTCAGAACCTATTAACCTAACCTATAGGTAACTTTAAGTAAACATTTGCCAAATTTTGTTAAAATTGTTATATTTTTTCTTTTACGTATGTTGCACTATTATTGCAATATAAAGGTGAGTACTTTTATACGGAGTGTAAGGGGAACACTCTCGAAGCCAAAAGAAGGTAATTGTACTCATCATTATGAACAACTTTTACTATGGGACCAGCCCTGAAATCGCGAAAAAATATCATCTGTTCTATAGAAAACGGTCATTGACACTCGACAACTTGGTCCCATACTAAAAGTGGTTCAAAATGATGAGTACAATTACCTTTTTTTGGCTTCGAGAGTGTTCCCTTACACCCTGTATAGAATGACCTCATCCATGACACATTATAAAAAAAGTTTTGCCTGGTATGTCCCTCTTTCAATTTGTTAGTGAATAAGTGGTTACATTTAAATGAAATAATCTATAAGAGATGAAAAAGCAAATTATGAAAACAACTACACAACTTTATTAGTGGGTAATAACATCACAACTATGAAAATTGGTAAAAAGTGTTCGTTTAAAGTTAATGCCTCATGTCATTGTTATAATACCTACTCTACTTTTTTTTTACTTTCTAAACTGTTAGCTCCGGCCGGAAACACGGCCAAAAGTAGTCTTTTTTTTGTGTAGAAAGTCTGTGTTTTTCTTGGTTGAATCTTTTGCATAGTTAGAAAATTACAGGTAAATCCATCGGGCGCAGTTTGTACTCACATTATTAATAAAAACTCAAAAACAATTGTGCTTTTTGATCCCCAAAGAGTCGAGTACAATATGCCGTTAGGAGAGAATATACGACTTTTAACCGACGCGAATACACAATTGGAGCCTCCGTTGTGCAGTATCCTTGCAAATGCTACAAGTAGAAATACACGTATCCCCGACATACACGGTGAACATTTCGCAACGGTTTGTTGAAAAAGGTATGAATGTTTCGGAGAATCTTTCTAATTTTAAACAATAAATGAAAGTAAGTTCGTATAGAACGTGCGGATTAGAAATGTAGAATCATAACGTTTAGTACTCTATTAACAAAATTTATGGGTGGCTCTAGCTAAGAAAATATTTGCAAAAGTCATAAATCATTACTTCCTTACTAATATTATAAAAGCGAATGTAACTCTGTCTCTCTGTCTGGATGTTTGTTCGCTTTTCACAACTAAATGGCTAAGCCGATCTAAACGAAATTTGGCAGGAGTACGCATCATGAAGACTGACATAGGGAACTTGGCCCCCCAAAAAATGCGGAATAATTGGAAAATCGCGGTTAACACCGCGGGATTCAACTAATCATATATAATTATTTGCGAAAGAAAAGCAAATAATTTTCTAAAAGATTTACATGATATTGAACAAACTCAAAAAGTTTGCACCAAACTAGGTTAAAGTCTTGTACGAACAGTAGAAATAGAGAGCGGTATGTATAATAATAGAATTGGGTTGTTAAAGCCCTGATACCATTTTTTTTTATTCCTTCATGTACCTATCATTCTATTAAATTTGTATTCTTTATAATATTGAATATTATGTCAACATTAATCTCACGATTGATTTTCACGACACTCAACAATAAAGACCTAAATATTTTAAATCCGGTCAAAACATCACTCTTTCATTTCTATTTATGAGAGCAATTCCGTTCCAATATTCCTCAACTGTAGTAAGAAGTACGCTGTGGCATCGCAAACCGCATCCATTGCGCTTTCTTCTTGAATTCTATATTGAAACGTACGGAAGTCTTCCGGTATGTATGGCTCATTTCTCTAGTCCCTATCATTGGAATAAAAATATTATTCTGAAGAAAAAAAAAATGATTTCTTTTGTAAATAAGTTTATAACAACTCACAAAAACTTTGGCAAACTTTATAGTAATATCTCTCCTCTCCTAGTTATATATCTTCTCTGGTTTGGTTTAGAATTTTGTTATTTTACCAGGTGATGGTGAACCGGGATTTTTGGAAGGAACCTTTGCCTAGCATTGGCACAGTATAAGTTAAAAAAAATGGTCCAGATACGGCTCTGCTGTTATTATGCACCTTCATGGACCAGTAAAACAAGTACAAAGTCTTTCTATATAGCCTATTGCCAAAAGCTGTTTCTCCTTATGTTTCTTATAGTACATGTTCATTGTTTTTGTTTTTTGGCAATAAATATATCTTATTATTATTCTTATTCTTTGTGCAACTTATTTTTGCATTCACAATACATGAGTGTCAATATTCCATCCATGTTCGATACACAAATAAATTGTCCTGCGTGTCCCGCAAAAAAGTTTTCTTTTTTAGCTTGAGGATCGAGGAAAAGATTTTTTTTCTGAAAAATTTGAAAATTCTTACTTAAACTTATTTATTTAAGTTTGATCAGAAAAAACGTTTTTCTTGTCAACTAGTAGTGTGATAAAAACATAATATACTTAATATGCTACTCACTTAATATTTAACATCAAAATAGTGGGTTTATTCGGTACCGCCTTGTATTTAATTACCTGTATAAATATGCATAAAGTTATAAAATAAACAAAAACGCAATCCAGCGGAGCAATGCTGCCAGGATTCTGGGGACCCTGCCGCATGGTGGCGATTTGTTCAACTAGGTTCAACTTTCTCTGTATATCTTATATTTTTATCTGTAATATTTTTAATGATAAGTTGTATACAATATCTATAAATAAATAAATAATTAAATAAATAAATAATTAAACCATAAAGTTATATCACATAAACGTAGGAATTCATACTTTCTGTTTTTATAAATAAATCCCTATAACCAGAATCCTCAAACTCGCTGGCCTCAAGCAAACCCACCATATTCAAAGAAGGCAAAACAAGAGACAACCTCACGAAATAGAGTTGTTCGACTGCAAGAAGTAGCGGATAGGAACAGACGACGCAGCCTTATTCAGTTAGACTGTACACGGTATTCGTGACTTACATTCTGTATAAAACAATTCTCGGACAAAGGTGGTCAGAACAAAGGGACAATGCCGTCGAGATTCCTTTGCTTCATTTCGATTGTAGACAGCTCTGACTGGACTTCTAAGAAAACGCATCTAGGAGGTGGTATGAGAATTTAATATACAGCATGAAACTGCACCGCAATGCTTTTTACCAATATGCTGACAATTGTGTTAAGCTGAATGTTGGAAAGTACATTTACTAATACACTTTTCTAAAGTATATTTTTATATTTCATTTTATGTTGAATGTGGCTGAAACGTTGCTGTTTTTTAATTTATTAATACATCAATTGAATTTTGTTAGAAAGTGATGGTGTAGCAACTTCTCGATGATGGAAAATGGCATGCATGAAAACGAGACAAAGGGTATTTTAGCTAAAACTCATTATCATGCACAATATTGTTTTATACGACCATCATCATACTATTATTATAAATGCGAAACTGTGTTTTTTTCTGTATAGATAGTTGGATGACCAAAGAGTGGTGTTAATCCTTTTTAATTTTGTAACAACACTCACTTATTCAAAATAAACTGTAGAAGTAACTATAGTATATTCTGTGACTTTTCATATATATTTTTTTCGTTTCCTTTTATCAGGCTCAGTTGACCCTTAGTAATTATTCAGTAGTACGAATCGTCTTAGTATCCATACCAACGTACGCCCAGTTAACTATTAGCACAATGCATTTTGAAAGGTGAAAGGATAGTGTTCCAAAAGACGAGTTTCTGATTTGTACGACCTGCCCCTATAGAATACTTGTTACCCGAGAAAAATGTGTTTTTGAGGGAATTTTCTTACGTCAGTTGAAACAGCGGGCTATAGCTAGCACATTTAAAAAAATAATTACATTTTATGTAATTAAGAGCTTTGCGAACAATCTGAACTGAAACAAACGAACAGATGTCGACGTAACCACAGTTTATGTGGGATCAGTATTGGATGACACAATTTACTCTACACCTCAATTCCGTATCATTGCAGCAGGACCCCGCAGCGTTTTACAAAACTGACGAATACATTTGCCAATTACAAAGACCTTGGATGTCTTGCTCGGGCCACCCATGAATAATAGGAACCCATTGTAGCTTTGAGGTAAAACTACACCAGGATGTTATATACCACGCGTCACGAAATGACTCAACATATTTTTATCACCAACACAAACAGAAGCGTGTTATAAGTGGTGGGAGTATGGGAGGGTGTTTCGTGTGTATTACGTATATTTATGTGTTCTTAAAGATGCCTAGATTGTAGTTGCAAGGAAACAAGGAAGACAGTACTGAGTACGGTCAGTCATGAATATAGAACCAAATCGTTGCCCAGTTTTTTTCTCACGAGGAACGGGTTGTCTTTGCCTACTTACCTACTTGTCCTGTAGAATCAGTAGATAGATAGAAACTCTTTGGTGTGTACACCAGAAATAAAAAATACAAATGGATAGAAAACATTTACGAGCTAGTGCCACAAGTGACGGCCTTATCGCTAAAAGCGATCTCTTCCAGGCAACCATTGGATGGAAAGAATTAGTAAAAGGGGAAGGGTGGGATAAGGTCACGTAGCTCTAGCGCACACTCGCTTACATGTATCCGGTAGAAAATAGTCAGAGATGCTACTTTACGACGGTGCTCGAATCAGGTGCAGTGGTGCAAGAACTTGCTGTTCTGAAAAATTTGAAATCAATTGTATGGTATAGGGGCATGATGTTATGGCACCACCCTTTTGCGTGACGTAACGTCATTTTCAGTTCGCGGGTCTCGTTTCTATTAAGCCTTACCGTGTATTATGTTATTTAGGGCAGTTCACCTCAGAATGTAGCATGCTAAAGTAACACTGTTAATATACGTTTTGCAAGTTATACATAAATATCAACGACACGTTTTCAAAAGTAGATTGTTTTACTATTGTACTGATCTTAAACTTCACTTTGTCGTGTCTCAAAATGGAGTTTGTCTACGTGCGACTTTACCCTTATTCTGACTAAGTCATTTCAATGGAGGTATTGACTCTGAGGTTTTGATTCTGCGATCTCGTCATTCACGATTTGGGTTCAATGATAATGTAGCTTATGTCAACAAACGTAAATAATTGTGGTCAAATTTAACGTGATTTTGACGTGTGTATAAAGTCACAAAGAGATGAGATATCGTTTTTGAGATTTATTTGAGTCAATGGCTGACCGAGGCTCATAATGGCATATTGATAGCAGTATTTATTACATAGCATATTTTGAGTAGATATTGTTGTTATGGTACTGCTGTGTTATAGTTAAATAGACAAGAAGTCTGGAGCCAAAACTTAAAAAGAAAAACTATTTAACTACCTAATTTATGCGAAAATAAAGATAAATTAATATGGTACTTATTTCAACTCATGAGTTATTATGAAAGTATTTATTTTATTTAACTATACTCAGCCTTATTATCTAAAATTAGCATTTCGTTTACCTACTTGGTTTTACGTCGTAATAATTATTGTCATCCAAGTAACTGAATTTTCCAGCTATTATGACTTAAAAGCCAAACTACTGAACAGATTTTGATTAAATTTGTATGGGACCAATCTGAAGGTATATCCTTCCATCCGTGAGAACTTGATAGGCTGAAACGATAATGATGATATTAATAAACGTACATTCAATGCTAGAGTGAATAGATTTCTACTAGATCAACGTGTTCCATTCTCAGCCGCACCGTCGCTTACTATCAAGCGAGTTGGTAACAAAACGTAGAACTATACTTTCTAAAAAAGTTTAAAACAACGAGGGTTGAATACTAGCCGGATGTCCATTAAAGTGCAAATTTGGTCACCGCTCCATCATCACAATAGACTAGTTGCCTCTCTTGGAACTTTTTGCCTAGTTTGAGGACCGAAATTGGACTACGACCCACTTTGGACGGCCGGTGGTCAGTCGGTGGCGTGACAACAAGTCGTAAATTGGTGCCTGAATTTTAACCAGCGCCGGACTATTTTTGTAATTGACTCCGAGGCTATAAATTTTGTTTGATACTGATAGTAAATCACGATAGCCAAAGCCACCAACATACTCAACTAATGAACTTTATCTTCTGGTATAATTTCGTAGTGGAAAAGACTTTTGCATCATAAACGATTTGATTAAGGCATTATAAACAAAAAGACGTGGAACGGTATTACTAAAATGAAAGGAGAACATCAAAATAATCATTATGAACAACTTTTACTATAATATTTAGGATTTACTATAGGATTGTCCATTTAAATTTGGATTGTTGCATTTGTTTTGGTAGTTTGGATTTATAGCATTGGTTAGACCTTCAACTGTCTATGGACAGTTCAACTGTTTTATAGTGTCAGCTTGTATTTAACTGTTTTATAGTGTTAGTTATGGTACTCAGACTGTTGGTCTTTTAGAACAACTCTGAGTCACACAGAGGGCAATGGAGAGAGTTAGGCTCGGAGTTTTTTTGCGCGATACAATCCAGAACGTAGATAGTCACCAAGGAACCAGAGTCACTGACATAAAATAACTATTAAAGTTTGCAAGTTGAAGTGGCAATAGGTAGACCACATCACTCGAAGAATCGATAACCGATGGGGAAGAAAGGTTCTTGAGTGCAGACTATGGTCTGGAAGGCGCAGCTATATAGGCCTCTCACTAGATGGACTGACGACATCGTGAGAGTCACGGGCATTCAGTGGATATAGATGGCAGGTTATCGTTAGTGTGAAAGTCTAAAGGGGGGGCTTTTATTAAGCAGTAGACGTCTTCTGGCTGATGATGATAGCTTGTATTTTGTTTTGTATAATAGATTGCGCTAGGCTGCTATCTCGCCTGATGTTAAGCGACGATGCGGTCTACGATGGAGCACGCTTGCCTAGAAGAAACCGATTCACTCTCGATTTGAAGACACCCAGATTGTAACTGACGGGGAACACCCGTTCAGGCAGTGAATTCCACAGACTAGCAGTTCGCACAATAAATGTGGAATCAAAGCGCTAATGTGATTAAAAATTGAGTAAGTGAGCCGTACTTACAGTTTTGCGAAAAAACATAATATGAATGAAACATTCGAACACGAAAAATAATTGTAGTAAAACATATCTCCTTTGCTTGTCTGATCTGAGGTTTATCAGTTCACTTGTCAGTAGAAAAAATACTTACTTAACTTGTTAACAAATAAGTTAAATATATAACAATGTCCATAATCGAATTACAGTAGCACTCCAGTACCTCGCATTTGAAATTAACCTGCTACCACAAAATTCGTTTTGACTAATAACGCTATTAGTCGCGAGGCGTGCGCCCATAACGCCTGTATATTATTCCACGAGCAACTAATATTTCTTCTGGGGCTTAGGTAGCATTCTAACAGCGGAACTTGGGAAGTATTGGTCTTGGTTTCAGCAGGAATTCATTTAAATATTATGCAGCAGAAACACTTAATACTTTGCTATCGTTTAGAAATGATCATTTAAAAAAACTGCTAAAAATTATCAACTTTAAATAACTCAAATTAATCTATACCAGTAAGCCGTGGTAGCCCATTTGGGAGACCGCTAGACTTGAAAGCGTGAGGTCGTGGGTTCAAACCCCGAGCCCGTACCAATGAGCTCTTTGGAGCTTATGTAGGTACTTATGTAGAGGTAGGCTAAAAGTCCAGCAGTGGACTGTTAAAAGGCTGATTATGATGATGATGATGAATATAATTATACCAAGTCCACTTTTTACAACCCTTTTTTTGCTTATATTTAACTTTTCCTGTTAGTATGTATGTGTGGGAAAAATCTTGCAACTGAATTTTAGACTAGTTACCATCAAATGATTGAGCTGTTTTGCATACACGTTTAATCAGGACGAGGACATGGTTAGCTATTACGACGTCAGACTAAATTCCATATGGCAGACACAATTTCCTATCTACCATCATGTTAATGAGTATCAAATAGAGTTTCCTGAGAAGAATACGAAAAGCTTATTTTTTTTATTTTAATAATTTTATTTGATAGATAGATAGAAACTCTTTATTGTGTACACCAGAAATAAAAGTTACAAACAGATAGTCAGTTACGAGCTAGTGCCACAAGTGGCAGCTTTATCGCTAAAAGCGATCTCTTCCAGGCAACTATTTTTATTTATTAGCTTTGTATGCTGCAATGACACTGAAAAAGCTGAATAATAAGTTTTGGTTATTTATATTGGCTATAATACCGAAAAAACGTAAAATAACACCAAAAAAAAAACGTAACGTCAGCGTCTTTGAAAACAGTATTAAAAGTAAATAGAATTTAAGGATTTCGTCCAGCATTTTACTTGTAACTCGTCGGTTATTCTTATGCATGCGATTTTGTTTTTGTTCCCATCGCACTTATGTATATCCGAATAAGAGTGACAGTGACAAAACTTGTATCGCAGGTCCTAGAATAACTCACCCGAGCTAAAACAACTCGGAGCGTGCAAGATTTTTAATGTAACATTTTAGCTGCTATATCAAAAGAAAATGAGTTCATTGTATTTTTATTACTATGCTATATTGTACAGTTGTCAGAGCAAAAAAAAACTTGGAACATGTATAATGCTTTTTTCATTTGAACTGCGTTTGCAAATGAGATTCTGAATATTCTAAGAATATAAAAACATCCATTTTTGTTGAGGAAAACCGTGGAATATTGATAAAGAAAGGCTTTTTGCTATCTATCATTCCGGGAAAGGGATGGTAACGTGTAAGTAATATTGGGCGGTTTTTGTAGAGCTTGTGACTTGTGGTGTCTATGGATAAGTTTTATCACCGCTATACAGTGTTATAAGGAAAGGGTATGCTAAGCTGAAAGGTGGTCATTGTACTCATAATTATGTATAACTTTTACTATGGGACCAACATTAATCACGAAAATATATCAGCTGTTTCATAGACAACGGCCATTGACACTCGTCAAAATGTATGATCCAGTCCAGCTGTTTTTTTAAGGTGATTTAGGGATTGGTCCTATAGTAAAATTTGTTCATAATTATAAGTATAATGACCTCCTTTTGGCTTAGCTTATAATGAGTACGATGATCTCTTTTCGTATTTGTACAACCATTCCGCGTAACTTTGTATAAAATAATATTCCATCACCAGTCCCCAAATTTAATTGCTACGACCTGACGCTACGGTTCATCAAACATTCATAAATATTGACGTAACACTTCATAAACCCTAATGGATTGTGTATGGTCGGAACTTTAAAACAGCACTTTTAAATGTACCCAATTTATCTGTATTTTGCTAAATTTTTTTGCTTGCTGGCACAGAACAAAGCATCACAATCCAACATGGCAATGCTGCCTGGCTTGCCTGGTACATAAAATCCTTTTAGTCCAGAAACAAAGCAAAAAATATGTCCTGATTAATCGATGCCTGAGAACGACACGGAAAATATTTTTGTGCATCATTAGTTTGATGATACGAAACCTACGGTCTACGTCCATGTTTTTAAAATGTAAGCTTGTACTCTATCATTATTAATATTTCGACAAGCTTTTTAAATTTTTCAAGGTAACTTTTAAAATGGGTGATTGGATATGGTACTGAATTAGTGATGTTTGGTGTTAAAAGCCGTATAAAAAACTACGTCCTAATGGATGGCACGAGTTTGACTATCTCTATAATAAATTGACCTGTTTGTTAACATTCTGAGTCATGAGTCCAACGTCCTTGGTTGCAGGTTACGTGGTAGTTAGTGCGATCACTTTTCATTTTGACTAAAACACCTGGCTCAGGAATTTTGTATAAGTTTTTTATAGATGATTTGGACCATCCAGGTTTTGGTCTGTAAGAATAACGTTTATTTTACTACGGACAAAAACAAAGTCGGAAAAAGTACTGAATTTCTCCAAACACTTCGCCAAAAGTAGATCATAAGTGGAGTAGTTAAGCTAGTAAATATTTATAATTAGTATGTTTATAAGCAGTTTTAATAATTTCACTATGTAAACTAGATCTACACAGAGCAAAATTATAGTCAAACTAGCCTATTTTGTAAGAAAAAATACGGCGGGAAACTTAAAATGACAACACCGAATGTTGTCGGTTAAACAAATGAGACAATTTCTTTTGTTTGAAAAATAGGCCCACCACAAACTAATACCGTATAGTAATGAAACTCATGTCGATTTGTTCCTCATAATCTCTAGATTTAGTGGTAATATTAGCTATATCCGATCAAACCGGAATATTGACAAAAGCCGATTACTATGGCCACTGTTGTAAAATATGGTCTATTTATTTTTGTATAAAAAATCCTAAGCATCCTTGCATCCTTTTTCGTATTAAAAACGTTCC
Source organism: Agriopis marginaria (assembly GCA_932305915.1). Classification (NCBI taxonomy): domain Eukaryota; kingdom Metazoa; phylum Arthropoda; class Insecta; order Lepidoptera; family Geometridae; genus Agriopis; species Agriopis marginaria. The sequence continues at coordinate 11,284,809 of OW029926.1, read as the reverse complement.
GATCAAGTGACTTTATAAGAGAAATGAATGAATTGTGGCAAAAATCAAAACAACACATATTAATCTTTATATTATTATTCCGGTTTCATTTTTACCTTATCTCTCGTCCGAATGGTACAAAAAAAAACGATGAATTTTATAGTGTTATACCCATCAATATACGGTAAATTCGGTGGGCCTAGAAAAAATTGTCTTCTTTGACGCTATATTTGTTGACTTTTATATTATAGTCTATGAATTACCTATTATTCAATACTAAAACTAAAGCTCGGAAATCTAATAATTGCGTTTTTTACTATTATTATTTCATTATAATTTAATTGCCTCTTAAAATTAATGATGACAATAAATTTATACATTAACGATTCCTTTATCGAAATTTAATATCTTCTTGAGTCAGATGTAGGTGCTAAATCCATTAAATGAAACTCAATTCTTACAATAAAAATCTGTTATGAAATTAAATTCGTGTCAGTAGTTAAGTTTTTTATTATTACATACGATATACTAAATCTTTGTGGTAAAACCATAAATTTGCAAAGACATTGATGTCGAGTCTAACTACTCCAAGATAAATGAAAAAAATAAAATACGCTGAGTTTATCTACATTTTATAACAATGTTAGGTACATGAACAAGATTAGAGTAATCTCAAATTAGTTTTTATTGAACGGACACGTGTTTTTGTAAACTAAACAAATACATGCTTACCCTCATCATCATCGGCCAGAAAACGTTCACAGCTTAACATAGAATTAGAACCTCCCCCATAGTGCGACACACTAAATGACAGCCTGCCATCTGCATCCGCTGGATGCCCGCCACTCTTATGATGTCTTCGGTCCATAGTTAGGATTCCCTTTGCTGCGTCTTCCGGTTCTTGGTCTCCATTCATGATCCTTTCTTCTTCATCGATTGAATCGGTTCTTAGAGCGATGTTGCCTGCCCATTGCCACTTTAACTTGCAAATCCTAGCAGCTATATCTGTAACTGTGGTTTTTTGGCTAATTTCCTCGTTCCGAACTCTACCGCACAAAGAAACTCCGAGCATAGCTCTTTGCATTGATTATTATGATCATCTGGATCACATTTACTTACAAAGTTTCATATCGATACGACAATAAGGACTAGATGAAAATGTATTCCAAGATTCGTTTTTTTTTTTTTTTTATAACAAATGACTTTGATAATTGCTTATTAAAACATTAGACGAGTTCCCAGTCTCCGAGCATACAACGTCTCAACGTCGACCGAACGAACGAATGAACAAACAAATGAACGAATGAACGTCGTCATGTTCATGTGTTGTCCAGTTTCCTTCCAACCCATTTGTGATTGTTTTATGTTTTTGTGTGCATGCATGTAACCGATTAACGTGATTTTGTTACAGATTTACATAATAAAAAACTCTGCATTATTATTTACCGACCAACAGTACAAAACTGTACAAAAACCTTGCGTTTGACAGTCTATCTACGGGACATTGGCGGAATTGAAGAATCTTCATTCTTCACAGGAGCCACATACTAAGAGATGAAGTTGAACCAATGTTACAAATTCTGTTACACATTACACGGTGAACTTTCTTTCTTACACAAGCATATCCAAACCCGCCAACACAAACAAAAAATATGACGTCGTGACTCTAATAATTACAGTAGACGCTCAAATATTTGTTTATACTAACGACTGTTGAATCAAACGTTGTGTTTTACCCTTCCACTTGATTGATTGTTCTTAGCATTGCTTAGACTGACAGATTCACGAGTACGAGTGAAGCCTGGGGCTAGTGGTAGGTAAATGCTCTTCAACAATGCATTAGAAGAGTTTTGTCATTGTTTTATGATGACTTATAATAATCATCATCATATCTTTATTTGTGTGATGAAAGCATTTATTTTTGTGCAGATAGGTATAAAAATGCTTTATTGGTCATGCAATTTCAAGTTTCAAGTTTCTTAGGGCTTTACCAATATTTTTGTATTGTACGCTGATGTATCTACCTATGTTAATAAATATACTTAAAAAAATTACCTATTATTTTTTGACGTGGTTAACACACGTGGAATAATATCTACCTTTACAATTTTACGCTATATCTTGTAATTTGAACTAAGGTAGTTAAATTTACTGCCTAACTATAGCCTAAGTTGTTTAACTTAAATGCAAAGTTCTAAAACAATATTGGTCGTACTTACAAACTTGAGTTAAGTCAAATGCTTAAAATTGTTGTCTTTTTTTGCGAGTGACAATTTATGTCAGCAAAATGTTGACAGATCAACTTCGAGCTTTGCTTAACTCAAGTTAATGTTTTCAAGTGAGGCCGTATAAGTTACCTAACCGATTGAAAATCAATGACTTGCCTATTTAGTTTGGCTTAATTTGAATTTCGAATAAATGTTCAAAAAGCATCTCATTGACCTCTAAACTCTTATACCTAATTCGACTTTAAAGTTTGTGAAAATGAGTTTTAATTGACATTTGATTTACGTTTTGTTATCAGTAATGAGTATGAGTAGTTATATTAATCGTTATTTACAGAAATAATCTTTCTAATAAATTCGGTATAAGTTTATGATAATTTCGTTTTTAATTCCTATATCAACTGACGTTAATTAACTGAACTGTATTATTTTTAGGTGCCTAATTTAAAAGATTTTGACTAGTTTCTAATATTTTCTGATGACCATTTCTTTTTTGAAGTTAAAAACTTCTTATGCGACTTGCAACAAGGTTGCGTTTTCTCTCTCTCGTATGGTTGCGAAATGCGTATCCTTTTTTCGCGCTGCGATTAGCAGATCCGGTAGTGTAATGGTGTCGGTAATGGATTGAGAAGCCTAAGGAGCTAGGCACGAATCTCGAGAAAAGCCTGTTTTTAAATTGTTGATATTTTTGCCCTAGTTATAATTTTAGTGTTCCTTGTTGAAGTATAACTTCTTCCGCGCGGAGGGACTCCACGCACTATTTTTATTATCTACACATTATGGTATAGGTGTATACATTTCAGAGAGTGTACAATGTATATCGTATCTGCATGACCTAATTCCTTGCTGCCCATTTTTTTATCGGACGGCCAAGGAAGGCACGAAAAAGCGACACCTTTTTACGGCCGATATTCCAAAAACCTGTACTTTGATTCCACTTTCATTGTTGGAATCGCTAGCTAGACAGTTGAATACGCTGCCTGAATATGTTCCCGATATTTACAATCTCTAAATCTTGGAGTTGCAAGTAAATCAGTTTCTTCTAGGCAAAGGTGCTTCACCGTAGACCGCATCATCGCTTTTAAACAGGCGAGGTAGCGGTAAACGCAAACTTTATTCAAACAACAACGTAAAATGTGTCTATTCTATAAACATATTAAAAAAAAGTAAGAGCTACTCATATTATACGAAAAAAATGCCATAAATTGTCTTTTACCTAAAAAATATATTATTTTACATGGGTATACACTATAATTAAAATGCTTGTCCACAAAAATTTTCTGTGCTCCCCAGTTAATAGCTTTACCTAGTTTTGTGTCCCCAGTCTTGTATCTGTAGTCTTATAGAACCTTACGAGGTTGTAATTGATAAAGCTTTATTTAATAAGGTGAGTAAACGCATAACTAAGCCCAGATAGTATCCCGACACTTGTTTAAGTGTAAACTGCTGTTTTCTTCTGATAAAACGTCACATTTCGATAATTTACTCCGAGAATCGACGGCAGAACGAGTTTCATGCCGATCGTATTGAAATGAATCGGATTAAATTATTTAAGTAAACACAGAAAACTTTTCTCCAAACAAGCTGTGATACACAACTTTCAACCTTAAAAACTTTCGTGATTGATGCAAACAAGTTTTCAAAGGCAAAAGTAAGTTTGCTCAAACTTGATAAGTCGAAGATCGATCAGATAAGAAAACAACTCAAAAGCTCATGTCTCATAATATTCGAATAAAATAACACGCTAATCCAAATTAATATTAAAGTGCTATTTATAAACAAAGAGTTCTGAATGAGAATTTTAACATATCATTTACGTTTTTAAATTCAGCGTGGCGAGTTCATATCACACCTGCCAGGGGAAGGTTTAACATAATGGACAACTTTATAATCATGTTAACAAGTTCTGAAAAATTAAAGCTCGCACTTCCAGGGATTAAAATACAAATTGGCGCTGTCTTAGTGATGCATTTACCCCTTTGGCTAAATATATCAATGGAGGTGTTAAACCAGACCTTAATAATCAGGTAATAAATATTTATAAACTTGTGCTCATCACAACGCCCGGTGCTGTTTCCTTTTTTTTGATCTTGCCATGTCAAAGAAATCCGGGTATATCGGAGAACCTTAGCACATTCAACGCATATTTTAAATTTTTACACGCTGTTTTGTTTCTTAGGTAGAGCATGAAAAGGTTCACTTTTCCACACCTGTATTTTAAGATTAAACTGTTTGAAAATGACATGTTAAGAATGTGAATAATCATTGGTACTTATTTGCAACTGCAATAAGGCGACGCGTATAAGAATTCACAGCTAACTAGTGTACCGTATTCAGTAAGCTCAATAAAGCAATAACCGGAGGCATCTCTCATGACATTCGAGAGATTTAAATATTACAAGCAAGATTGCCATTTCATTTTATCAGGGAATATAAAAGTGGCTTTCTGGGACATGAACCTATACCGCTTTTACGTAATAACATGTTTTCACACTGTCTCATACGAAGTATGCAATAGGATGGAACATATTTTCCGCTTCCCGGAATGAAATGAAATTTATTGCCTTCACGCGACAAAAAGCATATAAAGTAGGTGAGTATTTTGCTAAATTACGATGCGTGCTAAGAAGGAAGGTTTTTGGATTTGCTGTTTACGAAATGTATTTTTTTGTTGTGTGACAAAATCTATAAAAGCGGAATACTACTTACTGACTGACTGACTAAATCACGAAACCTTCTAAAACATACTTACATACCTGAAATTTGTTGGAGTCAAAAAAATATAGTGGGTAGTCAATGCTTAAATTAGTATTTTACGACTAGGCAACTTTCATACATACTTAAAGAAGTAATAAGTTAAGTAATAAGAAAGTAAAGTTCTATAAGTTTATATGAAAGTTGACGCGTACGAAGTCGCGGGCGACAGCTATAATTCAGTATTAAATTGGTTGGTTAATTTTCTGTATTCCTACTGTACTCTTTTATTTTACCTTGACAGGTTTTTTAGATTTTATTTTTTTCCAGCGGTGCATTAAAGATCGTTAAATTTAAACAATAAAAGTCCCAATAAATTACTTGCCCGTAAAATAACAAGTTACTTTTTGGATCGCAGTGGAGAAGATGCGTATTGAGACGGTAAAAGTGGTTTTATTACGGGAAACATTCTCGTTTCATTGCATGTTGTTGTTAGTTGTTTCATTCCTTTAAACTTAAATACTTGATTTAAGGCAACACTGCACTAGCACATGAAACGTCGAGTCATAGCATGTTTTTTTTTTATTCGATTCCAAAAACGGATTTCATTCGCATATTTCGTAAAGATTACAAATTTTGACAGATTGTTATGGTAGTGAAGTCAAAATCTGTCGTGACAAAAATGAATTAATTCAGTTAAATTAAGGAGTGAGTCGCACGAGTGTGTCAATTATTATACGAGCTAGAGTATACATTACATATATATACATATACATTAGTAGAAAAGTTTTTTTACTTAATAATAGATATTCTATTAATAATAGATAGGCTTGCGCTTGGCCACCATCTCGCCTGATGTTGAGCGATGATGTGGTCTACGATGGAGAACGTTATCTGTTATCTAAACTCATGCAATAAGCTCACGATTATATCCCTAAAACAATAAGTACGATAACTTCATCCTATTTGGGTGTTGCATTTTTGTCCTGATGTGGTTCATGACATTACAATATGTAAACTTTGTCATTAGCACAAAAGAAAACCGTTATATTAACAGAAGCATTAGCTATGGCTTAGGGTGTTTCCGTTTTCCACCATTGCTATGTGTGACCACTTACCACATGCCGTCTCTTTTTTCTCCTAATTTATAGCTGGAATAATTAAGTAGTGTGAATGCTTTGGTCATAACTACTAAGGTAGAGATTGCGGTAACAAAAAAATTAAAAGTGGTGAATAAAATAGTGTGTTAAAACAAGCACAGACTAACGCCACTAGGAATCAAAAGTAGTAATCCAAAACAAAAATTGTCGCGGTACCTACTGTCAAAAGTCAAGTTTTAATTTGGGATATTTTTCACAGATACCATCGTAAGTAGCGCATACCGTGGGGTTAGTATCGCTTAGTATCGCGAAGCATCGAGTAGACAGTACAGTCATATCTTTATTATTTCTTATTCTGGGGTTGCTGCGGGCATGTGGTGGTCATTATACGATACTGTTTACGTTTTGAGCAATTGACCAATGTTGGATGTAAAACATTTTGAAGAAAGGTAAGACGGGTAAAAAGTAATGTCTGAAGTAAGTTTGCGCAAAACTTCCTACAAAATATAAACTAAACTAAAACCTTATTAACTACTAACTTAATGTGAAGCTAAATGTAACGGTCGAATACGGTTATATTTTATATTAACTAATCATTTTTTACGTGAATTTTTATAATTTCTAATCATTGAGGAGTTCTTTAGTCAGAACCTAACCCTGAGTGCAGGAACCATGTCATGGTAAAACTTAAAACCAGCTATCACGATAAAATGCGTAGGTACAAAAAATCGTGTCCGTTAAAAAGTTCCTTTAGGTATTTGGAGCTTATCCTGGATTCAGGTATTTTGGTTCAGGTCATGCTTACCATAAAAAAATATTATCGTCAGAACTGAACCAATATGTAAAAATTCAACTCCGTAGGTTAAGTGAAACTAGTTCTAATTCAGATTGCAAGATTTAACCTAAACAAACCCACTTACAAACATTGCAAGTTTAATAAAAGTTTGTAAAAAAAACCTTATCCAACCAGCTAGTGTCGGTGATGTAACTAATATCTTTGCCCTGGAAAAACAAAACATTTTTACGAAAAAACAAAACATTAAACGTCTAACTAGTCTTGTCTGACGAATTGAACAAAATCCCAGTTCACATACAGAGCACTTACTTTAGATCATGCTTAACCACCAGAACCGATTTTACTATACATTTACAGGGCAAGAGTTACAGAAAATTAAATTAAAAGCGCATTCAACTTTCGACTTTACGTCAAAGGGGATATTAGGGATCGGAAGTCGGTTTTGTCGTGCTTAGAGCTACCTCAGGCATCTCCATAAAGCCCTCCAATTATTTCCGCCGCACGCTTGGTCCACATACATGATGTAACTAGCAGTAGATCATCTTTAACATGATGTTTAAAGATAAAACTTTTTGTTTCAGACCGACCCTTGCTGAAGAAACGGAATACAAAAAAATTAAAACAGAAATCCAGATATTATCAAGAAATTAATCCTCAAAACGTAAAACTCATTTATCCAAGCACATTGTAATTAATGAATTTAAATAATTTCTATAGTTTTAAATAAATAAATAATAAACACACTTATGTCATTATTACAAACCAAAATAGAGCAAATTCGAGGGGTACGTCCGTTGTTATCTCACTTTTTTATCTCACGAGCATTATTTTCCGTTTTCTACTCACTTAAATTAAAAACGAGGGCCGTTTTTATCTCACTAATAATAAAATAATTATTTAGTTCGTTTTTAACTCAAAGGATCGCCCGGTCTTATCTCACAGGATTGTACTATGACATGTTCTGTGTCACAACACCACCAGTAACAAAATTTGTGATGTATATTGTTTACCTAACTCCATGACTCCATCTCTGATTGTACTGTTAATCCATGATTACTTAGATTACTGCTTAAATGAGCAAAAAAGGTTCTATGTGATAATAAAACTACACGTCTTAACGTCACAGTTACTCAATGAAACCATAATACCTATGTACTCAAACCAACTCAAAGTACCAGGAGAGCAGAAGTTCGTTGAAGGTTCATTTTAGTATCAACTACTTTTTAGGGTTCCGTAACAAAAGGGTGTAAATGGGACCCTAATAGGGTAAGCCTATGTTGTCTGTCTGTCTGTCCGTCTGTCCTAGCTTTTAACGGCTGCATCTTTCGAACCGTAATAGATAGCCAGTTGAAATTTTCACAGAATATGGTTTTTAGGGTACGGATCCTAAAAACCAACAAGCGGACAAGCTTCAAACTTGGCATGATTATAGTACACACTCGAAGTTAAATAATAAATAATGGCCAAGTGTGAGTCGGTGACAAATTTTTGTTCACCACTAAGTTAAGCAACGTAAGGCGCGCTCGGTACTTGGATTAGTGACCGCCTGGGCGTGATGTTGTCTTTTTGCACTATTTTTTGTATTTTATGGTGGTACGGGACCCTTAGTGCACGAACCCACGGCTCGCACTTGGCTGGTGTTAATTTTATAAAAGGATACACTTTCAGGTAACACTATTGATAGGTTATTCGTTCATGTAAATTTTAATTTTTATTTATTTAGCATAAAGTTATTTTTAGGGTTCCGTATCTAAAGGGTATTAACGGGACCCTATTACTAAGCCTACGATGTTTGTATGTCTGTCTGTCTATCCATCTAATTGTATCCCAATAATATATCTAATTGTAGTATTGTATCCAATTGTATTTATGTCCTAATTGTATGTTAAATAAATAAATAAATAAATAAATAAATCTGTCTGTCTGTCTGTTTGTCCGTTCCTACTGTTCCCATACAACAAACGTATTTTTAATGTATTTTTGTATTACTTCTAATGTAAAAACGGTAATACGTACAATAGTCAAACTTGGCACGATTATAGTACACACTCTAAAGTATAACAACAAATAATAAATAATGCCCAAGTAAGAGTTGGTGACAAATTTCGGTTCACCACCGGATCTCTTACGATCACCGAAGAGAAGCAGCGGGCGCGGCCGGTACTTGGATAGGTGACCTCCTGGGCGTTGATGGGATGTTGTCTTTTTGCATAATTTTTTTGTACTTTAATAACTAACAAGTTAAAATGTGATGGCACAGTACCCTCAGTGCCCGAGTTCAACTCGCACTTGGCCGGTTTTAATAAATAAAATTAATGTATAAACTGATTTTATGCCCTGTAAATCTGTGATACATTGTTTTTTTTTTTTTTTTTAAATTAAAAATGGCGGCTGTCTGGTTTGTGGTCATATAAATGGTTAACAAGTAAATATTAAGCTTTTTTAAAAAAAAAAAATTGCCAAAATAATATTTTTACTATTAATTACGTAGATAATTTTTTCTACTCGTTTTGAGAAATAAAAAATGTTTAAGATAAAAAACTGCTTCATACTTACAAACATTCTTATTTATGATATTATTATGGTTATATAGTTACTTTTCAGCTATACCTGAGTTATCATCAGAAGTTAAATAGGTACTATTTAGTGTTCTATGGTAGATGCAGTTACGGAGTACTATTATTTATTCTGGGGCGTAGGACTGAGGTGAGATAAAAACGAACTCTTGTAATATTAGCGAGAGAAAAACGGATTTATTATTATTATTTTTTGTGCGTGAGATAACAAAGTGAGATAAGAACGGACGTACCCAATTCGAAAGGCTTACTATTGACTTAGGCTAGTTATTGAAAAGTTCCTCTATTCGACTTCATCATAAGGCCCTCTCTCTTACCAAGTGTAATGAATAGGACACTTTAAAATCAACCAAATGAGCAAAAACTCGACGGTTAGTAGCCATCAAATAGTTCCATTATCCACCTCCGAGCTTCATTATTGAACCAGCTCAATGGTACTATATTATTGCTTTGCCATCCGAGTTACATAATGTATACCCTCAATGATTTAAATCGTTACAAAAACTAGAAGTAGGTTAACATCGACTAGCAAGATTTGTAACAGATAAATGATTATTAACAGTATATATATAATAAAACATATATACCGTTTGCATGGAGCTCCCTTATTACTAGGTATGTGAAAAGTTAAAGCTAAAACTTTTAGCATCATTGCTTGACCATTTTTTGACACAACGATCTACTACAGAAAGATCAATTAGATTTTGTCACAAAATTATTTGAACTAGAGTTACTGCCATAATTTGTATATTGTGCTTATCAGCTCTCTTGCATCAATCCACTCGTATTACACGAAAATTTACGAGAATGAAATCTTCGGTCATGATGAACAATAAATTCCGAGTTAACAGCCGACATCACCCGTCTGCTCCTGCCTCCTATCCATACTTTTCTAAAAGGACAGTTCCACAACAGCTGATTTATAGTATTCTCCTTTGTTTTCTGTTTGTCCTTTTTATTGTTTTATTTTGTGCTCTTGCCTTTTTTAATGTCCCATTTTATTATGAGGCACGTTTCTTTGTTAGACCGCTATACAAACTGTGGTTCTTAAGATATTAATTGGTTTGTAGCTGATAGTGACATCTGCCGCTGCATTTTTGCAAATAACAGTATGATACGCGTAGACTTTCATCGTCATAATTTTCATCATTTCAGCCATAGGACGTCCACTGCTGGACATAGGCTTCCCACTATCGATCTTCAAAAGGGCCAGTTGGAAGTGGCCTGCATCCAGCGTTTCCTTGCGGTCTCTTTTAGTACCACATGCCCTTCGTTACCGTGACCGCTAACGTAGCCAGGAATAGTGGGGCTACCGGGCCTGCCGGAGACTGGGGGCTTGGTCCTTTCTGTACTAATCATTGAAGAGGGGATTGCCAATACTCGCCACGCTTGGCAAGCGGGTTGGCGAGCGCAGTTGGGTGTTTTTATACTCAGAAGACGCTACTGCCCATCTTTTGGTAGATGTTCCTTAGCCGACTTCTACGCCACCCACGGGAAGAGAAGGGAGATATCTATTCTTAAGCCGGTACCTCCACGGCATAGTAGACTTTCATATAAACTTAAATTTCCATATACACCCTTTAATTGGCCCTTTCGCAAAATCGTTTTTTAGCGGACTTTTACACCACATATAAAAAATCTATCAGTAAAGTTTCAGCTTCGTAGATAAAGTAGTATTCTAGATTTCGTGATGATTCAGTTATTTAATCAGTGAGTGGTCATCGTCATAGGCATTTTTTTTCTTTATCAAATGTTTTAGCAGTATCAGGAGTTTCAATAACTTGGTTTAATTTATTCCATCAGAAAACTTGTAAGTCTCAAGCAAAATTATTACAAAACACAACTGGTTTACTGTTGAGAGAGTGAGATCATATTGGGAGAGTAGGCCCTGATGTCAGTTTTTAGGCCACCAGAAGGCTTTTAACAAGGCTTAGTTATTGTCATAGGATAAAAACCAGGACCTCTTATTTACCATGTTATCCGACCCACAAAAGCATCAGCGCTTTGGTTAATGTAACTAACGGTTACCCATCCTAATCAGATGACCGGATTATCTGTTGCTTAAATTTGGTGATATTTTAAAAAATCTTGTCCAGATTCACTAGGCTCCGCTATTACAAACAAACAAAAAATGCAAAACAAAATAAATTCAAAGAATTATAACCTTAACAATTAATTTGTGAACTCAACTCGCCTTTTTGTTCCCAAAATATAACTAATCCTATTATATTAATTGGGAATAATCACGGCTTTCGGCATCTCCATTAAAATTAAAAAGGTCTAAAAATGTTGCCCGACTAATCAGATAAAATAAAAAATACCATAAAATCAGGCCAATATCCTTAACAAGGCAACATGGGATCTAATTAAAAGTTTAAAGCAAATGACCGCGGCGAGAGCCTGAACAATAAAGTTGTCGGGGGGCAGTAAACTCACAATGTGATGATCAGCACTGCACTGCAATGCCTGTAGACAAGCAAAATAAATAAAACTGATTAAAGTAGATTTACCATAAGAAAACTAGACTGCTGTGCTTCACATTATATATATGTAATTTTTTATACTTATTTTATCGCTTCTGCCTTTTTTATGGAGACAGTTGTAACATTATCAAAACTGCATACACTTTATACATAATACACATAATAGTAAGATAGAAAGAAAATAGATTTTTCGGACAGAGCTGTATCTAAATGAAAGAATTTACCAGTATCAAATGGTTAGATTTTATTTTACAACTGTGTTATAAATAGAGCCAAACGGCCTTTTAAACCTCATCTATATAATATGTTAGTGGTATTATTAATAGTGTTTATAACGTCCTCGTCTATACTGTTACGTAAATTTTACCTATCCAATTGTCAAATAGAAAAGATCGCTTTTTTCAAAAAGTCTGCCACTTCTGACAGAACTTTAGTTTCTTTATTTGTATGTTTGTTTTTTATATTTCTGGTATACATAGCAAATAATTTCTATATAAGCTAACCTTACTTCGCTGGTTTCTCAACTGTGGTCATCTTTGAGTACAACACAAATCAGACAATCAGTAAGATTCTCCAAAAAATTGCCCACTGATACAAAACTCACATTCTGTATAAACTGTACTGTGTAAATGTATAAATTTGTAACAGATTTATTCGCTAACGTTAATTGGGTTTAATATATTATTCTGGATACGGTCGATAATTTTTTGCTTAAATTTTTTTTAAGGTTTTTTGAGGCATAATTATTATGAGTGGTCAAGTCTCCTTAAACATTGTTTCACGATAGAATTTTGGCACTTCGCAAGCCAATTTATAGCAGTTACAAAGTTTCAAATTTCTACGTCTTCGTATGCTTGCCATCAATCTTTAGTCAAAGTTGTCGATGTTGAGATTAGTTTCCGGAGTATTCTCATTTATCAAAGCGTTGATTACTCCAGCGTTAACAATATAGAAGGAGATAGTTTGAACTGTCACAATTGCAGGCAGTGCTTTATATAGGGAATAGCGGTCTGCCCCAGCTTCGCACGGATATAGATTATAGCCTATGTCACCCGGGGATAGTGTAGCTTCCCGTCAGTGAAAGAATTTTTCAAATCGGTTCAGTATTTTCGGAGCCATTGAATAGGCTCCGAAAATACTGCAAAAAAAACAAACAAACAATCAAATCTTTCCTCTTTATAACATTAGTATTGATATAATTAACAAGTACTTGAAATAGCTAGCCTGCTAACTTCTTAATACAAATATTATGGTCATACTGAAAATAGTATCTAAGAAAAAAAAGTGACTGTGAAGTCTTCGTGAGCAAGTCTAGGCTTTTTTTCTTTTCTGTTTGTCACCTTGAAGCAAAATGAGAATAACAATTGACGGTGGGAATACGTCATCTGTCATCATCATAATTTTATTAAAAGAAATAACCACTGTTACGATCGATCCTTGTAATCTTTCTGCATTTACGCGAAATAATGTTTTTAAGCTTGTAGTAAACTGATAGCTACAATTGAACAACCAGTTATTATATATAGCCTCTATCTCTATCATAAATCACGTAGCATCTAAACAGAAAATTATCTATTCCCATTCGTTGGGTTCCACAGCCACGTATTTTATACACATCACACACATCTCTTCTAAGGTATAACATTAATCACCTACAGTAAAGAACTGTTCTAATTAAACTTTTATATGGAGGCAATTAGAATGTAGCATATCATTTTTTCTATACAAAACATTGTTTCCTGTTTTGAATGCTTGGACTATGGGTCGGCTCCCGCTGTTTCAATTAAATCACTGACAATACTTCGAATACTTGACCAGTCGATACCAAAACATACCGTTTTGGTCTCGATACGCGTTGAATCATCTTGATACTTGAAGGTTATTAAAACTGTCTAAAAATGTAGCAAGCAGCATTCAATATATAAATCACACTTACATTCACGCATACTCGTGCGTGTGTGTTTATATTTGTTCCTACTTATATTCGTAAAGCCTAAACAGATTTAGATGAAATTGAAATTAAATTGAATGAGGGTAGCTTATACCCTAGAAACACAATGACTACTTAGGCCAGAATAATTAAATGCCAATTCATAATTAAACTTCTATATTGCTTATTGCTAACCTAGATAAAGAACAATATTTTTTTTTATAAATAAATAAATATTTGGGTAATTTTTTTGCACACACGATCATCTGACCCCAAACTAAGCAAAGCTTGTGATATGGCTGCCAGAGACTGAGATACATACATATATAGTTTTTAAATACATACTTAAATAGATATTAACAACCAGATATAGAACAAACACAAATGTTCATCACATAAATGTTTGTCCTGGCGGGAATCGAACCCACGCCCCCTAGCTCAGAAGGTAGGTTCAGTACCAACTGGACCAACGGGCTATCTTTATTTAGTATTTTTTTATAAGTGTAAAATAAAATTGTGTACCCACAATTTAACTAAAAAAAGTATTGATAAAACGAGGAGGTGGTTAGTATGATGTGATTTAACAAGTATCAAAACTGTTATATCCCCAAAGAATCTTGTTACTAGTCTCACGGTACACGCCGACAGAGCACCGATACCATCTAATCCAGATTTCCCCCACCACTTAATTGATTATTTCATAAAGATTAATATGACTCGTCATTTCTGACGGCTCGCGGTACCGAACACAAAAATTGAACCAAACAATCATCTGTTTTATTCGTAGTCTGTGAGTCACGATTAACAAAACCATTCAACATAGACCTGTGACTCTTGTAGAGATTTCTAAGCAAATGTTATGTACAAAAGGGTCTGAGGGATTTGGTCCAGTTAAAGGGTCTCTCGCTAATAATTTTCAAGTTCAATGTCAAATCAATTATACAAATTTTCCTCTGATTTAGACGATTCGGTTGATTGAGAAACCTAAATGTAAAATTCCTTTACTATTAGATTATTATTCATTGTCAGGTAACTATTATGTCGTCGTCGGTCCATCTAGTGGCAGGCCTGCCTACGCGTCTTCTGGTTTGTGGTTTCCACTCAAGAACCTTCCTACCCTATCGGTTATCGGTTTATCGAGCAATATGGCCTGCTTATTGCCTTATTAATTTGAATATTAGAATAGCTATGTCAGTGACTCTGGTTCATTCGCGAATATCGACTTTCCTAATTCTATCTCGCAAAGAAACTTAAGAAAAGTTCTTAAAAATACTGATTTCCTCACTATAATTTCCTTTACAGTTTTTGGGCGATTACACATAGTCATTGATGCAGGACCGAGGATCGAACCGGGTGTCAGATATTTGGCCATCATCACTCACTCAGCTACCATCGCTCACTCGGCCACCATCAGACCATCACTGTCTTGGCTACTATCGCTGACTCTGCTACCATCTCTCTTTGACTTGACCGTCTACTTAGTACCAAACGAAGCATATGTAGTATCGTAGAATAATTGTCGATTGTCCTAGATTAATGAACCATATCATTACGCTTAATGAATCGGGCTGCGATCTTATCTGCCCATCAATGTCAGTCTAAAATCTATTACGAACTGTTAGTAGGAACCATACGTGGAGATACATTTTAACTACATTCATATATTTACTGTTTAGAACCTTATCGCAGTATATATGCCAACATTTCCTTCAATTATTCCTTGATACACATTTTTTTATTAATTTGATAGAGTTCTGAAATGTAAGTTATGTTTGTAGTTGACCATACAGTTTATTTTGTATGTGCATACTTACATTATAATGAGCGTCGTAAGTTCTTGTACGGATGATTATTTTCTATGTTTCATTAAAATCAATGAGGTTTATAAACTGATTTCAATACATTCGTCGTTAACTGTTTTTGATTTGAGTTTTGTGTCACATATTGATATTATATCAATATTTAATAGGAAGTAATGGATCACGTGAAGGTTAAAGCTTCTTCTGTTAAATTTTAACAAATTTTATTACTAAGAAATACGTTAAGAATATTAATTACATCAAATGTGTAAAAATTAAGTACAAAATTTTAGTTTTTTAACATTATTATATTAGCTGGCCATTATATCATTTGAGCATATTTAGGAACACCAAATCAATAAGTATATGCAATTACATATTACATTATAACACTCGAAATACACAAGATTAGAATTTTTTTATTAAAGTAGCGTCACAATGTTTCTCGTTGGTGCCAAAACTTCACAAAAAATTGAGTGTAAAAAATGCTTGTCTTTTGCAAAATTAGTAAAAGTGACTTAGTATGTCTTGCGACACAATTAAGTTGAAGATATAGGACAGGTTAAGGCAGTTGACCGTGACTGGAAGCAAAAAGTCAAAGGTCAAGCCAAGTAATATACCTTGTTTTCTTGTCAACACTTTTAAGTGCATCAATGGACCTTAAAGTGCTACTATGAGCATACTAGATATAGAGCTGAAAATAATGATGATAAAGCCTACTTAATTCAGCTGTATGGAAGAAAAAACGTATCCAAAACACTCAATACAAAATTTCATATACCTACCAAATTGTTTACCATGATCAAAAAGCTACCATCAAACTTTTAAAAGTCACTTTTAAAAGGGCGCACCCTTTTATATCAATTCTTCGATATTATCGGAGATAAGAGGGACTTTTAATGCGAAGGCCTTAGGCTACCGTGCGTAGCATGTCCCTTCCTTTATCTAGACATCTACATGGACAACATGACATTAAAGTACTGCCGACAATGCTGGGGTTTTACCAGGGAAGTCAGTAGGAGAGGGGCAGTAAAATAAATAATTGCAATTGCATTTTTTTGGCATAATTGTGTAAAAATATTTTTGAAACGCAAAAGCTACTTTTTATGTATAATGGGCTTGCGTTTGACCTCCATCTCGCCTGATGTTAAGCGATGATGCGGTCTACGTTGGCGCACGCTTGCCTGGAAGAAAGCAATTCAATCGTTATTTGAAGACTATATATAATCGTTAAGAAGATAATCGTTATTGTAACTATCGGAGAACATCCATTCAGGCAGCGCATTCCACAGACTAGCAGGCACCTTCCAAAAATATAAGCTCCTAATTTTGTCATGACATGTCATGTGGTGAAAACTTAAGGTTGCATAACTTGATAATAA
Organism: Agriopis marginaria; assembly: GCA_932305915.1. Classification (NCBI taxonomy): domain Eukaryota; kingdom Metazoa; phylum Arthropoda; class Insecta; order Lepidoptera; family Geometridae; genus Agriopis; species Agriopis marginaria. Next base: position 11,267,845 of record OW029926.1, on the reverse strand, counting down.
TATGATGTATTTTTTATGTTAAGTTCCTTATTCTTCTTTGACAACAACTTCACTTCGGCATAGTTCGTCAACCATAAAAAACGAAACTCTTCTTAGTTGTATTGACGTTTTTGTATGCTGGACCATAATACTTACCTACAAATATCAAAGTCAGAATACTTGTTGTAGCAGTATTTTTTTTTTTTTTATAATTAGTGCTTACAATTTGACTTTGCAGTGCCTCAAGACGAAGGTCTTTGACCAGTGTGTGTTGCCAGTGATGACATGGTACTGAGACGTGGTCCTTAACTGTTGGCCTTTTGGAAAAACTCAGAGTCACACAGCGGGCAATGGAGAGAGCTATGCTCGGAGTTTCTTTGCGCGATAAAATCCGAAACGTGGATATTCGCCAAAGAACCAGAGTCACCGATATAGCTGTTAAAATTTGCAAGTTGAAGTGGCAATGGGCAGGCCACATCGCTCGAAGAACCGATAACCGATGGGGAAGAAAGGTTCTGGAGTGGAGACCACGAACCGGAAGACGCAGCGTAGGGAGGCCTCCCACTAGATGGACCGACTACATTGTGAGAGTCGCGGGCATCCAGTGGATGCAAAAGGCAGGCTGTCGTTCAGTGTGGAGGTTAAAGGGGGAGGCCTATGTTCAGCAGTGGACGTCTTCTGGCTGATGATGATGATGAATTTGACTTTACTTACATGTGTATGATGTGCTGCTAAGTCATAGAAGGGGCATACCCCTTCTATGACTTAGCAGCCCCCTCCTCGATTCGTTCTTATCACTTTTCTCTCGGGCATACCTCTATTGTTACTGTTAGTCTGCAACATGCTTGTTATTACCAGGAGACATTTTACAAGCTTTTAGATAACGAACGATATAGATCTCAAAACAATTTTCAAGATAGGCATCTCGTGTCTTTAATTTTGTAATGAGACTACTTTGTTGCAAGATGACTACATGATCTTTTATATTCATGTTGATTGATGTCACAAATAATTACCTTTAATCTGGTTTACTAAGTTATTATACCCTTGTAGATAATTAAAGTATAATTTTTAGGGTTCTGTTGTATTACAAGTTCGTTCTGTCCATCCGTATGTCTTTTTGTCCATCTGTTCGTCGTTAGTCCGTCCGTCTTAATTCTTTAGAACCTTCTAACTTCTATACATTTTAAAATAATTAAGTGCGCATAAAACATTGCGTAAATAAAGTTTTAGTATCGATCTCAAATTGAAACGTATAATAAAAATAAAACTATTTCATTTTAGGGGTAGCTCTGGTACATGTAAAATCATGATGTAAACATACACTCGAAAAACATTACCCTCCTTCTTGCGCAGTTGGCTAAAAAGGATTTCGCTGCTCCTCGTGGGGTATCGTTGAATATGTCTTATAAAATGTAGGTAAGGTATTATACATCTTTTAATCACGTAGGATCACCATCATTTTCATCATTTCAGCCATAGGACGTCCACTGCTGGACAAGTGGACATAGGCCTCTCCCCATCGATCTCTAAAAGGGCCGGTTGGAAACAGCCTGCAGCCAGCGTTTACCTGCGGTCTCTTTTAAGACGTATGTCCATCTTGTGGGTGAACGTCTTACGCTGCGTTTACCGATCCGTGGTCTCCATTCGAGAACTTTTCAGCCCCATCGGACATCTGTTCTGCGTGCTATGTGCCCTACCACTGCCACTCCAACTTGCTAATCCGGTGGGCTATGTCGGTGATCGTCGGTGCAATCTAGGAGACTCAGTAGTAGATGGAAAATGATTAATAATGATGTGAAATTAGTAACCCCATAAAATAAAACATAGGGTACCTACTTTTCAAGATTTGCTACTCCGAAGCTGAGTGAAAATTTAGCGTTGCGTTACGAGGCAACCAAGCGATAGCATTTTCTTTTAACAATATTTTTGGGTATTACTTACTCAGAAACTTCGAAAGTTATCTTAACTTATACTCTCCCTCTCACTTTTATTATAACTTAATAAAGTCCCCAACTTTTTAATTGACAACCGATTAGACCAAACTCTAAAAAATACGGGGTTTTCACATAATACCTGTTTTATAAAAGTTTGGGAGAGTTCATTCTTTATTTATTGTACTCTAAAACTTAAAGCTCACCCTTGTTACTTAGGGCGATTTACGATCGGGTAGACTTTATAAAAAGTTTAATGCACCTGTTCTGGCCATTTAGCGGAGGTGACCGAGACTGTGAGCTGAGTAGTACAAACAGTAGGACTATTTTTGGTCCTTCAGATATTTTTACGGTACTCGGTATAATTTCTAGTAGTTTCCAGTCTGTCGGTTTTTTATCGGTTACGTCATTTCGGAAATGTGCAACGGATCTGCATGATCTAATTCCTCCTCATCTTGTCCATTTTTCTATAAGACTGCCTGAGTGGGCACGAAAAATTGTCACTGCTTTATGGTTGATATTCCAAAAACCCGTACGAAGTGCTGAATTCTTGAGTCTGTGGAATGCACTGCCTGAATGGGTGTTCCCCAAAATTTACAATCTGGGTATCTTCAAACCACGAGTGAATCAGTTGTTTCTAGGCAAGTTTGCTCCACCGTAGACCGCACCATCACTTAACATGAAGCGAGTCAAATACAAGCGTATTAAAAAAATACTCATAACTGTATTATATTGTAAAAAAAAATACTTTTGGTAGGCCTATGAAGACAAATTTTATTTGGTAGCCGAATTACTACGGTGAAAAAGTTTTCAGCTTACAACAATACTAAATTTCAAAAGCGTTAAATTGCATTGAGTGGAGACCACGACCCGGAAGACGCAGCGTAGGCATAGGTAGGCCTCCCACTAGGTAGACCGATGACATCACGAGAGTCATGGGCATCCAGTAGATGCAGATGACAGGTTGTCGTTCAGTGTGGAGGTCTAAGGGGGAGGCCAATGTTCAGCAGTGGACGTTTTCGGGCTGATGATGATGATGATTGCAAAAGCGTTAAAATTAATTAAATGCATTATTTCATCATGATTAGATATGAAAAAGTTTGTTTTCATACTTATAATTATGTCCCAGCAAAGTTTGGTACTTACAGGATAATTATACAAATCTGCATATCACAAATCTAACCGCCAATACTCGAAGTACTTACTAGGTTAAAACTTCTCCAATTTACCTGATTTTGCTAATCTATATAACCAAATTTGATCTAGAATCGTACTTTGCAAAAAATTGTGATGTTAAAAAAAAACAAGCAACATTTTGTGCTGTAAACAAGGGTTAAGAAACGACGTTATCAATGTTTGGAATTTTTACTTTACCTTTTTCTGTGCCCACGTAAAAAATTGGAACAAACTTGCTTACCACAAGTTAAAAGTTTTCACAAAATGACATTTCAAGACAAAATTACGAAATGCTTGGTGGAAATGTTTATAAATTAATTTATTTTTAATTAATAAATAATTTAATAATTTATAATTAATGTTTTTTTTATAATTTATTTTTAATTTATTGTTTATTTTTTCGGAAGTTTTTGTTTTCTGAAATGTTTAAGAATTAACCCGGGAAATGCTAAGGCTTATTTTCTTCACTCTATAAATAAACCCCCTTGAAATCGGTATTTCGAAGTCAATTTCTGACACATGCCTCGCCAAGCGTATGTTCTTCATGAATATGCGGGTCTGTTTGATTATTATTGTTCTAAGACCCGAACTGAACACTATCTCATATCCTATTCAAATATGGTTTGATTACTTTGCATAATTCATGTATTAGCCGCTTGTGTAAGCTTGATGTTGGAAAATATTTTTGCAGTTCCTACTCGACATGCAAATTATGTGAGTAATATAATTTTGCGGCAGTGGGCAGGGCACATATCACGCAAAACAGATGGCCGATGGGGCTGAAAGGTTCTGGAATGGAGACCACAGACCGGTAAGTGCAGCATAGAACGTCCACCCGCAAGATGTACAGACGATCTAAAAGAGACCGCAGGGAAACGCTGGATGCAGGCCGCTTCCAACCGACACTTTTGGAGATCGATGGAGGAGGCCTATGTCCAGTTGTGGACGTTTTATAGCTGAAATGATGATGATGATGATGATGATAATTTTGGGAAGCTTCATGAAGTGGTTTCGTCTTTAAAGAATCGCTGTATCAGATCACGCCAAGATATTTTTGCAACAAAAAATTAAGGAAGTCCCGACAGCATCTGATCCGATGATAAGGTTTCCGATGACAAACTTACTAATGTATGTCCCATAGAATTTATGTCACCGGTATTCAGTCCCCGAAGATATTGATTACGCCTTGGAAGTTTTAGAGTCGAAAACTTTAAATTAAGTTGATTTAATGGAGAGAACTGATCAATATCTTGGGACGATTAGAGTAATTCATGATCACTTGTGGCTGAATAATGGTATTAGGGGTAATTTAAAATGGTGCTCATTATTTTTCGAAGATTATTTAAAAATGGGGATTTTACAGAAGGTAAAAAGAAATGGTGAAAAATAAAAAAATAAAAAAGTTTGCTCACTCTTAACTTTGGCCAAAATCTAAGCATTGCCATTCAACGTGGCACTTCTGTAAGTTTATATAATTTGTTTTTTCCACCAAGGGGTTTTTAGATAACATTTGCGGTTAGCGGCAACTAACCACAAATCCACATGTGATTCCACGACGCCGCTAACATAATTATGTGGATCCATATTATGGATCCACATAATTATGTTAGCGGCGTCGTGGAATCACATAGTAAGCATGTGTACAAACTGCGGTGTAGGTACTAGGACAATAACTGACACAGTCAGTGTTATGGGTCGTAGTGACAGCCCTGGTATTTTCAAGAGCAAGTGAGGGTAGAAGAACAAAACTCCGCTTTTCTCGCCAGACTCATCCGCAGATTCCACAGTTTTCAGTCAGATCGGGACCAAAGTCATTGTAACATGCTCGAAACGTCGAACGAAAGTTACCTATTTTTACCTAAATAAGATGATGCGCGATAGGTCCCGATAAACATATATAAAACATATTGTGTTCAAATCGCGAAAGTTTGAAACTTACTTTAACTACCCACAGTTCTAACAGTTGGTACCTATTTATATTGACAAGATGAGAACCATTATCTTCAATTAATCATGTATATGGTTAAAAAAAACATTGGATGCTTTAAGCGTAACTACTAGCTACCTACACCGCACCGTAACAAAAATAACGATGCACAATTTGACATTCAGAATTATGATCCATAACCAATATCACTAACGGCGCCAAGAAGGTCAAACTATCTGTAACCAATCTCAAAAATATCGAGTGACAAAGAACTGTTTATTACAAAATAACGATCCCGGAGCACCCGAAAAATAAAACCTCGTATAAAATAACGTTGAAAAAACTATAGATAAAAATCGAAAAGTATTTATGAAGGAAACTAAGGGCCGCGTTTAAAGGTTAACGATTCCTATCAATTAAGGTTATGGGTGACACGACAGGTATTTTGGACCCCCACTGGGTTTAGATTTGGCACCTGTCTTCGTGGTATAGTTTTAGAAGCCGCGGCACCTTAACAAGGCGTCTTGGTGGAGACAGGTGCAGTTTTAGTAGAGTAACCATGGTTTAATGAAGTTGATTTTTATGTTGTTTGTTTTTGTTCTTTATGTAATTGCGTGGTAATTAGTATTAATGTAGAACAGATGATTTTAATTATGGTCGGTAATTTTTAAAGACTGTTTATGACTGTAATTAAATTAATGATCGAAATGAAAACTGTTACCATGGATTTATGTAATAGAATTTTTCACTGTGAACCTTTTGGAAATAAATCTTTTTTAACCTTAATTGATTTAAGAATTATACATAAACATAGACATCATTTATCTGTGGCAAAAAAAAAAAGTTATAATAGTAAAAAAAAAGTAAAAAAAAATTAAAAACAAAAGTAAGACGAAAGAAAAAGTAGAAAAAGAAAGTAAGAAAAAAAAAATTGTGCGTAGAGTCCCCCCGCGCGGAAGAAGTGAAACTCTCGCTCTGTCTCTTTCTATTCCGCCTCCATGGTAGCGTTAAACGTTTAACACAACCTTGTTGGAAGTCGCATGTTCTGCCATCTATGCAAATATTAATGAACTAATAAACTATGAGAAGGATGTACAAGTTTCAAAATTTCCTCATAGATGGCATCTAAAACTCTCCCTGTCTCTTTCTATTCCCCACCATGGTAGCGTTAAACGTTTAACGCAACCGTGTTGGAAGTCACATAAGAAGTTTCACTTCAAAAAAGAAGTGGAAGAAGTTAAGTAGTTATTAAGTATGGCTACCTTACTTTATCTTTTTTTATGTCAAAACACGGTCCTTAATTTATAGATATGATAATTTTGATAGAAAGTGCCAGTGCCCTACTGCGATGGAGTGGAACAAATAGTTCCCTCGATAGGCGCCTTCCGAAAACCAATTCATTTTGTTGAAAGGTTATCCAATATTTTTGTATTAGTTTCAACGGGGTCTCCTCAAACTTGCAGGTGGGAACAGCAAGCTGCAAGAGTGATATGAAAATTAAATGTTTTCATTTTTTGAGACGTGAAGTTTAAAATTTGAACCGATTCAAAAACAAACCACTTTGGAGGAATAATATCTTTGGATCCACGGATTTCATGTATGTCAACTATAAGAGAAAAAAAACTATAGTATATCATGAATAGCCTCAACGAGAAACTGGAAACAAACTTTTATTAAAATAAAAGTTTCTAAAAATCAAGCCTTTTCTCTAAATTATGATTTTAATTTTTATTTAAGCGGACATATTTTTTTTTATATACATTTTTGACACAATATTGGACATATTGGGATATAACAGTTTTGAAACAATATTATTATTCATTTTTATTACAATATTGGGTATTGCACATAATACTGTGACTAGAACTAAAAATTTATGCAAAATTTCTAATTCAGCTTGATCTAAAAAAACTAATAAAATATTGAAAGTTAAATTAAAGCTTTTAATCAGAATAATTAAAATCGTTTATCAAGCTAATATATTTTTTTACGTAATGTTCAAGAAAAGGTTAGAAATTAGTTTTTCGACGCAGTAAAAAGCGATACGTGTTTATTACATTTTCAAGAATAACGTACGTACTTGTACTTATACTTATTCTTTAAACATAATAAATTTCAATTACTTATTTCATGTGCTTACTTAAATAAATAAGAACGTTTTAATTTCAAATTGTCTTGCTGTTGTTTTGTCTTTATCCTGTAAAAACAATAAGAACACAATAGAAACAAGAGTTTTCTGTTCAATTCTTATTGTTTTTGTTTTACCAACGAAATCAATAAAAGATGTCCCTATCTTATTTACTTCAATAATCAAACCCTATTTACGTAAAGTTCGCAGAATGCGACAGCTTACACAAACATTACTCACCTAAATTATAATAACATAGTAACGAAAACCAGATGAAATGGATTCGATTCTCCGCTATCTTAATTTAAGTAAACACCCCAACGAATGAAGAGACACTAAATAAGAGCCTTCTTGTGGCTGATACGTTTTCATTTTGTTCAGGATAATTGTGTTTACAGAGAAACTAAACTCGGTGGTAGTTAATTTTAGTGGAAAGTAGAGCGTGCTCGATTGAATTTGAATTGCTTTTAATTCAGAGAGTTGAGAACATTGAACGTAGATCAACAAACTCGAAATCAAAAGTAACCGGCTTGCAATGAAATGATTCGATTCATTGTTTATTGTCAAACTATATTTTGATAAAAATGTGTTTTTTCCTGACCGCGCCTTAAGAGAGCAATGTTTATAAATTCCGTTTTTCTTTGCCTTTGTTGAATTTTCTAATCTTCTCTTAATATTTGAGAGTTAAAACTTTAATATTTTTACTGACATTTTAGTAGTTAAACTCTTTCAAGTATTATCTAAAAAAAAAGAATTTGATAATCATTTAACTATGTTTTAAATTTTATTTAAACAAAACTGGCCAAGTGCGAGTCAGGCTCGTGCACTGAGGGTTCCGTACCACCACAAAATACAATAATTAACAATTTAAAAAACCGACTTCAAAATTAGTAGAATATGGCATTACGATTCGGTGAAAGATAAATTATCTATAATTTATACCGATTTAAAAATCGAGCAAACAAACATTATAAGTTAATATGCCATTACAAAGAACAAAATAATATTTTTACACGGATTTTGAAGTCAGGTAGGAAAAACTTTTTTAAAAAATTTTCTTCATTTTTTTTTTTATGCCATAGGTTTCAAACAAGCTTACGGGACGTCTGATGGTAAGCGATCACCGTCGCCTATGGATACTTGTAAGATACGAGGGTATTACAGATACTTTGTCGACCCTCGAAGACTCTATTAAAAGCCCTTTTGAAGAACTCCATGTTATTGTTACATAAAAATGCGGCAAAATAGCTTATTTCACATATATACATCGCGTAAAACTATAATAATATGTGGATGAGCTTTCGGCGGTAGTTTGTAAATACTTGAACAGTAATAAACATGTGGTTCTAATCTAGAATGGAGACCACAGACCGGTAAGGGCAGCATAGGACGTCTTGTAACAAGACGCACAGACGACCTAAAATAAACCGCAGGTAAACGCTAGATGCAGGCCGCTTCCAACTGGCCCTTTTAGACATCGATGGGGGAGGCCTATGTCCATCCGTAGACGTCCCATGGCTGAAATGATGATAATGATGATGATAAATATATTCGGAGGTAAAAACTCGGATCATTGTCTTAATATTTAGCTCTATGGTGTGTGTCACTAAATAATGCTTAAAGCTTGGGTAAACGTGACTTCTATTTTTGACAACCTTTATTAATGTACTTCCTCTAAGCCTTATTACATAGTCAAATACCCTCCGATCCCTTCCATCGGCAAATATTAATAAATTAGGTAAGATTGTGTGGGAAATTTGAAATATTCAAAACTTCGGGATAACGGTTGGGCACTTTATAAAGAATTCAGCGTTTCGTAGAGCCCATAGTGCGGGCCTTTAATAAAGGATCTAAATAACTTGCGCATTGTTACCAGCGTTTTTAATATTGAAACGAAGTTTCCAATATGCGAGGAAATAATGTTTACTTACCGCGGTTCTGTTGTTTCTTATGTTGGGGAATATTGCCGACATTTTATAATAAAAAGTTGCTGTGTACCTACAGATACCTATATCTGTACAGGGTTACAATAAACGGCGGCACTAAGCCAAAAAAGGTTAATATAGGTACATTTTAACATTATGAACAACTTTTATTATTCCAGGGACCACAATTTTTTTTTAAATTAGAACGGCTGTCAAGGCATTTTTGTAGCCAAGTTACACCTATATAAACGAAACGTCAATCATTCGAAATCAGTTAGCAACTGTGTTGCGGAGTTCGACGCGTTGATCTAAATAAGAATGTTCAATCAAGGTTCACTCATAATGCCTGGTAACAGATTTTCCTTCTCATTTCTGTTCTATTTACTTCTCTTTTCTGTGCCAAAGACCAACCCTGAAATCACGAAACAAAATATTAGCTGTTCTATACATTTCGTTGAGTGTGATTGCTATTTTGTCTATGAAACACCTGATTTAATAATGATGATAACTATGACCTCGTTTCTCATACAACAGTTCCGTATAAAACTGTATAGATACCCTTTAGATAGTGTTGAAATACCGTGAAAAGGTTACCCACGCAAATTGTATGATAGGCTTTTCACACCGAAATATATTCTAACATTTTACCTGTTTTTTTTTGTAAACAAATATACGTTGTATTCGAGGCAAACGAGGTTATTTCCGACATTATACCTATAATGGCCCATGCCCGACCCCTGGGCATAGTTTGAGCGGGAACGCTTGTATTGTAACCATGGGAGGCATAAAAAATTTAAAGCGACAAACTTCGAAGGCGTTTCAAACGGCACTTGTAACTTTTTTTAATGGTCTGAGGTGTTCTTTAGACGTTTTTTGAGAGATAAACGTGTATTTATTGCAAGGGGAAAAGTTCCATCTTTGTTTGCATTTTTAATTGAAGTAAGTTATAATCAAGCGATAACAAAATAAAAGCAAATAAGTCCACTACGAAACACGTAAAAAAAACGATTTCATCTGTTTTTAGGTCCAGTATACGTAGCTACAGAAATTGGGTATACCGCAACCGCAGTCGCCCACTGGCCGCTGTGCCAAAGCCGGTAGCGGATCAGACAAAACCGTGTCCGGTAGGTACTGAGAAATTAGTGCATAAATCCACCGAGGGAACAGCTTAGACAGGCGTTTGTTAGGTGAAAATGGTGAAATTCGGTTGATGTTGTGAAGCGGTACATTTGAGAAACAATGTTCTGTTTACCGACACAGGGAAGGAAATGTTTGGTTGTGTTTTGTTAATAGTAGAATTAATTATTATTGCATATTTTATCTGGTGTATGGTTGAACAATGATGGCCGAGCAGCATGTGTGCTTTATAATCTGACGACACCTGGTTTGATCTTTGGCCCTGCACCAGTGACTTATTTCGGGCGGTACTTAGATAAATTATGTGCAGTTTCCATGCAATCTCTCAACAACAGTGAAGGAAAACATCGCGAGGAAACCGATATGTCTAAGAACCTCAAGGTTTTAAAGACATACGACATTCGCCAACATGCTCTGGGGCAGCAACAGTATGGTGACCTCTCTTTCCCTGAGAAAAGGTCTGTGTCCCAGCAGTGGGAACATGATAGGCAAAAACCCTTATTATTTGAGCTGGTTTAAAAATTAGTGAACCCTAATTAATGAAATTTTTGTAGATTTGTTCTAAATGATTTAAAAAAAGAAACACGTAAATTGGTTTACAGATACGTAATCGCTGGCGTAATTCAGGCCGTCTTAAAAATAAAATAAAACGGCCTGAATTGAGAACCTTTCTCCTTTTTAGTAATAGGAGTAAGTCGAATAATAACCGACTTTAAAATGAGTAGGTACTCGAATACATATAATCATCAAACTACTAAGCAAAAGTTATTAAAATTTTCGTGAGACTACTGCGAGATTGCCCTTATAATAAAAAGATAAGTATATTTTATTTCGAAAAAAAAAGTTATTTATAAAAATGTTGGAATTCTCGGCATAAATAAAAATTATTGGATAGAGAATCCTCCTAAAGTCGGTTAAAATTTAAACATCAAATAATATTGCCTTGATTTTATAAAAATAGAAAGGGACATTATAAAATATTATGTTATGTATTCCGGTCTAGATGTAACCTGAAATCAGAATTATCGCAGCGAGCGTTCCAGATTCTATTTTCCGGACATGTCACAGCGGACTGCTGTCCGCATGTCCGATGGCCCGAGGCGCAAAATAGTACTGATTTTGTGTTTATTTTAAGTCCAGTCTTTTGAATTATTTGTACCATTGTGCCAGTTTGCTATTGCAACTGTTCTGTGGACATTTTTATAAGTATATTCAAATGGATCAGATATAGACCTAATGGATATTGGTTGGTCAATCTATGAGGAAAAACCATTAACCCTTATCTACAGGTAGGTATTTATACCTTCCTATATGAAAGGGTTAATGTTTTATGACAAAACATTATAAGTAAAAGTTGATGTAAAAATAATCCAGATAATACCTTGGACAAGGGGAAAATAATAGGTAATATTATACTAGGTTACACAGTTCTGGTACTAGGCCGATAGGTGGTCATTGTATTCTTCTACTTATCATTATTAACAACTTTTACCACGAGACCTAACATAAAATCACAAAAACTTCAATTGTGCCTACATTTCGGTACAATGTAATATAATTATAATTACCTTCTTTATACATACAACAAAAATGAAATTATACGAAGAATACATTAAATTATAGTCACAGAAAGCGGCCTCTTATCGCCAAAAGCAATCGCTTCCAGACGTTGGTCCAGAACATCATTAAGTATTTATATGAGATTTCATTTATCTTTGGAATAGCAGATTATTTTTCGTGAGTTCAGGGTTTGGTCCCATAAGATATTCACTACGATGATCCTTTTCTGATTTAGTACCTCCGTTCCGTGTATCCCTGTACTGTCCCATCAAAAAAGTGACCAACAGCCATAACTATTTTTATTAGATATCCATCAAGTAGTAAACGTATATCAAGCACCGCTGAACATTCAAGCTGATACGCAGAGGCAGTTTACTGTCCAATATCCGGTCGGGACGCCGTTTCCGGAACGCTTCTGTCGGTGCCAGCTGTTGGTGACCAATAATTATTGGAGCCAAATACGATGTACTGCATTGCATTCAGTAGGTATATTCTTCGACCAAAATAAAATTAATGGACTGGCCCAAAAGAAGCGAATTTTTGAAGATTACAAAATGAGCGCCGGCGCTCATTTCGTTTCAGTCGGTATCTAGCCGTAGGAAGTGCAACACGCGAATTATGCCTTCGTGAGCTTTCCCGAAATGTAGGTAAATACACAACAAAAAACCGCTATCTATTTTTTGGATGAAATGTTCTATACATGGTAATAATTAGGTGTTGAAGAATATGTCTGACGATTTTGACTTGTTTTTACTGAGCAAGTTCAATGGTTATGGCGTGTCCATTCATTTTATTTTGAACTTTTCCTAAGCGATATGACAAAAATATATTATAAACTTGTTGTTTTTCCCGATATTCACAAGCCATCGACCGGTTTTGTCCATTTTCGTTTTTTTTTTATGGAATCGAACTATACTTACGTACAAAGTTTCATATAGATCAGATCAAAGATACGCAAGTTATTGTTGAACAAATAAATTAAATAACATTCATGACATCATTGCACACACGGTCATCTGACCCCAAACCACAGAAGACATAATAGACGCCCAAACTAAACAAAGCTTTTACTATGGCTGCCAGAGATTGATATACATACATATATATTTTTAAATACATACTTAAATAGATATTAACACCCAGATATAGAACAAACACCAATGAATGTTTGTCCAATGTGGGAATCGAACCCGGGGCTATCAGACAAATTATACAAACATACATAGAAACGCCGATTTGTACCATTAGAATTTGAGACTCTGCTTGGTCACAAAAAAATACAACTGGGAGACTAGACTAAACAGACAAGAAAGTAATTCGCCTGTTGTAAGCGTTTATCCTTAAAACTTAACCATTAGAATTATGAATCTCATACAATACAATACAATAGAACACAATACATCTTTATTACACACCGAAAATACAAATGTAACTTAACTAAAATAAAAAACACATATACGGCAGTATAATGGGCGGCCTTATCGCCATTCGGGCTCATAAGCGGTTGATAAGCCTGCACAGTATTGCATAGCGCTTTGCGCTCGTCCCCAACATAGATACTTATATCTGCTTTTATATATAATGCCACGGAATACCACCCTACTGATTTAAATTTGTATTTTCAGCGTGTAACAAATATGTGTTTTACTAATTACAGTGGTACAGTTAAATAAGGGACAAAAGCAATGACGATAATATTATCTTTTTATTTATATTACACGGGAATTACTCACGTAAGATTAAGCCGGGTACTCCGACTATAGTTTCAACCGCATTAGGCAGTAAAGGCGCGTTAGGTAGTTAGGCTATAGTCGGAGTGACCGGCTTAATCTTACGTGAGTAATTCCCGTGTAATATAAATAAAATAAAACACTGTTTTAAACTATCACGGTTGTTCACTAAAGTAACAGTCTAGCAGTGTTGTAGTAGTTAAGACTAAGAAAGAGGGTAGATCGTTATGTCTGCACCTAACTTTTTAACTGTTCGACCAACCACCCGCATTCTTCAGTCTTCCCGTGAACATGGTGCATGTAACTGCGCCGAAATATCGGGAGCTCATTCCACAACCTTGCCACGGTAAATATCCCGTTAATAATCATATAACTTTATAAATAAAATATGTGAAAACCACGTCAGTATCTATAATAAAAAAATATTATCTTTGGTTAAAAGTTGACTTCCCTCAAAGCGTCATATAACTACAACATCATTTCTTGCTGTCTATAGACCGAAATTAATACGTATCCGATTATGCCGATAATTTGGATAGATTTCAATATAAATCACTGAATGGTTGACATCGCACATTGGGCTTGAACTATAAATACCATGACCCTAAGACATCCGCCCACTCCATACAGCTTGTTCGACATTGAATACAAAACCACTGTTAAGTGTAGAGTTACGACTTAATTAGGCAAAAACTGAACGGATATTATAGAAGAGGTGTGTCTTTAAAACATTAGAAGCTATTTATCAAGATAATTTTGTTATGATGAATTATTGCAAAAAAGAAATGAGCCTGCAGTGTTTGCTTGCTTTCGAGTTAAGACACAAAGTTTTTAGGCCGTCTGAAACTTTAGGGTGAAAATTCACTGAAATTATGTAGCATTTTTAACCCCCGACGCAAAAAGAGGGGTGTTAGTAGTTTAACGTGTGTATCTGTGTACAATGAGATCAAGTAGTTTTCTTTTTGACTAAACCATAAAAGTAACTATATGTTATGTCGGAATTATACATTTCTGAAATTTGGGTAAGTCCACAGAGCTTAGTCCGTTTGTGTTTTAACCTAACTTAACCTTAACACAATTCCTGAACTATAAATGTAAATACAAATATATGGCTTTGGAAACGGAACCCTACCTTATGCGTAAACACGACATGCTCTTAGCCGGTTATTTAAAACAAATTGGTTTTAAATATTGCAGTAAAATTTGAACCATTTTCGTCTGTAGGCGAATATTATTTGGACGTTATCAGAGATAAGGAAATTACAGAAACTAAACTCGCAGGTAATTAGTCGAACAAACGATTATACAATATTATAAATAATTTAATATAGATTTAGTTCAGAATCAGTTTAGTTGATAACAAATAAATCAACACTTATTATAATTATCAATGCTTAAGTGTGTTTGTTTGTACATCTTTCACGCTATTTTTTGTAGGACCGTCTCATAGTATACCAATATTAAAAAAAATAAAAAATACTATAGGTGGCAAACAAGCAGGCGGACCGCCTGATGGTAAGCGATCACCATCGCCTATGGATACCTGCAACACCAGGGGCATCACAGGTACGTTGCCAACCTTTAAAAACTCTATCTCTACTGACTGAATTGAGAACCTTCCCTCCCTCCCGAAGTCGGTTAGTAAAGTATTTTGAGTGTGTTTACCTACGCACATTCTAAGAACAGTAAGCATATATATTAGAATAAGCTTTTCTTATCGGCGTGCTTATCTCATTCAGTTGATATCATTTCTACTGTCATCTCCTAGACGAGAATGGGAATGACATTGAGTTAATGTCCATATATTCATAGTCATCCCACTGGACCGCTGCGCTGTTCTACTTGTAGTCATCATCATCATCAGCCAGAAGACATCCACTGCTGAACATAGGCCTCCCCCTTTAACATCCACACTGAACGACAGCCTGCCTTTTGCATCCACTGGATGCCAGCGACTCTCACTATGTCGTCGGTCCATCTAGTGGGAGGCCTTCCTACGCTGCGTCTTCCGGTTCGTGGTCTCCACTCAAGAACCTTTCTTCCCCCATCGGTTATCGGTTCTTCGAGCGATGTGGCCTGCCCATTGCCACTTCAACTTGCAAATTTTAACAGCTATGTCGGTGACTTTGGTTCTTTGGCGAATATCCACGTTTCGTAATCTATCGCGCAAAGAAACTCCGAGCATAGCTCTCTCCATTGCCCGCTGTGTGACTCTGAGTTTTTCCAAAAGGCCAACAGTTAAGGACCACGTCTCAGTTACTTTAGTAGTTTCATATTACTTGTAGTATACATAAATATGTTTTCCTTGCCACCCGATATATCATTTCCTATCTGCATAATTGACTATCTGCAGTTTCCTATTCAATAAAGTAACGGGCAGTGATGTCACGTGCATCTGATTCGGGTCTGGTCCAGGGTCGTTAATCATTGCGACGGTCTACGTGTTGACCTGCCTGCGCAAGGAAATGGGGTACATTGTTTGGCGTTCATAAGAAAATTGTTGCAAAGTCACCGATATCTAACAGCCGCACTCAGAGACTCTTGTTTTCATGTGTGACAATTTCCGTCAACGAAAAGTTGACAGAGCAATTTTAAGTATTCCTTAACTTAAGTAACGTCTCCGAGTGTGGCTGTAAGATATATTAATATGCTTAAGATTCTGTTTTGTAGTATTTTACAGCGCTTTTATTAGCTTCTCTTTTTAACTGTTGAAATTTTCATTGATTGTACTAATTTCCACTATCGGTTGAGATGGCCACTAGAAAAGTTGGTAAAAATAATAAAGTTAATTTATTAAAAAAACTACTTCAAGGCCATGGGCTACATGTACAAACTTAAACTAAAAAGAAGATAAGCTTTTAAGGCGACCGCACGATGAGAAAGCTTTAACAGAAATGACACGGTTGCGTATACTTTCAGTTGTTGAAAAGATTACAAGTGAATAGGTATTAAAGTAGAATTACTATAACGCCTCTTTACGAATACATGCAATCTTCGGTTAATATTTCTTTTATAATTAAAACCTTTGAGGAAGGTAAAACCTGTGGGTAAAACAGAGATTGACAGTCTTTATAAAAAAAATTGTTGAAGGGAACCACAAACCAAAACGTCACCTGAGTATATGTGATAAGAAGGACTAAAGGTGTTATTTATATGCTAGATTTTTCCACAAGCGCTGAAAATATGATATGGAACCACCTCTGAAGTATGACCAACCAAAGAAAAATAAAGAATCAACAAAATCAATTCATAATTGGCAGAGAAATCGCGAAACAACCATATAAAATTGATAACAAACATACAGTCAAATTGATAACCTTCTCCTAAAGTCGGTTAAAAATAGGAATAACTTGGCCAAGTGGTCGATTTTATTGCCGCAGGTGAAATATTTTGACCGAAGAACGTTATTGAATGCTACACACATTAATTTTACACGTAATGTTAACATTTAAAAGCCTCTTAAATTGATTATGTTCCAAACGAAACTAATTTCAAAATGTAGCATTTCGTACAAAAGCGTATTCAAGCTGCCTTTATTCAGCATCTACTTCGGTACGATCAGTCAGCTCTAAAGAAAATACAATTTTCTTTTAAAGTTGTCGAAATCTTTGCCCTGACCACCGCATCGAGCCAGGAAGTGGCAGTTTCTTTGACCGAAAAGCGAACTTTTATAACGAATTAATAGTATACATGGTTATACGGAACGTTGGTATATACCTTCTCTTTTCTGTGGTTGATTCCACATTTATTGTGCGAACTGCTAGTATGTGAAATGCGCTGCCTGAATGGGTGTTCCCCGATGGTAACAATCTGGGTGTCTTCAAATCACGAGTGAATTGGTTTCTTCTAGACAAGCGTACTCCAACGTAGACCGCATCATCGCTTAACATCAGGCGTGATGGAGGTCTAACGCAAGCCAATTAATTATTTAAAAAACCTAGCTTTTTCGCGTC
This sequence comes from Agriopis marginaria, assembly GCA_932305915.1. NCBI lineage: Eukaryota > Metazoa > Arthropoda > Insecta > Lepidoptera > Geometridae > Agriopis > Agriopis marginaria. Next base: position 11,250,396 of record OW029926.1, on the reverse strand, counting down.
TACGCGCGGATAAAAAAAGGTGAAAATACATTTTATTCACGTCCCATGCTAGTCTTGCAGTGTTGCAGGTCATCATTCGACTCTAAGTCTTGCCAATAAGGTCGTTTGATGGAAATGGTTGGTAGACAGTGGAACTCGGCATAGCTAAACCCCTCAAGTTTGGGTTCCTTTGATTTGTGTAAACGAGTCACAGAAGCCTGTTTTTTTTTAAAGTTTTTAACCATTTTTAATAGTTATTTATGGTAGTTATGCTATGTACATAAAAGAGATACCGTTAGATAAACATTGAATTACCTACAGTCTATTTAAAATTCAGAAGAAAGTTTTCGTAAATTTCGGTTCAAGGGACCTAACATGTAAAGGATCTTAATTAATTAGACTAAAAGCCTGCATAAATTCAAAGCTTGAATAATTTTCGTTTATTTCAAAGATGCTAAAGAACCCGAGATTTCGAGTTTAGGTAAATTTTCAAGTATATCGAGTATAGAAATCGCATAAAACACACTGGGTTTTGCGCGATTTGTAAAATCTTTTTAGAAGTTTAGGAAAATAATTTACATCAAGAAGCATCCAAATGTATAATTTTTTTTATTTATTAAAACGAGTGCTCAGTATCTCATGACATTTAACCATAGGCTCCTAACAACTAACCCATATCTACCGTTTTATTTAAATTCTGGAAAGGCTTGCGTTTGTCCACATCGTTGATTTTATTAAGCGAAACACTGGGCCAGCATAGTGGTTAACGGTCCATCCTCTCTCTTTGTATTCCAGAAGTGGGCACATGATATGCAGTAATGATGATGATGATGACTAAGCGAAGAAGATGATATAGAGGTAGTTTAGCTAGCAACAACCTGTTTTTTCAACTTTTTTTTTACTATCAAGAGTTTTTTTTACAACGAGTCATCAAAATAACGCAAAATCCTAAAGAACTCAACTGGTTTGAATATTTAAAAAAAAATTATAGATGGCACGATGCCTATGTTCAGCAGTTGACGTCTTCGGGCTAATGATGACGGGGACATGTTGTAAAAGATATTTGTGAATAAAGATATAGTAAGGATATTTTTTGTGTAATAAATAATAATAATAAAAAAATGTTAAATAATAATAAATAATATATATTGTGTTGACTTTCTCTTTTTTTAAGCATCACTCCACTGTTTTAATAGAAATTGCGTAATAGGTAGGTATTTATTCGAAATTAATATCATCGCTTGCGATGTGCTATTAGTTTTTGATAAAAGAGAACATGTCAACTGAATTAAAAAAACTTTTATGTTAATAGTTACACTGAAACTTTCGATTCTGAACAAGCTATTTAAAAAAATTGCGTTATTTAAATGGCACGATGTGCATGAGACAAACAAGTTGCTTTTCACAATGGTACGCTTACCAACAAAAAAACCAGTGTCACGCAAAATTTTGAACGACTACCTACGCAACACTGAAGTGTGATCATTATAATCTCTTGCTAGGTTTGAAACCTGGTTTACAATTTTTACTATGTAAAATATATTTTTTCGTACAATTTATGGTGACGGATTATAAAGTTGAAATGGCAGTGGGAACAGATAGCACGCAGAACAGATGGCCGATGGGGCCGGAAGGCTCTCGAATGGAGACCACGGACCGGTAAGCGCAGCGTAGGAGGTCCACACACAAGATGGACAGATGACCTAAAAGATACCGCAGGGAAACGCTGGATGCAGGCCGCTTCCAACCGGCCCTTTTGGAGATCGATGGGGGAGGCCTATGTCCAGAGTGGACATCCTACGGCTGAAATGATGATGATGATGTTTTGTTGCAAATCAATATATTTTTACACAAAGCTTCCCTCTCAATCAGGCACATTCGTGCCTCCACTGATTCGAGCCTTAGGTGATCGATCTACAAGATGCTGACTCAAGCTTTCGCGATAAGCGAAATGTACGACTCATTTGGTCATTAATACTTTTACTATCGCTCTTGGCTTTATCTTTTCATAGTAAAATTTATCTTTACTACGTTTTCTGAACGTATTGACGACAGGTTTTATGTCAGTTTCCGTCTCTTATGCTCCGGGAAATGATTATCGGACATCCTGTTATTTTTCAAACCATTTTTAATTACGAGAATGTTACGACATAATTTTTTTCAGCTAGTAGTTTTTTTTTACTGTTGCTAGTGTTTTACAGTTTTAAGAGCGTTTTTCGGATCAACGCTAATTAAAACCAAAATAGCACAAAATATCCATGGTTCGGAATGCGCTCTGAGCTCAAGGATTATCTATTGTAGGGGATGAAAAACTGTACTGGGGCTGTACGGACAACTGCTATAGCGACACCTAATCTTCTCAGTTGGAAAATCACGCGACCGCAAACCGTATCTGGGCGCGATAAGGTTCACGTTCGCGTGATTTTCCAACTGAGCGGATTAGGTGCCGCAATAGCTGTTGTCCGTAAGGCCCCTGGAATGTCATTGGGAACAAACATTCGCTGGAATGTGGTAGCCCATCTTCAAAGTCGGTATGATACAATCACGTCATTTCTTTCAACTACGTAGTAAAGTTATCATTAATCACTACAAAACCGATAACAAAAGACGTATTTTTTGCTTAGAACCAAAACAGTGCAGAAATGTTATATGAAATCCCATTGTTGCATATTTTTTATTTAGATATAAATTTACCACAGAGGTTTAATGTCTCCCATTAAGTTTAATATAAAATGTATGCATTAGATCAAAAAGACACCGGCAAAATAAAAATCGGCGGAATGAAACCGACTTGGTGAAAATAATCGTAAGTTTTAAATGAGGTTTTTTTTGAGGAGAAGTTGTATTCAACTTTGTTTTCATTAACTTGAGTTTTTATTTTAAATAGGTATATTTTATCACGTAGGTATATTGATAGTTGAAAGAAAACTAGATTACGCACCTTGCCAAAGTGAGTAATAACTCACTTTGCGCTCGATGCAACAATCTACTATTGTTTTGCTTTCGTAGACATTAAAATCAACTAGAAAGAGATATATATAATTGATGACAACTGACAAATGCCGTAATTAATTACTGTGCTTTTTCTCCTATTTGTATTTTTAGTTTTTGCTCGTTATTTACATATTTTTCACGGGCTTAAAATTCCAACAAAATTTTATTCTGCTTTGTTTTTGTTAACAATGCTGAATAGTCTGATCGACGTCCCCAAATTGACAGATTAATGATCTATCGCCATTCTGCCAAATAAATTAGCAAGTGGCACTCGCAAACTAATCTTTGCTAAGTAACATTTTGGCAAATGACTTCGCAAAATTTTGGGCCAGTTACCTCAACTAATGAGCCTGACGTCCGAGATGACTCCCTAAACAAGAACAGAAAGGTCGTGGAGTCTATAATCTGATAATTAGATTGGTGAACTTTTATGTTCGTGCAATAATTTTCTACAACTTTAGAAGAGGCCTGACACGGCTTCAGTGTGTTGAAGAGCTAACATCTGTGTTCAGTGATGAAGCCCCATGTCTGCGGACTGTCGAACGCTAATATTTAGTATTCCAGCCTGCACATACATGTTAGTGACAAATCTCGCGAAAGACGCCCAAAATCCGCCTTCACTGAAGATAACATCATTGCTGTGAGACAACTAATTCTCGAAGATCGTCATGTGACGTATCTATTTATTTATTGAGGTACACAAAACAGGATACAGTCATAATAAAAACTAAATTAAGTGTGTTGACAATTGTGAACTAAACCATATCCCAAAACATGCGTACTCATCATGGTTATTAAAGAACAGTATGATATAAAAAATTTGATATGGTTAATAACTATAATTTTACTTTCAGTTACAGCTACATTCACGATGAGCCGTGAATGCAATCTTTTTTACATCCTCTTAAATCTGGGTAGACTTTGATCAAAAATATCTATAAAGCTACAATGCTTTTTAACGATTTCATTGTATTGGCGAGACATCCTAACTACTGGGTTATAAAAAGAAGTGTTATTTTTATAAACGCGTGTCGTGTTTTATCGAGAGATAGAGGCTCTATTAGGCATCTCAGGGACAACCATTTAGAAGATCCTGCATGGAGCACTTGGTGTAAGAAAGCTAGTTTGCCGTTAGATACCGCACCTGCTTTCCGACGATCCCAAGGCGGCCCGCGTCAGATGGTGTAAGAAAACTCTGCAAAGTTTCAACCGAGGAGAGTCAAATCACGTCGACGACATCATCAGTGGTGACAAATCTTGGATCTATGCCTACGATCCTGATTCCAAACAACAATCTACAATCTGGGTCTTTCAAGACGAGCCTAAGCCGACTAAAGTTGTTCGTTCTCGATGCACTTCAAAGAAGATGGTGTGGTGGCCACGTTCGTTGGAAAAACCGGCCATGTTGCGACTATTGCACTTGAAGATCGTAGAACGGTTAACGCAGAGTGGTATACTACAGTTTGTTTACCACAAGTCATCGCCGAACTTCGAAAATCTAACTCAAAGCGACGCACCATCCTGCACCACGACAACGCAAGATCACACAGCGCTCGTCAAACGATTGAGTATTTGAAGCAGGAAAAAGTAAAAATTCTTGACCATCCTCCATACAATCTTGACCTAATTCCTAACGATTTCTTTACATTTCCTAAAATTAAGAAAAGTATTCGTGGTCAAAGGTTCCAGTCCGGTAAAGAAGCAGTCGACGCTTTCAAGTCAGCCATTTTGGACGCCCCCACTTTAGAGTGGAATAAATGTTATAATAACTGGTTTGAGCGAATGGAAAAGTGTATTAAGGTACGTGGTGAATACTTTGAAAAACACTAAAAAAGTACTATAAGGTTCTAGTTGTGTATTTTTCTTCAAACGACAAAACTTAAAAGGCAAGCTTTACACACCAGGAGAAAATATGAGTTTTTGAACTGCACAGGAAAAGTCAGTATTTTTATAGCAGTACAATTTTAGCCACGTTAGTGACGTTAATAATATATTATCATCATCATCATCAACCATTCTCCACCCACTGCTGGGTATTGGTCTCCTCTTCAGCGCGCCATCTTTTCCGGTCCTGTGCTTGCCTTGTCCAGTTGTCCACTGCTTTCCTGCTGTCATAACGATGTCGTAATCTTCTTCTCTTCTCTATCTCTACATAGTATAAATTAAAGTCGCTTTCCGCGTCTGCCTGTCTGTATGTCTGTATGGCCTCTAACTCCTCCTAAACCATTTTTTTATTTTATTTTGATTTTGATGCGGTTTTCACCGTTAGTTAGTTACGTTTTCACGGAAGGGATATATATAACTAGCAACCCGCCCCAGATTCGCACGTAAATTACACCCGCGCGAAGCGCCCCCCCGCCTGCGGGCGGGCGGGTCGCTAATATTTTATATAACAAAATAATTTAAATATAATAATTAAACATTTGCTCGTATCCCAAAAAAAATATCGCAAATCTTTGCATTAACTATGACGTCTTCGGCAACTCTACGCATTTTTGTCCTTACGATGTAAAAGTTAACACAACAGCCCCGTGATAAACGATTGACTCAATGACTTGAAAAAGTAGCGCCCCGAAACGGCGATCGGCACTAACGACGTCTATTATAGCGAACATCTCGGTAGCATCGCAGATTAGTAATACACAGATTACCACAATTAAGAGCCCGGTGTCCACCACAGGTACCACACTCGCACATTTGAACATTTTCGAAGATAAAATAATCACTGAGTATAATAAAAAAAAGTATAATATACATATATATAGTTACCTATCTATCTATGTAATATAATTAATTTGAACGACCTACTACTACGAGCTTTTTCTACTGTTATTTTTGTTCGATCTCTTTCTTCAAAACGAAAGACATCAACAAGAAAATAGTTAGTGCCGATCAGTTTTTTATTCACAACAATTAATTCTTGCCTGGCTTTTAATAAAGTAAAACCATAATTTATGCGATTGTTATTATTCATTAATATGTCAACTGTTTTGAAGTTCAAATCTACTATTTATGGATCAATTTTTATGTATCTTTTGAAAAATTACTGTTGTAACTTGCTTCTTACTTAATTGTGAAAATACTACCGGCCCTAATAACGCATATTTTAATGAATACTAATTACTTTAAATAATCAAGCTTTGCAAAAAGTCTAGTCTAGTCTGAATACTTTTTATACAAATTTTGGTTTTCGCCGACTCTACTAAGTTTTCCATCTATTCTTTTCTAGTATGCTGGAACATGGCAGCTTTTCACAGCGATTCCGTTCCTAACAGGAGCTGAAATGAGTCTAATTTGGACGAATTGGACGATTCGCTATTAGCTTTATAGTTTCAGTGATTCGGTGGCAAATCGACGAATATTTTTCAGTGATAAAGTTTTTTAGAAATTAGAATATTTTTATTTGTTTTGGATAGAAAAAATAGTAGTATGTTATACTTTTAGGTTAGGAAAATACTGGATCAGAAAATCGGTTTTAACATGATTGAATGTATATACTCTGTAAAATAGTATATTCCCCTGTATATAGAAATCACTATCATCATCAGCCCATACCACTCTTGGATAAAGGCTTCTTAGTCACATATCTTTTTTTTGCTCCTTGACATTTCTTTTCCTGTCACCTGAGTAAGTAAATTCATATTGGCTATATGCATTGTGGCCATTCCTAATATCAAGAGTTTCAGGCCGCTCAAATACCTTTGATGTTATAGGACAAACAGCCAGCATCTACAATTAAATGCGTCATCCGACCTACAGTAGCACTTAGTTGTAATACCACTTACGGTCACCCATCCGAAGACTTAAATTTGGTGAACTTTTAGGGACAACAAAGTCATCATAATCATCAGCCAAAAGACGTCCACTGCTGAACATAGGCATCCCCCTTTAACCTCCACACTGAACGACAGCCTGCCTTTTGCATCCACTGGATGCCCGCGACTCTCACAATATCGTACACAACAACAAAGAACACGTAAGTAGTAAAGAACGTAATGACAACAAAGTACGTAATTTTTATTAGTAAGAGTTTCTGTCTTTCTACTTACCTAACAAATACCAAAATAACACCACACCCTGCAATCAATCAACTTACGCAAACCGGCGGCAACGCCTATGCCTTATCTACAATACCTAACAAATTTTTGAAGGAAGCCGCCAAATAAATCCGGTGATCCATCAAAAAGCAATCATAGTTTATTTATTGACTGGACGTTTGTTTTAGTTCCCGATATTGATTCTTGTAAGTTTTAGACATTGCGTTGATTTTGATTAACATACCTATCACGGGTAGGTATGTTAATCAATTTTTTTGCGTGAAACTGCCCACTTTGCAAGAAATCCTTCAGTAAATAAAATACGGATAAGTACGAGTAGGACTCGTGCTCTGAGGGTTCCGTTGAACTCTCAGAGCGCGAGTAAAAAAAAAAAGTTGAAATATTGAATGACACACTTAACTTTGTAGTTGACAATAAGGTTATTCCATACATAACAACTACAAAATGTAAGTTTGTAATTGTAAAACAATATTTTTTTATGATATAATTTAAAATTAACAACTTTCAGATTTATTTCTTTATATGTGCTGTAAGACCTTGCCTTTTGCCACAATTAATGATTCTAGGTCAGTGGAAATGGTCGATGTTTTGATTCCCCTGTGAAATCGCAAAATATGCGACATTTTTTTTTTTTTTATCAATAATAGTCTTGCGTTTGAACACCATCACGCCTGATGTTAAGCGATGATGCGGTCTACGTTGGAGCACGCTTGCCTAGAAGGAACCGATTCACTCGTGATTTGAAGACGCCCAGATTGTAACCATCGGGGAACACCCATTCTGGCAGCGAATTCCACAGACTAGCAGTTCGCATAATAAATGTGGAATCAAAGCGCTTCGTATGGGTTTTCGGAATATCAACCATAAAGCGGTGACGATTTTTCGTGCCCGCTCTGGCAGTCCGACAGAAAAATGGGCAGGAGGGACATAAACGTTCATATCTTTTGTTTGCGTTGACTTACGACTTTTGTTTAGGCAAAAGAAACCGTAGACACAAGTATTCAGTATAAATTTCAACTTGATACCTTTACGCGTTCTTGAGAAAAAGGGTCTTGACAGACGGACAGACAGACGGACAGACGGATAACGAAGTGATCCTATAAGGGTTCCGTTTTTTCCTTTTGAGGTAAGGAACCCTAAAAATATTCATAAAAATGCGCATCTATTTTTAAACCTCCTCTCTATTGAAACCGTTGACACCCTGGGTTGAGTAACTCAGTATCACGTTCCCACTGCTGGGACACAGGTCTTTTCTCAGATAGAGAGGATGGGCCAAAATCCACTATGCTGCCACAATGCATGTTGGTGAATGTCATATGTGTTTGAGCTTTTGAGATTCTTATGGACATACCGGTTTCCTAACTATGTTCTCCTTCTCTGACCCTGGATACCACAAAATAATTATTATGAAGCAAAATTCTAACCTAGTCTTCATTTTCAGGTTACTTAACCTAGATTTTCCTCTCAATAAAGTTACTGTAACTCCTTTATCGGAGGCAGCTTGACGTTCGTCAGGATCGATTTCTATAATACAATTTCTCAGCGCAGAATGTAAGGAGCCCAAATAGTATGGGATCCATTTTCTTGTATTTTACTACTTGTAGCAGAAATAAAAATATACGACGGAATAATAAATAAAAAAACTTTTTAATTGTGTTGCCTGTATTTTTTAGTACAACAGAAAAGATACTAAATAGTTTTACAGGACATCAAACATAAAATAAAATAGAACAAGTTGGTTCACAAAAAAACGCAGCTTCTTTTACATATTTGAAACTCTTTTTAGCATTATTGCGTTAATTATGTTGTAAATCTAACTAATATTGTAAATTCAAAAGTGTGTTTGTTTCTGCAGCAACAGAACAAAGAAAGGAAGATAATTTTTGAACAAAGATAGTTGGAAAGGCACATTGTGACATTATGATACAGTTTAACCCGGAAAATTTACGGTTCCTGGGGAATTGAACACGCGGAAACCGCAAGAAGTAGCTAACTATGAAATAAAGTAATTTATCGTCATAGATTACACAAATGCGATACGATTGTTAAAAACAGGTTTCACGTGTAAAAATTAGTAAGGACAGAAGGATGTCAGTTGAGGTGGCGGTCAAGCGCAAGCCTTTTTTATACCATAAGTGGCAAAGAAGATAACGGGTCGTCTGATGGTAAGCGATCAGCGTCACCTATGGATACTAGGTAACTAGAGGCATCACAAATACGTTGCCGATCTTGAAGATTTAATTAACAGCCGTTTTAGTTATTCAAAATTTATAGTTACTTGGAAATGACGCAAGATCTACCTCATTCCACATAATATTGCAGATATCTTGCATCAATATCTTTTTGTTGGACCTGCAGTTGACACATAATTATATTCTATTATTTAGTTTTGCTATTTAGTAACTGTAAATAAAATTATATGATTATTTACGGGGGATATTTACCATGGTAAGGTTGTTGAATGAGCTCCCGATATTTCGGCGCAGTTACATGCACCATGTTCACGGGAAGACTGAAGAATGCGAGTGGTTGGTCGAACAGTTAAAAAGTTAGGTGCAGACATAACGATCTACCCTCTTTCTTAGTATTTTGCTATGGTTATCACTGGTGCTCGAACTCGAACCTAAGTCCTGACAAAACACACTCACTCTATCACTGCGTATAGTATTTTGAACACATTTTGAACGCGAACTTTTATTTATAAGGAAACCTAATACTGGATTCCTCGCACTGGCGAGTTGAAAACCATCATCTCGATTGTACGGTAAATATCCAGTAAATAATCATATAACTTTAGTGAACAACCACGATAGTTTAAAACTGGAAAAGTAATTGGACACTCCCGTATCTCCCACACCAAGAGGAGCCCAAACGACGATCCTCGTTAGTGCCGAGACGGCGTTCATTGCATTAATTAGTTCCCGGTCGGTACGAGACACACTTTCTTACGAGTATCCCTGTTCGGCTTGAAGAGACTTGTTACGGGTTAGGTTACTAGTAAATGGAGCGAATCATCTTTACCATCAGATAAGACAGTAATATTTTATACATTGTATGGCACAAAAACCGAGTTATATGACAAAATTTTTGCTCAATTAATCGTCGAGTAGAGTTATGTGAACCTGTGATTTAGTTGGACCCCGCGTCCACACATGGGGCAATAGTTACCGTTTGTTTTGCAAACGTATCTAAATGTTTGTGACACTTTTTCCGATTAATACGTTGATGCAAGAATGAACCAAAACAACTTAGTAGCTAGCACAGTTAATGCTGACAACACTGTATTTCAAACGAATGATATTTGTAATCATTTTCACCATCATCACACCATTTTATCTTTTTGCTGGGTATAGGTCTAGGAGACCCATTTGTTCCGGTCTTGTGCAATCTTAGCCACTAATTTCTTATGACCTCACAATGTTATACATTTATTGGTGATCTGCCCACTAGGCATTCACTCGCCATCAACTACGATGTAAAAAATTGGTGCTGGAAAATTACACCATAATATAATTTAAGATGTTTTCAAATAATAGGCTAAAACTCCAAGAGTCACTGTTCCATGCAGTCTCACCTAAAACATTTCTAAAGACGCTTCACATTTCATTTAAAATTTAAGTCCATGTACCAAAGACTTTCCAAGCCTGTCTTTAATCCTTTAACAATGTTAGGGGAAGAGGGAAAAGTATTCACCGTTCCGGGGAACTCAGTCTTGTTTAATATGAATAGTTAATTATAAATTAATTGAATATAAACTGTATGGAACGATGTTATTGTGATTTAGCTTGTTTGACAGGAGGGTGGCAAATGAGCCTGTAGCTATGCCTGTTGTAATTATTTGAGTTTGAACGTAGGTAGCGCAACATTTACCTATATTTAGATAATTGAGTTGGCAGTTACCAATGTTCACACCACTTTGTCTCGCCATAACTTGAAAAGGGAACCTTTTCTGTATTAATTTTGTTACCTTATTAGTTTCACATAACCAAGGACATACAAACCATTGAAAAAAAAATACAACTGCGATAAATTATCTTATTTTTCCATTGGTTTAGGGCACGTTCTTAATTAAGTAAAACTACTCGATTAACAAATTCAAACATGAAAATATTAAGTTTTAAGTAGTCGAAGTTGTATTTAAATTAGACGCCCTTAAACTTACCTATGTAGTAGGTAAACTCATACATAAGTACACTATTATAAGTGTAAGTAGTAGGTAGATACGTCGACCTCTATCGATGTATAACAAACAAAGGAAATAATGTCATTGCGGCATTGACAAAGGATTTTTTTTCACTACCATGTGGTAGCATCGCAACGTGTGAAGCATTTTGCACGGTTAGGGACACCCTCAAGAAATCTGAGCTTGTTTATGACGAGCGACAAAGATTAATAATTACAGATTAGGATAGTAAATAATGAGTAGATACACTAACTACTACATTATTATTGCACTGACAATAATACATAGCCGGGGCCAGTTTATTATTTATGAGTCCATAAATGCTCAGTTGCCACCAAAGCGTGTCTAGAAATTTCCTATGATATAACGATGATATTCACGTAAAAATATGAATAAATACTGTGGGGCAACTTATTTAATTCTTTTCTCTTAAAAGGATACTGGCATCTAACATCGAGTAAATCGAGTAATCGAGGCAAGCGTAGCCCTGGTCGGTCACCAACTCGCTGGACCGGCTCTATCAAAAATGCCACGCAGTCTACCATAGTGCAGTGTACTTGCAATGCAACCAGCCGCCAGAAATGAAGAAACATTGCGAGACGAGCGGCAGCCATGGGAAGAGACGAAGACGACAACGAGGAGCCTTGTTGTACCATCACCGCAATCACGACCACTCTGCCAAAAGTGCACGACTAAGAAGAAGAGAACATCGAGTAAGGATATATTTTAAAATTTTATTTGATGTCAAACAAGTCATAATTATAGTCGGAATCAAGCAAGGTAGCTTACGATGAATCAAAGAACTAAAGGAAACAGAGATAAAGTTTTAGACACGAAATACACGTCACCTACCTATATCTAACCTTAAGTAGCAGATATTTCAATCGTCAGTCTGTGTCCATTCAATAGTCCCTTACTCTATGACCAAAAAGTAGCTGACACATGGGCATCAATCATGCGGCGGTCTCGCGCCACTGCAAAAACACATGGCTTCTACTTCTCACTGGTTATCTACAAAAAAACATAAAGGGCAATAGAGCTGAAATCGTTAGAACAAAGATTATCGCCCGACTTGTCAGTTGACTATTAATTACATAACCAATGACGAATGGCTATTAACTAAATCTGGAAAAACCGTCATTAGGTCGGAAATTGAGCCGTTTTGTGACTTGAATTAAAATACTTTTGCGGGTATTAATAAAAAATCTAGATGTGCTTTACGGTCTCACCACGCGTGGAGAATCTCTTAGAAACAGTACTTGAGTTTTTATTGCAAAAAAAATCACAATTAACTGTTTCTAAACTATACTAATGGATAAAATTCGATCGATCCATTGATCTGTTGTTGCGTGAAAGAGAAACAAACAACGAAACTTTCGCATTTTTTGTAATTGTATAAAAAGAGCGGCAAACAAGCAGTCCGCGTGATTATAATTATACTTATAATCATTACCTACGGACACCTGGAACAATAGCGGTGTTGACGATACTTTCCTAGACCAGAGAGATATTTGTTGATACCCTTTTTAAAACGCTCCATGTTGAAGCTCAGTCAGAAGATCTGCGGAAGAAAGACTAGCCACAGAGTGAGATCAGTTAGTGTATCTTCGATGTGTATGTGTATCGAGCAATGGAATGTGAAAACCATGAAAGCATTCTGCCATACGTTACTTTTTGGGATGTGATTTTAGTGATACGCCTATCATAAAACGCTGGAAGAATTGATGAAATCATTGTTGATAAACTTAATACTCACACAATTTTTATGGTAAGCACAAGTACAATAAAACTTTGAATGATGTCACAAAGTAAATACCTACCCGTATGTTGGGCAAGAAGTACGAAGAAAGACCATAAAAACTTCAAGAATGACAATCCGAGCACATCAATGTAACGATTTACAGCGACAAAACCTTTCTAAAACAATACAAGTCGATCTCGTCGATGGAGGGTCTTTACGATGTTTGTCTTCAAAATATGTCACCATATGGGAGTTAAGTCAAGGGGTAATAAAAGATAACGATCAGCGACAGTTGTTTCAAGATTTCAATGTTTAATTTTACATAATGGCCTTTTACAATCTGTTTTATAGAGATAGTGTTATGCCATGTGTATGACATTGTCATACTATCACTTCGATACAAAAAAGTTATGTCACATTATTATCATCAAAATAAATTTCGCAAGTTTATTGCCTTAAAGTCTACTGCAGGCAATTGTTTCTGAAGTATGTATGATACAATATACCTACACTTTTTTGGTGACTAAAAGAAGTCAGTTAATCACGAATTCGAGAGTGCCAAAAACAGATTGAACAAAATCAATTTTTACGTACCGGTTAGGCAAAGTCTGTAAGATAAACAAAATTAACAGTAAAGATAACGCTGCCAACTGGTAGTGCACTAGACTTTCAACGATCTATGGTCTGTTCTAGCGGTTTTGTAGTGCTAGTGTTAGCTTGTATTTTTATACAAATGTTATAATCTTCAAAATGACGAGCGCAATATCATGTCACGCAGAATTTTGAGTTAAAAATTCTGGTGCTGGAACATTCATAGGTCAGTGTAATTTTTTAGTCTCATCATTTAATTTTGATTGTATCAAAACCATCTAATAATATTAAAATAAATAATTTAGTCTGTCTTTTAACGTACTCGTAAAACTATTAATGGAAATTTTCGTCGTCAATATATTTTTTTATTGTGAAATCAGTCTGACTGTAAACAATAAATCTTCTAAAATTCAAAGGTTAAAATTTCTATTTAGCTATCCCAAAGTATTTTTAAATGTTTCTTTAAGTTTTTTACAAAGCCTCAAGGGAGTGAGAAATGCTTTTAAAAAGATGGAATCGAAAAGATTTTTGGTATTAAATCGAAAGAGTTAATGAAGGATATAGCCGGAGGCGAGTCAGTTCTTTTCAATTTAAACGAGATATTCTGATCTCACTAATCGGAATATTATGTTTCAATTTCATTTCTAGATAAAGGAATGGTATTGGACTCTGTCTCATTCCTACTTTATTGCTTTCGGGGTTTAATCTCATCTCTCATAGTCAAGAAGCATTATAAATTGTTTTGCATAGTCAAACGTCTTATATGATTGTTTTTCAGGGTTGCTTGTTACTGGCGGAGGCAGAGAAGACCTATAATGCCAACCAAGTAAGATAAAGAGGCGAGAAAAGACAATAGTAATGTTTGTACAAAGAAGTTAAAATGCTAGTTCAGGTCAAGAATACAGGAAAATAGGCCAGAACAAACTCTTAAATTTAAGAAAAAGAAGAAGCCATAGCTGCCTATTTGTAATTGCTATAATGGTGTTTATATAAACATGTAAGTAGGTATACAACACAGTTTATGCCCAGAAGGAATTCTTAACTTATTTACTCTCGTTACGCAAGCATAATAGACACAAATTACGTTTGTTATAAATATTCAGTAGCGATAAACTTTGTGAATAATTAACGATGTGTTTGTAAACTTTGAAAGGTACAAACACAATAGTTTTTTTTTATTGGAACAAGTTACGTGAGGCACTGTAGAAAGTATTCATTGTGGAAGAAATGTTTCTTCTACTGGAGACTGCGTATTGCTAGTCGCGACGTTCTACGGCTAGATGGAACAATGATTATTTTAAAATTAATTTTCGTTCACAAATCTAACGATAAATTAATTGTTAGCCTGTCTCTGTAAAGTTTCATAAACTTACAATCAAAACTTATCTAAAGTGATCAAAAGAGCGTCAAAACGCATGTCTCAAATATTTCAAAGGTGACTTCTGCCAACTGTCGTCAACTTACATCAAAATTTCATCAAACTTGCTAAATATAGTTCGATGTTAGAAATTACTGCTCTTAATTGACATCGTATCCATTACTAACAACTAAAGCTAAAATGTTACAAATTTTTTAGGGTTCCGTACCAAAAGGGTGAAAACGAGACCCTATTACCAAGCCGACGTTGTCTGTCTGTCCGTCCGTCTGGCTGCCCGTCCTACCTTTTAACGTCTGTATCTTTGGAACCGTAATAGAATCAATGAAATTTTCAAAGAATATGTAAAGTTATAGATATAGAAATTACCAGTTATAACTTGGTAATGAACAGAAACTTGTCACAGACTCGCACTTGGCCATTATTAATTATTTGTAGTTTCACTTCTTTCGGGGGTAGGCTAAAGGTCCAGCAGTGGACTGTTAAAAGGCTGATTATGATGATGATGAAGACACTTCAGAGTGTGTACTATAATCACGCCAAGTTTGACGCTTGTATACGTATTACCGTTTTTAGGGTTCCTTACTCAAAGGGTAAAAACGGAACCCTATTACTAAGCCTACATTGTCTGTCTGTCCGTCTGTTCCTGCTTCTTTCGCATTTTTTTTCTGTTTCTCGCTAAGCTTGTTCATGTATTTCCGTGAAATTTGTATTTCGTCAAAATGTGCGCTATTCAAAATATGGTCACGCTATAAAAGATGACGCGAAGATAAGCCTAACATATAAAAACATATGGCCTAAAATAACACAAATCATATCTACTTCAACTATAACATGGGGTTCTTCAAAAAGGCTATTAAAAGAGTGCCCCTGGTGTTGTAGGTATCCATAGGCAACGGTGATCGCTTACCATCAGGCGGCCTGTTAGCTTGTTTGCCTTCTTATGACATAAAAAAAGTTTTCACCTCTTATCTTAGTTATTTAACCAACTTCAAAAAAGTAGGGGATTCTCAATTCGGTTGTATTTTTATGTTGTTACCTCAGAGCTCCGTTATTTATGAACCAGTTTGGAAAATTCTTAGCTTTTTGGTAGCTACGATGCTACTATTACTGCTACGATTACAAAATTAAATACTTATTAATTAAACTTCCAATTATTTACGCTACGTGAAACAAAACTCGAAACAAGCAAACGCAATTTGTAATTTTCAACTTCAACTCTACCAACAGTTTCAAAATAAGTTTCACAAAACACGTCTCCGATATTAAATACAAGTTACGTAAAGGCTGTTCGTTCAAGTGTTGTCTCACGTGGATCTTATTCGAGAAACAAGTATAATTCCCAAAGAGTTTGAGCGTATTCTCTTAGAAATTAATTTCATAAATCAGTGGCAAGCAACAGAAGTTTCGCTTTGAAAACGACGCGGAAAGAATTTAAAAGTGCGCATTTTGTTTACTAGCTGTATTTGAAATTATAATATTTTGTGTAGGTATAGAATCGAGCATTGAACAAGAAGTTGAAAACATCTCTACATTCTATCTAAGCATTAAATTACTAAACAAATTGCTACTGAAATAGGTCCAACTAAAATCCATTATGATTGTATTCAAACTATAATGCCCTATATAATTTTTTT
Organism: Agriopis marginaria; assembly: GCA_932305915.1. Lineage (NCBI taxonomy): Eukaryota > Metazoa > Arthropoda > Insecta > Lepidoptera > Geometridae > Agriopis > Agriopis marginaria. The sequence continues at coordinate 11,233,838 of OW029926.1, read as the reverse complement.
AAATATTGCCACTCGCTAAAGGGCTTTTGATTCATCAAAAACAATGAATAAAATGTTCTTTTATTCATTGAGTGAATAAAAATATTTTGAATTTGGAACAAGCACAAATTATACGAATTATGTACATAAAATAAATAAAACGTCCTGTAGTAGCTTTACCTAGTGTCCTTAACGAACCTAATGACTTGCTGAATGGAGCTATCTAATTTAAATTAAGAAAAAAATATCCCGTCAACTTTAGTAGTCAAAGTTAGTTTATTTTCTGTCATCGTGGTTGTTTATGTCATTGGAAATATAAATACTAATACTTCTGTTTATTTTTTCGCACTCATTGGCAAAAATTAGAGTGTATCTATAACTCGTGATAAAAAAAAAACATCTCAATCCTTGTATCCCTCGCTCCACTCAGGATTATCCTCAGAATCCTTCACTGCACTCGAGATCCAACTTAGTCCCTTGAATTGAATTCCCTTTTTTACTTGTTGTATAATCTACTATTATTTGTGTTTTATGGCGTCTAAATCGATTATGTGAGATCCGCAACCTGACCGCTCTATACCACTTGCTCAGTACCTACAAAAAAAAAACACATATATATCATAATATACAATAGCTAGCACAAAATACTCGTAATATATGATAAAATCATTATAAAATACAGATATACAAATACATGTTGTACAACAACCTTCGCCCATCTACCATTCTATGTAATGTGTTTTGGTATTTAGTTTACCTACTCGAAAATTGGCAAGCAAAAGTAAGTACGCAACCCCTTCTGCTAATTCCAGCAAGATACACGAGCCAAGACTCCAAACCGCCGCTATCAACACGGTAAATTATTTGACAGGGGAGAATTAATCTTTATCTCGGTATACCTGACTTATGCCCCACCGGCCGGCCAAAGGGTTTAATTAGGCAACTGTCCCACCGTCGACTAGCAGTGAGAAGCGAGTCAAGTTTAAACTAGTAAATGGCGAGAAAAGAGAGATAGTGTTTTTTCTTGTAAAATATCAGCTATCAGCATTGGTCATTGTGGATTTTTCTTGGAAGATGGAGATATCAAAATATTTGCTTTACGTGCAAATGTATATCTCCATCTTTGATCATATTGCTAACCAACTCACTTGTTAGTGTTCAAACGCAAAAATTTACATGATAAAAAAGCCCAGTTAGGTGTTAGGTTCGGAGCTGAAATTAGGTAGTTACACCTACTAAATTATACCCGCTACAAGAAAATATATTTGAAAAAATACACGTAAATTCAACATGGCTTGCGTATGTTGGATACGCAACGCAACTTCGTCTCGCTTCGCGAAGGCCAAGCGAGAACACTAAACTTGTATGGGCATTAGTAAAGCCAGTCCTAGGCAGCGTGAACGTCTACTTACTATAAATTTTTATCATACACTAAATTTCTTTTTTAGTGCCCCTGATTTATGGCAGTATGACATTTGAGCGTGACAATAGTTCCTAGCCAGTCGTTTACTCGCCGGCACCGATGATCCTGAGACAAGTGCCTTAGCCGGCCTAAAGGGTTTAATTAGAAGCACAATGTACCTACGTGTGGTCCTCTCTGTTATCGTTTGACGAGATTAACATAATCGTAAACTGGACGTAAAAATTAAGTGCGTCGATAAATTTGACAGGGATTTATTTGAAGTTGCGGTTTTCGTATCGGTCTTCTTGCAAATAAAATGTATATGTGTTTGCGTTTGAACCTTGTGTTATCTTTCTTTTAAAAGAGGTGTACCTATGTGTTAGTGTGTAAGTATGAGTACAAAGTTTTGCTATTTACCGAAAGTATATTCAAAAATGCCCGAACTAAAACAAGACTAAAACCTTACTTTACGTCCTCTACACACATAATTATATATCAAACATTGTAATTCACCCTTATAGCAAAACTAAACCTCCGGTCTAAATTAAACATTTCCAGACACTCGAAGGAGGAATAATGTTCAACTCCTCAAATTAAAAGTATTAAAACAGTCTGTTAAAAGTCGTTTCATTACAAATGTAGAGGCGGACAGACACTGACGTGGAAATAAGTTTTCCTCGAGTTAAGTCTCATGAATATTTATCTCGGTTTCTGTGGGGAATGTAAACTTTTGAACGTTTCCCACTTGATCAAACTTTACTCTTAAGATACTCTGAAGTCTGTACAGGGAGGCGTGATCTTGGACTTTTAAAATCGCAAATAGCCTGGAGTGCTTCTAGGAGAAGATTCAAGTAAAACTTCGTGCGTTATAAAGTTTATATGTTTGCGAACATTAAATACAAACGATATACAAATTTATGAAATAAAATACAGATCACAATCAAATCTGAAACTAACTTTGACAGTTCTGAAATTGTAGCCGTCTCTTTCTTTTCATATTAATACATAGTCGAACGTTTTTGCATTTTTCTCTAACATACGATTACATGGCATAGGTCGTTACGCCACTAAATGTTAGACTAGTTTTAAGTCTTTTTAGGGTTCCGTAGTAACTACAAGGAACCCTTATACATCCGTCAGCACATCTACTGTACAAATGTCCTTCTGTCCGTATGTCCGTATATCCGTCTGTCCGTCTGAGACTCTATAAACAGCCTGTTTGAAGAACCTCTTAATATTGGGTTTGTGCATTTATTTCAAATTTAATAAGATATTGTTAAAACAACGTAGTTTTTGACGGTTTTAAAAAAAAACATTTTTTTCGTGAAATTTTTAGACGTATCCAGGGGTTTGCAAATCAATGTACGTAGATACTAGGTACTTAAATGAAATTTATTTTAACTGTGCTTGGTTTAATATGAAAATGATTTGTAATTGTCATATTAATTAAATGAATAACATCAGCAGCATTTTTAACCAATATATCAAACATGAACCAACCTTTTTAAAAAACTGAATCGGCAAAGTTGTCTCTGATTAGTCGCGGTTTGTTTTGTCTCGGATCAAACAAGTTCTGTGTGATGCCGGCGCCTATGCAAACACGCTACCTAATGTGTTTACTTCAAATTCCAAACACAAGTTGTACCTACGGACCCCCCCGTTGTTTGAACGCACTTTGTCAGGACCATCTTTTTGTCTTTTACTCGAAGATATTTGAATGAAACTAGAAAGGAAGAAACAAAAACGTTCCTACGTTTTAAATTCTACAGTACTGTTAAGCAAGTTCGATTTGGTTAATGATTTTGGACGCAGGTGTCTTCGAATCAATTGCACAAAACAAAAAGCGACTTCAAGACTATAATTACATGTACAAACTTAAACTAAAAAGTAGAAAAATTACAGTTAAAACAGAGATTGAAAGTCCTCATCAAAACCTTTTGCTGAAGAGAACCGCAAACCAAAACGTCATCTTTGTATCTAGTTTTTGGTGGTTTGTTCAAAAAGCGAAAAATAATTTCGATTAAATTTATATGTGATCACCTTTGAAGTATGACCTATCAAACAAAAAAATAATCATCAAAATCAATTCATAATTGGCGGAGTAATCACGTAAGAAACATAGAGTCGAATTGGAAACCTCCTACTTTGAAGTCGGTTAAAAATTAATATTTAACCCTAAACGAACTCAAAACTTTCATATGAGTCAGATTACGTTATCCGAGAGTTGTTTCACGTCATTAAAGAGTTCAGACGACCAGCTTACGTAGAGGAAATTTCAACTTTAAACAATGATAAAACATGCTTAGAGACTTTGAGAAACTTTTTAATGTTATGAACACGCACCCTTAAGTGAAGCTAAGCTTCTTAATGTTGCGGTATGAAGGAGCTTAAATTATGTTAAGGGAAGTTTTAGTTAAACATACAATTTAAAAAAAAAATGGTCTGACTTCTTATGCTGTTGAGGTCTATCACCCTTCTAGAGCCCTTACATCTCTTAGATGAGATCTTTGATTATTATCTTTGATCTTTGATTAATTTCATGGGTAGGTAGGTACATACTTGTTTAGAGTTCCATATGCAAAGGATGTAAACGGGTCCCTATAACTAAGCCTACACTGTCTGTCTGTTTGTTTGTTCCACTGCATCTTTCGTACCGTAATACATATATATTTACCAGGTAAAAACGGTAAATAAAAATGAAACACTTATACTAAAGGTTACATAATAATGAAATAACTCTGATATTCACAAACATAATATTGAAGTATGTTTTATTAGTTATTTTTTACCTCACCAGCCATAAGTTTATATAAGTGTTGAGCTTGAAAACGAATTATTATATCATTTCTTGGTGCCCCTAGGACTTAATTAACACTAGAGATGCCCAATGTATAAAATGTTTATGTGAAATAAAGATATTTTAAAAACAACAAACAGGTAATAACGGTAATACGTACAATGGTCAAACTTAAAATGATTATAGTACACACTCTAAAGTGAAACAACAAATAATTAATAGTGGCCAAGTGTGAGTCGGTGACAAAATTCTGGTCAACATCAAATTAAGCAACGTTGGGCGCGGTCGGTACTTAGATGGCTGACCAATTGTGATGGGTGGCGTGATGTTGTCTTTTTGTACTATGTATTTGTATTTTGTGGTGGTACGGACGAAACCCTCAGTCCGCGAGCCTGACTCGCACTTGGCTGGATTATATATTTTTGTTTATCATTATTATCACGGTGGACCATTGAGGGCAATTAACGCAATACCTTGGAAGAAGAAAGAAGTCTTAATTGTGAAGGACCAGCATAATTATGGAAAGGTAATGTCGCGAATACGAGTATTTACTTATTTGTTTTAAGAGTAGAACAGTTTTTTTACTGGTTCAAGCTAAACAAAATGCTAAATTAACTATCTCCTGGAGTAGTTAGTACCAGATGATTACAATGCTGATTTCGTGAGCATAATTAAAAGTAGATGATCCATGATTCTATCTAATGGGTTCTATTTCTGCTCACGCCTTCTTTCTTTACTTGCCCCAAAAAGGAAAAGATGACATTACACAACGTTAATTTTTCAGTGGCTTTTAAAAATTAAGTATTCTTAGACTTACAAGATCCGGAGTTAAGAAAATGAGCTTTTTATTAAAATTGATGAGCGGCACGATTTACATAAAACAGCATTTAGGTTTAGGTTCCTTGTAAAATACTAAAATTCTTAGGCCTTTTTCAAGGTCTCCGAGCAAAAACGTTTTAAGCGTTATATTAATAGCTTTGTTTAAATAATTCTGTTTTCTACCATTAGATCCCAGCAATACATAATAATGATTATGTAAAAAAAACTATTTATTAAATGGCTATTTTTTTTAAACGACTGGTCCGGATAAGTAAGCTATTCTTTTCTGATCTTATATATTCAAAAGTTTTTATGTAAGTGTGTTTGTCTGCACTCAACTTCGTGTAGGCTGAACAGATTTCGATGAAATTTGGTAAAGAGATAGCTTAAGCCCTGAATTAACGCGTAGACTTATTCTCGAATAAAATGATTGAAAAGAAATTAAAGATGAGTGAAATCGCTGAACAAAGTTTGAAATCGATAATAAAAAATAAGTTTACTAAACTAAAGTCCTTAATAATTTTAATATTTTATCAGAAGAATACATACAAAATACAGCTATATCGTGGCTCTGTCTCATTTTTATCCCGGTCATTATAGAATAAACTACACTTGACAATAATGTGTCTATACAACTATAAGGAGGGAGCTACTATCGTATTTACTGAATAAAACTGTCAGCCACCTGCCGAAAATGTTAGTCTTTTTTTTGGTCACCTCTAAGGTAAGTTGGCCGTTCTATAATGGACCACCTTCTAAGTGGTTGGCCGCAAGAAATGCTTACTTTTCAAAGTCTTCTGACATATACTGGCTCTACTAAACACAAGTCCAAAGTTCGGGTAGAAACTTAAAGTTCCTCTCAAAGTGATGGTTTTTCGTCGATAACGCTTCTTCGGCTGAAATATGATTTATTTCAGTTATGTGTGGGAAGTTCCTAATGTCTCTAAGATTACTTTCAGAGTTTTGGAGTGTATTTTGTTGGTATTATAGACTTACACATTTATTTTTAGGTACCTATCTACATGCTAAGCTAAGAATCGTTGCTATGACAACGAGCGGCGCGTGCACATATGGAAAAAAGCTGGGCGTCCTGAGTAAGGTTAGGCGGTATTTCACTTCGGGGAAGATGTTTAATCTATATCAAGCTCAAGTCCAATCCTGTGTGGAATACTGCTGTCATCTTTGGGACGGTTCAGCCAAATACCAGCTTGAAGCTCTTGAATCGGTAGACCGACTTGTTGCTCGACTTATAGGATATGAGAAGCTAGTGGCTAAGAAACTTCTCAGCCTAGAACACTGCCGCAATGTAGCGAGTCTGTCGATTTTCTACAGGATTCATTTCGGAGAATGGAGCTACATGACCTTATCCTACCATCCATTTTACTACAGGACAACTAGGAAAACGGCTCACTATTATCCATACATTGTGGATTTTCCTTAGATGCGAACCAAACGTTTCGAATCTACGTTTCTAATCCGTACGGCCAAGGATTAGAAAAACCTGCCAGCTTCCTTGTTTCCTGAGAGACATAATCTGGGCCTGTTCAAGGCCAGAGTGAAATAGGTGAATAGGCTTAGGTTTAGTCTGTGTGTTTCATCTTCGACCATAATTATCGTCGCTTACCAACAGGCGAGTTGGTGGTAAAACGCGGACTTATCCGCGATAAAAAAGTATTGTTGAGGAATTCAAGCCATGAACAAAAGATTAAATAATCGACTGATTAATTTATCAATTGAACAAATTCTTCAAACTGTTTTGTCATGTAGATAGAATATCTTCATTAAGAACAACAAAAATAATAGATATAGCTATTAAAAATAAGGGCTAAAGCCTCGAGTGGCGGCTTTATTACTAAAAACGATCTCTTGCAATTAGAATTAACCGTGTAATATTTGTTTCAGTCATTCTAGGAGACGTTATTCAATAAATTTTAGGTGCATAACTACGCCGTTCTTATGCCTAAATAAATTCAGGTGAGCTTCAGATAATGATAGTTGAGAGGCAGGGACTTAACATGCCTTTTATAAAAGCTTTTCAGCAAAATGAGCTGTAATGACAGCGAAAACCACTTTCGAGACCAATGTTTCTTTTTGCTCGATGCGTTTAAGGTAAGCGCTAAAGTTGGAGAGAGGGAAAATTGTGGTAAGTGATTTTGTGATGCTTTAGCTACTTACCTTCCTTCAGAGTTGTTTTACGGGTGTTTTGGGTAATGCTGGTTTGAGAAATTGTTATTATACTTCTCTACATAGTTCACTACAGATAAGAAGCTACAAAATAGACTACATCATCATCATTATCATAATATTAAGACTATACTACTCTACTGCTGGACATAGGCCTTTTCCATGGCATGCCATTCACCCGATCTTTAGCTGTTCTCTTCCAGCCACTGCCAGCTGCCTTCCGTATATCGTCACTCAAACGAATCTTAAGGTGTCCTACGCTACGTTTGCTGATTTATGGTCATTCAAGTCCAAATCTCTTCCAATAAAGTAGTGGGCTTGAGCATTTGGATTGTCTTTAGACCTTCAACGGTCTATGGGCAGTCTAACTGTATTTGTAGTTTTAGTTTTAGCTTGTATTTTGTTTAGTTAATAAAGGCGCTAGACCTGGAAAAAAAAAAAAAGTAGTGGAAACTTTACTAGTGGCTAGTTATTGATTTCCCTAAAAATCAACGCGTTATCTTTAATAGTACATCGTGAAAACCGTGTTTTGATCCTTACTGTCTAATATGTATATAATCCTTACTGTCTAATATGTATATATGTATATAATAGGTGTAAGGGGTACACTCTCGAAACCAAAAGAAGGTAATTGTACTCATCATTATGAACAACTTTTACTAATAATTTTAAAAGACTTATTTACTCATCCCATAGTAAAAGTTTTTCATAATGATGAGTAAAATTACCTTCTTTTGGCTTCTAGAGTGTTCCCCTTGCATCATGTATATTTTTTTTGTAAAATAAAAAAAAAAAAAAAAAAAAAAACAAATAAAAACGTACTTCAAGAATACGTCATATTGTACAAACTTAAATTAAAACTAGAAAATTACAGTTAAAACAGAGATTAAAAGCCCTTATCAAAACTTTTACTGAAAGAACCACAAACCAAAACGTCATGTGTTTATATTTTTGGGTTTGGTGACTAAACAAGAAGCGCTAAATCAAAATTGCAAAAATTTATACGAGAACACTTCTGAGATATGGCCTAACAAACAAAAAATTATCATTAAAATTAATTCATAATTGATAGAGTAATCGCGTAACAAACATTAAAAAAAACACACAGTCGATAACCTCCTCGTTCGGTCGGTTAAAAAATAAAAGCACATTCGTGCTACATTAAAAAGAAATACAAACATAACTGGAAATGTGCCAATAAAAACCCACGCATACAAAAAACGCAAATTTTTCATTAACTATATAAAAGTACAATTTAAATTAACATACATGCAAAGAGAACACTGGAATAGAGCGTGGTACAAACTTATCCACCATTATTTAGTAAGTTTGGCACCAGCACGGTACTTGGATATACGTCGAGCGTCGAGCTTGATCCCTATGTAACTTGGAGACTATTACCAGCGGTTTGCGTACTTCGGCTAAATCAGACTGTGGCAGGCCTGGCGCACTCCGAACTTTAGGTATGAAGATTCAAGTAGAGGACTTGTCGGACCAGCCGCACCCGCTGCCGCGCGATAGACATAGCGCGAAAAGAGTTACGCGATAGACAGAGAAGCTACTTCTAAGTTAATATAGCTGTAGGTACTTAGCACTCATCATCATCATCATCAGTCAGAAGACGTCCACTGCTGAACATAGGCCTCCCCCTTTAACGTCCACACTGAACGACAGTTTGCCTTTTGCATCTACTGGATGCCCGCGTCTCTCACAATGTCGTCGGTCCATCTAGTGGGAGGCCTCCCTACGCTGCGTCTTCCGGTTTGTGGTCTCCACTCCAGAAACTTTCTTCCCCATCAGTTATCGGTTCTTCGAGCGATGTGGCCTGCCCATTGCCACTTCAATTTGCAAATTTAACGGCTATGTCGGTGACTGGTTCTTTGGCGAATATCCACGTTTCGGATTTTATCGCGCAAAGAAACTCCGAGCATAGCTCTCTCCATTGCCCGCTGTGTGACTCTGAGTTTTTCCAAAAGGCCAACAGTTAAGGACCACGACATCTTGGACAGATTGTTCAGTTAGGTAAGTCCAACTTAGGCAAAGAGGTCGCCCGAAGAATCCAACTCGGATGGGCAGCTTTCGGGAAATTGCGTGACATATTCTCGTCCAAGATACCACAGTGCCTCAAGACGAGGGTATTTGACCAATGTGTGTTGCCAGTGATGACATATGGTACTTAGCACTCGCACGTTATTGTGTAGTAGCAAGAGTCGCTACATAATTGAATGATTTTGCGGAGTGAATCTTCTGTATTTGTTTTTATAATATGTATTCTGTGACTGTTGCAAGATTTTGTTTGGTTATTTTAGTTAAGAAATGATGGGGTGATGTCACTCGGGTGATAATACAATGATTTGATGCCGTCGATCTGATCTAATGATAAAGTCAAGAGGAGGATAGTCATCATCATATCAGCATATAATGTTCCAATTGCTGGGACTCAGGCATCTCTCAGAGAGCGATGATGGGCCCTAAACCACTATGCTGGCCCAGTTCTATGTTAGTGAATGTCAAGTCTTTGAATTTTAGAGGTTCTTGGACATGCTGGTTTTGCATGTGTTTTCCTTCGCCATTGAGCAATGGCATCGAAACTGCACATAATTTATTAAGGTAGTAAATAAGTCATTGGTAGGGTCGAGGATTGGGCTGGATGCCGTGAGATTGTAAAGTGCCAGCCACCCGGACCATCGGATGTACTGGTGGTGCCAACTCGCTCCCCACCGCCAGTAGCACCATTGCGTTCGACTAATAGCGAGTTAGACAGAGACGGAAACATTCGCGTTGAGTCTATCTCGCTCTCGTCGCCCGCCTATGAGTCAGAGGGACGCGGAGGGAGCGAGGCGCGCAAGCAATATTGACAAAATTGTAAGAAAAAAAAACGCAATCAAAAATACCTACTATATATATATATGTCGCGGCTCGAAATCGCCGCTTCAACAACAATACTTATTTAAGACTACCGACAATAACTACCCTCCACTAATGAGTTAATATTGTATAAAATTCAATATGTCATTCAGACTTCAAAGGATCGTATTCAACACGACACACCTCTGTGCAAACAATATCATAATTCATGAAATACAGCAGTATAAACCATCATATCGGGTTTTCTTTCAATCACGAAGACTCGCAGTGTCTCGGCGAAGATATAAGTTTTTTTTGGCGACCTCAACATCACGTTTTTCACGGACTTCGTCGACGTGCCATGTTGCATCAAGACAACGGCGTTGCAACCAAAGAATCCACGTGAAATAAACCAATCCTGTAACCTGAAGCAAAAAAGGATACAACAACAAGCACCGGCAGCATCTGGCAGCGGAGCAACATCGATAAGACTTCGCACAGATCACGGAAAATCACACACAAAAGATAAGTGTCCTTCCTTTGTCCTTCTGTCAAACCCAACCTAACATCAAAATCACTTGTTATTACCTCCACAGTGTGTTTAAATCATCAGATCATTTCACAAAGGCGATATACATTCATTTCACAAGATATTTTGTACAACAATTTCACTATCAAACCGCGCAGAGGTTATGCAAATCCAAAGTTCATGTTCATAAAATTGTAACAAACAATCATAAAATAGCTCAATTGTCAATAATATATAACTATTCAAGTAAGTATATAGTTATTGTGTGTTTAGAAAGTCATTTCATCCCAATCAATCAATTTTCAACAAACATTTTGCTTGACCTACTTACAGTGACAATGAGTGACCTACCTACTTATTATCAAAATCACCGCATATTTTCTATAACGATCAAAACAATAGAAAGTAAATCTTTACCATAGTCCTAATAATCAACATAAACAGTGTTTTTTCTCGCTATTCACCCGATCTGCCGAATATTTCAGATATAACCGGGGCGCCCCGGTCACAATACAAGTTCGAGCGATCAGCTGGTCGCGCGTCGCGCTCACCTGGCGGGCGTTTCCGGAACCCAGATTCCTGCAGGATCTTCTTATCACGGCGGGGAGAGTGAGACCTTACCCTATTGCAGCTAAGTCAAAACGATTTTCACATTTAAAATCAATATTCAAAGAGAATTATAGCAAAATAAGAAAGAAGTCAAGACCGCCACCATCGCTCAACACAGGTGGATAGTAGAACCAGTAGAACTCTTCAATGATAGATAGATAGATATAGATAGATAAATAACTCTTTATTGTTCACTCGAGAAATTACATACATAAGACAAAAAAAACTATAGTGAAACAATTGGCGACCTTATCGCCATAAGCAATCTCTTCCAGGCAATATCAGTTCAATGTCAACTAGTAAAGGTTCATTTGGTTCGTTTTAACCAGTCCAAAAATCCATTACCCACCTCGTAGCTCCTTAATCAGATCCTCGTCACCGATTGTAATTACCCCTCTAGTTTGGGCTCCTTTATTTTGTTTTACGAGTTACTAAACCGTGTTAATCAGGTTTTTGAACTTTAAAATGTACTTAAATGTAGTGACTGCAGTGGGATATCCTAAGGGAGAAACTGTTTAGAGATTGTGCTAATATAGCTTGTACTTTTTTATAGTTGGACTAGCGGTTCGCCCCGGCTTCACACGGCATAGATGTTATAGCCTATGTCACCCAGGGATAGTGTAGCTTCCCAACAGTGAAAGAATTTTTCAAATCGGTTCAGTTGTTTCGGAGCCTATTCAATGCAAACGTACAAACAAACAAACAATCAAATCTTTCCTCTTTATAATAATATAATATAATATATAGTATAGAATAGATAAAGTCCAGTGTCATAATATAAATCAAATAATAAAATGTGAAAATGTCTGATGTGAAATTCCCATAAAAAAAGATAAAATGTTTTTTTGGCGCCAACAAAAGTTGCGTATTTTTAAGTGTTAATATCTAATAGTCGTGGATTAATTACTCAATGAGTGTTCATAAGCATGCTCGACTGTGGAAAAGTGTTATAACGAGGTGAAACATATATTTTGATGCCTCTTTACTAAGGCACTCTGACTTGACTGAATGAATTACTTTGCTTACACGAAAAAATATTACACACTATATACACAGTATTTAAAAATAAAAACTATCACTACTTAATTATTATATATACAATTACTTGATTGCTTTGCTTGACTTGTTTCACGATATTTAATAAAACTGGAAAATATTTCAATACCTACTTGAAACTACAAATGCATGAAATGTGCGACGCCAAAAAATGCTTCAAGAAGAAATTTAAAAAAGGATAAAAGCTACAATAGCACTAATTTGCTACTTGCTAACTCCATTATAAGTCAATTTCTATGATTATTTTTCAATCCAATAGTAGTAAAGCTATTACTAAAATCCAACTATGAGTTGCAAAAATAAAGTTGTATTGAAAAAATACCAATTCAAAGAGATTGAATTGAGCCAATACAAAGGATAGAAACTACTGGAAGAAACTGCCTAGCAATGGGACTGAACCGATTATCTAAAAATTATATAATCTAAACCAGGCAAAACATTTTGTCACACTTGCTCAAATACATTTGGTACATTGTCTCATCTACCTTATAAGTAAATACTTTTATTATTTATAATGCTATGCAACTAGCCCCCATGTCACTCTTAAAAAGATGGCAAAACAAGTTTGGTAAGTATAAAAAAGATTGGATGGTACTGGGTCAGGAAAGAAACTAGTGGAAGAAATTGCGTAGCAGTGGGAAAGAACGGTCAGCAAAAAATCGCCATAATCCAATAATTAATTTTTAGAAGAAAAAAAAAAAATATACAGTCGAATTTATAACCTCTTCCTTTTTGAAGTCGGTTAAAAAACCGTCTTCATAACTATACCTACATGTACAAACTTAAACTAAAAAAGTACAAAATGACAGTTAAAACAGAGATTGAAAGTCCTCATGAAAGCTGAAGGGAACCATATTCCTAAACGTCATTTGTGTATATATTTTTGGTAATTGTTGATTTTTTCAAAAAGCGATTAATCTTTTTCGGTAAAATTTATATGGGACCACTTAAGCATATCAAACAAAAAAAAAGTATCATCAAAACAATTCACCATTGGCAGAGTAATCGCGTAACAAACACAAAAAAAAACATACAGTAGAATTGATAACCTCCTCCTTTCGCCGGTTAAAAAAGCCAAACATTTTTGTCACAACTATTAAAAGACATAGGTATAGGTACGTAAACTTTTACTTTACTTTTCATAGTGAAATTTCCATACTGTTTGTATGAAAATACTCAAGGCAGTATTAGGGTCGGGCTAGGTTCCAAGTTCTTGTTCCAGCTACAAACATTTAATTTATATGCCCATATAATCCACGTTTGGGTTATGATGATTAAAGACTGTGGTCTTAGTTGTAAATTGCTCATAACAGAGGGCTTGTATTAAAATAATTAGTATGAGCCGAGCATCTTGCGTGTTTCTGAGGGACAGCAGGGTAATTAATGTGGTGATGTTTGGGGTTCTGTTAGTTTATGGATGTTGGTCAATGAAAAGCTAATGGTTAATGTTGAAGGTTTATTGAGGAGCTATTCACTTTACTACTCAGATTACATTAGTCTTCTATACAATATTATAAAGAGGAAAGATTTGCATGTAAGTATGTTTGTAACGAATTGGCTCAAAAAGTACTGGACCGATTTTAAAAATTCTTTCACCTTTTGTATGCTAAATTATCACTGATTAATATAGGCTATTTTAATAGGCTGTATAACTATACCCGTGCGGAGCCGGGGCGGACCGCTAGTGTTTGATAAATAGCTAGGTTAGGCAACTACATACGTAGCAGGGCTTGTACCGATGCTTTCTTATGGAGATTCCCATGTCCTTCATTAGTCTCAATAGCAGGCAACTGAGGGGTTTTTAGTAGGGTAGTTAGGATTCAGTCAGTCTTTACCATTCAAGTGAACCCAGAGATGACAACAGTGTAATGTTGGATAGTTGATTGAATCAGGCGTTACTTTGCGCAAGTAAATTTTTAATTTGTACACGACGAATTTATAGTGTAATTCTCCTTCTACGTCGTTTCGTCGTTTATGGAGAAAAATAGTTTATCCCAAAATCCTTATTGTACTCGAAACGACGTAGAATTATTCGTAGTAGAATTCGTCATATACAAATTAACAAAAAGTGTAATGTTGGCCACGTCGTTGTGAAGTAATGAGAGCAAATACTCCTAACCTTTTCTACGAGTATTGCCTCAGGAAATATGAGACTGTAGGAGGGTACTGGTGTGTTCTTTTAGAGTGCTCGGTACTATTCATCACACACAGATGCAGCTACTGAGGGGTCTTTGTAGGTGAAATTCAATGTAACCTAGCTTTACCTTAATACAGACAAGTATCTTTAGAATATTTCTCCCGTTACCAAAAAATAGCCTTATGTAGCAAGTAGAACGCTGTTTTTGCGTCCTCGTCATTTTATGGCATAAAAATGCAGAAAAAGTAAACTTGTGAATAATTTTCCTGCTACAACAGCTACTATATCAGCAGCAGAACACACCGCTGATATTTACGAAGTGAGCCTGTGTAGTGTTAACGACTTTTGGCAACCGTTCGCAGCAAGATCTGAACAATAAACAAACTGTTTCCTGCACGGTTATGTATGAAGTGCCAGTGGGAGCGTTATTTTGCTATTGCGTGAAGATATTGAGATATTCTTTGGATGACATTGTATTGTATGCCATCCAAAATACTATTTCGTATAAAATTATTAATCTTAGTTAGAACTTGTTCTTTTTAGGGTTCTGTACCCAAAGGGTAAAAACGGGACCCTATTACTGAGCCTATTACTGATGTTGTCTGTCTGTCCGTTTGTCTGTCTGTCTGTACATCCTACCTTTAAACGGCTATATTTTTAGAACCGTAAAAGTTGAAATTTTGAAATAATATGTATTGTTACGGCAAATTAACAAAAAAATAATAAAACAGTCAAAAAGTAAAAACGAAAAGGGGGTCCCCATATAAAAACCTTATTTTTGTATTAGGTCTTATGTAAAAACAGCAAAACGTACAAACGTCAAACTTGGCGTGATTATAAACACATACACTAAAGTATAATAACAAATAATAAATTATGGCCAAGTGCGAGTCGGAGACAAATTTCTGTTCACTGCCAAGTTAAGCAACGTATTTTGCTACTTAGATGACCTTATCATAAATTCGTCTCACAGAATCGAAATGACATATTTTACTAATTTATAAATGGTTTTTTTAAATTGATAATTATTGTATTTTGTAGTGGTAAGGAACATCTTACCTTATAGAAAATGGAGACGCTTGCTCTCAAGGCTTCTTTTTGGTGTGCAAGCACCCAAGAGATATAAGGGCTCTCAAATAGGCTCTAATTAAAGGTATCCTTAATGAACACATCCTTTTTCAGACTATATACATATCTTGAAATAACAACCATCTCCTAATTGATAAGCTTACCTTATACAATCAGTTACCACCGCGCCGATGTCTACGGGGTGCCGATTTAAAGGTGAGAGCTTAAAAACATTCTTCCAGATCTTTCTTCAAAGTAAACAAAATAAAACTCCAGCCGATGACTGAAGAACCACGTCTATCAAACAACGCGCCAAAACCAATAAAATGTCCGGCAACATAACGGCGGAGTTTCCGATCAAAACTTTGATACTCGACATTAACAGAGGACAGGTGTTTTTTACGACCACCCGTTGATTTAACACTTGGTGATGGAGGTTGTCGACAGAGTCTTATCTCGACTGATTTAGGTTTTGATAGAAAAGAAAACTTCATCATCATCATCATCAGCCAGAAAACGTCCACTACTGAACATAGGCCTCCCCCTTTAACCTCTACACTGAACGACAGCCTGCCTTTTGCAACGCGCCAAAGACTTATCCAATGAAAATCGGCAACCGATGTTATTGGTTCGTAATTGCTTGCAGAAAGCCATGACTTTAAATACATTTATTTAAAGGTTCTGGTAAGGCGCTATTACATGCTGCGTTACAACATTTATATATTTTTAACGTGATTTTATTATCTTCATCATCTTCATCAGCCCTGAGTAACCCACTGCTGGGTCATTATCATCATCACCGTCATCATCAGCCAAAAGACGTCCACTGCTGAACATAGGCTTCCTCCTTTAACCTCCACACTGAACGATAGACTGCCTTTTGCATCCACTGGATGCCAGCGACTAGTCAGTAGTCTTTGGTCCATCTAGTGGGAGACCTACCCTGCGTCTTCCGGTTCGTTGTCTCCACTCAAGAACCTTTCTTCCCCATCGATTATCGGTTCTTTGAGCGATACACTGCTGGGTATAAGCCTTCTTTTGTTTATGCGACTCTCCCCGGCCTCTCGCCATTCGCTTACACTCGTTTTCAGCAGTTTTTTTATGTGGAAAGTCCACCTCATCCTTGGTCGGTTCTCGGTAGGTATATTAACTTCACATACATCTAGGATGCATACAGTGTACTTCACCACATCTGTTTTAAGGAGATTTCACTGTAGCACAGCTTTTGTGTTTACATGAGTCATCCTAATCAATTTTAATCGCGTGTTCATGATTCACTGTTAATTGTGTTTCAACAATCACGATGCATAACGATTTTTTAAATCTGTTTACTTCAGATGCATGAAAAATACTTTTTTAATGGTTAGAAGATATGCAAGGACGTTCTTGTAAAAATGGGCAACAAAATCATATATATAGGTTTTTTTGTTGGCTGACAGGCTAAGCTTTTGACCACAACTCACCAGGGGCTCGATATTTGAATCGCTCGTATGATTTCGCACGAAAATATCATGCGAAATGAAATATTTTCTGTGTTAGAAAGCAAATTCGAATGATTCAAACCACTCGTTGCGTTAGCGAGTGATTTGATTATTTCAAATATGCGACTTTAGTATGGGATTTCGCTTGAATTTCGCATGATATTTTTGTGCAAAATTTCGTATGAACGATTCAAAAATCGAGTCCCTGATGTTAAGTGGCTATGTAGTTGAATAAGGTAAATATACTAAAGATAGCATTCCAATCTCGGCGAGCGCAACCGGCGAATGCGATCGACGGCAGCAACCACGTCGCGTGATCCACTGTTCAGTATGAAGTTATATGGAGCGCTAAAAAATATAAGCGACCGCGTTCCGTGACGTGAAGGTGGCTCGCGTTGTTTAGCGTTCCATATAACTTCATACTGAGTAGTGGGTCGCACGAAACGGCCGCTGCCGCTGGTTGCGATTGCCGAGATTTGAATACTACCTTTAGTCTGGAATGGAAACTATGGGTTGAGTGCTTGGTGACAGATTATCAACTTTAACCGGCTAAGTACTAGAAAGTATCCTAATATGTTTTCCTTCACCGATTACTCAAACTCATTATTAGGGGTTGAACTCATGCTCATGGCGTTGATATCAAACGCATCAACAGCTTTGCTATCGATACAAAAAGTAAGTTAGTACAAAAGGCATAACTATGTATAGTATTTAAAAGCTCATTCACTGTTTTGCACTTACTCAAGGATCCGCTATTAATCTCGTTTCAATAGACGGGAATAGAAACAAAGCAAACAAACTGTTTAGTGGTGTTGCAAAAGTTGCGATCTTGTTAAACGTGATTCCAAAGTTCGGAGACTTTGATTCTTAATCGGTTTAGATGAGTTTCACTTAATTTTGTTTGTCTTTTGAGACGTTAATGGAGATAGAGTGTTAACGAAGTGTTAGCGTGTTAGGTTTTTTTTTAGGTTCTTTTGAGAAACGTGCCAGGGCTCTTTAGAAACGAATCCGTAGCTCAGACTAAGCTAATCTTGAGCATTACCGCAAAGCTAGCTAGTTAGTCGCTAGTTAGCATTAGTCAATTTTTTGGAATGGGTGTTCCCCGATAGTTATACAATCTGGGTGTCTTCAAATCAAGTGTTAATTGTATATTTAAAGGCAAGCGTGCTCCATCGTAGACCGCATCATCGCTTAACATCAGGCGAGTTGGCGGTAAAACGCAAGCCAATTGATGAATAAATATAAATGTATGGAAAGCTATGAATGTAAATGACCACAATAACATTTTAGGCATTGCTAAAAAGCACAAAAGATACATTACAAAGTAAAATATATTATAAGAAAAAAAAAACAGGACTCATTAGTAAGGGTTTTTCACTTTGTCTAATATAAACTTTTATAAATTGACTCATATCTGTACCTTTTAGCAAAATAGGTCTTTTCTTATGTCCGTAGTGTCATAAGTATGTTTCCATCAAACGTTCCCAAAAAGTCAGAACAAGATTGTAGTAAATCTTGTTTGTAAAAGCTTCATCATTTATAGAAGCCAATTTTCGTATCAAAGAAATGTTATTTACTCAAAAGCAAAGGTATTTCTTCGCAAATTACAAGTATCTAAAGACAAATTGGATTGAACGAGTTCGTCTTCTACTTTTGTATGTCTTGTTGAAATGAAAATGTAATAAGCAATTTATTATGTCATCATTTTCTTTAACAGATTTTTTTTTACTAATAAAATAATTATTGTTATTTCATTACTAAATCATTATTGCTAAATATAGAAAAATAAAACAAACACACAAACAAAATATAAAACACAAATAAAAATAAAACACAACACAAAAAAACACAAAAAAAAACACTTATTAAAAATAAACAGGTCTGTTAAGAAACATAAACACATGCGTTAACAAATAAACTTTCGCGTTTTTAACACATGATTTTTATGCGCGGTAAGTCCTTTAAAGCCATTTAAACCAAAATCAGACCAAGTTTAATGCGGACTTCAAAGACCAAAAATTCTAAACTAAAGAATGTGCAATCCAGAAAAACTCGACGGAACGCGTTTCGAAGTATTTGCAGAAATTCTAAATGCATTTGTTAACACGCTGTCGGTATGCCTCTCCGGCAAAACCCCTGCAGTCAACGTTTTAACGTTTTCTAGTGGTTTTGAGGAACTGAGGATCGTCTGGAATACTTTGCACAAATACGTGTAGGTTGTTAGGTATGGCATGGAATTTTGTGAACGGAATATCTTTAAGAACCCACTTACAGTGCCTGTTTATATTATTTTCTGCTATTAAACGAGTATGAGAGCAAAAAGTTACTTGGGTCGCATAGTGAATTATCATAGGTGAGGAAGAACAAGGAGAGTATTTTTATACCAATTAAAGGAGAGGAAATAATTATGTCATATCGTACAGAGAGCTGAAAATCCCATCGCAGAATATCGTCAAGTCAGGATATTACTCCTCTGACAAAAGCTTTAAATACTAAGCTATGACCACACTAACTATTTAAAACTATGGTTATCAACGTCAAAAAATGTCCATACCAAAAGTTTTTTCCCCTATTTACTACCATTACAGCTTTATTACGTAATGCGATAGCGTAGCAACATTTCTAACTTATTTATCGCTAAGTATAGAATAAAACCCTTAAAGCATTCTTCATAAATATACTCAGAGCACTATCAATAGGTCTATTTCAACCATCAACTGTAAAGGTGTCTCCTGCAGAAGATTACAGGAGAGATGAGATGAGGGCCACTTACTAATTTAGTCTACATTTTCCGTCAGACCACTTTTACCATCAAAAATCGTGGATGCAAAAGGCAGGCTATCGTTCAGTGTGGAGGTTAAAGGGGGAGGCCTATGTTCAGCAGTGGACGTCTTCTGGCTGATGATGATGATGATGACTTTTACCATCAGATTTTCCGTCGCTTGTTTACCACTTATTTTACACAAAAATGGAGGTTTGAACCAAAATTGAATGGATTCTACAAAATGGCGACTCAATCACTATGTAAAGCTTTTGTGAGCATTTTTTCCCATTATGATTGTATTTTCAGCCAATTCCTAAAACCGTTCTATGCTCAGAGTAACTGCTACCGCACACTCTTTTACAGACACTCTTAAACAATTTAACGAGACGGAAATCGTTTTAAAATAAAATTCAGCTATAAGAACGTTCCTTCTTGAACGTACTTATTTTACCAAGCTTTTATTAACTTGCTTCCTTCTGTTTCAAATTATGGAATCTATTTTAAACCCTATGAGCTAGATAATTGAAATTTTAAATGTAATAGACTGGATGACAGTGCAATATTTACTTTCCTTATTAGACTAACTAAAATAGACAGGAAAACACTGGACGAGACTTGCACAGAATTGGATAAGATGGAGGTCTAAAAAGATGGCCTACTATAAATGAAAAGATGATTGATAATGAAGAATCAGAACGCAGTATAGGTATATTTTTTGATTATTAGTTTTTACAAAAACAGTTTTTTTGTCTAACTAATAATAATAACTAACCACTGAACGAGAATTACTAGTTTTCCTTCATTTAAATGACCAAAAGCATAGACATCTATTGATATTGATATTCCTTTTCAATAGGTATCATTTTATTAGCCATAATGTTTAATTTATTTGTCTGATTTATGGGCAGTCTACATTTAGTAGGTAACAATTTATGAGGCTAGACTGTATTCAGATGGAAATAATGCCTACTTTATGCTGTAAAGATAGTTAATAAAAATAAACGACATTCTAGTTTACATTGTCCAACAGGCGATTGTAAATCAGAGTTGAAGAGTCGCAGGTCAGTTTGAGCGAGGTCCAAACATAATGTACATAGTCTACATCTGAACATCTGTAATCACCATGTTTGCAATCTTTAAGTACGTTACCTAGCTAAGGAAAACATGTATTATCTCACTGAAATAAATTAATGTTATTCTTTCGCAAAATTAAATCTTAAACTATAACATCCAGAAAATCGCGTCACTCCTATCACGGTCAAAATACCATTTAATCGCACCAAGCGTTTTGACACCTCTTCCTAAATCAGAATGGTGAACTTATATGGAACGTCTTACCTTCGTCTAAGTTTCCGCAGATTCACAATCTTGGAGTGTTTAAGCCCAGGGTTAATAGGTCATTAGTAGGCAAACGTGCTCTACCTTCCACCGCATATCATCGCTTTCTATCAGAAGAGGCCGTAGTCAACGTTTGCATAGCCCGATGTAAAACTAATAAACACTATCAAATAAAATATAACAGAGCTACGCGGATCGGTGGTACTAGCCGAAAGATAGGTAATTTAGCATTGAACTAATTATTATTAACAACGGTACTTATGGGACTCTTAAATCGCGATTTTTTTTGCCTTTCTTTATAAACATGTCTTACAAACTCAACGAAATGTATGGAACTACTGATATTTTTTCGTAATTTCGGTGCTGGTCCCATAGTATTTTTTTTTTCTAAATGCTGAGTGAAGTGACCTCGTCTCGGCTTAGTATCACCGGTCCATGTAACCCAGTAAGTATATCTTTTAAACAGTAAACAGTTCTGTGTTTCACTACGTTTATCAATTTTCACAACTAAAAGGCGATAAAACGATATTGATGAAAATTGTCCAGAAATTGAACATAACGGACAACATAACACCATTTTAACCCGGAAAATAAACAAAACCGGTATTACAAATGGGTCCGTTCACTATTTAATATCCAATCTACCAAGGACCTCGACAAAATTGACCAGTCTTTTTTCCTTCAAATTGTAAATCATGCACAAAAAGCTACTAAGTTTCGTAAAGGGCGACGCACACTGGAGCAACAAAAAAGGTGTGGCGCGCGGCCGTCGCAGATCCTGTCGTACATAATTGTATGGTGTTTTGGTCGTGTTGGGTCGGAGTGATTGTAGTTGCTCAACGGACGTCGGGTGGCATGTTTATTCTGCCAAATCTGGGAAGCAAAAAGACAGTTTAAAGTTTGTTACGTTTCTGAAACTTTTTATTTTAGCGTATAAATATAAATGACGCGGCAACGTTTTTGGTGTTTAACACGGAAGAAAATAACAAGCTTCATTTTCTTCAATGCTGTTTTAGTTGTAGTTATTGCACTAAAAATAAAAGTTTACAGGTTGTGGCGTTTTTTCAATCTATTTATTTTTCTAGCATTTTTTTTTAATAAGTATACATCTTTGAATAATTAGGTATAATCTGGGTGACCGAGTTTTTCTCTGTTTCTTCATGAAAACTTGTATTTAAGCAACAAGTTTTTCCAGAAATTAAAATTTTTGGCCCCAAAAGCCTGTCACTGTATATTTATTTTGAAATCTTTAGAGCCAAAATTCTTTAGCACAAATAATTCAATTTTGATCTTAGAATTATGGTGTTTAGAAGCAAAAAAATGAGTTTTTTTCGATCTAAACTTTTATTTCCATTTTTATTGGAGCATAAAATTGAGCGTATTTATAAAAAAAAATTGTTCGTACAGACTGAGTGGCCAGCCCTGGAGTCTTTAGGCTGGTCAAAGGTCTCTGACGTGTTGAATGTTTGTAAGATACATTCACCGTTATTGTTACAATTTACTTATCCTTACTTGTTTTACCTATTTTCATCATCATTGGCTTCCCATCCGCTCTAAAGCTTCTACTATGCGACATTTTGAAACCAGTGGCGACAAGATCCTCAACCGGAGGCATTAATAACTCTACTGTCACCGTATTGTTGACAGTGAAATATTCAGCGCAAGTGTACACCCGCCCTAAACGGAATCGAACCTGGAAACGTAGAAGGAGTACGTAAACTTTTGCGATTTTAACGGCAGTGATTCTGGTTTGTGTGTTTACAATTCTATAATCGTTAAATAAACGCATTTGAACGTAATTTGGCGCGGAGGAGCTTGTTTTATGCGGCTCACATACGGTGCAAGTAATCAGCGCAACTTGTGCATTTAAGAGCAAGATGTAGGTATGTAACGATACGTGCGTCCTACTTTGCGACTGAATCGTTTTTTTTTTATTGACTTATTCTGTTGGCCTTACGATCAACTCGGCGTAACTTGGTGGTTTAAGTTTTTGGGCGACTAGGTCAAGGGCACCTTGAAGGTACGAACCTCGGCTTGAGCCGTCGCCAGGAGTGGGAATCAGACTTGCCCACGCATCAGGCAAGCGAGCTTTATAGTAGAACGCGTCTTCGCTTAACATTAGGCATAGTGGCGGTCAAGTACAAGCGATAAAAGAATTTTCTATCCTATGTATGTAATATCTTCTGTAAATAATAAAAATAAGTCTCTCTTAATTAACCCGAGTGAAGAGAGGTCTCAGATTCTAATGGCTAATGGGACAGGTCGGCGTGCATGGTTTGTTCGACAATAACTTGGGTATCGTTGATACAATGTTCATGAAACTTTGTAGGCAAGACATCATCATCATCATCATCATCGTTTCAGCTATAGGACGTCCACTGTTGGACATAGGCCTCGGTCGGCCATCGGTCTCCAAAGGGGCTGGTTGGAAGCGACCTGCATCCATCGTTTCCCTGCGGTCTTTTTAGGTCGTCTGTAGGCAAGTAGTTCATTTCAATACAATTTTTAAGTTAGAATATGTGTAAAATCAATCACGTGGTTCCGAATATTAATGGGTCACGAGGTCACAGTTCGGGGCGAACTACTAGTTGATCGAGCAAAGTGAGGTCTCAGATTCTAATGGGACAATTCAACATTCCTATGCATGGTTTGTTCATGAATAACTTGCGTATCGTTGATCCGATTTTCATGAAATTTTGTAGGCAAGTAGTTAAAAAAAACGAACATCGGTCATGAGGTCACAGCTTGGGGCGAACTACTTCTAAATTATAAGTTAAGACTTTCAGTAGATTACACAATATTCTGAAAAAAATATTCAGTTGATTCACACATATTTTTATGTAATGGTAGATCTTCTAATAAACAAATTATATTTAAATGAAAACCTAGTGAAAACAAGGCTTCATGTGTATATTATAAACCTACATCACTGTCTTCTTGCAACGCATGGTTTGTCTCCATACAATGGAACATCGATTATTTTGGCGGGCGTTGAAAGTAATTGGCACATAAATAGTTTTAAAACTGGCTCCCTTTGATGTTTTATGTAATGCGCCATCGTAAATATGTATTGATCGTTAAAAATATTGATGAGTTAGGAAAATATGACTCCATCTGCAACGTAGAGTAATTAATCTATTTTTGTGTTCAGTTTTTCGTACAAAAGTTATAGTTTTAACGAAACTGTATTATTTATGGATGCCAGTGACTCTCACAATGTCGTCGGTCCATCTAGTGGGAGGCCTACCTACGTTGCGTCTTCCGGTTCATCAGTAGATGCAAAAGGCAGGTTATCGCTCAGTGTGGAGCTTATGTTCAGCAGTGGACGTCTTCCGGCTGACGATGATGATGATTATTATTTATCTCCAAAATTTGAAAAAGTAAGTAAGTAAGTATTTTCAAACTTGTGCATTACCTACTTGTACTATATGGTTTATTGATTTTTGAAACTAGGCTATTTGCTTCTTCACAAAAAACGTGTCCAATAGAAGGCAGCTCTCATGAAAAGCTAGAACTCTGATTCAATTCTAGCTGTTACTCGCGAATTTGAACGCGTATACTTTTAGACAAACTTTTAATCTTAATTCGCCCCACTTAATTGGTATTTTTCACAAAATCCTTTCTTAGCAGACCTTTACACCCCATAAGGAATCTACCTGCCAAGTTTCAGTTTCGTCAGTCAAGTAGATTTAGTGACAAATCAATGAGTCAGTGTGTGAATTGTGAGTTTGTGTATTTTCGCTGTGTTTCTAGTTTTTATATAAATACACAGTGGTGTTACAGGTTTAATTCTTTAAGGGCATGTCTATAAGGGATATGGGCTAGGCTTTGAATGATGCATTAGTTCAGCGAAAGTTATCATATTATTATGGTATCATATGGTAGATAGTTCACATAATAATTATGACATTTTCACCTGTTATGCAGTACAATATTAGCTAGGTCATTTACCGATACAGTCAGTGTTGTGTGTCGTAGTGACAACATTGCGATTTTTCAAGATCAAGTGAGGGTAGGAGAACAAAACACCCGCTCGTCTCGCCGGACTCACCCGCAGTTTTCAGTCAGCTCGTGACCACGGCCATTGTAACATGGTCGAAACGTCGAGCGAAAGATACATATTTTTACCTAAATTAAATAATACGTGATAAGTCCAGATAAACATTTAAAACATGTGTTTAAATCGCGAAAGTTTAAAAATTACTACAATATTAATATTAGCAGTTTTATATATTTCGTCGAGTGAAAATGAAATTTAATTTAGTAGTAGAACAGCTGTTTTTTTCCCGCGATATCATGATAAGTAAAAATTATTTACAATAATGAGCACAATGAATGGAAAGGCACTTAAAGAAGAATAATAATAATATCCCCGTATATATTTCCACTGTCTAACCTGTGACTGGTAGTAGGTATACGCGTGCGTGTAATAAAGTTTATTCCCACTTAATTTCTAATAATACAATGAATTTGGATCACATGTGATGTGGAGATAGCTTATACCCTAGATTCATAAAAAGACTACTTTTATCTGGAAAAGATATACGGTTTGTGTTAATGAATCCACGAGGTACCGTTACTTGCTTTGTAAAACAAGAAACAAGATACCTTGTTAATATAATTCAAGTCATCATTAAGTTTGAAGCTTACATTATAATCAAAGCCATTTAACACATTCCCACAGCGTCTCAGAGTAACAATATGGTAACCTAAATACTAATAAGCTTTCGGAGATTACAATGCTTTCACATCGGCAACTGTTCTAACCACGGAGTTATTATTATCGGATCTGACGGGTGAAGGGCTAGCTCGACAATCATTCATGTTTTTTTTTTAAGTAAACGAGCGGTTAACCGTTGATTAGCAGAAACTCAGCAGTGTAGTGGAAATCACAACTTTTCTTAACTGCTGAGTTATATAACATACGCTAATACGTACGTACACACACGTTACATACAATATCACGCCACTACATTTTTTTATTAACCTATACTGTCCCACTCCTGGCCAAAGGTCTCCTCCATCTCTTTCTAATACATACGTTAATTTAATCTTAATATTACCAATTAATAGTTTATTTTATTTTATTTAATGTGTCGCAGTCGACCACTGACTGGACGCAGATGGCAAGCTTTCGTTCAATGTGGAAGTTAAAAGAGAAGGCCTATGTTCAGCAGTGGTCGTCTTTTGGCTGATGATGATGATAATGATAAGACCACATTTTCATAATCTTGGTCTATGAAAGAACGGTTACAATTTGCAGTTATACTGAATTCAAAAGTATCATGTCAGTACAAAAGAACTCTTAAGTATTGATCCATTTCGTATTATTTGTTAAAAACACCGAAAAATCTAACCGAAAATGTCTCCAAAAAAATATTATCTAAAAATTTATCTTACAAGTCAGAAAACTGCTTCAAAAAGACATAGCGGCCAGTTAACCACTTGGTTAAACCGGCCCAGCTAACTGTACCTTGATGGATGGGTCTTGACACCCAAAACAATGCGTACGAAGCATCAGCACGGCCCGAGATGACCCCGGAAGGCGAGATAGAGAGTAAGTCACAACATTTTGACGATAGCTCTTTGATATAATGACAGATTACTGAAGAAACCCGTTAGAAATCGAGCGTCGAATCTACCTGCTGAAACTTATAATAGTAACACATTTAAATTACAATATAGATGATTGAAGTCACTTTTTTCTGCTGCCTATTCAGCAGATTAGCACAAGCGACGCAAATATGCTAACCTTGGCAGTGGTTACATATTTGAGGCGTTCGGGGTCGAGACATTGGGCCCTTGGAGACTGGGAGGGAACTCACCTCATTTTCAAAAATCTTCCAGAGCGCCTGGTTAACGCGGCGCCTGGCCACAATGCTGGCGTGTTTCTGGCTCAACGCATTGCCATTCAGCGTGGTAATGCCGCCAGCATGCTGGGTACGCTGCCAACTGATAGTACACTTGAGCATTTGGATTGTTTTAGACCTTCAACTGTCTATGGGCAGTCTATCTGTTTTTCTAGTGTTAGTATTAGCTTGTATTTTGTTAAGTTAATAAAGGCAAGTAGTGGTTAATTTTTTTGAAGTGGCAATGGGCAGGCTACATCGCTCGAAGAACCGATAACCAATGGGGAAGAAAGGTTCTTGAGTGGAGACCACGAACCGGAAGACTCAGCGTAGATGGACCGACGACATAGTGAGAGTCGCTGGCATCCAGTGGATGCAAAAGGCAGGCTGTCGTTCAGTGTGGAGGTTAAAGGGGGAGGCTTGTGTTCAGCAGTGGACGTCTTCTGGCTGATGATGATAGTTTCACATAATTAAAAACATGCAGTACATCATACACCGTCCATCTCTCAATATAAATATTATATTTCAGTCAATGGCATGTCCTTGCTATACGTTTTCCTTATGATGATGATGATATCATCCAAGTCGAGTCCGACGATAGCGACTCTGGTTATTTCTTGGCATGTGTCTGTATGTTGCTGGCAAGTCCAAAAATCGTCTTGAATCATCACAAATTGCGCAGTACAACTGGCTCGCGTGTTATATGCGGATTTTGAATTTCGATTATCTTCCTCACAATAGCGAAGAGAAACGTATCATATGAACTCATATTTGAAGCTGAAAACATCTACTACTTAACATTTCAGAGCATAATATTCATACAATTTCGTAAGCTCAGCCCGTATTACCCCAAACGAATTGTTTTACCGCCAGCCAAGATTTCGGAGTAATAAGCCACCGTTTGTAATAAAATTTTGATGGTATGGCTGATGAAATATATGAGCTAACATAAAACATCGCCGAAGAATTCCATGTTGGGTATTTGGCTTATTGACACATGTTATTTTCTCAGATTCGGCTATAAAAACAAGCTATCTTATCTTGTCCGTTGATGTCTGGATAAAATATGCTATGGATACAGAAAGACGGGTTTTGGACGACGATTCTGATAAGAAAAGCTATTTAGGTGTATGTTGATGGCAATTAGGTGTTTCATTTATATTGATCGACGATATTTATATTTATGGGAAAACTATGTTGTTTCGGGAATGTTAACTTTTAATTTGAATATTTTTTGTCGTTTCGTTGAACAATGTGTATTCTTTCCAAGGTTCAGCGCCCTCAAGAAATTTCGTCCATCTCGCTAAATAAAACGCTTTCGTAAAGCGTCTTAGTAAATTTTTTTATTCTTTCAGGAACGTAGGAATAAAAGACGTGCTAACGTCCGACATTGATGGATCAGACGGAGGCGTTATCTAAATAATTTTTCCACATTTTTATAGACCCAAGTGAGAAGGATCGTGGGCCTCTCGGGCGGAAACCGACTATTTGAGGATATCTCCAAATCTCGGGATTTTATGTCAGCAATATGTTACTGTCATCGCGAACGGTCCCGCATTCCTGATAGGATGGTGAGATTTCTTAAATACTGCTTTAATTATAATGATACTGATCGGTATTCACTTTGTCATTCCCTTGCCTTGTATATGCGCTCTGTATTCGGTAAGTGGAAATTCTTTGTTGGGAAATAATGGTCTAGTGTCGGTCTTAACAAACAAATATAAAATCTCGCTGTGAACAAAGAGAATTTTTTTTGACATTAGGTGTAACTTTTAGATAGTGTAGCGCATGATCCAAGAAAACAAGGTCTAGCAATCTGGGAGTGGTCCCGCAATGACGTCACTGTCCAGTTGCCATTTTATTCAATCAGCTGTTACGTGGTGTATCGTCATCTCTCTCGAACTTGTTGTAAATTACTTATTCTGCTCTTGCTTATGCACGTGTACGTGTATTGATGAAATCATTGCGGGACGCCCACGTGGTCATTTTGCTATACCTGGAGGAGTATATTATTATACCATGGTGTAGCGTTTCAGATTGTTGGGTTTTGATATTTTTTCACTACGCTTTACTTGTGAGCATTAACAAAGTTTAAGTTGCTTTTAATCTCCTTTTAACAATCGTATCAATTTGAAACTTGGCAAGTAAATGAATGTATTCCAAATGACAATACATAATTTGGTGCCATAGAACTGATCTCATGATGAATCTGGAAGTTGGATAGTGGAACTCTTCAATCGCTACCAGTGAACCTCTCAAGTTTGGGTTCATTTCGTTTAGTTTAACGAATCTAAGGCAATACACTTGGTAACGACGATTGTTAACAATTCCCATTTTTTTTTTTTATTATAATCTAGCTGACCTGACAGACATTGTCCTGTCTTAGAACTGTCAAACTCGGAAAGTTAAAATTAAAATTATCAAGACAAACCACACTCGTCCAAACACAGAGAACTCATAAATTGCCTTTCCAGACTCTAACTTCAGTTAATTGCAAGATGAACGTTCTCAAATTGCCAACTGCAAATATTATAAATCAATCAGGTGAAATGAGTATCGTTATTTTCTGATATTCTTGGTATCTGGGCGTTTATCAGTGTAGTTTAATATCCTTTTTTTTACAACGTTACTATTTTGATTTACAACTAAGCAAACGTTTGACCACAATCTCACCTGATGGAAAGTTATGATGTGGTCGAAGCTGCAGCACGCTTGCCTAGGAAATACATATTATCTGAGTACTCTCTGTCATGAAAAAAGTCAAGCCATCGAGGCAGTTTAAAGTCTACAAAACCTAGCAGCCTATGCAAAACTTATATTCGACCTTATTCACTTTTTATCGGAGAAATACTTGGATTCGTATTATTTATCTACAAAGCAACCCCATTAATCTCCCAGAAACATTCAGTGTGGGTAAGATTAAGCTCAGTACATTCGCGTCACAGTAAATGTAGAGTATAGCGAAGATTCATCGTTTAATTTTTCAGTGCTAAAGTTAAATCACCCAGTAAACTGTTATTTATCGATGCCCACTAAGAGTAGCGCGGGTGCTCGTTACTGGAACATTTTTTATTCCTTTATTCTTTTAACACGCGGATTTTCGAGCTTTTTTCAACTTGTCTTGTTGTACGTTTTTGCGTGGAATATAGGTAGAAATATCTATAGCGTATGCATTCTGCAAGTGCATATAAAAATTTACCTGGGTCAGATGACTATGGGTTTTTAACTCTATATAATAAACTAGCTGAATCCTGCGGTGTAATCCGCGATTTATTAGTGGTTCTGCATTTTCTGAAAAAAGTACCCTGTGTCCGTTCCACTAACATCTTGCCAATTTTTTTAAGATCGGTCCAGCTGTTTAGATGTGAAAAGCGAACAAATAGACAGAGAGAGAGAGAGAGAGAGAGAGAGAGAGAGACAGATTATTATTTTTTTTCTTTTATAATACTAGTTAGGATAACTATACGTTTGTTCACCAAGTCGTCTGATGGTAAGCGTCAGTGTACCCGAGGAAGGAGCACATGAAGTCAGTTTTTAAAGCAAAATTATTGTATTAATTATTGTTGCTTTTTCACTACTAAATGACTGGGGTTTTACGGACAACTGCTATTGAGGCACCAAACTAACATTAAATCCGCTCAGTCGGAAAATCACGCGATCGCAAACCGTATCAGGGCGCGTTAAGGTTCACGTTCGCGTGATTTTCCAACTGAGCGGATTTAACGTTAGTTTGGTGCCGCAATAGCAGTTGTCCGTAAGACCCCTGATCTTGATAAAATTTGGCAAATTGCGATGATGGATTTAAAGTATTATTTTTAAAATTTTGTTTCAGCGGTGAATAGTAAAAAAATATGTAGTTTCATTCTTCTTGCCTCTTCCTAGATATTTTAAGGTTGTAGGTATTTCCCAAAATGCAGCTACTTAATTATGAGAACCAGAAATAACATTTTATGTTCGTCTTATCCATGCAAATGTTTAAGATTCCACTGAGTCAAATGTGAAAGGCTATCTTTTGATGAATATCAGCCCCATTTACCCATAGCATAAGCAAGGCTCATCTCCTCTATAATTTTCTTATTCCAAAAGCTCCTAGAGCTTTCCGAACAAAACATCATCCAGGTTTGCCCTTGGCTAAATGGTATCTCGTTTACGCCAACACGATTGCGAATCTCAAACCCTTTCAGTCTGAGACGCCTTTGATGGCAAGCATTACTACATTAAACACACAGTGCGGTACGTGTTGAAAGAAAGTGAGGGCCTCAAGGCATCTCAAGCTAGCGTTCCTTATATACAAAACCATCCTTCAACCTCACAAATCGTAACTCTATTTCCAAGAATTACAGTTGATTTTCAAAGACTTTTTTAAGCAGCTTTGCCTCTCATTACCATCTTATCCGCTTTAAGAAGAACACTGTTATTATAACCTGGCAAAGGCGAGCAATGATCGCGTTATTTGAGATGTGATTATCTCACTTTTTGTTCATATTCGACTAGTGTTGAACAAACCGAACAGGATTACTGATATTATGTGAGGTAATTTAGTAGCTTGTAACTGGTTTGCTTTGTTTTGAATTCGAATGTATTGGAGAGATACAACATCGAAGCTGCTCTTTGTAGTGGTACTTACATAGGACTCTTGGAAAGTCCATTTGAGAGAGTTCCACACCTATATCCTATAAAAAAGCTGATGATAAATAGAACTTCTTACTTCATCATCATCATCATATTCCCCTCCGAAAGGGTGATTGGGTAGTCCGTACATGGTTTTAAAAGCATAATTTTTAAATAGTTATATTTTTATTTTTGAAACAAGAAAACACCCGTGATTATTTAGGGTGCATCCGTTTATTATTGTAGTGATATAAATAGGGAATAAATAAATATGTTCTGTGTTGAGTACTCATATCATCATCATAATCAGCCTTTTTTTAACAGTCCACTGCCGGACTTTTAGTCTACCCCCGAAAGGGTGGGTGATAAGGCGGATTGGTGGATTCACATACTCCATTGAATTCCTTTTCCGTACGTATGCAGGTTTCCTCACTTATTACGTAGTCAACTTATTTAGTACTTAATTAAATTACAGTTCAATGCGATGGCTCAACAACGATGACGGAAAACATTGAGAGAAAACCGGTATGTCCAGGAACCTCAAAAGTTCAAAGACGTATTCACCAACATGCACTGGGCCAGCATGCTGGATTAGGGTCCGTCATTTCTCCTTATAATATCTTGCTAGACAGAGAGCTCATTATCATTATCATCATCATCATCATCATCATCAGCCAGAATACGTCCACTGCTGAACATAGGCCTCCCTCTTTAACCTCCACACTGAACGACAGCCTGCCTTTTGCATCCACTGGATGCCAGCGACTCTTGCTATGTCGTCGGTCCATCTAGTGGGAGGCCTACCTACGCTGCGTCTTCCGGATCGTGGTCTCCACTCAAGAACCTTTCTTCCCCATCGGTTATCAGTTCTTCGAGCGATGTGGCCACTTGTGAGTACTCACTACAAACTCCATATTGCCACTCACTTTGCGGGAAAGGGACAGAGCATCCCTTCCTAACCCGAACAAAAAGCTTAAGGCTTATTATCTCAGAACTTTATTAGCCGATTGAAATAATTTCTTCAGTATTTGTCCAACATTTTTGTATTTTTCACTAAGCCTTTTTTAACAATCAAATACCTGCCCGGTAGCCTATTGCTAAGCAATAGTTTGCAAATATTACTGTCTTTGGAAAATGTTTCCATTGAAATAACTGGGCAAAGATGGATTTAATATCTAACATCTCAGGCTGACAAGCGCAGTGCCTTGCCACGCAGGATTTTAACTGTTCAAGTTAAAAAAAAACACAAACAAACAGTTGTAAAGTAGTACTGGTTCCTTAGACTTGTATGGCCCAACGCTCAATGGAACATTAAAACTGCGTCGTGGCTTACATTTGCCATAGAAAAATCAACTCTTCCCGGTTCACCGTTAGTTCAAAATTGTCTTCTTCCACGATACGTTGCCCCTCCACCAAGCCTCAACTGTTCTAAACTGTTTTAGACTAGCATAAACTGAAAAACAATTTACTTTTACATGAACGCTACTTGCTAATTTCATAAGAAGGTTTTGAAATAAAAAGCCGATGTTGCTAAAATCTAAATCGTTATTAAATAATTTTCTATTATTCTGTTTAACAAAAAAAAAAAAACTAATATAAGAAAAGTCACCGATGCAAAAGGTTGATGTGCCGGGCACTCAATTTTATGAGACTACAGCGAAAGACGACGTAATGATAGTTCGACACTGCTAATAATTCATATTATAAAAGTTAGATCGCTAAAAACTCTCAAATAGTAGAACTATTTGAAACAAAATTTCAGTGTCCAAATAGTTCGACTGGCCAGTCTAACAGATTGGAATATTTTTGTCCAAACAGTTCTATCATCGAACTACTAGTCGGACAGAATGGAATAAACGAATGATTCTACAAACAAATCACTGAATAATTCATACTCATAATATTGCAATCGCTCTAAGAGGTGAGTACTGTACGGCCATTTCCATAAAATTTACGTATGCGTCTTAGGTGAAATATAAAAAGCCCTATGAAATCTTGGCCACATACTGAGGGTACTTTATTACAGCAATTCAACTTCTTTAATGGCCAAATTCACTTAGATTGTCTGCTGATAGTGTGTCAGGCTATACATAACTACTATGCCAACATTACAGAATCCCCGATGAGTCAATTTTACTTGCGTTTTGGCTAATGTATTTTGTGAATAACCATCTCGAGAGAAGAACTTTTTCCTCTGATTAACTTTTTTGCGATTTCAGAGTTCGTCCAATTGTGATTTTTTTATAATGTTGAGCTGAAAGACCATCTTTGGGTTTAGCTTAGCAGTTCTGTCTTACCTTGTTCATGTAAGACGAGTCATATATTTCGAAAACTGCAACTCGAGAAATTCACGTAGCAAAACTAGGATAGTAATTCATTAAAGATATATATAAGGTCATTACGTAGGCATTCTGACTTCACTTTACCTACGAGTAATTTAGTATCTATTTTACGGTTTAATTTTATTATATTGCATTTTAATACATTATTATCTTATGCATGTTTAAACACTGGTTTAGCACCATTTTTCAATGTTGTTGTTTTTTCAATGTATTTTGAGTTTTCGTTTCCGGTTGTAGTTACATTAGTGGTCAGTAAAGTTATCTGAGGTCCTTAGGGTCACAGTATTCACATATTTTGAACAACGGTTTAATACTACTACCAGAAGTAACACAAGTCAATTTGAACTTCTTGATCTCCTTTCTTACTACTACTTACAATTAGAGGTAGAAACACGTGCAAATTTTTATTACCCTTCTAATAACTTACTACTGCAGTAGTAAGGGAATCTAGTTAACAAAGTAACTACTGGTAGGAGTATTGGTAGTTGTAGCAGAGCAAAAGAGTAGTTTAACATAGAATAGTTACGAATTTTGACAGATTTGATATGATAAAGCTGTCAAAAAACCTCGTGACAAAGTGAATAAGGCGATATATGGGCGATATGTTCGATTTTCGCTCGAGGAGATAATTGAACGATGGATAATATTGGTCTAGATATATAGCTTTGCGTCCTTTTTGGTGAGCTTCATGGCATTCCTGACACAGCAAAAATCTAATAGAATCTACTTATTCCAATATGCAATTAGTACACAGTCCAAAATTAATAGAAAATATGCAGTCATAGCCAAAAATACAAGTTGATGAGGTCAAGGTTTAAAAAGTATCCAAATATTTCCTTTGGATGGAAGCCAATAACATCGGTCTGGGCAACGAGCCAGGTAATGGAATAGACCCTCGGAAGACGGAGGTTTGAGAAAATGATGTTACTAATTTTCTTGCGAATTTTCTTTATTGGATCACCACTTCTTACAAAATATTTCCGAGACCCATTTGAGTACAAGTACTATATATATATACAAGTATTTGTGTATATATATATTACTAGCTGAAGAAGCCCGCGACTTTGTACGCATAGACTTGCATATAAACTTTCAGTCCCCATTTGTCCCCCTTAATTCGGCCTTTTCGCAAAATCTAACAACGAATCTTTTTTGAAGTCGGTTGAAAAAATCTACTATTAAGCCAAACATAAAAATAATTTATGAAATTAGGCAAAAATACATTTTATTTTCCAAATGACAAAGTTATAATAAACATCTAAAGGTAGTCGTAAATTGACACTAAACTATCGTAATTGCATAGGTCGCGCTCGCATATATTCCACCAATAATTATAAAGAGGAGCCCTGACACACCCGCGCCAGGCATAGTTTTCTCCTTTGATCACTTTTACTGCACATATTTCATTTACGTCACATATTTCCGTAGGCACACTTCCACTGAAAAAAAAAAACATTACATAGGCAGGCAACAAATCCATTTATAGACTAAAGTGAAAAGGTCTAATCTAAGGCTTTGGCGTAGCCCAGGTCAGCATAGATGAGTCCATAAAATTTTCTATATAATATCATTGTGTAGTACTTTTCGTTAACAAGTGTGGCTTTTCAAGTAAAATATCCTGAAATAATTAGGGGCAGCTTTCACATTTAACTAAATTTTTTGCTAGGTAGTTAAAAAGCTATCAAAGTACGAAAAAAATATTCCCGTGGTTTGTACCATTAGCAAGAAAATTATACTAAAGCTGAAAAAAACGTGAATAAAATTTCGATCCGACGATCAGAACAACACAAAACCAACAACACCAGCAGCCATTAAACGTCCACTGTTGGACAAAGGCCTCCCTTGAGTGTTGCCATAATCCCCACGCTTGGCAGGCGGCTTGGGGATCGCAGTACGTTCACCATGTACTAACAGGACGCTGCTGCCCATCCTCCGGTGGTTCTGGTCGCAGTTTTAGGACATACCCGGGTCCCGGTAGGGTTACCCGGGTCGGGACGATCAGAACGCTCCATCTCTTTCGTTCAGAAAATTGACATAATTATTAACAAACATGACGATTTTTTTTTCCGAATAAATTGTCTATCAAACAAGGTATTCGAGCAAATTGTGTTGGGTCTCCGTATTTTTTATCGCATTTACAACGGGGAGTGTTCTGAAGGACTCTTGATCGCTGGCGTCGTGATTTTACCATCGCACTAGCCGCCCCCGTCTGAAAATTCATCCACATTATCATGGATCAACGGAAATCACATACAGCGATTCACGCAATTTTTTTTGCCTCACACCTGCAACATGAGGAATGAGCTATGACAAAAATTAAAGTCAAATTTTCTCTTGACCCTCAAAATGTGCTCAAGAAAGTGATATTGGGTGAAGAAAAGTCTGGATGACAAAAACGATGACGATGCTGCAACTTATCTTACATGTTTCCATCTAAGCAGTTGTCATTATCACTGATGCTTTTCTTACTCATATTTACTTCGCATTTCAAGCAAGACATATCTTTGAACACAGATTTCCTTAACTTTCTCGTACGTGAAAGCTCAATAACATTATGTACCCATTCTCGCTTGTTCGAGAAAACATATGGCATTTCCGCAATGGATATGTAGTTGCAAAGATTGCATGCACATACGTAGATAGTGAGGTTGCGATTTACGTTGAAGCATCCACGATCTATTACACCAAATGGTGTGTGCAGTGAATAACATTGATCGCCGTCATTTTCGCAAATTACTGACGATATTCTGAAAGATGAAGTTTAACTTTGAATTCTTTGCCCTAGGGTTCCGTGCCCAAAGAGGACCCTATTACTAAGCCTACGCTGTCTGTCGGTCCGTATGTTGTGTCTGTCTGTCCTACATTTTAACGGCTTTATCTATGGAAACGTATAGATAGCTAGTTGAAATTTTCACAGAATATGTAATGTTACGGTGGATTAACAAAAAAAAAATTAAAAGTAAAAACTAAAGGGAACATGCAAGCATGCAACTAACGTTTTTTTAACGTATTTTTGTATTTGATCTAATTTAAAAACGGTAATACGTACAAGCGTCAAACTTCTCATGGCTATAAAAACTCAGTATTAAAAATAAATATATATATATATGGCCAAGTGAGAGTCGGTGATAAATTTATGTTAACTACCAAGTGAAACAACGTCAAGCGCAGTCAGTACATGGATGGTTGCCGCTTGGGCGTGATGTTGACTTTTTGTAAAAAAATGTATTTTGTAGTGGTGTGGAACCCTCAGTGCGCGAGCCCAAATTTCGCACTTGGCCGGTTTATTATTATATTTACACTATTGGACTTGATCACAATTACGATTAAATTAAAAAGGCTATCAGACCGGTGTTTGATTTGTTAAAATAACAAACTTAGTTAAAAATTTAAAATTTTAAGTAAAGAACAAGTATACAAGAGAGAGAGAAAGAGATACAAGTATAATACTGAAAAAATATTTAAATGGGCTAGTAAAGTTTTTTTTTTTTTGGTTTGATCAGAAAGGAATTCTCTGTTCCGTTCCCGCAAAGTAAGTGACATTATTAGTATAATACTACTTACTTACTTTTCGTACTTTCTATCTAGCAAGACGATAAAATGCGTATATCTTCCTTATTTTTAAACTCTTTAAAAATTTGTTTTCGATAATCAGGTCTATTTATGGTCAGCTTTTTATAAGACAATAAAAAATGATAGTCAGATAGCCTTTTAGAATGTCATTGTAGTGTTTTTTTTATATAGAATCTTTTAATTACTGGGAAGTTAAGCATATTGGGCACTTACAATTTATTTTTAGGATCACTACAATCTTCAGTCATAACGTTGTTGCAAAATATACAAGAACGTTCACTTCCAGTTTCTGTAGAATCTATAGTATAGGTTGGTTCCGGAGCTAATGAACTTACAAGTAAAAAAGAGTCATTTAAAACGAGCTTTTGTTCAGATTTTCTCACAGAGTTTTCAGACAGCAGCAACATATGCGATTGCTTAGCTTTTTTTATTTCATAGCCAGGGGAAATGGTTTTGTACTGATTCAATTCTACTCGAGGAGTAAGAGACATATTCCGGTAACTTTTGACGTCACCTGTAAGTTTAGGATCTTCTTCAGTTATGCTATTATAATTTTTAGTATTTAAAATCTCTGTAGTATGAGATGGTAATGGTGATACTAAAAATTCAGTTATTTCATCATTATCACGGAATATTTCTTTTATATTATTAACAAGAAATGAAAATAAATGACCTTGAATATCATCTGAATGTATATCCTTTTCCCTTGTATTGGGTCTATCAAAATCTTCCTCTACCTGTCTTCTAAAGTAAGGTAATGAGTTCTTACTTTTGATTCCTTCTTTGCTCTTGCATTTTATGGTTACAATAAATAATTGAGTGAAATATATTATTATATGCCAAGATCTCATCGTAATGTGTATTCTTGTTAAAATTTTGAGTATTTATTTTCAGTTATCCGTGATTTGTAAACTTTCTTCTAAAAACTCAATAATCAATAAATTGAAGTAAAAAATATGACAGATGTGACAGAATAATCAAAATTTTTATTATTTTCTTTTATTGCTTTTTATTCGTTTTGTTTTAAAAAAGTTTTTTCATGAGTAATATGGCACCTCAAAATAGAATGAAAAAATGTGCAGTGACCAAAATGTGTTTAGTAGTTATACTAAAAGTAGTCGCAAATGAATTTGCGTGTTTTGTTCGTAAATTATTCATTTCTGTAGCTCTCTTGAGTCTTGCTGAATTTTCATATTTTTGAGAATTACAAGCTGAAGAATTGCAAAAGAAATATATGGAGTTAAAAACTGGCGGGTCGATGCATCCTCTAGAAGCATAATCTAATTGACGATTTATATTTGTAAAACATAGTTGATTGTGCCCACAGAGCATATAATCGGCCCTGCAAAACAAAAAATTATACATTCTAAACATTATAATATCATCAAAGATTTTGTTAGAGATGACAAAAACTTTATTTAGCTTAATTGGATGAAAGCAACGAGGAAGTAAGTACAGATCGTTGCAATAGCCAATCTTGTCAGCCACAATTTTTTTAATATCTTATTAACGCCCCAAAACCCAGACGAGAAGAAAACATATAAAATTCCAAAATTCAAATTAATTCAAACTTACTTTGAACCATTAGAGCAAATTTTATCTGCAACTCGACTCCTTCCTGTCGTTTCGCAGATTTTGCAAAGCAGTTCCGAGCCCGATATAGGCACTTCGAGACGTTCGTTATCGAATTGCCAATCGCTGATCGTCTTATACTCATAATAGGTCAGATCTCCCGCAGGTTTGTCGTTACATAAGGGACATTTGCATACAAATGTCCTATTTACGCTCGCAGGTAACATACAACCTCTCTTTATGTATTGAGGATGGAGTTCGGTAACACATTCCTCAGCGTCAGCGCACTTTTTTTTATCTAATCTGAAACAAATGGAGCTGACTCAACACTTTTTGGAACAAATAAAATCTTTAATGCTAAGCAAATAAGAGGATACCTACTATTATTTTGACACCATCACTATCATCGACAGCCTGTATTAATCGTTCTACTGCAAACAATATTTTTTCTCTGAATTAACTTCTTCTAAACGTGCCACGATCATGATCATCGACTACATAATTTATTATAAAACTGTACAAATAATAATAATAGTAATATTTGAACTACAGCAATTCATTAAAAGCTGATGATCTGATATCAGCCTATTATGTTCCCATTGCTGGGACACAGGCTTTCTCTCAGAGGGAGAGGATGAGCTCTAATCCACCGTGCTGGCCTAGTACATGTTGGTGAATGTCATATAAATATTTGAACTCCAGTTTCCTCACGATGTTTTCCTTCACCGTTATTGAGCTACGGCATCGAAAACATACATAATTTATTTAAGTGCCAAATAAGTCATTGATGCAGGGCCAAGGATCGAACCGGGTGCCGTCAGATTGTAAGCGTACATGCTACAACTCAGCCACCAATAAACTAATAGGGCAACTTATTAATTACAAACTACTTGTTATACTACGAGCTCACTTATTATTTTGATATAAGAATCAGAAACATTGTAGAAATGGGCTTCTTGGATTTTTCAAAAGGCGAGTTAATATGGGGCTTAAAGGTCGGTAACGTATTAGTAATGCCTCTGGTGTTACAAGTGTCCAGAGATGACGGTGCCTGCTTATCAGGCATCAGGCAGCCCGTCTGCTTGTTTGCCAAATACGTAAGTGGCATTAAAAAAATATTAAAGGTCTTCTTACGGTTCTCCATTATAGCAAATGTCATCAGATTTTGACAGTCCAGTGCCCATGCATGTGTTACATTCTATAGTTTGAGGCTTATCTCCCATGGCTAACCTGGATATTCTTTGGCGTTGGAGACTTATATTCTCACTATTATTTTTATTTCCGTGAACAATCTTAGTCATCGAAATATTTTTTTCTTCATTACTGATGGTTTTGTTATCGTGCACAACATAAATCGTTGGAATTGCAACTTCTCTTGGTGTCTTTCTTAAATTATTTTTGAGCTGAAGCGTTGATGTGATTTTCTCTATCTCTGTTACATTACGAGACCCTCCTTTGATCATATAAAATAATAAAACTAATAGAAAAAAACTGAGAATATTTTGCATTGTAGTTTACATTTGTTTACTTTCTCTACTTACTTGACAGAAAAATTATTTGACAGAAAATTACACGAAGGAGTAAAGGCATTGCTCGAAAATAAAACAAAAAAAGTTTTCTAAACAGGTTACTTTCAAGATTACGATAATCGGTATCTATTCGCTACATTATACATGTATATTCAAAGGAATAACAACGAATATGAAGCATTAGTAAGATAATGTAAATTTAAAGGAAACAAAACACAAAAACACTTCTTCGAAAATAAAATCCGAAATTGCCTCAACAAAATTAAAGGTTTGGTTCACCTCCAAAAAATCGCAAAATAACGAAGTCTATTAAATAAATTACCAAGCTTCTTATTATTATTTTTAAGCGAATCCTACTTTAGACTGCATTTTATTATATTATTCAGGCTTAACTCAGCGTTTAGTTTTCATAAATTTAATGATGGAACCGTAACTATTATATACCTTTTTAGGGTTCCGTACCAAAAAAAGTTTCAATGAAACCCTATTATTTAGCTTTCACTGTCTTTCTATATGTATGTATTTATTTATGTCTGTCTATCCCACCTTTTCACAGCTGTATCTTTTGAATCATAATAAATAGCCGATTACAAATTTCACTGAATATAATAATGTTACGCCAGGATTATTAAGAAATAATAATCAAATAAAAATATAAGAGAGTCCCCATACAATAACCGTATTCGGTAACGTATTTTTGTTTTTCGTAAGCGGCAACCGTGGCATGGTTAAGGCTGTATCACACTTTAAAGTAAAATAATAAATACCGGTCCTGAAAGATCCTGAATGAAATAAAACGCATTTTTGTTTGCGGAATCCTCGGTACGCGTGTCCAATTCGCACTTAGCTGGTACTTCTTTGTTTTATTTTACCTACTATATAGTTTTAAACAATATTAAGGACATGCCATTCACTGAAAATTAACAGTAAATATCTTTGTGAATAAACATTTTGAGCTGTCGACCCCCTCACCCTTCTCTCCTTACTTCCATCACAAAATACATATTAGTACAAGTACAGAAGATTCACTCCGCAAAACCATTTAAATAAGTAGCGACTCTTGCAACTACACTACTTTTTGTTTTATGTGGTGGTACGCAACCCTCTCTGCGCGAGCCCGACTCGCACCTGGAATGTTTTTTTTTAGAATATCTGTCTAAAATAGAACACTGTTTTAAACTATCACGGTTGTTCACTAAAGTTATATGATTATTTACGGGATAGTTACCGTGGTAAGGTTGTGGAATGAGCTCCCGATATTTCGGCGCAGTTACATGCACCGTGTTCACGGAAAGACTAATAAATATCGGGAAATATCGATTGTGAAATATCGGGAGCTCATTCCACAACCTTACCACCGTAAATATCCCGTAAACAATCATATGTCTAAAATAGATTATGGATTGTTGTGCCAATCTTGTAATTTGGAAAAGAGAGTTGGGTTTTTTTTTTTATGTAATGTGTATTATAATACTAGTATTATAAATAGTTACAGAAACAACAAAAACAATTATCAAGAACATGACGAATATTGGTTCTGGTAGGGTTTCGTAGCTAAAGCTATTTAATTGTGGTCACATTGATAGTGAAAATCGAACAATTTAAGCTCTGTGGACTTAGCCAAATTTTTGAAATGTATAATCCCGACATAAGTTTCACTTTTATAGTTTAGCCAAAGAAAAAACTACTTGGGAAACATTGTTTAAGATCATTTTACAAAAAGGTAAATGACTTTTGAGCCTCTTGAATTTATTACAGTTTTATCGATATAACTCAAAAGTTGTTATCACAAAATGCTTAAAAATATTGTTATTAGATATACCATAAGCATGGAAAGTTGCAAGATTATAGGTAATGTAAACGGGGTCTTTAGCACGCGCCTGATTCACATCATATCACAGATACGTAGACACACATACACACAACAGACAGCGTAGACTGAGTTATAGGTAATAGTATTCCATTGCGTGTAACAAACCCAAACCAAACTTAGAAATTTCCTTGTACTACGGAACCCTAAAAAGTTAACAAGTTCGATATAGACGATGAACATATTTATCATTTTTGTTTCTTTAACTTTATCAATCCAAGATTTTCATACAACCATTGATATTGAAACAGTCATTGCCTAAAATTGTTGAAAAGTTTGAC
Organism: Agriopis marginaria; assembly: GCA_932305915.1. Classification (NCBI taxonomy): domain Eukaryota; kingdom Metazoa; phylum Arthropoda; class Insecta; order Lepidoptera; family Geometridae; genus Agriopis; species Agriopis marginaria. The sequence continues at coordinate 11,191,201 of OW029926.1, read as the reverse complement.
ATAATTATTATATCGAATTTGTTTCCTAAATATTATATATCTAAGATTTCAACCCGTTCCTATCTGATAATGATCACATCAAACACAGGTCAATAAAACAGGTTGAAAGGCTAACACCAACATCGTAATCATGCCAAGTATGTCTCGTACTTTGTATCGATACCGAACATGACTTCTCACGTCCGTCGGCGTCGGCTCACGACGTCCGTACTGTAATTCAAACCAATAATGATTCATATAAATTTGCAAAACGAGCGATAGGTGCAAACTGAGGAATGAGCGGCCGTAGCGTGTAATTTGTGGAAGTATGACCGCGGGCGGGTTGCTTAGTGATGGGGTATATTATGTTTATAGATATCGATATAACGAAAAGTGTCAAAGTGGGTTTGTTTATTCCTCTTTCACGCAGTAACAGGGCAACCGTGCAACGTGAATTTTTGAACAGAGATAGTTAGGGAGCCAAAGAGTGACCATAATTATCAGTATATCATCATGTTCCCACTGCTGGGACTCAGGCCTTCTCTCAGTGAGAGAGAGAATAGGCATTAATCCTCCATGCTAGCTAAGTGCAAGTTGGTAAATGTCTTTGAAATTTTTTAGGTTTTTGGGCATACCATTTTCCTGACGATATTTTCTTTTACTGATTTTGGGTGATGGCATAAAAAACTGCACATGATTTATTTGAGTAATAAATAAGTAATTGGTCGTGGATCGTAACGGGTGCCATCAGATTATAAAGCGCACATGCTACCGCGCGGCCACCATCGCTTTGAAATAAGAAAGAATTGCTCACAGAGTATGAAATGCGAATGTTTGTAAACATTTGTGTGAGATGGAAAATTTTAATTGGTTCTCAGCTCCGTGTGACTAACTCATGTGATTTAGAATGAATTTGGCATTAATTTATGAATATATAAGTTAACATAATTATACAATACTTATTATCTCGTAAAAACAGTAAGTAAGGATTTTCTATTGTATTGTATTTTCTAATGTTTTTGTTTAGTTTAGAAGGTAAAATTTTTTATTATATATATATGAACATATTTAAAACATAAAACAAAACACACTATTAAAGTCAAAAGCAATATCGACCATTTTTGTGCAATTAACGATACCTAGTAGGTACACCACTAGCCCTGTCATTCAACTTTTATCGCCATGATTATGTTTCGTTTATTGAAGTATCACCTTGCATCGGCAAGTAGGCAATTACGAAAGAAAAACTCTCCATGTAGGTACAAAAACTGCAAAATCTATCTTATTTAGCTATTTCATGCACGCTAGCTGGAGGCTGCAAGAAGAAATTGCTTTGAATACTTGAAAGTATCTTGATATTTTGAACCAGAAAATATTACTTGCAGTCTGTTTCACATGGTAAAGTACCTAAATATCACCCTCTTATGCATAAATGCTCGAAATGGTATCAATTTTTTTTGTCTTTTATTTTTGTGTTATTTTTATTTTGTGGGGTTTTAATGTTTTTACCTGGGTCACTTCTCGTCAGTGAATGGTTTTAAGGGTTGCATACTCAAAAGATATCAACGTGCCCTATCTAAGTCTATAAACTGTCTGTCTATCTCTATCCTACCTATTAACGACTGTATCTTTTGAATCGTAATAGGTATCCAGTTGAAATGTTTACGAAACATGTGATGTTACGGCAGATTAACTAAGAAATAATAACATCAAAAAGAAAAAAAATAATACTGGATCTCCTTTATCCAAAATAAGTTTTTGTATGGTTTTCTTCATACAACACGTATTTTTAGGTATTTTTGTCATTGCTTTAATATATAATGACAATACCTTGACAATACATACTTTCGAAAAATTATATTTGATCAAAGGATATAAACGTCAAACTTGGCATGATTATAATACACCCTCTAAAACAAAATAACAAATAATAAACACTACTTTACCGGTTATTTTTTTAATTTGGAACCCTCAGTGCGCGATTTTGACTTGCATTTGGCCAGTGTCTTGATTGGTATTCATGACAGACAGTGTTTTGCAACAACTGCCCTTTTTTTACTGTAACAATATAGGCGAATTTTTCACAATGCATATAAAAATCGTTAAACATCCTTACAATTTCTAATTTGTACAAAACACAATGACTATTAGCTGTAAAATATTAGATCTTTTTTTTTGACGTACGAGTATGTTTGTTTGTTTAGGCCAAATCTTGCAAGCTTATGGTTTCTTTGCTAAAGCTAAGAAGTAAGCCTATTTTATCTTTCCAACTGTTTTAGCTTGTTTTTATAAATGATTTTTATCAACTTATTTGTTAAAAGTAGGTATCACATATTAATTTTACAAAGACATTTCGAGAAATATTTCATCACTTAATCTGTAAACAAAAAACGTCCGCAACGTCTTTCTAAAGTTGTAAAGTCTATTCCCTCTTCAACAATTAACTTACAGTCAAATTTGCAACTCAAGTTATTTGTTCTCTTCGAATTTATTGGTACTCCTGAGGAACTTCTAAAGAATCCGACTTAAGATGTATAATTCGATCTAATTTGAAAACTTATGTAATCTAAAGATCCGGAATGGACCTTCCAGCCGCATAAATATAGGACTGAAACTTTCGACGCAAATAGAGATTGTTTCTCGAATTGACCTAGATAATTTTGTGACAATGATGTAGTTGAGACATTTCAAAGTTAGACGGAATTCCTGTTCAAATTATTTCGCGAAGGAATTTTACAATTCAATACTTCACTTCACATTCATCACATTTTAAATAAAGTAATTCTGTCTGTTAATAACATCTTATCGACTAAACGATGTACATGTACACTGACATTGATAACATTTCACTAGTTTTTTTTTTTAAAGCCGACTTCGAGACTTTAAATTTATATCCTAGGCAAAAAGACTAAAAAGGAGAAAAATAACAGTAAAAACAGAGATCAAAATTTTGCTGAAGGGAACCACAAACCAAAACATGATCTGTGTATTTTTTGTTTTTGTTCATTGTGTCCAAAAGCGCTGAATCAATTTTGATACAGTTTATACAGGACCACTTCTGAAGTATGACCCAAACAAACAAATAATAATAAAAAAATACCAAAAAAAAAAACACAATTGGCGGAGTTATCGCGTAACAAACATACAAAAAACATATATTTGAATTGAGACCTTCTCCTTTTTTGCAGGCGGTAAAATAATATTATGTAGTTACAGTTTTCGTAGCTACGCTTAGGATGGGAATCATTGTTTTACATGTGAAGAATATGTTTATTGTTTTTAGGGTTAAACAAGGGTAAAAACGGGACCCTATTACTAAGCCTACGATGTCTGTTCGTCTGCCAGTCTGTCTGTCCGTCTGTCTGCCTTACCTATTAACGGCTGTATCTTTCGAACCATAATAGACAGCTAGTTGAATTTTTCACAGAATATGTAATGTTACGGCGGATTGACTAACAAATAATAAAAAAGTCAAAAAGTAAAAACGAAAGGGGGCCACCCCCGTTTTCTTTTTACTCCCCATTTTTTTTTAAATTATATTTTTGTATTAGCTCTAATGTAAAACGGTAATACTTACAAATGTTAAACTTAATATGATTACTCTAAAGTATAACAAAAAATAATAAAAAATGGCTAATTGCGAGTCGGTGATTAGTTTATGTTCATTACCAAGTTATAACTGGTAATTTCATTATTGATTTTTGTGTTGGTACGGAACTCTCAGTGCGCGAGCCCGACTCGCACTTGGCCGGCTTATTTGTAAAATATTGCTAAGTGACTGGATTGTTTTACAAGATTCAAATGGTCTCACAGAATTGCTTGGTACAGTAGTAGTTATTATTACAAGCCAGATTAGTCAGGTTAGTTATAAGAAGAAAATAATTTAAATTAATTTGTTAGAATTTCTATACTCACAGAAAAGTTAAGTAAATATAACGGGAATTAGAAGGAAAATCTATAAACCAGGTATTATGAGTGAACCTTGATTGAACATTCTTATTTAGATCAACGCGTTGAACTCCGCATCACAGTTGCTATTTTTGCATAACTGATTTCGAATGACTGACGTTTCGTTTATATGGGTGCAACAGGCTACAACAAATTTCTTACAAAAATGCCTTTACAGCCGTTCTAATTTAAATTAAATAAAAATCTTTTCTGTACATCTACTAGACTTAAATCTATGAGTTTTTAAATCTATGCTATAATTACGAAAACAACTAGAAAATATCAATTAAAACTATGACGCAAAGATAGTTGTTTATTTACCTTCTAATTTACTAGGTATTAAATACATTTCACGACCAATATACGTAACTTACCATATTAAAATATTAATATTAAAACTCACCATAATATAATCTAAAGTAATCGAAAGTAATCTATTTAAAAATATCCCATCGACGCCAACCCACTTTTCTGGAACGAGCTAGGATTTTGCATAAATCTTCCTCTTTAATTTAACGTCGCATAAAATCTCTTTGCAACCCTCAAGCACTGCACTGTATGCTTCTTTTACCACCCATTGTATTTTTTTATTACCTGTAATTTAATACACTTGACTGAACCACCCGTGCAGTGCAGTGCATTTTATGATTCCATATGAGTAGTCACCGCTTTGCATTACTTTACGCGCATCAAACTGTTACAGCTACTTTGTTGTGGAATCTATTATGTTTCGAGATTTTAATAGATGTAAAATAATTATTATATTACTGTGATAGTAATAAATAGCCACTTCATGCCGCAGATATCTCGCTCGAACATTTAAAACTATTTTAATGATAAAAAGGCACTAAGAAGTAATTTTAAAATAGGCATTAATTTTAGAATGACAACCGTGCGAACGATTTAAATCTTTTTTTATGATGTAATGTATTATACGGGGAATGAGACCAATTATAAAACAATTATTTTTTTTCATCCATCCGAAATGTATAATTGATTATACCGAAAAAAAAACTATATTTTAAATCTTCTCGCCATCCTATCCTAAAACATAAAAAAATAGAGTATGTTATATAATTATGTGAAGTGATTTTGTTAAAATGTCATAAACAAACTGAAAATAAGCATGTTTTTATCCGTGATTTTTCCTCCTAAAGATGGGTCTACAAGTAACACTGCGTGCTTGTATTTCTGTATGATATCCTGTATCGTCGTTACTTCCTGTTCATTCTTCAAACGCGACATAAAATGTTTTTTTTCCTTTTATACATAAGCACATAACAGCCTAAATGCGCGTGTTTAATCCCGCTCCATGTTTTATGGCGCGCCTATTTTCTGAGGTAAAAAATGTAATCCCTTTCACGCCCAGGTTTAGAAGGTATGGAATTAGGTAAGCCTTCTGTAATGAAGTACCTACTCGCGTAATACCTACTCTTGTTTTTGTTTTAACAAAATCTCGACAAACACGGACTAAATTGTTACCTTCCAGGCTAATATTATCAAAGTTTGTCTCCGTCTTTTGTAGGATTTTGGCGAATATTTGTAGGGAGAGTAATACAGGACTTGATTAAGTCTTGAGTTTCATTGTTGTGCGTTTCGTTATATTTGGACTCTAGAATGTGCTTCTGTAGAAATACGAAACATTACTAAGGTGTATTGTGTAGGTGTCAACTAAATAGCAAGATAAACCTATTTAGGGCTTTTCTACATTATAACGTGATAATTAGTGTTTGCAGTATTCAGTATCTCTGTTCAATACTGTGATTAAATGTCTTTAATCTTAGTACAATGTAACTTAACATCACATATAAACAAACTTAGTTAGGTACCTAATCGAACACATTTTTTTTCTCCTACCGGGATTTTAGCTTCGCGTTTTGTGCATTTACCAGTGTCAAAAATAAAAATAAATTATTATATTATATCGTCAAATAAGTCGTTTATTCCATTCTGTCCGACTAGTAGTTCGATTATCTAACTGTTTGGACAATTTTTTTCCAATTCATAGTCACCGTCAGATTCAAGCAAAGTAAGTCTTGGTCAAGTCAAAGTCACGCCCTAGTAAAATGGTAGAGGATTTACTAAAGGTTTCTATGGAGTTTTCAAAACAAACCGAAGAAAAATGGTTTACCTCGGTTATATCACTTTTCCACACTAGAGCATGTTCAAGAATATAAACTATAATTTACACATTAAGGGTGGGTTGCACCATCTTAAATTAGCTTTAACATTTCCGTTAAAGTACCGGTAAGGCAAAAAAAATGTTGCACCATCTGAAAATGTTAAATGACGCTATAACTTTAACTGTTAACTGTAACTGACAACGCTTCGCTATTGTTTATTTCAAATATCTGTCAAATGCATAAAATATAATATGCATCTGGATTTGTCATAAACCCTAACTTTAACTGCTACTATGGTGCAACCAAGCCTAACACTCAGATTATACACAAGTTTAGAAAAATAATACAATTGAGGCGACATGACATGTTTTTAACACGTTGGTGCCAATATGTCACGAATGAAGTCTTGTCAAAATGATTTAAATAGATAGGTAAATATTTGCACGCAACTCAGAATAAGGACTAAAACCAAACTAATACTTCCTTATTCTGAGATGAGCAAACAAACTATTCACAGTTTTCAGTTAAATCTGTCAAAGTCAAGGAAGTTGCAAGGAAAGGAACGCGTTCTGTCAAAATATTCCCATACAAAACTAAACCTTAACGTCTAAATGTAAGGTTCATAATAATGTGGCTAGGAACATGGAGGTAAAACGAGCTCACTGAGATAGCTACCACGGAGGAAGTGTATCCTTTTCTAAAGATTGCCATTACATAAAACATACATTTTAGTAAAACTCTGTTTTAAACTATCTCAGCTGTTCACTAAAGTTATATAATGTTGTGGAATCTCATTCCACAACCACCACGGTAATTATCCCGTAATCATATTTTAGTAGTTTTACTTATTCAATCGGACATACCAGGCAGGCCCTATTTTGGGGTGTAAACATAAAATTACTACCAATGAAATAAAGATAAATTTTTATTTCCATTTTCTAACGGATATTAATGTAGATAATATATCTAATGTATCATGTACATGTTTAAATTTGATTTTTAAGTAACCATGTAGGTTCCTAGTATAATTACTAGGAACCTTCATGGTTCTGCTGAATCATGAAGCTACTGGCAGCATTAACGACATGGCGTTTTTGATTGTTTGCTTACTATATTTTGTTTTTTCAAGCATGATTTTTGAATATTTATTTTAAAATGGTGAAAAATTTCTGTATAAGAAACTGTGCTAGTGAATCATTCGGTGGCTGCGGCATATCTTTTCACAGGTAGGTACACAAAGCTTGAAATACAAGAAAATGTTTACTAGGGTGTCCATACACGTGTGAACATGAACAATATTTTGAACAATGAACAATTATTTTTATACATTATGTTTTAGCATGACCTAGGGATATTTTAAAGTAATTCGCATTTCGGCGAGTGTGCGCAAAAGCTTCGAGCCCTTGTTCCACCCTCCCCCTTTTACTTAGGAAAAGTAGAATGACTGCACATGCACACTACCCTCCCTTCCTAGTGAAAATTCCAAAGATTTGAACTCAACGATTTGGGTCTTCATTTATGATACGTACTGCCCAAGAATGGAACTACCTGCCGTCCTCCTTGTTTCCTGAGAACAACAAACTAGATATCTTCATGGCTAGTGATAGATAGTGACAGTGATAGTGATAGTGTGATAGTGACTGCTAGTCTGTGGAATGCACTGCCTGAATGGGTGTTCCCCGATAGATACAATCTGGGTGTCTTCAAATCACGAGTGAATTGGTTTCTTCTAGGCAAACGTGCTCCACCGTAGACCGCATCATCGCTTAACATCAGGCGAGTTGGCGGTCAAGCGCAAGCCTATTATTTATATAAAAAAAAAGATATGTATAGATAGATATGAATAGATTTCTAGATCAACGTGTTCCATCCTCCGCCACACCGTCACGTACCATCAGGTGAGTAAGTGGCGAAACGTAGATCTAGTACCACCATCCAACGGTGAACCGAGCTTTCTGTGTACAGTTGTATCGTTCAAGGGTGTTTCGACGAATCGTACGGGAATCATTCTAAATATTACATAAAAAATGAAAGTACCTAAATTCATCGCTGAATATATTTCATGTTACAGTATACCAACAAAAGAGGATGTAAGAAAAATGTGGTTGGAAGTAATTCTTAGTCGAACAGCAAGAATAACAAAAAACTCCAGGGTGTGCAGTTTGCACTTCAACACAGAAGATTTTATAAAGACACTAGCGACCCGCCCCGGCATCGCAGGTGCAATGCTAATACTAAAATAATATACTACGGAATGTCTTTATATACCTACAACGTTCACAGCTTTTTGTCATTAGGCAAAACAAACATGTTTTCTTTAGAGGTTACTCTTTAAAGAGCGACATTATGATTGGCCATGTGAAAAACACGCCGCCGGTACCGGCCTGTTGCGGTACTGGCCGGGGGGCCGGTACCGCCGCAACCGCTATGTCCCTGCATTTTAAATCTTTAATATCTTCGAAAATGTTCATATAAATTACATGCTGTAAACGGCCATATTGGTCTATATTAAATGCACAATGTATTTAAGGTACTTAATTGGATAAAGATTAATGCTGTATTGCTTAAAATCCCTTCGTTATCACGTAGGGTTCAGCCAGCGTTTGCAATGTAAGCGCAAAAAAAATATGTTTATTTACGACATTACATTAGAAATCTCTACAATTATCAGTGTTTCTCTACTATATTATGCATGTATTATATATATAAACCTTTCTCTTGAATCACTCTATCTATTTTAAAAAAACGCATTAAAATCTGTTGCGTAGTTTTAAAGATTTAAGCATACATAGGGACGGACAGACAGCGACAGCGACTTTGTTTTATCCTATGTAGTGATAGTGATAGTGATGTAGTGATGCTTTCGACAAACTTTGAAAATGAATGTAGTTCGATGTCATTTTCCCGCAGTAAGTAAAATATGCCAAATAGTAGTCATGCCAATCTTCTATATTTATAAAAGCTAAATTCACTCACTCACTCACTGACTTGTCACGAAATCTCAAAAACTATTTGACTTACGAAGCTAAAATTTGGCACGTAGATTCCTTATGGGGTATAGAGGTCCGCTAAGAAGGATTTAGCGAAAAAGCCGAATTAAAGGGGGCAAATGGATGTTGAAAGATTATATTAAAGTCCTTTGTTTTTGATGATACTCAGGGATAAAATTTGGTATTCAGGCTAATAGTTTAAATTAAATAAATACTGTTATAATATTTTTACAAAAAAGAAAGATTAAGGAGGTGGAATTGTAGTTTGTATGTTGTGTTGAAAGTTATGCAACTACGAAATTGTAATTTGACAAGTGGGTGTAAAACTTCATTAAAAAATATTTTACGAAGGGGCCGAATTAAAGGGTCCAAAAAAGGTTGAAAGTTTAGGTGAAAGTGTACGCGTACGAAGTCACACGGGTAACGGCTAGTTTATTATAAATACAAAAGTTTGTCTGTTGTATGTGAGAGAGGAACAAACATCCATACATACAAACTTTGGCGTTTATAATATTAGTTGAAAGTAGGATAGGATGCGAAAGTGTGTTTGTTACTCTTTTACGCAGCAACAGAGCAACAAATCAACCAGATTTTTTGCATGGGTATAGTTCAAGGGATGGAAAGTTATAGGCTACTTTCATCATCATCGTCATCTACTAGATGTTGTTAACTGATCACCGAATTTAAGCAACGGACTACACGGTCAATCTTAGGTAGGGTGATTGCAAGTGGCATTTAGAAACCGAATGATCGAATAAAAAGTTAACAATCTGGGTGCCTTCAAGTCGAGAGTGAATAGGTTTCTTCTAGGCAAGCGTGCTCCATCGTAGGCCGCATCATCGCTTAACATCAGGCGAGATGGCGGCCAAGCGCAAGCCAATTTATAATTTAAAAAAAATATATGTCACGTGACCCGTATGTCCCGGTTGAGTCTTATAACAATAGCCGCTAAGCCATCTCAGAGGCCTTCAGGCGTCCTGGCGGCCTAAAATTCTGACATTAGCGCTCGTCACTGGGCCTATATGAACTTCCTGTATTTACTGAGAGTACCAATACGATGATTTTAGGAATTACCTACAATGTCTTCGTTTCCTCAAAATCATGAACACCCTGCAAGAAAAGGACAAATTACTCCGTGCTCGCTTTTCCCTCGGACCGTTTTTTTAGCATGAGTACTCGATCCAGGTCCCTTTAGGTATATATAAAATCCTTGGTCAAAGTTTAGTGTTGAAACGTCGTGGAACATCTGAATAGTCCTTATTTTGGTCAAATGAGGCCTATCAACTTACTGGACCCTGTCCCAAAACTGCCAGCAGAACCACCTGAAGATGGAGAGCAGTGTCCTATTAGTACACGGTGAACGTACAGCGATCCCCAAGCCACCTGCCAAGCGTGGGGATTATGGCAATACCCCTAAGAGGGAGGCCTTTGTTAAGCGGATGATGTGATGTGATGTGTATTTATCAAAACATTATTGCCGAAGCTCCTAATTCAAAGTCAATTAGCAAATTCAATATCGAATCTAGTTATTATGTTGAAACTATTAGTTTATTAGCAACCTATCTATTGAGAAGCGCGCTTGAATAGCCAATTACATTAATTATTATTATGTTTGAGAGTTATCGTTGCGAGCTACTGAACATAGGAACAGAACATACTCATAGATATTACCTAATAAATTTGAGCATGCTTAATTGCTAATATAGTTGGAAGCAGTGTATAATTAAATGGAAATAATTAATTCAAAGCAATTTCCTAGAGGTTTTAGAATACGACTTTGGTAGCTTATGTTCGTCATAAGAGCCGAATATAAGGAAGCTTTTGGAGTAGTGGGTGTTCAGATTTGAGGGTCTAACAACTTATCAAACAAGCCCAGGGAAGACTATGGCACTGTGTGGCCGCGTTGTGGGGTTGGGCGAAGAGAGCAATATCCAGGGAATATTTCGTTACGAACGTCTAGTGCAAAGACCAGCCATCAAGGGGGTTTTAATGGGTGCAATCATACATAACCTGCCCATACCCTAATGCAATCGTATATTTTTTGAGATTTCAACTCACCAAAAAACCAAAACTCCCCTTACCAAAAAGGCATCAGATGCAGTTAAACAAAACCGTTTTGTTTAACGTGCAACAGCGCAGGTACTGTATTTGCGTACGAGGTTGAAATCAGACCCCTTTCGCCTTAGTACAGCCTTTCTGCTTAGCCCAGTATAGATCAAGTAAATCATCCATACTAGTAAAAAGTTTATCTCAAGTCCTTCCGTAGTAGGAGTGTTAACACGTGGCTCAAAATACGGTAATTCCTAGTTGTCATACCACTAGCGGGTTCCCTTCCAAAGACCGCACAAGTAAGACCCTCTTGTACCCAACTACGGCTCTTACTCATGTTCCTTGTTCCAGATAGTTCGACTCAAAAGGTTTCTCCTATCATCGCATTCATCAGTCATCCATTACGTCACGAAATTCCGGAGCCAGTGAAGTTGAGAAGTTGACCAGTGAACACTGGAGCGGTTTGAAGATCGCCACTGTGGCTTGCACGGGTTGGGTTACCTTATGTGAGTTTCTTATGGAAACTTTGATGTAAATAAATTGGTAGATATTGGATATGACAATTTAGAATAGCATTTGATAGTGTTTATTGTGAAAGAGATTGAGGTTATAAAACAAAAAAAAATAACTTCGAAATTATAACCGATGTTAAAATGACCAAAATTTATGTTTTTTTTGTTATTTTTCTCTGTTTTACGTTCATTAAAGTATAAGAGCATGCAATATTTCCGTTTAATAAACCCTTTTCAGATTTCAAGATACATAATTACAGACTTCACCTAGAATTCACATACTTTGTATGTCTGTATCTCTGCTACCCGTCTTAAATTGAGCAATGTTCCAACTAACAAGCCACATTCATCATCATCTCTTCTCTATCTCTACATAGTATAAATTGAAGTCGCTTTCCGCGTCTGTCTGTCTGTCTGTATGTATGTATGGCCGCTAACTCCTCCTAAACCACGCAACGGATTTTGATGCGGTTTTCACCATCAGTTAGATACATTTTCAACGAAGGTTTATATATATATAACTAGCGACCCGCCCTGGCTTCGCACGTAAATTACACCCGTGCAAAGCCGGGTGGGCGGGTCGCTAGTAATTATAACAAATGCGAAAGTGTGTTTGCTTGTTAATAAATCCCCTTTCACGCAGCAAAAAAGCAATGAATCGGCGCGATTTTTGGATAGAAATAATTGAATGGCCGGAGAATCTCATAGATTATTTAAATAAATACTTTTTACTCTAAGAAAATTATGGGTTTCTGAGATAATGTCCACGCGGGTAAAACTGGAGTGCATACCTACTTTAGGCCTATGCCACCTCCATAAGCTACCTACCTCACTTACCTCCATCCACCATGTAACCTGACTCCTCTTCGCACAGCCCATTGCTTCGCAGCCAGCTTCATTCGTTTCCCAGGCGTGTTGACATCAGTCTGTAAGCACATCTATCGTACATAATTTGGTAATGCTGTGATTTTTAAACCGGCAAAGAAAAGTTGAGATAACCATTACAGTCATTTTAAAAGGCAGTTAATTTAACATACAGTGACTGCTTTACTTTAAACTGTTATTATGGTTGATCAATGCTTAATATTGTTGTGTCCCATTTTAGCGCGTGATAATTTTCGCGTCAGCAAATTTGACGGAGCAGTTCTAAGCACGTTTCTAAGTAAGTTTGACACAATTTAAATACCAAATAATCTGAAAGAAATACTTAATAGATTCTTACTAGTCTCCTACTCGTTGTGTTTTGTGTTTGTGTTGTTGTTTTGTACATCGTAAGTACGGGATCACAACATACTAAGTACCTGTCGATGCGCAACCCTACATTCAGACTTAATGCCATTCCTCAGCCCACCAATCAGAGCCTGCCTACCACTAATTGTCTTTGTCCATATACAAGCGCAATTACCCGGCTCGGTCTGACATCGCTAACCATACGGAATTGCCAATCAGTTAATTGTATTAGGGATTGAATTGTACTTTCAATACTGAGTACTTAAAGTATCGATGCGTACGGGGATGCGATACTTAATACTTACACATACTTTAAGTAGTTTTTATCCAAAAAAAAAAATGGTACAAATTACCTGTATAAAAATATGTTTTCCTACTTGTATACAGTATTTATTTGATTTTTGTGGTAATCTTTAAAAATTTAAGCAAAATGTTTTAAACCATTGATTTATAATTATTTAAAAATATATCTAACAAAAAAATTATGATGATACAATGATAAGTTACAATTGTATCATGATTCTTTATATTGGTTACATTAAAGTTTATTTCATAATAGCGACCCGCCCGCCCGGCTTCGCACGGGTGCAATTTAAGTGCGAAGCCGGGGCGGGTCGCTAGTTATATATATAAACCTTCCTTGAAAATGTATCTAACTGATGGTGAAAACCGCATCAAAATCCGTTGCGTGGTTTAGGAGGAGTTAGCGGCCATACAGACAGACAGACAGACAGACGCGGAAAGCGACTTCAATTTATACTATGTAGAGATGTAGAGAAGATACATCGACCAAAATCTCATGGCAAAAAAATACAACGATTTTAATATAAATGGGTAGGTAAATATGTACAAAATCGTAATTTTTTTGTGCCTTGAGATTTTGATTGGCTGGATTATACTCCGGATACAAAACGAGTATTCAGTATTCGTAGTTACAAGTACTGAATACTTTACCCATGATACTATGTTCTTGATACTTCCATTACTATCCCATAACCAACCTACGACGAGTGTAGTGCGCGTAAGCACTAGTGTTTAATAACCTAATGAAGTACTGTAAAGGCTTCAATTACTTGTATGTAAGATATTGTTATGTGGCCCCCATGCTAGTTTATGCTATATACTCTATGGTTCAGTTAATTTGCATTAACTTGGGTGTAAGAATGATAGGATGGGGACTTGTTGTCTCTATCTCAGATTTCTCGTCTTTGTCATTTTTACGACTGAACGGCTACAATTTGGCAAAATGAATGTAGGTACGTAAACTTGATCAAACAAGAGATAGTCTTTACCCAGATATATAAGAAAACTGGAAAAAGCGGGGTGCAGCATAGTATGACATAATAGATAGGATATTTCCAATACTCATAAAATATAAGTAGACTGTATGGTCACTACAGCAAAAAAAAAATTGTCAGCCTATTCCAGAATTCCAGTAATCCAAACTTTAGAGTAGTTTAGTAAAAAGGTTTTCTTATTAATTCGTGTAAGTATTTATTGCAGCTGTTTTCACTTTTATATTTGCAAAACAACCTTTTCCTTTCATGTAAACAAATATTTAAAGAAACAACCAAATTTATTTCCCAAAACAGTAAAAACTGTAACAAAACCACAGTTTTAATATAATAATGCGATTTGCTGTACACTTAATAATTTTGAGAAGCATTTATTGTAACCGCAAAAAGTAATTCATTTGCACTCACTAATGTATTCTCCACAACGGCGAACAATAATAATACGTGTCAAGCTCCGGCTTTATGAATACAAAATGCAGTAGCTATTAGTTAGTATTTGGTTAGAGCTCAGACAAACAAGGAGAATATGGTTAGTTGGCTTTAGCGGATGATAACACCTTGATAACGCATCTGCCCTAAATCAAGCTTGATGTCTTTAGTCGAACCACGCTGAACTCACGCTGCAGGCGGCTTTTTTTACTATTAGTTTTGATCATAATAATCGCACATCTAGATCAAAACTAAGACAACTCAAAAAACATCAATTTGGAGTTAACATTGTATTCGATTATTCTGTAGCATAACGCAAGTAACCACAAAAACAGGTTTAATAAAAGCTTAAAAAATGATCCAGTATATGGCGTTAACTTCATATTGTTGAATAAATGTCTGAAATTCTCTCCCGCCTAAACAGGAATATTGTCAGTTGCACGTCAATAGCCATAGCAAGATTGCTGGTGAGTTTAGTACTAAACTAGGTTATTTTGAATTATCGTAGTTTTCCACATTGATTTGCTTTTTTTCCAAGTGATTATTTTCAGTTGTTATAGTATTGGTGAATTAACTTTGAAATATGTATTGCTATATTTTGAATTCCAGGTTAAGCTTTTTTACCATCTCTGAGCAGGCTTTTACCTTATCATCAGTAGTTTTTTTACGGATGCTATAGAATTACGAGTGTAACTGATATAATTATCACCACCGGTCACCACACGCTCATTTCAATCGATAGTCCATTATGGCCCGATTCCTACTCATTTGGGATTAATTAATGAATGAAAAGGGTCACCGTGGTTACTCATTTTGTCCATATTGGAACTGCGTTATTCAATTAGTGAAACCGTTTCCTGTATTTTGTGGGCGTATTAAGGAATTAATTTTGAAAAGTCAACGTTTCTATCAAAGAAGTCTTAACTTTCTATTTCTGAAGAGAATAATATAGATTAAATCTCAAGGAAACCACACAAAGAGCTTTTCAGGGCCTGTTTTTCAGAAAACGTCGCTAGATGGCGGTATAAAATCAAGTGGGGAAGTCCAAAAGAAAACTTAGGTCAAAATATCCTTTTGATTTTCACCTTAGATTCAGTTCTATATCGTATATGTATGTATATCAGTTTCTGGCAAATCACATGCTTTAATTGCTTAGTGTAAAAATTCCCGAATTAAAATACATATTTAATTTATTAGTTACAGAGTTCTTCTGTCGGAATAATTGACAGGTTTACTAGGTATTAAATAAACGTTAAACAAGTCATAGTTACGAGTAAAGTAAGTCACGTTTAGATTTAGCTGCTGAGATTGTATTGCCATCTCATTGTTCAATTGGCGAGGTCCTACTCGCACTTGGCCGGTTTATTTCAGTTTGGGTTCCTAAATCTCTTCTCCTCACTACGCCCATGCTGTGGTTTTTTGTTTGTTCCGTAGTGGCAGTTAAAGGAGCCGAGATTTCTGATTGCTCTCGAATGAGGTTTGATGATTGTCCATTGATTTTTATTTTTATACCGCTACTAACATTTTCCTATTGTTTAGAATATTTTTTGTTTATTTATATGTAGTTAAACTGAGAAACATAGATAAGTGACAAAAGAATAATACGGGTTACGCATATAGACTGTACGAAGCCGAAAGAAGGTCAGTGCATTGCACTCATTATTACGAATAACTTTTACTATGGACCAATTCTGAAATCGCGAGAAAAAAGTTGCTGTTCCATACATTTTATCGAGTGTCAATGACCGTTTTCTATGGAATATCTGGTTTTTGGCGATTTCAGGGTTGGTCCCATAGTAAAAGTTATTCATAATTATAAATACAATAACCTTCCATCCGCTCAGTACAGTCTATATAATTATGCGTAATTATGCATAAATGAATAACTTCAAAGAAGTTGCCCACCATATTTTATACACTTTTTTATGGTTGGCGTTTGACCACAATTCACTTCATGTTAAGTGGCGGTGTGGTCGAAGATGGTAACACACCTAGCCTTGAGTGATAATTGACTCTCGCGTCAAGGTTTTTGGAACAAACCATGCTTGGCGACAGTTTTATAACTTTTATGTAAGACAGTTTAAATTTAGTAAAATATCAATTTAAGTAATTAATTATTAAACTTTAAAAAAATACATATTTTTAGTATAAAACAATTTCACAGATATTTTTATTTTTTTACTCTAATAAACGACTTAAAAACCTTTAAGATGTAAAAGCTGCCAAGTAAACGAGTAGACTTCATCGCCACGATTTTGCGTGTTGCGCCGTAATTTTAATACTTCCTACCATTAAAAGCTTACATACACGATTAAAACATTTATTATTTAAAACTTGAAAATTAGTAGGTACAAAAACAATTCGCGATGACGATAGTTTATGTTTTTGGATCTTTAACTGAAACATTACAAGTATTGTAATGTCATTTTGACAACAGTATTTGAATCGGAGCTTTTCAGAGCCCTATGGTTACGCAGAAAAGGACTTAGCTGAAAAAAATCCGTTATAATCATCATTATGAACAACTTTTAGTAGGGACCAACCCTGATATCACGAAAAATACGTCAGCTACTCCATACATTTTGCTGAGTGTGAACGACCGTTTTTTATGGAACAATAAAATTAATTTTGCAATTTTACAGTAATTAATAAATTTATTTCAGAATCAGTAATTCTTAACATGTTTCATTTATTCCATAAAAATTACAAGTAAAATAAAAACTTTCTTAAATTTAAATTTATAACTAAAACTAATCTAAAACTTACAGTTAGTTACAAAGTAAAAGTTGTCACTTTGTACTGTGGACCCTTTCAGCGTAGTCACCTTTTCCGCCACCCACCAGACTATAGGTTTCCTCTTAATAGGTTTTCACGAAAGGCAGGGAATACCGAAGCCGTATTCTAAGACCCCGGCTCCAGGGTCAAGAACCCTGGCCTATCTAAAATTTACATTGTTCATTTCTGAAATTGTTTTTCTATTGCACCACAACCCTAATTTAGAGGGTACTTAGGTTAACAGTGCATAAGTCTGTATATGTTCTAACTATGATCCCAAGTTGCATGCAACAACTATTATCGTAAAAATTTACTACCTTCCCAGTTATAATGCCGACCTTTTGCATTATGCTCAGGTTTTAATAAGGTAGCTGAACGGTCAGGAAAGAGACATTGTTTGAGCATTAAAACGTTAAGCTTTTTTAGAGAGTGATAATTATGAGATGCATTTTAAATTATCGCTCTTGTTTCAGTTTGTCGTTTCAAATAACCAACTGACCGTTTACTACTTTGTAAGCCTGTATTTTATATGTCGGTGCGTGTATGCGTGAAAAGGGGGCGCCGATGGATGGCCGATCTTCATCAGAATATCTTGGTTCTATGGCGTTAGTATAGCGGCCGAGGAGAACGAGACATCGCACGTGCATTGACACAGTTTTTATTTCGTAGAACTATGATTGATAATTACAATATCAAATTACTTGAAAATTACTTGGGGACAAGTCTTCCGCCTTGTAACGCACGCTACCACCCTCCAACCAACAGTCCATATTCACAACCCAAAGCAAAGTGAACTCCACCAAGACTCGCGTGTCCGCGCGCCTTCACTAGCGCCTCTGCCGGACGGTATACCAACTTGCTAAACTCTGATTGGTTGTCAACGACACAACTTCACAACGAAAGAATTTCGGCAGAGTAAGTTACTGCAGCGTTACACCAGCGTTTTTGGTGGACCACTAGTCCAACAAAACTAAGATAGGTGACGCCTACCTACATAATCTAAGCCTTAAAAACTATCCGACGGTAGTTGCGCCCGAATGCTGAAACGTCAACGCGCCGCGTTAGTGCAGTCAATAGTCAAGTAGTCACTGTATAGTATAGCCGAAAAGTTACCAGGCTGAGAAATCCAATAACGAACTCGTGGGAGCTGATCAAAAGTTCACGTAAGTTTTAAACTGTTGAGATATTTTCAAGATAAAAAGTCTTGTGGTTTGTGAGTTTAACTCCACACTTAAGTTTCGATACAACAAGCCAATCAACCACCCATGCTCATATACTGTAGGGACCGTTGGTTCAAACTAACTTCAACCAATTTAATCGACAGAATTCCCATCGGTACCGGCTCGGCCTAATTTGATTCCGATACGGCATTTGCTTTTAAAACATTCAAAACAGTTCCCAAACTTTTGCGAATCGAACATCCCAAAACTGTTCAAAGTTATAAACTCGAACTATAATTACAATTTTACCCAATACAAACCCATTTAATTATTCAATCATTTCCTTATATTTCTTCTACTCGTTCCTTACACTTGTTATACGAATCTCACGTCCAGATAATACTACAACGAGGCGTACAAATTATCACATGCCGACGTTTCTTCTTTAAAATTACCACCACCGAAACCAATGCTACGTTACCGATGTAAAACCAACCTTATTTTAAAAAGTATAAGATTGTGACTTAGCAGTTTAAGAGCATAGCGCTTCGTGTTACTTAAGACTGTTTCCCTTTTCGTCAAGAGGTCAGCGGTCGGCGAATAACTCGCTAAGACCTGATCATGACTTGTGAGTTGCTGAGCTTATACTCCACACCTCGTTACGTGTTAACAGGCGCATTCGCTCACGACAAGATATTTATCCGTGGAACTTCAAAACCTGGACGGGTTATCACAGTAAAGCGTAAGAAGTTTGTAAACTTAGACAGGCAAGGCTGATTTATAGAAAGCTAATGAGCTAAAACTGTGAAACCTTTATATAGTGTCAACACAATGCATAATTTATCCAAGTCAGACGATGATACCTTGTACCTTTTCAATAAGTATTTTTTTTGTATTTATATATATGACAAAAATGTCCCTAACACAATGACTTATAGACAAAAAGATACAAACGATGTTAACGTAATTTTAACAGTTGCCAACATTGCAGTAGCAGACTTATAAAGAACAGCATACTCTTCTACTGGCGATTATCGACATAATATTTTTATTGATAAGACCATCACTCACCTCCTTTTAAATCTAGGATTTCAACAGTGTGATTAATCTAACTAGTCTACTTCATCTGTGGAGATGTTGAAATGTAATGGGACCTACGTGATAGGGTGAGAGAAATTGGCTTTATAAGTGTAAATGTGAAAAGTTAAGAATCGTGGAGGTATGAACGCTTCAGCTAACTCTGGGCGAATATTATGATGATCTTTAGAATTTTAAAGTGTCCTAATACTCATTTGTTTCAAAGTAGACAATCGAAGAATTTTTAATTTTTCAGATGATACTAACCTATCTTAGTTGTTCAAATCTAATCTTCTACTGGCCATGGTGGTGGTAGATGTTCCTTCAAGCGGACCTTCAAGCGGACAAGTGGAAGAAAACTGCGTGGTTAAGTATGCGCTGTTGTATAGATAATGAGGGAAAATGCTCTCAGCAGTTCACGGGAGTATTGCTTTAGACAACGTGCTAGAGGGGTACTGGTGCTTTCCTATGGAGATTTCGTTGCCTTACGTCAGGCACAGAGGCAGGCCACCAACAGAATTTAAGTAGATGCAATCCTACATAACCTGGTTATATCTAATACAGCTGGCTATATTTAGGAGATTAATAATTGAGTTCATACTAAAATTATTAACAGAAACATTTAAGAAAACAAAGACGTTTCTAAAAACAAAGGACATAATCGGTTCAGGAATTATGGAAATATAGGGTTCGCAATTGATATTGCAAGTCAATGGTGCAAACGGTACATCGGGGCAAGGTCAAGCCAGTAAACGGTTACTGCTGAACAAAGGTCTCCCGCTTTTTTTCGTTAAAATGTTCATGACCGTGGATTCAATGTCCTTTAGTCGTAATATTAAACATGTTTACGTAGTATTAAAAGCGTCAAACAAGTCATAGTCACAGTCACAGTCAAGCAAAGTAAGTCACGGTCAAGTCAAAGTCATGCTCCTGTAAAGTGGTGGAGATTTACAAGAGGCTCCTATGGAATGTTGGTAACAACACGACAAGACATGTTTCACCTCGTTATATCACTTGTCCACACTCGAGCACGTATACGAGCACTTAATAAATAATAATTCACCATTTAGTAATTTCACCATTTAATAAATAATAATTGACCATCTACACATTAACACTCGAAAATACACAAGTTTAGGAAAATAATCCAACGAGCCGACATGTTTTTTTCCACGTTGGCGCCAAAACTCTCAACGTTTACTGCTGAACAAAGGCCTCCCGCTTATAGAGGGGTGTTGCCATAGCCCTCACGCTTGGCAGGCAGCTTGGGGATTTCAGTACCTTAACCGTGTACTAGGACACTGCTGCCCATCCTCCGGTGGTTCTGGCCGCAGTATTAGGACATACACGGGTCCATCTATCGATCTCTATGGGAACCTGCTATTAATAAATTTACGAACGGTTGCTACTCTAGTATCTTACATAATTATTTACCGTAATCCTCCGTAAATCATTCACTCTTGTTTACAATAAAGAATACATTTCCGGTGACAGCATAATTTACGTTTACATTATTTACAGTACATTAACGTGGCAAGCATCACATGTTTTCCCTCAGAGCATCAACCTTGGTTTAGAAACCTTCTTTCAAATATAGGTTAGTTTTAAATTATATTTTACTACGCGAGCCGTATGAACGTTTATGCGTAATTAATATGTTTACCCGGTAGTCATTATGCGTGAATTATTGTCAAAGCAAAAAGATACAATTTTTTTTTTTTTTTAACGCTGATAAGTTCGCGTTTGACCACCAACTCGCCTGTTGGTAAGCGACGATGTGGTCGAAGATGAAGCACGCAGACCTAGAAGATACCTATTCCGGATACCTATTAGGACCGAGAACCAGTTGTCTGGATAAATCTAACATAGGTTTTAAGACAACTTACTAACTCGAAATGTAACATACAATATGTTTTTAAATAAAAAAAAAATATTCACTCTGGCTTTGAAAAGGCCCTGGTTATATCTCTCAGGTTATATTTCAGGACATTTTTTACACACGGTTCATGGTTCACGGTTTTTTCAATGATACCTACCAAGCACAAGTTTGGCCGCGCTGCTCGCACCTTTGGGATGGATCATCAGCCCAGAGCTTACAATAGCATTGGAGTTTATTGAAAACCCTGCAAAAAAAAAAAACATCAAAATGGCATGCATATTATAGTATATTAATAGTGAATTTCATTATCACCTTGCATATAAAGTTATTTAAATAAACTGGTTTTCGGGTTCCGTAGTGACACAAGGGACTCTTATAATACTCCGTTTGCCCGTCTGTCTATCCGTCCGTCCTAATTCTTTAGAACCTTCTTACTTCTTCGATAAAAAAAATATATATTATGTATTTTGTTTTAAGGGGTGGCTCCTGGTACATGTGAAATGGAAATGAAATTATTTTTTTCGCTGCACTACATCATGTCAAATATAATTAAATAGGTATTTTAGAATGGAAGTATTGAATTGGTAAATTACTTTTTTATCAAGCAAATCCTTTGCGAAAAAAGGCTACCGATGTGGAAAAAATTTGTCCCCACTCCCTGCAATTCTACTATTAGGCGCATAGAAAACAGTAATTTGCCATACTGATAGGTTAATTATAAAACTTTTATTCAAAATTGTTTTGAACATTTTGTGATTACATCTTAAAAAAATAATATTTCCCTCGAAGTTTGTTTCTTTGAATGAACCATAGAAGTTTCTACTTTTAATAAACATACTTACCAAGTATAGTCACTACTAAATTGGATGATACTTCTCTGAAATTTTGCCAACTCTACAGAGTTTTTTATATAAAACCACCAATTTCTGAACTATAAATGTGGTCACAATTACATGGCCTTGTCTACGGAACCCTACCATATGCGTGTCTCGACATGGCCAGTTATTTAAACTAAATTTTTCAGTTTTTCATTTATTACGAATAGAATTTTACCTTACCTAAGATATTTCTGAAGTATTTCTCTAGCAATAATATTATGATGAAGCAAAATGAAAGTTCTAGAAACTAGATAAAACGTTTTTCTTTAGGGACTTTTCTTTCATAAAAACAAGCACTCTCTTGGTCCTGGGAGAGTTTCAAGATAATGAAACCCTAGAACCTAAACCCGGTGAGCTAAAGCCATTGAATATGTAATAATGTAGTCAGTAACTAAGGTTGTACGGCTTTTTCGCTAAGCCTTAGTTTAAAATAACTATAGTTATACTTGGGTATATACAAAGTTACGCGGAAAGGGTGTACTAAGCCAAAAAGTGTCAATTATACCTACTCGTCATTATGAATAACTTTTACTATGGGACCAACCCAGAAATCACGAAAAATATAACAGCCAAGATTATAAATAATTATCAATAAAAATAAAATAAACCGGCCAAGTGCGAGTCTGGCTCGCGGACTGAGGGTTTCGTACCACCACAAAACTACCAGTTATAACTTGGTAATGAACATAAACTTGTCACCGACTTACACTTGGCCATTTTTTATTATTTGTTGTTATACTTAAGACTGTGTACTCTAATCACATTAAGTTTGACGCTTGTATCTATTACTGTTTTTACATTAGAGCAAATACAAAAATAAGTAAAAAAATACATTTTTTGTTGTTTGCTGACCGACTCCCCTTTCGTTTTTACTTATTGACTTTTTCATTATTTGTGAATCAATCCGCCGTAACATTACATATTCGGTGAAAATTTCAATTGTATTACGGTTCGACAGATACAGCCGTTAATAGGTAGGACAGACAGACAGTTAGACGGATGGACAGACAGACAGACATCGTAGGCTTAGTAATAGGGTCCCGTTTTTACCCTTTAGGTACGGAACCCTAAAAACGACTACAAATTAGTAAATACGCAATTTCGTTTACTTGGATGACAAATATTTTTCCTGTTATTATTATTAAGAACCACCTCCTTTTTAAATTCGGTTAAAAAATCGTTTACAATACAACCTCAGGAACCCTAACTCAATTTAGATAGAAATACGTTCTGCACATTGTAGTCGAGAGTAGCTTTACAAAATCCCCTTCGAGGTGCCCTTGTGCTAGTCGCCCAAAACTTAAATCATCAAGTTATGCCAAACGCACTCTGCGTTCGTTAATTAGTCCGGTCAAACTGTAGAGGCCAAAAGGCCAACAGTACAAGTCAATATAAAAAAAAAATGCTTTACAAAATGTGAAAGCGCACCTTTGTGTGCGTATGGCGTTAGGGATTCTAACTCCTTACAGTACGAATTTAAGCACTGTTTATAGTTGTACCTGTGCATAATGAGAATCTACACGTATCCAATGTTCAAAACAGGAAGTTGGTATTCCGTTGCTCATCGGCGGGGATTCACCGCAATCTGCCAAACTTCGTCTTTGTAACATATTAAACTCAAACTGTACGATGCGATATCGTAAGGCAACTATCTTATCATCATCATCATCATTGTTTTTCATGCGTTTTGACTCCTCTTTCTTAATTAGAACAGCAAAACAATGGAACGCCTTGCCCCTGTCTGTGTTTCCGCAGCATTACAATCTTGTTCAAGTCTAGGGTTAATAGGTTACTACTGGGCAAACGTGCTCCATCTTCGACCGCATCATCGCTTTCCATCAGGCGAGATCGCGGTCAAACGTTATCCTAGTCCGATGTAAAAAAAAAAAAATAACATTTCAGCCATAAATGGTCCACTGCTAGACATAGGCTTCCCCCATCGATCTCCCAAAGCAGAATAAATAACACTTTAACTTCATTTTCACTAGGATCACTTTTCTAGCAGTTATGATCTATCATCATCATCATAATCAGCCGGTCATGTTCTCATTGCTGGGACACAGGCCTTCTCTCATAGAGAGAGGATGGGCCCTTATCCAATATATGCTGGGCCAGTGCATGTTGGTGAATGTCACGTCTTTGAATTTTTGAGGTTCTTAGACCTATCGGTTCCCTTATGATGGTTTCCTTCACCGTTTTTGAGCGATGGCAGCGAAATCGCACATAATTTAATTTAAGTACTAAACAAATTATAGATGCAGGGCTGAGAATCAAACTGGGTGACGTCAGATTGTAAAGCGCCCATTCTATCTGGCTACCATCGCTTACATAAGAAGCTATGATCTATAATAGTATAGGTACCATCATTATCATCACCATCATCGTGCTCCAACGTAGACCGCATCATTGCTTAACATCAGACGTGATGGTGGTCAAACGCAAGCCTATTATTTATAATTAAAAAAAACATATGTATAACTCTCTCAGGAGATATCAAAAATATTTTGCACAATACTATGAAATATTTAGTAGTTTAGTTACCTACTATTTTATACAAAGCAGTCGGGTAGTAACTGAAACGTGGTCTCTCACTATGGGCCTCATAAGCAAGCTCAAAGTAGCACAACGAGCTATGGAGAGGGCTATGCTCGGGGTTTCTCTACGAGATCGAATCCGAAATGAGAAGATCCGTAGACGAACGAAAGTCACCGACATAGCCCACCGGATTAGCAAGTTGAAGTGGCAGTGGGCAGGGCACATATCACGCAGAACAGATGGCCGATGGGGCCGAAAGGTTCTGGAATGGAGACCACGGACTGGTAAGCGCAGCGTAGGACGTCCACCCACAAGATGGACAGACGACCTAAAAGAGACCGCAGGGAAACGCTGGATGCAGGCCGCTTCCAACCGGCCCTTTTGGAGATCGATGGGGGAGGCCTATGTCCAGCAGTGGACGTCCTATGGCTGAAATGATGATGATGATGAGGAGTCGGGTAATTTTTTTTTTTTTTTAATCTTGTTTTTTTAAATATCTAAGAAGGAGTTTTGTCGATATTCGACCATGCCACTCCCATAAAGCTAATTACGTATTTAAACTTAAAAAATCTTCAGATTATTATGTAATAACTAGTATGTAACTAAAACTAATTACCTACTCGGGGATCGCCTAAAATATCCATAGGGCACGACAGTCCATTTACTTGTAGGTATATAGATACATAACATAGCGTGTCCTATAAACTCTACCATAACTGATAATCTCTCAGAAATTAATGCGGAAATTGTTATTCTGAAGCTTCATTTAAACTTTATCAATGCCGTTACGATCCTTTCGGAGTTGGCAAGTTTTGTAATCGGATGGTTATTGGAGACGATAACGAACCTTTGGCGGTATGAATACAAAACCTTAACACTTGGTAGATAGGGATTTTGAGATGGTTTGGATCTCTATTGCTAGATCAGCAGTTAGCAGGCAACATGTAAGTGATATTACGTAGCCCAGCTATTAAAACAAAGTATTAAGACCCGTATAAAAAATGTAATCATTTAAGTATTTAGGTATCTGGATTATCGGGAGTAAAACAAAAAAAAACTAGACTGTCGGACAAAAAAGGTCATACTTATGCTAGCCTCGGCTAGTCTGTGGTTATGCACTTCAACATCTCATAACCCTATTTTAGGCATTAATTTGCAATTGGATATCACATAATATAAGATTATTTCTCATCAAAGACCGTTGTAATCTTAGATCAGACAAACAAGAGAGATATGTCTTAGTACGATATTTCAATATAAACACGGGTCTAGCCTGGACCTTTGATAGGCATTGGTGGGGCCGAAGAACCACCAAGAGACCCCATTGAATATAAAATACAATTATGGAATGTGTATAAAATGGAATATGAAATTATTGTACAGTATAGGATAAAAAAAGGCTATTGAGGTGCATAACTTGTGGATAGGAGAACTGATCTATAGGATGAGAAACGGCACCTGCCTTATCTTGTCTCATCTCAAAATATATTTAGGCAAGTGATGACTTGCCACCCACTAAAGGCCGCAACATATTGGCACCGGAGGGGCAACATTGGCGTGGATGCCTTAGGGTGTCGAGAGGTATGCTGCACTTTCACTAAGAGCTACTCGCGGTGTTGTACTATTTAACACTTCCACCCTGGAGCTTAGGTTCTTAGCTCTTACGGTTTTTTTCTAAGTACGATTATTATTATCGTTCGTATTCAAATTGTCTCCGTGATTCGCCTAATTTTTTCACTATATCGTGAAATGGCTTAACGCAAAAACTATAAGACCGTCACACATACTCATCTTTCACGCACACTAAGAAACTTGCAGCAACACCGATGAACTAACCAATATTCTACATGCAAAAATGGATGTCTGCAGTGAGTTCGATTAAAACTAAAAGCATTAAGCCTGATTTAGGCTTGATGCGTTTGCACCCGCTGCGCCGCCACCTTACCATATCTCGATTCTTCTTTGATCTGAGGTTGTAAATATAGAGGAAGCGTGTTTATTTTCCATACGTAATATTAGACGAAAATTGTAATGAAGGCCAGGAGTCCCGCAAGACGGTAGATAACAAGTTCTTGAAATTATGGAGGTTGCAAGTTAAGAGATGCCAGCGAGTTTGCTTTTTTGCCATCGGTGGCTAAGAAGCTAACGGACCGCCTGATAGAAAGCGATCACCGTTGCCTATGTATACACTATATATATATAGCCTATAATATATTAACAGCCCTTTTGAAGAACCCCATATTTCTTGTACAACATTTTTACGGAAACTTTGCATAGAGTAATGGTAAATAAATAAATAAATATTCGGACAATTTTTGCACACACGGTCATCTGACCCCAAACTACGCAGAACTTGTAATATGACTGCCATACACTAATAAACATACATATATATTTTTAAATACATACTTAAATAGATAATAACATTCAGATATAAAACAAACACATAAGTTCATCACATGAATGTTTGTCCTAGGAGGGAATCGGACCCATCAGCGCAGAAGGCAGACCAACTGGACCAACAGGGCTAATGATAGTATTGTTTAAGAAATGATAATAGCTGGAAATGTTCCGTCCGTAAAGAATCCGTAAATCGGTAAGCGTAGAGGAAGAAACCCTGCAGCAGTGACTGGATAAGAAAATTCAAAGATCAGCAGTGGACTATTGTGGGTTGACAATGATAATGTTATTAAGTATAGCTAAAACTCATTAAAATTAATCACGTTTGTTTAAGTCATATGAGAAACATAAGATTCAATATGATTTATTCAAGAAATGATAGTTCCAATTGTGACGCTCTGACTGTCATAATGATTGTTGGAAACCCATGTCTCGCTAGTTAGTTTCTTCTATTTGTACTAGTCGTACTTAGATAATTTCTAAGTACGAACAGTTCTCTAAACACCTAATATATTTATATATTATTATATTTTTTAAGTAATTTTATTTAGCTAAATAAAATACCATAAAATACACACTAACACTGACACTAAATCCCTCAATTACTTCTCCAAATTGATCATATATTTTTTTTAATTTGTCAATTATTTTTGATATATCAATAATTTTTAACAAGAAACCCATTTGCTTCATCTCGCTTATGACTTGCACTGCTGAAGCAATGTAACTCATGTTGGTTTATAAACAGACGGTTCATAAGTTACTTTTACGTTACTTTTGCTGCCCTCAGCTACTCAACAACATGTTTTTAACTAGAAACTGTGTAACTTACCTATTTAAATATTTTGTATGCTATCATTATTACTAACAAACTCATTTGCTTCAACTCGCTTATGACTTGCACTGCTTAAGCAGTGTAACTCAAGTTGATTTATAGCAGACGGTTCATAAGTTACTTCTATGTTACTGTTGCTACCCTTAGCTACTCAACAACATGTTTTTGACTAGAAACTGTGTAACTTACCTACTTAAATATTATGTATGCTTTTTTTAGCATGTTAGTGCTTTCAGATCAGAAAAACAATGGGGATATGGTAATGTTGCATGGTGCACAGGCTTGATGCTCTTAGTTAAATTCAACCTGCAGACAACCTTGCCGTCAATTTTTTTCTGCATGTGGACTATTAGTTAGTTCACTGGTGATGCTGCAAGTTTAATAGTGTGCGTAAAAAATTAAATAAAGTAAGGTAATGTAGGCCATAAAGTTTACCGGTCTGGTGAAACCACAGAAAAGAGAAGTTAGTAAAACGGAAATGAATATCAATCGTGAAAGTTGATTTAGGTCGTGGTTACCGTAAAAATGCATTATTGTTGAAAATGCACCAACATGTTAAAATTCAGCTCCATTGGATAAGAGGCAGAGATTCAATGCCCGTTTTCACTTACCCTAGGAGTTGCCTATTTACAAATGGATTGGTGAAGAAGAAGATTACTTAGATTAAGAATTCGTGAGTTAAGCGTATCCTAGTTCGTGGTTTGAGAAAACTGGCATTATTTATCTTGCAAAATTTAACCTAAACAAACAACCAATAAAAATTACTAACAAAATAAAAGCTTATAAATAATTAAAACACTCACCCAAATGTCTATAGTAACTCCATAACTATTTCCCTCTTCAATCTAGCTTCTTTGTGATACTCTACAAGTGTTCCGAAAGCTTGATAATACTTCCGTAACAATCTATCAGAACCCCTATAAAATTCCATGTAAAAATAACCACCGACACCGTTTAGAGGATATCAATCTTCGATACAGCAGACTACACCAAGTGGATGATAAACGGTCCTTTATGTTTCACAGGCGCTATACTTTCACTGCTCCATAAATATACGGATAAGGATGATAAGGATGTGAAGAGTACACGTGATAGTGTATTTACTCTGTCAGAATTTATGCATCTTCACCACAGAGCTATATCTAAGTAGACGCCACAAGTAAACCTACTTTGCATGTTACCTATACTAATATTATAAAGAGGAAGGATTTAATTGTTTGTTTGCATTGAATAGGCTCCGAAAATACTGAACCGATTTGAAAAATTCTTTCACTGTTGGCAAGCTACACTACCCCCGGATAACATAGGCTATATTATATTAAAAAAAAAAATAGGGATCCTTACTAAAACTCCAATAATGTGACCCAAGGTGTAATAAAATAATATTTACAATTTTGACTTTGCGTGTTTGACATATCTAAGACAGGACAACGTCTGTCAGGTCAGCTAGTATTTTCAATAAAATTATAACAAATAGTCGTAATTGAGTTCGGCTTAAATCAGTCTGCTCAGTCGGTGCAGCGGCAACACGTGTCAGTTTGAAACGAAAATGAGTAATTATGCAATACTGAGTTGTAAGAATACCGCAAATAGAGTTGGCCGACAGAATAAAGACATTTCTTTTCACATGTAAGTACGAAAACTTTGACACGCTTAGTTTTCATACAGTTTAGTCCGCTTGTGAAGTCTTCTTATATATAGGTATTTTCACACAAATTGACCGAGCGAAGCGAAGGTCTATGTTTACGAGAAAATATCGGGGTTTTATGTGGATACGTTTGTTTATTTTTTCGAAGATAATTTGCTTACCATAAGTCTGATCCTCATTAAATTGCGTACCTAATTCAATAGATAAAAATTATGAAGGGCCTATGGGACTCAGGGTTGGATATAAATGATATAAATTGATTTATATTTGGTTGTTTATTATTAACTTTTGTATTAAAAGAAAATTGCATCCTACTCGAGTAGCGGCCAGAGCGGAAGAGGATGTCTAGCTGTCATTGACACATAGCCATATACTACAGATGAATCGACGTCTATAGACAACTAATGATTTCCATTCACAGGGCAGTGGAATAAAGAGGCACATTCACTAGATATGCAACAAATTTGAATACAAGTAATTATCAGCCCAGAGGTTGCAAAGATATAGAGATTAACACAATTCACAATTCGGGACGAACATCTAGTAATTATTACGAATACGAAAGTTACTATATAAGTTTTATTTGTTTGTTACCTTTTCACGGCTAGACGGCTGAACTGTTATTGGTATTATATGGAGAGAAATTAGTACTAGGTGCAACTAGCAATTTTAAACAATTGGGTAGGTAACGAAATTAACTAGAGCGCGTTCCGAATCATGAAACATGCCAACAACGCTAATGAGAATAACCAACATAGTACGAAGACATTTTCAGTAAAATTTTCAACAAGTGGCAAAACTACAGACCGTTCACAGTTATTTTACCTGTCATATCAATTTAGCGTCTCGCTCTGTCTGCAAGTAATGCCATGCGACAGACAGTGACAACGTCATAATGTCAGAGGTAAAATAACCGTGAACGGACTGTGTTAAATTTCTATAAAATATATCATATCATCAAAACAATAAAAAAAATGGTGACTCCACTAACTACGGCACCATTCTTCCATGTACCAAAAAAGAACTGAAAATGCACATCAAAGTCGAAAACATCAGCAATATGTATTGTAACAAACGTTTCAAGTCGGAAAACAAATTAGGTTAAACGTCTGGTTAAAAGCCACCGCAGAACGATGTTTTGTGAACATGTCGATCATTGTGTCAATGTTCCAACGAACTATAAATATCAACAGATCAGTATATTTAGAGGAATTCTTGTAAACGACTTGAAATGAAAGATACATCCCCGTCTCCTGAGAATGGAGAAAGCAACGCCATTTGGACTAATCGCGCTTACAATTTTATAACCTAACTAGCTGTTTTAATTATATTACACGGGAATTACTCACGTAAGTTACGTAACTAGCTGTTGCCGCGACTTTGTACGCGTAGCCTTTCATATAAATTTTCAACCCCCACTACCTGCCCCGGCCCCCTAATTCGGCCCTTTCGCAAAATCCTTTCTTAGCGGATCTCTACACCCCATAATGAATCTACCGGCAATATTTCAACTTCGTAGATCAAGTTTTTTTCGACATTTCGTGATGAGTCAGTGAGTGAGTTTTTAACCAACTTCAGGAGGAGGTTATCAATTCAACTTTATGTATTTTTGTTAAGCGATTACTCCGCCAATTATGAATTGATTCTCATAGGTGGTTCCATATAATTTTCTATTTTTATTCTACTGCCCATGAAGATGGGTAATAATTTTTTTGGCGTATTTATGTTAGTAATTTTTATTGTTTCTATATTACCTCTTATAGGCTAACGGCCTGGTCAATTTTGACATGTGAGATATCGTTAGATTTGTGTTTATACCCAAAGTGCCATAAATTATATTTTGAATTTGAGTACTTTGTTTTTTTTTCTGGGCAAGTGCCTTTATTAACTAAACATAATACAAGCTATAACTAAAACTACAAATACAGTTAGACTGCCCATAGACCGTTGAAGGTCTAAAGACAATCTAAATGCTCAAGCCCACTACCAGTTGGCAGCGTACCCAGCATGCTGGCGGCATTACCACGTTGAATGGCAATGCTTATGCGTTGAGCCAGAAACACGCCAGCATTTTGGTCACGCGTCGCATTAACCAGGCGCTCTGAAAGATTTTTGAAAATGAGGTGAGCTCCCGGTCCCCAAGGGCCCAATGTCTCGACCCCAAACGCCTCAAATATATAACCACTGCACTTTACTTTGTTAATCTACTTGTATAAATAAACGAAGAGTCTCCGAAAATTCTGAAGAATACCTAAAATAACTTTGAACGAAATCCTCCTAAGATGAAGGTTTGATAAAAATACGTTGAAAAGCTTTTTATTATGTAGATCTGATTTGTTGAATACCTTTTGTTAAGCCTTTAAAAACATTATCAGCCCACATCTGTCCACTGGCTGGACATGAGCCTTTTTCAATGCACGACACATACAAATAAAATAACCCATTCTAAATCTATAATCTCGTTGTAAACCCAAGCGATGTCACTAAATCCTAGGTGTCAAACTCATTAATAAACGATGACAGTATCAAAAGTATCACAATTCGATACTTTATACTCAAGCTTCACAAAATATGTGACCCACGGAACCGGTTGGAGCTACCAGGAAAGTAATATGACAGTCGTATTAATGCCTACGATGATTTTGATAATGATAACCAACTATAAAATCCCAAACGACACACGAAATAAAACCTTAACAAATACCGATAAAAGAATAAAAGACGACATCCGCTTGGAGTCAGCTCGCTTGCTTGTATCGGAGTTAGACTCATTGACATAATAAAGATTAGGAACCATATTTGTAATTAATGAAATCAGTTTCCATTAAAATAAACGTCGTGTGTAATCAAATGCTGGGGGCCATCGGCGTCTTTGACATGCGTTGTCTGTAGTTTAAACTACTTAACGTATCTCAAAATGTATCTTTAGATGATTGACAGGTTTAACATTGGACTATTTTTTTGTGAGTGACAGGCTCGAAGATGGTAAACACGCCTAGCCTGGATTGGGAACTGGCTCTCAATTGAGGCTGCCGAAACACACAGTTAGCTGCTTCACGACAGATTTTCAACTTCAGGGTGTGCTACCAAAATTCATTATCAGGCCTGTCATGTTCCCACTGCTTGTAAACAGGCTTTCTCTCAGAGAAGGAGGATAAACCTTAATCCACCATGCTGGCCTAGTGCATGTTGGTGAATGTCATGAATGTCATATTTGAACTTTTTTGAAGTTCAAGTTCCTCGATGTTATCCTTGTTTGGAATTCGAAAGCACCAACCACTTAGCTATCATCACTGCACAAATCACTGGCTCACTATTACAAGGTTCTATGTTATTCTGTAATTCCAATTTAAAAAATTTGACATTCACAAATATTGACTTAGCAGGGATTATGCTTGAGAGAGATATTTTCACTCAAGCATAAACCCTGCTAAGTCACTATTTATGAGAGACAAAAAAAAATAATTGAAATTATTGAACGTGTAAGAAAATAGCATAGGACCTTGTAATAGTGAGCCAGCGAAATGCTGATGCAAACTGGTCCTAATTTATTACTAGCCAGAGTCCAATACAAATTTTCTAATATAAATACGACATGTGTATTACCTGAAAACTGTGATTTTGGGTGAGACTCTTTTTTACGTCACGTCCAGCACCTCGAGCATGAGCTTTGGTTCCCGAAGAAAACATACAGAATGGAATGTAAAGACGTAGAAGGGGGCCTTCTGTGATCCAAATCACTCAGCTCACATCAGTGAAACTGCTCGAGAACTAATCACCAAGTGATTGGGTGGTTTTCTGTTCACGAACAATTTCGCGGAACCTAAAATATATTTTGATCCAGTAGTTGAAAAATAGGAAAATATAATTTTATCTACTGTCCATGCAAGTATTATCTATCTATTTATATGAAAGTTATCTGAAACAGATTGTTTTTAGCGACAGGACCATCTAGTGTGCCTCTATTTAATGTATTCTTCTTGTAATGTCTTTTCTGTGGTGTCAATAAGTTATGGTATTGTATTGTATTGTATTGCTGATCAATTGCTAACCAATACAGATTTATATAATTTTTATTATTATGACCAATAACTACCTCAATTATTACTGGAATAAACAACCCAACACCTCATAAATATTTAAATATAACTTAATATTTAAATGTAACTTTATTCTAACACTTTAAGAGTCAAATAAGGAGACATTTATAGACAGTAACAGAGTAGTGCAAAACAATATCCGCCACTTGTGCTGTCTCCCGAAGGAGATTTAATGGGATTGTAACCAGAACGAATCGGCGTAAAACTAGAATATTGCCTCTAAACAATGTCAAGTAAATCTATCGTAAAACAGTAACGGCTGTTTAAATTGTTACCGATCAATGTGCTACAATTGTAACGTTGACGTAACACTTGTGATTAAAATACAACTTAGAGCTATCGTTTGTAGTGCTCAGCATATATACGCAGAGAATTGCGTGTCTCTTTGTGTCTTTTATCGCATTTACAACTGGGAATGATCTGAAGAACTGTTCGATCTGATGCCAGTTCATCCATGCCACTGCGATGCTATCGCACTAGCCACCACCGACTGAAAGTTTTTCCACATATCCTGTGGAAATCACACACTGTGAGTTTTACGCAATCTTTTTTGCCTCATGCCTGCAATTTGTGGATGACCCTCCTATGGCATTACCAAGAAACTGTTACATGGTGTTCTGCAAAAAGGTTGTTACTAGAGTCTTTAAGAGTCAGCAACGTGTTGTCCTTGGTGATTGCTTACCACCAGGCAGCCTTAAGAAAATCTTCACAGCGTCAAAACAGTTGCTTTCACTGTACCAAGCACAAGTTTGGTCATGCATTAAGTACTGCTCTGGTCTTTGAGAAGTATTAGCTAAGTCTTAGGTTAGGGCTTTGGATTCTCTTTGAAAATGTGCTAAGAAGTTCATCAGCAATGAATTCTTAGTTCAGACTAACCTTCTTAGTCTTAAGCATCGGGTCAAAGTCCATCGGTTTTTATCGGATACATTTCGGTGAGTGTGCATTGGATTTGCATGATCTAATTCCTTCATGCCCTTTTTTCTATTAGACTGTCAGAGTGGACACAGAAAATCGACACCGATTTATGGTTGATATTCCAAAAAAGCGTACGAAGAGCTTTGATTCCACTTTTATTGTGCGAACTGCTAGTCAGTGGAATGCGCAAAGTAGCGAATGTGTGCATCGTAGACTATAATATCATAATCAGCGATAAATTAACGTGGCGGTTAAGCACAAGCTACTACTAAAACATCAATTATTAAAAAGTACCTACATTATAAAAGTATAATGTTCTTACTTAGAAATCTAAGCGAGAACATTCTGAAATTCATGTCAAAATTAAACCAACTGAAAGTTAAGCTTGTTTGTAATAAGAACAATAACAATCTTCCACTTAAAAATAATTACGTAACGTTATAGAAAATTATTTTAGGAACAGCCGAATTAAAACATAAATCTCCACAATAAATAACACTTTGCTAGCAGACCGCCCCTGGCTTCGATGGTATCAGGGCAAACCAGTAATGAGAGATGGTGTTACAAGGGAAATGGATACGTATTTATAATTCGTTGCTCGAATATAATGAGACCGTGATACATGTAGGTAGTTGTGAAATATATAGGGTAGACATAATTATGTTACATGTAGAGTATGTACGAAAAACTACTGTATAATTGACAGGTTCGTCGATTCTGTCATAGGCAAGGAAGGGTCCTTTAGGGTACATATAACGTCCTTGGTAATCATTTCAAATTTTTTTTTCTTAAAATTTTCATGACCGTGTATTCAATGTCCTTTAGTCGTAATAATAAACAGTTTACATAGTCTTTATAGCGTCAAACAAGTCATAGTCACAGTCAGAGTCAAGCTAAGTAAGTCATGGTCAAGTCAAACTCATGCCCCTTTAAAGTGGTGGAGACTTTACAAGCGGCTCCTATGGAGTTTTAGAATCAACACGAAAAGACACGTTTCACCTCGTTATATCACTTGCCCACACTCGAGCATGTTTACGATCACATAATTAATAATAATTCACCATTTAGTACACATTAACTTTCGAAAATACACAAGTTTAAGAAAATTATCCGACATGTTTTTTCCAAGTTGGCGCCAAAACTCCTATCATTTCTAAACTAAACTAAATTTGCCAGCCCAAAAAATTGTTGCCATCTTTTAACCAACTTCAGGAGATTCTCTATTTGGTCTTTATTTATTTTTGTTTTATTTTAAATGTTTTTTATGTATATACGTCGAATACTCCAACATTAAATTTGCTGACCAATTTACGTGGTTCTTTTTTTCCACATCGTTAAATTCGTTTTTGATCAGTAGTTTTTAACCAGCTCCAATGGATAATAATGTGTAAAAAAGTGTGTTGTATTCATTTACAAAAATACCTTCGTGTTCATTTTGGGTAACAAAATATAATAAGTACTCGTATATTATAAAAAAAAGTATTAGTCATTTCCCATTTAGTTTGATTTTCTTCTTTACAAATTCAATAAATTATATTGTTTTGAGATAATAAAAACCCTTTTTTTTAATTATGGTTTTTTATAAATTGTATTGATGTACACAATATAAACTAATAGTAATGTAGTAGTTAAGATCAGAGAATAACAGCAATAAATTATTAAATAATAATATTTAGAACCATTATTATTGTCTGATTAATTAATTAAAGAATAAGGAAGCATTAAGGAACCAGAGAGCATGGTTGCCGATCTCAATACATATCAAGATAAAGCTAACGTTACATTAGCATTCGATTGAATCGAATCGATTACACTCGCCTGTACCGATCTTGATAACGCATTAATTAAAGAATCAGCCGATCGTAAGAGTTACTACGGATGTGTACGCAGTTATGAAGGTCAAAAACCTTACAGACTTAACAAACACATCTTTTTCTTAAACATACTTTAACTAATTAGTTGGCTTAAATTAGTATGATTAATTGATTTTAACAAAACAAACAAATATTACTTTAAGTTTTACAAAACTTAAAGTAATATTAATCATTGTATAATAATACAAATTCAAGACAAATACAATTACACATTTTCTATAAGCATAAAGTATTAATTTCTGTTTACATAGAAATGCTGAAAGATTTAGTATCATTGTAAATTGTATAGTTTTTAACCATAACAGACTCATCTATAAAGTTTCGTGTGCATTTAGCTTTAGATAAACTCGAGTTTCGATTCCCATTTCTCGATACTGCGTTTTGTAATCGAGAACTTGATTGCGCAATCGTGTAAATGGATCGATTCGGATAACCACTATAATTAGCTTCTACAAAATAGAGCACGCTTTTTCTAAGGAATTCTTTTTGCTTGTCGCTTTTGTGGCATCGTACGTCTATTGTGTTACTTTAACAGTAATGTTCATTAGGAATGTCTTTGGAAATTGGACGAAATTGCAGTCAATTTTGATAAATACACCAAATGCCTTGGTTTTTGGAGTTTTGGAGTTCGGTTTAGTTATAGACATAATAACAACATTCAGGCACAGAAAGCTTTTTTTTTATAAATAATAGGCATACTTTTGACCACCATCTCACCTGATGTTTAGTAATGATGCGCTTTACGTTGGAGCACGCTTGCCTAAAAGAAACCGATTCACTCGTGATTTAAGCTTCTAAGAAAGAGGCTTGTCATACATACAGAATATCAACTTAATCAAAAATTTACCAATCACATAAGTATGGACTGGACCAACGACTATTTTTTTCTACCCCTCAAACTAACCTCCCGTCCGCCGTCTATCCGTAATGATACAGCGGATTAGCTAAGAAATAATAAAAAAGTCAAAAAGTTAAAACGAAAAGGAGGTCCCAATACAACAATCGTATTTTTTTATATTTATTTTTTTAATGCGGATTATTCCACTTTTGATCATCAACTCGCCTGTTAATAAGCGACGATGTGGTTAAAGATGAAGCACGCAGACTTAGAAAATACCTATTCACCCTGGCCTTGAAAAGGCCCAGGTTATATCTCTCAGGAAACAACGTATTTTTCTATTTCCTCTAATGTAAAAAAGGCAATATGTACAAGCGTCAAACTTAGCATGATTATAGTACGCACTCTAAAGTATAACAACAAATAATAATAAATGGCCAAGTGTAAGTCGGTGACCAATTTCTTTTCACCACCGGTTCTCATACGATCGCCGAAGTTAAGCAACGTCAAGCGCGGTCGGTACTTGAATGGGTGACCCTGACCGCCTAGGCGTTGATGGGATGTTGTCTTTTTGCTCCAGTTTTTTTGTACTTTAGTAGCTAACAACATATGTGGTGGTACGGAACCCTCAGTGCGTGAACCTGACTCATACTTGGCCGGTTTATTAGGAATGAATATGGCTCCCCCAGTTAGTTCTTAAATATTAAATTATATCATTGGTTCAAAACTCAGTTAATACAATTATAATTTTCTAATTTCCCGTGGAAAAGTCACGTTCTGGTAGTGCCAGTAACCACACCAGCTGTTACTTGACGCCAGACTCGCAGAAAGGGGGTTAGTTGGAGGGGTAGAAAAAAAGATTATCAAATACTAGCTGCGCCCCGCGGTTACCCCGCCTAGTGATGAAAAATGGTGATAATAATGATGATGATTAAAAGTAACCTATATGTAATAAAATATACAAATAACCTCTCCGGCCCTAATACTACCCATGCAAAAAATCAGATCGATCCGTTGCTCTGTTGCTCAGTGAAAGAGGAACAAACATATAAACAAACAAACAAACACATTTGCATTTATAATATTAGTATGATTTAAATGCTTCTAAAAAAATTACACTGTAAATAATAATTATACACAGAATAAAAATTGGATTTTAAAAAGGGTGTTTTGTTTTCTTAATACAGTTTTGGGTGTTTTATTTTTTTATTAGACGAGTTAGTTAATATTTTTCATCGTTGTTCCTGCATTATTATAGTCTTGTAATAGTATAAAAACTATAAAATACAAAAAACGCATGCAATTTTTTTTTCTTATTTGCCAGGGTTTATCTTGAAAAATTTTCAATATCACCACCCTTAACGTTCAACCCTTGTGACAAACCTGTTAGAGGACATAATTAAATGCTTTTCAAGAACAGGTGTTGATCATAATGAGAACGTTTAATTAATGAACATAAGTTAATCCCCTAGTGAGGATAGTTTGATAACATAATGGAGTGTTTATGTTTGAACCCTTTTGGTTTGATAAGCAGTTCTCAGCAAATGAATAAATTTTAAGTGGACAAAGAAAAAAATAATGTTCATCCTTCTATGTTTCTTTTTCTCCTTTTTCGTGAAGGCGAGGATTGTCCACTTTTAAGTAACGCTTATTACTACAGATGACCATAAAACTTAATATATTGTATCAAAGCCACATTTTGTGGAGCAAAACCATGGCACTTACACACAGTGAACGACTGTGTGTACGTGTGAGACGTCGATTTTATTCTGAAAAAATATACGGTTTCTGCAGGATAGTGGTTGAAGTCGCATGTTAGTAATCAAAATAAAACTAAAAGATACAAAAATGCTCTTGAATTTTGTAAAGTTCCCAACTATGTTTCACTTCAAATCACCCGCTATACGACTTTAAATCAGACAAAAAATAGTCACGAGGAATTTTTGAATGGAGCCAACACCAAAGCGCGGTGTTTAGTTAAAAGGGCCCTACCATTTGCATAATCGACATTTCCACAGGTGCATTGCCACCATTGGCAGCTGATTTAAGTTCCTTTCCTCGTGACAAGGGGCTCCTTTAGACGTATAAGGCAATAAGCCGCAATGGTCCTTTTTATAAATCGACGCTACACGACAATCGTGGCGTTTACGTGACCGCTACAGAATCATGAATCGATTTCATTGCATTGGGAATGGTGTGTACTATTGATTGTAAATATAAATAGTATTAAAAATGATTAATTCCCCAGAGAAACATTTTCCCCGTAGATACACTTTTAGAAATGTTTCGCTTCTGTTCCTAATGACCGGTACATTTCTTGTAGTGTTAGAATTATAATTCACCTAGACATGGTAATGTAAAAGAAAACTATCTATCTATTCTATAATAAAAATAAATTTAATGCTGCTCGTTTGTAAGCTCATGACTTGAGAACGGCTTGACCGATTTAGCAATTTTTTTCTTTAGATTCGAAAACTGGAGTTCTTGCGTTCTCATTCTATGATTCTAGCTGATTATCAGTAGAGTAGTGTTGTAGAGTAGTAGAGTAGTGTTTATGCAAGTTAAGTTTGGTACGTAATTTTTCGTTCAAGTGCAATAAGAAATAATAAATAAATATTCGGGTCATTTGTGCACACACGGTCACCTGATCCCAAACTAAGCAACGCTGTGATATGGCAGCCAGAGACTGATATACCATACATATAATTATATTTTTAAAACATACTTAAATAAATAATAAGTGACTTGTTATCTCAGAACGTGCACATTGCATAAAAATACTTATGCCATAAACATCTTACACTCACAAAACACATGCGCACGCACGCACGCGCGCACGCACCCACACCATTTCACATCTTTGTATGTATCACAAATATGCATCGTCTCACAGACAATCCTTTCACACCCCCACATACCTACAGCACACAACTAGACTTTTGTAGACTTAAGTTTATCTCATGTGTAACCGCTTAATATCTAATATGCATTTATATTTACAATAGCTGTAATAAAATAACTTAACATAGTATATACGCTAAGCTTGCATTTGTACACAACTCTTGCTCAGAACCCTAAAACACAGCCTTCTGAGCCTAGTTTGGGGATCACTGTTAATCTGTACATGTACAAAATATTTTTGGTAATAAATATATATTATACTAGCTGTTGCCCGCGACTTCGTACGCGTAGACTTTCATATAAACTTTCAATCCCCTTTTGTCATCCTTTATTCGGCCCTTTCGCAAAATCTTTTCTTAGCGGACCTCTATACCCCATAAGGGATCTACCTGCCAAATGTCAGCTTCATAGGTCAAGTAGTTTTCTAGATTTCGTGTTTAATGAGTGAGTGAGTAGATGAATTTCGCTTTTATAAATATAGATTATATTATTGAAAACAAAAAAGCCTACCTTCTTAAATCAAAATAATAATAAAAATTACATGATAAATGTATTTTAAAAGAAATCCAATGGAACATTTGAAATCCGACAGAACTTCTAAACCGAAACGAAACATTCGTTGCTTCGACCTCGTTAAAATTTCCTAGAAACACGTTCTTCAAAATAATTCTGGTGTAACCGTCCCATATCGCGTTGACACCTCGACTAAGGAGCTCTAACAGGCCATGTACTGTAGTGCAGTAATGATCTCTGCTATCGAGATGTATTTAATTGGATTTCGTTATGTCGAGTTTGCAGGTGTCCCGAGCACGGAATATAGATTTTGTGATTTATGTGCTGTGAAGAACTTTGGGTACTGGAATAGCTAATACTGCGTTCAGAAACGTGCGTTTTTGATAATTTCTAGACTATGTTTTATCTGTACCTTTCAGATATTTGACCGAAAGCCGCAATCGCGTTTAGGGGCCGAAAGGTTCTCGAATGGAGACTACGGAACGGTAAGCGCAGCGTAGGACGTCCACCCACAAGATGGACAGATGACCTAAAACAGACCGCAGGGAAACTATGGATGCAGGCCAGTTCCAACCAGCCTTTTTGGAGATCGATGGGGCAGGCCTGTGTCCAGCAGTGGACGTCCTATGGCTGAATTGTAGATGATGATTCAGATAATTTAAAACCACCTACTATCACATCACTTGATAATGCCACCAGTATGCTGAGTACGCTGCCAACTGGTAGTGGGCTTGAGCATTTGGATTTTCTTTTGATTTTCAACTGTCTATGGGCAGTCCAATTGTTTGTATTTATTACAGGCCAAGTATTTTAGGTTTTAAATGTTAGGTTGTTTTTTGTTAAACTAATAAAGAAACTTGCCAGTAAAAAAAAAAACAAGAAAACATAGTTAAAGCATATTCTAACTACAATAAAAATACTGACATTAAAAATAACTGAATGAAACCTGTAAATTTTTATAATTTCTGCTAATTTTTCTAACGTAAAACTAGACGGATATAGCTGTAGCTGATAATGATTCATACGCTATACATAGTTTGATATAAAAAATATTAATTTTTAAAATTTTACTGTAGCTGTCATCGGTATTATCAGTTTTATTAGAGTAAATATGAGAAATCGTTGAATTCCGAAGCTTTTTTTTTGCTTCAAGCGAAGTGTGACTAGAGTCCTCAAAAGTTGGCAACGCACAGCCAATGCCCCGGGTATTGTAGGTGTCCATAGGTGACGGT
Source organism: Agriopis marginaria (assembly GCA_932305915.1). Lineage (NCBI taxonomy): Eukaryota > Metazoa > Arthropoda > Insecta > Lepidoptera > Geometridae > Agriopis > Agriopis marginaria. The sequence continues at coordinate 11,149,086 of OW029926.1, read as the reverse complement.
GACTACTTACCATCAGGTGGCCCGTCGCAACTTTGTCTACTATGACATTAAAAAAAACTTAAAAAGTGAACACTTTTGCCAATAAACAAAACCAGCGTAAGTACAACGTAGTGTTACGCTCGAAGCGACAGTAATTCGTTCAACCAATTAATGGATTACTAGAAACGTTAGCACCTTAATTACATACTGCAAAGGTGTCTCGTATTTACTGAACTCTGTAATTGCTCAGTTATTTGCTTTCATTTGCTTTGCTCGGTATATTGACTCTTCCAGTCAATTTATTTGCTAAGAAATACCTCGCACGGAAATCGCAACGTGGGAGGCTTCGTGTCTTTTTAAAGCTTAATTCATTATTATTGTTTGAAGTAAATGTCTAAATATGAACAATAAAGTTCAAATAAAATAGCAGTGTGCTCGTCAATTTAAAAATCTTGACATTTGTTTCACAGTGGTTTGAGCCAACGATATTATTTTATAAGGGACTAGCTGTGCCCTGCAGTTTCACCCGCGTAGATTACTCCTTATAACATTAGATATCTGCTAGTGAAAGTCCCGTCAAAATTGGTCCAGTTGTTTTGGTATCCATAGGGAACATACAAACATACATACATTCATACAGACATACATGCATACATACATACATACACACATACATAATATATAAGAAGATGATGAGAAACGAGGTCACGAGATATACTTTAAAATAACAATTCAGTGAAGCTGCGTTCAATATCTGGAACTCTTTACATAGTTGCAATATAGAAAAATCTCGATCGTATAGAATGGCTATCCCAGCTCAAAACTTTCTAAAAATATGGAATACTTAAGGCCATTCAAAAGCTACATGGATTACAATAATCCTGTTAGAATATAATGGGACGATATTATACTTGAAGATCCAGTGTTAAACAAACAGTATGATAACTTAATACTATATTCTATCACCTACGTTCTAAGTACTTACGATCGGGTGGATATTTCACGTACAAAAACTAAATTTAATTTACATAAATTTATATTAAATAATAATAATTAAATCTTTATTTCAGACAACAGTGGTCCGTATTAGGTGGGTACAAATGAGATCGAGCTCTTTACATTATACATTACAACATAAATTTTTACAATATAAAATATTAAAAATACTACATACATATTATGAAAATACAACATTAATATAAAACTAAACTTAACTAATGAGACCTATAATAAGACTATTCCAGTATCTCTGGATGGAACAATCAGGCTTATCGGTTATTATACTAAGGATGCTGTTGTTGCTACCACGCATTCTGCTCAACAGGGAGTGGGCTTTTTTTCTCATAATGGCGTGAAACCCATCAGTTCGCGCCTGTGTAAGCATAGCTGATGCACTACAAAATCGTGGCAGCCCCAGCAGCATCCTAAACCCGTTGTTGTACTGGACCCTCAGAGCATTATAAGCTTTTTTGGTAAATGATACCCATAGGCTGCTCGTGTAAAACGACTGACAAAATGCTTTAAATAGAGCAATTTTGACGTCATCCGTACATCGAGAAAACCTACGTATAATCATGTTACCTCTTGATAGATGTATAATATGAATTTTACAGTTATTGATTATTATCACGATATTTACCGTGATAGAGTAGTGGATGGATCTCATGATATTTAGGCGCAGTAACGTGCACTATGTTTTCACAGGAAGACTACCGTATACCGTCTTCCCGTGAACATGGTCCGTGTATCTGCGCCAAAATATCAGGAGCTCTACCCATAACCTTATCACGGTAAATATCGCGTTAATAATCATATAATGAACAACTGTGATAGGTTAACAGTAACAGTGAATAACAATTTTTCTACACAATTATTTTTGGATGGATATTTTTGAATAAAACACGTTATAAACTAATATCAATTAATAAATTATTTAAAACTATAGAAACACACATATTGAATATGTATTTACATGTTGGGATAAAACCGTGCTAGTTGTGATACTCTTTACACAACTTTTTCTTTGCTATTATGCTTAAAGAAGTTGGTTAAAGTGATCCTACTTCACTATTCAGATTGCGTTGTTGCTGAAAAAGATATTAGATAACCCAATAGAACTGCTGTAGTAGATGAGAATAAAGAAGGCAAAAACAGTAATTTTGACATTAGTAGTAAAACTTACAGTAATGCACAGGTTGCTAAGAAACATGAAGGTATGATAATTATTTATACTATAATTTAGATCAATGACTCAGCTCACATAACATTAGGTTGGCCCTTGCGTAAACCCAATCATTAATCTCTATTAAGGTAAACAAATTTAAATCACTTTTTGTTCCCATAATAGCGTCTGTTTGTCTTCCGCTGAACAACTAGACGACATTCATCAATCAAGACAAGGATATCTACTTAAAAAGGCATTAACTATTAGATAAAATAAACATACTGCTCTAACAATAACGCAACAGGTGACTCTCTCATCTAAACTTATCTCCATTCCATAGTAATTGTTATTAACGAATCCCTATATTCGATAGCACGCATTGATATTAAATTGTCAAGAAATCATTTAACCACCATTTATAATCCTACTTACCTACTCATTTCTAACGAGACAAAGTTCATGTTTATTTTGAAGATGAAAGTAAAACGTACCTTGTCGAAGTAATGTGATTTAAACAAACGCTATCAGATTGGGAGTAAGTATGTGATATAGGGCGGATGTTCACTTGATGTGGGACTGACACGGTGACGCCATAATAATAGTTGGAGTCTCGTTATAAAATAAAAACAGCGTAGGTTATGCTTCGCTTACGCCGGCCCCTTCAATGTAGACTACGCCTATTTAGCTATATATGGAGATAGGCTGATATAACTTCCACGGTCAGTTGACTTTGGATTTATTATGCGTTGATTAAATAACGTTAATGTAAGCCGTGTAAATGAGAAGCAAATTCCAGTTGAATTCCGTGGAATATTTTTGCTGCTGGTTGTTTGGAGTTAAAATAATGACGTTGAAATATTTTATTATCTGTTATGTAGGTTTAGAGTTTTTTTTAGATAGTATTGTCAAGTATGCACATGTCAGATCAACAACTATTAAGCAAATTATTAACTCAATTAGTTTAAATATTCAATAAAATTATTTGATTAATTAATATTTATCCTTAAAACGTATGTATTTTATGGCACTAACAAAGTTAATTATGTCCTACTAGCTGAAACCCGCTACTTCGTACGTGTAGAGCTCAGCCTTCGGCCTCGCTACTACAACCCGTTATAGCCTATGTGTTATTCTAATGTATAAGCTATATTATTGTAAACTTTTATTAAAATCCATTCGGTAGTTTTTGCGTAAAAGAGGAACAAACATCCATACATCCATACATACAAACTTTTGCGTTTATAATATTACTAGGATAAACTTGTATTTCTTCGATACAATATAAAAAACAAGGCCCAATTACAAATTTCGATATTATGGTTTTTGTCTAAATTCGTATTTTTTTCAGAGTTAAACCTTATAATTATAAAATCAATCATCGTTACATTTGTAAATCGTTACAAATGTAACGATGCAATGGTTCAATAATTTGGTTTAATTGTATAATTTGGTATAATAGTGAATAGACACCCAGAGTCCCGCTGTCTGGGATGATGCTGTCAAACACCGTCATGACGAAATTTGTTAATAAGGGATCCTAAAAATATTGTCATGAAATTTATGTAAAATAATGGCCATCCCAAAGTCCAAAGCCATCCTTAACACCCAACTAAACTCAATTTGAATATTTCAAAAAGGAACGCTTCCTAATACTGGACAAGATGAAGAAAATTTAACTTGTTAACGCTAATCTAAGAACAGGTAACTTTTTAATTTTCTCCTAACGAAATTGTCATAATTTCTCTTTTGGGGCATAATGAAATAAGTAGAAGATGAAAGTGAATTACGTATTCAGTGAAAAGTTCATAATAATGTACAGACTACAGACTAAAAGTTGGAAACAATGAAACACTTGGACTTTCTCATTTAGAAAAAATACTCACGCTGATGAGCATTTCTTTGATATAAAATTTTGTTCTTGAAGAAGATGAAGTGAAACAAGAAAATTCTATACTTAAAAATGTACTTACATTCACCTTCTGCTGATGGACAAAAATATAAACTTAGAATAAGCCCAAGTACGCATATTTTGTACGTAGTTTAAAGTAAGTAAAGTAGGTTAAGTAAGTTAAGCTTGAAGACGTACAGAAATGTATGTAAAATTGGCACAAGTATTTCTATTTTAATTGCGATCGAAAATATCTGAAAATTTAGTTTCGCCAACATGCCAGACAAAATTTGAAAGTGTCTATTGGTATTGTATTTCAAAATTATTCACATTCATTTAGACACTTTTCCATCGACCGTAGCTTAATTCTCCACTAGTTAAACAGATTCTTCATCTTTCAAATGATACTCAATACAATTTCGCAATCAAGGAAGATCCTTTTGAAGTCAAAGAAAGTTACCAAAAACAAAGAGCTCTTTATGACTGACGACGACTGGCAATTAACAAGTCTCTGATTTATTACGAGTTGAATTAGCTTCCAGCTTTCATAACATAATCCGCAAGCGCTTTATTGTCAGGAGAGTTGGTAAGAATCCATCGGTGATGTATTAATGAAGTACATTTAAGAAGCCTAACTATTTTCAGCACTTTGTCAATATTATTATTATCATCAGAATTAGTACTAGAATTAGTAGGATTGTTATTATCATATTTTTTGCCATAGGTGGCATTAAATATGGCAAACAAGCAGACGGGCCACCTGGTGGTAAGCAGTAAATCGCCTATGGATACTTGTAACACCAGAGGTATCACAAATACGTGGCCCACCCTTAAGGGTATCAGTATATTCCTTAATATATTGGATAAGCCCTTTTTTAAAGTGTGCATTTATTTATTTCCTAAGTGTTTGCTAATTATATCATATTTAGTTATTAATTACTAATTATATCTTAAATAATACCTAGGATAACAAAAAAAATACTGTTGCCAGTAAACCTGAATGCAAATCTGGGTAAGCGTGCACATTGATTTATAATCAAAACCATAGCAGGCATACCAGCCGACTGACAATTTTTTGTATTCATCATCATCATCTTTATCCGCCATCAAAGGTCCACTGCTGAACAAAGACCCCCTATTAGAGAGGGTTGTTGCGATAATTCCCACGCTTGGCAGGTGGCTTCGGGATCGCAGATTTTTTGTATTATTTATCATTTAACACAGTTTATATTTGACTTTGATATTTTCTTTAGCATCAATATCAATTGATTTACAAACAACTCAAATGCTGACACAAAAATTGTACTTACTCGTATTTATTTTCGTGATCTCTGTAACAAGAAAACAAGGAGTGGATGACTATAAAAGTAGCGAATTGCGGCTACGTCCTTCACACAATATGTCAAAATGTCCCTTCGTTGTCCTTTTGCCACAGATTAAGTATGTATCACTCAGTACATGAAGTGGGACAATTTTGCCAGTACATAATTTTCTTTATTCATCTTAGATTTACTGCACCCTAAACTGGCAAAAATTGTGGAGGAATTGATTGAATGAGCTCTAAGTTATGACGATGGCGTGGATAATAGAAATTATATCAAGAAATAAATTGCAACGTGTAATCACTTTTTAATCGAGTTATATATATGGAATTATTTTGGGTAAAAGTCAGAGAAATCATGGATATATGCTTTTATTTTATATATTACCATCACAACACAATGCGCCCGTTTTGGCGAAATAAATATTTTGAATTTTGAAAATTTTATGTCAGAACTTATAACCTGATTTTGATTACGATTCACTTTGAGCTGTCTATCCTCATCTTCTCACGATACAGCCGCAAAGATTTTCAGAGATTCAGTGTAATAAAAATAGCTGTTACCTGAAAATGTTGACTTTAAAAGTTACTCATAAATACATATAATCAAAAACAGGTAAAGCGAGAGCTAGTAGTGCAGCTAGTATTAGTAGTATCATAATAATACTAGTAAGCAGTTGACCAGTGTGTGTTGCCAGTGATGACATATGGTACTGAGACGTGGTCCTTAACTGTTGGCCTTTTGGAAAAACTCAGAGTCACACAGCGGGCAATGGAGAGAGCTATGCTCGGAGTATCTTTGCGCGATAGAATCCGGAACTCAGATATTCGCCAAAGAACCAGAGTCACTGACATAGCTGTTAAAATTTGCAAGTTGAAGTGGTAATGGGCAGGCAACATCGCTCGAAGAACCGATAACCGATGGGGAAGAAAGGTTCTGGAGTGGAGACCACGAACCGGAAGACGCAGCGTAGGTAGGCCTCCCACTAGATGGATCGACGACATTGTGAGAGTCGCGGGCATCCAGTGGGTGCAAAAAGCAGGCTATCGTTCAGTGTGGAGGTTAAAGGGGGAAGCCTATGTTCAGCAGTGGACGTCTTCTGACTGATGATGATGATGATGATGACTAGTAAGCAACTACTAACCACACTGATTGACTTTAAGTTATTATGCTTTGAATCTAAATTATTTACACTTTTCTGTAAAATACACAGTTGAGGGCAAGTACAAAGGATTGTCTACAAAGCCACCATAGTCTAGCATTAAAACCCAGCCAAACGCTTTGTTCGTCAAAAGGTCCTTACATTATGGACCTTTTGTATCAAACCAGACAACTGCCTTAATTTTCACTCCGAAGTCCGGATACAATTACAGCTCTCGTAATTTCGTCACAGACAAAATGTGCTCCCAAAAACTCTAGAACTGGTTAGCCATAAAAGTCACATGTTCACTTCGGCCTTATTACCGCTATAACAATTTAAGGATGCCAAAAGGGTGGTGCGGAATTTCGCCGAAAACTTTTGTTTCCCGTCTACCGAATTGTTTTATAAACAATGTTTACAGCAGTAACTTTATGGTACACTTGTTTTATCTCAGCGTTTCATTGCGACACTATTGTTGTTAAGTTTTTGTTTCCTGCAATTTGTTTTGTTCAACATTATGACGGGTTTCACTTTTAGGGCTCTACCTTGGACGGCAGCTTTTATTGTTTGGTTGACATAAATACTTTTGCTCTCATTTGTTTCACTTGTTTGTTACTTTTACAATGTTAAAGATAATGGATACTTGCAAAGCTACCAAGGACACGTAATTGAAAGTGAAATTATAGGTGTTCCAAAGGTTCCTTTTGCTATGAAGATGCTTTTAATGACACCAAAACAAAAGTTTGTAAGCCTGCTTTTTTTCAATCTTGTTGAGTGAAATTTCTTTGTATTGTGTAACAGCATCTTTTGCTGAATGAAAAACAAAAGTACCAGGAAGGCAGTAGAGAGAAGAGCATTGGACATCGTGACTGACTTTTGCCCTGCATATTTTACCGAGTGTTCCTGCCAACGCCAACTCACACAATGCATGTCTTAAATTTGAGGCATTGTGTTGCGTTGGTCATACATTTTACACATGTAAAGAATCTATAATAATAAGTAACTGTTTATAATAAATAACAAAATTTAACTCTAGATTAAATTCTGTAATTTTCTATGAGAAAACATGGTTTTTACAAAAACATCATGAGAATTTCAACAAAAACACGAGTAGTAAAAATGCCCCAACAGTAAATTCAAACTCATTTTATACCCATAAAATCGATGGACTCTTCGATCCATTTGTAGTTAACGAGCTTAGCAACCATAAAAATGCTTTAAATTGAAATAAGACGATCTTCATAAACGTTTCCGAAACGATACCATTTAATTAAAATCTGAACAGTCTTCTGGCTAATTAACAGTAATCTCAGTAACTGTAAAATGGCTGATGCGTTTAAATCCGGTCTACACCAGTCGGCTCCTCATTCTCTAAGAGAAATACACTACATTTAATAACAACTAATGAAGGGCCCATTTCATAACATTTACTCGGTCTTCGATCGGCTTTTTAATTTACAAATTACAGTGATCGGATTACGTTATCCCACTGCTAACAAGCCTGGCGCCGTCCCAATAAATTATAAATACGACCTCGAAAAGATTATCCTTTGTGAACTGTTATTTTAACTGTTATTGTAATTGGAAAGATGCTCAAATTATACCTCTACCAAAAAAACCTAATCCTAAATCGTTCTCTGAATATCGTCCTATTTCCATTCTCCCTTTCTTATCAAAAGTTCTTGAGCGTCTTGTCCACAATCAATTTAGCAGATACCTCTCCTGTAACAGCCTACTCAACCCTTATCAATCCGGTTTTCGCCCTGGTCACAGCACTGTTAGCGCACTAGTAAAAATTACAGATGATATTCGTTTATCCATGGAAAATCGTAATCTTACTGTACTAACTTTGTTGGATTTTAGTAACGCATTTAATACAGTTGATCACGACGTTCTCCTAGCATTATTACGCTCTTCTAACGTATCCCCTTCGGCGGTGGGTTGGTTTAATAACTATCTCTGTGGACGCAGGCAACGAGTTCGCCTTGATGAGACTTTTTCCCCATGGTGTGATACGTCAGCAGGTGTCCCGCAGGGTGGGGTTTTATCTCCACCTCTATTTTCTTTTTTCATCAACTTAATTTCTCAGAACCTTTCTTCATCGTACCACCTATATGCCGATGATCTACAAATTTACTCTCATGCACCCCTGGACAACCTGCCTGAAGCAATTGGTGTTATCAACACAGACTTGTCTCGCATTCTGGAATGGAGTAAGGCTTTTGGCTTAAAAGTTAATCCGATTAAGACGCAGGTTATCATCGTAGGAAGTTCTCGTCTTATTTCGAGAATAGATTGGTCAACTCTTCCTCAAGTCATGTTTGATGGTATCGCAATACCATATAGCGATACAGTTAAAAACTTGGGCATTACTATAGACCGTTGTTTGGGTTGGGCTCCACAGCTTCAAGCTACCAGCAAGAAACTGTATGCTGCGGCTGGTGCGTTGAGGAGGTTACGTAACTTTCTCCCTACGACTACTAAAATTGCGCTGGTGCAGTCCTTACTGCTTCCAATCCTTGATTACGCCGATGTTTCTTACCTAGATCTTACTGAAGACCAATTTAACAAACTTGAGCGTCTCCAAAATTTTTGTATAAGGTTTGTATACGGCTTACGTAAGTATGACCGTATTTCTCAATTCCGCGCTAAACTCAAATGGCTCCCTGTTCGTCTTCGCCGTAATGCACACATCCTGGCACTTCTCTTCAATACATTATTTAATCCTTTCACCCCGTGCTATCTCAAAGAACGTTTCAAATTTTTCCACGACCCTGCTTCACCTCGTTCTCTGAGACAGTCGACTCTTCTCTCTCTTGTTACTCCCAAACATAAAAGTACTTTCTATGAAGATGCCTTCTCCGTTAAAGCCATACGGTTGTGGAATTCCCTTCCAGTCTCCATTAGACAATCCCAATCTATCAACATTTTCAAGGCTAGGGTGAAAGACTTTTACCTTTCCCAAGTCTAAAACTGTTCGTTACTGTTGGTGGAGAGTTTTTGGACATATTTGTTGCTCCGAATTCGTGTTGGTTGTTATTTGCTCTGTCATTGTTCGTGTTCCCTGCTGCTCTTGCATTGTGAGCTCATAATGCGAAGGTATTCCAAGGACCTAGGGTATAGCATAGATAAACATATATACTAGGGTATAGTATGTACTTACTTGTCGCGTCTGTATTATATGTGTTTTTATATATATAGATATATATTTATTACATTATGTATCATTTAGTAGTATTTATTTAATGGTATCATTAAAAGTGTTTTAGCATCCCCCGTCGATTCTGTTACGTAAATTCTTTCCATCCATTGGTTGCCTGGAAGAGATCGCTTTTAGCGATAAGGCCGCCACTTGTGGCACTAGCTCGTAAGTGTTTTCTATCGTGTTGTAATTTTTATTTCTGGTGTACACAATAAAGAGTTTCTATCTATCTATCTTTAAATGTGAAAATTATTACGTTGCTTGTCTTCGCAAGGCAGCTGCTTTAACAATGTGTAGGCATTCCTTTTCCAAATTATATGATGCAGCTTGTTAACTGTGGCGTTGAAGCGAATTGCTACGAACTCAAAGCGTAGTATATTAAAACAAAACCAGCCAAATGCGAGTCGGGCTCACACACTGAGGGTTCCGTACCACCGCATAACGTGTTAGCTACTAAAGTACAAAAAGACAACATCCCATCTACGCCCAGGCGGTCACCCATCCAAGTACTGGCCGCGCCCGACGTTGCTTAACTTCGGTGATCGTACGAGAACCGATGGTGAACAGAATTTGGTCACCGACTTGCACTTGACAATTTATTATTATTTGCTGTTGTAGTTTAGAGTACGTACTATATGTTAATCATGCCAAGTATGACGCTTGTACATATTACCGTTTTTACACTACAGCAAAAAGAAAAAAACGTTTGTTGTGTGGGGGGACCTCCCTTTTATTATAACTTTTTGACTATTTTTATTATTTCTTAGTTAATCCGCCGTAACATTACATAGAAAATGTGCACAGAAAGTGAACATTTCAACTGGCTATCTATTATGGTTCGAAAGTCGTTAATAGGTAGGACAGACGGACAGACGGACAGACGGACAGACGGACAGACGGACAGACGGACAGACGGACAGACAGACATCGGAGGCTTAGTGATAGGGTTCCGTTTTTACCTTATGGGTACGGAACCCTAAAAGTGATACTGTCCGAGGTTGCCCTTCTAAATTAAGGGTCCGCAGAGCGTAAAGACGGCCCCAATTAAAGAATTTATGGTCAGAATGCGCTGTAAAACAATAAATTCTACAATGGCTCTTACTGTATAGCCTATTAGTATTCGTGCACCAGTTTTAGGGGTCGTTATAAGGCAATGTGATTATAGAAGTTTATTGGTCATCAAATGCATATACGGTTTCTAAAATATACGAGCTATTTGTGAGCAATAATTGTTATTGGCTTTGGTTATTAACTATGTTAGAATGGGTTTAACTTCCAAGCTTTTTGCTATTACAAAACACAATATATTTAATGACAATTCAAATAAAGATTCTGATACAAATAGGTGTGCCAGAAAAAAACCTAATAAAATGTTGTTTTTTTTTAACCTATACTGTCCCACTGCTGGGCAAAGGTCTCTCCTGTTTCCTTCCACAAATCTCGGTCCTCCGCAACCTCTCCGGAATGAGTCAAGATCGTCACGCCAGCGTTTCTTGGGCCTTCTTTGACTGCGTCGTCCATCAGGCAGCCACTGTGTGCCGATCCTGGCCCATCAGTCGGGATGCATACGCGCCACATGTTCCGCCAAATCCTATTTTAATCTGGCGGCTTTTTGATCAACGTCGACCACACCTGTTATGGAGCGCAGGGTGCTGTAGCGGACTCTGTCCAATTGTCCATTCTTTTGATACCAAGCACGCTGCCTTAACATGTATTACGAGCATTATTTATTTCCTTTGAATTCAATGTACTTACCTATTATATTGCTTAAACTATAACTATTTATTGTTAGGTACAATTAGAAGTTATAAAAATCTTTTAATCCAAACTATATGACTTGAAGATTATTTATTAAACATTAAATTTTGACCTAACATTTGCTTCTGATTGTTAAACCAAAATGGACTGCTTACCACGACGTCGCATATAAATCTTTCTAATTTATACCCGAAAACATAATAAGAGGAACACATACAAAAGTCAGTATCCGGTCTTCTGACCATAGTTTGCTAGTAATTTATAGCTGAGAATAGAGTTTTGTATAGATTCAACCACTGCAGAGCTGATAAAATAAATCCGGTCACTTTAATCATGAACTTTACTATGAACATACACCTGTAGAGATCATCATCATCATCATCGGCCCTGAGTGACCCACTGCGGGGTATAGGCCTCCCTTTGTTTAAGCCACTCTCCCCGGTATCTCGCTATTCGCATCCACTCGTTCCCGAGATAAAGTCCGTTAATATGTATCATTCCAATTATTATTATTAACATTAATATAATTATAATGCAGTTATATCTAAAATTCTTAGTTAATAATTCATGTACTTGAAAGAAACAGTAAATATCTATGTTTAGAAAATACAAATAAACAAACTAACAAGGAAAGAACAATTCCAATGAATGACACCAAAACTTAGTTTTTAGCAAAATATCTATGAAAAGGGCAGTTTTGTTGTTATTACAGTCATTATGTATAAAAGTTATGTATGTAGTTATGTATTAAGTTTCCTAACCGTAAAGTACCAATAAAGTACTCATCTATATAATGATATTAAGTATTCTAAGTACTAGACAGGGTGTCTAGAAAAGTAAATAAAGTCCATGAGAAAGCGATAAATAAATAGCTTTCAAAGAAAGTCCGATCAAAACAGTGGTAAATATTCTGTGATATACTATTTAGACAGGATTGATATACGACCGAAAAGATAGTGCTAAGCGTATAATAAATAATTATATTTAAGTAGAAAGGTTTAACAAGTTTTTGTTTGAAATGTTTATAGTTTGCAACTATAAATTATTAAAGTTTGCAATTCATAATTTTTTATTATTGCAATACATATTATTTTGTTAAGTTTTGACGTATTTTCAGATAGTTATATAATAGTGTAATTTTATTACATTTCCTCTACTAGCCGATCACTACAGGTCAGTAAAAATTGGTCCAAGTGGCATTCAAAAAACCTTTAAAAGGCCTAAATACTGTTTCATCATCATCATCATTCATCATCGGGTGCGGAAGCGAGTGAAAAGGGCTGTTTAATTAAGCACAAAAAAGCGTTTATTCCAAAAAGCTATGTTCCTATTTTTTCCTGTGTTCGATTGATATATTATTTTCGAATTAGTGACGCGCCGTGTCAGTCGTCCTTCGCCAGCCTCCTACTTGCCCATGAAGGCTGCACTCTACCGAGGAGGCTGGTGTAGGACGACTGGCTTTAACGCTGCGTGGCCAACAATCATCATTTCAGCTAATAGGACGTCCAATGCTAGATATAGGCCGCCCTCATCGATATCTAAAAAAGCCTGTTGGAAACGGCCTGCATCCAGCGTTTCCCTGCAAATAAAAACAAAATAAATACTGAAATACTGTTTAATCTATTCGAACTAACATTTCAGTTTCGGTTACCTAATAAGCTGGCGTGTTTCTGGCTCAACGCATAAGCATTGCCATTCAATGTGGTAATGCTGCCAGCATGCTGGGTACGCTGCCAACTGGTAGTGGGCTTGAGCATTTAGATTGTCTTTAGACCTTCAACGGTCTATGGGCAGTCTAACTGTATTTGTAGTTTTAGTTTTAGCTTGTATTTTGTTTAGTTAATAAAGGCGCTTGCCTAATAAGAGCATTTTATTGTAATGAAGGCTTGACAACTTTCTATAAGAAATCAATTACATCAAAAATCAAATCCATCAAATTATAATTTCAAGATAGGCCGACATTTTTATCGTCTCCGATCACTATCATTATGATCTGGTATAATGAGATCCCATTACAGCGTCATTTAGTTTGAGCGACAACTTTTCCGACGAAATAATCGCCATAATCGGTTTAAACCCGATTTTAAATATTTAACACTTCCTCAAGGCACCAAAATCACACCCTTGAGTTAAAAATCGGTACAATTTTCCTTACGTCAACACAGTAGATTAATTTTTGCAGTAGTTAAACTCGGCACTTCTTGAAACTAACATTAAAAAAATCATCGCAATGAATTAATACTACGTGATTTAGCATCTAAACTAAAGAGATAATGTCTTAAGATTCCATATTTCACAGAGAGTGTAATCATGCCTCTATGTTATATATTCAGAAATCAGATACCATATTTTTTGACGGATTTATAATGTCTTCTTACAGCTTTGTTACTTATACTTAATTTGACAGAATTCAGAATTATGACGAAAGTTGCGAATATACTAACTTTAATAATAGAAATCATATGTTCAGAGTGCGTCGTTTTTCCATACAGAATTTGGCTAAGAAGTAATTTTGGGAAATCATTATTGTAATACCTTTTCAGTAGCTTATTGTTACGTTACTGTTTAAAGTCAAAGAATCTAATTTTAAAAGACACTTCATATTATGTAAATGTGTGAAAATTTAAGCTTTTATACTGCCTTATAGGGCGATGGCGATACTGATGCTTCTCTGCGGGAAGGAATGGCAGTTGCTAACAAGCGGTCATTATAAGGATGTCGACCCCACTGTCTTTTTATCGATACTTTTTGCTCATTATTTTTTGCGATGATATGAACACTGTAATAAGATGTGTTAAATGTGATTCGTAAAGCCTAATACGATAGCACTTCGATTTTAGATGACTATCGTGGTTTCATTATGACGTTGACGTAAGCTTTGGTTATTGCTAAATCATTGTAATTTGAATTCTACCAATTGTCTGCTAATAATAGGCATAATTTTAATAACAGAAAGTATTTTGCAGCAAGTTTCTTAAATTAAATTATTATTGTAATGGAGAATTAATTACCATGTTTTATTTTAATTTTACTTTAAATAAGCAGCAGTGTAAGACAATGACGGATTTTTTCAATAAGATGGTTGAAGAAACCGTAACTAGTATTAATTTAGAACTATTTAAAAATTCTAGTAAAATCGCTTCATCAAGAGATCTTTGACTGAAAATCAACTGAAAGATTCATTGTTATTTTTTGCTCCAAAATTTATGGTAGTCACTGTTTTCCCAAAATAGAAGTCTATTAAGATGACATTACAAAAAACGCTTTTAAAATCGAATATCGAATCATCTCGCAATATCAGAAGATCTCCATTGTTTTCGGATATCGATAGTGCCCCATCACTTTGCTGTTTGGGCAGGTGGCGAAACACACACACAAAAGGCGGCTCGGATCATTATGTTGTCTTGTTACTGACTCTTGCGCATCCCGACCGTGCGCGTTGAGACCAGTAATTACTTTGTGTGCTAATAGCGTTTCCTTTGAGAATCTCCCATGATTGTCTAGCGGTTATTTGAACGAGTACTATATTGAGATTGAACTTTAAATTAGTGTGGCGTTATTTTGAGATCATGTTTTAAAACATGGAAAATCGTCATCTTTATCGCTTGATAATTTTTAAGATTTCGTACCAAAATGTTAAAAAATAACCCTTATAAGTGAAACTCCTATGTTATCTTTCTGTATGTACTCGTAATAGTCAATGTTCAAGTGGGATATTAATTTTGTGAACGGTAATAACATAATAATAAATAAGCAGTGTATTTTTTTTTAATCGAGGCTAGTTATTGAAATTTATCTCCTAAATAATTTCAAGTAAATAGGATTTTAAGCAAAATTACCAAGGAAAACATAGGGTTTTTAAATAGGTATTTTCTTATTTAGTACGGAACTCATGACGAGCGATATTTACTAGTCTCTCCGAAAAAAAATATTGAAACGTTATAACTACAGTTTCCACTGACACCACCCTTGGTTGTCCTTTTAATTACATTTTGAGCATATCGTTTGCAGTTGTGTGTCGCTCAATATTTAAGTGCGCGTTAATTTGTAGAAGTAGTTAGAACATTATCAGTGTATACAATACGTGGTTACCTCACTCCCGTCAGTTTTTGGCAGGCTATGTTCGGCACTAGCTTGAGCTAAAGGCAGATCCAAACTATATTATTATCAAAAACTAGTCTTCTTTTTAGGGTTCTGTACCCAAAAGGTAAAAACGGGACCCTATCACTAAGCCTACGATGTCTGTCTGTCTGTTCTACCTTTAAACGGCTGTACCTTTCGAACCGTAATAGATAGCCAGTTGAAATTTTCACAGAATATGTAATGTTACGGTGAATTGACTAACAAATAATAAAAAAGTAAAAACGACAGGGGCGTCTCGATACAACAAACATATTTTATTACGTATTTTTGTATTAGCTCTAATGTAAAAATGGTAATACTTAAAAGTATTAAACTTACCACGATTATAGTACACACTTAAAAGTATAACAACAAATAATAAAAATTGCCAAGTACGAGTTAGTGACAAGTTTATGTTCATTACTAAGTTATAACTGGTAATTTCGTTATTGAATTTTGTGGTAGTACGGAACCCTCAATGCGCGAGCCTGACTCGCACTTGGTCAGTTTATTTACTTGTCTCAGTACTAAAATAACAAACCAACATTTATGTTGGTAGCTGCGCATGAGTTTCGTATTTAAATTTTTTAAGCTGATCTGAAATACAGTTGAGTCAGTGATAAAGACACCACCAAATACAAACTAGCTTCACATACACATCAAAACTGACAAATTACAAGAAAAAACGTAATTAATGACCTGGAAGAAGAATTCTTTGGCTTTCGTTTCGATGAACTCATCAAAGCATAACATTTAGAGATTATCATATTAGCGTCGCAGTAGATGTTAAGACAGTATTCGATGTTTATGAAAATACATTATCTCTACATAGTATAAATTGAAGTCGCTTTCCGCGTCTGTCTGTCTGTATGTCTGTATGGCCGCTAACTCCTCCTAAACCACACAACGGATTTTGATGCGGTTTTCACCATCAGTTAGATACATTTTCAGGGAAGGTTTATATATATATATATAACTAGCGACCCGCCTCGGCTTCGCACGTAATTTACACCCGTGCGAAGCCAGGCGGCGGGTCGCTAGCGACAAATAAAAGACAAAACAGAAGAGAACAGATCGGTAAGAAACTATAACTTGACTGCATCTTTTGGTATTATAAAATTAATATTGTATAATCATCACAGTCTACACGATAATAGTGAAAAATCTTTACAATCCCGTGTGAGACACACGGGACTGTAAAGATTTTTCACTATTCACTATAATCAACTTTGGTCTTAGTAAAAAATAAAAATCACGATGTACTATTCTAACATTAAAACTCTAAACTTGAAAATCAGGACCTATATGGACTACAATTCCACATAGCATACATAGAAACGCATGCTAAGATTTATGCAAGACTCTGCATTGTATCGAAAACCTATGATACTGCTCTTTTAGTCCCAATGACGATTTATATTACCTCTGGTTAGTTCCCTAAATTTTAAAAAATGGTTCATGGCATATGCTTCGTTTGAAAATGACAAACCATGCGAGTTAGGTTACTGTTCATATAAAATTATTTTAGTCGATAATTACCAAGCGTGCATGGGCGTTCACATAGACATAATTTTTGTTTAAGACGTTACTTAGAATTACTACGTGAGCAAAGTTAATAGTATTCGTGATAGATGTTACTGATAATTCAACCTGTTTTGTTTACCTACCTACTCTAATCTTAATTGCATTAATTAAATAAATTTGTAGCAAACTGGTCTCGCAGATCTGAACATATGCGTCTCCAGTTTTTATATGCCATAGATGTCAAACCTTTAAACAAGATCGCAAAACTTAAAAGAGACCGCAGGAAAACGCCGGGTGCAGGCCTTTTCCAACCGGTCCTTTTGGAGATTGATGGAGGCTTATGTTCAGCAATGGATATCCTATGACTAAAATAATAATGATGAAGTGTCAAACTAGCAGACGGACTGTCTTATGATAAACAGTCATCTTCACCTATACATGTAATACCAAAGGCATCACAATTACGTTGCTAATCTTTTATGACTTTAAACACATATGTTATGGTTTGTTTATATTAAATGTTAGTTTGTTATGTATTATGTGTTGTTGTTCCTATATTATTATTCAATTTGTCGTGTACTGTTGGCCATGGGTGATGTCACCGGCGGCTCCAACGGAAGACCAGCGCTGGTTGTTCGCAACCAGCATTATGCTGAGTTGGAACCGGTTTGTGGAGGAAAACAATTTGTAATGTGTGTATTTATTTCTATTAATTCTTTAAAATGTTTTGTTTTCTTCCATAAATAAAAAAAATTCTATTGTCTATTGTCTATTAAACTACCTTACCTTTTGAAGATAGTAAAGTTAGTGAAACTTAAAAGCTTTAGTCTGGGGACCTAGATGTATCGCTAGGACTTCAAATTACTGCAGCTGGAGCTGGTGTTGTTTTTGATGTAAACAATTTTTATCGTAACGGTGGAAGAATTTTATCGATATACTGTCAGCAACAAAATTTTCTACCTGACAAACTACGTATTTCAATATTGTACTTAACCAGGTCTGGATGCTTAATATAAATGATAATAAGACACTAGTAGTGATTATCTATCTATACATACAATATTATAAAGAGGAATGATTTGTATGTATGTTTGTAATGAATTGGCTCAAAAAGTACTGGACCGATTTTAAAAATTCTTTCACCATTTGAATGCTACATTATCACTAATTAATATAGGCTATTTTGATAGGCTATATAACTACCCGTGCGGAGCCGGGGTGGACCGCTAGTTTATTTATAAAGTTCTTCATGAGCACGTTGTCTACTTCGTATGACTTCGTAATATGCAATTATAATTTACTTACTTCGTAAGTATCGGACATGCAATTCCACTTTCAAAGTTTGTCAGTGGTGAGAACCACCAGTGCAAACTCAGTTGCATGGACTTCGTTTATGAGCGGTCGTCACGATGCGACGTAATTAGCAAATTTGTTGACAGATTGTGCAAATTTTTCAAGTTATAGCCATACTAGGATGCAAAAGTTCAGATTAAATATTCTTACTTTTTAGATCTTTAGTGTGCATAAACACATCTAACACGCCTTTCACCATTTAAAAAGATGAGTAATAATAGTTAAAGAACACTTTAAATTAAAACGAATGTCTGCAGAACTAAAAGAATTTTGCTACAAAATATAATTCTTAGAACAAAATTTCGAGCTCAAATAATACCTTTGGATAATTTTCTTTTGTTCATTGTACGCAAGCATTTTACTTACATTTAAACATCGCAACGAAACTTAAAGATCTTATGCCTTAACATTAGACGAAAGTAGGCGTTCTTCAGGCGAACTTAATTTTATTCAAGTTCTTATGTACCTTAACTTTTCCATAAGATGTATGTGAGAAGGCAATTAAGAGAAAGTACTGTACCTTGTTTGAAATTATTATGGTGTACAATAATCTCCTACGTGCAGTACTTACTATGAGTTCACGATTAGACACTTAAGAAACTAGAACTCGAAGAAAATCTAACTTTTTAATTATTATTTTTCTTTAGTCAAAATAATACAGGTTTACACGGAGCGGTAGTACTAAGATATACTCTATAACTATACTCAATATTTTAATAACTTTTACTTTTCTAGGAACTAGCCCTAAAATCGCAAAACATTATTAGAGACATACATTTCGTTGTGTGAGAAAGATATTAATTTTATTTCAGACATCACGTTATTCATATTTAGTTTATTCTGGCTCAATGTAGCATTTAGCTATTCGGCGTACCTACTAATGCCACCAGCAGTTGGGTATGCTGCCAAGTGGTACTATGATATAATATGTTTGATCATTTGGATTGTTTTTCAATGGTCTAAGAGATTTTTGGACAATGGGCTAAGCAGTTTAAGTCACTCAGCAAGATATTATGGAGAGTGTCATGCTTGGCGTTTCTCTGAGGGATCGTATCAGGAAAAGAGTTAGCCAAAGGACATCATCGCCATAGTTCAGCGTATTAGCAAGCTGAAGTGGCAGTGGGCTGGTCATAATTATCTGTCGCGATAACCGTTGGAGTATACGTTTTCTAGAGTGGAGACCTTGAATCGGCAAACGTAGTAGTGCAGGACTCCTTGTGACTCGATCCATTTACAAAGTAGTAATCGTATTGTGTGACATATTCTCGTCCAAGATACCACAGTGCCTCAAGACGAGGGTCTTTGACCAGTGTGTGTTGCCAGTGATGACATATGGCACTGAGACGTGGTCCTTAACTGTTGGCATTTTGGAAAAACTCAGAGTCACACAGCGGGCAATGGAGAGAGCTATGCTCGGAGTTTCTTTGCGCGATAAAATCCGAAACGTGGATATTCGCCAAAGAACCAGAGTCACCGACATAGCTGTTAAAGTTTGCAAGTTGAAGTGGCAATGGGCAGGTCACATCGCTCGAAGAACCGATAACCGATGGGGAAGAAAAGTTCTGGAGTGGTGACCACGAACCGGAAGACGCAGCGTAGGGAGGCCTCCCACTAGATGGACCGACGACATTGTAAGAGTCGCTGGCACCCAGTGGATGCAAAAGGCAGGCTGTCGTTCAGTGTGGAGGTTAAAGGGGGAGGCCTATGTTCAGCAGTGGACGTCTTCTGGCTGATGATGATAATGATTCGTAAGGCAGTGCCTAGAAGTACTGGTAGCAGTTGGATGCGAAAAACCGAAGATCAGGCTTGCTTTGGGAAAAGCCTATGTCCACCAGTGGCTTACCACAGGCTGATTATGGGGATGAGTTAAGTTATAAATTTTGTGGTTGTTTGTATATTGTTTAGAATTATTTTAAGACAACATGACATCCCATAGCACTATCCATCCATGATGTTGAAGACCGCAAAGTGGAGAAGAAATAAAATCTAACTTCACCATAACATATGGGATACGCTAGCCAGGACAGAGGTAACTTAAGAGCACGCTCACCACCACACCTATCATGCTTGCACATTTTTTTTAAGAAAAAAAAATTAGTCTTATGAAAAAAAAATGCGCTAAACATTAGCTATTGCTGGGAGCGGGCTTATAAGTAGATAAGTAGTATTTTGTAGTTTACCATAATCATTGTCTAATTGGTTGTTGTTTGTAAAATCATAATCGACATTTCTTCCATAGTAGGGGTTACTCTGGAGTCTGCTCGCACCCGTTACGAGTTCATATTATGAATTGCGTACAAGTACCTATGTTTAATTTAGTCGTGGTTCAAAGTTTCACGAGCTTATGGTTTAAAATGTATTCCATTTATTCGAACAACATTCGAATAATTGTACGTTTTGAGTGCTAGTTTGTGAGAAGTTTTATCATAATAAAGGTGTAATTTTTGATCGTGGTGCTCTACAATTCTACATTGTCTACATAGCACAAATGTGTAGATTCAAAGATTTCATAATATACTACGTTGTGTAGATTATAGCTGTAATCAAAGATAATATAGTAAAGAATGATAAATGTTTTGTTTTATTAATAGTTTTCAGGCTAGGCATAAAATATCGGAAAACTTCACTTTCCCCAAAGAAATTAAGTTCGTAGTACATACTCGTATAGGCAAGGATTTTATATATACCCTAAAGTTGCGTATAGGTCAATGACTTTCCCATACATTACACTGGGAACACCAGGAAGAATTGAAGTCTATACGTTGACTTAAATTACATCATAGAATATAAAATGTCATCTTAGTCAAAGGAGGCTGTTGTCGCCATCACCAAGGAGGTTACTTCGAGAAGGTATTATAACGCGGGTGAAACCGTAGTTTTAATTTTTTTTTTTTTTTCTTTTTTTTTTCTTTTTGTGAATTAATTTTACATAGGATGAAACCTTTCCGGAAATAAACTAGTAATACGAGACCTTTTTGAAATACTATAACACAGTAATTGCCACAAAACTGGGTGTGAACTCGGCTTACTTTTCTTTATTTATATTTATAGCAACCAATTTTACGATCTTGTTATATCATTATTAAAATGGGTTCTTTATTAAAGTGTGGGAGTAACTGCTTGTTACTCGAATACAATATAACATAGCTACACAGAAGTATTTGATGGCTTATAAAGTGTATGTAATAGTAGATAGTTTATGACCCAATTATTTTAGAATAAAAGTTGATTCTGTTGGGTAGACAGAAGTGATTTGAAACGAGATTCCTGATTTGGTAGTGACCAAATGTGGTTCATATTTTTAAACTTTAAAGAACTAAACGGTTCGATGTGTAGTGAAAACCCAAATGTCAGTAATAAGTTAGTAGTACCTCTAAAAACACGTCAACGAAGTGTCTTCCCCTTAATAGAGACTTTGCCAACCAACCTATTTAAGATACTTCTCTAACTAAATAAACAGCACGCAAAAAGGGTTATCTTATTTAACAAATTTTAATTGCTAGTGGTTATAAAATCGTTTAGAGTCTAGGAGAAAACGAGATGACTACGACGAGAGGATATTAACATTGCGAAACGGTTAGAAACTATTCCCAAGTAAATGTTTGTGAGTATTCGAAGAGCCACTTTGAAAAAGTCTTCCATAAAATGTTACAGTAGTTGTTGAGTTTTGCGTGAACGTTATCATAAATTTTTAAAGAATTGTGAGGATAAGACGACATTTAGCAAAAAATGCAATGACAGTTACTATATACGTAGGTCACCAAATGAGTTTCAAAATGTTTGAAATTTCACCTACAGTTTTTTTTTTCTATAGTTTGTCATGATTATAAACAGTAAATTAATTTTTAAGTTAAACATGAACATGATTAATATTTAAATACCATAATGTTCCGTAGGAAAATGGCATTGACAGTCAAAAAATAAATAAATAAAACCTGATTGATACCTGATTTTACCCTGATTTACACTGACCTCCTTTTAGCTTAGTACTTAGTATCCATGTTTAATAATATACTCCGTCAGGTATGACATTCCCAGACGTAAAGATCACGCCGGTGACACAAGTTTGAAGTGATTTTTGTATTTTATTTAATAGATTATTTACAAAATTGTTTCCCAATTTCTGTGTGTTGTAATAAAATGGCAACAGGACAGTGACGTAAGCATGTGTCACTCCCGGAATGTCAGACCTTTATAGGTCTTATCATTCCCTGTAACTCGCCTAATTATTCGGCTTTGTTTTCATTATTACAATTATAATTAAAAATGCAAAAAAATATCACTATAATTGTTTTACACTAAAAATCTAAGGACTTAGCCAATAATTCACAATCGCCATACTCACTCACTTACTCACTCATCACGAAATCTCTAAAACCACCTACTTGACCTACGAAGCTGAAAGATCCACAAGTTTTTCACAAAACCAAATGGACTTATATAAACTTGTCTTCTTGCACGTCATATCTGCTAGTGTAACTCATAAAATTCATAAAATGATTACGTGAGAAGAGCCAACTCTCAAGTCTCGTGTTTGCATGATAAAAGTTTTCCAGCAGAAAGTTTTGAGTAACTAAAACTAGCATTGGGGTGTGTTTTCTATCTCAGTTAACGGAGTACGTAGGTGGTGGGCGCGGATGGTACAGTGGGTACGAATGGACGTTCAGGGAAT
This sequence comes from Agriopis marginaria, assembly GCA_932305915.1. NCBI lineage: Eukaryota > Metazoa > Arthropoda > Insecta > Lepidoptera > Geometridae > Agriopis > Agriopis marginaria. The sequence goes on along the minus strand of OW029926.1, from coordinate 11,125,961 downwards.
TGGGCATTCGGGGTAGTGTTCAGTCATTTGGGTAATTTTATGTTAGTGGAAACTGAAAGCTAGTAATTTATGGAATTAGACGTAACGCATCTTAACCCAATTTTTATAGATGAAAGTTGTCCCAAGGACGAGTTCCTAACTTGGACGACCTGCCCCTAATCCAAATATTTACTATTAATATCGCTAAATATAAAGAGGTGTAGAGGGTAGTAGTGGGTGGTAATCAGAAGTTTGTGTTACTCAGTGGTTACAAAATACTTCATATCTTGCAAATATTATGCATTTGCCAGAACGCGGTTTGCTCAGTAACTTTTAGTTCAGGGTGCAGGAAGTGATTGTGAGCAGTAAATAAATTGCTGCAACTACACTAGTTGGAGAGAAATTCAACCAAACTTGCAGCGGGCACGAAATACCCCACATCGACTACGAATCTGTCCGTCCGTCTGTCCTACCTTTAAACGGTTGTATCTTTCGACAGGTAATGGATAGCCAGCTTAAATTTTCCCCGAATATATAATGTTACGGCGGATTAGCTATAACAAATAATAAAAAAGTCAAAAAGTAACAACGAAACGGGGTGGGTCCCCATACACAAACGTATTTTTGTATTAGCCCTAATGTAAAATTGGTAATACGTACAAGCGTCTAACTTGACATGATTGTAGTACACACTAAAGTTTAACAACAAATAATAAATAATGGACAAGTGCGAGTCGGTGACAAATTTATGTTCATTAACTTGTTATAACTGGTAATTCCTTACCTGGATGACCTCTTTATCATTTCACCGAATCGAAATGTCATGTTTAACTAATTTTGAAGTAGGTTTTTTAATTGATAATTATTGTATTTTGAGGTGGTAAAGAACCCTCAGTGCGAGAGTCCGACGCGCACTCGCACTTTTTTCAATAAAAATGTTTTTTCATGTGTTGAAGAAATGTCAGGGTCCGAACAAAACATACTGGTAAGTAACTATATTATGCTAACTCATTTACCACAAGATAATAATAAATATAAAAATAAAAAGATAATAATAAAAAAACAAACAAATAAAAGGTATACAAATACATTTTTATAATTATCATTGTGAAAACATAAGCAAAACTACATTATTAACTTCATTACTTAGCGAAAAATTAAGCGATTAAATAATCGGGTATGTAATAATATAGTTGCTGTAAACATTTCTTATCTAAAATGACGCTGTGCTAAGTTATTAGTTTAAACATATAGGCCGGTACTAAAGCACTACGAAATATCATTATATTAACAAGTAACTGTCTCAAAAATGTTATAAAATAAAACAAAATAAAGCCTTGAGTAAAATACGGCGGTAAAATTTAAGGTTCTATAAAGGTTCTATAACAAGCCCGAACGGCTATTTTACTTTTACAGAAATAATACTGGGGACGCCGTTCTCGGTAAGAACGACTTTTATATTGTTCTTATCAATTTTATACCCTGAAGACAGTGTAAAGAAGGGTGTTCAATTTTTGGGTTCCATTGACAAAAGGTGAGAAAGAAACGGTCATATAACTGCATCATGTAAAATTTATATTTTTTTTGAGTAAGACAAGGAACTTCATGTACGTAACCAAATGCTTTTACATTGCGTTTGTTTTGTCTCTGTTAATGTTTGGCAAAACTGAAATTTTACATTTGTATATTTTTAACACCATTAAATCTAACTAAATTTGACAGATGAAACTCTTACTAGTGTTGTAGTCATAAACAAATGTATAATGTGTGTTGTTTATACAAAAATTACAAAGACAGAGACAATTTAGCCCTATCAAAAATTATCGCTAATTTTTATGCAGTAAAGTTATTTTATTTTTGTTTCTTTTATTTTAGTTAAAACATTGTACAAACTGACACGAAACTGTCGCACTAATCCGAAAGGTGGTCATTGTACTCATTACAAATAACTGATACTACGGAACAACCCTGAACTCACAAAAAAATATCTACAGTTCTATGTTCCTTTGCACAATGACAAAAAAATATTCTATGGAACAGCAGATTTTTGTAGTGATTTCTAGGTGGGTCTTAAAGTTGTTTGTAATGTTCATAATGACCTCCTTTTGGCATAGTACCACCATTCCGTGTATCCCGTATCAGATAATTGATATCATTAGCAACAACAACATCGTGCTGGCGTTTTTCTGGCTCAACGCATAAGCATTGCCATTCATCGTGGTAATGGCGCCAGCATGCCGGACACGCTGCCAATTGATGGTAGGCTTGAGCACTTGGTTTGTTTTCAGTTAGACCTTCAACGGTTGAGCAGTCTAACTGTTTGTGTAGTGCTAGTATTATCTTGTATTGTGTTTGGTTAATGAAGGCAATTGCCCAGAAAAAAACACCATCAACATTGTCACTGCATGGTTATCAATTAATATTTTGTTCCAAAGAAAGAAGCTTTATTGGAGAGAGCTATGCTCGGAGTTTCTTTGCGCGATAGAATCCGAAACGTGGATATTCGCTAAAGAACCAGAGTCACCGACATAGCTGTTAAAATTTGCAAGTTGAAGTGGCAATGGGCAGGCCACATCGCTCGAAGAACCGATAACCGATGGGGAAGAAAGGTTCTGGAGTGGAGACCACGAACCGGAAGACGCAGCGTAGGGAGGCCTCCCACTAGATGGACTGACGACATTGTAAGAGTCGCGGGCATCCAGCGGATGCAAAAGGCAGGCTGTCGTTCAGTGTGGAGGTTAAAGGGGGAGGCCTATGTTCAGCAATGGACGTCTTCTGGCTGATGATGATGATAATGATTTGTTCCATTTGTTCCATTTGTTCCAACCTGGTTGATGACTGGTAAAAAAACGTTTAGCATTAAGTCCTCCATTTGTATATTCCTACATAATTTATAAGTGTGCAATAAAATATAAAAAAAATTAAATATTGGTTTGCGTGGAACCCGTATTATAACAATTCCGATCGCGCTTGATCAAATTTTATTTTTATCTATTTTTCTGTCAATAACAATAAAGTGAGTGTGGAATCGTTATCTCCGCTGACGCATTATGTGGCTGACAATACCTTTAGACTGCACTTTACACAATTTATAGCCTTTTAATTTAAATGCCGGTTTAATTCGGTTAGAACGAGCTATAATAGCTGAATTTTAACATCAAAACGAAAGATATTTTAAAGCATTTATTGGCCAATACATTTCTGAGATATCAGTTCTTTAAGTTTTTGGTGGAGAGAGCGGATGCTCTGTCCCTCTCTTGCAAAGGGTGTGTTATTTACATCGTGATACAATTCCTATCTTATGGTTTGTATCTCGATGGTTTATCTATACTCTTTACTAATATTATAAAGAGGAAAGATTTGATTGTTTGTTTGTTTATTTGCATTGAATAGGCTCCGAAACTACTGAACCGATTTGAAAATTTCTTTCACTGTTGGGAAGCTACACTATCCCCGGGTCACATAGGCTATTATTATATTTAAAAAAAAATAGGTACCCTTACTAAAACTCCAATAATGTAACCCAAGGTGTAAAAAAAATAAGATTTACAATTTTAACTTTGCGTGTCTGACAGTTCTAAGACATGACAACGTCTGTCAGGTCAGCTATTTTTATTATAATATAGCAATTGTATTGCACGCGCACAGCTTGGCGTCATAGCATGCTATAGCACGCGCTCTCTGTCTAGCATGCAATTAAAATACTTATAAATTATTTATTTTTGAACAATTTTTAATTTTGTTCTTGTTGATGGGCTCTATGTATGATCAACTTTTAATCTGGTAATAAAAAATTAGGACAGGCTAATTAGAAATTGTTTTAACGATATAAAATTTAAATTAATTTTTCCGTATCAAAGATCAGAATCAATAATTCGTGTTTTTTTTATAATTGTCTTTTTTGTAATCTTTTATTTTCGGCTAAATGTATTAGTTAAATATACTTTTCTCTTCGGTTTCTTATGGCTATCATCCATCCCTAATCCTTATCCTGCTAAGTAAGTATCTAATGTCGTAGCACAAATACAGATAATAAAATGAACAATGATACATTAAATACGAAAACACTGCTCATAACCTACGGTCTTTTTGTTTACATGTGTTTCAAGAATATCGAAAGAAACATACCATCCAGCCTGCTTCTATCCAACTTTAGCATCAATGCCCATATGTTTCTTTGCAATTATTAAAAAATAACGGCAATGACTGCACATGTACCTACTACCAGATCTAGTAGATACAATCAAATATTTCGGAGTAATCGTTGACAATAAAATTACTTCGATTCCACACATATAATCTGTCTCTAAGCAAATTAGAAAACTAATCCATGTCATCGTCCCAAAAGTGGAAAAAAAAAGTCTAAAAAGTAGCAGATAAAATGCTTTTAGTACAGACTTATAAAGCGCTTGGAAAGTGCGTCATAAGTATCTGTGTTTGTTAAAGGAAAAGTGCTGCAAAAACGCACATGATTGAAGTGGAACGCAAACAACGTGAGCTACTTAAAGTGAATGAAACCCAGTCTGCCTTTCATAAAACTTAGTCTGGATTTTTTGAAGGCGAAATCCATTCACAGATAAGTAACTATATGGGGTGTTGATTGTGGTGTGTAGAACCCTTTACTATTTCTTAAATATTAATTTTGTTCCCTAATTTTATTTCTATAATTATCTTTATTGTTACTTATAATGATGTGTGAAAGCACATAGCATTCCCTGCTATCTATGCACCACATTATATTAACCTTATCAAATTAGTTGAAATGTATTTTTTATGATAATTTAGAACGATATTCGACCATGATTAGGACTTGGCTAATTAACTTTGAGTTTTATTGTTCCTGTTATCATGAATTCAGGCGTACTCAATCGTAAATTTTCGTGGTTAATTAGGAACAAATATTATGTTCTAAAGTTTGAAATAACGCGTGATACGTTTTAATTGTACCTACTATATTAGTTTAACAATATTATTTTATTCTGGAAATGATTAGAGTTACTGAATCTCACATACTTAATTCAGAATTTTGAATTAATTAAAGAGTAAATTTCTAAATTTTATTTGGGGTCTTTCCTCTTTTTCTACTATTATTACTTAAAGTAAAAGTGGCTGTAAAGTTTGACAGCAAAAAGTGATTAATAAAAAAATAGGTTACTCGAATTGGGCAATATTAATTTGACATTATGACAACAACATCGCATTTTTATAACAGGGAGTGTTCTGCTTAATTTGATGCTGGCGTCGCGGTTTTACCATCGCACTAGCCGCCACCGCCTGAAGGCTCATCCACACATCATAGATCAGTGCAAATCGCACACTGTGCGATTCACACGATTCTTCTTGCCTCATACCTGCAAAATGTGAAATGAGCAACCTTCCACGGTGTTTCCGAGAAGCTACAACATGGGTTCTTCAAAAGGCGAGTATATCGCGTCATAAAGGGTCGGCAACGTATTTGTGATACCTCTGGTGTTACATGTATCCTTAGGCAACGGTGACTGCTTACCATCAGGCAGCCTGTCTGCTTGTTTACCATCTATGGCATAAAAAAAAACATAATCATGTTGGGTATGAAGACTATGGAGAGGCAGTACCTAAATAATTATCGGTGTAAAAAAATTGCGCATAAGAGTTCTTGATATCCGAATAAGAACCTCTAAAATAACTGTTAAAATGGTGAAAAGGCCACCATTAAAAACTGTCATATCCATACAAATTAAATGATACCAGTCGGAGTCCATCTTTGTAGATACAATACAATACAATATTTCTTTATTACACACCGAAAATACAATTGAAACTTAAACTAACATAAAAATTAAATATACGGCAGTATAATGGGCGGCCTTATCATCTAAAGTGATTTATTCTAGGCAACCTTTTGGATGGACAGGACTAAAGAATTGACCATGGTAGGTATCCATTTTAGGTTTTACTAACTGACACGTGTGATAAGATCCGTGCGATGAGTTGGTGACTAACCTCTATTTATTGTTAGCATCAAATCATGTTGATATGGGTAGTTTTCTACCAAAAATCAACAGGAACAATAAAGATATTAGTTATAATTACGTGTACAAATTGTTTTATTTTGCGTTTTTTTTTACCTCGGTCTAGGCTAACCTTTGACCGCGATCTCGCCTGATGGAAAGCGATGATGCGGTCGAAGATGGAGCACGTTTGCCCAGTAATAACCAAGATTGTAATTCTCTGGAAACACCGACAGGGGCAAGGCATTCCATTGTTTTGCTGTTCTAATTAAGAAAGAGGAGTCAAAACGCTTGGTGCGAATAAACCCCTAAAACCATGTCTGAATGATCAGTGAATAGAAATATTTAAATTTGAATTTGATAGTTCAGACACAGTGTCCGAATATATTGTGTCCGAAACTTTACCTAGTCTTATTAACAATTATATTTTACATTACGACTTTTCAAAGATCAGAATCAGAAGCTACAGAACTTTCTTTGTCCAGCGTTCATTACTTAGCAAGCGTTCGCCGCCAAGCGTATTATAAAAAACGGAAATATGAAAAAATAAAAAGGAAATTAAAGCTCAGTACTAGTCAGGACCATTCGGGAGCAAATAAAAGTGTTTAATTAAACTGTTGTTATTGATGGGGAGCCCGCGAGATGGCGTTTAATCAACAGCTTTGCGAGGGTGACAATCTTTTCCTTTTTAGAATCAACTCACTAAAATAATATATTATTTAATATTGACTGTAACATTTGAAAAACAAAACAATAATCGTGCATAGACTTTATTTTAAAGTATAATTTAATTATTGTACCCATTTTTTATCTGCCTTGGAATATGCTTGTTAGCCATTTTTTACGTTTGCCGAAAGTTTTTAAACAAAAACTCAAAACTCGTTTCATCCAGTAGTTACCTATATCGATCAGCCCTCTTGCAGCAGCTCGAAGATTTTTTATTGTAAGTAATAGTTACTTATTTAATTCATACTTACGTTATTAAATATGATACATTAAATTAAGTATATTATGTAATAAACATACCTAAAAACATGGTCAAAGGCGAAGCCGAGGCATGCATAATTGCAAAATACGTAAACTTTCTTGAGAAATTGTTGGCCGTAACATCACGACAGATCAATAATATAATCAAAGCAACTGACAAATGACCGTAAGGACAACTGCTATTGCGGCACCAAACTAACGTTAAATCTTATTAAATCTTATTAAACTCAGTTGGAAAATCGCGCGACCGCAAACCGTATCTGGGCGCGTTAAGGTACACGTTCGCGTGATTTTCCAACTGACCGGATTTAACGTTAGTTTGGTGCCGCAATAGCAGTTGTCCGTAAGGCCCCTCTTGGCAATGCTGGACCACTATATTAGTATTTCATTTAAACTGAAACAACATTATCATTTAAAAATCCAATTACCAATATTTGAGTTTTTTTTTTAATATATCAACGTAATCGTGGTCACACTACACTTTGTCCTCTAAAAGCGGCAGAAAGCTCTGGCGACTGTAACCTTCACTGTTAGGGTTTCTTTCGACTTTATTTTTAATTCGACTTAATTGCAAGAGTTACGACGCTGAGACCGAAGGACCTAAAACATTTTACGCTCCCAGACCTTTATTGGAGGAAGGCAACTTCGATCTTAATTACTGAAACGTATCCGAACACCGTTCTCTGTGTTACTATTGTGACGGTTGGTATTTATTTACGGGACGCGATCCGTTTTCTTACGACTTGGCAAGTACTTCTTGACTTGATTATTTTATGGCACTAAAATACTTGGGCAACATTAAAGTGAATTTCAATAGGAGTACTTGATGTTTTTTTTCCGTTCTAACTTACTTACCTCAAACTTCGACCAAAATAAAATTAATGGACGGTCCCAGAAGAAGCGCATTTTTGAAGATTACAAAATGATTAATTTACTTCGTTTCAGTCGGTCTCTAGCCGTAGAAAGTGCAACACGTGACTATTACATGATAACGAACCATCTGGCAATATGATGACTTTGCGCGCTTTAAAAACAACTATAAATTTTTTGTAACAAATGTACATGGTTATAATTAGGTGTTGAAGTATTTGTCCGACGGTTTTTACTCGTTTTTACTGAACAAGTTCAATAGTTATGCCCCGTCCATTCATTTTATTTTGGTTGAAAACCTCAAAGCAAATTAGCCTTCGAAAAGAAAAGACGCCACTCCACGCGGCACTGTCTGGCCTCACGCTAATTAGGTGGCTGGACCTCAACCAGATCAGTTCTTCAGTCTCTTTTTACGAACTGATCCTCTTCCATCATATCCATACATCCATTCCATTCCATCATTTCACTTTTATTCTTCTTCATTGCTCGGTCATGTTCTTTCTAACAATTGTAACATAACTTCAGAGATACTTGGTTGATGCTTGAAAGATTGTCTGCACGCAAATAGTAAGAGGTGAACAGATTTGAATCGAATTTTGTTGAGGAGGTAGCTCGGTCTATATTTATTACGGAAAAAAACATAATCCCTGTAGGATAAGGGGTCAAATTGCGGAGCACTGCAAGTAAGCCTTAAATGTTAATTTCTAAAATCATGTTTATAATTTTGATTAAAGGAAAACAGAGTAGGCTGCTGGGCTATATTATAAAACTGTCGACAGATAGAGCCGAACACATTTTTTTATGTGTAAATAAATAAAGAATATGTATTTTAATGTCTTGCTAGAGAGACAGCGCAGTATATTATATGTGACGTCACATGTAAGTATACCATACAAACGCAAACTCCATACTGACACTTACCTTGCAAGAAAAAGACAGAGCATCTCTTCATGATCCGAGTAAAACCTTTAAACACTTATATCTCAAATCTTTATTAGCTGATATACATTGTTTCTTCAGTAAGTGTATTTAATATTATTACACAAGTACATTTAATCTTTACTAATATTATAGAGAGGAAACATTTGATTGTTTGTTTGTTTGCATTGAATAGGCTCCGAAACTACTGAACTGAAAAATTCTTTCACTGTTGGGAAGCTACACTACCGGGTAACATAGGCTATATTATATTTTCAAAAAAATTAGGGATCCTTACTAAAACTCCAATAATACCCGCGGACTACTAGTTATTTATATTTCATTAACCCTGTTATTTTTGACACATCAAACACCTGTTAGGTAGGCTAGTTGTACGCAGTTGTGATTAATTATCTGAAATGGTTTACTCCGAATGTGGTGTGAATGTTGTAGAAGGTACCATCTACCTCAGAGGTCACTTCTGAACTCTGATTCATAGAACATCTTTTGGTAGACACTTTCATTAGCTTGCCTAGGTTTTATTTTGTAGGGGTTGTGTGATTCAAAGAGGTAGGTCAGCAAGCACTAGCTTTTGATGTTTTTGTTGTGGCTCAGCTACCTTAAAATACCCCAAATGCAAGCATTGCGTTTCGGCCTTCTACTCACTATTTTAAAGGTATATAATACTGCACATGTATTTATTTTTTACCGACTTCTAAAAAGGAGGAAGGTTCTCAATTCAGCCCGTTTATTTATTTTTTGATAATAGAATCTTTGTGGTGTGAACCCTTGAGACAATTTCATGGACACACTTGATGGACAGTGCAGCGAGTCTAACAACTTGCACACTAGACGACCTAAAAAGTAGTGGCAAAAGTAGTGGCAAAATTTTGGTCTAGAAACTTAACTTGAAATAAAATAATAATTTACGGAACATTGTTACAAAAGAAGAAGATAATGGAATTGACTTTTGTGGCCTTCTAAATAAATCTCATAGACCCTCAAATATTTTTCCAGTGCAATAGACCCCTTGCAGGTTGCAAACCGACCCTTCGGGTTCAATATAGAGCACTTTGTGAATTACTGATCTCGCTAAATGGAATACAAGTTTTGTGCCCATAGCAAGGAGCAAGGACAACATTGCACAAGAATGTAATTGAAACGTCCGCCTTAATTTGTTGCGTTTTAAGGCCTCGCCTTTGAACAGGCTACAATTAAATTTATTTAGTTTGCACGCGTTCGCTATTTTTGTATTTACGACTTCTCAGCGAAATGAAATGTGTCCGAATCGTAATAAAGTTAATTAACGTTGCTGTGAACGTTTATGTAATTAGTTTCGACTTAATTACAGTAACGCCTTTCTCGTAAAGATGGATGCGCAATTAATAGTTGGCTATGTTTTGAGCCATTTGTTTTGACAAGTTAATTTTATGTGCAATGTTCTAGGAAATTTTATGTAGCATAGGAGATAGTAAAATTTCCCTATGGTTAAAATTTGGATTTTATGGATTATGAAGCAACGATATACCACTCAGTAAAAGGCCGACCGATAAGGCCGGCAAGATGCGAATGTCGGCAATTAGCGAAAAGATTGCATGATAATTACGGGATAAGGACTACGCTGTATATTCCGTAAACTTAAAATAAATAATAGGCTTGCGCTTGACCGCCAACTCGCCTGATGTTAATCGATGATGCGGTCTACGGTGGAGCACGCTTGCCTAGAATAAACCGATTCACTCTTGATTTGAAGACACCCAGATTGTAACTATCGGGGAACACCCATTCAGGCAGCGCATTCTACAGACTAAACAGTTCGCACAATAAAAGTGGAATCAAAGCATGTAAGTTTAGTGAACAACCGTGATAGTTTAAAACCGTGTTTAAAGATTGCATGAGATGGAAAGCATAATCAAAATGTATGGCTTAATCAAAGGGGTTTGTCTCAGATCAGAAAAAGATGCCATAGTACAAGTGTTGGAGCATCCAGTCTGTCACTGCCAGGCAGTCTGTAGTTCAGTGTGGCGTATTATGGGGGAAGCCGATGTTCACCATTGAACGTCTTTTGGTTGATGATAATGATGATATATCCCTCAAGAATAAAAACATTAGACAGGTATAAATTATGACAATCTGAGCAGATTTTTTTTTTGGATAATAACGCATTCAGTACTTGCCCAAAATGAGGTCATGTTATAATCATACCGAATATTACACTGTTTCTCTATTTGTACCTTTTTCACGCAGCTACAGAAAAACAGATCGCCGTGATTTTTACATAGAGATAGTTATAGAGCCGGAAACTTAAATCAGACAAACAAGATAATATAGACAATAATATCTTCTTGTTTGAGTGCCTTAGTACAATTATCGTTTGTGATCAAATGTCTCCGTGTTTCACTTATTTTTTCGCTATACCGCTAAACTGATTAACTCAAAAACTGTAAATAAATACGGCACACTTAAATTTTCAGGCACTATGAAACTTGCAGTGACACCCATGAGTACTAACTAATGGTCAAAAACATGCAAAAGAAAACCGGCTAGGTCGTCTGCAGGGTAAGTTCGACTAAAAGCATCAAGCCTGATTTAGACTAGATGCGTTTGCAGCCACCTCCTTACTTCTCCTTACCTTTATTTGTCCCATCTGAGGCCAGAAGTGACAGAGGATGATTTTTATCCCAGAAAAAAATATACTTCCTTAGGGAACTTCAACGCGGTTGACACCCGGGGTGAAACATTTAGTATACCTAATATACTACATACCTAATTGCAGAGTAGCTCTATAGATATACATCTCCTATATTAATTTGCGCTGCATTCTGTAGCGAGTACTACAGCATTAAACATCGGTTGTGTACGCTCCGACATTAATTACGTAATTAAGTGAACGATTAAAATCGATTGTTTAATTCGCTTGCGGAATGAGTTTCAAAAATCGATTATGAGGTTACATTTATCTTTAAAATGAGGCGGAGATCACGCACTTGCTAAAAGTTTAATGTGAATGATAAATCAATTTAGAAAGCATTACTCCGACCTAGCTTTCATCCGAGAATCCAAGTGAACAAATTATATTTTAACCGCCTCAAAAAATGAAGGAAGGTTTTCAATTTAATACGTATTTTTACGTCGTAATATATGCTTAAAGAATAGAAGAAGCAAGATGTTTAACCTCCTTTTACGATATGACAAATTAATAAAAAACATCATAAAGGGAAAGTTAAAGGAAAGAAGGGACTAGAAAGAGCACAGAACGCATTCTCAGACCAACTAAAAGAGAAGGTAAATGTACGACAAGATTTTTCAGGAAGTTATTCCACCGACAAGAGCTTTGCGCTTAGAGATTAGAGATGACTTCACCGTAGCGCTAACAATACTTGTACCGATTCGCTTTTTACCGAAACGGGAAAAAAATGTGACAGATACTTGTAGTATAAGACTATGGCACAGTTTATTTGAAAATAGTCCATTGTATAGAGAATAGACTAATAATAAGTGTTTTTTTTTAATATAACGAAAAAAGAAATAGGCAATATTATCTCATGTAAAGCTAACATTATGATGTTAAAATTAATAAATGAGCAGCCAAATTAAAAGATCAAAATTTTATGACAAAAAAGTTTTGGTTACATGCCATTATTACATAATAAACTTCTGAGATAATAATAAAAAAAAAATATATGAGATTAATCAAGAAAATAACATCAAAAACCGTATTTTTAAATAAATAAGCCATATTAATGGCTCAATCCATGTATCGTACCAGAGATACCCAACCTTTCATATTTGGTAAAAAGAAACACCCGGTATTACTTTTAATGTACAGCAAGGAAATGGGTATGAGAATTTAATATTAGTTAAATTTATTAGAATTATCTTTTAGCTAGTACCTGTTATAAATTTTACCTAGATTGCAATAGACTCGTCCAATAGAGCAGTGTTTTATCACTGAGAATTCCTTAAAATCTCATCCATACTCCTTCAATTTCGTCTTCAGATGTTCAGCCACACAAACCCCACATAAGCTATCTCTAATAGTCTCAGTTACCATTAAAGCAGATATAGTGCAAATACAACGCAAACAGGCTATAAGACCATTGCACACGTGTTCCAGTACGGTGTAACGTTGCATGGCGACAATAATTTAACGTCAAAGGCATTGCATTCAAACCACAATTTAGGGTCGGAGCAATAAGGGGACCACTATCTCGGTGTAAGACCGCATACATTAATACGGTACCTAAGTCATCTAGTCCTTAAATTTAAGAGCAAATATTTCGTGCTTGTGTTACGACCGAGATAAATCTCGCTTGCACATTTTAATATTTTTAACATATAAAATGGTAGGGCATCGTTGTTATTTAGTATAGTTAGATTAAGGTTATGTTTTAATAATTTTTCTGTTTCCTTAAAATGCTAAAATGTATTTACAAATATTCTAAAACTTATGAGTACTTAACTAATTTTTTTAAGATTTTCCCTAGATGGACCCTAAATAATTTTGGAGTCTATATCTAGTAGGTATTTATAAAGTAGGTAGGTAGGTAACAATGCTATATATTATAACTGCGTTTTGCAAGTTGTTAGAAAAAAAATGTAGTAACTAAAACTGAGTTTTTAACATAACATTAAAATGCGCAACAAAATACTACGTAATTAATGAAAATAATGAATGTGTAACATTAATAAAAGTAGGTAATATAGGTTTTAGGTAAGAATTTTAATAATTATCAATTTCAAAAATCTCTTTCAAAATTAGTAAATGCGCAATTTTGTTTACTTGAATGATATATTTTTTTCAGTTATTCTCATTTAAAAACCAAACTGAAACAATTTTGATAAATTTTTTATGAAATCAATCGAAGAAATAAGTAAAGTTATAATAAATTTTCTAATTCAGTTTATAAATTACAGGGTTCTGAGGTAACAAACATAAAAAATATAACTAGATTAAGAACCATCTCCTTTTTTGAAGTAAAATAGTATAGTGTGGTGACCTATCAACATCTCGGTAGATAATTTACTAAACCAGTTTTTTTGCCATAATTTTTTTTTTGTCAAAAAGGGTGAGTTAATGTACTGTGTAAAACTTGTATAGCATCTCTCAAGTTACCAGCATTCATGCTTTACACACTCCATATTCAAGTCCAGGCTACGGACTATGCTACTCTTTTCAGACCTATTTGGAGACCTACCACGATTTATAGGGGTTTCGAGGCTTTGCGAGTAAAATAGCACACTTTTATGGTGTTTGGTTTCAAGACTTTAATTTTATCGTGTTACGAGTTGCAGCGTCGTTTAATGCATAAAATTATTAGCGCAATAAAAAATTGTACATACCTTATTGAATTTATAAAATGGTTAAAATACGATGCTGGTAAAATCGAGGTAAGAAAGTCAAATCATAATTTTAGGTTATGAGGCACTCTCGATAGAGCTATAATTATAATAGTTACATCATCATCATCATCAGCCAAAAGACGACTACTGCTGGACATAGGCATCCCTACTTTTGATCTCCACACTGAACGATAGCTTTCCATCTCCATTCAATGGATGCCCGCGACTTTCACGATGTCATCGGTCTATCTAGTGGGAGGCCTACCTACGCTGCGTCTTCCGGTTCGGGGTCTCCACTCAAGAACCTTTCTTCCCCATCGGTTACCAATTCTTCGAGCGATATCCATCCCATGTCTGCCCATCTTTAGAATAGATTGAATCTCTAAAGAAACCGAAAGCTTGCTTTTTTATTTCGAATTTTTATCAGAAAAAAATTGGCGGGCAAAAGTATTAACGAGTTTATAAAACAACGAATTAACATTGCAATCACTCTCAAATGCAACTAAAGCGAATTTTAATTCAAGACGCTGTCAACTGCAATGAAGCTAATTGTACAATTAAGAAGCAGTTGCATATGACGTAAGCATGCGTGATGTATGAGTGAAGAAATGCGGTCAAGATTAATTACCTAGTTGATAGGTGAAGTTTAAATTAGGAAATCCGACTTTGTCATCTGCCTCTAGGTTTTTGTAGTAATAAACTTAAGCGTTTGTCTTAAACGTATCAATATCTAACCTTCTTTAGTCCACTATTTAGTTGAGTATATTAAGTTAACTGACTGCTAATGATGCTTTTTTGTCTCACTTTTTAATTTGGTGTTCAATGTTTACACGTTCACACTCGTGATCGTACCTCCGCAGTATTTCTGCTATCCTAGTACTTTCTATTCTACAAACACTATGTAAAATACCTAGTTGTTTTATTTTTGTAATTGTTGCGCTGATCAGTTTTGATACTCGATTTAAAAAAAGTTTTTTTTTTAAATATCTATGCTAATATTATGAAGAGGAAAGATTTGATTGTTTGTTTGCATTGAATAGGCTCCGAAACTACTGAACCGATTTGAAAAATTCTTTCACTGACGGGAAGCTACACTATCCCCGGGTGACATAGGCTATAATCTATACCCGTGCGAAGCTGGGGCGGACCGCTAGTATTTAATAATAGGCTTCCGTTTGATCATCACATGAAGACTGATGTAATGTTTTGGATTTTCTGTTAATTAATTTGTAATAAAGACATAGTAAAAGCTGGATAGCTGATTTTGCTTGTTTTCTTACATATTACAACCAGTTCTTAATAAAATTATCAGTCTTAATACCAATATTATAAATGCAAATGTGTGTTTGTTGGTTCGGTGTTCAGAGGGAGAGTGACATTGGATGCTTTTTATCCCGGAAAATGCACGTTTCCTGAGAGAATGTCCACTCGGATGAAACACAGAGTGCAGCTAGTATGTTCCTTAATATAGGTAGGTGAATACTTGTTATTTCGTCGATGGCAATATATAATATAGGGCACATATCACGCAGAACAGATGGCCGACGGGGCCAAAAAGTTCTGGAATGGAGACCACGGACCGGTAAACGTAGCGTAGGACGTCCACTCACAAAATGGACGGATGGTCGGACGGACGATCTAAAAGAGACCGCAAGGAAACGCTGGATGCAGGCCGCTTCCAACCAGCCTTTTTGGAGATCGATGGGGGAGGCCTATTTCCAGCAGTGGACGTCCAATGGTTGAAATGATGATGATGTAGTCTTATTATACCCCTAAGAATGCTTTTAAATTAGTCTCATAGTTTTAAAGCAGATAATGTTATTAGGCTCAGGCTCAGACGATTCTTTTAAAATTGCCACAAAAGTGTTTCTCCGGTTTTTAATTAATCTACTTTTAACATCGAGGCTTATTCCCAGTTTCGTTCCCTAGGCTAAAGGTAGTTACAATACGAGCGAAAATGGTCTTACGTGGTTACTTATTATTGCTGGAGCATTAATGCCCGTAGGTGCGATCCGTCTAGAGCCTTCCATAGCACCACACATAAAATTACCCCTACATAAGGATAGCGCGCAAATCGACTGTAATCTTGTTTTTTCTTCTCACGGGCAGAAATCTGAGTAGGTGCGTTCGCGGTTTTGAAATCACGAGTGAAGTATGGGGAAATAATGGTGTTGTTATTTTAGTTCCTACTCAGTAAAATTAAATAGATAAAAGTACATAAAGGTATAACTTACTTTTGTGGAAGAGAAGAATGAACCAATGAATTCATTATGAAAGGTTTTAATATAATCACGACCATAACCTATGTACCTTCTAACAATGTTTTTACAGAGTCAAAATAACAATCTGCGTTATAATAGCACAAAATTTTGTGCCTAAACAAAATACTAAGCTAGTTTTAAGGTCATGAAAGCTAACCTTTTGATGGGATAGGAATAAAATGAAGTTTAAAATAGAAAAAAATCTCGCTATTTACCTAAATAAAGAATGTGAAATTTAGCGCAACGATAGAGCTATATAGTATATACCTTTATGATGCCGGCTGGCTAGAAACTATCATCATGTTGAAAATCTGTCGCCAAGCACCCAATACAGGTACAGGTGTTTGATTTGTCAAAAATAACGGACACAGTGAAAACTTTAATTAAATGTAATCCACTTCCTGAAGAAACGACTTAAATCGGCTGATAAATTTCTGAGATATAAACGTTTATATTTTTTGTTTAGAGTAGGAAGAGATGCTTTGTTTCTTTCTTGCAAGGTAAGTATATAGAGTTTGTATGGCGTACTTACATGTGATGTCATACGTAATTAAAGTGGGCTCTCTGTCTAGCATGATACTAAAATGCTTTATTTTCCAGTTGAACACGTTTAATTTTTTTCCTCTGTGTTCGGCTCTATTTGTGGTCAGCTTTTTTTATAAGATGTTAAAAACAAAAGTCTGGTAGCATATTGTGTATTCCGGTAGCCTCTATAGAGAGCCAATTTCCATACTAGCCTAGATGTATTTCCGATCTCCGATCACACTGTCACTCTACATTAGGTCATAGTGGTAAAAAAAGTGTAACCTGACACCCACAAAATAAACAAAAAGTATGCGGTTTGGAATCCGTAGTTTTTTTTTTTTATACCATAGGTGGCAAACAAGCAGACGGGCTGCCTGATGGTAAGCAGTCACTGTCGCCTATGGATACTTGTAACACCAGAGGCATCACAAATACTTTGCCGACCCTTTAGAACTCGATTAATCCGCCTTTTGAAGAACCCCATGTTGTAGCTTCATAGTGTAAATTCACGGGCTATTTCCAGTTTTACAATAAATCTAGTAAAACGTACCTTATACTTATATTACTACATATATATTGGAAAAGCCTGTCAAGATAAGCTTAAAAATATACTGAAGTTGATTAAGTCGCAACTGCAAGCACTATTTAAGTGAAAACTGTTGACGTACTCACGAAGACTGCATCCAAAGCCAGGCTTAGTTCTGATAATCTCGCCGGAAATTAAAGGAAGCAAACCGACGCAAAACGGAAAACTTTAAAATTAAAAAATGTACGTAGTACTTTTATCTCGGTGTTTCTTGACGAATTTCACCTTTTTGCGGTTATCTTGGCGGCCGTAATCTGAGCTTTATGTAACCCTTTGTGCTTTTGTTTTGAGTTATATTTTTACTTTTTATCAGGAAACAAGTGGAAAATAAATTTTGAAGGTTTCTATTTACATCGGAGGTCAATGGAAGTTTATAATTTCACTTAAATTCTGGTGATAATTTAAGCTTTATCAGTTGTAATGGATTAAAGGAAGAGTCTGCGTTCATTAGACATACTTGGAATATTGTTTGGCATAAACCTATTTGTCAAAATATTTAAATGTAAATCCCATAAGGGCATTTGACATAATATTATATGCATAAAAAAATAAACCGGCCAAGTGCGAGTCAGACTGGCGCACTGAGGGTTCCGAACCACCACAAAATACAAAACAATGTGCAAAAAGACAACATCACGCCCAGACGTTCACCCATCCAATTACCATCCGTGACTTACGTTGCTTAAGTTGGTAATAGACAGGAATTTGTCACCGACTCGCACTAGGTTTTAGAATGTGTATTACAATCATGCCAAGTTTGACGTTTGTCTGTGTTACCGTATTTACATTAGAGTAAATACAGAATTCGTTAAAAAATACGTTTGTTGTATGGGGACACCTTTAGTTTTTACTTTTTGTTTTTATTAGTATTTCTTAGTTAATCCGCTGTAACATTACAGATTCTGTGAAAATTTCAAAATATACAGCCGTTAAAAGGTAGGACAGACAGACAGTGTAATAGGGTCCCGGTTTCACCCTTTGGGTACGGAACCCTAAAAAGATAATCCATCTCTAAATACTTTTGCGTATTCAGACATACCAAGATGTAGTCTTGTAAAACATAAGTTCACATTTTGTCTTATTTTTGAAAAAAACCATTTTAGCAGGAGCCCACTAACAAGCTACTTAAACCAAAATAATTACAACCCCCATGCTAAACTTCATCGACCATAGAGTTCCACTGGATCGCAAAAATAACAAAGTTAAACATACGAGTACTTACGCGCTAATGCAGTAACTTTAGGAACCATGGCATTATAAAGAAACATCAGAGAGCGTTTGAATAGTAAAAACTAAGCAAGGTAAGTAATATGATAAGGTTCTATAAAGCTTACAACCAGTAACAGTACAAGAACACGAGTAATTGCACACTTCACTGCATCGCACAATGGACCGGCCACGGTACATTGCAAGCAATAAATTCCTGTTTTGCGTCTCTGATTAGCGAGCTCTCATGTTACCCCTGACCCTGATATAGACCCAGAATATCTAGCAGTTATTGGATTTACATCATTTTAACTAATAGTTCACCCCGAACTGGGCCCCGATTCTACTAAGCCAATTGTTTTTAAATTATAATTGTTTTAATTGATATTTTTTAATGAATTGCCATAAAATTGTCAGTTGTTTTTTTTAATACTTTTAAGTGTCATAATTATGTGTCAATTTTGGGGCGATTGCCCCTAAACAATTACAATTTAAAAACAATAGTTTTAGTAGAATCGGGCCCCAGGAGACCTCGTGGTATTCCGTTTTCACAAGCTTTTACGTCACCTACACAAAGGTATAGTGCTCTATAGCTTTCCTACTTACCATGATCTTGATTGAAAAATAAGACCGTTAACGGCTACGATAATCAACTGACAATCTTCACTTCAGTCATACTGACATTATTTGTACAAAATAAGTTCATTTCGGATTCATTAGGAACTTGTTCCTTTAACCAATGGTATTTTATAACTTTGTTACTTTAATATATTTACTACTTCTGCATCAGATTAATTCATATGTGAACCTAAAATTATATTTACTTGAACTACCTGCCTACAAAATTTCATGAATATCGAGTGAACTGTACTCAAGTTACCGTCGAACAAACATACAAACATAAATTTGTTTAAACGCCGATTTGTCCCACTGTAAACTCTTAGACCTCACTTCGTTCGGTCAAATATTCTACAAAAATTTGGGGAAAAAGCGCTCTTAGCGTAACAAAACTAACAGATCATCGATGATGAGCATTTCTAACTTTCTTTCAATGAAAACCATCATAGAAGGAAAGTTAGAAAGTAAAAGAGGATCAGGTAGAGCATTCTTAGACCAAATAAAAGTCAAATCATCAGAAGATCATCAAGCTTGGAAGTTACTCCACAGACAAGGCTCTTGAATGTTGAGCTAAATCAAGTGAAATTTATCAGATCATTGCGTAGCAATTTGTAAGTGAAAATGTGTGCCTTATATCGACAATTTAACTTTTTTGACATAGTATTTTAATGTGTTTATCATATGAAGATGAGACTGCTTCATAAAATGGACTATAATGCCTCGACCATTGCTAGAATAATTTATGGCCAATTTTTGTCGCTTCTGATTATCTTGTATGAGCGTAGAATATTTGAATGTGCAAGAAGGTTTGATAACGTTTTTCCACTAAAAAGAGGTGAATGCAAAGAGAATATGTTAGAATTTACCAACGAAAAATAATGAAAACTTCCTGGCGGTATTCTGCGATTTGATGTTTAACCATTTGATTATATTAAGACCAGTCTGTATACCTTAGATTTTCAGGCAGCCCAAATTTCTAACACTAGCTAATCACTCAGTCCATACAACCTTACTCATATGTAGTGTATTATGTATGAAAAGTGTTTGAAAGAGATGGCGGAATGAGTTCGGCTCCGACTGCAGTAACTGGACAACATAAGCTTAACAACAACAAAATGTAAGGAAAGAAAGAAGCCATTTAAAAAAGAAAACATAATCTTAAAGGCAAGTAGCTCCTGTTGCCTAAAAGTATCATTGACTCCCATAGACAGAGTAATATCACCAAATTAGTCTCACCACAAGAAGCTTTGACTTTTACAAATGATCTTAAAATATTTTTGTACCTACCGCCTTTTATTATTAAACTATATTATCAATTTGGCAAGCTTTAATACGATCATTATTTTAATCCAATCCTTATAAAGAAAATTTCTTTATGTTCGTTTTTTATAGCCGACCATAAAGTAATAACTTTAATTTTCGAATCGCATTCGTAATCATTCGATTAAAGCAATACTTTTAGTTTAATTTTTTGTTGAAATTAGTTCGCTAATTGGAATTTCAAATCCAGGCAAGCGAATATTCGCTTAATTTTGAAATTAAATGTCAAATTATTCTTAGATGATTAATAAGATAGAATAGCACCCGTTAAAATTTTAGCAATTTGTGTTTTAGCTCTCATGGGATTTCATTTTAATTTGTTGTCTAATAACTATTTTACAGGAGATAATATGATAGTGCTATAAATATATGTATAACCAATTAATTATTGTGATCAAATAATGAGTGCATTTAAAAAAAATCGTATATTTTCTTTAGAAGGTCGATGAACACCATCTACGGTCCATGCTAAATGTAGAGCGCGTATGAATGAAAATCTACAAATGCCCACCGAAGTAAATTTGTTAATCCAATGGTTACATATTTCAGCTGTTTGGGGTCGAGAGATTGGGCTCTTGGGGAGCTAACCTCATTTTCAAAAATATTTCAGCATACCTTTATTTATTGCTACTCGTGACCAAAATGCTGGCGTTTTTTTCGCTCAACGTATTAACATTTAAATTCAGCGTGATAATGGCACCAGGATGGCGGGTACGATGCCAACTCATAGTGAGATTGAGCATACCGATTGTCTCTAGACGTTAAACGGGCAATCCAACTGTTTTTTGTATAATAGGCCATGTATTTTAGGTATTTAGTGATAGCTTGTATTTTGTACAGTTAGTAAAGGCACTTGCATGCCAGAAAAAAAGTTATTCCATTTATTATGTAACGCATCGTGTTATTTTCTAACCGAACAAGAAAACGTATAAAAAGCCACACAGCAACTGACCGATGGTAGATGACAGAGCTCTACTTTGATTAATTGTACCACCGATTGAAAAGGCCGAACCCCCACTGGCAACAAAATGGAATATTTTGGACGGCCAAATAGGACTTTTTTAATAACGGGCGCCAACGGTTACTAATTTGTGTAACACTGTCAGATGATTGTTGCGTCATCTAAATAATAATGTAGTCTTGTTAGATAAAAGATGTGCATTGTACAAGCCAAAAGATGATTTTTTGACATTAATTTGAATGTATTTTATTTATATTGTATTTTTAGGGTGCCGTACCCAAAGGGTAAAAACGGGACCCTATTACTGATCCTACAACATCTGTCTATCCGTCTGTCCGTCCTACCTTTAAATGGCTGTATCTTTCGAACCGTAGATAGCCAGTTAAAATTTTCACAGAATATGTAATGTCACCACCGCAGGGTGAAACAACGGTGGGGGGCCTAAAAATAGGCAGCTACTCGAAATCGAAGGAAATTTGACCGCGGTATAAAAATTTATCCTACTTTTTTTAATGACCCGGTCTCAAAGACATTATGCGTCACCGATGGCGGGTTAATGAAGGACCAAACGCTAAATCGCGTAAAAGACAGCTGTTTGAAAAATTTCATTCCCACCAAAGATTTTTATATCATATTAATTCATAATTAACTTGCGTTTGACCGCTAACTCACCTGATGCTAAGCGATTATGTGGTCTACGGTGGAACACGCTTACTCAGAAGAAACCGATTCATGTGACAGTAGTATTTTTTTCACGATTTCGTGTTGATCTCATCGAAAAAGATGCTAACAGTACCATGGCTTCTTTTTAGCTTGGTACCACCAAACTATATATTTTTGTTTTTGTGAATGTACTTAGCTGCGCCATGGACATTTTCAGTTTACCTGCGCAATAACAACTGCCTTCCGATATTTTTTTATTCATTGGTATACGCAATAGTTCTGTTTTAAAAATTTGTAATAAAACATACCAAACCATCCCGCGTGTCTTCATTTGCATCGTAATAGCGCCCCCCGCTGGTTTTCAATGTGAAAAGCGACAAAATCTTGCAATTTTATTGCATCAAAACGTCTAATAACATTGGTAGTAAAGTTTTTATTTTAAAATACGCAAATGAAAATATAAAAACGTCATTCTAAAGTTGAAACGACGGCAAGTGTGACATGCTCTTACGAACGCGGCGGGTAGTCAAATAAACATGACAAGAATTTGCACGTTTTATTCGACTTGATAACATATTTTTAAGGGCCCTCTCACATTGTTTGACGAAAAAAGCAAAGACTGGATTATTGGCGTTTTGATTTTATCAATAGAAAGATCTATAGATATATATTTTCAATTCATCATCATCATCATTTCAGCCGTAGGATGTCCACTGCTGGACAATGGACATAGGCCTCCCCCATCGATCTCCAAAAGGTTGGAAGCGGCCTACATCCAGCTGGAATATTAAATTGCTACTTGTTAATTATAAATAGATCTGTGTTTTTCATTGACAATAATGGCTAACAATTTTAGTAAAATTCAAATTTCACCCTAGTAATACCTCCAATTTACAAAAGTAGTTTTACGTATAAATCTAGGAGGGAAAGTTGGAGAGTGGATTTCGTTAAATTAATGATATAAAATAATAAATTTAATGATATGGTTTACTTGTTGTTGTAATATACATCTTGACAATTACTGCTTTATTTTTTCGTTTTAAGTATGCCTGTAAAATACGTAAAATTGAACGACGCATTTTGTAATACGGCTCTTAAGAACTTTTAACTACTGCTAAAAGAGCGTTCTAGAGTTTTCAATTTTGAAATTTTGAGTAATATCTGTTTTCATATCTCTTATAGCTCAAATAAATGAGTGCATACATCTACTTACTACTACAGGTACTGGAATTATCCGGACCAACATCAAACACCTTCCCGAAACGCCTGTACATATTGTTTATGACCCAACCGAGTATAAATTAGTTCACTTAACAGCGTACCGCTCTTTAGGGGTCCTTGAGAACAGGTTCAATCGTTTAATTTGTTACTTTTTTTCTTATTGTAAGTGGAATGAGTTTGAGAGTCCTTGAATCAACGAGGTGTAACTAAATGACCGAATTTGTAACGAATTGATGTCCGCCCGTTGCTCGTCTTGATCTTTGATGGCTACACCTGCCTCGGTTATCGTTTAGATCTCTAATTAAGTAATTGTTGCTTGAGTATAAAAGCTTTTAGAGTTATAAACGGTATAAATACGGGTATATGTGTCATAAAGAACATCCTCATTGTGGCGTGTGACTTTAGAGTTTTCACGTGATGTCAAAATTGTACTTTTAATGTGAATCATCTTTTGGCGCACTTTGGTAGTAAAACCGACTCATATGCCATGTCTCCTCTCACGTGTCCGCACTCATGTGTCGGCAAACAACAGAACGTTCTCTTATGTCATGTTTTACATCTACCGGGCTCCCAATGACTGCCAAATATCTTTTTACTTAAATTAATTGCCCATCAGGTTTTAAAGGTCCATCATATTTTTAAAGGCATTTAAAGGCCTTTTTTAGAATTTTAAGACTGTAGAGTTATTGTCCAGCAGTGTAGAGCTATGTCCAGCAGTGGACGTCCTATGGCTGAATTATGATGATGATGATGAGAGTTATTGCGGTGATTTTATACAGTCTGTTATATCCCAAAATTCCAAAAGCGGAGCAGTGGCAGTGAAGTTTTAAAGACAGTCCGTGCGTTTTGTTATACAAGGAACTATACCCCTATACAATACACATCAAATACCCCACCAATAACTAAGCTTCCCAGCCGCGGAGCAATTCTTGCGGTGTAGTGGTTCACAGAGTTACACTGCACGGGTCCGCCTTCTAGCTGTGCTGCTGACATACGTTTGGTCTGTGTAAGTTTCAGAATATACTAAAACCACAGAAAAGAAAATATTTTTTGCTCAAATATAAAACGGCTGTCAAGACATTCTTGTAAGAAATTTGTTGTAGCTTGTTGTACCCATATAAACGAAACGTCAGTTATTCGAAATCAGTTAGCAACTGTGATGCGGAGTTTGACGCGTTGTTCTAAGGAATGTTCAATCAAAGTTCACTCATATCCTGGTAACAGATTTTCCTTCTCATGTCCGTTTTACTTACTTCTCTTTTCTGTGCCTAAAACGATTGCCTTAGTTTCAAATACGTTAAGACGAGGGCCCAACACTTTCTAGGAAAGGCCTGAAAACTGCGCCATTATTTTTAATATCAAACAATATCATCATCAACTTGCTTTATCACATTGCTTACGCGGAATATACACATAAGCCACAAAAGCATTTTCACCACTTTTGATCAATAAATAAAAAACTTGAAAAACACAGTCACCTGTTCAATATATCACCAAATAGATTCTAAAAAGGAAGTCACACTATAAAGATGAAAGTTTAGCGCGTTTATTACATCCAAAAGGTCACACTTCTAGAGAACAGCGACACAAAAATTAAGGGCGTGAAACGTTGTTATGATACCATAATATCAATTCACAAATTCGAGACTATAAATCAGTTGGGGGTCACAGCTGCCAATCAAAATACCTTCGCAAGTTGCGCGGAGAACCGTTAGTTCAAGCTTCGTATTGTGAATGAGGCATAAGGGCAACGTTAGTTAGTGGTTTGAGAATTTCATGGATTTTGTGTTCATACTGATGCGTTTTAATACGATTTTGAACGAATCAAAATAAAACAAAAAGTAAATTGTCTTCATTAAATAATTATATTAGTAAACTTGGCATATTACCGGAGTTACTAATAATTATATTAGTAACTCCGGTTTGGCTCGAGACGTTGGGGCCGCGGCTGACAACGCTCAATTATTAAAACACCGCAAATATGCACAATTGAGCGCGCATTATGAGTTTTCCGCATTAGCTGTAGAGACTCTAGGCCCGTGGTCGTCCGATACAAAAAAGTTTTGTAAAGATATTTCGGCCAGATTGGTTCTCGCCTCGGGGGATCCCAGAGCTGGAGCATATTTCGCACAAAAATTAAGCCTCGCAATCCAGCGGGGCAATGCTGCCAGCATTCTGGGAACCTTGCCGCATGGTGGCGATTTGTTCGCCTAGGATTTTATTTTAATTTTTTGTATATATTATATTTTTAGTTGTACATAGTAGTTTTATCGATAAATTGTATAAATAGATTATTTAAGACAGTTTTTATTTTACTTGTAATTTTTATTGTAATTGCCTCGCTCGCTGCCAGTTGTGTACTTACTTAGATATTATAGCATTATTATATAGTAAACCGGCGCAGACTTAAACTCCATTATAGCATTACTAATAAACCTTAGTGGTTTTTAAATGCTTAGTAAACCTAATAGTTTTAATTAACTACCACCTAGCGGTTTTAACTCATCAAAAAAATAGTTTTTCTTTTAAATATATAATTAGTCGCCAATGAGGCCTTTATTCTGTGCTGCCGTGTCGTGTGTGTTCTGACTAAAATTATCTGCCTCTTTTTTCATTTTAATACGTGAGAGTATCCGGGCATCCAGTGGATGCAAAAGGCAGGCTGTCGTTCAGTGTGGAGGTTAAAGGGGGAGGCCTATGTTCAGCAGTGGACGTCTTCTGGCTGATGATGATGATGATGACGTGAGAGAAGGATGGCAACAATCAACCGCGATGCAGTTGAGAAAGAGCATATATATTAACACACTAACATAATTTTGGCATTTATTATGTAAGTTTGATTCAAGCTTTTTCTTTTTTTTTTTGACAATTTAAGCGTGCGACCAGATCTCGCCTACGGTAAGTTAAACTGTGGTCGAAAATGGTTAATCATGGTAAGTCTGGACTGAAATAAACAATTGATCTCTGGAGGTGCTTACTCGTAATTTGGATATAGATATGAATGCAGTAAAGTTGTTGTTCTTAGAATTCAGATATGCAAAATTTTATTAAATTTGTTAGGTTTACCATTGAGAAATCTTGCAACTAGGCTTAAGGCATGGCTTAAATTACGTTTTAAAACTGAAGTACAGTTAGAATTCGTAAGTTGTACAAACCTTTCCAAAAACGTTATTTCTAATTAAACACATTTCAAAAATAACGATTCAGCCTACCGTTACTTTACGCATTGCTTAATAGAAATATTTATTACAAACTTTTTATTTTAATTACATCTTACTCTGCATGAAGCCGGTTTTATTAGGGTTCTCTTGGTAAAGTGGGAATCCTCGATACTAACTCTATCTACCTGCAGTAAAATGTGAAGTACATTCGGCAAAAGATTGTGTTATTATAAAGAACATGTAATTTCTTTTAATTTAGGTAACACAAAAAAGTTTCACACATCGACCTAATTATTGTTTCATGATAAACGCGTCTATATTGAAGTGTTTTTCCACACTCAATAAAAACCTCTAAAAAAAGGATAAGAGGAAGGTTGGAATACTGTTGGTCTGTTTTTTTTTTGTTTTTTACCTTTATTTATATTCACATCAAAAATGGAAACACTTTTTGACGAAATCAAGAAAATAAAAATTAAAGGTAAAACCTACTTCACCATCAGCATCATTTTAGCCATAGGATGTCCACTGCTAGAAAGCCTCATCATCGATCTCCAAAAGGACCGGTTGGAAGCGGCCCGCCTACAGCGTTTCCCTGCGGTCTCTTTTAGGTCGTCTGTCCATCTTGTGGGTGGACGTCCTACGCTTCGCTTACTTGTCCGGTATTCGAGAAGCCTAAAACTTAAACGTAAAAGTTTAAGTAGGTTTTAGGCGTAGGTTTTATTGTGTTATTTAGAACTAAAACTCATTTAAAATCTATACGGAACCCTGTATTCTAATAAAATCTACACATTAGCTACATATTTGAAACAAGAGGTGACCGTGTTTTCTTCGAAGTTATCAAATAATCGACCTTATTGATGTATGAGCTACCGTCGGGGCCATGATTTATAATGCTTCCGTCTAGGACATACCTATGCGATGATTTTCAATCACATCTGACGGTTCGTTAGCGCGCGTATATCTGATTTGAAGAGTGATGTAGAAGTTTTTGGTGGAGGTGGTAAAGATTTAGTAGCATTTCTTGGATTATTTTAAATTAAATAATGTCTTTAGTATTTGGGACTTCGCCATGACGTTTTTCCTGCCTTTGATTCGACTGATACTTAACATTATTATGAGACTGCTTTATTTATTTTGTTGCTCATCTCAAATTACTGGCAAGATTACCGTTTAAATAGTATGCGGTTAAAACTATTAGGTAATTAAAGCGACCAAACTAAAATGATTGAGGAACGGCACTCAACGTTTGGAATAAAATGTACTAGCGACCCGCCCGCCCGGCTTCGCACGGGTGTAATTTACGTGCAAAGCCGGGGCGGGTTGCTAGTTATATATATAAACCTTCCTTGAAAATGTATCTTTCTGATGGTGAAAACCGCATCAAAATCCGTTGCGTGGTTTAGGAGGAGTTAGCGGCCATACAGACATACAGACAGACAGACGCGGAAAGCGACTTCAATTTATACTATGTAGAGATAGAGATTAAAAGATAAAAAAGAAACAAAAAAGAAAGAATTCATCGGTTTAATTTTTTTGGAATAACCACAGAAACGAAAAAAAAAATCTTCTGTGGGAATAACCGACAAACATTATATAAAATCGAATTGAATTGAAAACCCTATTTTTCGGTGTCAGTTAAAATTAACGCTTTAATATAATCATAGTTCTTTTCTATAGGATTCCCGCTGTCGGAGATGGAATGGAACAAAAAAGACACGGAAAACTAACTACTAGACGCAGCAGATTTTAAAATATGGGCTGAATTGAGAACCGTCCTCCTTTTTCGAAGTTGGTTAAAAAACATACAAATGTGTATTAATTATTTAAAAAAACATACAAATATGTATCATTTAAAAAAAAAAAAACATCATCATAATCAGCATCTTAACAGTCTACTGCTGGACTTTTAGCCTACCCCCGAAAGTGTGAATGAGCCATATCTACCACGCTGCCACGCCAAAAAAACATAAATATGTATGAATAGTTTATTTACCAACAATACCAAAATAAAACTATTCATTTAAACTGCTTCCAGTCGGAGCTGTTTTCAAAATGCTGGCCCAATGCAATACTCATGCCGACCCTTGCTGAACAATTTGAGTAAAGTAGACATCAGCATTTTGGTCACGTGTTACATTGACCACACATGACAAATCTTAAATAATAAAAAATAACCCTGACAAAACTAGCGCTCAATCATCATTAATCATGCGAAATCATTTTGATGTAATTCTATTGTTTAAATTGTTAGTGAATTTAATTAGCTAATTTTATCTCACACATATCAATCACATCATCAGCAAGTAAACATACACTGCTGAACAAAAGCCTCCATATTTTTTTGTTAAAATTTTCATGACCCTGGATTCAATGTCCTTTAGTCGTAATATTAAACAGTTTATATAGTATTAATAGCGTCAACCAAGTCATAGTCACAGTCAGAGTCAAGCAAAGTAAGTCACGGTCAAGTCAAATTGATGCCCGTGTAAAGTGGTGGAGACTTTACAAGAGGGAGTATGGAGTGTTGGAAACAACACGAAAAGACATGTTTCACCTCGTTATATCACTCTACCACACTCGAGCACGTTTAGTACACATTAACACTCGAAAATACACAAGTTTAGGAAAATAATTCAACGAGCCGACATGTTTTTTCCACGTTGGCGTCAAAACTCCAGGCCTCCTTCTTAGACCGGTGTGTTGTCATAATCCCCACATTTGGCAGGCAACTTTTCTTGGCTTGGCTAACTTTATCTGCTAGCTTTGTGTGAGTAATACCTTCTCCATTTTTTGTATCATAACAAAACCATAGTTTTACCGTTGCCAACATCAACAAGTGATACAAACACATGTAAATAAATTGAGACGATGGTTCCCGCCGCAGCACTATCTATCAGTAATTCACCTCCTATTATCAATCAACCGAGGAATGATGGATGAAATATTTTCATCGGTAGCTGGATAACTTGTCTTCTTTGTGTTTAATTAAGACTTCCACATACGTAGTAGCTATGGTTTAATCTGTACACATACAGTACATAAATTTAACTGCGGTGTAAACTGTGGCTGTAAACTACAGCCATGTTTTTTTTTTCATACGATTATTAATTGTGGATGGAGCTCCCGATATTTCGGCACAGTTACATGCACAATGTTCACAGGAAGGTTGAAGAATGCGGGTGGCTAGTCGAACAGTTCAAAGTTACATGCAGACATAACGATCTACCCTCTTTCTTAGTTCAAACCATAATTATGACATTCACCAACGTCCAACATGCACTGGTCCAGCATGGTGGATTAGGGCACATCCTCACTCTCTCTCTCTCTCTCTCTGAGAGAAAGCTTGTGTCCCAGCTATGGGAACGTCATGATAGACTGATAATAATAATGATCAGCCTCTTAATCGAAACACCATAATTATACATTTTCTGTTCCATTGTGGGTGCAAAAATCTAATACATACATAATTGTATTATCAAACAGAAATTACAAACTTTGAACTAACGGTAGAACTTTTTTCTTCCACTAGGACAAACTTTCATGTGATTGAAAACATGTGTTTATTCTATATCTGGGTGTTAATATTATCTATTTAAGTATGTATTTAAATATGACATGTATATTAATAATGTATGTATATCAGTCTCTGGCTGCTATATACACGCTTTGCTTAGTTTGGGTTCAGACGACCATGTAAGCAAAAAATTCCCGGATAGTAAAAAAAAAAAATACTTTTCAACACGAATGTTAATTTGATAATGGCACGTGTCCCTTGTTTGTCTCATCTAAGGGTGAGATGTACTTAGGGTTCCGTACTCAAAGAGTATAAATGTGACTCTAATAATAAGCCTACTTTGTATGTCTGTCTGTCCGTCTTACCTTTTAATGAGTGTATCTTTCGAACCGTAATAGATAGCCAGTTGAAATTTTCACAGAATATGATGTAATGTAGATTAACTAATAAAAAAAAAGTCAAAAAGTTAAAACAAAAGGGGGGGTACAACAAACGTATTTTAGCTCTACTTTAAAAACTGTAGTACGTGCAAGTGTCAAATTTGGCATGATCATAGTACACATTCAAAGTACAACACCAAAAAATAAATAATGGCCAAGAGCGAGTCGGTGATAAATTTATTTTTACTACCAAGTTATAACTGATAATTTCATATATTTGAACGACTTCATTCTAACGTCGATCTAATCATATCACCGAATCAAAATACCATATTTTTAAGTCGGTTTTTTTAAATTGATAATTATTGTATTTTGTGGTTGTTCAGAACCCTCAGTGCACGAACCCGACTCGCACTTGGCCGGTTTAATTCTAAAAGTTTAGTAATTTTTAATTGACTTTAAAAAAGAAGGTCGGTTCTCAATTTGCCCTGTATTTTTGATTTTATTCTAGATGCCATATTTTCTACATAAACAATGTATACTCTTTTTTAATTTATTATAGTAAGAACTTCAACGTTATCTGTGTAGAAAGATTCAGTACAACATTCTTCTCTATTATGTTTGTACATACGTGCTTAAAGATTGTATCTCAAAAATTAAAAGCCAGTTCCATGGCCGAGATTCAAGTCGTTTTAATTTTATAGCGATGGTAGATTACAACGCGAATTAGAGAAATTAAAGATATTTTTTATGTGATACGTAGATGGGTATCATTGTCATAAATTCGGAGATGTTAAATATGTGAATATTCATAGAAATGTTGCTACTAATTAAAAAACATATTTATTCGAATCATAGATTTTTATGAGTTCTCTAGCAGCTATTTGTATTCATATTTTATTTATTATTGTATTTAAGCTTTTAAAGAGCTTCTGTCTACAAAAACAATTGCATATTAGTTTGGATAAAATCTTAGATCAGACAAACAAGGCAGATATGGTAAGGTGGCGTGGCGGGTGCCAACGCATCTGGCCTAAATCAGACTTGATGTCTTTAGTAAAAATCGATATGACCTTTCCGTATTTTTTTATGCATTGGACTATTCGTTTTCTTATTGCAAGTTTCTTATTGTGTGTAAAAAATGAGTAAATGTGCTGTACTTACAATTTTTGCGGTATAGTCATCGAGATACAATTCATATAAAGTCAAAATTTCTCAGTGAAAACAGTCAAAAAAACGTCCAAACGTCATTGTACATGCATTGTATCAATTATACAGGTACTTCACCATGCCACATTTACTCAAATTTGCACGTTATGTCGCTTGCATAGTGTTCAACGTTAGTTGTCCGCTATGTCTTCGTAACTCTGGCATCGCGCGGCGTTGTAGTTGGATCGCAGTTACCTTGTAACTAACCAAAAAGTCTGTGCAATTCGTAGCGTGCCCCAAGAATAGGTTAAGAACATTTTTTTGGCACGATTGTGACTCTATATGTATTGTATCTCGATGGGTATATAAGTGTATGAAACATGGAGACATTTAAACACGAACAATAACTGTACTATGGCATATCTCCCTAATTTATCTGATCCGAGGATTAAACCATCATCATCATCAGCAGGGAAAGGGGAGAAATAAAGGAACTCGAGAGATAGTCGGCTTGTATTTAGATAGTAACCTTTTACCAAAAATTTTAAAATTGGATGTGAGTGAATTTCTATAAACAGATTTTGTCCCTTAATTTACCACTATTAGGGATGGAATATTTCTTTAAATGTACACCAGTGTCAGTTCAAGTACGTTGTTTTAAGTGCAATGACGATGGCGTATTAAATATTAAACGCAATAGACTAAGAAAATAAACACGTGTTTTATCACAAACCAAACAGGTTTACCAACCTTTTATCTGAGATGGTCTCTTACTTCTTCTCTAATTAAGGAATGATAAAAATTCACAATTCGTTTTGGCTGGTTAGAATGAGAATATATAAAAAACCTTACCTTACTAGTTGGTAGAATCCGGATGAGTTCTCCACGCTCTATCTGTACAAAAGATTCGATTCGGTCCGATTTGTAGTAACTTTTGTACTTCTTTGGGGTGTTTGACTGTAAACGATACCGATACGACATCGGTGGAAATTGTTGTCACTTTTATTTTATAGTAGTTGTTTGCCCCGGACTGTAATGTTGTGACTATTATAATTATCTTCGCAATAAATGGACTTATTTAACTCAATTTTTTTATATTTTTTTATTATTTTAATGAAGTTACGCTACGTTAGGTGCGCAATATACCGAAGGGGAAGAAAGGTTCTTGAGTGGAGACCACGAACCGGAAGACGCAGCGTAGGTAGGCCTCCCACTAGATGGACCGACGACATAGTGAGAGTCGCTGGCATCCAGTGGATGCAAAAGGCAGGCTGTCGTACAGTGTGGAGGTTAAAGGGGGAGGCCTATGTTCAGCAGTGGACGTCTTCTGGCTGATGATGATGATGATGAGGTGCGCAATATATTATATTCAATATATTATATTAATATATTCGTTCTTAGTCGACGTGTGCTGTATGTGTGCTTGTACCGAGACATCACCAAACGGCTCCAACGGAAGACCAGCGCTGGTTAACAGCCGGCATTATGCAGAGTTGGGGCCGATTTGTGACCTAATAACTTGTGTCTATAAGCTATTTTAAAAAAACCCTAATTTGGTCACAAATTAACTTTTTCTTTCTTCTTTCTTTCTTTTTAGTCGGTACTTTTTAGAATTAACCATCACATCAAAGAGAGAGAGAGAGAGAGATAGATGGGGTCTAATCCACCCAGTGCATGTTGATAAAATGTCATATTATTATTTATTTGAACTTTTGAGGTTCTTGGACATACCGGTTTCCTCTCGATATTTTCTTCACCGTTTTTCTGAAGGATAGCTTCGAAATTAACTGCACATTTATTTAAGTACTAAATAAGTCATTGGTGCAGAGTTGGGATCGCACAGGATGCTATCAGATTCTAAAGCGCACATGCTACCGGCCACCATCGCTCTCAATTTATTACATATTGCTAAATAATAGTGAACTTATACCACACTAGCGACCCGCCCACGGCTTCGCACGGGTGTAGTTTACGTGCGAAACCGGGGCGGGTCGCTAGTTATATATATAAACCTTCCTTGAAAATGTATCTAACTGATGAAAACCGCATTAAAATCCGTTGCGTGGTTAAGGAGGAGTTAGCGGCTATACAGACACACAGACAGACGCGGAAAGCGACTTCAATTTATACTATGTAGAGATAGAGATGAAGCGCTTATATCACATATAATAAAAAGCAGTAATTTATAAGTAAAAATTGCTTATATCGGTGTCGGCTAGTATAAAATTTCCTAACACCGACTCCTCACTATTTGAACTGGAGTTTTTCTTTTGTACCTACTATTCGACTCCGACATAAATTCCTTAGATTTGTTGCTTATCATTCAACAGTCATTTGTTTTATACCTGCACTTTTTATGAAGGCTTAGTTAATTGCCTATTTGAAATCATCTCAATCAACGTACTTCTACATAGATATAAATGTGACTTTTACGTTTTAAAGTTTACTTAATTCCAATGAGTTTACGTTGAAGTGTACAGGTGGAAAATAAATACTTTAAAATTATAAAGTCTGTTGTTACATTTTGACACATGAAGGCAAAAATAATTCTCATAAAAGCCCAGAGGCGCTGAAAATTCATACGTTCATCAAATATAAACCGACATCTTAGTAGTTAATTTTCATATCTCGCTTAGTTCCTACTGTGTCATAGTATCTTAACCACACACATTCATAAAGACTTATTCATCTACCTTATATTGTTAAACCGCCTTCAATATCTAAAGCTTCAAACATACAGTATTTTTTTTGTAATTCAAATACATAACTCATATTTTTTACGACGTATTCTAACATACGCAATCCAGGTAAATGCCACGAGCCAGGAACCATGGCTTAGCGGCTCGACCATTGACGATATAACCACTCATCTACCACTTGACTGCTCATCCTTTACCCCGCCGTAAGCCAAAGTTAAAAAATTTCAGCTTAATCTTTTTCGAGCGGGCCAATCTTAGGCGCGAATTGAATAGTGGACTTTTGAGTCTACAATCACAAACGTTGGGTCCAATCACAAGCGCCATACGACCCCCACCCGTGACCGATGGGGCTTACATCTTGCACAAGCAAACTATGCCTCATGCATGATCAAGTGGTTATAAAATATTATCTTTGGGCTCGAAGGACCAGCCGTTGTAAAAGAGTTCTTCTTCAGTCAGTGATCTACTCTACTACAAGAAACAGTAAAGGAAAACGAACACCGAAACAGTCCACAGCAGCTGTAGTGTGAAAAGACGTTCCACACTTAAATTAAATTAGGATTTAATTTGATATTTAAATTTTTACCGAGCTCTCTAACCGCTAACCTACGGTTGGTAGCTACGAAAGAAAAACATGTTTTTCTTTCGTTTTTTCATTTATAACATTTCAATAGAAGTACATCATCTAGTCTACCAGTCCACTCCAAAGAATTTGAAACGTAAATTTTTTTAATAATATAAAATACACGGCATAAAATACGTTACAAAAGTATTTGATTTTATTGCCTATCTGTACAAACCCTAAGAAATCCGTAGAGTTACATGGCAAACGTAATAATGCTCAAACAGTGACTTCCTCAGCAAACATAGAGTTCCGTAATTACGGACAACTGGTAGTACTGTAGCAAATATAACCGCCATGAGCTGCGGTCACATCTAGTCTAATAGAGCTTAGTTTGTAACCAGTTCGAGTAATGAAAGAGCCTTGATAGAGTAAGTTAGAATTGTAGAGTTCTAATATTACTTTAACGTTATGGGTTTTCAAGAGCGGAAGTTTAGGAAATAGGTGAATAGATGAGAAAATATAATAGAATATCGGATAGGTGTTTGATTTGCTAAAAATAACAGCCTAATGAAAAATATAATTAAATATGCCCAATACATTTAAGAAAATGTTGAAGTCGTTTAGTTGGATTAGAACGCGTACTTACAAGAGACGTGATTAGTAAGTATAGTGCGTTCTTTTTACTAAGCCATAAAAAGTATATGCTATGTCAGAATAATACATATCTGAAATTTGCCTAAGTTGCCTTCGTTCTTAATTTTTTGCTATAATCACTCATCATCATCATCATCAGCCAGAAGACGTCCACTGCTGAACATAGGCCTGCCCTTTAACACCCAGACTGAACGACAGCCTGCCTTTTACATCCACTGGATGCCCGCGACTCTCACGATGTCGTCGGTCCATCCAGTGGGAAGCCTCCCTACGCTGCGTCTTCGCTACGTTTCAAGTAATCAAAAATATGTTTTTTTGAATTGGATATTATGTTGGTATATTGCTGTATAGGACTTACTAACATAATTTCCATTATCTAACTTTAAGTATGTCTGGAAAGTTAAAGATCTAAAAGAATATAACTATATTAACATATTTATGCCTCTAATGTAAGACTTAAAAAACTTTTCAAACACTTTTTGATCGAGCAAGAAGGCTGATTTTTATATAAACAAATTGGTGTAAATCAAAAGTACGTAAGTGAAAGACGTGAGAGCTTGAATTGATTTTCTCTTACATAAAAATCCTTTTTAAGCCTCTTATTCAAATTCCATTTGTAATCTGGTAATGCTAATTCAATGTTTGCCGGCCCTCAGTGTTGCCTTCTTTATCTTTAACTCAGATAATCTATGTTTCGCAAGATCGGTCCCGTACTTTACCAGTTTACCTTTTGTAAAATTTAACGAGTTTGTACGGACAAAAGCTCGCAAAAATTAGGTTTGGGGATGTAACGAATGTTGAAAATTTTCCTGGCTTTGATGAATGCTGGGACTGAGGTTTGTAATGTGGACTAAAGACCCTACAGGGTCCGGGGTCTTGTTTGAAATAAAACATGAATTGAAATGCCTTTGGTTTCCATGTACCTACCTATTTCGGTTTGACCTGTTAAATTTGTATTGGGTATTATATTACATGCACTATTTAGTTAGCCCGTGAACAATGTGCATGTAGCTGCACCGAAATATCGAGAGCTCTATCTACAACCTAATCACGGTAAATATCCTGTAAATAGCCATGTAACTGGCAATTAGGATGAATTGAAATTTTTTACGTTGATTATAAAATAATGTTGTGGCGATCATCATCATCATTTCAGCCGTAGGATGTCCACTCTGGACATAGGCCTCCCCCATCGATCTCCAAAAGGGCCGGTTGGAAGCGGCCTGCATCCAGCGTTGCCCTGCGGTTGTAGCGATACTGTTTAGTAATAAATCCAAAAACTATTGTTATTATCAAAGAAAAATGTCCTACTGTGACAAGAATAATTTGTTCGCACGATCGTGGATCCCGCAGTGTTATAGTCGGATCCACACTATGAAGTTTTTAATGGATTGGTAATTACCATCCAGATCAGACTGTTGATATTTTGAATAGCTGAGTAACTTGCAATACCCCGTCAAATACAAAGAAAACTTTTAGGTCCAAAAAGTATGTTTTAAAAAATAAGACATCAACGCCCGTGTGAAAAAGCATTGTTCTTCATGGCTTTATATCACACTCATCTTTATAAATGCAAAAGTTTATTTGTGTAAGTGTGTATGTTTGACCTCACTTGACTCCTAAATGGCTGAACGGATTGTCATCAAATTTGGTATAGAGGTACCTCTATACCAAATTTGACTTGAGATTCTGGATTAACACATATATGCATGAAAAAAACAACATTTTTTTTAGGATTCCTTTAGGTTAGCGGATAAAACCGCGGAGCACTTCAAGTTATTTTGTATAATCTGGTCAACACAGACTGATTTTTGATTACTGTGTATTAAGCATCCAATAATAAGAACACAAATATACACATACACGTATCAACCTAGAATGTTCCCATTGGTGGGACACAGGCCTTCTATCAGACAGAGAGAGAGAGGATAGCCCATGCTGGCCCAGTGCATGTTAGTGAATATCATGTTTTTGATTTTTGAGGTTATTGGACTTACTGGTTTCGTCACGATGTTTCACTTCACCGTTTTTAAGCGACGGCATCGAAACTGCACATAAATAAATAATTTATCTAAGTACTATAAGCCACTGGTGCAGGGCGATGATTGAACCAGGTGCTGTCAGATTGTAAAGCACACTTGCTACCGCTCGGTTACCATCGCTTTTAGATAATAAGGACGCGCAAACTAAAATAGCTTTTTTACTGTTGTTTCTAGCATGTGAAATTCCACAGCTGAGAAAAAGATTCAACTCGACTTTTCCAGTTTCTAAAAATCGTTTTGTTTACGTAATAAGTCGACATAAGTTATTATGCAAATTAAGGGGAATGTAGCTTTTTATTGCATGTTTTATCAAAACAGTTATCAATTTCGCGTAGGCGGAGACCAGACTAATATTTTAAGCAAAATATACGAAAACGTAGTGACATTTTTTCTTCGCCGTTTGAGATAAAGTGTCAAATTAAATTATATTTATGCGGTTGGTGAACCTGTTTTGCCGATCTAGATATCCGAATTAATAAAAATTAAGACTTTTGTATTTCAATCTAATTTCATATTGGGTAGTAATAAAACAGAACATTCAATCTAATTTTACATAATTTTTATGCCTTTTTGCAGTAAAATGTCTATTATTTAATATTCATATTGTAAGTAGTAGCAATTTTAATCTACATAATAAAGCGTTCATGATTTGCCTAATTCAATAGTTATTAAGCATGAATATATTTTCATATCGAAAAAGACTTAGGAATTAACAAGAAAAAAAACCGATGATAAGTGCTACGGTTAAAAATATTACCTACATCATGAAACAGTTTAAACGACATTAGTTAAAAGCATTGCGAGTAAAATACAATTAAATTCTGTATTAAACCAAGCTAAACCTCTTGTGCAATTAATATTTTTATGATCTTAATTATATTATAAATATTATTTCTATTAACAATAACTATATTCACATTTTATATCTAATCCTAAATAAGAAAAGAAACAATAAATCATAAAGATTAAAAAACAGCAAAGCAAAGATTTGTCCACAAGTTCCCACCCACTGTATCTATTTTTTACATAAAAAAAGAATAGCTAATAATTGGCACAAAAGATAGCAACGCAGAAAGGTGCCTTCGTAAATAGTGTTCTTTATCATTTTTAAGATTAATATTCTTCGAGCCAGTTTTTTTTACTTAACATATCTTGCACGTTTTTTTCATAGTTTTGTGCCCGAAACGTGGACTAATACGGGCGTTGGAGACTTCCGCATTACGATAAATCTTGAAATACATAGATTGATTTATAGTTATCCATAGTTCTTCTTGCATCACTAATAAAATATAATGTTGAGTATCTAAGTAGTTTAAAACAGCGATTAATACCCGAGATTATGCAATAAATGTAACTAGCTACTTCTATTATAGACCCTGCAAACAGCAAAATTAAAGTCACGGTCACATGCCAGAACTATCTGAATCGCAAAATATTAATATTTTTAAATAATTTTTAACAAGTCCTTGTTAAGGATCTTGTTAAAGATGATGTTCATATTATTGAATTTTTGGCTAAAAAGATAGAAAAATATCCCAACAGTACACAGTGATTTTTTATCCTTATTTTTTTAATGTGCTAAGTAGATTGCTCTTTCAGGGGAGCACAGCCTTAAAATATAACAATAATAATATTGATCTAATAATATCAATCCGCGCTAGGCCATAACATCCAACATAAATTTTAGTGCAAACCGACAGTCGTTACA
This sequence comes from Agriopis marginaria, assembly GCA_932305915.1. Lineage (NCBI taxonomy): Eukaryota > Metazoa > Arthropoda > Insecta > Lepidoptera > Geometridae > Agriopis > Agriopis marginaria. The sequence goes on along the minus strand of OW029926.1, from coordinate 11,086,641 downwards.
TCAATAGTCATTATACCGTTGCCTAACTTTTTATTCATCTGGACTACTCCATAACTCTGTGCCGCAATTTTTTCTACTTTATCTTTTTTAGTTACAAACAACGCTAGTGATAATATAAGCTACCTGAGCTTGGATGCTTTTGGACCCTCGTGAAATATTGCAGACCAACCCTTGTCACATATCAGCTAAAAAAACTTAACTTAAATGAAATAGACTGCTTTAAACGTACCAGTGGGAAAAAGAGAGATATACGCCGCGGAATCTAAAAAGAGCGTCCTTAATTGCTTTGATTAGATTTCAAGGATATTAATTTAGTGATTCACGCATTCTGTCAAGGTTCATATTTTGTGATTTTGTACGGTATGAAATATGGTATATCATGTGAAAAGAATGTTTACTATTCTCAGGTTTCAACCATTGTGTGGAATCAGCTTTATAGCATTATTGGTGACCGTAACTGTCAACACACAGTGAAAAAAATTAAGAAGGAAGCATTGGCGTTTTGCAATAAATTTAGTTATTAATAATATTCGTGAGGAAGTTTACTTTGAATTTTTTTGCGATTTTGGTTCATCCGTATCATCTATTAAAGCAGCTCTATTTGTTTTATTGGAATAGATTTATTATAATAATATTATTATACTACATTACATAGACATTAAATCCTATTATAAAGTTTTAGTATTTCTGCAGAAGATCAGTTAATTGATAATTGAAATTGAAGTGGGTGATATTAATTTTGTTTATAAAATTATATTATATACTTGTAGCTTGGTAAATTTAAAAAATCTGTCACGTTTTTTCCCGTTTTTTTTTAAGTTTAATATCTATCCTCAAGATAGTTCCTGCCCAATTTCATCAAGATCGGTTCAGCCGTTATAGACAGAGAGCGCCTTGCTTTACGTACTGAATTTAATATACATTTATTTTTCGGAGAAAAAAACAGCTTGCGTTGTTCTCAAAGGCCCTATTCTAAAGTTAACTCGATTCCCAATTATCGAAAACTTAAGATAAGTTAATAGGGTTTCGGTAAAAAGATAAAGACAAGATTTTTTGTAACCTTTCTGCAAGAAATGCTCAATTCTTTTGAATCCATTGAGATGCATCATCTGTCTTTGATCCTAAATTACTTTCCTACGATTGGGATTTAAAAGAATACGTTTTGGATTTAAACTAAATACTTTGTTTTTTTTTTAATACATAATATTACGTCTTATTCTTTTTTGTATGTGATGAAGAACAAGAACAACAAATTTTAATTACAATACCGTTAAACAATTTAACCCAATTTTAATATTTTACTTTAACTGTTCTATTTTCATTTCATCCTTTTTAATTAACCAACAAATGTTCATAAATAAAACGTCAATATTTAAATAGGAATAACATTAATTCAAGCAGTAATAAGTTTTGTATGAAATATTGTTTCACACTGGGTATCCTGCTGTTTTCTTGTCCAACCCTTGTTAACATGATCCATCTCTTATAACATGAACGGGTTCCATCTTATCCCGAAACAATATATCCAAGATTAACAAATTTATTATTCTGATATCAAATTTTACGTATTACGAGGGATATTATGATTACATAATAGTATAATATCTTCAAGCGTGGGACGTTACATTATACATTTCAGCTTCTTAGTGGAAACAATTACACATACTAATAATGTTTTTGGAAAAAACAAAAAACGAAAACCGACTTCATGACTATCTACATAGAAAACAGAGATTGAAAGTCCTCATCAAAACTTTTAAACCACAAAACAAAACTTAGTATTTATTGAATTTTTCAAAAATCGGTGAATCAGTTTTAATAAAATTTATATGCGACCACCTATGGGAAACAAAAAAATTATCATTAAAATCAATACATAATTAGCGGAGTAATCGCGTAACAAAAATACAGTCGAATTGATAACCTTCTTCTTTCGTCGGTAAAAAATTGGGAAGTTTGGGTGGCTGCTTGTATGGGACAGGACTAAACGTGTGTCGATACTTTGGCACAGTCACATTTTCCTGAGACACAATGTAGAGTTAGTGCGGCTGCCAATTCGTCAGAGCAGCACAAGTGGCGCAAATATGCGTACCCTGGCAGTGGTTACATATTTGGGCCGTTTGGGGTCGAGGAATTGGGCCCTTGGGGACATAGCTCAACTCATTTTCTATTTTTTTTAGATGCAACGCGTGACCAAAATGCTGGCTTGTTTTTGGCTCAACGCACAAGCACTATCATTCAGCGTGGTAGTGCCACCAGCATGCTGAGTACGCTGCCAACTGATACTTGGGCATTTGGATTGTCTTTAGACGTTGTCACATTTATTGTGCGAACTGCTAGTCTGTGGAATTCGTTGCCTGAGTGGGTGTTCCCCGATAGTTACAATCTGGGTGTCTTCAAGTCGAGAGTGAATAGGTTTCTTCTAGGCAAGCGTGCTCCATCGTAGGCCACATCATCGTTTAACATCAGGCGAGTTGGCGGCCAAGCGCAAGTCTATTTATAATTTAAAAAAAATACTTTCAACGGTATATGGGCACTCTGACTGTTTTTCAGTGTTAGTGTTAGCTTGTATTTGGTTTAGAGGCACTTGCCAGTAAATATTCTTGTGATACTGAGTTAATCCCTAAGCAATAAAGTTGCTTTTTTGTCAACATTTGTACTTCATCATCTAAATTTGACAACGCATCGCTCATCTTGCTTTACACCGTCAACATAAACACCGAAAACTTAAACACTTTGCATTATCGATATTCTGCACTCAAAGAGATGCCGCGAACAAAATCTATCATTACTCATTCACTGACAGATTCGGATGTGAAACACTTCGGCATAATAACTTTTAACACTACGACGATTTGATAGATGTCTGTAACAACATAGATGTTAACGCGTTTCTTTTGGATAATGAATTAAGAAGATAATGACGTCGTCGGCTCTTGTTTAGGTTTGTTTTGATAAGAATAAATTGAGGAAATTTACTAAGGGAGGCGATACAGTAGTTCACAAGTTGATACAATAGAAAAATGTATAATATTTAACAATACAAGTATGAATTGATTTTTGTAAGCCTACGATAAAATAATTGATAATCTTCAAACCGATTTTTTTAAATCACAATTTTGAACACTCTCGATCAAGTCAACCTTTTACACAAAAAAACTGAATCAAAATTTGTTCAGCCATTTGGAAGCTACAATGCAGAGACAGGCACACAGATACATAAATACACATCGCAGATACATAGATATACATGTTAAACTTATAACATCTTTATATTTGCATCGTATGTTAATAATAAAATACAATACAACACTTTAGTTACACCACAACAAGGATATTAAAAGAAGAATACATTAAATAGATGCGGAAAAGGCGGTCTTATCGATAAAAAAAATTCTTCCAGACAACCTTTGGATATGTACATAGATAGATACCTATTACTTAGGTATGTAAAATGGATTTCAAGATTCGAAAAACTGTATTTTTAAAGTGAAATTGTTTTTTTTTTTTAATTATTAGTTATTATCATTGGTTAAAACGACTTTGTAAAATTAGGCAGTTTCACTGTCAAACTTCACCCCCTCGACATATCCATGGAAATTTTAGTGATAAGTTATTATTTTATTCCGAGATAGGGTGTGTGGTTGGCGGGTGGGTGGTTTTTTATATAGAAAAATTATTCATCATAAATAACTAGACATTTCGATAACTAGCTATTTTGTTTTCTATTTCATATTTTTTCCATAATTTCCACGATAAAATTTATCTTATGTCCTTGAATGACGAGCACTATTCATCATCATCATCATCATCATCATCAGCCAGAAGACGTCCACTGCTGAACATAGGCCTCCCCCTTTAACCTCCACACTGAACGACAGCCTGCCTTTTGCATCCACTGGATGCGCGCGACTCTCACAATGTCGTCGGTCCATCTAGTGGGAGGCCTCCCTACGCTGCGTCTTCCGGTTCGTGGTCTACACTCCAGAACCTTTCTTCCCCATCGGTTATCGGTTCTTCGAGCGATGTGGCCTGCCCATTGCCACTTCAACTTGCAAATTTTAACAGCTATGTCGGTGACTCTGGTTCTTTGGCGAATATCCACGTTTCGGATTTTATCGCGCAAAGAAACTCCGCACTATTCCCCGCTAAAAATTCATCAAGGTCACTGCAGTTGTTCAATCATAAAAATATAACAAACGGATAGAGTTACTTTCACTTTTACAGCATGATAAGTTCAATGAAAGCTTAGACAGGCTTTACCTAAAACTAAGAGTTTCAATTAATTTATATCCAGCCAAGCGTGAACCGTCAGCGAAGTGACAAAAGAAAAACACGGATGCCGGCAAGGCATCTGTCCTTTCATAGTCAACTTAACTAAAAGGATTAAAATGATATCTTCCGTCGTCTGACAGCCAGTGTGGTCCGCCAAGCGTTAACAGAAAAATCTTTTGTTGGATCGTTCAAGAATTTTGTTACCTTAAGCTTTTAATACCTTTATGCCATCACTTTTTAATTTTAGCATTCAATTCTAAAGGGTTGATTTTTAATCCCGATTACGCAGAGGCAACATGGTTAAGATTTCTTTTTGTCACAATTCTTCTTGCGGTTTCAATCCATGAAAGATACATAATGGTATTTGAAATAGATTTATTAAGATTTACTTGATCCTATTGAACGCCTTTGAAATAATGTTTGCGTTCTTTTGAAGGTTTCTTAATCGTCTTTGAGGCTTAAATGTCAGTAATTTGATTAATGAAGAAGGAACTATGCTCAGTTTTTTTATTTAAGTGTATTAGTAACTCTAAATTGCGTTTTATAAACAAGGTCTATAGAGCTGTTTAATTTAACATACTACAGATCGGATTTAATAATAATTGTCATCACAAAAGCCCACTTCTTCCAGTTTTAAACTCTGTGAAAATTTTCGTTCTGGTAACTACATAGTTTAAGTTTTCTATTGTTGCAAATGCAACTCTTAAATCGACTTGCATTCATTTAACTTTATGAGTGAAAGTAGCAGAAAATAAAAGCGTTAAAACAACTTTTATATAAAACAATAGACTATTATACTACATTGTTAATAATAAGCAAAAACATTGAAAGAGCTTTCAATTTATTCATCCTGTTTGTTCTATTATAAACTCTTTTATGCGAACAATTTTGACCATATTTTTTCCCTTCTTTCAAACTAAATCTCGTGAGCATAATCTGCTCAAGCCGCAATATCCTAAAATTTAGAGGCTTCATTTTTGTGTTTATGTAAAGTCATAGTAAGTGATTAATACTGCCATGGCATGTAAAACATTCTTTAACTTAAAAGGTTTCGGATGTCTCGCCGACTGAATTCCACTAGCTCAAAAAAATAACAAGATTTTGCAACCTCCGCTTAGCTGTGAATTCAACTAAAGTTTCTCTACACAAGATATTTTAACGAAACATACAAAAATAAGTCAAGTTTAAAAACATAAATCCATAATTTAGAACTTCTGAAAACAGCTGATGCCTGCCTTTCATTCAAAGTTCTGCGGTTAAGATACGTACCTATAATATAGCCAATCGCTTAAAGCTCCGGAAAAAATAATTTATTGTAATAAGTCGTCGTGAACATTCGCCACCGCTCGGCTCATCTCGCCCCGCGCCCTTCGCCCCTCCAGAACGTATACACTACTCGACTGCAATGCTCTACTCTACAAGCATTCAGTCGACCCGAAACAGCGTCGGTGAACGGTCGCGCCACTTGACGCTTTGATCGGAACTTACGTGACTGCAAAACACGCTTATCACAACCTCTCGAAACAACGAACTGTGAACTATAATAGCTTATTATCTCACCCTCACGTCTTAAAAATACAAATAAAAGTGTTTAATGGACATCACACCAAAAGTGGGACTGTTTTTGTGAAAAAATTGTTTACGTATCGAGCATCCAATTTTCAGACCGTTAATTGTGAAATAATCATGTGGATCAACATAACAAGGACTATTTGTTAAATTGACGCCGAAATACACTCTATAAATTGATGGATAATCAACATCCGGCAAGGGGACCGAACACACGAACGCCGACGGAAAAAACATGACACTGAGCCTACCGTGTCCTGTTTTCTTTCTTCCTTGATATTTGATTTTCCCCCATAATGGCTCTACAGCACTCTTCCTCAAGAAACTACTTTTTCAGCCAAATTGTAGTTTGGTTCATAGTGGGAATCCATGTGGCTGATCAAAGCTCATTACCGCTGAAATACGAAGCTCCTGATGACTGTCAATGGTGGCTCAGAGGCCCAAATGATGCTCATGAAGTTTCGCTCACATGTAAACTTCGTACCATAAACAGTGAATTTGACACTACGAATTTCAGTGTAATTCCTTCAGAACACACGACATCACTTAGAATAGAATGCAATGAAGAAATGATGTACAAAAGTTCACTCGATGATCGTAGTTTCGCGCATTTAATGAAACTGCGTGAGCTTGTTTTAGATAACTGTAAAATTGGAAGATGGCCGCCTGGTGTTCTCTCTGGCCTGAGAGATCTACGAAATTTAACGATCCGAACGAAAAACACGGAATGGGCTGCTATGAGCTTAGAGATAGCATCGGAAAGCTTTACGGCTGTTAGGCAGTTGGAAAAGTTGGATCTCAGTTTTAATAACATTTGGTCGTTTCCCGAAAACCTGTTTTGCCCGTTGACCAATTTAGTATACTTGAACGTTTCCTCGAATCGACTGCAAGACGTGAGTGATCTAGGATTCAGAGAGCGCGCGATGCATCAAGCTCTCATAAGTGAGCAAGATGGACCGGTACCGACGTCCCCCATTTCGCATTCGTCATGCTCTTTAGACATTGAAGTGCTAGACGCCTCGAGTAACCACTTTGTGCTAATGCCGGAAAATGGTTTTATGGCTCTACGAAGACTAAAAGAACTTCACATTCACGACAACGAAATTTCTATGGTGGCTGACAAAGCACTAGCCGGTCTAAAGCAGTTACAGATAATTGATCTCTCTAATAATAAAATCGTTGCTCTTCCCCAAGATCTATTTAAAGATTGCAGGCCAGTGATAAAAGAAATATACTTGCAAAACAATTCGATCAGTGTGCTTTCACCGAGTCTTTTCGCTAACTTAGATCAGCTGTTAGCGTTAGACTTATCTAATAATCATTTAACGAGCACCTGGATAAATGAGAATACTTTCACTGGTCTTATAAGAATGGTGCTGTTGAATTTATCTAACAATAGATTAACGAAACTGGATCCGAAGATTTTCAAAGATTTGTATACGCTACAAATTTTAAACGTTCAACATAACAGCTTGGAGAACATCGCCGCGGATACATTTGCACCTATGAATAATCTGCATACCTTGATTTTATCATACAACAAAATATCACATATCGACGCATACGCTCTGAATGGCCTGTACGTATTATCTCTGCTGTCTATAGACAATAATCGTCTCGATGAACTTCATCCCGAAGCATTCAGAAATACGTCTTCTCTCCAAGATTTAAATTTAAATGGAAATCGTTTGAAGAAAGTACCTATAGCGCTCAGGAATATGCGATTACTTAGAACTCTCGATCTGGGAGAAAATCAGATAACATCACTCGAGGAGCCCGGCTTTGTCGGTTTGCATAACGTCTATGGATTACGTCTTATCGGAAATAAAATAGAAAACATAAGCAAGGATGTATTTTCGGATTTACCATCTCTGCAAATTTTGAACCTGGCCCGAAATAAGTTAAAACAAATCAATATGAATGCATTTGAAACACTGACTACTCTGCAAGCCATTAGACTGGATGCTAATCAGCTGACGGACATACAAGGTTTATTTGTAAACATTCCCTCTCTGTTGTGGTTAAACGTGTCAGATAACCAAATAGGATGGTTTGATTACACCATCATTCCTTCGGGACTACAGTGGTTGGATCTACACAGCAACAACATCAAAGAACTAGAAAATAGCTACCGGTTGGACAAAGAACTTCGTCTCCAAACGTTAGACGCAAGTTTTAATAAAATGACGAAAATATCCGCTTACTCAATACCGAGCAGTGTGGAGCTTCTGTTCCTGAATGATAATCAAATTACACAAGTTGAAGCTCAAACTTTTGTTGGAAAAACCAATTTAACGAGAGTCGATTTGTATGCAAATCAGATTACTAGTATGGATCTCAACGCTCTCCGGCTGACTCCGGTTGATCCGGGACGACCATTGCCAGAATTTTATATTGGAGGGAACCCGTTCCAGTGCGATTGTACTATGGAGTGGCTTCAACGCATAAACAAACTGGATCACCTGAGACAACACCCGCGAGTTATGGACTTAGAAAGCATATACTGCAAGTTGCTCTACAATCGTGAAAGGACTTATATCCCGCTTATTGAAGCGGAATCTTCACAGTTTTTGTGTACATATAAAACTCACTGTTTCACGTTGTGCCATTGTTGTGATTTTGACGCTTGTGATTGTGAAATGACATGCCCATCGAACTGTACGTGCTATCATGATCAGCCGTGGTCGGCAAACATTGTGGACTGTTCTGCCGCTGGGTATTCCGAAATACCTAGCAGCATACCTATGGACGCTACTGAACTTTACTTAGACGGTAATAACTTTGGTGGTTTAACGAGTCACGCTTTTATCGGGCGTAAAAACTTAAAAATATTGTACGCGAATAATTCTAATATAGACGCTTTGTATAATAACACATTTAGTGGACTAAAACGCTTAACTGTGTTGCATTTAGAAAAGAACAATATTAAAGAGTTACTCGGTTTTGAACTGTCGCCTCTGGAAAATTTACGCGAATTGCATCTGCAAGACAATAAAATACATTATATCGACAATCGAACCTTCATGGAGTTGAGGCATTTAGAGGTGCTGCGCTTGGAAGGAAATAACATTTACGGCTTTGCAGTGTGGCAATTCACGATGAATCCATATTTGGTGGAGATAAGTCTCTCGCGGAACCCTTGGTCGTGCGACTGCCAGTACATGCATAAATTTAGAAATTGGTTTAAGAACAACCTGGGGAAAGTAGAGGACGCTAATAAGATCACGTGCATTTTTGACAACATTACTAACGCAGTGGGGCCACTCATGTCTGATTTCAATTCCACGATTTGCACAAGCCATGTCGGTGGGGTTTCGTCAATAATTGAAAATCAAGTAATCAATGATTACCTCCCGCTGTTACTGATATCTCTGTGCGTGTTCGTTGTGAGCTCCGCACTCATATGTGGCATGTTTTACTGGCGGAGAGAGCTCAGAGTGTGGGTTTACTACCACTGCGGCTTCAGAATGTGCTACAAAAGCACAGCTTTCGACGAGGAAGCCGATAAAGACCGTCTATTCGACGCCTACATAAGTTATAGCGTGAAAGATGAGGCGTTCGTCGCTCAAATGTTAGCGCCCGGCCTAGAATCCGCTGACCCAAGTTTCCGGCTCTGCCTACATTACCGCGATTTCAACGCTTCAGCATACGTGGCGGATACGATAATAGAAGCAGTAGAGTCATCCAAAAGAACGATAATAGTCCTATCCAAAAATTTCATAAACAACGAATGGTGCCGTTTCGAATTTAAAACGGCATTGCACGAAGTACTGAAAGAGAGACGAAGAAGACTGATAATCATATTACTAGGTGACATTCCAAATAGAGACATCGATCCGGAGTTGAGGTTGTGTTTGAAGGCGAACACGTGTATAGAGTGGGGTGATAGACAGTTTTGGCAAAAGTTAAGGTTCGCGATGCCGGACTTGCGGAAGTGTCAATATCACCGGTCGACAGTGAATATTTACGCGTCGGTGTCGCCTGTGGGGGCAGGGCGGGCCCCGGCGCCTCCCCCGCCTCCGCCGGGAAAGCTGCCCCCCTTGCTGGGTGACGGGCTAGCCCTGACGCCCGGTGTGCACGCACGGGACCCGCACGCACACCGCATGCCGCCACAAGCGCCTCTCTGGGCGTAGCGTATGCTTCAACGCAGGTAAACAGACACTGATACTTGCAACGCTTAAGCGTATTAGTCCAATAAAAAGTGATAATTATTCCATAAGGTTGTTCCATATATTTATTGTCTAGATTAAGGTATATCGTGCCTACGATAATGCATTTACTTGTTTATAATAGGCCGCTAGTTTTAATTAAGTTGTTACGGATTCATTTCCTAATTTCTGCGATAGTAATTTATACGTGTAGGTAAGTATCATAAAATCGATGTAAATATTCATTAGAATCATTTTAAAATATTTTGATCGACATCACTGATTACGGTATTTCAATCGCATAAAATAATTATAATAATGCCAAAGTTAAATCTATGTACAGATGCATTTATTTTAATTTTATATTCAGCAAATTATTGTCATAAAGAGAGACTGTAAATAATTATGAGTTTTGTACATATATGTAAATATTGGGATGAGACATTTGAAAAGAGACGAAATACACATTTTCAAAATTTTACTTTTGTTTTGTTTTATTTCCTTTATTTTTTGTTTACCTTATAGCTAAGCTACTGACTTTAGGTAACAAAAGATAGGAAGGAACACTAGAACTGTTTAAAACTCATTTAAAAACGCTAGAAGTCTTAAACAATATGTTTAAAGTTAAACAGACAAGGTGAAACGTTGCCTTGGTAACGAATAAAACACTTTTCACAAGTACCAACATAGTTACAGCACTCAAGAAGTTTATGTACCCATCAGCATAAAGTAGAAGTAGGTTCTAACGCTTTTAGCCAATATGCAAACATATTGGAAATTGAAAGTCACTTCGGTGAAGTTAGGCACGGCTAAAAGGAAAGCAGTTATAGACTGGTCGAGGAAGTTTTGAGGTAAACTTACGATATTCAAAGTTGGTAAAATGGGCTTTAATGGATAGCTTAAAAATAGAAAAGTATACTTGGGTGCTTTTTTTGCAAATTTTTAAGCACTTGTTACTTTTTAATTTCATACATCACATCATCAGCCTGTAAACGTTCACTGCTAAACAAAGGTCTTCCTCTGAAAGAAGGGTGTTGCCATAGTCCCCACGCTTGGCCGGTGGCTTGGGGATCGCAGTACATTAAATATGTACTAATAGGATGCTGTTGCCCATTCTCTGGTGGTTCTGGTTGCATTTTTAGGACATACCATTGAATTATGTATAAATCTTTCTAACTTCCTAAGTTTTATTTTAAATAATTATACAATAGGTTGCATCGTGACAATTATCATAATATACCATGAATAAATAAATTCTTATATACGTGTGTGTCAAGTAATTTATTCTTACAATACTAAACAACTTATTTATAGAAGTAATATAAACTTTAATTCTACCTCTAAATCGTTTTTTCGTAAATGTATTACGGATATTACACAAGGGTTTTATTAGTAAAACGCATTCTTGAGGTTAATGGAAGATAGAGCTTACATATTAAAATATGCTTATTTTAATTCATATTCTAAATAACGAAAATATTTTAAAGGAAATAACTTTATCCTGAAAGCTATTTCCACACACATGATAAGAAATAAAACCTTAAAGATTTTATACATTGATTTAAAATTTAAGATTAAGGGGGTTAGTTTTAAAAATATAATATGTAGCATACGAAGCACTCTACTAATACAATCACTCTTGGTACTAAACCACCGACTACAGAGACAAAAATCTTTCAGAAACACTATTGTTCTGTTTTATGCCGTTCGTGGTAACTGGCAAACATTACACCTTTAATTTAGTTCCACACACACATTCACGTAAGCCCCACCGCACACAGTACTGTTTGTCACGGTAATGTCTTAGGGACCAGCAAAATTGGATTAGAGCAGAGCAAAGTAAAGACGAGGTAAGTTTCCTTCGACATCAATTTAACCGGTGATCGATCAAGGAGACTAATGCTACGCTTAACTTACTTAGGTTTAAGTATATCCGTTATAGTTTGCTTGGGGTTTGGTAAGTTACAAGCTAGTGTGCATGGAATCTAAAATTTGTAACATGTTTACAAAATAAATTATGCATTTGGTTCTAGGTTAATCGACGTGTTTCCATATTAATTTCTTCTGCCAGGATTTGATTCTGTAATAAAGATATTTTATTTATATGGCACGGAAATTACTCACGTAAGATTAAGCCAGTTACTCTGACTTTAGTAAAAAAAGACAAAAATATTATAATTTTTTTGTAAAAAATTTGTTGACTTTCTTGTTATTGGCAGTATACTGTTTTTTTACATGTTTATTATACCACAAATAAAAATTATATCTTGTTGAAGTTATGGAAACGTGGTCGTGCGGTGTACATAACTAATTATCAAGTTATTCGTCAAGTTACATTTTTAAAACTTTTTCTATAACAGTTAACACATAGCCAAAAATGTATTAGTAAGCAACTGCCATTGCTAGTGAACAGTTTTCTGAGTACCAATAAGCCACCAAAACTAGATTATTATAAGTGGAAATTACGTTACCGATACCTATCAATTCTCTATAATTTCAAAAACGTATAAACGCCCATGTTTGTAAAAGCCGTTAGTTTACGATTAGGCGCTACACGTATCACGTTAAAGGGGCCGCTTTCGAACTGTAATAAAAAACATAAATCTCGACGGAACCTTATCAGTACCCGCCCCTCGACTTCTTCACACCATTCTTTTTCCATTACAAACACACTGTTCGCAATAAATTCTCATATTTTCCACCCTGTATCCAGTAATATCCACTTTTATCCTCTTATAACTAGTTATAACCAGTGCGACTATTGGCGCCATCTAGCGATCGAGTCATGAAACTGCTATTATCGCCTTGCGGGTGAATCAAAAGCAAATCAACATTAGTTATATCTGACGTTCGCACCCTCATCATGAAAGACGTAAATGGTCCATGTTAGAGTGATTGGAAAAGTTTGAGAATTATAAGCTAAGGTTTCATATTACCGACTAGATTATTAGGTAAGCACTGATATCTTGACTTAAACATTATACTCCAATTACTCAGATACTCCCAATTTCATACTCCTCTATAGGAAGTGAAAACAAAAACAAAAATTTGAAACAACATGTGGAAATGCACACCCACCAGAAAATCGAAATGAAATTAAAAAGTAGGTATCATAATTATTTGTCCTTATGGCATTGCAACTTTCCACTGGATGCTCGCAACTCTCACAATGTCATCGGTCCATATAGTGGGAGGCCTACCTACGCTGCGTCTTCAGGTTCGCGATCTTCACTCAAGAATCTTTCGTCCTCATCGGTTATCGGTCCTTCGAATGATGTGGCTTGCCCATTGCAACTTCAACTTGCATATTTTAATGGCTATGTCGGTGACTCTGGTTTTTTGATTTGATTTAATAATAGATTTAGTTTATTTGACTACTAGAATGATATATAAATAAATCACACTCAAAGCTCCCCGTAGAATTCTCTGTGTCGGGGATGCCATGTAATGATGGAACACGTTTATCAAGGATAACTAATAACAACCCAAAAGCAGATAATGAAATTCACGTATATTTTAGTACATAGCTGTAAAATCATATCACATTTTACTATTTTGAATAGTTAAATTAAAGAGACTCGTACAGACAGAGTTGGGCTAAACTAAACTTTAAACAAATATTATAACGATTAGTGACCCACGTTCCGAGTCCGAATGTTAGCGGACAAGGATCACATAATGGAATTAGTTTCGTAATTAACTTAGTTTTATGGTCAGAAAGGGTCAGTACATATAAAATTTTAGTTTTGTTTTTGAGGGGTCGTTGAAAAATAAGTTGATTTAGGTTTTCGTTTTGATATTCGTAATGATAATTGCAAATAATAAATATGGTTGATACAACTAATGTAAAGTAAAAAAAAAAAACGTACAAATATCTATCTCTACTTTTAAGACTTAATGAATTTTGGTTGCTTCATTCTATTAACGTCAAGGTTGACATTTAGTACGAAATAAGTATTAACTACTAGGCTCATAAACATATTTTAGGAACTCATTTGAGAAGTATCTTCTTCTTCTTCTCTCTTCTTAAAACATTATTAGGCATGATATTTACAAGGTCTTCTTCTTTCGAGTCTTTAAGGTTAATGTCTATTTGAGACTCCAACATTTGTTTTAGTCAAATGAAACAAAGTAATCAACCAAGAGATATGAATCTGAAACTGAATTATCTAAACAATTTAAAATTAGACGAACCATTTGATTCTCAGAGATCGTATCCGCATTGCGTTTCAAGGTTATTCTGGGAAAAGTCAGAGGTTGTTCATGGAATCCGACCATTTTCAAATACATACCTAATTACGAAACCAAAATAGATACCTAGACAAACATTTTTTTTTTACATGGGATACTACCCGCAACTGCGTAAACATAGATTTTCATATAATATATTAAGCCCCAAATTCGTCTCTTTGGCAAAATCCTTTCTTAGCGGATTTTTACACACCAAAATCAACCTGCGAAATTTCAGCTTTGTAAGTTAAATTTAAGAGATTTGGTGATAAGCCAGTTAGTCTTTTAGTCAGTGGTATTTTGCTTTTATAAATTCTCTGATAGCAAATACCTATGTACATTTCAATTATCAGGGTTAGATAAAACATAGCTAAAAATTGCCGCAATGAAATCTAATTATAAATATAACGTGATATAAAATGTATCTAGCTGTTTTGGAGAAAAATAGTAATATATAATTAAATTATACACATATACTACACACTAACACACATTCTTTTACCCTCTTAATAAATAGGCATACCTTCTCCGTTTCGTGGGCATACAAATTATTCATAGGAAAACTTCATGGAATGAAATAACTACATGTAGGCACTTGCTTACTGAGGTTCTAATCTAAACTAACTTTAAACTATATTGGTTTACTCGGATATAGGCTTAACAAAAGAGCCATCTGCTGGAAAATGCCATGTGGCGTGACAAAAGACGCATGCGCAATTTAATAGCATACTAGTTTAAAAGCATCGGATCCTTTTGAATATCTCCTAAAATGCGTATGGAAAAAATCCACATTGTCATTCGATAATCCTTTACGTACTCTGGAGATGTCATCGTCACAGATCAGCTTTCGTCTAGCCAACGGTATTGGGTTTGCGTAACTCAATACATTTTGTAGTTGTGGTACCAGACCTACTGTTTTATTCCCATGTACATAAGAATCAAATTGGCTGCTGATATGACAGACCGCAGACCGCAAAACGAGGCCGACGGGGACAAAGGCAATTCAGATAATGTCCCATCCCTTAATCACATGCACCGGTGCCCTCGAAAAAATGTTTGCTAGTCCGAAGCACACGTTTGTTCACAAATCTATTTTAGTAAACATCTATTTGTGCATTTACAACCAGCTTACACCATGTTCCCGTCTCGAATTTGTTGTCAAAATGTTAAAACCTCGAACAACGCGGTCTAAATTTGAATACGCTTTAAGAATGCCGTTTAGGACGGCGACATCGGCAGTACAATAGATTTCAGTACAGTTAATTTCCAGTGTGAATTCCGTGACTCCGTGCACTTTTAGTGTCATTAATTCAATTTCGGAGTCGTAGAAGAATGTGAATAGTGTCGGGCATGAGAATTTTGGAGCTCAGTAAATAGCTCTGTAGAGGCAGTCATTATGGGGAGTTCATTTAAGTTTCCCAAAATTACTGGATGTCACTAAAGTATCCTCCTAATAATGTCGCAGTACCGCGATCTGTTGAGGCTATAAAAACAAAAACGTTCATAAAATTCATTTTAAACGCTATTATAATTTAATTATCGATAAAATTTAATTACACGCTTACTAGGGGAGTCGAATCAATCATTTCTTTTTAGTCCATCTAATTCAATTTCAGAAAGCCAAGTTATGACTGAATTTTCTTTGGAAACAATTAATGACAAGGTTGAATTTTATGACATTGTGTAAAACCTTATGAATTACTTTAAACTAGTAGAGACTCATGAGAGTAAGGTATAGTAAATAACATAAACGGCCAGAAACAGAATCATTTTAGGACGAACGTGAAAATGTGGGCCAAGGCGTAGCCGAGACCAGCATTCGTAAGTCCATAAATGCAAAATTCAAACCATGTATAGTACCTATGTAGAACATTTAATTTGAAAATACCTGTATATTTTATCGAAGGAAACTACATTTTTTGCATGAATTTTTGAAACTTAAGGTTGACTCACGAGATATCACGAGACGTCAAATATTTTGTGGGCTGAATGAGCCGTCAATGATGATGATATTATGATGAAGCCACGTAAAGGTATACATATGTTCACCTTGCAATTAGTAGAAAATGTTACGTCATTAGCATTACATAATACCAAAAATATAGTTTGCTCACGCTCAGCGTCTCGAGTCCCCAAAACACATTAAATTCACACCACATTTGTATTATCAAATTAGTCTATGAATCAAAACCTCCCTTGAGAGGACCTTTATTTAGCTGATAGTTGCCTTATGAATACGATATTATGTAAGGCCTATCCTCAAATCGAGGGCCACGAAATTAAAGTTTGATTTGTTTTAGTTTTGATTGAGTTTTCATGAATATGTTTTTAGTTTGTCAGTAAATCCAGCAGGCTGTGAAATGTTGAAATTGGTTTTTAGATTGTTCTAAAACTTACTCGAAATCTTTTTGTTGAATATAAGTATCTTTTCAATTAAGGTTCTTCAATTATGTTAAACTTTACCTGAGTTTAACATAAATTTAAAGTTCTTTAATAAAAAATCAAAGTAGTTCTATGATATATGAATAAAATGTAGTTTAACTGTTTTAATTATGAATTTATAAATTTATATGATGACAATTTACTGATATATACCTACTTGTCTTAACTGTACGTTTCATTCTTGTAGGCTTTAAAAAACCCCATACCCATTGTTATATTGGAAAACTACGACACCGTTTCATGGTTAATATTCTGAAAACCCGAAGAAGCGCTTTGATTCCAATTTTATTGTGCGAACTGCTAGAATGTGGAATGCAGTGTTCTCCGGTAATCACAATCTGAGTGTTTTAAATCACAACTGAATTGTTTTTTTTTCTAAGCAAGCGTGTTCTATCGTAGACCACATTTTCCATCAAACGAGATGACGATCAAGATTTTTCCTGAGTGACGTCATTAAAAAAAAATTATTCTTCTCAGCAAACCTTTTAATTTGATATCCATAATCATGATAGTAAATAAGAAAAAAAACCCGCCCTCTTGGGGCTTCCACCATATTGAATCAATTGTGACGTCGTTTTATTTTCGTATTTTTCTTAACAAACCTGCAGTGCAAGTACCGTTCTTTATCGATCATCAAATTCGATAAAATACCATAGAATCGATCATAGCGAGTTCTGATCAAATGGCATTTTATCGAATTTGACGATCTCATCTATCAAATTTGACAATCGATAAAGAATGGTACTTGCACTGCTGATACCCTTATGATGGGGTGCATAAAAAATAACTGGTCCACCATCTTTGGGAGTCCGCCATATTGAATTTAGAATGACGTCACTTTGCTAACCATGCATTGTCATCTAAACTACTCGTGTATGAAAAATTTTAGCTCAATCGTTTGGGGATAACTGGTCTAAAATTCAGTTGAAAGATTTGTTCCACGCACACACTAACAGGGCAAGTAAATTAACAAATGAAAAATTTCAGCTCAATCAGTTGGAGATAATTGTTTTAAAATTAATTTGCTAGATTTGACGCATACTAACAAGGTAATCAATAAAAGCTTGTAAAAAGAGAACAAAACACGTGAAAAATATTCTTCTAATAGCTACCGTAGTTGTATCATTATCTCGTCTGTTTCACAGCTCCAATATTCAACGCGTAGTTACATAGCACAGATAAACCAGAGCAGACAGTTTCCAGCGCCGACCAATAATTGACTATCAAACTTGATGTATAGTTTTCCAGCCTCAACGACGGTTGATGAGTTATTGCCTCTTGGGAATCCGAAACGATTTGTTAAAGTTAAGTTACGCAAAAGTTGACCTGATTGCGTTGAATGCTAAATTATATTTGGCAATAGAACTATTAGAATTGGGATGTTGTCTACCGCTGAGTAAGTTTTTTTTTTAAATTCATAGGCTTGCGCTTGACCGCCAACTCCCCTGATGTCAATTGACGACGCGGTCTATGATGGAGCACGGTTAAAAGAAACCGATAAGCAAAGCTAAAAAGGTCAATTCAAATGATGGTTTAGAAGAAAATTATATGTTCATTATTTGATTGTAATAATATCATCATCATCAACAATTTTCCATCCACTGCTGTGGCTAGGTCTTCTTTTCAGCGCGGTATCTTTTTCGGTCCTGTGCCAGTCATCTACAGCTTTCTTGCTGGTTTAACGATTTCGTCCGATCAGCAGGCTGGTTGGTCTACCCGGTGGTCGCTTTTCGTTCCGCGGCCACCATTCTGAAATAACGTAATAAACTTAAATTATATCAATCAAATTGACTTACTAAAATCTTCTTAAGACCTAGAAGAATTTTAAAGCTATCCAGTTTAGGTGATGAAAAAATATTGCCTCACCACAAAGCGTATCTGGGTGCGTTAAGGTTCACGTTCGCGAGATTTTCCAAACTGCGCGGTTATAACGTTAGTTCGATACCAGTTAGCCGTAAGGCCTCAGTGTGCTTACTTTCCATCATATGCATAAAAAGAGAATTAAAAAAGTACCAATTTTAGACATCACTCACTTATCTAAAATGCCATATCAAATCAAACTAAATATATAAAAGTTTCCGATTCAAAACCAAACAAATGCCATTACGAATTGCAAACAACTCGCTAACTTACAAAAAAAACTGCTATAAAATTGTAATTTCAAATCAAACAACACAAAGTTTTGTGATCAAAACAAGTTTGAATTGCGAATTGCTTACAGAGGAACTGTATCGATACCATTAAAACTGTATCCGGTGATTCGCTTGGGGCCACCAACTTTGATTAAAATTTCATAACAGGCGGTCGAAGTACTGACTCATGTAAATGACTAGACTAGTGGAAGTTTATTCCTGTACATAGTGCAGTAATAAATTTGCAAATAGTAACTCTCAGAGAGACAAACAAGGGAGATACCTATACCTTATTACAATTATCGTTCGTGTTCAAATGTCTCAATTTTTCATATTTTTTTTTCACTTTCATCATCATCATCATCAGCCAGAAGACGTCCACTGCTAAACATAGGCCTCCCCCTCTAACCTCCACACTGAACGACAGCCAGGTCATCGGTTCATCTAGTGGGAGGCCTACCTACGCTGCGTCTTCCGGTTCATGGTCTCTACTCAAGAACCCTTCTTCCCCATCGGTTATCGATTCTTCGAGCGATATGGCCTGCCCATTACCACTTCAACTTGCAAATTTTAACAGCTATATCGGTGATTCTGGTTCTTTGGCGAATATCCAGGTTTCGGATTCTATTGCGCAAAGAAACTCCGAGCATAGCTCTCTCCATTGGCCGCTATTTTTCACTATACCTACTGCTAAGCCGCTTAACGCAAAAACGGTAAGTACACTTACTCATTTTTCACACACGTGAAGAAACTTACAGTGACACTAATTAACTAATTAATAGTCTACATGCAAAAAAGGGTGGCATGATCATCAGCAGGGTTGAGTGCGACTAAAGGCACCCAGACTCATTTAGACTGGACTGGATTCGCACCCTACCGCCACCTTACCATAATATCTCCCTTGGTTGAATATTAGTAGTTCGGCCCAAACTATGACCTCGCAAAATCTTTGTCTCTAAAATTCCGATTTTACTAATACATATTTGCATTTAAAAGCTGTATTTGCATGAGCAACTTGTCTTTTTTTCATTACGATTGGATCAACGGTATATAAGTTATTTTTGAACAAAAATACACAAACCTACATATAAACGCCAACTTGTTCCGATAGAATCTGAGATCTCTCTTTGCTCGGCCAATAACCAGTTGTTCGCCCCAAACTGAGACCTCGCGACCCCTAATATCTTGGCAACCAGTACACAAGACACACCAGTACACAGTAACAATTTTGTTCATATTCATATGTCAAAATTTTACAACAAAATAAAACTTTAAAATAAGCAATTGCCTTTATTAACTAAACTAGATTTTAATAAAAATTGTAAATGGTAAGAAATTTTGGTTTCATGCTTAAACTATGTTATGTTATTAAATGTTTAAAAGAACATAAGCAGTTTTCGAGAGCAACGAACTCAGAGCAGCCACCAAAAATATGAATTTAGCTCATTTTTCAGCTGCGACGATGACATCTGCTTCATCATTAGGAAACCTACAAACCGAGTAAAATTAAAAAAGCGCTCCCGGCCGACAAAATTCATTAATTTTAGTTTGTCATACGCTACTAATTTGTAAAATTTACTGCGTTGTTCTAATAGCTCCGTATCCGGTAACTTATCTCACAAATATCAAAGATTCTTCTTGTTTTTTTCTTTATAAAAGAATCTGTGAAAGTATTTATGTGACAGTTAACACTAGTAATGGTTAGGAGGCCAATCAAAACCGCGTTAAGTTTTTTATTATTGTTTATAGGTGCTAGTGTGTGGCTCTGTGGGTGTGGTCTTATTAACAGCTGATTCTTGTTTCGATATTATTTATTGCCTGTTTTACTATTGAGATCATCGTTGGAATCATAATCTTTAATGAGTAAACGATTTATGGTGTTAGAATCAGTGAGTTATTCGGATGCTATTTGGAACTTACCAACAATTTTTTTTTTTAAATTAAATGTTGATGAAAATCGAAGAAATACGTTTCTGAAATGTACAAAAATCATTGCTTATTTATTTGTTTAGTTTAATTTCAACGTATAATAACCAAGAAAATTTAATTAGTAATTTTTTTTTTTATCTATCTCTATATACATAACTAGCTGACCTGACAGACGTTGTACTGTCTTAGAACTGTCAAACACGTAAAGTTAAAATTGTAAATTTTATTTTTTTACACCTTACTGGGTTACTGGAGTTTTAGTAAGGATCCCTATTTTTTTGAAAATATAATGTAGCCTATGTTATTTGGGGATAGTGTAGCTTCCCAATAGTGAAAGAATTTTTCAAATCGGTTCTGTAGTTTCAGAGCCTATTCAATGCAAACAAACAATCAAATCTTTCCTCTTTATAATATTAGTAATCTTTCCTCTTCATAATATTAGTACTAATATTATAAAGAGGAAAGATTTGATTGTTTGTTTGCATTGAATAGGCTCCGAAACTACTCAACCGATTTGAAAAATTCTTTCACTGTTGGGAAGCTACACCATCCCCGGTTGACATAGGCTATACATCCCGGCTTCGCCCGTGCGAAACCGGGGCGGCCTACTAGTATATTATATAGATGAAATTTGATTGACCGAGCCAAGAGAAGTCTCAGATATTATTGGGACAAGTCGGCGTTTTCATTTATGTTTTTTTGCAGCTTCACAGACTCTGTTTGGTCAACTACTGCGGGGTGCAGTTAGTATAACATAACTAATGACTTTACAATAGGAACAAATAAGTAAGTATATTTGCATATTGGATCGATGATAGCTTTCGTATCGTTAAAAAAAAATCATGAAATTTTGTAAGCAAAAGTTCATTCAATATATTTTTTATGATCGAATGTGATCAAAATGGGTTCAAGGTTTAAATTAGTGTCATTTAAATGTGATATGATAATCTTTTTGTAAGAATAAAAAAGCTTTTCACATAAAGTTACTTTACTTTATATAAAATCAAAAACCATACCTGTGCATAAAATATATACTTCTGATATGTATAAAGTACCAATCATAAGCATTTGAATGTTTCCATAAAATCTTTCTCATGATCTTGTCTTTATAATGCAGTGTTAACAATATTGACTGCCAAAGCTGGTAACTGTTAACACCTGGACCTCTATGTGTCAAGTTTCTCCGTCATAAATACAAAAGCTTTGCCTAACGCTCGCGGTCAAAATTTAATTATCATATGGATGGTGAACAGTAAAAATTGTGTTCTTGCATGACAGCTAGAGATGTAGATTTTGTAGATAAATTTATCGATAAAGTTCAATTCTTTTCTTAAGAAAAATAAAATGAGCGGATGTGTACAACACAGCAAACGAACTAATTACGTAAGAGTGATTATAGAGTATTTTTTTTTTAATTACGCTTAACCACCATCTTGTTTGACGTCAGTAGACACAATTGAGATAGTTTTCAGATCCATCACACCCTTGTAATTTATTTGTTTACATAATTATTTAATAATGTACCTAAATTTAAGCATCATAAAGCATAATACAAAAATTATATATAGATATATTATTTCACGCGGGTATATATATATTTTTTGAAATAAAATTATATAAAAGTAGTTTTTTAACTAAATAGTTTCTCGAATATAGTAGGTACTTATTATAAATCATCGAATAACCTTTACATCGTCTTTTTTCCCCTCAAATAATAGTTATAAATATATTTTCATCGACAGCTTCATACCTCATATGTCATCTCAACTCTATAACGCCTACAGATTCCAATAAATCAACTGTTAGTTCATATTTCAATGGTTAACTTAAACAATAGTTAAAAATAATGGTGTCGAAGCTCAACAATTATTTAGTATCGTTTTAAATAAATCAATGAATAAATTAGAGGCTGCTATTACACTTGATTTAGGTGGCAGCTCATCCGTTAACAACAAATTGCGTTTTGAGCTTTAAATTTTGTCTAAGGGGTATTTATTTAAGATTTCACTAGATTGGAAAAATGATAGTAGGTGGTAGTGCATTAAAATAAGGAGGAAGGTATCAGTATTATTTACTCTATGGTACCAGTAAAACTCACTGAAAGATAATAAAAAAAAATAACAAACAACAGTAACATTGCAAAAAATATGATGGCATTTTCGTGTTTTGTGTTGATATTTTATAGAGGTAGATAGAATGAAAAAAAGATCTCAAGATTTTTTTTCTTGTTTATTCTTTCTCCTCTACCATCCTATACAATTTTACACAATATTTTTGAAACAAGATGCCTTATCGGATTTTTTAAATAACATTTTAGTGTTCTTTTTTTAATCTTCAAAAATGTTTAATACGTGCGATAGAGATACTCGTAAGCGCAGCCTTAAATAGCCAAACCAAGGATGGCTAGCTAGATGCTAACAATCACTTCTTATAACACCAACGTTATGTGTAGTCAGATTAATTCGTATTACTTTTATGAGAAAGTAAGGCTAAGCCTACAAAATTTTCTTTCCTTCGTCCTACCCTCATATGAATTATACTCATTATTATAATTATGAAAGTGTGAAGGCTGGAGAGTGACATAAAATACTATATACATTTGAATGACTATAAAAACGGCTTACGCTCAAAATTATGTTTATCGGTCGAGACGATCGACCGGTTTTCTAATGGGTCCGAAACCGGTTGATCGTCTCGACCGATAAACATAATCGTGAGTGTAAACTGTTTTTATAGTAATTTATAATGAATTCTCACGTGAGTTTTTATGAAGTATACATTTGTATCCCGGAACATTGTACGGTTCCCGAATAACATAATATATCTACAGATAAAACCGCGGACTGCAACTAGTTAATAATACTGTTTTAAACTATCACGGTTGTTCACTCCACAACCTTACCCAGGTAAATATCCCGTGAATTATCATAATATAACTTTGGTTAGTTATAGTGTTTTTTTTTTTACTAAATTATCATAAGTAACAACAATGGAAAAAAAAGATTAATTAACCTCGTGACCAATAATAATTTAAAAAAGTATTGAACTGTTATAGGATTTTTGAACCATTCATAGACTCTAGTCACATAAAAACAATACAAGCATTTTACCATCTCTTAATTGCATGTATCTGCCAGATAGCCTGTAAATAAAAAAATAAAAAATGTTGTTAATATTTTGTTATCATCATCATCAGCCTTGAGTGACCCACTGCTGGGTATAGGCCTCCCTTTGTTTATGCCACTCTCCCCGGCATAAACAAAGCAATATATAGGCAATAGCGACGCCTATATTTTGTTATAGGCGTCGCTATTTTGTATTATTTTTCTAAATAAATTTGACGGCTCCAATATTGTTGCTATACTTATGCCTCGCATTGAAATGAAAGTAAATGCAGAAAATTTTAGTTCTGTTAGATTAGTTAAGTTTAGTGGTAGAAGAGAATTGACACCTTGTCTAACCGCAGTGTTTTTATCGATCGACAAATTTAAGTTATTTAAATTTAAAATTTAACCTCCTGTTCAAACGGAAGAAAAGCTACCACTGAGCCATCCCGTCAGCTACTGTACTGTGTAATGAAGGTATTTCCGGAATACATTATTGGAAAAATTATTCCTGAAATACATTTGCGTCTATCATCGTTTAAGTATTTCGTAGAATCAAAACATTTATTTGGCATTGAGACGAAAGAAATATTTAAATTGGATTTTTGAAGGATATTGGTCATAAATTGGATTGTTTGACGATGTACAATCTGATTAAATATATGAGTGTACAATGAAGATATTTTTCATACACCATTCCATTCTGATTATCAAGAACAAATTGTGAGTCACCTCTAAGACATTTTTGGCCTCCTCCTGATCTTAGTTTAATCTGATAGATGCAATCTAATCACAGCATAGTAAACAGTTGTAGTTTATTAATGCTTCAATATAAAGGACGATTTAAATTTTGAGTGTTTTACTTTGTCCAGTTAGGCATGGTAATTAAGAAAGGATAATTATGTGGCCTCCCTTAATCGTAAAGACGTTGACATTGGAATAAAGAATTGAATTGTGGTTCGTAGAGTTGGGGAGATGTTAGTCTAGAAATGGCCTTTTTGATGGAAATTCAACGTTTGCACTGCAAAGTACATTAAGATTAAATCGTGTTATTTCAAACAAAAAAAAAAACATTCTAAAGGTTACGGTTTTTTATATCTATGCTCACTAGCTATCATTTTACTAGCGAAAATCCGCACTGAGCTAAATGTTGCGAACTTCAAATTTGTATCATAATTATTCGCCATTTCGCCATGAACAAATGAATTCTAGTTTAGTATTAAAACGCATCTTGTGAAACAGAATTATTAGGTACAATAACAAAATAATAATAATAACAACAAAAATAATAACTGTAGTGTCCAGTGATAATGCTACAGATTTTTCTGCAGCGCTGATTTTCAGCACTGACTCTCTGAGACGCATGGAAATACAAATAGAGTTTTATTTTTAAACAAATCATTTTTGTAGAATGACGTACATTATAATAAACACACAAAAACATGGAAAACATCAGAAAATAGTGACTAGTGCAGATGACTGTATAAATTTCAAGGCAGATCCAGGAACTTTGATTCTCTCGAGCCTTTTGAGGCTTCAACCGTATAAGGATTAGGAATTCATGCGAATTTGCTTAAAGGAAACTCGGGGGATTGGGGATTGTTTTCTCAGCCACATCGTAAGCAAGGTTTGGCCTACCAAAACGAATTGCGGGTAAAAAAGTTTTAGTACTTTTTTGTAGGCTTTTGTTTTGGGAAAGTATTTTCCTGTTTCATTTGCTTGTTATGTACAAGTACAATGTAATAATTACTTTTTGTTTTGCAGTGGGTAGATACTATTTTTGAATTTACTTGGTATTTTGTTTGTTTGTTATTTTTTTTTATAATAGGCTTGCGTTATTAAATATTAGGTACAATTAAAAACAAACTCTGAACGTGGTCATCAGCTAAGAGTAGTGGCTCGTTTCACAATCCGTAGTCGTTCCACAGTTTACAAATAATACCAATAAAAAAAAACAATATAATATGCCGTATTTCAAAAATACGGCATTCGGCATTTTCAAGACGCGGAAACGGAAGAGAACTAGTTTTTTTACAGTGATAAAACGCGTAAAAACATTCACATACCTACACTTTCTAGAACCATCTTCTCACTTCATGAATAAAACCTTCAAAGGTCACAAATGACGTTTCTCCCAGCTGAGTCAGTCACAATCGGCAAGCAAAATTCAAATGAATATCCACAAAGAATATTGGCTGGGTGTGGAGCTTTTCTTATAGGATTTATTTGTGGGCTGCGTGCAGCGATTTATAGGCGAGGAAAGGAAAGCTAATCTAATTTTATTTATATCCATACGTTTCTTTTGTTTTATTGTTCTGTGATGAATTGGGATTGGATTGTCTAGATTTCTTGCTAAGGTTTTTGTCTTTGGGTTTATTGTTCTAAGTAATTAAGTTTAATGGAGGTTGATTGGATTAAGATTGTTAAATTTCTGTGTTTTAGTTTCGTGCATTAGTTTAGTAGGTGCAGACTAAAATTAAAGAATGTTTATTTATTAATTTTAAACCCATTTTAGTAGTATAGATTACCGTACTTATTTGTATTTTTTGTAAAAAGCTATCAAAAAACAGCAGAAGTTTAAGTCTTTATTTTTAGGTGAACAAACTAAAATGCAATTTTATGCACAGTCCTTTGACAATGGCTTCTCAGGAAGGTTTTGTTACTTTATTTATGAGGCTACTGATGTTCAAATTCAAAGTCTTTTGCATACAAGGGAAGCGAAATAACGGTATCTCTGGAATTTGAATGATCGAAACTTGGCTGTAGATTTAGCTTCTTATAGAGGCGTTCTTACCAAATTTTTGTCATATAATTATGTTATACTTACAAAATGACATAAATAAGGTATTTAATTTTAATATATATCAGGTACCATTTATTTATATTGGTAAATAAAAAAATCTTTTAGAGCGCCTGGCTAGTGCGACGCGTGACCAAAATGCTGGCGTGTTTCTGGCTCAACGCATAAGCATTGCCATTTAGCGTAGTAATGCCGTCAGCTGCTGGGTACGCTGCCAACTGATAGTGAGCTTGCGCATTTGGATTGTTTTTAGACCTTTAACGGTCTTAACTGTTTTTTGTAGTGTTAGTGTAAGCTTGTATTTTGTTTAGTTAATAAAGGCACTTGCTCTACCTATACAAAAATACGGGGAAATTTTAGAACATTCCTCCTTTTTCGTAGTCTGTAAAAAAATATATTTGGTTATCCTTTTATGGACAGTAAGGTATTATAATATCAGGTAATATTCGCATTATTTTAACTAGATAGGCTTCTCCACAGTGAATGTTGTCATTATAATTTTCTTCGACATCCAATAGTAGGTAAATTACTGCAGTCCTGTATTAGAAACATGTGTGGATGAACGTATGGGGAGAGGCGTAGCTGAGGCCAGCATAGGTGAGTCCATAAATGTTCAGTTGCTTTCAATGCTTATACGGGGTGTAAGTGGAACACTCTTGAAGCCAAAAGAAGGTAATTGTACTCATCATTATGAACAACTTTTACTATAGGACCAGCCCTGAAAACGCCAAAAAATTTTTAGCTGTTCTATAGAAAACGGTCATTGACACTCGACAAAATGTATGGAACAGCTGATTTTTTTTTCGCGATTTCAATGTTAGTTCCATACTAAAAGTGGTTCATAATGACGAGTACAATCACCTTCTTTTGGCTTCGAGAGTGTTCCCCTTACAACCGGTATAGTACTTTTCTGAAACACTGCTATTATTCACATAAAAAATGAGCATAAATGTTTTAGGGTAACTCAATGATTGTTTTAAGAATGGGAAAACTTTCACAAGTAATTAAGAGGTTGCCTAGCAACCAAACTTTAAAAAAAACACATAGCATTGGCTTGCACTGTAAGCCAAGAACTGAACACCATATGGAATTGTGAATTATGTTTTGTCGGTGAAATCTAACATAGCCTATTTGCACTCGTCTCTTTACACTAAAACTAACTAACTTTGTTTTTCCACTAAAATGAGATGAGTGCAAATGTGTGAGTGTAATCAAACATTTTTGCTCATTTAATTACTATACAAAAGTCCCTACAAAATTTAAGACAAGACAAAAATTTACCGCCTTTTACTTTAAGGTTGCAGCTCTAAAATAAAAATTTCGTCGAAAATGGAAAATCAAATATAAAAAAAATCGTCAAAATAATTATGAACAATAAATAACATGTTTAAAAAAAGTATTTATATTCGAACTTGTGCTTACTAAAATTCCCACAGAAAAATTGTTATCCAAAAAAGGACAATTTACATTACAAAAGAAATCAAAACTCAACAAAAACTGGCTATTGGGTCAAACTAAACTTCTGTGAAAAAAGTTTCGTCGTAATACCTTTTAAAACCATAAAATAAGTAAAAGTATATTTTAAAGGACACCGCTTCAAGACAAACCATAAAACAAGTGAAAGTTGGTACATTTTAAAAGACAAGCTCAAGGTCTGTCTATTGTTTCAAACGTCGATGTTTATAACGTCTATAAAGTTCTGGCTGGTTATTAATATTTATTACCTCTAATGTTATATGAAACACTTTCATCGTCTTGCTATAAATAGTCTTTATTTTACGCCGGCCACCCGTCAAACATAAAAACAAAAGATTAAAAGGGGTTTACGATGTAAACTGTGGACTGAAGACGCCATGATGTAGTAACAGGATTGGTTTATTGGAAGCCGATCTTGTATGCTCTTGCGCAGGTTTTGTTTTTCCAACTTTTGATATTAAATAGTGACAGTTGGTTTTATTATTATTACATATTATTCTACACATCACACATCAGCAGCTTTAAACGTCCACTGCTGGACAAAGGCCTCCCTCTTAGAGAGGGGTGTTGCCATAATCCCCACGCTTGGCAGGCGGCTTGGGGATCGCAGTATGTTCACCGTGTACTAATAGGACGCTGCTTCCCATCCTCCGGTGGTTCTGGTCGCAGTTTTAGGACATACCCGGGTCCATATATTATTCTACATATTAAAATAATTATTAATTTAAAAACATACTTCATAATTTTTTTAAATACGCAATATCGGTTATTTTGATTTAAAAGCCAAACTACTTAACCGATTTTGATGAAATTTTAAAAATATTTGCATTGCCTTTAAACAAAAAAAAACCTTATCAGTTCATAAATGACGGTAATAAACAAAAGATACAACTGAATTGAGAAAGCCTCTTTTTTAAAGTCGGTTTATAATCACACTTCAGCTTGGTATCGCGATTGTGAGGAAACCGGTATGTCCAAGAACCTAAAAAGTTCAAAGACATATGACATCCACCAACATGCACTCGACCAGTGTGGTGGATTAGGCTCATCCTCTCTCTCAAAGAAGGCTTGAGTCCCAGCAGTGGGAACTTGATAGGCTAAAATGATGAATTTCGTATACAGAGTTCTTGAAAATTAACAAACTCGCATTCAGTTTTCCGTCGTCATACTTAACAACTTTCGTTTCATTGGTTTTTATACAACTAAAAAAAAAACGGACAGAACGAACTTACCTATAAGGGTTCCTTGTAGGTCTCGGAACCCTAACAAATAACAATACATCCAAAATCTGACAAAACCGTTTATGTTCTAAATTGCGCCGTTGAAAACCGCGGAAAAACACGATCCGGCAATTTCAAATCATTAATCGACCATTTTAAACGGTAAATTATTATCATTATCGAAACATGACAAAAAATAGGCGAGTTAAATGCAATTTGTTTGAAAAAGCTTGCCAACAAGCATTTCCCGAACCTCTAATGGCAGGACATTATCCGAAAACCGTTTTTGCGCGAATTTAAGAGGAATTTACTGGCTGACTTTTTTGATAGTACCTACAGAGTCCATAGGTACTTTTGAAAATACATTCAATACTATTTTTTTTATTTTCAAAGAGTAAGCGGATTTCAAAGGTCTTAGTTTTCATGTAATCAGTTTATCAGTTAGTATTCATCTAATCAGTCACAAAGGTTTACCTAAAAAGTTCTACTTTTGCCTATAAAAAGCTTAGGTGGTATTACCAAAAGGAAAACAAATAATCCAACTTCAAAATTTTGCTTCTTTTTTCCCATTTTAAGCAACGCTTGTTACTACCGATGACTATGATGTATAATATATTGTATTATAGTAACACATTGGAATAAGAACATAGCATTTACACGCAGTCGTGCGTTCCGCCACTTCTATTTTTGAGGTTTTTCTCATTTTTTTCCAAAAGTATATTTGTGATCACTTCCCCTCTCTCATTTCCCGACTCTGAGGTTCCTTCCATAATTATGAAATCTGTATATTACAATATTGTACACGTCATTTAGTAAACAGGTATTTGAATGTTTAAAAAACAAGAATTTTTTTTCGAGCCAAATGTAATCGTGTTTCAGTCTTCACATTAATTACCTAGATAAAACATTAATTGTGATATGACATCATTTTTACAATTTTAAGCCATTAAGTAGAAATTAAAACGAGAATGACCAAGATTACTAAAAGTGGAAAAAGAAGGTCTTAAAGCCACGATTACCAGCTAGAGTTATCTCATTCGCACATTTAAAATGATAAGAATTCACTAGAGGCATAAAAACTGATTCAGCATTATTTTTAGAATAGCGTTGCAAATGGTACAAAGCAATTATCATGTTTATATCTTATAGGATGACGGAGGATCGAAAAAAACATGAAATAACTGGCCAAGAGCGTCTCAAGACACGCATATGGTAGAGTTCCGTAACCAAACCCATTAAATTATCACCGTCAGTAATCATATTCTTAGTTCTTCTATATAATATTGTAATCGGTTTATCGAAAGTGATTTTCAGGTAGTGTTTTTTTATTTACAAAAATGTTGAAATTGAAATGGTAGGTCTTGCTAATGAGCGCAAGTTTCATAATACTAACAACACCTGCTCGTACTTCAAAATCTGTCAAGCCACAGGAGTCAATATGGAAAAACACAAATATTATATTTTGGGGTGTATTGTAGTATTGTATGTCCCAAAAACATAATCTAGTAAAAAAAAAAACAAGATTTGCTACAAGAATATAATACAATTTAAAAACATGTGGTTGTGGCCACATGTTGCCATTTATCAGGGTATTAATTTTGATAAAAGTTACGTTATTTTCTTTAGGAAAAGTAAAGCTTATATTATGAGAAAACTTTTATTATAATAAAACTTTGTCGCGTGTTTTTGTATGGGAGAAATATATTGAACAAAAACCGATACAAGGAAAACCTTGGATCACTGTCACATACTTTGATTTTTCTTCATTATTTCCGTATCACGGAAATACGGTATAAATAATAGTAATGTATTCTAGTTCTATCTAAAGTTTGGTGACTTCTATCCTCTTTTGAAGTAAACAATACTATCATTTATCCTTAGAAATAGAGAGTGAAAGTTATAATATACTTTTGAAATCTTAAAACCATAGATGTAGTGTAGATATCCCAATCCATCATTTGTGTTCCAGATGTAAGTACTTGATGCATCTTTGGCGAAATGTTTATTATCTACGTAGGATTGTTTTGATGTAGGTACAGCCACCGCTCACCGACTAATGCGACGTGCAACTGGGTTTACACTGGTGCTATGTATTGCGCGCACCACTGAATCGATACCGTTGAAAAAGTTCTTTTGGGCCAATCCTTATAATATACATCAATGCCTAAAACCATAGATACAATATAAGGCAACACTCAAAACACGTTTATCATTATGTCACTTTAATCTTTAACCGCCAATACATCGTAACAAAAAAGCATCCCCAGCAAAAATCGTTAAGGCAATTTGTTTAAATCGCCTTCCTATGCTAAGCAGCTCCCTGTTGCGAATACAAAAGGTTCTTATAAAGCCTATACGCATTTTAGATCTTCGAATCTCACCACAAATGATGTATGTGAGGAGAAAAACGAGATACCGCGAGCTATTACACGGCGCACCGTAAATAATGGTAAATAAATAAACGTATGGACTTTCCTATCTGATGCGGACCGAGAATGTTGTGTGCAAAGAAAAAGGTGACAGTGTGCTAACTTATAATAATTAAATCACATGCCATTTATATTGATTTTTTAATTGTAAATATTATTTTACCAAACTTTTATTTTACAACATCAGATAAGAAACTGATCGAAAAAGTATTTTGGATGGGCGGAATCGGATAACCAAGTTATTTCTCAAATTTTTCCTTTTGATCATTCATTGAATCTTTTTACTAACTGGTTTAAAGTCAAAGTAACTATTTTATAATAATATATTATCTGCTTTTTACAAACGTCACTACGTAAGTTATCAACATGGTATTTGGCTATTCAACGCAAATGCACCCTGCGTTTTCGGTACTTTGCCTCATAGGCACCTTTGATTCTTTGTTTGTTTTAATGTATTTTTGTGTTTTACCATTTCATGAGATATTATTATAAATAACGTAATTTTATTTGAAACTCTATTATATATAAAAAAAAGTTTATTTTTACATAATAGGCTTGCGTTTGATCGTAAACTCGCATGATGTAAATTTTAATGTTATTTGTTGTTACTGTCCCAATTTTAAAGCATAGCTAGTATAATATTCAAACTTGCCCTACTGTATACACTGTATTTGCCACGTAAACCAGGAAAGTGGTGTTTAAAGGCGCGATACGTAAAGCATGGTGCATAAGTTCTGCAGCGTGTTAAAGATAATGAGTTTGCACACAGCCTAAGGAAGACGTTGCGTTCAGTTGCGTAGAGCCTTTGTACGGCGATGTCTCCTTATCTAAAATAACTGCTTATTTTAACGCAGCAAGGGACGTTTAAGGTACGTTATTTATACCGCGAGACAAACTTTAAACCATAAGATTTATTTGTTGTTACTTTGTTAGACACTGTTGGAAGTTGTTAAAGGTCAAACGGCGGATTAAGTTTAAAGTGTTTATCAAGAAATTATGTTTTGAAAGTTGAATAGGTTAAATTTGAAAACCGTTTTCCAGTTATTAATGTTTGATTTCATATTTCCAAAATAAACTTTTAATTGTACTCTGTTAACTTTTATGAAAATATTGAACTTCCGCATATTATTTGTTCAGTGACCTAAATAATTTACCGCTTCATATTTTTAAACTGTTATAAATTAAAACGTTAAAAAAGGACCTTACGAGAAGTAATATAAGCGGGGTTCATTCTTACATTTTCCACCCTGGAAATCTATTTTTTCAAGTTTAAAAGGAGATACTCTTATAACCTGTTAAATAAACAACCTTATTTTTTTTATCCTCCCTGGAAACCCTTTTCTATTTTTTTAAGTTTAAAAGAAGAAACTGTTGATATATTTATAAGCACATGGCTACGCCCCACGGTTTTACCCGCGAGTTAAAATCGTCGTTGTTTTCTGACATTTACAATTTTTCTGCGCAATTTTCTTAATTTTTCTTTCCGTGAGAACCTTCTACAAAGTATAGAAAACTTTGAAAAAAAAGTTAAAAAAAATCGGTAAAGTCTTTCTCAAGTTATGGCGTGACCAAGGTATTTACCTTGGCTTAATTTTTATACGTATTGAAGAGAAAAAATATAATTTTAATACAAGATTTGTATTAAAATTATATGTTATTATTTTTTATTTTAATGTTTATATATGTATTTTTATTTTAGTGGTTATTTTCAAACTATAATTATTATATTATGCTACCAGAACTAAAAGACTACGCAAAATAACAGCAAAATCGTTTACGAGGAACTGGTTCTAATTCAGTTTGCAAGATTTGACCTAAACAAACTACATCATAATTTTTTTTAAAGAAGTAATCATGAAAATCGGTTGTCAGTTAGCGGCTTTGATTATATATAGAACGGATGCGGTATTAGCCCGAGCTGCTATGGAAAAAAGTCTGGCACTTTTTGCGGGAGACGAAGTAAACACGCATAGCACACATTTGTTTTCTAAAGCCCGCCCATTCAAGTAATCGAATACATCTCTACAAGTGCACACTTCAATATAACCTGCACTCATTGACAAAACAGAACACAAATACAAAATGCGCACCGCTCATTGGTCGCCTCGCTGTGTTTACTTCGCACACATTATACAAAGCTAGTGAAGTGATAAAAATACCAACTAAATATTGTGCTTTCACCAATAGTTACCATACCGATATCGGATACCGAAGAGTGTACTGTAGAAGTTTGATTTGTAACTATGGAGTTACTAATAAAGTATTATATTGATAATACAATACTTTATTAGTTTCATTCGAAAATCTCACTATGGGCCTCATAAGCAAGCTCAAAGTCGCACAACGAGCTATGGAGAGGGCTATGCTCGGGGTTTCTCTACGAGATCGAATCCGAAATGAGACGAACGAAAGTCACCGACATAGCCCACCGGTTTCACCCACATAGTTATGAAAAATGGTGATGGTGATGATGATGATGAAAAGTAGCCTCTCTCTGGCTCTTGAACTATACCCATGCAAAAATTCAGGTCGACGATCCGTTGTGCCGTTGCAGCGTATAAGAGGAACAAAAAAACACACTTTCGCATTTATAATATTAGTATGATATACTTTGTATCCATTTTCAACCCACATTTATTATTCTGACACCATAACCTCAGAAAAAATTAATAAATGGAAGCGTTACACCTACACCTACAGTTTCCCCTTTAGCAATTACCTCCCCCTCCCCTCGGTCGTCCATTTGTATACATTTTGAGCACATCGTTTGCAGTTGTATGCGCTCAATATTGAAGTGTGCGTTTGTAGAACTAGTAAGAATAATTATGTCAATGTCTGTAATAGTTGTTTACCTCGCCTCCTTCAGTATTTGACAAACTTTCATCGGTACTAGCTTGAGTTTAAAGGCCGATCCCAACTATATAATATCAAAGGCCATATACCAATAACACACGCACGATACCAATAATATACCTACTGTACTGGAGATTTACTTATTTATGACAGTAAAGTAAATACAGAAGACGAGGCCGTATGGCTTTAGCATGCTCCGAAATGGGCGAAAAACACAAAAAAAACGAGTATTTATACCTATCAAACTTCATTCAAACTTGGATTACGTCGTACGAGTAACTATATAAGTAACGAGTACGAGACTACGAGTAATAAATTAGCACATCACTAGTTCATTTTTTAGACAAGGTTGCCAACTTAGTAACTATTTGTGCTAGATTTGGCTCTATTTTCGTAAGTCTAGTCTAGCGCTGAAATCTAAGATAAAACAGCTAACACTAAACAGCAATCACGCTGGTTTTTTTTTCTGGTCACCGTAGAACAATACGCAGCCACGCGAGAAGTAACAAAACGCTTTAGTTTTTTAGGCTGCTTTGCTATACTATCTTGGGGGATTTTCCAGAACTAATAAGATGACGATGTACCTACGTCCTACACTGATATGTTTGTCTGTCTAATTTTAATATGATAATCCTTTCTTTGTAGCAACCTTATTATTCATAGAATTTGGCCCTAAAACATTTTTCTGATAAAATGGAGGCGTGACATGCTATTGTGTTATCCTACTGGATCAGATGACTCCCCCGCGTTCGCTTGCGGGGGGAAGAGAATGTCTATTTGACCGTAGTGTTTTAGAGTAGCATTATAATTATATAGCTTAGTATGTTGATTGAGTAGTTCTAGTAAGAACTAGAATTGTGCTTGGAAATAGTTTGAAAACAATGTGTGTATTTGGCAAAAATGAATTTAACGCGAGAATATTTGAAGTTTATCAGCATTCGGAATTAAAGAAACCTATATAAAAACTTAAACCGTTTTTCTCGGGTGAGGCAATACGTTCCATAATGAAACTTTATAATTTTATTCCATGTCCAAACAAATTTGCTATATATTTTGTAAATTTATATTAATCTAGCGCTATTTGAGATGTCATTTAGCGAGTATCTGTGATATCGAGTTGGCAACCCTGGTTTTCGATTAATATTTTCTTCTGTTCAATTAAGCTTACTTAAACTCGTTTTGTGGTGAAATTAGCACGTTATTTGTTTAATAAAATACTTACCTGTGATAAGAGACTCCGTGCGTAGTGAAGTTCGTAGTATGTGATCGAGATTTACAAAGGATTACTGCACATATGACCATTTTTAAGGAGCTCCGTTTCGTAACATAGTAAGAAGACAAATGGCGGATGAACGACGTTGAAACAGTTTTTATAAAACGGTGTGCTCGTTTGACATACGTTGGCGGAGCCAACGCATGTACCTCGGCTGAGGGGAAATTATAGGTATGACATATCCGTTCTATATATAATCAAAGGTTAGCGGAGATGCCACGTTAAAACACACATCAAAATACGACAAATTAAGAACCTATTTTTTGAAGTAAAAAAAGAAAATAAAAGAAATATTCAAATATAAAAACTAATTAAACCTGACAACTAAAGAATCTTCTATTCATTAGCCGCATCTAAATTTATTCCCACTCATTTCTTCATGCCATCGATGGTCCTCCAAAAACAAACAATTAAAACTAACAAGTACAAAACGCTTTGAAAACGCATTATCAATCAACGCCATAGGCCTCGTCATAAAGCGTTTTCAATTTAACAGGGAACTGTAACTGATCGTGATGAACCGTCTTGTTCCTTAAAGTAACGGACACCCACGTCATATCGTATGCTTATTTAGACTTCTAAGACTATGGGTTATAATCGAGTTTGACTGTTGGTTAGTGATTAATTACAGTTCAACAGTGTGCAAGTTAGTGTTAGTAACTTATAGAATATTTTTTTATTCATCATCATCATCAGCCATAAGACGTCCACTGCTGAACATAGGCCTACCCCTTTAACCTCCACACTGAACGACAGACTGCCTTTTGCATCCACTGGATGCCCGCGACTCTCACAATGTCGTCGGTCCATCTAGTGGGATGCCTACCTACGCTGCGTCTTCCGGTTCGTGGTCTCCACTCAAGAACCTTTCTTCCCCATCGGTTATCGGTTCTTCGAGCGATGTGGCCTGCCCATTGCCACTTCAACTTGCAGATTTTAACAGCTATTTTTTTATTGTTATTTAGTAATAGGCTTAGTGACTGCCAGTAGACTTGCGGTCTACGATGGAACACGCTTGCCTAGAAGAAACCGATTCACTCGTGACTTGAAGACACCCAGATTTTAGCTATCGGGGAATACGTAATCAGGCAGCGCATTCCACAGACTATAGCAGCCTGTACAATAAAAGTGGAATCAAAGTGCTTCGTACGGGTTTTCGGAATATCAACAATGAAGCGTTGGCAGTCCCGCTTTGGCAGTTCGTTAAGGAAATGGCAGGAGGGGGGAATTAGATATCATGCATATCCGATGCACACACTCCGAAATGTATCCGATAAAAAATCCTCATAATATTGATTCGAAGTAGCTTTTTTAGAGTTTATTTATTTATTTAGTTTATTGGCACACAAAACAAAATATGGTCAAAACAATCTAAACTTAGAGTAGACTAGACTTGTTCCATACTTGTAAATTTACTAAATAAATGTAAAAATAGACCATTATAATATATAACGAGACCTTTACAATCAATCTTAGTGATAGTGACGCCATCTATTATTCTCGCTACTTTTTGAATTGTCTATAAGTTTTAATATCAACTCTTTGACACGAATATTTATGAGTATTGCCAATTAATACTTCCTTACTTAATTTCTTGTAGAAACATGTGATTCTTAAAGTTAAAGTTTCAAGTCCACCCAAATATAACTTTTTTATTATTAGCAATGTCTAGATTTAAGAAAAGACACGAAACCGCCTCATGGTACGATGTTGTGGACAAAAATTGACCTAATTGATCGAGTTAAAATCTCTAACGAATACATACTCTTACCCTTGAAAATGCCTAGATTGTCATATGATTGTCAGGGATACTATTTTCTGGCTCATAAACAATCAGTTTACTCAACTATTCTAATAGAATTTTATTTTATTTTATCCGTTTCATTATTTTTTATTGTTCTCTGTACCAAAGGAAATTATCAACTAAACCTAAAAACTCTACAAATTAACAAGAGTTAAATTGAATTTTGAGAATGTTTATGCCCATTATCGTGGTTAACATACACACAAGTACAAGTTTAATCAATCAGAGTGCATATTACAAGATTTGCTTAGTTTGGGGTCAGATGACCCTGTGTGCAAAAATGTTTCAAATATTTATTTTATTTATTGAAATTTACTAGTACATTTCAAGCAAAACCATATAAAACAACTTGTATATCACACGCATAATACACGCTTACGTCAAACAAATCTTAGTTGTTAATGAATCGCGTTGGCGGACAGGTAAATAAACCTTAACATTTCTGTGATTGCAACATGGACTGCAGTATTAATACTGAGCCAATTTTGGTATCGAATCACTGGAACTAGATCTACAATCAGCCTTTGTAAGGGTTTGTATCCACGGATCCCGGTATCGGTTTGAATAAGCCATGAATCTCGGCGAGTTGTATCGACCGATACCGGGATCCGTTCCTTCAAAAAAATAAGTTTTCATATTACCCGCTAATCCGTGGATACAAAAAATTA
This sequence comes from Agriopis marginaria, assembly GCA_932305915.1. Lineage (NCBI taxonomy): Eukaryota > Metazoa > Arthropoda > Insecta > Lepidoptera > Geometridae > Agriopis > Agriopis marginaria. The sequence goes on along the minus strand of OW029926.1, from coordinate 11,048,289 downwards.
AATAAAATCGTTTTTTAAATGGATACTGGCGTGCAGAGTACTTTTTTGTTTTGCTATACAGGGTTACGCGGAAAGGGTGTACTAAGCCGAAAGGGGTCCATAGTACCCATAATTATGAACAACTTTTACTTTGGGACTAACCCTGAAATCGCAAAAAAAATATCAGCTGTTCCATACATTTTGTCGAGTGTGAATGTGTGGAAGAGCTGATATTTATTTCGAGATATCAGTTAAGGCAAGGCAAATAAAAGCTTGTTGAATATTTTTTTTTTATAAAATGCCATCAATTTATTGAATTTAAACTCACCTATCGAGTTCTAGCTGTTAGAATAAATGGATTGTTGTATTGAAGACGTTAATCAAGATGGTATCTGACGCTTCCTGCATTAAGTAGCGGTAGAAAATATTGATCACGTTTACTGTTGAACATTTTGATACTTTAATGATCTCAAGTTTGGGGAAAGTTTAATTGGGTAGGAAGGAAATGTAGGAAATATATTCGAGGAAGCGTGTTCTGTTTTAGATCGGATATTGCTTGCTTATTGCCTGTATGTTGTTTACGTTAACGTTATGACGTAAAGATTTTTCTATATAAAGATTAAAATTGCTTCCTCCTTGATATAATCTTTAGTTACGGAAAAAATCTATAAAAGAAGAGCAAAATATCACTCATTCTCAGTGAATGATTCGATTCAATTCAGTTCAAAATTTATTCACTCTGTAGACATGTCATATTCCATGTTCTTAGAGCCGTCAGCTTTTACAATAAAAATGTATCATTATTTTCTAGGCGAATGTTATCATCACAATCGTTCATAATAATTATAACATTAACATCTTAGATAATCCTAACCACATAATGATTCTCATTACTAAATCTCAAAAAAATACTTGACCTACACTGAAGTTTAGCAGGTAGATTTCTTATTGGGTTTAGAGGTCAGCTAAAAAGGATTTCACAAAAGCAGATAGAGTTTGAAAGTTTATATGAAAGTCATATGTTTTTGATGTTTATTGTTGATTGTTGTTTTTCCTTTATGAGATTCTTCTTAGTAATTTTTATGATAGTATGATACCTGTTTCAGGTATTTACAAAATGGACGTACTAAGGAACGTAGGGTCGGAATGTTGTGTTCAATTATCATCATCATCATTTCAGTCATAGAACGTCCACTGCTGTAAAAAGACCTCTTATCGATCTCCCAAAGGACCGGTTGGAAGCGACCTGCATCTAGCATTTCTCTGCGGTCTTTTTTAGATCGCTTGTCCGTCTTGTGGGTAAACGTCCTACGATGCGCTTGCCGGTCCGTGGTCCCCCATTCGAGAAACTTTCGGCCCCATTGGCCATCTGTTCTGCGTGCTATGTGCCCTGCTCACTGAATTTCAACTTGCTAATCCGGCTAACTTGCTAAATTTGCAAAACATAACGTAGTGAGGGTTTAAAGAAGTTAGAAACAATGCAATCAGGATTTTGACATTTGAGCAGGAGCGAGATAGGAGCGGAACGGTAGTGGGGGGTCGCAAGATGAAGGACATGCGCTGAATAACGCATAAAACGTTTTTTTTTTCTACTGGTCAATGTTGAAAGAATCTACTGGTAAAACAATGTTTTAAACAATGTTTTAATGTTTTTTATTACGGTTGTTCACTTAAGTTATATGAGTATTTACGGGATATTAACCGTGGTAAGGTTGTGAAATGAGCTCCCAATATTTCGACGCAGTTACATGCACCATGCTCACGGGAAGACATGCACATGGTGCATGTAACTGCACCGAAATATCGGGAGCTTATGCCACACCTTACCACGGTAAATATCCCGTAAATAATCATGTAACTTTATCTACTGGTAATTTATATACCTAAAGTTAGTTTTTCTGTACGTACAGAAAGGTCAAAATAAGCACAAAAAAACAACCTATTAAACATTTATGTAAAAGCTAACTAAAATACCACTTATCTACTTATTTTGGTAGTAATTTTCTTTCATGTCCTACAAAACTCACCCACAAGATGGAGCGCGAAAAAGCAAACAAATCTAAGCTAAAGTTCACTCGAAAGCCAACTCGATGTAATCTCGATTCTCAAACCTGGCAGTTGAGGGAGCGACTCGATAATGCATCACCTGGCTTCCGTTGCAAGCATCTTGATTTCATTTCATCGTACCAACTCCCACGTAAGCGCGTGAGTGATGCCACCACTTTTTATAGACCTTTCTTGTTGTTTTCTGTTTCGTGGAACTCTAACATTAGAGCTATTTTCAATGGCAGTTCCGGTGTCTAGCGAAGCTGGTCATTGCCATGTCTTCAGTTGAGACTCTTGACGTGCTGATAAGATGGACTTCTGTCCGTTTAACGCTTGTTACTGCTACCGAATATCACCATTACTTTTTTGCTGTCAATGCTTTGAAGTGGTTTATAGTTTATTCGCTATCGCATGCTCACTAACAGCTGCAGTATTTTGCGAAAAAGAAAATGCGGTACCAGGTTTGAAACGTAAAGTAATGTTGCAGTTAATATGAGAAAAAATAAAAACCGGCCAAGTATGAGTTGGAATCGTGCATTGGTTTCGCTCTGCAAAAAATTTTTTTTCTTTAATTCAGTTCGGAATCTTTAGCCCGCACCCAACTCGCACTTGACTAGTTTATATAATTTTTTATGTTACTTTAGAATAAGTTCTATAATCATGGCAAGTTTCACGCTTGTACGTGAAACTGTTTATGATTATTTTAAAATATCAACGGGCTATCTATTACGGTTCAAAATATGATACAGTGGTTAAAAAATTGGACAGTCAGATATCGTAAGCTTAGTAATAGGGTCCCGTTAACATCGTTTGGGTACCCTAAAAATAACATTTTGTCATTATACTTTCTGCTATTTACTGCAGCTGTCGATAGCGAATGGGCTATTATTGCTCTTTTATGGTACGATTTTTAAGAAATTTTGCTCCGTCTGTAAGTATAATTTTGTTAATTTATGGCACACTGTAAATATTGTCTAAAGCGTGTAGTCGTAAATGGAGCGATAATTTAATGTGACACAAAGCTCATTTTGCAATTATTAGTGTTCTGAATCAAATGGCTACAGAGGTAATTATGATTTGTAGTCACCTATTCTAAAATACCGAGTGTAGATATTTTCAGTTGCAAAAATATAATTAGTAAAGATATCGTATTTTAAGAAGAAATTACATTTTCTTGAACATGTTATTTATAGAAAATGAGGCTTCCAGAAAATCTTATTTCTACTATAATAATACGTACGTGTTTTAATGCGCAAATAAATACGTTTAAACATTACGTTTTTCCACTAGAAAGAGGTTAATGTTTAGATGTTATGTTACCATTTGCAACTTTCCAGATCGATAATTTGTTGGTGTCCTGTGATTCTTGATAGTAGATAGTATCAGCCAAAGCCATCTGAGATGGCAATATGCTAAGTTGTCTGTTTTACAATTAAATGTGAAAATTCCTCAAATATATTAATGTATATTTTGGCATGAATATACCCGCAGTGATCAACGTATGTTGGCCTCGATTACGCCTCTACCCTTATTTTTACTTTCGTCTGGTAAAATCATACACCTTACATCTTTGCGCTCCAAAAATATAGAACATAACTCAGTACCTATCGTATTTTTCGTAAGAAGAAACGTCTACATCGTTCGTAAATAGAGGAAATAAGGCTTATCTAAGTCAAGTGTGAAATATATTATTTTCTTTATCGTGACCGAGACAAACGCAAAAGCCTCTGCGAAAATATTTTCCCCGTATTCAGCCATCAATAGTCGAGTTCGAATACCTTACAAGATAGTAGATAATTTAGATAACAAAATGTTAGATACAGGCGAGTATTCTTCGTGCGAGCCACAATACAAGGAAAGAATAGCTCAAGTATGGGCTTATAGATTCTTCTTATTTTTTACAAGCTTTTTTAACTTGCCTTGTTATTTTGGGTCAAATATTGCAACTGAATTTCAAAACAGTTATCCAAACCGATTGAGCTAAAATTTGGCATAATGTAAGTTCGGTGATTATGCAATGTTATGGTACCATAGAGCTAGTCTGATGATGGAGGTTTCGGGTCGGGTTTGGGTTCGTTAGGTTTGTGTTGCTGATTTCCAAGCACTTTGGTCCTAGATGATAAATTCAATATGGCGGACACTTCAAGATGGCGGACCAATATTACATTATTGTTATGGGTATCAAATGAAAGTTTGCTGAAAATAATACTAAAAAGCATGTTTTTATCTATACTATATAAAATAATAATAATATAATAATCTATACTAATATTATCAAGCGGAAAGATTTGTATGTAAATATGTTTGTAACGAATTGGCTCAAAAAGTACTAGACTGATTTTAAAAATTCTTTCACCATTTGAATGCTACATTATCACTGATCAAATTACTATACCCGTGCGGAGCCGGGGCGGACCTCTAGTTTATTTAATAAAGTATATTATAGTTTAAGTTTGTACATGTAGGAATGAATAGTCTTAAAGTAGCTTCTTGTTTGTTTTTTTTTTTCTTCAAAAATAATTATTATTTACTGACTTCGAAAATGGAGGAAGGTTCACAATTTGGCCAGTATTTTTTAAAAAATATTATTTGTTATGTATGTACATCGGTTACGCCAATTTGCATGTTTATATTTTTCTTCTATCTTCTATAATACTTTTGTTTTGTCTTTTGTTCGAGTCAAAACAAGAACGTATTCATACATGGATGTATAATCATATCTATTAATAAATGAGTTTTAAACGGGTTTTCAGCATTATACTATTACAGGCGTTTCACAAAAAATTCTAGAATAAATTATCTATACAAAATCCGACTTCAAAACACCACAAAACACAAACATTCTAAGTCAATATGCCACTACAAAGAACAAAATAATATTTTTACACGGATTTTGAAGTCGGGTGGGAACAACAACAAATTAAATTTTGAAAATTTTTAATCTAAATTGGATTTTAATTTAATTTTGTACATTAGGAATAGTAAATAACTAGTAACTTTTTTTCTTCAAAAATTACTTTATTTGTTACATACTCACAGGCATTTTGTGCCGGCCTTTTGATGCTTTTTTGATATTGAAGCCATGATTCGTTTGATTCGTGTATGACTGAAACTAAAAAGTAAAAGTTTATAAGGCTTCCCATTTTGCTAGTAACCTCTTTAAACTATTCTACAGAAGGCTAGTTCGTTTATGTTTCCGCTAGAGCTATGAAGCCTTCAACCAAGCCAATGGTTAGTTGCCAGCAGCCGATATTAAAGTGCACCATTTGGCAACTGTCACTGAAGTCCTATAAAATTTAACTAGACCAACATTCGCTTGGATCTCTGGGAATGGCAAACCCAGTGTGAACACGTGAATTTTATATTTACCTAGTATTTGAAATGGTAAGAAAACTTGTTTTTGGTGACAATTGCAAATCAAAAAGGTGTGAACATTGGCAAAAATACAGTTGGGGTAAATAAAGTTAGGAGTCAGTGTACCTCGTAAAATATTCTCTGGTACAATCCCGTGTCTCTAGAATTCTCTAAATATTACATCGAAATTCTTCTTATCGAGAGTAAGTTTCTTCTAGGTAAATGTCTTTTATCCTAGTTCACATCTTTGTTTTTAAACCGACGAAAAAAAGGAGGAGGTTCTTATGTTGACGCTTTTTTTTTTAACTTCAAACATGACCATGTCTCTCTGTTTGTTTCTCTGTCTGTTTGTTCACTTTAACGACGTTTTCGACGTTACGAAGCTATTTGTTTTATATTTTAGACTTACGCATAAATCGCTTTCAGTGAATTTATAAAATAAAGAATACTTCAAAATAAATTTTTCATCGTAAATTAAAACGAGTTTAATCACTGCTTTTCTGTGACTGAATTGCGAATCTTGTAATAAAGTCGAACAAAAAGAAATTCCAGTAGCAAAGCTTAGATTGCTATGCTTTAGAAAATGTTTACTGAAATCTACTAGCAGACTTAACAAAGACCCGTGTCTGTCGGCTAAATAGATTAATGTAAACTTAAACTGCTATAATGACAAGCTGGATCGATGGATGAATTTACGCCATTTTGTGACATTAGACTCCAGTGGTTCTGAATGTGTAGCTTTCAAACAGATAACCAAATGAATTGGAAGAGTTTTGTGTGGTATTCAACGTGGATATAATGGATAATGTTTTGGAACAGGTTTAATTCCTAATTTATGTTGAGGCTTGAGATTTAATGGACAAAAAGTTATGAGCTTTTGTATTTTAGCTCATGTAAATTATTTTATTACTGACAAACTGTACAAATTGAGTTACAAGAAATAGTTTATCTATCCATGTACAAATTGGTAAAGGTGTAGGTACAAGATATTTTTATGGCCCGAGTGAAGAAAGGTCTCAGATTCTAATGGGACAAGTAGGCGTTTCTATATTTTTGTATATTTGTTCAAAGATATCTTGCGTATCATTGTTTTGATCTTCATGAAATTTAGTAAACAAAAAGATAATTTCAATGCAATTTTAAGTTAAAATTTCGTCAAAATCGATGGAGTGGTTAGGAAAATATAGGCGTGACAATCCGTTTCAAGTTTATATGTGTCCTTTACCTTACACTATTTGCAATGTTAAACTAAAGATAATGAAAATTTTAAAAATATCACAAAAAAATATTTCTTAAACCAATTTTCGTGTGTTCATTTAATGGATGGCGGAGAAAATAGAAACAAAGAAAATTGCTTTATACTTCTTCTGCTTTTTACTTGCTTTATAACATTTGCAATGTTATTCTAAAGATAATGCCCACTGTCCAATTATTATTTTTTTATTCTTACCTAGTGATTTTTTTTTACTTCTAAAGCGTTAAAATGCGCGAAAATGAAAGTGAGATAGTAACGCTTTTTATCTGCTCCATTCCGTGTACAGACTAAGCGCACTAAACGAACTTAAATGTGTTGCATCTCGTTTCATTTGAATTGAAATGAAGGAGACGCAGTGCAATTGCGTTCCCTCAATCTCTACACGGCATTGCCTACAAAGAGAGGTTTATTATTATTCCGAATTTTACCCATAATTGTGAACCAACAAGCATGCTCCTATTAAATAAGTAGGTACTCCATAGTACCCAAAACGCAATATAAATGTATTCCACGTTCCTAATTAAATTCGTCTCAAGGTGTTCCCTTCTAAAAGGATTGTGAAATATTTTGGCAATTAAGCCTCCGGTTTTATTAAAGAAAGTCCGTGGAGTAAAAAATTAATTAAAATTTAAGCCCATCAGCTTTCTACGCGGCAGTGGCAGAATAAAAGGGAAACAAGCACACATTTCAGTGAGCAACTAAAGATCAACCACGTTAGATAATTCGGATGGGTTTATGCGATATGCACGCAGGATTACATTTTCATTTTTGCTCGCGTTTGCTATATTCTATGTGGTATTGAAATTGGATGAAGGATTTTGAAATTGTGAGCTCATCTAGTTATACATATCTACGTATTAAAACACAATAAATTTAATCTTATTAGGAAAGTAGGTAGGATGATTTGCGTGAAACGATTTCGCAGTAAATATAAATATGGTAGTATTATTTTTGTGAAAATAACTTACACAGTGTAACGAAATGTCCAATCATTATTAAAAAATAACATCATTATCATAATCAGCCTTACTCAGTCCACTACTGGACATATTATGTCTCTCCGAAAACCCGCCACTCAATCTGATCTCATGTTTTTTGCTACCAGAAAATACCAGCTGCCTATCGTATATGGTCACTCCATCGAGTCTCATGATATTCCAAGCTACATTTGCTAATTTGTAGTGTATCTACACTCTAGAATACGCCTATCCTATTTTCACTTCTGCTACAGATATGTCAGGCCCAAGGCCCAATGATTTTGCATTTTATTTTATTTGATTGCATTTTACCACTGAGGAACAAAACTTTTCGAGTGTTACCGAATACGTAAACATGAATTTGTAACATTTTAACAATATTAAATTGCCTCACGAACGGTTTTCCATCGGGTGCAATTTTCAGTCGTCTATGAAATAGAATGTAACGTTGCCACTTTAAAGTAGGAAACATTTTGCGACTAACTTCTGTACCAGACATTCTATGTTCGCAGAATTTCACTTTGAAGTTAGATGGTTTTCTATAACCAGGTTGAGTACACCTATAACGAACACGAACGACCGAACATAACTATATACCCATATTTTGTAGTTTTGTTTGAAATCGTATAAAATTGTACATGGTATTAATTATCGAAACAGGTTTGATATTTTATGACGCTTAGATACTTAGATTAGGTTAGATTTTTTAGGTTCTGGAGTGGAGACCACGAACCGGAAGACGCAGCGTAGGGAGGCCTCCCACTAGATGGACCGACGACATTGTGAGAGTCGCGGGCATCCAGTGGATGCAAAAGGCAGGCTGTCGTTCAGTGTGGAGGTTAAAGGGGGAGGCCTATGATCAGCAGTGGACGTCTTCTGGCTGATGATGATGATGAAATACTTAGATTTTATCTAAACTTAATGTGAAAATTTACGAAAAATAGCACTGCTAATTTGCTTTTTTTGGTTCTATAACGCTACTGGCAGCGCCTGCTATCTTATAAGAATCGTGTTTTTTGTTCATTGTGAGTGTGAACTACCTCCATTTAAAATTTCATGCAAACCCATTCGGCCCTTACAATTTTTTTAAAGAAAAACTAACATGCCTCACAATCACACAAATAAAAACTCACACGTTATTCGCATTTGAAATATTAGTGTGATCTTTATGCTTCTGCCTCTTTGTTACATTTCATAATTAAAGTTTCTATGTTTTTTTTAATTCCTTAATAATTTAGTGAAACTATACTAAGTACTACGGTAACAAAATAACAAAAAAAATAACTTTTTTTAAGTTTTAACCAGGGATTTCCACATAGCTTTGTGTGAAAGTTAGGCACTGAGTGAAGCCTTAAACACCTAATTAATGTTGAGAACTATAATATTATTTTCATTTACTATTAGGTATATTAAATTTTGTTCCCTATCCTTCAGCGAACTTAGTTATTATTTCGCTGCTATCCTTATATAAATCCGTAGTCCGCCTCATCGCTTAACAGCAGGCAAGTTGGCGGCAAAACACAAGTCGATTATAAAAAAATATTTAGTAGCTTAAACTATCCGTTTGACCGCCTGCCGCATAACAAACAATAGCTGTCAATAAAATTTACTATATCCATCAGGTTGAACATCGTCCCTTTATCAAAGAACAATAATTGCATTCAAAATCAAAGATGGCCGCTTCGATAGGAGTGAGTATTTTCACTAATTAAGCCTCAACATGCCCAGTGCAACAATTAAGGGACCCGATTGTTGATAAGCCTTGAATTGATAGTCAGGTCTCGAGATACCAAGATCTGTGAATTTCACACCTTATTGCTTTGTTCCGTACGTTCTCGTTGTACATTGACTATTTGGTCAACAAAACCTAAAAGTTATGTTATTTTTAGGATTTTAAACTTACTTATTTAATAGCTTATTTTTGTTGACAACCGTGTTTTTTTTACTCACGAAAGGATTTTGGCGTCGTACATTTTGTGCATTTGCCAGTGTAAAGTGTGCCTCGAAATGATATATTACCACTAATAATTGTCCACACGCGAGCAGATTGACGAACACTTAATAATCAATCTACCATCACATTAACGCAAAAATATACTCAAGTCTAGGAAAAACATACAATGATATAATATGATTTTCTCGAGTTGGTGCCAAAACTTCCACCGCGACTTAAGACGCGATCATTTACGTTTTCTGTATTTTTCTTCTTTCCCTCGCTAAAAAGTATCCTGTAGGTAAATGTGTCTACATTTCGTCTGCTCTATGCGCTGCTGTATATAGTACGCTCTTAACTTCCAATTACTTCACGTGCCATCATAATTATAATTCTAAATAACTGTGTAAATTAAATAAAACCTTGACCCTAAAAATGTATTTTAATTATTGTAGGACCCATAACTATGTACGCTTCAATCTTATTCAATATGCATCTTTATGGGTAACATTTTTTTTTTTTAAATAAGATTAAAAATTATAACCATTGATACCTACTGTAATTATTAAACGCTCATAACATCATAGCTACCGAGATAGCAGAAATTTATGATATTACGTCGACGCGTTCATAAGTTTACTATTTCTGAGAATCAAGTTTCTATTATGCCTGTAAAGGTAATACAAGTATGTAATTGAATACCTAAGGTGTTCAGTTATGACAAGCCATTTAGTTAATGCTAATTATAGTGACACCATTTACCTTACTCATTTTTATAGCTACTTGGACAGTAAAAGTCGTCTATATCAAAATATATTTCACTACTTCTTTTAGAATAACAGGAACTTGAATCTGATTTAAGTTTAGAGTTTCTAGGCTTCGACCAAAACAAAATGAATGGACGGGCCCAGAATAAGCGCATTTTTGAAGATTACAAAATGAGCACCGGCTCTCACTTTGTTTCAGTCGGTCTCTAGCCGTAGGAATTACGACACATGAATTTTGTTACATGATAACGAAACATCTGACAAAATTATGTCTTCGTGTGCTTCCCGAAGTGTAATAACACAACAAAAAACCGCTAACAAATGTAGGTACTGTACATGGTTATAATTAGGTGTTGAAGTATTTATATCCGACAGTTTGACTCGTTTTAACTGAGAACATTCAATGGTTATGGCCCGTCTATTCATTTTATTTTGGTCGAAGTTTCTAGGTTGAGTGATGGTTCATTACAGACTTGGGAGAGGTCATCGGTAAGGAAAACATAGTTGGGAGGTGCACTGTGCATTTCGTGAGTCTTTTGGATGACTGTAATAACGATTTCTTAGGTCTTTTTGTGGATTAAATTGTAAAGCCCGGCGCAAAACTGCATGCCCTCAAGACACCGTGAGCGATAACGTTTTGACTAGAAATAATTGGTGGTATTTATCAATATTTTCATATCCGTCATCTAGTTTACTTGTACATTACAAAGTGTTCAAATCAGCGAACATTAAATTTATGTAAAATAAACGAGATAAGATCCGTTGAAAGTGTTTTCAATGTATTTCTAATTCCGGTCTTAAAGTATTTATACCTCAACCACTATTATCTACATACTGAAGGAAGGTTTCTTATGAAGAGGCTAAATCGACTGCAATAAGCTTATCTGTTTAAGTTTAATGGCCTTGATTTGCGTTAGATGCGATGCAACTTGGCACGATACAATGGAAAGCCTAAGCGTTAAGCATTTATCTTTGAAATAGTACGTAAGGCTCTAGAGTCTAGACTGCATCAAGAAAGATATGTCTTGCGGTAAGGCTTCATAATTATGTTATAAAATCCTCATAACTTCTATCACAACTGCTAGTACATCATCATCATTATCAGCCTATCATGTTCCCATAGCTGCCTTCTTTTAGAGAGAGAAGATGGGATATGCATAGTGGATTAAGGAATCTACTATGCTGGACCATTGTATCTTGGTGAATGTCATTATTTCCTTAAACTTTCAAGGTTCTTGAACATACTGGTTTCTTCACGATGCTTCTTTCACCATTGTTGAGCAATGGCATCAGAAATGCCCATAACTTACTTAAGTACTTAATAAGTCAGTAGTGCGGGCCGAGGATCAAACCGGGTGCCGTCAGATTGTAAAGTACATATGCTATCGCCTGGCCACCATCACTCCTTGTTACAAGCCCAAATTTAATATAATTTGTTAACTACTTGTATACTGGCACCCATGAGTGGGTTACAAAATCCAACCCTCTCTAACCCCAAGTGAATATCTTGCGTAATCTTTGCCAACTGAGTAGCACGACGGATGAAAGCGACAGAAATCTAGAAAACAAAAGAGAAGCACAGGCAGTTTACAATTTAAGCAGCTTAACCCTTTTAAGTTCACTCCTCTAAACAACGGAGTTGGACGAAAAAGTCGACGTTTAAACGGGCTATTTAACCCTTGCGGTAATCGTAACACAAACAATGGGAGAGGGGAGTAATGTCGAATTCCGGCCGACAAATTAGGCGACCTTTTTCGGATGGAGCGAGCTGCTTGTAATATTAAAAAGAATGTTATATCTGCCATATTCAAAGTTAACTGCACTAACATTTCAGGTGCCAATGTTTAATGTTCGCAACCTTTAAAAAAGCACTGAGTTATATAGCTATACGAGCTAATATAATACTACATCCAGAATTAATAACGTATATACCTACTAATACCAAAATTGACTAATGTCAAGATTGCCTGTTAAAAAAAAGTACATAATAATATATAAAAGTTGTCTGTCAATGGTTTCTTCTAAGAGAGGTACACTACCGACGTAGGGTACATGAGGTTATCGATAATATGCTAACAATTTCTCAAAGCCAACATCTATATATCATTCTTGACAACATTTATTCTATGAATGTTCATAAAACTACGTATGAATCATCAAAAAATAAACTAGATTTTGGGTTTTGAATTTTTCAGGTGCAAAAGTTGGCTCCTAAGCGTGTCATTTAAAATCACGTAAAGCTATTTCATTTAATTGCAACAATATATTTCCGGACAAAAAATACGAGTTATTAAAAAGTTTGTCACAATTTTAATAGAGACGTAGTTAGCATAATTATTATCAATAACCCTGAATAGAGTAAAAAAGGACGATTTACCTAATTGACTACCAAGTACTAAATTTTAATTAACAGCCGAGCAAAAAGGAAAATTCGCGCTACAAAGTATCAAAAAAGAATATTGAAACATATTTCCTCGATATTGGAACCTTATCGGTAAGATATGAGGGTTCCAAACCATTTTTCAGATATTAATTTCTAACAATCGTAAAAGTTACTTTCATGGTGGCCCTAAAAAGTTATTGCCGTTTTCGTTGGAAAATATACTTCGGCGGACTTTATCCAACGTTCATTCGTTTCGTACTGAGGATTTGGTTCGGGAATTGTGAAATAATAACATAGTGCGATAGTTTATTGCACTTAAAGTGGCAATAAACTGTAAGGAATGGATAAATTTTACATCGTTTGCAAGACAAATTTATTAATAGTACGTAGGTAGGTGCTAAAGGAAATCTTTGCTTTGATTGCTTTTCCACGACTGCTTGAAGGATAATTTATTGTTATATTTTAGGGTTCATGGTAGTATGTATGTCATTATGTGCGTGACTTTTTTAGGGTTCCGTACACAAAGGGTATAACCGGGACCCTATTACTAAGCCTACGATGTCTGTCTGTCCGTCCGTCTGTCTATCTGTCCTACCTTTTAACAGCTGTATCTTTCGAACCGTAATAGATAGCTAGTTGACATTTTTACAGAATATGTAATGTTACGGCAGATTAACTGAAATAAAAAAAAAAAAACGAATCCCCGTACAATAAACGTATTTTTGTATTAGCTATAATGTAATGTAAAATGGTAATACGTACAAGCGTCAAACTTAACATGATTATAGTATACACTCTAGAGTATAACAATAAGTAATAAATAATGGCCAAGTGCGAGTCGGTGACAAGTTTCTGTTCATTACCAAGTTCATTTGTATTTTGTATAACTGGTAATTTTGTTATTGAATTTTGTGGTGGTACGGAACCTTCAGTGCGCGAGCCCGACTACGCACTTGGCTGGTTTATTATATTACGTAACATAGATGAGTCCATATCGTTAGGACCCCTTACATATCCCAGATCTTACGCTATAGCCAATTAGAATAAATTGTTTCAAATCTTTACTAATACATATTATAAAAGCGAATGTAACTCTGTTTCTCTGTCTGTATGTTTGTTCGCTTTTTACGACTAAACGGCTAAGCCGATCTTAACGAAATCTGGCAGGAGGATAGTGTGCATTCTGAAGACGGACATAGGGTACGTTGCCTCCAAAAATGTGTTTTTTTTTTTAAATCGCGGGTAACAAGTTTCAACTAGATCTTTGGAGTTTTGGCGCCAACGTGGAAAAAACATGTCGGCTCGTTGGATTATTTTCCTAAACTTGTGTATTTTCGAGTGTTAATGTGTAGTAAATGATGAATTATTATTTATTAAGTGCTCGTTAACGTGCTTGAGTGTGGACAAGTGATATAACGAGGTGAAACATGTCTTTTCGTGTTGTTTCCAAAACTCCATAGGAGCCTCTTGTAAATCTCCACCACTTCACAGGGGCATGAGTTTGACTTGGCTGTGTCTTACTTTGCTTGACTCTGACTGTGACTATGACTTGTTTGACGCTTTTAATACTATGTAAACATGTCTAATATTACGACTAAATGACATAGAATCCACGGTCATGAAAATTTTAACAAACAAGAGCAACTAGTTCATAATATTCTGGGCTTTATTTTACCTAGTATTTTCTATGAATAGCCAACTACTCAACTAGCTATATAGTCTACTCTAGCATGCTATCATTAGTACACTATTATATAATACTGTCGAACAAAATTTCAACAAATCATTACGAACATTTCACCGTGCGGTTGCGTGAGCTTCATAATACGAGTTTGATGATATCTTTTTACTTTTTGTGTAGTAACAAGTTGAGAACAAGCCGAATCAAGACAATAAAGCATGTTTCAAGGCTGATGGGATGGCGTAATGATCATACAGTCGTAGATCTGACCGCGTTTTCGTAAAGAACATGGAGGAATATGTTGTTGAAAAATCTTTTATATTCCAGAAAATGTTACAATGAAATGTATGTTTAAGTTTCATAGAACATTTTCTTCGATTAATTTTGTTCGGTTAGATAATAGTGAGTACCTGCTATTAGTTCTTATGTAATACAATAAAAAATCGCGTAAGTACTCTGTTGCATCCTAAGGCCTAACACCATCGCGACGTCACAGCGCGGGAAAGTCAACCTTTCCCGATTTACTGAACGTTCAAAATCGTCATACTTTGCATCTGCGCACGTCTATTCTAAACCCTAGTATAAAAAACTAAATTTTAAACTTCTTAAAACAAAATATATTTTTATGACCGTGTACACAGGGAAGCATATGGAAGTTTTTTTTTTCTTTTCTGGGTATATGGCGATGACACACTTCAGTCAATGATTCTACCAAAAGCAACCTTTGAATAAAATGCCAAAATGCTTTTAATTATGTTGTAAACATGCACTTTTGAAAAAAACCTTTTAAAGTTGGATGAATATTTGTCAAACACTCGTATAGCTGTTATTACGAATATTCTGTGCTTACAAGCAAACTAATAACTAGTTATTGGTTCGCTGGTGCTGAAAATTTCTCGCTGATGAGAAGTCACACGTGAAATCTTTACAAAAAAAAATAAGAACTTAATTTACTGATCGTTTACGAAAATAAGTTGGTTAGTATTTACACATTTTTTTACAGTCATTACAAATATAATTTTATTTAATAAAAATAAACTATTATAGAAGTTTTACAGTTTAACTTGAAGTTAAACGTGATCAAATTTATTTATGGCCGTAAGAAAACCTTCTTGTTGAAAATATCTATAGCTACCTGCGACCGCATGTAAGGTCACAGGTTTGTATGGGACGAAATAATAACGGTTCTGATGCTACGCTGTATTATTTTAATCGTGATCAACACGTTGTAGAGTCAACATAGAAATATTGTGAGTTTTACACCCAGTTTCTTGAATTTAGGCCGTCATTCACAGTTTTTGTCATGTGCCATTTAATGTTGGCAACTTTAGTCTAACAAAACAATTACAAATCGTTGTTCCAAAAATCTGAACAAAGTTATAATATCGTTTTAATATCGTTATAATATCGTTTGATAAATGTGATCTGCGAAGTATAAAAATGGGTTCATTGATTCATTTGATTAAGATCATTGAGCAACGTTGATGTACATAAGTCGTAGGCACTTAGTAATTTTTTTATTTTTGTCAATTGCCATAGATATTTCATCTTTTTTTTGGATTAAATTTGTAATAATGTGTCCTGTCAATATTTACTAAAACTAACCGCAAGTTGGCGGTCAAACGCAAGCCTATTATAAAATACAATACAAAAAATATAATTTAAAAAACCCGCTATTGTGAAAAATTGAAATTGAATTTTCAAAAAAAATTGAAATGAAAAGTAGAAATGAAAAATATTCCCCTATCCTATTTATAGAGTGTAGTGTTGAAAAGATAATTCAGAATTATAATAAGGTTCCTAAAACTCATTTTCAAAACAAGACTCAGTTTTTAACATACGTTTATTTTGATTTTTTTGGGTCTTATTGTTTTAATTTTGTGGCGTGATAAATAGCATATTTTATCGTACCAAAAACAACGTATAGGTAAGTATTTATATTTGTTCCAATGTTGTTCCACACTTTAATAACCGATTTAAATCACCCGCAGCTAAGCGAAAAAAAGAGTTAAGGTTGTCAACCTGGATAGCATAGGGTCGAGTCCTGATGTTCCTCAAAATTTGGAATTCTCTAAAACATTTGAAAAATTTGATGCAAATAATTTTACCTTGGTAGATACTTTATTTCTATTTGAACGTTAATTTTACCTACTGTTTATTGAATTGATTTTATTCCATTTACTGTCTTGCCAGGTTTGTTTATAATAATTACTGTTGTTTATGAATCCGGTTTCCTCGATACAGGCTTGCATAGTGAGGAAACTAATAGTCAATATATTTGTATTCTTATCGCATATTTTTTTAAGTTTACTGATTTTTGAGAGCTTTTTGAAAATAAAGTTTTTTTTTTAAATTATACATTCAATGTTTTTTTTTTGCTAACCATACAGTACTGGGCAATGGCCGCGTCAAATGTTACAGATGATTACGTTACATAACTCATCATCATCATATTTTGTGAATCCGTTCTCGTAAAGGAACTGAGTTGTTAGGGTTCCATAAGAATAGGTTATTATCTAGTTTAAAACAAGAGTAAAATAACCGCAAAATTATGCGTTTTTGAAATAAGTAGACGTGCTGCGAAACTCGGAATAATCGGAAGATATATATATTTTTGCAATTGAGTGACGAGTCAAAGTTGCTTACCTGATATAGTAAGCGTTACGTTTGCTCAAAACAGTACAGTGTCACTCAAAATTAAGAATTTGAATAATTCAAAACCCTGCATAGCAACGCACTGTGCTCTGCGATATTAAATGTTAAACATCTTGATGCCCAGTAATTTCTCTAGAAACATTGCTCTTCAATTCGAAAGACAGTTACGTTTGCACACTACTGTTTCCCCAGCCAGACTGCAAGAGACCTGCCAATATAAGAAATAAAGTTTTTATTTTTACTAGCAACGTCCTATTAATAGGCTGGTTTACTCGTTTTCCTTCAAGAACCGTAAAAAAATTTGGGATCAAAATTATAACGCAAATTTCTTCCAAAGAGAAACCTAAAAAAATAACTGTTTCATTTCTACAAACATACACTGATAACTTTCGCATTTATATTTATTATTAAAGTGACATTACCGTCAAGTTACATTTTCTTTCAATAAGAACTATCATTTGTATTAATCGCGTATAGTAACAGATAGTTAATAGACCTTGTTAATTGCGTAGGTATACCTAGCTATATTTATCAAATACTTTTTCAATTGCGTAAACCTATAGTTGACATCTATACACAGACAGGTTCTTCCAACATCCCAGAAACGTCATCTTCGTAAAATATGAGTGAACTGCGTCAAGCACGGAACTACGGAATCAAACAAAAATAGACGACGTTCTCGCTTGTCTCTCGCCTACAAACCGAGGTGTGATTGATGTACCATGGCGACGAGAGCATGATAATGTAGGGAAAATTAGAATTCTGAGCCGGAGGATGCTTAATGAGGAATGATTTTTCTGTGAGTCAAACTCTGAAACATAACTACATAACTTTAGAGAATAGATTAACGTTTGCCCAATACTCCCTTGATGGTTAACAGGAGAGTGTCTGTCTAAGCATATGACTAGAACAGACTATAGTTGATAGATTTCTTCTACTTAGCTTTTGCTCGAACTAGTATAAATCAATTTACTCTGTTCAGCTTAAGCCAGGTCTATAACAGCAAGCTTATGATGGAGTCGATTCGTGATTCAAATTGTGATCACGATCATATGCCATCCCGTTCCATTTACTTACTCACACCACGCGAGCGAGCGAGAGGTAAGATAGCACGCAGGAGACCCTCTGGAGAAGACATGCTTTAGGTAAAGAAACTTTGAACTGAAAGACAGAGATTTTCCAAAACAATATGCAATTAGACTTTTTAAAGGACACGCTTACCAGCCAGAGTTATTTCTTTCATACATTATCAATTACCTAAATAAAGTTGATTAAATCAGCCGTTACTTTGCAGAAATTCAAAAAAATTTCATCGTCAAATTTCAGTAGAGCAAAAAAATATTTTTAATACTAAATTCCTTATTGTAGCCACAAGCATGCTGGGTACGCTGTAAACTAGTAGTGGGCTTGAGCATTTGGGTTGTTTTAGACCTTCAACGGTGAATGGGTAGTCTAACTGTTTTTCTAGTGTTAGCTTGTATTTTGTTAAGTTTATTTTACTTAGTGACGTTAAAATAGAAATAAACTAGATTTGTCAAAGAAACAGTTGTTACCTAAATATATTTGTTATCTAAATTGGCTTTGTATGTACTAAATGTAATCAGAATTTAATTTAGCAAAAAGTGGTAAAAGATTAGAGTTTTTTCTTCTTATTATCGTTTCGGACTATCGTCAGTTTTGAGATACGGAGCAATAAAATTATGCGAATGAGATGCAGATCAAAACATTTTGCAAAACTTTTCGAAACATTCGAACCGCTTACCGAATTCCCAATATTTTTTTGTATTTTGTATCTTACTTAAATTGCTCCAAAACAACCTCAGGGCACGCATTAGCTCGTATTAATACATAAAGTTTCTTTGAAACGAACATCGGCCTGATTATGTTTAGTTTTTTGAAAGCTCAGAATCCAACCTTTTTGCATTTATAGCTTACAATTTACCAACTTAATGGCGTGATTGGTACAAGGCAACTTGGATCTGTGCGGTTTTAAACTTCAATAACAATTATGGTAAAAGCTTTATTTAAGCCTGTATTTTGATGTTTGATTTTTTGGTAATTTTTTACGTATAATCTTTGCCATTCCAACCAGCATGCTGTACGCTACTAACTAGTATTGGTCATTGGGATTGTCTCTAGGCTTTTAATGGTCTATGGGCAACCCGACTGTTTTTTTGCAGATTAGATGTAGTTATTTGGTATTTAGTGTTAGGTAGCTTGTATTCTTTATGGTTGACAGACTAAGCATTTGACCACAGCTTACCTGAGGTTATATGACGGTGTTTTCAATGGTGATAAATTTCCCTAGCCTATAATTGGAATTGTCTTGGCGACAGATTTTCGACTTTAATGGTAGCTAGCCAGCCGGGTACTAGAAAATATTACCACCATGCTATGGTTTCCTCACGTGTTTTCCTTCACCGGCAGTTCGAGCTCATTTGGGATTTGAACTGATCCCTTCAGAATGGAATTAGTACGTACCAACCACTGAGCTATCAGTTTATTATGTTTAATTAATCGGTCGGACGACATCGCTAAGGCAGCAGGAAAGCAGTGGACAAGACTTGCACAGGATCGAAAACGATGGCGCGCTGAATAGTAGACCTATACGCAGCAGTGGGTGGAAAATAGTTGATGATGATGATGACGATGATGGTAATTGAATAAAGATGTTCGTTAATATTTTAGGTGAAGAAAATCGTCAAACATATTTCAATAGTATGGTTGAAGATTTTTTCACATAAATCGTCTTTTGTCAGTGTTCAATAACAAAGTTGCATAACTTCAAATAGTCGTTCTCAAAATTACCTTAACTAATTCATCAATGCCCGGAACTGCAAAAAAACTCCATTCATCCACAACAATCTTATTCAGAGCCACACACAAGGACCACTCGAGACACTAAAAATTTCTATTACATCCTCTCTCGTAAAAATGTCACTCGACAATGAACAATCAATCATTTTGGAAGAGGTCTTCTGCAGTAGTTCGATGTGAAAAAAACTTACGACGTGACCCACTTCCAATGATTTGCATTCAGTAGAGCGCAGCGCGTCAGTGATTCATCAAATTGGCAAAAAATATGTAGAGGTTTTTTATGTTTCGTGATTAGATCCCAGAATTTAGGTTCCATAAATCTAGAATATTAGAACAACCAAAAAACTTGGAGACCTAAAAGGTAAGGTCCAAGTTCTTTGAGAACAACGTAATTTGCCAGAGAACTAAAGTCACTAACATGCCTCAGCGTATTAGCAAACTGAACTGGCAGTGGGCCGTTCATACCGTTCGCAAAACCCGTTGGATTATAGACCACGAATCGGCAAACATAGCTTAGGACACCCTGAAAATCGATGGAGGGACAATATACGTAAGACAGCTGGGGCCTTATGGCGACCTGTTTTAAGCGATTCTGTTTAGGGGATGAGAAAAGTTGCACGACCGCAAACCGTATATTGGCGCATTAAGGTTAACGTTCGCGTGATTTTTCGCATTGCGCTGTCTCATCGCTAATTCGATCCCGCGTTAAGAGTGAGCCATAAAGCGCCAAGAAATAACTAGAAACAAAGCCGAGCTTCGGCCGTGGGTCAGAAAAAGCCCATGTTCAGCAGTGGACTAAGTAAGGCTAATTATTGTAACGATCATGATGATGAAACCAGTCTCAACCTAATTCTATGAACATGTTAATTAATATAAAACATAAATAACACAAACATTGTCTACTTAGTCAAAGCAATAATAATAATAGAGTTTTAATAAGCATCGTAAGAAATTAATTACATTGATTCAGATACAAAGATCACAACAAATCAAGCTCAGCGTGTTTTTGGTCCGACTTAATTCGATTCCAATAATATTTACGACGGCTAAAGCGTTCAATAAATTCATACTTAACAATGCGAGGCATTCCTATCGAGCTGGGTTCGATCATAAATAATTCATAATTATGTTTTTATTAATTAATAATAATCATACAATCGTGTGGACTCGCGTGGGCGAGAAAAAGCATTTCAATATCGATCAAAGATACATCTTCATTATAAATTTTTCTTTTTCATCTATTGTCTGGTTGTAGGCAAAGGCTTTGAGTTAAAGGAATAGAATTTAATAATTGGGGAATTTTGTCCTTAGGTTGTGATAAAAACGAATTATCTTTGGACAAGGCCTTAGGGTTGAATTTTATATGATTGTCGATCCCTTATTTGAGTTTATTTTGTTTTGTGAGATATTTTTGTTAATCTAATTTGGTGTGGTTCTGTTTGTTATAAATATTTATATTTTTGGTATAGTTACCAACAAATTTCCAAAATATGGTAAGTATATATGAAACTTATAAATGAATAAATAAATAAAAAATAAAAAAGCCTTTTATTTCTCATCATTACAACTGAATTAATTAATTTTATAGTATATTATGTCAACTTTTACATTATATAATTATTAGTATGAATTATTTGATTGATTATACATTATTTTGAATTTATTTCACGTCATTGTTGTTATTCTAAATTAAATGTTAGTTAAATATATGAAACTTAGGAGTAATTAATCATATTTACAAACATTTACAGTATCTAGATACCTTTGCGTTTTGTACTTATAAGTCACTTATCAAATAGCATGGTGCCAATTTCACAATCTTAAACAAACTCGTTTACTTGCTTTTTCGTATTCTTCTTAGCAAACTTTCATTTGTTACCCATAACATAGAGGTGTTTAAAAATGACTGATCCGCCACCTTTAGGAGTCCGCCATATTGAATTCAAAATTATGTCACTGTATGCGAAATTTCAGCTCAATCAGTTGGAAATAACTGTTTTGAAATTCAGATGTGGCCCATACTAACAAGGTCATAAAAGCTTGTTTAATAGGTACCTTTTGCTCGACGTTTTGACCATGTTACAATGGTCGTGGTCAGGAATTGACTGAAAACTGCAGGTAAATCCAGCAAGAATAGCAAGTGCTGTGTTCTTCTACTGTCATTTGAACTTTAACATGTGTTCAAATCGCGTAAGTTTAAAAGTTACACTAATTTTGCGAAATTATGTAAAAAGCCGTTCTCATGCCAAACGAGACAATGGTACTGCCAACAGATAACTATAGTCAGAAAGCATGTACAAATGGAGTAGATGCTTAGAAAATGTTACTCACAGTTCAATTTCAGCAAAAGCTTCTTTGATTTTTGCAAAAAGTCAATCACATAAAGCAGTTAACATAAACAAAAGTGATATATTAGAGCACCTGATTGCTATAATTTAGTCCCACTTTGAAGCTTCGTTTTCTCTCCATAACTTTTAAGAACCATTGTTTCTTTGTCGTCTGATGCTTAAGACAGAGCACACGGGCTAGCACATTTTTTAAATTTTTGAAATAAACAAATCACTTAGGCAGTATTTAAACAAACGATTGTGCATTATCATAAAATTAACATAGCAAATGAAATAATATAGAAATTTTCGTGTTGATATTTATAAGATGGCACAGAAGACCGAAAAAAATGGGGGAAAAAATCCACCCAACTAAAACAGAAGAATACATTAACATAAAAATACTTTAAAACGTTTGCAATGTTATTATTAAAATAATGCATAATCATTTTCCTATTATAACTCATAATCATCATCTAACGTATCTAACATTTCTTTTAAAATGTTGAAAATGTGCGTAAGAGATAGCCCTGACTAATGAGCGCGGCCTTAACTAACAATATTTTTAGATTATCGGCGTCAATTAAGTAACTTTATTTTTTAAACACTATGTAATGCTTGTTAAAAAATACGTTATCGTCTTCATGAGCCCTATCCACTGCTGGATATAGGCTTCCCTTGGTTTTCGATCGGTTTTTAGGTCTCCTTGGCAGATCGAAGGTTACGAATTTAAATTTGACTGAGTCCACGCTATTGGTAGTAATATGTGCAAGTGCACATGTACATGCGCCAACTTCTTCTTCTCTCTAATTCTTATTCTTAGACACATTCTGATCAAGAATTTTTCCGGTCACTATAACGAACAGTAAAATAATTTCATAGATATATATATAGGTAATTATCATAATTAATAAAAAAAAAATATGCAAACTTAAACCTAACAAAAACTTAAAATATTCACTCAAAACTAAAACTTAAATTTATTATCATATATTATCATCATTTATATTTAAATTTCACTAATTTAATCAGTTTACGTGAATTCAATGGGCAAAAACCTCTCTTAAGATACAAGCCTGATCCCTTGTCTAATCTTAGGTAAGCAAAAACTTTATACCGTCAGGTCTTGTAAAGATTAAACAAAACAGAACCAAGCCCACTTAAGACGTTCAACACTCTCCAGCCTCTAATACATGTTAATCTGAAGATTACCAGACACCTAACAACTCGAAACATCAAAGCATTAAAAACGGTGACGCCACGACAAACAAATTGATACACAGAAATAGTGAGTGCAAAGTTAAAAATACACGAATCAAAGGGGATGGAACAAGCAAACGAAAATCATTCTATTTAAGTTAATGTCACGGGCGTGAGGAAGCGTTTAAATCCACTCATTAATTACTGTCACAAGAGACAAAATAGATAATGCATTCTCTATTTGTTGCCCTCCGAATGCGACTAAACAGTAAGAGTAAGAAGGATTCGAGTAGCCATATTTGAAGATGGACACAGTACTATTATAGATGGACTCTATAACCGCAATAATATGATATTTTGATGACCATTACATAATTTTTCGAGCATTTAGTTAAATGGTACTGCAGCACCCCGCGGTTTTACTTTCTTATCCCACAGGAACTATGCATTTTTACGGGACAAAAGTTTGTATTAATAGAAGGTATAAGCTCTTCCATACCAAATTTCATTAAAATCATTCAGCTGCTACATAGTTGAGTCTGAACAAGCTTAAACACTTTACCCGTGAGGCGACCGGTGGTTGGAGCCTTGTATAGCCAAAAATTACGATGTCTAGCCGAATTAAAGTCCAAACGTCTACGAATTAAGGTTTAAAACTAGCCTATTTTGCTTAAGTTCAGATTAGAAGATATGGCACTTCGGGGAAATATGGCCATATGGAAATGGTGTATGATCTAGAATCAAGATTTATAATGGTGCAAAACCAGCGAAATAATAACTATTTTGCTGTGAAAAACATATAAATATAAAATTATGTAAAACCGGGAAGTATAAATTTGCGCAAAATCTGGAAATATGTTTTGCATTATATATCTGTATAGGTATGACATAGGGTTAAAGCAGAGGATTGACTCAAGTTTAGATGCTGTTCTATTTGAAAATATGCTCTGTAACAAGGACGTAAAAAGGGTTTCGAACAGATTGATGATGCAGTGGTGTTGAAAAAACACATCCTTTAAATTAAGGATGAATTCTTTAAGGGCATTTACTCTTAAATGAGTTTTGGTAGGTAATGATGTTACACACACATACAAAAAGAGACATTAAATATCATTTTGTCATGTGTCGTTATAATTTATGGAGCGGAGTTTTGTAGGGATGATCTATGGAGGAATATTAAATAAAATTTTATTACGTTTTGAAAAGAAAGTCTTCGTCCTGTTAAATACTTCCGGAGCTTTGATTTATATATTTTGACTTCTTATTTCTTTGATGACACTAGAAATATAAACTTAAAATGATTTTAAACACAACACTATACAATGTGCCTAAAGCTATAATGATAATTTCGTTGAAACTCGGTGAAACATCTTCCCATAGTAGAAGAGAATCAGACAGCAATGACCATAAATGTAATTAAAGATAGGCGGTCCATTTCTTTGTAAATTAACGGTAATCAATTTAAAACAGATTTATAGCTTGGAGTTAATACAAGTTACAAAATAAAAAGTTCCAGCTTGTTATAGTTTCCATGATAAATATTATGTTATAGAACCAGTTTTACGAAACGAACTCTTAATTACTTACTGGCGTTAGTGGTATTAAGTTTAGTGACAAGTCTGTGAAAGGTTTTGTTGAAATTTTGGAACTTAGAGATTAGAAAATTAATTACATTGTTAAGTTATTTATATCATATTACTTACAATAACGAAAGTTTTGAAGACCTAAAAAATTATTTATCTAGGCTACGGATTGGATCAGATTTGATACAAATTTGAAACATGAAACTCGCATTTGTTTTTCTTGGCAAGTACACAGACGTATTCAAATTACAATCGATTCATACTAATATTATAAAGAGGAAAGATTTGATTGTTTATTTGTTTGTTTGTTTGCTTGCATTAAATAGGCTCCGAAACTACAGAACCGATTCGAAAAATTATTTTACTGTTTGGAAGCTACACTATCCCCGGGTAACATAGGCTATAAAATAATATATTTTCAAAAAAAATAGGAATCCTCAATAAAACTCCAATAATGTAACCCAAGTTGTAAAAAATAAGATTTAAAATTTATACTTTGCGTGTTTGACAGTTCTAAGACAGGACGTCTGTCAGGTCAGCTAGTTCTGTGATAAAGATAAAACTGAACAAGAAAATAACGCCGCAACGATAATTACAACAGTTCCAGACGATACCAAAAACACATTACCCAAAGATCATCCAGTGATTAACCGCTTAGAACAAAAAGTCGAGCAACAGCAAGCGGCAAGAGCACCATAAATCTCTGATCTGTACATTCATACAAATACGCGGGATATAGACAAGTGTTATAATTAAGAAACTCCGGTTATACATACAGTTTAAAATGTCGTCGGACATTATACAAGGCTACATGAAACGGTGGTACTAAGCTGAAAGGAAGCCATTGTAATGAACATTATGAAAATTTTCTAATACTATGAGAACAACCCTGTAATTGCTAAAAATACATTTCGTTGAGTTTGAGTTACATTTTCATATGGAAAACTGATATTTCTTTCGTGAGTTTAGGGTTGATTACATTGTATTTTTTTTTTCATAATAATTAGTACAATATTTTCCTTTTGACTAATTATAGTACCACTGTTTCGTATAACCCTTTAAAAATTATGTATAATTTAAAACACCAATTCATTAATTAGGTTCCACATGTCGTATAGTAAGAAGAAAACTGTTTCCTGAAAGTATTATAGAACAAACTTCTATTACATATTTTAAGAACCAAATAATCATCTATTGAAATTTTAATTTTGTTTGTGAAATATCATTTGCAGGTGTCAGACGCATTCTCTTAGCGGCTGGACTATAAGTGTGTTTTAAGCTATAATTCGAATCAATTATTGCAATCTATGATAATGCATTTTGTTTTGTGATTCTTAAAACAGTGTGTATCATTTCATACCGTACAGAGAACACATGTTATGGTGCGGGCAGTTAGTAAACCGAAAAAAAAACGCACTATAACTGAGCAGCTAATAATGCAGCTTGTGTACTCAGCCTTACATCTGCTGTTTTTGTGAACCAGACCGGAGGAATCTAATTAATATTTGCTACCAGAAGTTAATTGATTCTTCACACCAATTTGTTGGTAATAACAAATCAATTTGCGGAGGGCGTGGTGGACTAATGAATTTGGCAGAGCACGTGCTAATAGGCAATAGGTACTCACTTCCTTTAATTACTTTAATAGTCTACGGAACCAGTCCTGATAAATCACTATGGTTTCTTGTTTAACACATTTTCAAGTCTCCAAATTGGAAATTAGGTATGATATTTTTTTCATATTTTTGTATCACAATATTTCATAGTTATATTAAGGTTAATAAGTTTAGGTTATTAAGTTTTGATGAAGTGATATTTTATTAAATTCATTAATTCTAAAATAATTAAAATCATGTTTATCTTTCTTTCTATCAAAGTTTTTAAGCATTTCAGGACTAAAAAATAGAATTGATATTATTAAAATTTAACAAATACGAAGACTGTACTTTTGAGAATAAAAAGGAAACTTAATATCCCATTTTTTTTTCAGGAAAACTTGGTTATTTGAAAAAAAAACATGATGTGCATCTAGTTGCATAATATAAGTCTTTGTATAAACAATTAAAGGGAGCACACTCATAAACAGTATCTTTAGTCACAGTTCGTCAATTATCTATCTTGCAAATAGATAACGTAGAAGACATAATTTTCTAGATGGAAGTTGTTTTGCTGAGGAAACTTTAGTACTCTATTTTTATCAACACAAAAGTAGACTACCTCAAAGCACCATCTCTCAGTGGACCAGAACACGAAGATAGACCGCGGCGCGATCTGAATAAATTATTTCCTCCCGGCGCTAAGTGGTCAGTCCACAATGAGACATAATGGATGACATATCTCTTTGGATATGAATGAACTCACGTCTAGTTCTATAATATTATTATTTCTTTAAACTGAACCCTTTTGATGCGAACGTTTAGATACATCACTGTAATCGCTACCGAATAATATTGTGAAAGTGAATTTGTTGCGACAAGTGTGATGTATTTTCGGTTTGCTGTTTCATTTTTATTTTTGATGCATCAAAGACTTTAGGAATTCGTTTGTTTTGTAAAAGGTTTTGTGAGCATCTTCAGTGTTTCATATTCATGAGTTATGTCGTTTACACAAAACTATAGATAGTTGTGCGTGTTTTGCATACGCTTTTCTTGTTATTTTTTTTCATTTGTCAGAATATAAAGTACCTAATTTAAAACATAAAAATATATTAAACCATTTTCATCGTACACTTACTTCTTTTCCTAGATTTTGTCTGTCAGTCCAGCCGTTTATTCGTGAAAGTGTAGCGCCCGTAGCGTATAACTCAGCTATATGTCTTTAACTGATCACCGACCTTAGGCTACCTGCAACAGGTTTAGTCTTTGGATGGGTGACCATCAGCATTTACGTATACCTACTGCTACCGTAAGTCAGACGTATTAAGTCGTAATTTGTATATGTCGAATTTCTAGTGTAATTCCGCTTCTACGTCGTTTCGAGTACAATAAGGATTTTGGTTAAACTATTTTCTCTATAGATAATTGTGATTCTAATCTGAACCTAACCTAAATTTAAATATTAATTACATAAAAGAACAAAATTAACCTAACCTGAAACAAAAAGTAATTAAATCTGTAACAAAAAATTAGTTTTAACAATTTGTACTAGTGGTATTAATTTTTGTATAATATATATGTAAATTTGAAAAAAAAAATGGACAAATGGACTTCCGCAAAGTAACGCCTGATTCAATCAAGTATTAAGTCGTATTTTTTATTCTATAACAAAAACCATGGGTAGCATGGTAAACTAGTTTCTAGTAAAGCCCATCCTCTTTCTCTTTGAGAGCGCCTGTATCTCTGCAGTGGGGACATGATAGGCTGATATGAAATACAAAAACAGCTAAACTATTTCAAAAGCTTTCAAGTAGCCTAAAACTCTAACACCAGGACTTGCCACTCGGCCATACAAGCATTTTCTGACTCAATGCATCATAATTCTGACGCTGCCTACTGATATTGGGCATGACCATTTGGTTTGTATCTAGACCTTCAATGGTCTGTGCAATCCACTGTTTTGTATTAAAGGCCAAATAGTTTAGGTCATCATAATCAGCCTTTTAACAGTCCACTGCTGGACTTTTAGCCTACCCCCGAAAGGGTGATTGGGCTATATCCACCACGCTGGCCCAGTGCTGATTGGTGGATTATATCTTGGTGGATTATTATGGAATAGTTTAGGTATTCAGCTTGTATTTTGTTTATTGACAGGGTAATAAGCATACATAAACATTAGACACTAACTACAACACCCTTTTTTGATTTTGCGTCATCGAGTAAAAATTTATCAATTTTATTGTACCAACCTCTCACGTTTTTGTCGATACCGATCCTGTCAAATTCAAGTAGAGTGCTCTTTATGAACCGCCATCGACATCCGAATGATTTATGGACTCTACATTCCTCAGCGTCTCCGAGGGTTATCCATTTTTTCCAGCGGTAACTTTGAGAGCATTTAACGCTGATTAAACTGTAAAATCACAACGCAACGGCCTTTGTGACAGATGCGGCTGGGAATAATAAAATTATACACACACGGAGCGAAAGGTAGCTATGTCAAGCGGGATCCTTTGTACAGCGAATCCACTTAGAGCATAATAAGTACAATAGAGATCTTTGGCAAATTGTAAGGTATACATCTAATTATTTGCATTGAAGATCGGTGGTGCGTAGCGATCTTCGGTCCGTAGTAAAGGCGGTTCTTGAGGCTTATGAAAACATGTAACAATACGGTATCTGTTATCTGGTCTTTTGTGATAGATGCGCTGATGTTACGGTTGCTTTTATCGGTTGAATTGGTAGTGGACTGGATGCTAAAATTTTGGTAGGATAGATTAGGTAAAGTACAGCTATCAATCATACTTCTGAATTATTTGTAGAAAAAGTAACATTTATTGTTAGTACCTTTATAAAATGTTGTATTTCAAAGGAATGACATGTTCAAAAACTAAGACAACAAAATATTAAAAAAAATTAAAAATAATAATCCGATAAAAACAATCCGATACCGGGATCCGTGGATACAAACTCAACCAAACGGCTAATAACGGTATTTTGGCGGATAATATTTCGCGTGGATTTTGCATAGCGAGTATTTAATCATACGTCACTTTCGTGTGACTTTCATCCTTACATGGGTGCAAGCATAAAAAAAATAACTTTTTAAAATTTCCCTATCTCGTGTTGTTGGGATGACGTCTTATCCGATGAATATTCCTTAATCTACACAAATATCTTGAATCCTCATATTTTAATACAATTGGTCGAGGTGTTGGGTCTGTGGGTGGGAACATACAAATGGACATATAAGCGAGCTATCTATAAATGCAATACCCTCTTTTTGGCTTTGTGTCATCAGAAAATTACTAAAATTACTATCTCATTCGTTAGCAAGGTATTACAAATTACAATTACAATATTTGCTCAGATCTGTTCGGCTCGTATTACAAAATACGAGCTGCCATATAATACAACCAATATCATAATTTTATAACACTCCCATTCTTCACATCCCTAAGTAGTTAATACAATGAAATATTACCGGGTATCAAAATAAGCTTTCAACTTTTTGTGTTCTCACTTTTATTTTTGGTGGATTTCGTAAAAGTTTTATGAATGGGCCCTCCGCCCCTTTCTCGCTTGAGAGTCGATTGTTTTGTCAGAAACACCTGGATACGAGCAAAATGCGCGCGCGCAACGGTCGCCGCCGAATCAAGATGGCGGCAGCAGGAGTGTTTTTACGTTCCCGGCTTTTTATTGAGCCGCGAGCATGAAATTAAAGAGTAATTTTTTGAATTATTATCTTGCATTATGGGAATTTGATTTATACGGTATGGCGACACAATTTTGTTTACTTCAAGTATTGTATTCATTGAGTTTATGGAGCTCCTGAATTATTTTTGATTCATGAATTGGGTATAACAATATAACTGCTATTTGACTTCTAGAAACACTATGTTACAGGACGCCAATATTGTCATTGCCGGACACTGTCACATCAGCATCTGATATTGTTTTTGACTAGTGCTGGCATTTGACTTAATTAACCGACTACCAAAAGGAGGAGGTTATCAATTCGACAGTATTTTTTTTTTGTACGTTTGTTACGCGATTATTCCGCCAATTTAGAATTGTTTTCGATGATTCTTTTTTTGGTTGGTAGATCATATCTCATAGGTGGTCCCATATTTTTTTTATCGACATTGATTCAGCGCTTTTTGCAAATTCTACAAAAACATGACGATAAGCAACAAATTCAATGTACATTGTACAGTGCCACCAACTTAGCTGTTAAGGTGGGCAAAATTGGAACTACAGTTATTTCTTGGTGAATACTTTGTTCTCCACTAGCGACGCTGTCAACTGAACAGCAAACATAGAGGAACTGTTCCTATAACAGAACTTCAAAAAACAAAGAAATGTCTCCATGGAGACCGGGCCCTGTTGTTTTTCGTAAAAAATTTCATGACAATTACAAAGTATTTCAGTTGTAATATTAAACAATATTTTCTACTTTTTAGTTTCAGTTTGTAAATGTAGGTATAGTCATGAAGTCGGTTCTTTTTTTTTCTAAAAACTATTATTTTATTCCCATTAATCTATTACCCAATTAATCTCATGTCATTTTTACATATTACATTATCAAGACTTAATTTTGTGATTTATTTTATTGCCAGTTTATGGTTGAAGTAAAGTTTACTGTCGTGGCTATGTTATCTTGTTAAAACTGTTTGATTTTATTTTAACTGTTACTTCTGCTTTCCAAAAAGAAATGTTCCTATAAATTAAGTTTGTCTTTACGGATATGAGATTCATTAGTTATATTTTTAAGTATCGTCGAGAGTGAAAAAGAGTTGTAATTATAGGAACATCTTAATAAAAAGGTTATCAATTAAATCTGACGACAACAATAACTTTTTCGTATTTGCAGTCAAAGTTTACAATATTATTATGATGTTTTTTTCGAACATTAGTTATACCCTGATCCTGAGAAGTATGGAAAAGCACGAGTGACACTGCGCAGCACTAATAGGTAGATATAATTAACATAATATAAATTACATAAAAATGCGTGAAACTGATAGGTACAGTAAATATATTTAATTTAGATGAATATATTGGTATTCACATGTATAGATTTACAAACACAAGGTTTCGTTTGGGTCAGCGGTCAAAAATGTCTGAACCAAACTACATTAAAACCATCGATATTTTGTGTTAAAACTCTAGAAGGCAGCTAAAAGTATGGCTTAGGAGATAGAAAAAAAAACTATAGAATAGTACATTGTATAACAATTGCTTAAAATAAGTCATTTAAGCCGAAACATTTATCAGCCCGAGCCGAAGGCGGATATTTAAGCCGAGGATAAAATGAGTTTTAAGCACGAGTTATACAATCGGCTTTTCACTTTAATTGCGAGGAAATGAAACAATGATATTTAAAATAATACCTATAGTAGACTTTGCTAGAGGCTTCTTAGGAGTTTTGGAAACAACATGAAAATACATGTTTTACCTCATTTTACCACATCCTCACACTCGAGCACAATCAATTAACACTTAATAAATAATAACCACCATTAACAATCAAAAATACACAATTTTAGGAAAATAATAAAATGAGACGACATATTTTTCCATGTTCGTACCAGCCAAAAGCAAAACCCCTTTTTTACTATTTTTTTATCGCTAACTGTTGAGCAGGCTAACGCCATTAAGACCAAAGTTAGCACCAAAACCTCTTTTTATTCGAAAAAAATTATGTTTGGGTCGACCGAAGGAAACTTCCTACAATTATTACAAACTGAACCTTTTTGAACAACTTTAAAGAGGTCCTGCAATCATGCACGAACCAGAACAGTTCAGAACCTCTTTGAACAATTTTCCAGATGTTTAGTTTACTATTATGCACTAACTTTTGCACTAGAGCATAAAAAGTAATTTTAGTCCGCTTATCTCGGGCATAAACAAGAACGTTACTTGTATGAGAAGTGATATTTTTTTTGTTTAACTATCTTCTCAGCCATCCTACAAAATATCAACACGAAAGTGTCTTTATACTTTTTGCAATGTCATTCTAAAGATGCCCAATTTTTTTATTCTCATTCAATAATCTTCAAAAATGTTGAAAATGGTGAAATTGAGCGCAGCGTACCGCAGATTAAGTACTTAGACGAACATTTTAGCAAGCTTTATTAGCCATTGTTTTTACACCATTATAAATAGATAGGATTTAAATTATTTTTTCAGTATTTTACATACCTATCTAATAAAACATTTTGTAAATGAAATCTTGTCAAACATTTTTCGTAAATTTTATATCAGATCCAACATTCGTATGTTTTTAAATCTATTGGTATTTACGTGATATTCTATACGCCAACAAGTATAAGGCTTTAATGTCAGAACTCATTTAATTTGTTAGAAAATATCTCGTCTTCGCCCGTTAATGCCTTGTACAAATGTGTTTCTCATTTCAACCTGAATTATTAATTATAATAGGCCCATTTTACATAATTTTCTTATTAGATATGATTTGAATTATTGCCTCTCTCTGTTTTAGCGGCATCGTAAATTTCAATCGGTTAACGTCGTGTTCTGATGATTATGTTTTTTAATTAAATCCCAGTTACTTTTATTGCGGGCTTCTCGTGATAGTTTTGATTGCTGTTTTCTTATAAACTACTGATATCTATAACGTATTAGTTTCGGAAGCTAGTGATGGGAAAAGTTAAACTTGTGCAGATATTTAATTTATTTTCATTTTGTGTGCCTATCTGTGGCAATTATACTATTTTAGACTAAGATTGTGTATTTTAAAGAAATGAAATTACAATATTTTTTTTACAGAAGTGGTTTATTTCATAGATGCGTATTTTTTTGTTTTCTCCTTAATGTTAGTGTTTTTTAACTCAGCGATTTTTTATTGCATATTGTTCTTTGGTGACCAAGCTTCCGCTCAATAGTCGCAGAAAAATAAATCTTTTCAGCGATGAAAGCCACACTTCACCCACTGTAAAATTATTTTTATCGAAATTCATTACATGCATCCGTTTTAATGTTCGGGGTAGCGAATATTTTACGTATTTATTAGTATGATTCTTTACAAAAATCTACTAAGCAAGAATAAACAATAAGCTACTACAAAATACACGTTGTCTTTGTATTTGTATCCTTACAAAATTATTTACGCGACAAAACCACTGTTTCTCCAGTTTGTTCCTCTGTGCTCTGATTAAGCTAATTGACTGCTTGATAGAGAGGCACCTGGGTTTGATTCACTTTGAGAACAGTTTGATTGCGAAATGCTAACGTATCTACTTAGCTGATTGAAGCTTGAATTGGTAACATTTGCTTCATAGAAATTCAACTGCATTATGTTAAATCAGACGTCAAGCAGTTCGAATCTAATTTATTAAAAAAAAAGGAAATTTAAGCATAAACTATTAAACAGTAGAAACATTCCTTTTCAGTGTTGCTACTTATATTTTTACCAAAATTAAATAATGTGCGTTGTCCCGACAAACATTGAAAACATTTGTTCAAATCCCGAAAGTTTAAAAGTTACTTTTGCTACTTCTACTTAACAACTAATTCTACTACTTAACTATTATTGTAATAAAGTAGTATAGCAGCTATAACAGCAGCAGCAGCAGCTGCGTATATAGCAGCTATTGTTGTACATGTTTTTGTCTTATGTATGTAATTTCTGATGTGAACAATAAATATTTATTTATCTATAAGCAGGAAACTGTTGATCTTTATTACAATCTATAGATAGTTGGGTATAACATTTGTACATTAGACCTCCCTAAGTTACAAAGACGTCTCCGTCATAAAGAGACATCAACTTATTTCAGTCTTTCAACACATGTGATGCTAAGCCACTTTTAAATTAGTTTTTTATTGCTTCGTACTAATCTTCCAATAAATTAGGAGACACAACGACATATTATTCAAAATAAATTCAAAAAAACTTGTCACCATATTTGTCGTTCATCATAATAATATTTTATGAGTTTTTGGGGGTGTTTCTTTGAATATCATCTATTCGGATTCTTATTTAGTCTTTTTAAAACTAGTTGCTTTCCTTGAACTGTGACACCGTAGATCGTTTTTTATTTAAAATTGTAATTTTACCTACTTATCTATTAAGTTACATGACAATTGGATCAACGGTAATTAAGTAATCGTAGAGTAAATTATACATCGAAACGCCAACTTGTCTCATTTTATGAAAAATCATTTATGACTGACAAAAAAAGACAATTTGACAACCTTCAGACAGAACCCTTCCAATCATACTCGCAGTTGAACTTGTAAAGTAGAGGTGCGGCGATCTTTCATCTTTTCTTGTGTCAAGTCATTTCATATTATCAGATGACTAACTTCTCAAATTCAAAAGTTTCTACTATTTTTCGTAAAGGCACATAGTTTTCAGTTCACAGATATATGAATTATTTTAAATATTTTTTCTGTATTTTAGGTGTATATTTTGTTACACACTCTAGTAACAAAGGATAAGTATATTTGTACTATATATTTACAAAAGATGAAATTTTTAAGATGAATTACTAACATTATGAGCAAGAAATTTAATTGTATTCCCTATAGAGACTTTTTGTTATAGGTTGTATGTAGGTAATACATTTTTCACAATGTTACCTTCTGGCTTAATTATATCATGGAGGTTTCTCGTTATAAGTTGTAGGATAGGTAATATATTTTTCACGATGTTATCTTCCGACTTCATTTTATCGTAGAGGCTTTTCGTTATAGGTTGTAGATAACATATTTTTCACCATGTTACCTTCTGACATACCTAATCTTTACTGTCAAATCTAGCCATGCTCTTGAGCACGCGATACTCCAAAATTTGTTCCGGACTTACAGCTTGCGTCTTCGAACACAATACAGCCAAAACGTCCAGGAATCTCACGACAAATAAACGTATAATAATCATTCTTCGTGCTTATTAATTCATATTACACGGACGCTTGCTCTCGACTCGATGACAAAAGATGCTGCGGATAGCCACAAAAGTCAATGGATCGAAGCGAACTAAACATAATAAATAGCTTCAAAGTTTGAGATGAGTATAGATAGCCTGGTATACGAGAGTTTTTGTTGGAAGTTATTTGTGTGGAGCGGCAATTTATCTTACGATGAGGCACGTGTAGGTATGAATGAGCGTGCTTATGTGACATGATACCTAGAGATCTATTGTATGATAAAGTCAAAGTGTCAAGTAGGTTCGCAGTTTCTATAGATGTACTTTTAGAACAGTCGTTGTGACTAATTAAAGGAACTAACGTTACAATTACCATTAATATTATGCATTAGCGTATTTGCTTTTAAAAATACACTGATTGATTTCATTGTACACAGCCTCTACATCACCAAAATCATTACAACAAGTCTTAAAATCCTAATAATAACTCGCTTTTAGCAATAAGGCCACTTGTGGTACTAGTGCATAAGTTTATCAACCTACTTGTTTATAACTTTTGCTAACTTAAAGACCGATGGTAACTGAGAATATATGTGCTTTACAATCTGGCGGCATCTGGTGCAAGCTTCGGACATGCAACAATGTCTTATCTAGTACTTAAATAAATTATGCACAGTTTCGATGACATCGCTCAACAACGGTGAAGGAAAGAAACCGGTATTTTCAAGAACCTCAAAACAGTTCAAATACAATTGACGTACACTGTCCAATATACACTGGGCCAGCATGGTGGATTAGGGTCCATCTTCCGTCTCTCTGAGAGAGTGTGCTATCAGTAGGAACGTGAAAGGCTCATAATGATGCAAATTTTATTTATCAAGATAATATATAAGAGGCAATATGTGTATGTTCCCTATGGACTCCAAAACGGCTCGACCGACTTAGATGAAATTTTCAGTAAATTTTTAGATTAGTACAGATTTAGACCAGAGATTGATTCTGTGAAGCTTAGGAGCAATCGAATCAACCGTAATTTTTTTAATAATATTTTCCCTACAAAAAACAAGATCAAGAATTGAAATCATTCAAGAATTGTCATAATAATAGTATATCATACGAAAAAACAAAAACATCTAAGTCAAAGGATGTTGATATCGCTACCAAGGAAGTTGTTTCAAGGATGTATATAACGCGGGTAAAATCGTACACTAAGTTTTTAATTATAAAATTCTAATAGGTACTCCATGAAATAACTTGATCGCTGATAATGAAAGAAGAAGATTTCTTAATTTTATAGCAGTTATTCATCAAGTACTGTACTTACTAAGTTTATAATGTTGTATACCTAGGTTTTTTTACCGTTTCATAATCATACTTTACTTCAAATACTTACATATATTATACGAAACTGTTCTCTGAGGTAAAACAAAATCAAAGTAGGCTATATTTTTCTAACTTGAAATCTGGAGCATATAAAATTCCGCGTACATTTCGTGGGTAGCTGTTATTTCATGGAGGCACGGCCTCTTTTCACGTAACACGAGTCTTTTGTCTTTTCTCTTCTTTAGTAATTCAACAATGCTTGTATTATTTGTCAAAGAGTACGCGTGAGCACTTAGCGCACATTGAAACAGGTACTGTTTTACAAGTAACTACCCGTTGTTGCTGTTCGAGTTTTGTTACACATGTGACTAAATTATTCGTTTTTGACACATAAGAGGAGTACGTGAGCATTTTGAAAATGGAATAATATATGGAGCTTAGTCTATTTGCATCACAATACTCATTCGAGCTTGCATTCTTGTTTTGAATTTTACAGCACTAAAAGATCAGTAAAACTTCCTTAGGTATTCTTTTGGCATGTGCCCATGATACTCTAATGATATAGTGCCGAGTATTGACGCTTGTTTGAGAGATTTACTCACATTCAAACTAAAAAATATCCTGTTTTCTTAATTAGGTTCAATATGTTCATTACAAATTTACTACTTAAGGGTTCCGTACCTCGAAAGGAAAAAAAAACTAAACCCTAGAAGGGTTTAGTTGAATCACTTTGTTGTCCATCTGTCCGTCTGTCCGTCTGACAAGACCCTTTTTCTCACGAACTCGTAAAGCTATAAAATTGTAATATATATCAAATACTCGGGTCTTTTGTCTCTTTCAGCTTTGAAAAAATCAAACTTGTAAGACAACGCGATCAAAAGATATGACCATTTATGTCACATATTTTGCGATTTTACAAGGCAATCAAAACCTATAAGGTACTTCCCGTAGAGCTAGAATCATGAAATTTGGCAAAAGACAAGATCTCACAGCTCAGTACATATAAATGAAAAATTCCGAAAGTCGTTAATTTGAAGTTATACGATATAAAAAAATACAGTTTTGCAATAAAAAAATTACATTTTGTAGTTGCCGTGTATGGTATTGTAGTGTTTTTTTTTTGTTTGGTCTCGCAACCTGGGGGTTCCGTCTAACGGAACCTTCAGAGTGCGAGTCCTAATCTTACTTGTCCGGTTTTTTTAAACTTTGGACACCTTCGGACATCTACAATCCTCTAACTCTGGCCACCATAACAACAAGACAAGTAAGCAAATTCTTAAAAATTTATTGAAAGAAAGAAATAAGAAAGAAAATAAATTTTATTCGACACTTTTACAAAAACTTATATCTAAAGGATACAATCAGTGTCGAATAGGTCCGTCTCGGGACTTTCAGCGCCGGTTTTCAGACGAACCCTTGAGTTTACACTTACATTACACTAATTATTGACGTCCAAGTGCTTACTTTATCTTTTGCTTTGTTATCGAACAGTCCAACATTTTAACAGAAGGAGTTTAATAGACTGCGTTCTCTAACACATCATTATGGCCCCAAAAACAATAAAAGTGACCTATTTATTGCCCCATAGCTCATCTGATAACATCAACATTGCAGGTCACTAACACCATTTTAGTGATAAAACGCCGGCTGCCCATTTCTCGGAAATATTTGTTGGTTTAATTCAAAGAATTACAATTTGAGTATTATACCTAATCCTATGAATTTACTTATCACTAACCCCTTTATTAATAAAGGCGCAGTAGTCTAGGAATAGCCATGACATGTTTTATATTTTTATCTCTTACAAATTTTGAACTCGATTGAAAAAGACAAAAGACGGAGTAACGAGTAACGGCTTCTCCGTGATTTATTAACAAAGCGGTAATACTATAGGTAAATTAGAAAGTTTTTTGTGTAAAATTTGAGAAAATGTATGTTGTTCCACACTCTTACACATTTAGTATGGAGGTAGCTTATATCATGGATTGACATAAGGGGAAAAAGTTCGTGATCAACATGTACTTTTAATTCTGAAAAATTTAACCATTCCCGTAGGAAAGAAGATGAATCCGCGGGCGCTTCTAGTTATAATATTTAATTAACTTTTATTGGCGCCGTGAACTTATAGTTTCCGATAACCTTATTAATCTTATCTAAAGTTCATGGCGTATTCTATCAAATAAAATATATACTGTGTAAAAATAAAATTTTAGAACTGCAAAGTGCACTCTGAACATTAAAACTCTGTCTAGCTGTTTATAGGTACTTCATGAGGTGACATAGGAAGAGACAAATGGGTTGCACGGAACGGTGGTATAAAATTAAATAGAGGTCACTCCAATCACCACAAAGATTTCAATATGGAATCAACGTACAATACCGAAATCATCATCACCATCAGCCAGAAGATGTCCACTGCTTAAAAATGGCCTCCCCCTTAGAATTCCACACCGACCGACAGTCTGCAATGGCCTCCTTGACAATGACCGAATGAATACCTACTTCGTACTCACCTACCTACATACCTACATCAGAAAAACCTTGCCCTTGGGGCAGTTGAGTAACAACAGTCAAACCAAATCACAATTCTACGTTTTCCCAATCTATCTTATCAACTTTACAACAATCTTCTTTGCATTAATCAAAGCACGATAAAGAAGGACCCACTGGAATTGTGCTTAGGTGGCATTTCTTACACCATTATTATGATCCACGGCGTTATCGCCTCGTATCTCATTACCATAACATGACAACTCCATTAAGGATTGGTTGAAAGAAAATAGGTAAACAACTAACAAATGTACCTAATGGTATGGTAACTTATTCATGGTTTACTATTTCTTAATCTCTACACGCAAGGTTTATTTCTTTACTGTTTTAACTTTAGAGCGTTTTCGTACTTGGCCTTAAATGCCGCAATTGCCAAGTCATTGTTAATTAAGTTATTTCATGACTTATAATTTCTACGACAGAAGTTACAAAGAAAAGCACTTTGGTCGACGTGTTACTATTTTAGGCTTAATTATGAATTTTAATGTATTAAAAAATATCTCAGATATTTTTAAAGAATTATTATAGCTGAGTTAAAGGGTGGTCCATGATTAAATGGTACATTATCCACAAAAAAATAATTTAACCAGTGAAAACAAAAAGAAATCAGGCCAAGATTTTACGCTTGAGATACAAAATACGAATCATTTCCTTTCTTAAATTAATCTTCAACCGCTTGTAATGCGATTAGTTCTAGAAACGAGAATAGGCACTTTTAGATTTACGAATGAAGGATAATATTTACATTGATGTTGAAATGTTGTTAAGATAATCTTGATGTTTAGAAATGAACCAGTTTAATAGGTAATAAAATGAAATAAAATTGAAATTACTTAATCAATAATTAATTAGCACATGCCTATTTATACGTACCTAAGCTTTTGTAGAGCAAAAGTGTTTTTCATCTCTTTCATAATTTGTATCCAGTTAATCAAGAGTAATGCTTCATACCCGACCCGTATCATAATACATATAATATCTAACGATGTTAGCTATCCTGTAACTTGTATGCTTTACCAGGTTATGGTTAATAGCAAGATTGTGGTGAACGTAATTTTAAATTATCCTCTTTATTGCACTTGTAATCCTTGGCGTGAATCTACCACTCGTATATTCGCTCCGGCTTGGATCATAAAGGTCCGTAAGCGAAACAGTATCTCTCGCACTGACGGCTTTTTGCCGTTTGTTTTTACGCCATAACCTCACATTACGTGTTATCCACGCGGCCGGTTCCGCGCCACGGCTTCGCTCATTTATT
Source organism: Agriopis marginaria (assembly GCA_932305915.1). Taxonomy (NCBI): domain Eukaryota; kingdom Metazoa; phylum Arthropoda; class Insecta; order Lepidoptera; family Geometridae; genus Agriopis; species Agriopis marginaria. Next base: position 11,007,713 of record OW029926.1, on the reverse strand, counting down.
GTATTATAAATTTAGTGGGAGGAGCTATCGACCACCTTCCCACTTCGCGACACGTATACGCAGGAACAAGACGGCAATACCGTTCAATGAGCCGATAATAAAAAACGAGCGAGACGCAATCCATTATTTTATAAAATTGACTACGATAGAAAATAGGGGCCCAAAAAACTTCCCCTTCATTAATAAGCTATTAGATTACGATGTCGCATCGACCGATTGGTAGGCCATAGGGAATCCTAATAAACGTCCCCCCACTTCCAGTTCGATGGTTGATCGAGATTCAAAAGAAGCCCCGCTTTGAAACGCGCACGAAACAAAACGAACGCTCGAAAAAGACCCCCGCTCTAATTCTCTTTAACATCTCCGATTTCAATTGCTCCTTCAGATATTTGAATGTAGGGAGGAACAAAGTTTTGTCACGTAGGGTCGCCGGTATAGAAATCTCCTGTGTACATACAATGCGGGTTCAGCCTCATAGGTACCCCATTAACGAGAGTGGCCGAGAGGCAAGGACGATATCACATCTAAAGATCAGATTGACAACGCAAAAGAAAAATAGAGCTAGTTTTACGAGCCGCTCTGTTATTAAACATTTTAAATAAATACGTTCTCTGTTGTGTTTCCGTTTTTTAACGGGTCCCATTCAATTTAAAAAGATGTATAGGCCCAAACTCTTTGGTAGCACATACACATGAAAACAATTTTTAGTTTTTTGTCACCAGTTGAGCCTCGATGTATGCCTTGTGGATATTTTTGTCCCCGTTTACTGCTGCTTTTTGATACCGATCACTTTTTGTGCACCCATTATTAACGGGCATTGTGCGAAGGTTTAGTGCGGATAAGATCTCTGATATGTCACCAAAGTCTACTGGTTTTTTTACGTAACAAAAGGAGTAACCTTTTTAGTTGATTACAAAAACGTTTCGTGAGAAACATCTAAAGTTCAATCATCCACGTGTTTTATATGTTTTTTGAATAATGTTTCAGCTTAAACTACATTTATTACAACTGAAAAAAATACTTTAACAAAATGTTATCAAAAATGAGAAATGTCTTGTGCCAGCAAATTGGCATTCTTTTGAAGAGTCACTCACTCGGCATCTCTCGAGTCTGATTGGCCATCCATCATCACAGATTACGCCACAAATCGAACCATTCAGACGAATAACCATAAAATTGCATATTCAGCGCCGACCGACGATAGAGACGAAATACGAAGCCCAGAAACTTTCGTACTGCTGAATCATTTACCCATATTTGAAAAATATTTCAACTTCGAATAAAAATTGCTCTTATATTCAAGACAAAGGATACTCAATGTCGTTACGAAGAGAGCGTTTGCAGTAAAAAGCTTTCGAGAGAAAAATAATAAAGGCAACCGACGACGGTCTCTGACTACTGACTACAGTCTTTCTGACATTTCTTGTTTGAAAGATATCAAAAATCGCTGAGTCGCTAGAAAGTACAATAGGTTGGGGCGAATGGTATTTATTTCTATAACTGGATTTTTGTTTTGGTAATTTGTCTTAATATGACATGTCTAATACATAGGTATAATTTGTATCCAGAATGGAAATAATTGGGATCCCCATACAAAAATACGTAAGGACCTAATATTTTATGTGTTTTAAATGTGTTTAAATCCCGTGTTTTGTTTTCATTTAAAGGCCGTACAAAAGTTTTAATATTTTTCATAATTATTTTCTATGAAATTCCAAAATATAAAGCGCTACGATAAAAGCACAGGCTTACTGCACTGAAAAGGAATATTGGATAGTTCATACAAAACTAAAAAACTACTTGATATCTTGTTTTCCATAATAGAAACTAAGAAATCCCCGATATTCCGCATAAGTATATTTATATCTCTCTTCTGGGAGAATAGTTGTAATTCCATGTAATTTCCTTTGGAGAGGCTACTGTTTGTTGAATCGCCGCAGTCCTGAGTGGTAGCAAGGACCATTTTGTATCCGATTACACGTCTGCAAAGACTGGTTGATTGTTTGCCGTACCGTGTTCCTCGGTTTATTTACTCAGTCGATGTTTTCCCCCTTAGTGGCTCGGAGACATCTCATATTACTGGACAAAGTGAACCAAGGCTACTATCAATAAAAACCATACTTAACTGTGTGACTTTCAGTACAAGACAATTCATTTCTCTTTGTTAGTTCTATTTTTTTCAAGATCTACTTAATATTAATCTAAAAAGTTTAAGTTCGATCATAAAATTGTTATACATTTTTGAATTGCCTCTATGAATCACTTACCTACATTTTACTATTGTTATATGGAAATTTTTACTCCTTGTTTCCATATAGGAGTTTGACATCGTGATTTTATAGAAAACTGATGTTATGGCGATCATAAAATCTGGCATCCGCGACGGCCAAGATAAACACCAAACCATACGATGCTTTTGGGGTAATGGAAATTTTATAGCCCACTTTTCTTGTTATTATACTGTTGTTATTTTTAAAATGTTTGTTTATCTGGAGAACATAATTTTTATAGATAACAAAATTACCTATTATTTTTTAGATACATGAAATTATTATTCAAACGATAAAATAGTAGAGCAGACAAAGGATTCGTGCAAAATATTATGTTAAATAAGAGTGTATGTGACTGATTTATTTAAGTATCACGTAAAATAACAACAATGAAAATATATAAGGAAGATAAAATATTTTCATGATACATCTCAAATCTTTCAGCAGCTTTGATTAATATTGTTCTTGCAAAGTTTTATCTGCTATCATTTCCCCCAGCTTGAACTCTAATTATTTCAGCCAGAATTGTAGAAGTTCAAAGCCTTCTAAGAAATCTCATCACATAAATGGTAAGCTAAATTTCTGGCAACATCTGTCGATTGCGGCTGAAGATTGTGCAAAATTTAATCCGCGTTGCAATGGCATATTGAGTTTCCTTTTCGCTCGATTGAAAGTGTTTTTTTTAGTGTCCCAGTCGGTTGACTGTCGTGTTTCCTATAGATTCTCAGATTACACGGTAGCGTCTTTGTAGTGCTGTAACTTAAGAGAGCCAAAAGTAGGTGCCGTTCATTCATATTATGTTACTCTTGGCCATTTTTTTCTTCCATTTTGAAGCGGCTACTCAGTAGTTTGTTGATGGGTGTAACTATGGGCGGTTTGGAATCGGTTTTATGGTGTCTGGAGTCAAGAAGCTATAAATTCTCAAAACGGGAACATAATTTGGTCCGACGTTCTTTGTCTTCACCTGCTGATAGATGATTACTTTTGTTAGAAATCCTTTGCTTATCATTGATTTTTTAAAGAAATTTTTACACTAATTCACTTTAAAAAAACTGTTATGAAGTCAACAACGTCAAAATATATTTTTTCAATAATATTATAGGTACCTACTATGACCAAAAATTATTTCGAGAAATAACTGTGTATCTTATTTTTAAAATTATTATTGCAATCTAATAAGTAGGCAATGCGTAATACTCTTTCACATCCTTCTGTTTATTTTTTGCAATATTTGCCATGATCTCTAATCACAAAAAATGTTTGCTCATGATCCTTCGCAAACACAATATATTAAAAATCAACGCTAAATTAACTTCCGAAAATTCGGCTCGTATATCCATTGCAGATGTAGGTAAGACAACTGATGCATCCAAAGATAATATTTGAACTACAATACACAATAAAAGACTGTAAACAAAGTAAGCAATTACAACGACGGTAACATGTTTGCTTAGGACCAAGAAACTGGAGTGTCTTCGGGTATATTTGAAGTATTTTGGAATGGTGATGCGAGTGTTCGAGACTTACGGTGTGCTTACGGTCTATAAAGCAAATCTATTATCTATTGTGTGAATTTTCTTTGTATTACACAATATAATGTAATTTCTTATCCAGATTGATATTGAAATGATTAGTTAGTCTATTGAATTTAATTGTGATATAAAAAGTTGTATAATTGAAGAGCTTGATTTATTTAAATGACTATAGAAGATGTTACCTCTTAAAAAACATAAAACACATATTAATAAAAGTATTCACTAAGTAGTTAGTACTTACTGTATGAATTAATAGAGATTTTGGTGCAATAAGCTACCAACAAAAATAAATAATGCTTGCGTACCATAATAATACTAGTCCATATAATAACGCCATCATATCACGACCTGCGTGAAGCCAGAGACATCCACGCCTACCGTTCTTGAGTAAATAGATCGAGCCAGTTATCGACTTGAGACAATAACGAATCGGAACAATCGCATACGGTACAACGCTTGATTTATTAATGCCCGTGGTAGAGATAGATATCACATGCGATGAATTGATGGGCGTATTGAACTATTGTCTCAATGTTTATATTAGGAGAAATCTGTGGGTGAGGACAAGATCCGTAGCCTAGCTCGTTAGCTATGTAAATTGTTTGCTGTGGTTAGAGTATCATAAAATGTCGTATTCCAAACGGTTTTAATTTTGAAAGCTAAATAGAATATATAATTTTAATTACGTACTCACATATAACATGTTCTTTATTTTACAAAATCTAGGTAAATAAAACAAAAAAAGGAGCTGTTCGAAAAATTGAGAAACAAAACAAAAGAGACTTTACTTAAAGCTTGTTATATCCACAATTCGTAATCATTTTGCATTTCTATGTTCGGAAAATTGGCCCTCGAGTTTTCGTTTCTCTTTCCGCAATCCGTGCCTGTACCAAATAGCTCCATAGTACCAAAGCAGACGAGACAACAGATTGAACATACTCTTAGTAACAGAAGGTCATAACATCTACGACTATACTAGTAAAAGTCTCAAACCAAAATAGTCTGTATTCCAAGGTGTTTACAGTTTATATTTAAATGATTAGTTTATTAAACGAAAGAAGATGAAATGCAATCTACGGGAACTCTGGTGGTAAAGGACACACCAGATGTTGCGGTCTGCGATTTTCGGCGTAACTAAAAGCTTTGCTTGTAGTTAGAGTTCTATTTATTAAATTTTCTGTATACCTGCAAAAGCAAATTTAAAACCAACTCACTGATGTAAAATTAATTACTATTCGAAAACTTTATTGATATTACTTTGTTTCACTTGCATATTTAAGATGAAAGTTAGGTAATATTTATTTAGTGTTTGGGAACGTAAGTTTTAACGATTTTTTTTTTATAGCTTTTTAATAATCCTAAGAACTACGCAGCCATGAATTAGCTAAGGGTTCATTAAAAGTAATTCAATGAGCAAATTAATTCGATTTTGTTCCGAATTTTTCTTTGTGATAACCAAAGGTATTGTTAACAACAAAACCGTCGAAACCAGGTACCCAACCCACCAATTACTGTGCATTGTCAAAAAATCTATCTCAGAGACATTTTTGAACATGTCATTCGTACCATGTTCACTATTCATGTTAACAAAAACTAGAGCGTTCATTTGATTTTGAACTCTATATCAATTGCCATACAAAAATGGATGTACAATTTTAACGGAAAACCTATGTTGGTTGGTGTACACTCAAAAACTTTTATGCATTGGTCCTCTGTCACATATCCTTTCTATTGTGATTTTACTTGAATAGCATTGAATCTATGGATTTTTTAAATTTATGTCCCTTGTGAAAGAGTTTATACACCTGCCTTCATACAGTGGCTGTAGTTAGAAAAAGTAGATTTAAAAACTCTAAAAAGCCCCTGAAGGTAAATAGCTTAGATAAAGACGTAGTAGAGTAATAAATAATTTAGAATAATATAAAACAAAGTCGTGTTTGTTACACCATTCACAACTCAAGAATGGCTGGACCGGTTTTCATGATCTTTGATTTGTTGGATTTCTCTCCGCTCTTAAAATACCGGAAAATTTCACAAAAAAGTAAATGGTGAACAAAATTCATTTTCTCATACATTTTATATGGAATGGCAAGAATTGTCTATACCTTTTATTATTTAATTTATTTATTATTGCAAGTCTATACCTACATAGACATATGTAGGTAAAATACATCATAGAAAAAACAATATTTTTCATCTAAGTCAAAAAGGTTGCTGTCACTGCCAAGGAGGTTGCTTCAAGGAGGTATATAACGGGTATATATAATGCGGGTTAACCACGGGGCATAAAAAAACAAAACCACCTTCTTTATAAGCTTTTAACTCCCCTATTTTATAATTTGATTTGCTCTATAACTACGAATTAGAAGTGCCGATAATACGGCGTTAGTTTTCACTTAATTCATGCAAATTATAATACAAGGAACATCGACCACTTAGAATTATTGAAATGCAAAACAGAAGGCAAATTGCCATCGTCTGATAAAATTTTCTAATGATCGGTTAAAAGCAGTTGTAGAATTACCTAATTATAAAGTATTTAGTTTTTTTTATCTGTTTTTGTACTTCGTAGCTTGTTAGGACTTACCTCTGTGTCTAATTTATTGTTAATTTGTTTATTATGTTGTTTATACAGTATTATTAATATTCGACTTTTAATTTGTCAGTTTTTTCATCAACTCAGCTATTATTTTTATTCACAGAGTTTTTCTAAAAACCATTGTCGCGCCCGCGTAACTTGGTTTTAACATACAATGATGGGTTAAAGTTTTGCACTACTTTTTATGCTATGTCCGTCTCAATGTCCATGTCGTTCTTCGTTTGTATGTCGTATTTATTTCACACAATGGCCGCTGTCAGTTCACATGTAAGACCCCTCGGTAATTAAAAAAACTCTGACGAATAAGACTGACGATTTTTATCTCTCACCGAATCATACATTCAAAGAAACGTAGGCGTTATCTGTGCTACATCTTGCTTCCACACCTTTAATTTCAAGCACTTTGTCTCTCTCTGCATCTACTTCTACTGTGCTTTGTTTATTCATTAAATCAGTCAGTAATTGTTTGTAATTATAATTAATTTGATTTGAGAAGTAGAGACCCATCACTGCTTCTTAATTTTGATACCGTAATGGTCTTGTGAGAACTTGATACTTTATCTTATAAGACGCGGCTATACCAGATACGACACTATTTGAAAAATTCAAAAGCAGTTATGTAATAGCTGTTGTATTGCTTACAAAATTAGTATCAATTTTGAATGAAAAGTTCCCTGTGTTGACTATAGATTGAAAATTAAGAGTTTCTTTATTCTTATTTGAACTTTACTGGTTCTTGGAGATAACGTTTTTACGGTCTTAATTATTAGTTATGGTCATGTCCAAAAGAGAAGTTTTGACGGCGCGATAATTATCATAATTGTTATTTTTATTTCCGAGAAACTGTAGGATTTATGCTAGCTATATACGTGTGCAGTAGATTTTTTGTAGTAAAATAAAATAAATATTCATTGGTAAAGGCCTTCGTTATTAATTTGTTTTTCTCTTAATTACACGAAAGGCTAAAAAGTGTCGAGAAAGATAATTAAAGTACTTTGTTAGCTTGTGACTTTGTCGGTCGCCTGCAGACATCAAAACTTAAATAACATAATTAATGTTTATGAAAATTTCGTTACACCCGAAATGTGTCTTAAATTAAAATTTAGAGCAAATATTTCTTGCCAAGATAATCTACTAATTAAAATTACTGACAAATACCTGTTTCAAGAAGTCAAGTACTTTGATATTCTATGCGATGGTTCTAACTTTGTGCTTACGTTAGTTGGTAAAGGCGATGAGAACGTGCAGTGTCGGATCATATCCTAGTAATAACATGCAGGTTCATTAATATGCATAACACAAGGATAGATCTTGTAGCTTACTTTCGTCAATAGAGAGGCGAGTGGGTAATTTTAGTCGGAAAATTGGTAATGAATTCCAAATTTTCGATGGAGCTTGGTTTATTACACCAGCATTGTGGTGCGTCAGTTTATTAATTTATAACGAGTTTGAGCGTTGAAGATGCTGTTTATTGTGAACTTGTTTAGAAATGTGTGAATTTAATGTTTGTAAAAAAAAAACTTTCCCACGTGGCAGCCCAATAGAATTATGGGCAGGGGAGGAAATAGATCATGCAGAGCCAATGCACACTCTCCGAAATGTATCTGATAAAAAACCGATAGACTAGCGACTTTGCGCCGATTGTCAAGACTAAGAACCGTAGTCTGAACTAGAAAGGTTTTTCAATAGGCTTCAACGCCCCATGCTGGTACTTAGTTGATTCATCCCAAAGGTGAGAGCAGTACTCCATCCACGACTGAACTTGTGCTTAAAAAAGCAACGATCCGATGTGCAGTGCCGTCGCAACTTCGATGGGATACCCATTTTTTAGGCAGGCAATTGAACCTTGTTATTACCAATATAAGAGCCAAACTTAACCTATTATAAATGCAAAAATAATACATTCCTTATGTTTGTTTCTTGCTTGTTCATAACCTTTAAGGTTTTCTACCTCTCTATTATATGTCCTTGGATTTACTTGGGCTTAACCAATTACAACAATTGTTTCGGCTAAAACAGCTGAACCAACCCTTTGTATTAGAATCAGAAGGTCAATCAGGGAAAATGGGGTACTTTGCAGAACGTCGGCATACTATGGAGAATGCATAAAACAGTTTTTTTTTTTTGCTGAAAAGCAAAATGCGGAGTGCACTAGTAATTAGGAATAACAACATTAAAACGGTGGCAATAAGTCTAAAAAAAGTAATTGTTTCATTATAGAGCACGCCAGAATAGTCCACTGAATTACCATGTTACAAATAAAACAATAATCTCGATAAAAATGTTTCGAGCAATCTCTATACTTAAAAAATATTCGATCGTAATTTTTTTCATAAAAATCATCATCTCACCAAAATTTAATAGCTACACAAAAATAATAACGCAAAATATCCCAATTTATAACATATGGTATGGCGTCAAAATAAAATTCAAATAGTGATGCTACAAAGCGTACCAAATATTACTATCGATATTAATTGGTCGCTTGTTTCATCGAACTGAGTGTTGTGATGTTTTTTAACAGAATAAGTTATGTACTCTTAAAAGTTATTTTCTTATAGGCATATGTCCTATTTTTTTTAAGTCTTAAAAAAGGTGTTCTTAAATGACAAAAAAAAACAAACAAATCAATGAAAACAAAATTAAAAATTATAAAAAAAGGTATAAGGATTTTAATATCATGCTAGACAGAGAGCGTTATGATGTCAAACCGTGCGCGTGCCATACAATTGCTATACTAACACACACTTTACGGAAGAGGCACAGTGCATCCGTTCTCTATCCCCACCAAAAAGCTTGGATGTTTGTAATTAATAAAGGCCTATTGTTATTAAAAAGCACTAAGCAATTTTTTAGACCCCTTCTATTTTCCTTCTTTTTAACCTTCGTCCCTCTTATTGAAATTTCCCATGACCTAAAAACATTTACGACATATTTTGCCTATTTACATTGTCAAAGACAGATTTAATGCGATATTGGTAATTGTTCTAATGTTATTACGAGATAAATAAGCGGTGAGAAATTAGAAATAGAGAATGAGAAAAAAAATAACTTGTTAGTATCGCATCGATAAATTAACTCACACCCCTATTTGCTATAACAATCCAACTATAACAAGCCTTCGGGTCTTGTTTGTTCTTGATCTAAGCTATAATTAGCCAGGTTGTTAACTCCTGCGCAGGCTTCAAATTAAAAGGATTCGTCAGACGGAACATCAAACCGCAACGGCGTTAACGATTCCGGTACAGAAAATATTTTACTTCCACATTTTTATTAAACTTGTTTTGGGGCCCCTTTCTGTTTTGTCTGTTCACCCACCGCAGGGGAAATAGTGTGGATAAGATTTTCTAAGTTGAACACGACGACGATTCAATTTTGATGTTTTATTATTAATATTTTATTGGCGTGTAGTCATTTATTGATATTTTATGGTTAATAGGCTAAAATCAATATTCAGCTAATTTTAACATGATGAATATTTATGTTACTAACATGTTACTCATGGCAGAGTTGTCAATAACTGTCAATTAAACATTTTAATCGCATTGCTTTACGCTTCGTTTTCAAACACAAGCTTATGCTTTAAACATTATATCTGATATTTGAAACAAAATTATTTTATCAAACGTAATCAGTAAATACGCCTTGTCTGGATTAAGCACTGTCTCCTAATTATTATAATTGGAGCTGCTGAAAAACACCACTAAGTTCTTAGTGACTAAAGTTAGTAAAAAAAAAACAACTTGAAGGAAATAGACAGGTGAAAGATAGCCACTATGGTAGACCAAAGAAAAACACCATAATATGTACTACAATATGGTTTCTTGATGAAGTTTTTCTGCAACTCATCTTCATCAGCCAGAAAGTGTCCACTGCTGAACATAGGCCTCCCCTTTTAACCTCCATACTGAAGAACAGCCTGCCTTTTGCATCTACTGGATGGCAGCGACTCTCACAATGTCGTCGGTCCACCTAGTGGAAGGCCTACCTACGCTGCGTCTTCCAGTTCGTGGTCTCCATTCAAGAACCTTTCTTCCCCATCGGTTATCGGTTCTTCGAGTGATGTGGTCTGCCCATTACCACTTCAACTCTGCAACTAATTGTGTGCAATGAACTTGAGCTCATTGTCAGCATTTGAACACACATCCACACCATATGAAGCTTGGCATCTGAAAACATGTAACAATTATCGCGCAATATGAAGCCCTCTCTCCCCTCCCCTTCACTTATGGTATCTTCAATCTGAGATATGACTGTAATCGGTTTCTTCTAGGAAAGCGTGCTCCAACGTAGACGACATCATCGCTTAACATCAGGCGAGATGGTGGTCAAACGCAAGCTATTATTTATAAAAAAAAAACAACATATCCATACAATTTTAACACCTACTACAATCTTACTTTTCTGTCAGGCATATTCGTGCGGCGTCGTACCCGAGGTAGGGGCGCGCAATTACGTAATTACGTGTTAGAAGATCTGTTTTTATCACGTCTACCCTTGTCTATGGCCAGTAATTGGTGACCGTTGTTTGACCATAATTCCGTGTCATTATGATAGGGAGCATATGTTGCGGATGGGCATTTGGCTAGCAACGTCTTCAATTTGGGAGCCGTTTGTACTTATTGTTATGTTGCCCTGGTATCAACAAACTTGATAGCCAAACTTTACTAAAAATGATTTTTTCTGAACTATTATAGCATTTTGATTCAGATGGTGTTATACAATTCTAAATCTAGGTTCTATATACATTTCAGATATTGACAAAGTACATGACAGTTAAAATCTATACTAATATTATAAAGAGGAAAGATTTGATTGTTTGTTTGCATTGTATAGGCTCCGAAACTACTGAACCGATTTGAAAAATTATTTCACTGACGGGAAGCTACACTATCCTTGGGTGTCATAGGCTATAATCTATACCCGTGCGAAGCTGGGGCGGACCGCTAGTGTAATATAAAAACATGAGAAATAATTAATTGATGAATTGACCGTGTAATGAACATATGAAAATTGGCCAAGAGAATACTTGAATTAAATATTCCATGTTTATTTTTTTTTATTCGGCATACGTTTGTGTTTGTTTACATCATTCTCGATACTGAGCAAAGGCAATAACAGAGTGGACTAGTCCAGTCAAGGTCAGAGAGGCGTTGATCATCTGACAGTAAAATAAATCGACGATATTGTTGGATTTTAATTAGAGTTGACAGTTGCCTAATTAACATATTTTAACACTATAATCTCAATATACAACAATAACAATCTTCCTAAAATCAAAACGTTGATAAAAAGAAGCAATAGTGTAACTTGTTAACTCGAAAATGCGACCTCGAGACAATGTTACAAGTTTTAAGGGGAAATTTTCGCTAATTCGCGAAGGCACGAAGTAATTTCGTTTGCCATATGGCTAACAATAGGGTAAGGTCAATAACATGTGCAGGCATCCGTCAGTGGGACGTCCCAATTGAAGTCGTGATGACCTGACTTCGTTGTCGAGCAGAGGATATATTGGAGCTGTTAATACTTCTATTGATCTTTTTTCATAAAAAAATAATAATATTACGTTACTGAATATTACACAAGCTAACAAGTAATATACATTTTTTGTTTGATTTATTTAGATACACAAAACAGATAACAATCAATTAATTCCTTAAATAAATACTTATAAAAATCTGAACTGGATTGTGACCCAAAACATGTGTATACAAAAAAAAAATAGACAAACGTGATGAAAGTACCCATCCGCATAGCAATGAGCTTGTTGATGGGCACCTCCAAGATGGCAAAACATTTTACTAATTGACAAGATGTCAAAACATTTTAATAATGATCAGAACTTAAGCTTAACTTGAGTAAATCTATTTCTAATTAATCCTACCGCTAATTTGCTTACCGCTTACGTGTATTTCACACTGCTGCTCCAGATGTTATTAGATATCTGCGTCTTTTGTTCCCTGTCTTAGGGATGAGACAGAGAATCCCAGTAGAGTTTTGAGTGTGAAGTTTTTTAGGGTTCCGTACCCAAAGGGTAAAAACGGGATCTTATTACTAAACCTACGATGTCTGTCTATCTGTCCTACCTTTAAACGTTTGTATCTTTCGAACCGTTATAGATAGTCAGTAGAAATTTTCACAGAATATGTAATGTTACAGCGGATTAAATTAGAAATAATAAAAAGTCAAAAAGTAAAAACGAAAAGGGGTCCCTATACAACAAACGTATTTATTTAACATATTTTTGTATTAGCTCTAATATAAAAAATGGTAATACTTACAAGCGTCAAATTTAGCATGATTATAGTACACACTCTAAAGTATAACGCAAAATAATATTCTAAAGAATGGCATAACGAGTCGGTGACAAGTTACTGTTCATTACCAAGTTATAACTGGTAATTTCGTTGTTGAATTTTGTGGTTGTACGGAACCCGAGTCGCATTTGACTGGTTTATTGATTAAAAATGCACAGCGCTACCCATTCCAATTTTGATTACCTATTTTATAATTTAAGTAGCTATGTAAAACATACAAAAACATAAAACATGCGAAAATTTAAAAATCTCATCGTGTATTGTTGGAAATGTGTAATAGCTTAAACGTAGCATTTCTACGTTCTTATATTCAATAGTGTATTTTTTTTTTTAAATAAGCAATCCTTATTTTTTTGGAAATAAAAAAAAATCGTTCATGTTTGAGCAGCTTTGTATAGATCCCACCTCCTTTAGACGCCCATTACAGCAGGTCCAATCAAAAAATCATTTTTTACTATATTACCCGACCGGACATATCTTGTATTTCGTATTTAAATTACTTCCAAACTTGTTACGAACAATAATATGTCTACTATTCCATAACATCTTGTTATGTATTATGTTAACGTCTAGTATTGCAAATGAGTTTTTAATACGATACTCTCGCTCTTTGTGGAGCTAGGGATGATTTTATGGGTGTTTTTATCAACGACGATATGAAGAAAATTGGACAGAATGGAAAAGACGAAATACAATTATGTGTGTAACTATGTCTCTTCAACATTGTTGAACCAATTTAAATGTGAATTTCGTGTCCGAAAAAAGATTTCGACGGCCTTAGCTATGTTTGATCAAAATCTGTCCAGTGCTTTAAACGTTACGAGCTCTTTCGTTATTTACGTTTTTTTATTTTAATTAGTACTTGTTAGCTTTATATTTGTAGCAATCGAGATTTATTTGCTTGTAAAATATTTTTAGGAATACCTTTTTTTATTAGCTAAGAAGAGTAGGTACAGTGACAAACAAAATTAATTTAGTCAAATTAATAATAATAATACAATATTCAGCACATTTTTGCACACTCGGTCATGTGACGGACGGACGGACTGATATACATACGTATATAGTTTTAAATACATACTTAAATAGATATTAACAACCAGATAAGAACAAACACAAAAGTTCATCACATAAATGTATGTTCTAGGTGGGAATCGAACCCACGCCCCCAAGCTCAGAAGACAGGTTCACTATCAACTGGCTGGACCAACGGGCTATCAAATTCAGTAAGCGTTTATTAAAAATCTTATATAATCCTGCATAGTTACTCATATTCTTCACAACCCGCAGTCTCACGCACGGAAAGTAGCTCAGATCATACAAAAAAGGGAGATATTATTTTTAAAGTACCTTCTAGGTCTAAGTGCTCCATATTCAGCCAAAACATTACTTTCCATCAGGTGAGTTGGTGGCCAAACGTAAACGTAAATAGAAAAGTCTATGTAAAAAAATACCCTAGATAATTATTATAGCTTGTGTTCAAATAAAATTATATGATTATTTACGGGATATTTACCGTTTTTAATATCCCGTAAATAATCACTTAACTTTAGTGAACAACCGTGATAGTTTAAAACAGTGTTGTGTTCAAATGTCTGAATTGTCCATTTGTTTTTCACTAATCCGTTGCACGAAAACTTTAAGTACGGCTCACAGCCTCGGGTAATTTTTCGGGCACACTAATGAACTTTTAGTGACATCAATGAACTAACTAATGGTATGGTCCAAAAAGATAGGAACATAATTTCGACTAAACGCATTAAGCCTAATTTAGCCAGATGCATTTGCACCGGTCACGTCTCCCTTGTTTGTTTGATCTAAGTTAAGTGAATTCTGTATTTCTATCTAGAGGCAACTGGCCCTCACATAACTTGAGTACGTCTACCGATCATCTCAAGATAGTCACGACGGTAACCACACCACTCCGAGTGTTGATATCCGCATATACCACATGCTGGGGCTCTAACAAGCTTGCTTGAAACCGGAACGAATAGGTTTATCATAAAAAGTTTATCACAAACTTTGCAGATTTATCAGTGATTTTCTAGTCACCTTCATCATTATCAGCCAAAAGACGTCCACTGCTGAACTTAGGCCTGCCCTTTAAACCCCTACACAGAACGCCTGCCATCTGCATTCATTGGATGCCCGCGACTCTCACGATGTAGTCGTTCCATATAGTGGGAGCCTACCTTCGCTTCGTCTTCCGTTCGTTCCACACAAGAACATTTTCTTCCCCATCGGTTATTGTATCTTCAAGCGATGTTGTCTACCCATTGTCAATTCAACTAAAATTATAATTATTGCAAATTATAATAGCTATGTCGGTATGGTTCATTAGCAAATACTCACGTATATCGCGCAAAGAAACTCCGAGCATAGCTCTCTCCATTGCCCACTGGGTGACTGAGTTTTTCTAAAGGGCCAACAGTAAAGGACCACATCTCAGTCCCATAAGTCATTAAGTGATACAATAAGTGATGACTTATGATGATTTTTAGTAATTCTGCCCAATACAATTTTTACAGTATGAGGTCACATTTTTTTTTTTTGGTGCGACAATTTTGCTTTGATCTACATTCTACCTGATCTAGAAAAAACATGGACAAGGATAGAGGACTCATATATAAAATTGATTTGTTCTCATATTTTCAGGAAACACAGACTGCAACTGAAAACGAGAAGAACTAGTCTAAGGTCATATTCGCATTTAAGTTTTTATCAATAAAATTACTAAATAGTATTTTCATCGGTTGTGTGTTATCGCTTTTATTCAAAAAACAAACATAAAAATAGAACCTGAAATCTTTGCTTAAACATCCTATCCTAATGCCCAAATAAATCCTCCCTAACAAGAACAAAAGACAAACCTCAGAGGGAAGAAACACCCAAATAATCCTACTTCTTTACAAAAATAATGCAGCTACAATATTAGAGGCAATAGCAGACACAACAGTTATTGCAATTTAACCTTTACCTCTACAACATAAGGCTTTAAATACATATCATGTTAGGACGGAATATGAAACATCTTCGTTGGTTATGACACAAATTCGTACATTCATATAAAAATATTCATAGGCGCTATTCTCAGGAGGAATCGACAAAGCTTGATGAAAATGTACACAAAGAAATATTTACGAAAATGTTTGTCTTTGTGCCTATTGTATCTGATTTATGAAGTCTGTAGGTAACCTTTCCTATTTGCAAATAATGTAATATTAAACGCTATGGTATGACACGTTTTGTGAAGAATCGCGTATTATACGAGAATGTTCACGTTTGATCAAGTCGACTATAGTTCCACTACATCGACTATAGTCCAACAGCCGAATCTGTCGAAACTATAGTCCGACTATAGTTTTGATCACTGTTAATGATATTTTAAAACAAAATTATAACAAGATTGTATAGGTACAAGCATGGCATGCTTATGACACGTTGGCAAATTGTCAGAAAATAATATATTTTTTGAAAACAAAAACTGTCTTCAAGACTATATTACCTACATATTTAAAACAGAGATTGAAAGTCCTCATCAAAACTTTTGCTGAAGAGAACCACAAACCAAAACATCATGTGAATATATTTTTGGTTTAATTTCAATAAATTTACATGAAACCACCTCTGAAGTATGACCTACCAAACCATAAAAGAATCTAATCAAAATCAATTCATAATTGGCGGAGTGATTGCGTAACAAACATAAAAAACATACATTAAATTTGAATTGATAACCTCGTTTTTTCATCGGTAATAAAAACGTAAGGTGTTTTTTTTTTATTATCGTCAGGTAAGCAAGAAAAGGTAGGTCTAGTAGGTAGTAGTCTAGTCATAGACTGGCAATTCATTTGAAAGCTAGTTTGCACAGTAAAACAGACAGTGGCACTATTCTGTTGTAACAATCACTAAACTAATCTGACAGGACTAAAATTATGCCCATTTTGAGCTTCGTTTTTCTTTGCAATGGTTTAAAAGAAAAATGGTTTAAAAAAAGATCTTCTCAAGACCCTCAGTTTAAGAGTTATTAATAATTTAGTTAAGTTTAATAAATTATATAATAATTTCCGTAAAAGTAACCCACGATGTCCAAAATGACAATGGCGGAATGGCGCAACAAATATCAAATTGCAAGATGGTTTTTTCACTGACTTTCAAACTGAAATAAAGAAGGTACTAAATAATAATGGTTTGGATATTAAATATTGGCGATAAATTTAATTAAAGACATTATACCTACACAAAAAAACGATATGCCTGACTAACGTAACTTAGTAGGCCTAATATAAGATGCCGACAGTTACTCACAATCTAAACATCATGACAAAACATTGTCAAACACAGCTAGAAGCACTATTCTTCAGGGTCTATATAGGGGCCTGTAAAGGTCTATACAAATCGTAATTCATTCATTTTAATAAGTGAGGAAACAATACCCGGTGAAATCGATTCAAACTAAATTAAAGCCAGGATGAAATAGAACAAAGGCTCCCGTTGCTGTGTTCCAACAATATTGATACCAATGGTCTACTTTATATCGAGCGTATTTTTATATTTCGCAACTCTACTTTAAGCCTTAAAATTATTGTTGTTTATATTTACAAAAAATACGTTACAAAATATCTCCAATTAAGATTTTATAACATTCTCAAAGAAAGTTTTTTTTTTTTTATTTCATAAAATAAATATTGAGTATACTTAAGATTATGTTATAAAAAAAACTAGGTTATTATGATAGATAGGTACTTATCGCACATAAAATAACACCACTTTTCTTACCAATTGCAAGAAAAAAATCTATTTTATATTCATTTCAATTCAATTCCGCATAAACACTCACGGTTAAAGTTTCAAATTATAATAGTCCAATTGCAAATTATACCACCAGCAATCGTGGCCTGACGTCACTGTTTATCTTTAATCACCCTTACTTTTTTTCCTTAACCACCCCTTTCAAACACGACACCCCGTAGAGCAGTGGATTAGGGTACCTAAATTAATGTAGGGTTGCGGATAAAGAAGGAAAAATCTGACAGTTCCAAATGAATTGCCGAAATTTTAGAATTTGTGCAGGTGCTTTCACATAAAAATAAAAGATAAACAAAACTTTTGCAACGTTTTTCGCAATAAATGCAGATTTTAAAAATTACTTCAGAAAAAGTTTTATTTTATTTTTAAGAATGTAGAAAATTAATAAAAGACGTAAAAGATTTTTAAAATCTTTTCTCACATCGAAAAATTTTTTTTTGCTAATGTCTTAGTCACGACAATGGTCCTGAGTTCACAAAATTTTATAGGAAGGCTAATGTATTTCCTCTCCAGACATGTACAAACGTACAAACACTCCTGACTAAACAAATTCACGATTCCCTGATAAGCCTGTCGTTTGCGGACATTTTAAAGAAACCACCGTAAAAGACGCTAAAGAGCTTTCCCATTCAAGATCGAGATATAGTGACACTTGGTGTGATTGTGCACTACGTAGACCAAGATGCAAAGGAAACGGTGATAGTGTCTCACGGGAGTGTATTGAATAGATTGTAATGGATGTTAGATATTTAGGTAGTCTAGACACATTATTTAACGTAAAATAGTTGAAAATGGTTTGCAAGAAAAGAAAAACATTGTACCCGTACCGTCCTTAATAATTATCATCATCATCAGCCAGAAGACGTCCACTGCTGAACATAGGCCTCCCCATTTAACCTCCACACTGAACGATAGCCTGCCTTTTGCATCCACTGGATGCCAGCGACTCTCACAATGTCGTCGGTCCATCTAGTGGGAGGCCTACCTAAGCTGCGTCTTCCGGTTCGTGGTCTCCAATCCAAAAACCTTTCTTCACCATCGGTTATCGGTTCTTCGAGCGATGTGGCCTACCCATTGCCACTTCAACTTGCAAATTTTAACAGCTATGTCGGTGACTCTGCTTCTTTGGCTTCTCCGGTTCTTAATATTAATAAGTTTATTATTTTGTAATTAATATAATATATTTACCTTGCTATTTATACTTACATAATGGTTGAAAAATTTACTAATATAAAACCAAACCAAAGGTACTTTAAGTCAGTCTAAGTATTTATTTGCTCTGACAGCTGCACTAACATTGTAAAAAGCCGGTAATAACCACTAATTCCGATCACTTACGCTAAGATTTGAACGTAAAATAAAAAAACAGCCTCATTTAATGTTCAATGTTATTGCAGGGCAGAGCAAATAAAATAATGAAAATAAAGTATGATGTAAACGGGTGTTCACTGTTCCCCGATAGTTACAATATGGGTGTCTTCAAATCACGAGTATTTCGGTTTCTTCTTGCCAAGCGTGCTCCACCGCATCATTGCTTAACATCAGGCGAGTTGGCGGTCAAACGCAAGCCTATTACTAAATATATAAAAAATGGAGCAACGATGTAAAATTTTTGACTGTTATATAATATCACGAGTGAATCGGTTCCTTATAGGCAAGCGTGCTCCAACGTAGACCGCATCATCGCTTAACATCAGGCGTGATGGTGGTCAAACGCAAGTCTATTATTTATAAAAAAAAAAAAAAAAATATGTTTAGTGAAATAAAAATCTGCTATTTCTAAACTACGATGTCTTAAAAAAACATAGTATAATGTCCACTCTCGCCTTGGTATCCAAGTGTGCAATAACATCGAATCATGGACACCCCCCGGAGTCAGTATTATGCGGCCTCACGCGGCAGGATTCTATAACCCTTCCGAACGAACTCATGATTTTGCTTATCTGGTACCCGATCGTGAATTTAAATACGATTTTGGCGGACTCACCCCGACGTTACGCGTTTTGCTTGTAGACGCAAATTTAACAGTCCTGATATCTCGAGGTGTTTCGTAGTTTGTGGTTGTTTTGGAAAAGAATTTGTTGGGAGAAAACCCATCCGGGTGAGGTGGTGAGTCATTTCAACTTTTGCATATAAAATTAGTAGCAGCGTAGGGAGGCCGACCATCTAGATGGACCGACGACATTGTGAGAGTCGCGGGCATCCAGTGGATGCAAAAGGCAGGCTGTCGTTCAGTGTGGAGGTTAAAGGGGGAGGCCTATGTTCAGCAGTGGATGTCTTCTGGTTGATGATGATGATGATGATGATATAAAATTAGTAAAATTCTGACTATGTTCCAAATAAAAATAAATTAAGAAAGATTTATTAATTTTATATTTACGGCTTTACTAGTTATCTATACTATCTATACTAATCTTCTATACTAATATTATAAAGAGGAAAGATTTGATTGTTTGTTTGTTTGCATTGAATAGGCTACGAAAGTACTGAACCGATTTGAAAAATCCTTTCACTGTTGGTATGCTGCACTATCCCCAGTTGACATAGGCTATATATCCCAGCTTCGCCCGTGCGAAGCAGGGGCGGCCTACTAGTTCCTAATAAATCGTTTTGATTTAGTACCTTTTGTACTAACTTTGTATTTTTATTTTTTTTAGTAATTATGTAAAATCAAAGTTATAATATAATTAAAGTTACATTTTATTGGTCACATACAATGATACTGGGCTATAAATATTTTAGTTTTAGTGTAGGAACTCGTCAAACTAACGTCAAACCAGCTAGCAGCGCAGTTTGACACTTTGTTCTTTCTCGAATATTTTTGTGGACGTTAAAAAACACTCAAGCCACGCATGGCACTCATAGCTATTACGGTATTCGCTATTTCCGATCTTTGCTACCAAAAAAGCAATTGTGTTGAATAATCGCCAAAACAGTTCATTATTATTAAACCCTAGAAAGGCACCGCTAGTTTTCCGTTGACACTATCAAGTGGCAGAGACCTCCCCTCCTCACATAGGCAAGCACGGAACCAGCGCTCGGTTTCCTGCTTCTTCGAGCGCAATCGCGCAAAACCGGGAGCCGACCTGACACCACTCAAGGTTGTAATAGTTATCAACCCATTATGTTCCCACTGCTGGGACACAGGGTTTCTCTCAGAGAGAGAAGATAGGTCCTAATCCACCATACCGGCCCAATACAAGTTGGTGAATGTTTTGTCTTTGAATTTCTGAGGTTCTTGGACACACCAGTTTCCCCACGATGCTTTTGCACCGTTGCTGAGCGATGTTGTCGATATAGATATTTATTTTAACAATAATTAAATGAATATCCCCGCATCGTGGTTTCAGTTCAGTAACCACGTCCTTTGTTCACGTAAACAATTACAGTAATATACCACCACAAATGACAGTTTCCAATTTACATGTAAAATTAATATGAATACTCCGGTAACAATAATTTGTACAAACAATTTGAGTATCATTAAAACTTATAGCAGCGTGTTAAACTTTTTCATGGAAAATGTATAAAATTTTGGCAGTTTTTTTTTAAATTACTCAATAAGCATTCCGAATAAAAATTTACTAAGAAAGATTAGTTAACATTTTGCTTTACTAGTTTTGCTTATTTTTTTAATTTAATCGACAAAAAAGGTAGAGTTTCTCTTGTCAACATTATTACCTAGAACATTCTTAAACACTTTAATTACACATTTAACACCCGCAAATACACAATATAATGTAAATAATACAATGAAGCGACATGTTTATTTCACAGCGGCACCAAAACTACAAAACAGAAATTTAAAAAGACTTACTTTACACTGGCAAATATATAATAAGTATGAAGCCAAAAAAGGAGGAAAATAATTTACAAAATACAACAGTATTATTGACAAAATCAGCAGTTTTATCATAATTTTACAACGTCATAATCGATAACTAGAAACATTTTATTATAATTTATGGTGCATAAAAACGCGTAGGGTGTTCACCACCCAAAACTAATGTCAATAAATAATAATTTGCCTGTGATTGAAACATAGAAAGCATTTTTGTGGCTGGCAACAATGAATTTGGCACTGTGGCCAGTTGTTCGAACGTTTTGTGAATGATCAGTCATCCTATCCACATCAATATTTGTCAAATGGGCGGGAAAAACGAATTTGGTGGTACTTATTTAATGAATGTGTGTACTTGAAGGTTCCGAATATTATTGTATTTTTAACACAAGTTTTATTGTCCCACTGGTTGATAAATTTAGTGTCATAATTGAAACCATTTTTTATAAGGATTATCCCAACGTTTTTATTGTTCTTTAAACACACATTATTTTTGTTTAACTTAAATATATGTCATTACTGATTTAAAATATTTGTGAAGGTATAGCAATATTTCATGTTAAATTTTCTCGTAACTTTATGACTTTGAAAAGTTAGCGTTGAAGTAATTAAACAAGTAGATGGGTAATTAACAATATCGCTGTGTTTTTCATTGCAGTAAATTAGACAACACAACCACACTTTTAACAAGTTTGCTATCTAAATCATTTGTAATCGACATCATTATGTGTATGTACCTACTTATGAATTATTCCGAACCTTAAAAAGCCGCTAACTGCCCAACTTTCGAAACAAATCTGAAAGCCCAATCCTTCGACGTTCTAAACGGAACCCTAAAACGTCCATTACGCAACACGGACACCGTTCCCTTGAGGATCGGAAAACGGTAAATGATGCCATTAACTTCAATAATATACCACAAGGGAGTAACAATGTAACCAGCCGCGAAAGTATCGGGTCGAACTTCCTTTTAAAATAATGGACCACAAACAGAATGAATGAATTTGCATTGGAAAATCCAACCGTAACCACCTTATAATATGCAGTTAAAATTATGGTTCATATACATAATTTTATTTTATTATAAAATTACCGGAAATATATGTTAGCATTATAATATACATTAACTAAGTATATGCAATTCCAGCGCAAGTAAGGAAGCAACAAAAATATAATTTTCATTTCAAAATCAGTCACTGGTGTCAGTGATTGTACGAATAACACAAATACAAGTTAGGTAAATAGTAAAAAGTTTATCGTAAAAAAAATTACTAACCTGTCATCCGGTTCTGTGACAGGAAAGATTTCCAAGTTTCATAAAAAAATACTTGACCTATCAATTTTACTGCCGATGTGACTTAGAATATATGTGATTCTTAACATTCTTCAGTCATTAGTTTATAGGTTTTCCGTCATACATCACACTTGTGATACAAAATTTAATTTGAATTTATATCGTTGCATAAATACGTAGGCATTGTATAAAGTAACGTATTTAATACATTTCCGGTAACACATACAAAATAACCACAGTAATAAAAAGAAAGTAAAAAGCATACTCGTTTCAGATTGAATTTATTAACTAAACAGTAGATAGATAGATAGAAACTCTTTATTGTGTACACCAGAAATAAAAATTACAACACGATAGAACATAGACAGTATTTACCCATTTAAATTTATTAACTATAGTTACTCATATTTTTTTCATTTTTTTACTGAAGTGAATCAAAATAAATTTAGCAATCACTAACCAATAGCGTGCCAACGTATCGGAGCACATTTTTACAATGCGGTGAGGAGAGGTAAAATATTAATGCAGTTACACCCACAAGATGAACAGACGACCTGAAAGAGACCGTAGGGAAACGCTGGATGCAGGCCGCTTCCAACCGGTCCTTTTGCAGATCGATGGGGGAGGCCTATGTCCAGATTCTCCAGCAGTGGACGTCCTATGGCTGAATTAATGAACTATCTTTGCTCAGACATCGCGATCCGTGTCTTGGCATAAATAAGATGCAGCAATTGTTTAAATTAAAAAAATACCTTTCTATAAAGAGGAAGGGGAATACTTTACTTTCAAATACCATCATTTGAGAACTTATCCTCACTTTTACGCCATCATTTAGAGCACTTACCGAATCTCAATACACTTCAAGTAGATGTACCGAGAAAATCGTTTCACAATGTAATCAAACTTTTATGAATCGTCATCAAGAAAGCGTAAACCCGATTTTACACTTCAGAAAACCGATGCCAGTTTCATCCGAGAGAATCAACTGAACGCTTCGACTCTGCCAATGGGGCGTAAGAAATGCCAGTGTAATAATACGAAGGACGTTTTTCCCAATCTTTGCGTCTATCGGAAAGAGTAAACTAAAGTTTAAGAAGGATTTAGCTCCGAAATCACTTTGACATTGTTTGATTTATGACCCCTCCGGTTCACTGTGTGCAATATTGGCAGTCTTCAGGACCGATTCCTTTCAATTTGCAGTGAGGATGATAGTGATTGGAAATAGATGGGATCTTGTCTCTGCTTTCCTATTGTATGGAATTACGCTGAACGTCTTGATACCGTAGTTACGGATACGTTATAAATAAAGCTGTTGAAATTAACTCTTTATCTTATTGGTTACATGATTAGTTACATGATAATGTTTTCCAGATGGTATTAAAATCTAAAAGTAAAGAGAAGAAGCAAGATTAGGTTTCACAGAAGGAAATGCAGAATGAAAGATTGGATGGGATAGACTAAAAAAACGATAGTATAGCAGATAACGAAGAGGGGTTTGTCGTAATTGTATTGTAAAGTGGGTGGAAAGACAGATTATGGTAAAGACTAGAAAGAGCGTTGTCCGTTTCAGGCAACCGCAAGCTCAGAAGAAAATAATGAAATAAATTAAAAAGCGGACAGTATTTTAATTGCACTGATTTTATACGTAATCCATGTCGACTTTACTTTATCTTTTAAGTAACCTACAATTTAAGAGTTTAGCAAAATATATTTCAATTACCAATGAAAACATTTAACTTTACTTGTTAGCGTTAAGTGATAATAAAATAAAATATTAGCGTCTAAGCCCAACTTGCTAGTTAGCGCAAAGAACAGATTATCTGAGTAACTAAATAAGATTACGCGATCCAATAACATAAATCTATTTACCCGAACAACAGCAGAGAGAGTCGAAATATGAAACAAATATTTGCGAAACCCGCACGTTCCTACAACAAACAGTGGAATGTTATGACAAAAAGCTCTTTACTGCAAAATAAATAGAGGTCTAAATTAACTAGTATATTTTATCATTATTACAATATATTTAAAGTAAGGTTCGGGGCCACTAGTCACAGTTAAGCCTAAGCCGGTTACGGCCCTCCCTATTTTCAGATGGAGATTTATGTCAGGGATCAAAAGTTTCCAAACTCACACAAACAACTTTCTGTGTGCGTTCTGTATTTACGCGAGTACGCTTGCCTGCAAAATTTGTTTCGGAAATATTATTCTGCTATTTATGGACAATTCGCTGTCAGTCCTAATAAATGAATAGCCGTTGTAGCGCTCATGGCTGTGATAATAAAAATATATGTAACTCGCGTAGAGGTCATAACGTTTCATAACTGCTGGTAATTCATTAGCTCATTATAAATGTTTAATTTTAGTGATGCGACGGGTGGCCGGCGATCACGATTTACGATGTTATGAAGTGTTGGGCGTGACAGTAGCTGTATTGGTTTGCAAAATATAAGTAGTTTTTGATGTTTTGCTGTAAAGTGCATTTTAGGCCAATATTCTTTGGACAATAATAACCGTGAAACTACGTGTATACTGTAACTATATTATAATGATTATGTTTTGTTAAAAAAGACAAAGGTGTATAAAAAATTAACAATAAGCAATGCCACATCTAGCAACTCTAGGCATTGTGGCGAATAGTTTTTTGCGCGCCTTTGCTTACATCCCCACATTTACCCAACCTTTGGTATTTATTTATTTATGTGCAAGTTTAATGATTGGGGTGCTTTGATTCATTTGAATTAAAACGACACGTTGGGCTTTGTTATTTTGTTTTTTATGTTTCGAATATGGTATGTTGTATGTATGTTTGGAAACTAGAGATATAAAAACCTTTTTTAAAATAAATTATCAATAAATAAATTATTAATTTAATAGCAAAAATAAAAAATATAGTTTTTATGAATGGGATTAGAACCTGTTACCCAGGAGAAACTTTTACAGGGTTCTACTGAAAAATTTTACTAAGCCGAAAGGAGGTCACTCATCATTATGAACATTTTTTACTATGGAACCAACGCTGAAATCCCAAAAACAAATCAGCTGTTCCATAGTAAAATGTCATTCATAGATTTCATACTGAACAAAATGTATGAAATAGGCAAAAACTATGAACTTTGTCGACCAATGGCACCACGCTTGAGGGATCATGCGCGTATTAAGTACTGCTTCAAATGCACTGTTAGCCACCAGTACGTCAGTTTGAATTCTGTTTTTCACGGAGAGTGACCGCAATAAAAAAATTACGAAAAAACCAAACCAGCCAAGTGCACGATGGGTTCGCGCAATAAGGGTTCTGTATCACCACAAAACACAAAGGTAGTGCAAAAAGACAGAAAGACAGACAGATTAACAGTAATAGGTTCCCGTTTTTAACCTTTGGGTACAGAACCCTAAAAACGAGTTACTGCACAAGTTCGTAAAATGGTAAGTGAAGAATAGCAAAATATCCAGCCGTGCAAAGGACCTTTCCACAAGTAAACAATTTTTTGTAACAATTAGAGAATACTAAGTACGTCAATTTTGATTTTAAAACCAAACATTGAAATAGAAAAAAGGAAACAGGAACCCGTGGACGTCTTTTTTCTCCTCCTTTTCTGTTCCTTCTAGTTTTGAATAACTCTGTCTCGTTTTATCAATCTCTAGTACGTTTCCAATCAGACTTAGAATAACTTATCGATATTCAATATCAATTTTACTTAAGTGTTTGCCTTTTGTTACAATAGAATGTCCTTCGTTTTGATTGGGTTTCTCTTAGATTTCCAGACATGCCATATCTATAAAAACAGATAAAAGTGACTCAGAAATAAAGTTAGGTATGGAACATTATTTTAAATAACGCTAATTAATTTAAATAGTGTGAATTTTAATAGCAAATTTTTCCAAATTAAACTTGCTGTAGTCTTCCAAACTTGATGTCCTTTACCTTATTTATATTAACGTATACTGCAGCTACCCTTACCTTTACATAAATTTAATATCCTATATAGGCATGGTTATTATAGATGCGATATTCGATTTTATCGATATTTCATTCTTATATTTTGTCGTCGTACCACATCACTAATTCCTTAGATTTCATCAGCCGGATTGTTAGCGAATTATAAGCATATACCTATATATCCCTGCCTTTGTTAGTGAGTCGCATTCATATGAAAAATTATCTGCATAAGCTACCAACAGGTTTCATATTCTGTGAGAACGACAATTTTTTTTGGAGATTTGTAATTATAATCGTTTTTTTTAAATCTTAATGATTACAATGACCTCCTTTTACGAACATAATCATCACACAATTCCAAAGGGGTGTCTTTCTGATCAGCATAGCAAACAATCGACAGTACCGCTGGTGTTGCTGGTTTCCACCATCACGTCGACTGCATGCCAGTTTGCCGCTCATTTTGTAAATAAAAAAATACACAACAAGCAGTAAAGCTTTGCTAATATATGAGCACTAATGCCAATTTATCATTTCCCAAACCCCATCGCTTTTCAAATAAAGAACTCAACTTGTTAAAAAGTAGTCTGACACTTATTTGGGTAAGTTGATTCTGTTCTAACTCACAGAATAAACAGAACTATAACCAGGTATTCAAATTTACATCTATTTTAATTTCAGCAGCTCTCACGTTGCTCTGCAACTCAAAACGAAGATACGAAATTAGATGTTTGACGGACAGAAATGTAGCTCTTCTAAAATGTTCTTTTCAAACTTATGCAGTAAATAAGGAATGTTTTACACAGTATTGTAAAAGTTATTATTTATTAAAAGTTAAACTTAATAATATGTTAAACGTAAACAAAATACAAGCTAAAACTAAAACTACAAATACAGTTAGACTGCCCATAGACCGTTGAAGGTCTAAAGACAATCCAAATGCTCAAGCCAGTTGACTCAGTCAGTTAAACGTTAATTATGTTAAACACTGCTTTAAAATTTGTATGTTCCCCTAGTGATGTACCAACTTATACTGTTTTTGCCGTACCTAAGAGGGAAAGGATACATAGCAATACAATAGCAATACATTTATATTTAGATGCAATATACATTTTTTATGAGATATAAATTCAATTAACAACTTTTAGATTTTTTCTTTTATTGTTGTTGTAAGGCCTTGCTTCTTGCCAAAACTTATTATTCTAGGTCAACTTGAAGTACCCTGTAGGTTTTGATTCCCTTGTAAAAATATGCGACCTAAACGGCCATATCTTTCGATCGCGTTGACTTACAAATTCGATTTTTTCACAGATGACAGAAACCGTAAACACAAGTATTAGATATAAATTTTAATTTGAGACCTTCCTTGACAGACGGACAACAAATTCATCCTATAAAGGTTCCTTTTTTATTTTGATGCACATAACACAAAAAATAAAATGTACTTAACTTTAAATTGAATTGTGATATTTAATCTGTAATATTTTTTTAAACTAACAAGATCAAACTATTTTCTATTTAGTATTTTTAGCCTATTCAACTTAATGTACCTAAATGAATAATTATAGCATGCTTTCACCATTAAAAAAAATGCAAGTGAGCAAATGCGTGTGTAAAACTGCCTTACCCCAGCCAGTTAGCTAAAGCAACGAAAATATCATCCACGTGAAACTTTACACGGAAAAGTTTGTGGGAAACGTTTCAAACTATTTATGTGCACCGAAATAGAATAAACTGCTAGTGGTTGTGTTGTTTTGAATAATGCAACGTGTGATTTAGCATAGGCATGTATCTTCATCTAAACGGGTGTACGGGAAGAGACTTGGTACGTTCCCGTTTGCAGAATGGCAGCTTTTTGATATCAGGCCGGCAACACTGGCACTCGCGTCATTGTT
Organism: Agriopis marginaria; assembly: GCA_932305915.1. Lineage (NCBI taxonomy): Eukaryota > Metazoa > Arthropoda > Insecta > Lepidoptera > Geometridae > Agriopis > Agriopis marginaria. The sequence goes on along the minus strand of OW029926.1, from coordinate 10,979,216 downwards.
TCCTAACCATCACACATTATGTTAATGAGACAGAGATATAAATTTCAAAATACCAGTCGTACAATTAATAAAATCTTAACTAAGTCCGGCAAAGAACTGCAATGCTTCTATACACCGTAAGCAGCTACGGCGTACCTAAGGAAGGTATTATTAAAAATCATTCGCGATACTTGTGAATAATATTATAACATTTCTATAGATATCCATCATCTAGAATACCTGTAACCCCTAAACAAAATTAACCTAATAATCTAATAAAAAAATCCTGAACAATATAGTTCATTATACAAAAATAGTTAAATTCATTCGGAACATTTAATCGAAACCACGTCCCCGAGCGCAGAAGACAGGTTCACTACCAACTGGAACAACAAGGCTCTTTTATTTTTTATTTTTTAGGCAATGTGTTGGTTTGCACTTACGACTGTCGAAAGTCTATAGATAATCCAAATGCTACAGCCCACTATCTGTTGGTAGCGTACACAGTATGGCGTAAATAGTTATAAGGTATACCTTTATCAGGCATGTCGTTCTTCAGCAGTAACTCAAAAATATTGTTTTTATTCTATCCTTGGACTTATTAGAAGGTACTTACTAATAAATTCAAATGACGCGGCGCATTGGAATAACTAGTTCGGTCGACTCGATTATCAGTCATAATTCTGCCAATATGTCAGATGTATTTAATTCATATTACTACTCCAATACTCCATGCATATGCATTAACTCATAACTCAATAAATAGTGGACTGACAATGGAAACAGTCACAGGCGGGCGGGGGCATAACTCAGTAATATAGCTAGTTATGGCAAGATAAATTTATTAGGTCAGTTAACTTGAATTTGTGGGACTTGTACAAGATGCGCTGAGCTGTTGTGGTGTTTTTGTTGTAGGTTGTCAAAGTTTTGTTGTTACTTGTAATTTTCGCTGAATAAGTCTTGTTAGATCTTTATGATACCAAAAGGAAACTTTCAAACCCATTTTTTTGAAGTTGAAATGTTTTCAAATCAAGAAGAAATGAAATCTTGATATTTGCATCCAGTCGTTTTTATGATCCGTGAGTAAGATATATAGTTAGACAGGAACTCTTTATTGTGCACATCAGAAAAAAAAAATTGATAAAGAAACTTAAGAGCAAACTATTGGATGGATAGAATTTAGTTTTTAGTTTTTTTTCGCGGTTAAGGGTCCTGTATACCCTCTGCAGCTCTCTCGCTCGCACATTTTCACATTATTGAAGATATAAAATCAATGAGTGTGAATTTCCAAAAAGTAACAAAATCATGTCATGGTGTCTATCGTAACAATACAAACAAAGAAATTGTCAATTTGATATATTTTAATTTGACACAGTAAAATGGTAACAAGTGATTTTTATTTCTCGTGTCGTTTTATTCCGTCAAATTAAAAGATATCGAAGCAAACATTTCTTAGTTGTATTGTTACGATAGACACCATGACATGATTTTGTTACTTTTTGGAAATTCACACTCATTGATTTTATATCTTCAATAATGTGAAAATGTGCGAGCTAGAGAGCTGCAGAGGGTATACAGGACCCTTAAGACCGATTTTAACCACCAACTCACCTGTTGGTAAGTGACGTTGTGATCAAAGATGAAGCACGCAGACTGAGAAGATACTTATTCACTCTGGCCTTGAAAAGGCCCAGATTATATCTCTTGGGAAACAAGGAAGCGAGCAGGTTGTTCCAATCCTTTACCGTACGGATTAGAAACGTAGTATCGAAACATTTGTGCGGATACAAGGAAAATCCACAATGTATGGGTGGTAGTGGGCCGTTTTCCTATTTCGTATAGGTTAGACGGGGAAAATAGTAAACACTTTTAATGTTACAAGATACTTATATATGCTACAGATAACAAATAAAATAATTATATTTTTTATTGCAAGTAACTAACTAGTTTCAAATTATTGAATACTCAACATATCAACTGTTATCTGAATAACATACTACAAACATACTTTCCCTCCACCGAGGCTTTTAGATTACTATTTTTAATGATTTTTATAATTTATTTTAATTTAACTGTATTATAAATAAATGAATATATATTAAGCATAAGCATTTGTGTCTTTGTAATATTTCATCAAGATATTTTTGTTACTCTTGGTACAGACCTTAGTAAATGCATTACAAATTCTAATCGCTCCAGCTGTTCCAATGAAGTAATTGAAACACAATGCCAGAGACGAAGCACCGCCGTATTGTGATCCTGACAATGATATAGGCCAGTTCATGGACATGTCAATCTTAGTTACAAGGCTTCAAGCTAGACTGTGCTGGTTGAATAGAGCTAGACTGGCAAGGCAAGTGTCGAGTCTATTTTATTGCATTGAATCAAATAATTTCTTACTTCGCTTAGAGCAATCAATCGTATTTTCTTACAAAACCACATGTTGTTTATTCAGCGTAAAATGTATTGATGATGATGATGATGATGAAGATGATGATGAATTACCAGACTAGCAACATCTACCTACATCCTAGTATCCTACAGAAACAATTATTTTTTCTGGGATGAAAAGTAAACAAAAATTCTGTAAAAAAAACTATCTCTAAACCGTACTTTCAATCGTTTCAACATATATTTCACATTTGCACACAAATATTTTGTTAATAATTTTAGTGTGATGTGATTATATAGTATTTTTACAGTAATTTATGCTTGCAAACAATAATAAACAAAAAATATTTTATAATTGCTATTTTTCAGTACGATATAAAGTGTAGTGGCATCGCACCCATATAAATTTGCATGAAATAATGCTTAATATCAATTCCCTATATCATGTTCATGTAAACTTGTGAATATTGGCAATAAACCGCGTTTTTGGACCGTAACTGCCGCTATATAAATTCAAAATGCACTTATGGTATGACTCCATTAGGATAAACTTTGCAAAACGCGTCAAAATGTTTTTTTTTTTGTTAAGTAATTGTAGCTTAGTAGGTAGTTAGGTACAATTAATAGATGGTATAGAAGAGACTATGTTATGAGAGTTAATTAGAAAACACAAATTTCATATACAATAAATCAATACAAAAAACCGACTAAACAAAACTATTGACAATGCCAAAGCACGACAACCGAAACTATTCGAATCATTAAAGCTGGTTCTAAAACTACTGAGCTAATGTATTTTTTTGGGATTACCTTCAAAGTTTCTTCTACCTACACAATAAAATATAGTCATGTAAATATGTTGACGAATTTTGGAGTAATCAGTGTACTTACATTTAAAAAAACGGACCAAATTAAGAAATTTCCATCCTAAAGTTGGTAAAAACTGCAAAAATCAGTTTACAGTGAACAATGAACATCCAGTGAACAGGGTGCGTTACTGCAAACAACTGACCAACATAGCTCAAAGGATTAGCAAGCTGACGTGACAATGGACTGGCATATCTGAATAACTGACAACTGTTTTTATTATCGTTTGACCGCTACGTGGTTCTTATAATAACAATGGAATCAAAGCGTTTTATGGATTCATTAAACCTGTACAAATAAATGTAGTAGACGGGTTTCAGAGCGAAGACCGCGTGACAGCAAACATAGAGTAGTGTGCCCTGTGACCAGGTTGAGCGACGACCTGCAAATAGCTGGTGGCAAAAGAATGCGCATAACATAAGATCATGTGGCGTCTTACGGAGAATGCCCACGTTCATCAGTGCATTAACATTAAATTGAGTGATAATGATGAAAAGTTCATAGAGTTCAGGATTTTGTTGTCGTCACGGACAATGTAGAACACCCGGTGCGGTTAAAGCCTTACCGAGTATATTCCATGCAAGGGGTCCGTCAATGACTTTGGCGTATTGATTATGCTAATTTTATTAACAAAATTCCATTCGTCACGCTTCGAGCAAGCGCTTTTTTCAATTTATACAATTCGATTGGTAAAATGGGTAATGTGACATACTGGCTGCCAATAAAAGGGTTCAGAATTGTAGCTGTTGGCAACTCTTGAATTTATTTATTGCTTTAAATCAAGAGGAACGAAAACATACTTCATCATCATGTGAATGTTAGTACATATATTATTACCACACAAATATTGTTAGAAGACTAAACTTATAATAACAAAATTAGTGTAGTTCTACCTCTAAATAAAACGTGAACAAAGTTTATGTTCTTTAATTGAGACAATAAAAAACATGTAATTGGACACATTCTTAGTTTTTAAAGTTACATACATAAGTTTAGTTAGAATTAATTACTTATTAGCCTAAAATTAGGCTACATTTTGATTGAATTAGGGGCATGCTTATTAGCAACGATTCACTCGCGACTTGAAGACACTCAGATTGTATCTATCGGTAAATGCCCATTCAGGCAGCGCAATTCAGAAAGCGCAATTCAAGGACTGCAAGGTTTTAAAGAAGCTATAACCGATGGGGAAGAAAGGTTCTTGAGTGGAGACCACGAACTGGAAGACGCAGCGTAGGTAGGCCTCCCACTAGATAGACCGACGACATTGTGAGAGTCGCTGGCATCCAGTGAATGCAAAAGGCAGGCAATCGTTCAGTGTGGAGGTTAAAAGGGGGAGACTAATGTTCAGCAGAGGACATCTTCTGGCTGATGATGAATTCAAGGTCTAGCAATTTTGGTGGTTAGGTCTAACTTTTGCACAATAAAAGTGGAATAATGCTTTATATAGCATATAGGCTTTTTATTCCACTAAAACGAAAAGGCAACACATTTTCATGGTTGATCACGAAACATTGTCGCCTTTTTGTACTCGCTCTGGCCGTCCACTAGAAAAATAGGCTGGACGGAATTAGACCATGCAGATCTGATGTACACTCTCCGAAATGTATCCAGTAAAAAACCGATAGACTAGCAACTTTGCACCGATGTTCAAGGCTAAGAAGCTAAGTCTAATTTAAGGATTCGTTGCTGATAAGATTTATGCCACGTTTCTCTATTGACTCTCACGCTCCAAGCTGGTACATGGCTAAACCATCCCAAAGGTGCAATATCTACTCCAATCGCGATCTAACTTGTGCTTACTTCAATGTACGTTGTAAGATATTGATACTATGTCTAAAAAAAACTTGACAGGTCACACGACTTGGTTTTGCTGGTAATATGACAATTTTTTGACTACAAATACATAAAAAACACAAGTACATAAATACAAAACCAACACAACACAATAACAATTATAAACTCGCATACGAACATTATACACAGGTGTCTCTTCTTGGAATCGTGACTGAGTTTGTCACTTAGACAAATGTAATAAAAATAAGGAAACTGTAACTCAAGTAACTTTATTTGAATACATTGGTTCAATTCGTTCGGATGAAAGTGAATCTAACATTGAAAGACGCAAAGATGAGAAAGTGGGAAAATTTGATTCGAAAGATTCCCGGAACCGCGATTCGCTGTAGTAAAATTTACGAGCGTGTTTACCTTACACCGATGTAAGTTTGTTTATCATAGAAAATCGAAGGGAACCAGCCACCCCGGGCAATGAAAGCGGATAATTTTGTTTGTACAACAACAGGCGGTTAAACTTGGACGTGGAATGAAATTCTAGCAATAATGACTTGATACAACATACTTAGTCGTACTTTGGCTTCAACGTAAGCTATGATGTTTGCTATCCATATAAATTTCTAAGCAATCGCTTTCGGTTTGTCTTTACGTCCCTTCAGTCCCTTGAGATTGTTGATGTAAGGAATTACGTCTTTTACCTTCTTGGTAGTAATTTGGAAGTGTGTTTTACTACCGTTTTGGTGTTTGATCGTAAATAATGCTTTCTTGTCATTGCATTACATGTTACTTCGTAAAGACCAGGTTGATGGGACTTTTTCAACGGTATCGATTCAGAGGTGAGCACAAATATATTGCTATCGAGTCATATTTTCAAAACAAATGTTTATGTATTTTTACATAACGATTTTATCTTACTTTTTTTTTCTTGTACTTGAACGCCAGCTAGCCTGATGTTAAGCGATGATGCGGTGTACGATGGAGCATGTTTGTCTAGAAGAAACCGTTTTATTTGCGACTTTAAAACACCCAGATTGTAACTATCGGGGAATACACATTCAGTGATTAGTTGTCGTACTTGAAAGCAATGTGACGTAGTTACTAGAGTTCGATGTGGCATAGTTAATAGATATAATATGTATCGAGAGATGGTGCTAATTTTTGAAATATAAATATTGAGACGCAATTCTTACCTTCAAGATCTTTGATCTTTGTTTTTCGGTCATGTTTTTTCTTTCATTTTATGATGAAGAAGACTTTACAGTCATCATCATCATAATCAGCCTTTTTAACAGTCCACTGCTAGACTTTTAGCCTACCCCCGAAAGGGTGATTGGGCCATATCCACCACGCTGGCCCAGTGCGGATTGATTGATTCACATACGCCATTGAATTCCTTCTCCGTACGTATGCATGTTTCCTCACGATTTTTTCCTTCACCGAAAAGCCAGTGGTATGAAAATCCGTACATAAGCTCCAAAGAGCTCATTGGTACAGGCCCGGGGTTTGAACCCGCGACCTCACGCTTTCAAGTCTAGCGGTCTCCCAAATGGGCTACCACAGCTGACGGCTCACTTTACAGTAATTAGTGTAAATAGAATTGGATACCTATAAAAGATGTAACAGAATGGTATTGTAAGGTTGTCGATCTACCTTATTACTAAAGTTAGGAGAAAAAATGTGGCCTCATACAAAATGACCCATTACATGATCTCATTTGTATATAGACACAAATTTTTCTCTCTCGAATTTAGTAAACTAGTGTTCTACAAGTTGTTCACTTTGGTGGGTAATTCAACTCTTAAGTATTAGTACAACTTTCTGTTACACCCCGTATTATTATTACTCATCATAATTTTCCATAGCAAAAGTTATCATGATGACCAATTATAGCAATCTTACCAGTTATCCTCATAATTACGTGATCGGAACTAACGTTTACATGATGAAGATAAATCCACACTATGTCACGGAGTAACCGACGTTAATTTCGAGCGTAGTTGCGTGCGCCCGCTCCTTAATCTGTGCTCCATTAACAGCAATCATTAATCATAGTTTTAATAACAATTTAACCCCAACTGGATTAATATATCTTCATTTATTCACATGCTCGAACGCGTTGGGCTTCACTCAACTTTTATCATTCAAATTTTGATATAGAAAATCGTTGCCGCAACGAATGTTTTCTCTCTATGCGCTCGACTGGATTGAATTTGAGTGCAACTGTTACAAATGCCGGCATCGGCTTTGTTGTTTAACCATTGTGTACAATTAAACGTGGAAAGATGTAATAATCTCGAATATCTCTTTGTGTTTTTTACTGACACATGCGGGGTCATAATAATTGTACACTGTACTGCTTTTGGTGACAATGAATTAAATGTAAAGTTTAAGCGTAGGGTTGTGCGAAGTACAAATCAAGTTAAGCGTGCGTGCGCGCAGAGACTGAAATTAGGGGTGTGCCATTATTTATTACACTTTAATATTTTGTTGCAGTCCACCCGTTTATGGCAATGGCACATGTTTTATGAATTATTTTTTATTAAAGACCGTAATGGTTATTATTCGTGCTTAAATGATAGGTTTGTTGTTCATTAATTTTGTTTGTTATTCTCACGGTCCTGGTGGTTGGTTTATGGGAAAGTTATTCATTTAAAAATGGCTAGCTAAATGCCCGTGACTTTGTACGCATAGAGCTCAGCCTTTGGCCTTTCAAAAATCTTTTTTGTTCAATTATGTTACATAATGTCATCCCCTATTTAACCCCCTGAATGGTTAAGTGAACGCGTTCGCGTTAATACAATGTAATATTACCTATAAACAAAAGTAAGTATCTATAAGTACCAATTTCCACGTTTTTAACAACTTTAAATAAAAGTGGCAGAGTTCTGTACAAAATGCTATCCCTTATTTAATCCCTTTAGGAGATGAATTTTCAAAAATCCTCACTTTCATTATATAATAAACTTGTGAGAAATTGTATGCTTCAAGACTGCGGTTTAGGCTGTGCGTTGTATTTCTGTGAATGGAAGAACTTACGATTTTTTTATCAAGTTGGTGATATTTTGTTATCCTGATATTCAATTTCATTTGAAATGTGACGTTTCAAAAATACTTTTTATTTCGTAATCAATTTTACTTATATCGTCATTTCTCGTATTATAGCAATTGTACTGACGTCATAGATTGGTTTAATAGATACCAAAAATCCAATTTCTCTATAAAGATAACAACTTTGAACTACACTTAATTAGACCCGAGTATAACTAAAACCAGAACCGGTATCCATATAATAATATCTAAAGCAAACAGGGCTTCAAATTTCCCATATTACCAGCGAACATGCTCTAATTTTACCACCAAACAATTTTAACTGTACATAATTAACCAACGATCACAAAGGCCTTGCGTTAATCGGACCCAATAATATCGTATAGTGAATGACTGGCCAAACTAAAAGTGAGAGAGCAAATGCTTATTTTTGTTACTAAACAACTATTTTAATAAAATTGAAGATTGCAACATGATTGTCACATGAATTTGATGTAGTAACATTACCAATAAAAACTATCGTAATAATTATTATTATCACTAAATATTATTTAAGCCGAATAAATTATTTGTTGTTTTTTTCACTCATATATATATATATATATATATATATATTAGTGTTATGGGTAGGTAAAACATAATTATGATTTATAAGTTTAATTTGCATTTAAAAAATTAAATTGTTATCATAAAATCGAAAAGATTTCCGTAATTATAACAATCTGATAAAATGAAGGTATCTTAATAGAGATAACTTAGGTACTATTTTTTTTAATCTTAATGGTAATTGTTAATTATTGGCTAGTTAGTAACCTTTTCTAGGCAAAGGATAAAATATTATGTACCTACCTCGGTAATTGATAAACATTGCATATGATTTTGAATTATCAGTTTTTTTTTAATCAAAAGTGTTGAAGTTAAACATTATTGCAAGTAATTGTACATTAGCAAAATATTATAATGATGCGATGATGAAGTATAAGTAATTTCAAATAGGCTGCTGGCGAAGTTTTTAAATTATCTGAAAAGTAAATTATTAAAAGAAAAACTAAATACCCGAATGCAAAATGTAATCAAAGACTAATCTAACGACACTTCATAAATTAAAATAGGTCCAGCTGTTCAGGCAGCAGAAAAAATATAGGAACATAAAAAATACAAATACATAGTATATTTATACATCATACGCTCAAAAATACTACTCCTTCTAGGGCAGCTGGATAAAAAGACCCCACGTCTATTGATTATCTTGAGTAATCAAACCTAGCAAGGGCCCCCAGCTTCCGCATTGACAATTACCGGTCTAAAATTACCACTGGCACCTAGGGGAGAATCACAGCATGTAAATCGATAGAAATGTTTCAAATAACATAACCGTCTCCCGTAGTCTGAACCCCTAATTATAGGCTTGCCCTGGAGCTATTTAAGCAATTGTAACTACATTCGCTTAATAAGCTGTGTGCTGTGTCAACTGATCGTAGAAATTCGATTTTGCAATATGCTTTAAGAATTCGATATTACGACCCTGTTTTGTTTGTTATGAAAGCTTTAGCTAATATTTTCATTGTGAAGAAGAATAAGTAAGTAATAAAATTCGACGAGGGGAAATTTTGCATTGCAAATAGCAATTTTGAATCGATTAAAATAAATATTTACAACAAAAAAAATGGTTTCATACAAACTTTACCTAGTCCGATTTAAAAAAGCAAGCCATTATTTAGCAAAACAAATTGTTATTTAGCAAGTTTTTCTAAGCCGTTTGAAACTAAAAGAAAGAAATTAAACGTAAAGAATTTTCAATTGAGTCTACTACTATATTTATGCAATAAGGCCTTTATTTTGTAGAGAAACTACACATTCAAGCGTTCACAAAATATTCAGTAGTATTCCGTGAAATATGCCATTTTGGTGACTCTCATTTTGGTCTGCAAACTAATTTCGCGAACATAAAAACATCAAATTTAATATAATACCCCACATAAAACGGGTTTTTATATCATCGTCGCAGTATCTAGAGACGTGCGCCATGCAACATTTAATAAAGCTAAGTTAAATAAGCACTGGAAAAGTTATGAACTATCATAAATCTAGTCCATCATCAGACTGTGATTTGCGCTGAGATAACCTCGTATGTGATGCATGGCTGACATTTAAATTAAATCGTCGTGGCTTTATATTAAATTAAAAATTATGAACCACGTGTCCACTTAAAAGTATGTGAAACTTTTGGAAATTTTGCTTCGACGGTGGGTAATGAAATGTGTCAGATTTACTACGGCAATGATATCAAAAAACATTGTGACGACATTTATGAATTAGCATTGCCATTCAACGTGGTAATGCCGCCAGCATGCTGGGTACGCTGCCAACTGGTAGTGGGCTTGAGCATTTGGATTGTCTTTAGACCTTCAACGGTCTATGGGCAGTCTAACTGTATTTGTAGTTTTAGTTTTAGCTTGTATTTTGTTTATGAATCACCTGGTGCTTCGTAGTGGTTTTTGACAGTATTACCACACCAAATCTGTCAGCATTCGTTATTAAACTAAAGTTACAAAAAATGTGAATCATTAAGATTGAAGGGTCTTGCAAAAAAAATATTTAATACCTCCTTTTGCCTACCCTATTTTTATAAAACTAATTTTTTTTTGCCCATATCGTTGCTTAGTATTTGAAAGGTTTTAAAGGTTTAGGAAATAAGGCAGAAGATTAAACAAATTTTGGCACAATGAAATTAAGGAAAAGTTTTTTTTTTTTTTCGATTTTTGTAGATTATCAACAATATTATCATACATCGTGATATTCATGTCGAATTCTTTCTTTAGTAAGTAATTTTCTGTTTTTGTTCATAAGTTCTGAGGAAAATAAAATTTTTTTTGTTATATATTGTCACAAATACTTTTATACTAATTATTAAATAAATTTGATACGGTTCTTGATGGAATGTCCACGCGGGCAAAACCGCGGGATGCAGCTAGTTGGTCATACATAATATAAACGGCCCTAATTTCTTGTACAATTTTATAATCTGAGAAACTAGGATTTACTTCATTATCACTACGTTAAAGCGCATGATGTGTGAATGAAAGTTATCCATTAGCACATTCGAATGCAAGAACACAGGATGTGTTTGGTATTGTTCGTACTTTCATCTTAAAAGGTGTGCTAAACATCAGAGGTGCATTTACCATTGTTGTTTATAAAATTTTGTCCATATGGTATTTTCACATTTCTGGATTCTCTGATGGGTACGATCAAAAGATTTGTGGTTAATGTAACTGGTTGATGAATTCCTTTTAAATTATTTGGTAATACACTTTCACTTTCAGTGTTTACAGGTCGATCACATTAATGACAAACTTGCACGCGTTCTAAAAAAAACCTGCCTTGACTTTATTTTATTTCAACTTCATTTCACAAACAACAAATGAAATCTAATAAAAAAACCGACTTCGAAATGATAAAGCTAATTATAAAATGTAATACCTCCTTGTTTTGACCCAATTAAGGCACTCGAACAAAACTAATGTAGTTATTTGCTATGCCAAATGAGTAGGTGCTCGAGAAAAGTTATTCATATTATTGGAGCTAGTTAAAAAACTACTTACCTACCCAAAATTGGCGACTTTTTTGTGAAACTACCTCAAAAGCGACTTCTACATAGTGAAAAAAGGAACTCTTAAATTAGTTCACAGGTGTCAACGTAATCGATGTAAACACAAAAAAAGGATCGAATTGAGAAAATTTCTCCTCTTTGAAGTCAGTTAAAAAATCATGAAAAATAACAAAACATGGCGCGTGTTTACGCACTACTCAAAATATACAACGTATGACAGAGATAAACGATTAAACGATAAACAAATAAAACCTTGTTCACATTTTATTATTCAACGCGTCAACCTGAGTGTTCAATGTGAACAACGCGTATGCGAACATTGTACAATATCTGCTACACAATTTTCGATAGCTTTTTTCCCTTAATAGACTTGTGTTTGACCACCAACGTGGTCTACGATAGAGCACGCTTGCCTAGAAGAAACCGATTCACTCGTGATTTAATTTTGAAGACACCGACACAGATACTAAATACGCAATTACTAAATTATAACTGCTTCTTCTACCTTAACAAAATATTATCACCAGAACTTTAGATGTATTGTTATACTTTGGCAAGCTTATGCGTGTCGTGCAAAATATAACAAGTAATTATTTTTATTCCATAAAAACATTAAATGATAGGTAATCTTTAATTCATCTCTGCAATTATTCTTCACACGCAACTAAGACAATTTCTGCCTTCCTCTCAAAATTTCTTAATCAAGGCTTTTCATTTTACCGCAATTTTAAGCCTAATAGTAACTCACACAATTGGGTCAGTACAATAGAAATGTAAACACGTATGTGTATGTCTCTTCAATATTATTTTTAAGTCCAGTAGCTCATCTTCACAAACCTTGAAAAGGCTTAAATACCTTCTTGATTAACGTAGATTTCGACTACTTATCGGCAAATATTTTGAAAAATAACTTTGATTACGTAATATAATTATGTTTCAGGCCTCTTTGGCAGACGGGAGTAATTTAGACTGTTAATGTGCCACTTTTGTCCCACAATGTCTCTTTTTGATTTGCCGTCAACTAAACCTCACTACTGTCAATATAATAAACTGTATATCTGTCAGTCGGTCTGTCTGTTCGTCTGTCCGGTTTTTCGTTCGTCCATCCGTCCGTCCTACCTATTAACGGCTGTATAGCCAGTCAAAATTTTCAGAGTATGTAATGTTACGGCGGATTAACTACGAAATAATAAACAAGGTAAAATGTCATAACGAAAATAACCACAAATAATAATAGATGGCTAAGTGCGAGTCGGTGACAAATTTCTGTTCATTACCAAGTTATAATTGTGTTATACTCGAGCATTACTGTAGCAAAGTATTAAATATGTGTAAATACTGCGTCGCAATTGCTTCAACTATTTTGGAAGGCGTTAAACCGGAACAATAACTGATGGTTGTAATTTTTGGTGTTAAGGAACCCTCAATGCGTGAACCCGACTCGCACTTGGCCGGTTTTTTTTTAAATATTTTCAATTGACCTACTCCTTTTATTACGTACTGCGTAGTAGTGAGGCCCCACGCATAACGCAGGCACCCCTCGCGTTTCATTAAATACGTTTCCGCATATCACGCACTATGTCATTTCCTCTGCCAGTGATGTGGTATGAGATTTATCGATATCGATAGTTATGCTTTTAAACAAACTGAAATGTTTTGTTATTACATGGTAATATTTTGGGTAGTATGAAACTTTTTCAACGGTCCACAACAATTTAGTATGAAATTGCTTGTAATTTTGATCAGCTAACAGATTGCCTAGATTGTGTTTTTTTTTTTTGTAAAAAGCACACTACGACCCCTTTCTCGTGAAAATTCCAAGATTCGTACTCAATGATTTGGGCTGTCATTTATGATACGTAATATCTAAGAATAGAACTCCTGCCGTCCTCCTTGTTTCCTTAGAACTAAAATCGACTCTATGCATCTTCAAGGCTAGAGTGCATTATATTTCTTCTAGATCAACGTGTTACATCTTCGGCCACACCATCGCTTACATTCAAGGAGTGGCCAAACGTAGATCTATTCTGTATTAAATAAAAATACAGATTGTAAGAATGTAAATTGGAAGAATAAATAAATAAATAATAAATAAACATTCGGGACATTTTTGCACACACGGTCATCTGACCCCAAACTAAGCAAAGCTTGTGATATGGCTGCCAGAGACTGATATACATACATATATAGTTTTAAATACATACTTAAATAGATATTAACAACCAGATATAGAACAAACACAAATGTTCATCACATAAATGTTTGTCCTAGGTGGGAATCGAACCCACGCCCCCAAGCTCAGAAGGCAGGTTCACTACCAACTGGACCAACGGGCTATCAAAGGCAGAAATCAAATAATTTTTTTGATTAGACTGTAAATTAATTTTATTTTACAACAATCAATGTTAAGTTTTAAATATAAAATATCAGTATTGATATTGTAGGTTGAATGATTCATAAAACAACTTTACTCGGTCTACGGTACGTTTCGTTAGCTGTGACAGCTGCAATAACATTGTACAAAGATTTTATTTTAGTATTCCACTGACAGTATATCGGCTACCAGCTATAACCTCATTTTCAAAATCAAAATCCTTACAAAAGTCATCAGAACATGCGATTTTCATTTAACTTATGTAAACAGTCAAAACTAAAAAAAAAAAAAAAACCATAAAGTATCATAATCAACAGAAAATGCAGTGATAACTCTTTTTTTTACATCTTAATATTTTGTTATGGTAAAATATTATTTAAATAAAATTTTACGTTACTTTAATGTTTTATTTTTATTACACGGTTTTACTGCACGGTTATAGATTATAGCCTATGTCACCCGGGGATAGTGTAGCTTCCCAACAGCGAAATAATTTTTCAATTCAAATCGGTTCAGTAGTTTCGGAGCCTATTCAATGCAAACAAACAAACAATCAAATCTTTTCTCTTTATAATATTAGTATAGATAACTTAAAAAAAATTGGCAATTATATAATATGGCATTAATATAGGACTCGTAGACGATTTATAAACTGTCGATATACTACCACTTCAAAATTATTTCCCATCTCTTATCTGTTACCATGGGAAGCTATTTGCGGATTTAATCAAATCCTCAGAATGGTAATATTATTGGCTCAGTTCAATATTTACTGGTTTAAATAAACACAGAGTTATTCCGGTAAGTAATTATTGTGCAAATGTAGCGAAAAGTGTAGAGTACAAAGTACTCCATAACCACAAGCGAGCTTAAATTTATTACAAAAATGCTCTTGTAAAATAGTTGTAAATTATGTGCCTTATGAATAAACTTATCACGCTATTATTACGAACACGCGAGCTATTTCGAAGCATTTTGGTAAAAAATTCCGCTGTAATAGAGGTATGTGGCTCGCTTTTGTTGCTGCAAATTAGATTGTATTGAAATTCAAATTACTGAATGAATGAATGAATAAGAAATAGTCTGGTCTATTTTATTTTTATGCTAAGAATAAATAGTAAACATTTTACATAAATTTGGAAATCTGTTCATATAACTGCCAAGAAACCCTCGTCGGAAAGTGCCACTTTTTAATAGACTTTTCAAAACCAACATTGAAAAGTAATTTGAATTATAATAGTTTTGATTTCGATATTTGAGTATTTTGTATTTTTAACTTTGGCTTCGTACGGTTAGTGTATTATTTATTTATTTAATACCTACTTTATTGCACACTTACAAATTATGTAGATATGCACAAATGGAGGACTTAATGCTAAACTTTTTCTACCAGTCATTCACCAGGTTGGAACAAAAATGAGAGCCAACCAGATTCAAGTCAGAGTAGTTTTTTTCTAATTACCTCATATTTTAAATGAAAAGCAGAGTATTTTGCTCAAGAAAAAACATCAGTTTCATGCACACTTGAACTATAGACGCTCTTGTTTTGCTCTTACACCTAAACATCTAATGTGATATGGATGCCTTTCATCCCTTGGTAAACAATCTACCATTTTTAACTGTTATTGGTCTCTAAACTTATTACTTTTTTTTTAAGCTGACATTGCGTAAAAACTATCAGTACTTCATGCAGTAAAACAGACAGTAGTTACCAGTAACCCAATAAAACTCAACTATACTATTTTGTATAAATATTTTTATGCTTATAACTTAGCTTACAAAAGTAAAACAAACTGACGCCAGTTTCCTTTTATTTGAGCTTTGTATCATTGAGTCTTAAAAGGTCGGCTACATACTTGTGATACCTCAGGTGCTACCACTCCAACCTACCTATAACCACCACAAGCCACAACAAGCCATACCAAGCTACGGTTAATGCTTACCATCAGCTCAATTCCTTGTTTGTCACCTGTAGCATAAAAATCACTGTCTATGGCGAAGAATGGATTTCTTTTTTGTCATAGTTATCTAACCTGTTGTTTAAGTAACGAAAGCTTGATCGTCAGTATTATCACTTCAGCGAATCATATCGCTGCACCATTTAGATTTTAGATAATACTAGCGACACGTCCACCATAATTTACGAGCGAAGCTGGGGCGGGTCGCTAGTTATATATATAAACCTTTCGTGAAAATTTATCTAACTGATGGTGAAAACCGCATCAAAATCCGTTGCGTGGTTTAGGAGGAGTTAGCGGCCATACAGACATCAGACAGACAGACGCGGAAACCAACTTTAATTAAAATTTATACTACGTAGAGAAGAAGAGATAGAGATAGAGACTGTCACATAGCTACAAACACATGGCATGTTCAAATGAGACAGCAAAAAATCAGATGCGCAATAAAGATTTAGTCACAATCCTAGTTACCATAGAGATTAGATACGCCCAAACAATATTATCATCCCTTTATCAGTACTACATCACATTAGGGGTGGATTGGTTAACAATATATTTGATTATTAATTGGTGGCAACGACGTTTGGAAATTGTTTAAACTTTTGTTCCCATGCGTGTGCAACTGGTATAAGCCATTTTCACTCCCTCATTTACCCTACTTCATGTCGTGAGACCAAATATATTATTCTACAATCTTTATTAATTATGAAAATGTATACATTCTTAAAATGTGCATGTTGAAGTGGCAATGGGCACTATGGGCAGGCCACATCGCTCGAAGAACCGATAACCGATGGGGAAGAAAGGTTCTTGAGTGGAGACCACGAACCGGAAGACGCAGCGTAGGTAGGCCTCCCACTAGATGTACCGACGACAGTGACAGTTGCTGGCATCCATTGGATGCAAAAGGCAGGCTGTCGTTCAGTGTGGAGGTTAAAGGGGGAGGCCTATGTTCAACAGTGGACATCTTGTGGCCGATGATGATACATTCTTATACATATTTTTTTTAGTACATAGGGTTCAATATACACCGCTTAAAAAGTGCAGCAATAATCTATGTTGTGGCAGGTCGCAAACTAGGCCAGTACATACATATACCTACTTGTATATTTTCGCATTAATGAAAATAACATGTTTTGCTGTCTATCATAACACTACTAACTAAAAAAATCTTTCATGGAGCAATAACAAGTTTTTTTTGCTATTTACCATGTTACTCTGTCTTTAAAGATATCTAATCAAAAGTGTGTTTATTTGATTAATGTTATATGTTATACTGCAAAACTTGATTGTTTTTTCACTGTTGGCTACACTCAATTGTTTCATATCTTTTTTAATATTAAAATGCGCGAGTGAGGAACCGCGAACGCAAAGTTGGAAAATATGTTATTAATTAAAAAATTGTTTTTAAAAACAAGCTTTTTCGTATTCTTTTCAGCAAACCCTTTCATTTGATGCCCATATCACGATTTGAACATTTTGTCCGCCATCTTGGGGTGTCCGCCATATTGAATTTATCATCTAGGACCAAAGTGCTTGGGAAGACAAATCCAATGAACCCAAACTCGACGGGGTTACGTCATTTCTTTTAGAAAATCATATTGCCACCAGTCTCCATCATCAGACCAGCTCAAAGGTACCAAAACATTACATTGCCACCGAACTTACATATGTATGCCAAATTTCAGCTCAATCGGTTGAAGATATCTACTTCAAAATTGAGTTGCAATATTCAACCCGAACAAACATAATATACATACATTGCAAGTTAAATAAAAGCTTGAAAAAATAACACTCTTACTTATAATCAAACCAGCGTATTTTTATATCACAAAAATCAGCTGGAAAATCAATTATCTAGATTACAACGACGAATGACAACTGTAAAACAATTTTGATACTTTGTTTGTTTGAAATCTCAGACACATTTTGTGTGGCTAATTTGTCTATGGTTAATAAACACAAACAAGGGAAAGATACCATTAACCATTGACAAAAATATGATCAGTACAAAGAAATTTATTTTGACAAAATATACAGAAAATACAGAAAAAATACTGAAATACAGAAAAGTTTATTTTTCGATAATGTAATTACACGATAACGACGACGATTTCGATTTACGATTTTTTTGTATACGAATAACTATAACTATACGTACACACTGAATATAAAAAATTTATACAGTCATTACTTACATACTTAATACCTACACACACAAAGTATTTAATGTATTTCATATCAGTGTAATTCAAAACTGTCTGTTATAGACTACTTAATACACCTTGATATGAAATTTATTACTTAAATGGATGCTGAAGTTTAAATGTGGAAATATTTATTACCGATGAACATCACAGTAACATCCTCAGCGTCTCTAAACCAAAATGTAGTCCGTGTAATCCTCAAAAGTTATAGTTTTTATAACTTTCTCATAATCCCTCTATAATAAATGTTACATAATAATCTACCTAAATAAACATTTCGGATACCCAATAAACAGTTGTTAGAATGTGTAATAAGCCTTTTAAAAAGTTATTTAAATAAGAGTCAGTTCGGTTTTCTTTTGACATGTATTTTTCTAATATATAACTTGTTATTATAGAACAAGCTGATACCCGCGATTTTGTACACATAGTGGGGAGTAAGTAGCGGACGGACGGTTAAAAAGACAACAAAATTATGAATGTAACGCTACGGAATCATGAAATTAAATATTAAAAACAATCCATTGTATTATTTATTGTACTTCACTTCGTGCAAAAAAACTGAGCTTATTCTTCTGCAGCTAAAACAAATTTTAGATTGCTTTACCATAATTGGAACAAAGAACAAACAAAAAAAAAAGACAGAAATAAAGAATGAAAGAAAGTTTTTGAAACAGATTTTGGTTTTTAAGTTTATGAATACTGCTCCCATTATAATTACCTTCTACTATTCTAATTGTGTTTCTATAAAGCAGAAAACTTTCAAAAGCGAAAAATATGTTTTCTTTTTTTTATGATAGTAAAGTTGCAGCCAAAGATAAGTTAAAATATGAAAATGTATTTGAATAGGTCGTAAAATCTAACAAATGTTTATTAATCTGTTACAAACTATTCGTGTTGAATGGTGAAGGCATTGAAGCGTGGAATGCTAATTAGGTAGCGGGACCACCAAAGAAGTTTTCATCAATATTCTCATCTTTATTTCCCAAATAAAGTTCGCATTAATTGTCATAAAATATATTAAAAGGAAAAGAATATATTAAAAGGAAACTATTAAGATAAAATTTATTTCGGTTGAATGACTCAACTTCATTAGGTCGGCATTAATGTCGGACAAATCAGATTAAATCTTGAATTATGCCGATATGATATACTTGAACAAGCAAATAGTGTATGGGAACTTTACCTACTTAACTGATCCTACTTTAGTGTTCCTTTGTGTTACTGATGTCAGAACAGTTTTTTTATGAAAAATTAAAACGCTTTTTGACCTAGTGAACAAATATTTCGAGAATAACATTATAACTGATACGTAGTCAAAATATAGTGCGTTAGTAATGCCAAATCATGTCACTCCGAAAATTTGTAATGCAACTTCTGGAGTGACATGATTCGGAATTACAAACTTTAATAGCAACCTGATGTGATATTACAAACATTTGGAGAAGCGTAGTTTAAAGTAAAATATTCTCAAATAACATGTTTCGGAATTCCATAGCACAGACAGTTTATTCGTCATAGAAGCTAATTCAATAGTTTCTTAAATGTAGGTAATTTTAATCACGAAAAAGCCGCGGTGCTGTTACTCGACACAGTGTTTACATACACGGAACGAGTTCCGTATGTCAATATTGGGCTTGCCATACAAATGAATACATTCTGACACAATAGGGCTTCCATTTTGACCGCTGCGTCTGTGTTTGCGCAGACAATTCTCGCGGCACCAGCTTATGCCACCGAAGTATCACCGGCCATCTTTATTTTATGTTCGCTTGGTAGGTACTTTCTTCAAATTTGAAGGTAAGCTTCTTTTAATTATAACTAATTTACTAGTAATTTTTAAATTTTCGCGATTTAAACAAAATACATGTTTTAAATGTTTATCGGGACTTATCACGTATTATTTAATTGAGGTAAAAAAATGTACCTTTCACTTTAGATTTAGAGCGAAGGGATAGGGAGGGGGATTTTATTTTTTACCTAAACAAATTAAATGTTATAGTTTTTTATATTCGTCTTTACAATTAAATTGAAAGATTGGATTTTGTAATACTATTCTTAAAGCAGTACAAATTGACCTGAATTTTACTCATGGCCGCACAAACTGTAACTTAATAATTCCAGTCATAAATGTTCACGGAAGCGTTAGGATGAGGTGTTAACAGATCTAGTTTGAAGTTGTTGTAAACCAGGTGGTGCAAAGCACAAATTTGTTGGTACAACTAATGAAACTGTAGTAACAACGATTAGAATACGGTTAACTGCACTGTATTAATTATCAGGTGAATTATATGAAGTACATTTTCTGAGTGTTTTATTTTTACGTCAGTACGTTAAGTCAGAGGTTAATGCGAAAAAAATTTGAAAGAAAACAATTCAAAAGAAAATAGTTGAATTAAGGGGGACAAAATTTGCCTCCTGTGTCAGTTAGTGTGGTAGTTACTAATCCTATAGATTAGTTTTACATAACTTGTTGCGCCCCGCAGTTTCACCCGCGTAGTGATGAAAAATGGTGATGGTGATAATGATGATGAAAAGTAGCATATGTCACTCTCTGGCTCTTGAACTATAACCATGCAAAAAACCAGGTCGATCCGTTGTTCCGTTGCAGCGTGAAAGAGGAACAAACAAACCAACAAACAGCGCATTTATAATATTAGTATGATTATTGTTTTTTTTTTAAATTAGTTTTATGGTTTAGTTTGTAAGCAAAAATGACACATTTTAGATTTTCGATTAGATGATTCGCTTTTCCGTAAGCATGATTGTACAATCTTTTTGAGATTCAGATTTAGAGAATCTCTAAATCTGAATCTCACCAGAACCTAGAACCTTACCAGGTGCTAATTGTTATTTTAGGTTTTGCCAAAAATAACGTAAACGTTTATCACCTTCTCCATCCCGATTTCAGAGCCAGACAGCCTTAAGACAGCCACGTCGGCGGGTTCCCCGATATCTTTTCCTGTACCCGAATACTCACGCAGTCGGATTAAAAAAGGTTTCCATCGTACGAGCATAATATTATTATTCCTCGCGGATCTCCGAGCTCTGGGCGGACTATTACTCATCTTTTTCCCGCGTAGAAGGCTCGTTTTTATTGCTGGACGTGAAAAATACCAGAAATTTCATCCAGTCCCGGTCCGTGGCGGGATTAATTCAAAGGGCACTTATTTCAAATTGGATTTCGTTCAAGTCGAGAGACTGGCGAGTCTGGCGACTTCATTTCCTTTTAATAGTGGCCGACTTGTTCCTTTCTATTGGTCTCCTTTGGTTGTCAATTTATTATAGCTTACTTTATTGGAGCAAAGTGATTTTTGACCCGCTACAAAAACGTATTGGGAATTACGTTTTGTTTACGTAGTGATTTGTGACATTTGAAGAGACGTTTTTTAATGTAATCTTATAAATAGGCTTCCGGACTAATTATTTTTGTAGTCTTCTAAAAAAGCTGACCATAAATAGAGTCACACAACGAAAACAAAATTAGAATGTTCAAAAATAAACAAATAAAAGTTAAAAGATATTTAATGGAACTTAAAAAACAGAAAATTAATGAAAACATAAAATATAAACAACTAAAAACTTCTTGAAAAAATACAAACTAATACTAATATATAAAACTAAACTAATCTAATAATCCGCTGCCAGCAGGCATCGTACCCAAAATGCTGGCTGCATTGCCGCGTTGAATTGCAATGCTTATACGCTGTGCAAGATATCGGCCAGCGTTTTGGTCACGAGATGCTTCGACCAGACGATTTGATAAATCTTTAAAAATATTTTTAGCGCCCGGTCCCCACGGGCCTAAAGTTTCGACCCCAAAAGGCTCAAATATATACCCACTGTCTAGGTTGCTATATTTGCGCCTTTTGAGGCTTTCTGCAGATTCAGCCGCTGTACCAGCCTTATTTTGCGTTCTAGGAAGATGAGACGGTGCAACAAATAAAAGCATTATAATAGTATCTTGCTAGACAAAGACATGTAGTTATAAACGTACTTCACTAGTATGTAATCAGTATGCCATACAAACTCTATACTTTAACTCACTTTGCGGGAACTGGACAGATCATTCCTTCTTAATCCAACCAATAACTAAAAGCTTACATCTCAGAACTTGATAAGCTGACTCAAATAATTTATTTAGTGGGTATTTATGTACCTATTACATTTTATTTTATTTTTCACTGAGCATGTTTTTTCTAAAAAAAAAAACACTTGTCTGATATTGATACAATAATGATTTGTACAATAATTTAAACATCATCATCATCATCAATAGCCAGAAAACGTCCACTACTGAATATAAACCTCCCCCTTAGCACGCCATATTAATCAACAGGCTGCCATCGTTATCCACTGGATGCCCGTGACTCTCACGATGTCGTCGGTCCATCTAGTGGGTCAGCTATATCAGTGACTGTGGTTCTTTGGCAAATATCCTCGTCCTGGATTCTATCGCGCAAAGAAACTCTGAGTTCTTCCATTGCCCGTTGTGCTACTCCTGAGTTTTTACAAAAGCCCAGCAATTCAAACATACTTTGATAACAAAGGCATTTTAAGTGTTAGTTTCTATGATTTTGTATAAATTTGTGTTTTTATATTTACTACAGACCTATACCAAGATTGATACTGCGAATTCACTAACTTGGCACGTATGTAGCTTGTCTTAAGTTGAATCAGTGCTCAAACACACGCCACAAAATTCAGTTCAATCTCCGTTATATTGGCAGTATCACGTAAGACGACAATTCAAAAATGACAAATTGCGCCATAAGAAACTGATAAAACTTCTCTGTAGCAGTTGACCGTGCAATTGAGCTACCACTAAATTATCTTCGAGACGTAATAGAAGGTAAAAAAACGCGACACGCTGCGTTTTTAGTTGTTTCGATAAAAGTCTATGCAATTTACATTATGTTTTAACTGATTTCAAAAAAGAAGTACTAAGTACGTGGTTCTCAATTCAATACATTATTTTTATTACATCGTTCATCGTTTGTTTTATGTTAATTACGCAGATTTGATTTTAATGTGCTAAAAACCGTTACGACAATAATTATAAATAGATCTCGAATCAATTACATGGAGGCGTAGCAAATAGCCCAATTTACAGGTTTTTATCTTTGCAAATTGCCAAGAAAGCAAGTGGTCTAGTGAACTTAACAACCATCTTTTTGTGTCAATAAATTATGAATTTATTTAATAATGTTATTAAAACTATCTTACTCACGAACCGAAACGCATTTCCCTTCAAACCTTGTGAACTTTTAACCGACTGTCCAAGATGGAGGGTAATTTTTTTGGGTTGTATGTATACAATGTTTCTGGGTTGCTGTAGTACCTCCTGTAGTTTAATTGGCTTGACAGATTACGACGAGTGAGGTGTCATTGGTGACAAATAAATAATTTGAATTTGAATTTGATTCCTTTACGAAACGGAACGGTTATTTCATGAACCGGAACGGCGTTCCGGTGCATTCCATTCCATTTCGAGCACTGCGTGTATAACTCATTTAATCTGATTAAATTCTAGTTGCAAATTTACTGATCAAAAATCTATTCACAAATTAGCTAGCTCAATCAATACTTCATTGTTGTCCAACACAGTATGTGTATCGAAGCCACAAAATTATCTTATACTGCAAACATCAGTTAATCTACTGTCTGTATCCATTCGAGCTAGGACCGTGCCGTTAGTCTCGACCGAATGGCGTGCGAAGGGCACTCTGTCAAGATAGACGTTTATTGTACCTAATTCTATTACGTAGACCGATGCTGCAAAACTATGTAACCGATGGAGAACTTTGAACAAATTGCAAAAGTCAGTCAGTTTATAAAATTGTCAGAGACACGCGTGGCTTCATAGTAAAGACTCGTAGTTGTAGCTAAAGTTTATATTTTACACGACTGCCCAAAAAATGAGAGTGATGTTTTTATTATGTTTCATGGTAAGTGAGTAAATGGGACTGATTTTGATGTGAATGATATCGTTAAACTCCTTGAGTTACCAGAATATCAAAGGATAGAGATTTCAGGATCTAATAAAAAAACATAGTAGACCATGGGGGATGCTAGTAAATGAAATCAGATCCAAACACTTAAAAACTAACAAGCTTAAAAAAATACTTATTTCTATAAAATATAAAACAATCTTTTGAAAACATACTGCACTTCACTAGAAATAGCCATTCGATAAATAGAAACTCTTTATTGTGCACACCAGAAATAAAAGTTACGGTATAAAAAAACTTAAGTACACAAGTGGCGGTCTTATTGCTAAAAGCGATTTCTTCCAGGCAATCTGATTTACTTGGACAGTATTTGGGCATTTGTGGTTATTAATATTTTTTTGTATAGCTTGTTTAGTAGTTCGCTAGGTTTTCTTTCTTTCTGGTATATACCTGCGTATATGACGTTCAAGTTCAAGATCAACTTTGTACTTTCGTCAGAGGATCACAAGAAGTACTTACTTAGCTATGTAAAATACAAAGGAAAATTCCATCCATCAATTCCGTAGTAATTCCCGTGTAATATAAATAAAACATTCCATCAGTGTATTTTTTTTGATTCTATCCAAAGTGTTTGTGTTGTCATTTGTTATGCATGTTTCTTCTCGAGTTATCTATCTTAAACTTCTCTAATCTGCGTCAATATTGAATACTTAGTGCTTGCCAGCTTAGAAACTATTACTCCTTAACTTGATTTTTGGTGAATACTGTAGCGTAACTCAATAGAAGTCTTATTCTAAATTAGAGCATAAAATATTTAACGACGTTATTTAAATTGAAGTAGCTCTAAGCGAAGTTTATTAACGCAATAAAGCTATTAGTTTATTTCTCTTGTAATATTAATAGGGCAGTTTATTTTACCAAATTCGTTCTTAGCTTTAAAAGCATACTAAATGTACCTGATATTTATTAATTTTCTTCATCAAATATCATCATCAGCCATTTTCACGCTTGCTAAAAAATTGCTGAAGATCTCCTTGGCATGCTATCTATACTAATAATATTATAAAGAGGAAAGATTTGATTGTTTGTTTGCATTGAATAGGCTCCGAAACTACTGAACCGATTTGAAAAATTCTTTCACTGACGGGAAGCTATACTATCCCCGGGTGACATAGGCTATAATCTATACCCGTGCGAACCTGGGGCGGACCGCTAGTCGTTTATAATCCTGTAAATCGCGACAGAAAAGAGCGGAAAAACTTATTTACAACATTATTCTATTTACTTTATGCAATATTATATATGACATGATATTTTATATTGTGAATTTATACAAGACTCATGGTTCATGTGTTTATGAACCTATGGGTTTACAATAATATCGTACTTTCTATTTGACAAGCATGTCAAGCACGTTGACCTCTGTTCCTATGAAGGTATTTAAGGCAACATTACCTTAGGTAAAGATAAACAGGGCTTCTGTTTAACCAAGTGCCGATGCCGGTGGCATTTGAAGACAGGTACTTAGACCCTTCACATTATAGACGCGAGTGGATGCGTTCTACTCACTGAGTTTAGTTTATACTCACTTTTGTTTCAATTATTTACCTTTAAGATCTCTTTGTTTAATCGTAAACGGCTTACACGGTTTTGTGCCTGTCGCACGTTGCGGAATTTGTCAGAACTGTGCATAATTACTAAATGTTGTTTGCTTTAAAAAAATGTTATTGAGGTAAGGTCTCAAATGGGAAAAGCTAAGAGAGGGTATTGCGTGGAACGCATGTGGGTGCGTCTGTAGTGTGAACGATGCTATACTTACTTGGAATGAAACCGTAAAGAAATAATTTAAAAAAGCTTTACATACGTTTAACTGTATTTTACATGAGAGTTCTAAATTTGTTTAGTTTAGATTGCCAGTATTTTTTTAATAAAATTAAAAACACAAATTTATTAGAGGGGTTTAACTTTAAGCCTCTTTTTGTCCCTCTTAATTCGGCTCTTTCGCAAAATCTTTTATTCGTGGGCCACTACACCTAAAACCTAATCATAAAAAACCTACTCTACAAATTTCAGCTTTGTCGAACAAGTTTTTTTTGAGATTTCATTATTTGTCAGCAAGTGATTTGAGCGAGTATTTCGATTTTAAATATTATTATAAAGATTTCGAAGAACCGATAACCGATTGGGAAGAAAAAATCTTGAGTGGACCACGAACTGGAAGACGCAGCGTAGGAAGGCCTCCCGCTAGATGGACCGTCAACATTGTGAGAGTCGCGGGTATCCAGTGAATGCAGATGGCAGGCTATCATTCAGTGTGGGGGTCAAAGGAGATACCAATGTTCAGTAGTGGACGTCTTCTGGCTGATGATGATGATATAGATTTCTGGTGTTGTACAAATTTCCATATGAATTTCCAAGTGACATCATAAACAGCATGTCCAATTAACGCATACACAGTCCAAAGGTAGGCTTTCGACATCGTAACACCGCATTAATGGTAATCTAGAACAACATTTACATGCTGCAACAATTGGAACGAGTTCCTTAGACCAAACAAAGGCGTAACCGGCGGACGCTTGTTGTACAACCTCATTGTAACGATGTTAGTGCGTCTACGCCTAATGTAGAGGCTGTTGCAGCTAAATAAATAGACGTCGTACGTTTGCTAGAGCAGTCACGAAAAGGCGCCACCATTATAGGCTGAAATTTCCAAAACCCGTATAAAGCACTTTTATTCCACTTTTTATGTGCGAACTCCTAGACCTGTGCTGCTTGCATGGGTGTTCCCATATAGTTACTAGTCGCAAGTTAATCGGGGTCTTTTAGGCAAGCGTGCTCAATCAAAGACCGCATATCAATAACAAGTCAGTTAATGAATCAATAAAAAAACCATAAACTAATGTAAAAAGCAGATGTTAGTAATATAAAGCTACTAGCATAAATTCTAGTCATTCTAATCATGTAAGATACTCTTATTCTTTAACAATTTAGGGATAAAGATCACAAATCTTTGTTCAGATCTTCAACAAGATCAGCCCAGATTTTTGGACCATATTATGCTTCTCCCAAGGCACGATCACTTACCCCATTCGGTTTCGGCTCTAACGCCATATAGCTCAGCGTATCAGCAAGCTAAAGTGGCAGTGTTCTAGACTTTCTGACACCAACGTATTCTAGAATGGAGACCATGAATCGCAAACGTAGCTTAAGACATCTTGGAACTCGACAAAGTCACGAATCTAAAAGACAAAGACCTGGCTTTGTTGTGTACTAGTCTGCTGCAGCTTTGTACGCGTAGACTTTTATACAAACTTTCAACCTTCATTTGCCTCCCTTAATTCGGCCCTTTCGCGAAACTCTTTCTTAGCGGACCTTAACACTCCATAAAGAATCTACCTGCCGTATTCAACTTTGTCAGTCAAATAGATTTCGTGACAAATCGGTCAGTCAATTCAATTATGTCACTAGGCCAATGACCTTAACTTCTCTGTCTAGAATCAATTTTGTAGCTGCGATTCTTTGTTTTTTTTTTACAATAATATAGACTGTTTTTGTTGTTGTTTGATTTAGTATCAGAAACGTATTGGTACCTTTTAAAATACTACAAGTGTTCATATCAACTCTACAATACAAATTTCGTTGTACCAAAGCCATTGAAACTGTATTAAATTAATCGAAAACGTGTTAAAGATTTACCTCAAAAAAAAGCGTTTTAATAATAACAAACGGGTATTATATTTTCCTAAGTTTACTCAGTAAATTGACGTCAAGTCATTATTAACAAAGCTTTTGTAATTTTCCCTGTCGTAACATTTTCAAAGTTAAATGGATTAAACGTGTAGGATGGATTAAAATAAGTTTCGCCAAAATCATCTGTCTGTTCCAGTAATTAAAATAGTTAAATCCAGTGACTAATTAAACTTTCGTCGTTTGTCTGAAAAATAATACTTCTCTCTTTTGTTAGATGAAACATAAAATCACCTTCTACGAGGATGCTATTTCCGCAAAAGCCATACACTTATGGAATACTTACCGGTCTCCATCAGACAATTATAAAGTGTAAGCATTTTCAAAGACAGAGTGAAATGTTTCCATCTCTCTCAATAATAAAACTGCCGTTTCTACTAAAGGACTTACCGATTTAGGTTGCTACTTACTTTGTCACTGTTAGTTTTCCCTTGCTGCTTTCAAAATGTGTACTTTTAATTATTTATATTGTATTGTAAAATGTATATATAATATGCTATTGTAGAATATTGGCATAATGCGAGTCTATGCCTTAGATTTAGTGTATGTAACTAATACTACGCAATCTTATCACATTTGTATTATATATGTGTATATTATATACAACCTTTACCATACGCTATCTATTTAATGATATTATTAACAGAGTTTTTAACATCTTCGTCTACGAATGTAAATCATATCCATCCAGTGGTCAGCTAGAAGAGATCGGTTTTAGCGATAAGGCTCTAGACTAAGGACTTGTGACTCTAAAGTTTTTATCTCTGTGTAACTTTTCTTTGTGGAATGCACAATAAATAGTTTCAATTCATTCTATCCATCTATAAATTTCGGTATGATACTATCCTATTTAGGGTAAAACTACGAAGTCATATTGTATTCTACATTACAATTAAATACGCAAATAACCTTTTCACGACTAAGTGGCTGAATCAGAGATCTGTATCAAAAATATATGTAGGCTCAATAAAGTTTTTATGAAGAAAAAAAAGTAACAAACAAAGTATTAAAATTTGCAACAAAGTTATAATGTGAAACCACGAAATGCACATAAGATTTTTTTTATTGCGAGATACTTTAAGATTGCTAGTGAAGATAGCTCCTTAATCTCAACGCCTTGTCCTTTGAATAGCACATAAGAAACAACCTCGACCAATTCTCGACATCGGAAATAAATACTAATTTTCTTTTCTCCCTTGTTACAGTGCATCTTCGGAACGCACTGCGTACTCCTGGCTCCCAGACACCAGGATAGAGTTCTGCTCTCCATACAGTCGCCGCAAGAGCTCCAACTCTACTCTCTACGAAAGTGACTGATGGTACGACACTGACCAGCTTGAAGAAGCTTTACTATAGCTGGGACCTCTTCAATTATAATAAAAACTTTTATAATGTGAGCAATTGTGTACTTGAAATACAAGAAAAAAACTAAAAGTGCAAAACTAAGCTCTGAAGTGATGGTGGATATTCTGTGCTTTGTGTAGTACATCGACTTTTTAAAAACTTACTTGTCCTCTCTAGGTTAAGGTAACTTAGTCATAGTCATTTAGGATTATCTGTTGGTTATTTAATATATATCTATATGGTTTCTATTAATCCTTGTACAGTTCGTAAAATTAATTGATAGGTTAATTAAATTGATAACGTAAGTATCTATATTTTACAAGTACTTTATTCTTGACTTAACTATTAAATTATTACGATTCTGTAACTTCAGAATTATTATTATCAAAACGAAATATTTTATCACGGATTCATAAACGAAAATATGTAAATATTGTTTGTAAGAAATATCCGATACCTAAATGTCTATTATTTTGAACAATGTTTACTTAAAAGCGTTTAAAATAACTTTTAAACGACTATCTTGAATTAGAATTTCAAAATCTACTAAAAATGTTAAATTTAAGGACCTAAAGTTTTTCAATCAATATCGACAGCCATAAGACATTAATTCAACGATAGATAAGAAATCTACGAAGTTTGTCCGGCGAGCGAGGAATCTTTGCTAAGTATGGAATATTTTTGCTCATAAATTTGCTAATACCAAGTCGAACCGAGGAGTACCGTGAAAACTTCCTCCTGCTTCTCGAAAATGAATATTTATGACGGGCAACGAGTAATGCGCCATTTATGGACAAAGTTAGAATGTATTCCGTCGACTTATCGAACGAAATTGGATCACTCGGGTACTCTGTTTCGATACAAGAGTCCTTCCTCTTTGACTGTTTACGACAGATTTGGTTATTTACGTAGTATGGTGCCGAATTCGACAATGTAAATAATAACATTAAAATTAGGTTCACACTCAGATCAGACAAACAAGAGAGATATAAGTTAGTATAATTATGGTTTGTGTAAAAATGTCAATTTTTTTAATATATATTTTTTCACTATCTAGCTTTTCACTAGCCAAGCTGCTTAATGCTAAAACGACTCACCTACAAATTTTACACGCATACTGAAAAATTTTCAGTGACACTAATGAACTAAAGTATATATTATACCACATGCAAAAAGGGCGACAAAGTTGTCTGCTGATTGAGATCTAGCCAGATTTAGGCCAGATGCGTTCGCACACGTCATGCCACTTTACAATATCTCCTTTGTTTATCTGATTTGAAAGTTTACTCGTTATACGATAAATCCTACATACTTTAATGTACGCTCTAAAAATTACGCTCGATACACTAACCTTGTTCTTTAAAAACAATATCGTTCTCTTTAGAGGAAAGTTATGAAAACTTTGCATAACTTAGCATATTGAGCGTTTACACATATAAGAAGGCTACAGTAAAATTGTTGAGCTTTGATCAGCGCTGTTATCTAGCATATCTGTATATTTTCTAGCTGATTCATTTCATCGAGTATTACTTAAGAGTTTCTTGATCTTATTTCACAATCCCTTTCCTATCCTCTACTTTCTTCTCTCTGTTCCTTTTACTACAGAACAAGTATAAGGACTCCACACAACAACGCGAAAATTCCGAAAAATTTGTACACAATGATTTGATTTCATATTTATCATGCGTACTGGCCAAGAATGAAACTATCTGCCGTCTTTGTTTCCTGAAAACTACCATCTAAGCATCTTCAAGGCAAGAGTGAACAGATTTGCTTAAGATCAACGTTTTACATCTACGGCCACACCGTTGCTTATGATCGTTACGAGTACGTGGCCAAACGTAGATCTATTTGCAATTAAAAATATGATACTCAGTAGACAACACTTTGGGCGCCTCATGATAAATTATGTACGTCTAATCTTCGACCAAAATAAAATGAATAGACGGAATCATTGAACTTGATCACTAAAAACGAGTCAAAACCATCGTACATATACTTCAACACCTAATTATGAAAATGTACAGTATATTTCTCACAAAAAATAGATACTGGTTTTATTTATGTATTTACACTTCGGGAAAGCATACGAATGCATAATTTTGTCAGATGTCTCGTTATCACGTAACAATAGACTTGTGTTGCACTTCTTACGGCTAGAAACCGATAGAAACGAAGTGAGTGCCGGCGCTCATTTTGTAATCTTCAAAAATGCTCTTCTACTGCACCCGTCCATTTTATTTTGATCGAAGCCTCTAATAAGTAGGTATAAATAGCTGTACACGTATCACGTGTATCGTACTTGTAGACTTTTATGCTTTTCGAGATTTTGTGATGAGTTAGTAAATGAATGAGTGGTATTTCGCTTTTATATAAGTACATTTATTATATAGATATAGATTACTTTTATCGAGCTAAAAATACTAAGTTGTTACTTGTATAATTGTAAGTCAATAAACACATTTTAATTTAACATTATCATAAAATGTTAGAAGATAGTTAAATGGCACGTACCTACATAATAATATATATTTTTAAAGGCTACTATAAATTTTAGTGAAATGAACTGCCAATGATGGAATTGTTTTTAAATAGCATAAAAGTTACCATTTCCCTTGTATCTACTATTGTAAATATTAGTAGATAAAATAATAATAATTTTATTTAAGGGATTTGACATAATACTTAGTAATATTGGTTTATAAATCGGATATTCCTAGATTCTATAAAATTATAATAATGTAACTTTAATCGATCTTTATTCTCGAT
The DNA here is from genome assembly GCA_932305915.1 of Agriopis marginaria. Lineage (NCBI taxonomy): Eukaryota > Metazoa > Arthropoda > Insecta > Lepidoptera > Geometridae > Agriopis > Agriopis marginaria. The sequence continues at coordinate 10,947,171 of OW029926.1, read as the reverse complement.
TGTACAAACACGAATTTTCATAAGAATAATTTAAATACATTTCATGTAAATAAATTAAACTATAGATACAAGAAGCTGTTGTAAGATATGACACCATTGTTACAGTAATAGATAGACATTAAACTAAGAAAGTAGATAGGAAAATGATATTTGCTGTGATTGTTTTGTTTATTAATATAACTTTTTCTTTACGAATCCGTATGATTTGTATTTTATTAGTATAGATTATGTAATACTCCTAATATATCAAAATCAAATCGTAGTTAACGATTCTGACACCCCGTGTCATTTTATAACTGTCAGAATCTGATAGTTACAATTTACAAGGTCCGTAATTTACGCGATATTCGTTGAGTTCATTAATTACTTTAGACGTTATTATAATAGAATCAAAGTTTATGCATGAGCAAAAACAACTACTAAGTACGCACGGAACTGTCAAAAACGCATTATGCGAGCAAAACAACGGTTAAATTATTAAGGCCGCGCTCACAAGCCAGAGCCTTTCGCATATTTTAAAATATTTAGAGATAAAAAAACAATAATTGAAAATCAAAAAAAAACTATTGTGTTAGAATAATATTGCAAATGGTGCAATGCAAATTTCGTGTCCATATTTTGTAGGATGGAATGAATGTAGGATCGTAAACAATACTCGTATTTTTTTGTTTTCGAGCTCTTCTACCAAATAAAACACAGCTTAAAAAGATATTTAAAGCTCTCACAATTTTATACTAAAAATAAATATTTTTTTTTATAAACCCTCCTTAGCGAATTTGTATCTTTTGAAATGTTGCAAATGTACAAAAGAGTAATCTCTGGCTGTGGTGAGCGTAGCTTTGAGCAAGAAAAATCAATTAAAATCGTCGTATAAAATAATGCAAACAACATGTACGAGGTGCCTTAAAATTGTCGTGTTGATGTTTTCATGTATTGTGGAGGGTACTCAGTAACAATCAGTCTTGGTCAAACCGGTGTATTTTTTGACTAGTGTATCCAAACAATCTTTATTTTCATCCTTGGTGAATTTAAAGGTTGTATACACGTCGTAACCTTCTGGACCGCTTAAATTGATGAGTAAACTGGCTTGCACATCCTTAGGCTCCTTATATACACCGGAGGCCTTCAGAAACACGCAAAATTGTTTGTACCTTTTATGCCATGATTTCGCTCGGCTGGCCGGCCCGCTTCCAAACACATCGACATCATATTATAATAACATCAACACGACAGAAATAACATCCAATTGCAACATTAACCTGATCACACTTGTTGATTTTGCTCGAAAAATAATTAACTAATTTAATAAGAAGTTCCAATCCATTGCAACTTATAAGATCTATTGTAGATCCGTTTTAGAGGCTTCTATGACAGGGCCATAAAATTGTTTTTCGGGAACCTTCTATTATGAATATCTAAGATAATTTAAACTGTAACGTATTAAAGACATGATTGATTATGAAGCACCTATCCAAGCATTGAAAACGACATGTTCTAAATGGATATATTGTAAAATTAATGTAAGTATCTACCTATATTTTTGTATTGATAGCTGTAAATTTGATTTGCTGTTTAGACCTTAATCTGTCTCTTAAATCTATCTACCTATATTTACTTGGTATTCTATTTATAAGATACCTACTATTTATAGTATTTTACATTAAGTTTATCGTTGTGGTAACTGATAACAATGCTCAAAATTATGTTAGAATATAAACTTCTTCTGTTTCAAATATAAAAACACATACGGACTTATTTATTGACTATCCTAAGAAAAAGAAGATGTTTGGCCACCTTCTACGATATCCCAAATTAATGAAAACCAACAGAGGGAAAGGTAGAAGGAAAGAGAGGACCAGCAAGACCAAGAAGAGTATTTTTAGACCAAAGAAAAGAAAATGCAAATGTTATGTCATACAGAGAGGTTAAAACGCTGGCAGAAGACCGTCAAGTTACTCAACTGACAAGAACTACGCTCTTAAGCATTGAGTGATTGAGTCCTAAGAAAACTGTTGGACATCAAATAATGGGACACACAAAAATAATGCTATTACTTAGTGACATTGATCAAAACGATTTACATTGACAGTGTAGACGATTGGGTGTTTGGCAATTGTGATCATCCTAAGATATTTTTATATGTAGATGCGTTCCGAGCTCTATATTTTCAGAACACGTATGCTGTTTTTTGGTGTACATACTTATGTTAGCATATGACGTGTTTATGCAGGGTTACGCAGAAAGGGTGTACTAAGACGAGAGGTGTCCGTTGTTCTTATCGTTATGAAAAACTTTTACTATAGGAACTACCCAGTAATTGCAAACAAAGAAATGTCAGCTGCTCCACACATTTGGTTGAGTGCAAATTACCGTTTTCTATGGTAACAGGTATAACTTGATTTTGTTTGCGATTTTAGAGTTGGTCCCATAGTAAAACTTGTTTATAAAACGTCGTAATGATAATCTACATGGTTTATTTATACTGCACTCCCTATAATACTCGGTGATCTCTGTTGCCTCACTTTCTAATAGTATAAAATTTACCCATCAGCATCTAATCCGGCTGAAATCTGTCCAAGATATTTGTATTCGCAAAAATCATATAAATCAAAAAGGGTTATGCATTAACTAGTAATTATTGTATAATTTAATCTCTCTATATTAAAATTTTATTTGTATCCAATGGTTTAATAATGAAATGCTATATCACTGAAATTATTGTATTATTTTCATCACTTAAGCCTTCCTCATAAAATGATTATATATTTTATAGCTTGCTTAAACCGTCATACTTTGTTATTATTATATCGTAAATTTTAAAAAAACGTGGTAGCCCATTTGGAAGACCGCTAGACTTGAAACCGTGAGGTCGCGGGTTCAAACCGCGTGCCCGTGCCAATGAGCTCTTTGGAGCTTATGTACGGATTTTCATACCACTGTTTTTCGGTGAAGGAAAACATCGTGAGGAAACCTGCATACGTACGGAGAAGAAATTTAATGGCGTATGTGAATCCATCAATCCGCACTGGTCGCAGTGGTAAACATGGCCCAATCACCCTTACGGGGGTAGCCTAAAAGTCCAGCAGTGGACTGTCAAAAGGCTGATTATGATGATGATGAAAAAAAAAATAGTGTAACAATATAAATGATCAAAATAAAAATTAATAACTATTGAAATCTAAAACTATACTCATGACTTTATGTAAGTAAGTAAGTCAGTTCGTATAAGCTATAACTAAGCTATAGCGCATAACTTGAAATCACAAATTGTATTAGATTATTTTTATCGTGCTAAAAATCACGGCGCTTGTAAGAGAGCGGGCAAAATCACGTGGCTAGTAATTAAAACTGATTGCTAATTGTACAATTCTTGTGCTTACTTATATAGTTAAGTTATTAAAGCCTGAAAGGTAGTCAATTACTATTTTAAGAGATTTTGAGCCCCGAAGTAACAAGTTAACTTGTTTGGTTTATTTTATTGTGATAACATAATCAAAAGAAATGCCGACAGTGCAATTTCCAAATCTAATTTGGCGTGTCATAGTGCCCGACCCACCGCAGAGCGTAGAATTACGACTGTAATCAGCGTGACTTCCTTTACAATTCTGTTTGATTCGGAACGGGGGGCTTGTTAATCTTCTCAGGAGTCAAATATGCGCGTAGTGGGTTACTGGCTCCAATATCCGGGTAATAATTGGCGGCTAAAGTAAAATATACTAGTCACAAATACGCAGATAATCAATAATTGACAAATTAAAAACTATTTATTACTAGCTGCACCCGCTGTTTCACCCGCGTAGTGATGAAAAATGGTGATGATGATGATTATGAAAAGTCGCCTATGTCACTCTCTGGCTCTTGAACTATACCCATGCAAAAAATTAGGTCGATCCGTTGTTTCGTTGCAGCGTGAAAGAGAAACAAACATCCATATATCCAAACTTTCGCGTTTATAATATTATAGTAGGATAGTAGGATATATCCCTATCTAAATTATAGCAGCTTCTATTATAAACAGATGGAAGTTTTTTTCCTTATTTTTTGCTGTTTTACCCACTTTCTGATAAAACATTTGCATATTTTTGTAACGTATTTGTATTTTCTACTCTTAATTAATTCTAAACTTAATTATTAATTTTCATATTTGTAATAGTGCATCAAAGCAGCACAAGCAGCAGTTACTTCTTGGGAACGTACGTTTTAGAACATATAATTAAGCATTTAAATGTTTATTTAGGAAAGTTACTTATAATTTTTACGTTTGCACTCCTCATAAAGTAAGCGGTGTTTATTCACTTTAAGAAAATCATACTGTATTATAAAAGTGTGTTTTTTGGTTTGTTCTTTTTTTCACGTAGCAACACAGCGTGATTTTTGCATACAGATATTTGGAGTGCCGAAGAGTTTTGTATGATACTTTACCTCGGAAATTTCTGAGACAATTTTCATGCGGGTGAAACCATAGGGAGCAGTTAGTAATGTTTATTTTGTTTTCTACAGAAAATCTGTACAGCTCTACAGAAATTACAAGCACCATGATACCAAACATCTCTTTAAAAAAAACTTAGTAACTTTTTTGTTCCAATACAGGTGGTACTCAAAACGATTCCGTATCACAGAAGCTACCATACAAATTAGTAATGATTGTGTCAAAGGGAACCAACAGATGTAGTTGATTGGCTACGTAGATTTACATTTTGTAACTAGGCGTGAAATTAGATGAAACCACGTGGTTACAGTTACAAGTAAAATTCTGTGTCATTCTCTTAATCATGTGGAAGGTTTTTTCACGAGGCAAAAAGAGATTAATTATCATCATTATTATTTCATTATCATCATCAGCCAGAAGACTTCCATTGCTGAATATAAGCCTCCCATTTAGAACTCCACACTGAAGGACAGCCTGCCATCTGCATCCACTGGATACCCGCGATTTTCACGATATCGCGGGTACATCTAGTGGGAAACCCACCTATACGCTGCGTCTTCTGGTTCGTGATCTCCAGTCATGAACCTTTCATCCCCATAGGTTATCGGTTTTTTTAAGTTTATAAAATTTTGGGTGGCACTGATCTTTTATGGGGTGTGTGTGAGCGATTTGACAGTCTCGTCACTTATTTATGTAAAAAAAGTTTAAGAATTTTTATGATTTCATGGTTTCGACCGATGAGCCAGGATCGTCTTAGTGCACGTGCTTGATGAACGGAACAGTCAAGGAAGGCGTAAAAAATGCTGGTGTGATGATTTTGACTCATTCCGGAGAGGTTGGCAAGAGGTGGTGGAGGACAGAGATTTATGGAAGGAAATAGGTGAGACCCAGAAGCGCGACAGTATAGGAGAAAACTATTCACTATTCATCTCGTTATTGGAATTTATCGACCGTACAAGAAATAGTTATCAAGTTTTCAATCAAGATATTCCAATAACATTCGAATGATTATTCGAATGAAGGATTCCCATCTCTACACGGAACACACAGAAGCTAAGTAATCAACTTGTTTGAACCTTATTAATATAAACGATACTAATGAAAATGGTACACTTTTTAGTGCCAACGACTTTCTAAGTTGAGAATTTTAAGAACAGCTTTGTTTTATTTAACAAAGGAAATCAAATAAAAACTTAAGGTAAACAAATGTTAAAAGGTACCTTTAAGTATGTAGATAAACAAAATGCAAAATTAAGAAATGTCAATCTATACTAATATTATAAAGAGGAAAGATTTGATTGTTTGTTTGTTTGCATTGAATAGGCTCCGAAACTACTAAACCGATTTGAAAAATTATTTTACTGTTGGGAAGCTACACTATCCGCGGGTGACATAGGCTATAATCTATACACGTGCGAAACTGGGGCGGACCGCTAGTTGTTAATATTTTACTTAATTCGAAGATAATCTCAAATAGTTTGTCGTGTCTACCTAAACATTCTAACAAAGATAATCAATTACAAGCTTGTGCTTTGATAATTATACTATGTAATCAAAAGTGCTAAAACTACTACAAAAATGAAAGTTTCAAGTGACCATATCGTTCTAAAGAAAGAGTGTACAATTGCAGGTAGGTACATAATTATTAATTCTATTTGGTGACAACTTGCTAATGTTCCTTAAAAATTCTTAACAGTAGTATGCAAGATCAGACCTACCAGGGTTACGGACGTTAGAGACCAATTCTCACGCCAAAGTCAATAATACCGAAAATACTGTAAACACGACAATAAGAGAGCGTGTGGATCTTCATTTCAAAACGAACAAAGTGTAATCAATTCGGAACTTTCTACTATTGGTTTAAGGATTCAATTTGAATGATGACTCAAAACGCTATTCTGGCTACCGCATATTGACATTGCCTTTGTAAACACTAATAGGAAATTCAAAAGTGGGAACCAGTTGAGATGAAACAGTGGATATGTTAATTTTGTTAGTTGAGCGTCTGGGGGAGGAATTTTAATTCTAACATGTTTAGATCAATGTGAACATCATTCGGTAAGTAATTTCATTATTACCTTACAGTTGGCCCAAGTTTTTTTAGCTCTGACGTTTTCAATAACAATGTAACAGATTTTTTTTCATATTTTTTCTATATTCCAGAAATAATCTTACGTTAAAAAATCTAGCAAAAAAGAAATCACAATTTGCGGTTTACATTCTGCTTTTTACAATCTACTGCAGTTGTCAGTTTTTTTTTTTTACTGAGCATAATCTTAGAGACCCAATATTATATTATTTTATTACAAGTATATAATTCATCATCATCAGCCAGAAGACGTCTACTGCTGAACATAGGCATCTCCCTTTTACATCCACTGGATGCCAGCGACACTCACTATGTCGTCGGTACATCCAGTGGCAGGCCTACCTACGCTGCGTCTTCCGGTTCGTGGTCTCCACTCAAGAACCTTTCTTCCCTAATTAATATATAATAAAGAATATAATTAATAAAAAAAAAACTCTTTAATTAATTAATAACTAAGCTTTTAGGCGTCCGCAATATTTAGTTTAGTAACTAATAAGTGCGTCATTTTTGTTTCCAATTTTTCTCAACAAACTCTTTCATTTGATACCCATATCATGGGGGTCCATAAAAACTAACTGGTCCACTTGTCATTGGGAGTTGGCGACGGCCCAAGCCGAGGTTCGTACCTTCGAGGTGCCCTTGTGCTAGTCGCCCAAAAACTTAAACCATCAAGTTATGCCGAACGCACTCTGCGTTCGCTAACTAGTCCGGTCCATCTGTAGAGGCCAAAAGGCCAACATTACAAGTCAATATAAAAAAAAAAAAAAATTGTTATTGGGAGTTTGCCATATTAGAATTAGAATGATGTTACCTAGCTAACCCTGCATTGTCATTCAAAGTAAACGTGTATGCAAAGTTTCAGCTCAATCGGTTGGTGATAACTGTTGTAAAACTCAGTTACAAGATTTGAACCAAATTAACAGGGCAAGTTTAAAAACTTGTAAAAAGTAGTGGCTAAACTGGGTTGATGCACCACCAGGCAGACAGAATAGGTAAGTGGGAATAACGTAGTATTCAGCTATGTCAGCAAAGTAACAGGACACCATTGTGTTTTGATTTTAAAGGAAATTTGACTACGACTATCCTATGAAAAGTAAGAGATGCAAAAAAAGCTGAAAGTCTAATTAGTAGATTTTTCAGGTTCAAATAAACGTATTACCCGATGAATGAGTGTAAACATTTATAATGAAGATATTGAATGAAACATAATAATATATTATTTTCTATACGGGCAGTTCTTAATAAATATTATTAAGAATACTATATTTAATAAGTTGCACAGCAAAAGACATAACAGTTGCAAATCCACGACATATATTTGGATTAACATCTTGTATGACTTTAATCCACTGTTTATGCATAAATTTGTCGCCCACCTGTTTATGGCTTTTTAAGTGAGTACATCTGGAGGTTTTTAGTAGACTGTGTTGGCTTTCGAACTCTTTATTACCATTGTAATAAAAAGATCGAGAGCTTATATGTTTATTTGAATAGTTGTACTCAGGAAAAATATTACTATCATCGTCATTTTGAGTGGGATGTTCAAATTTTTTTTTCTTTTTTGTTTTGGCTCCAGACATTTTTTATATAATAACCAGTGACAAATATGAGACATTTTAAAACAAACAATAGTTCGAAGTTATTTTTTTTTTCAAATAAGCTATAGTGACAGTCAAAGTCAAGCAAAGTAGGTAAATTACAATCAAGTCCTAGTAACGATCTAGATTCTAGCAAAATAGTGAACTTTACTGGAGGGTTTGGAAACAACACGAAAACGACAAGTTTCACTGCATTCTCTCATATACCTACACTTGTGCACATAACCGATCACTTAATGATTATATTCCAGCTTAGCCCATAGACCGTTGAAGGTCTAGAGACAATCCAAATGCAATAGACACCTACCAGCTGGCAGCCAACTCACTATGCTGGCGGCATTACAATGTCGTTAGTTCTTTATTAAGACTGTTTCGATGAGTTATAATAGCTTACGCAACAAGCAAAAATAAATTCAAATATACTTAATAGCAAAGAAAATGCTCCCACGCTTTTAAATTATTATTTAATGTGATTTATTAACAACGTCCCAATAAATAAAGTTAATTACATAGTTATATTGGCTTAATGTCAACTTAAAATGGGCTTCATAACCCATTCGCATAATAAATTGCAAGCAAGTGTCGTGAGCAATCAGTATTCGTTTCAAATCTTGAGAATGTTCATATATTTTTGAATCGTGACATAAAAACCTGAGCAGACTTATTTCTGTGAGTGCTTCTTTGAGAAGAAACGTAATATTGTAAGTAGATAAAAGCATATGATTTTGAATTGCGATATGAGCATATTGAGCATAAAGCTAAATATCAAGAGAGGTTGACCTGAACATAGTGTCGCAAGATGTTACGTACTTAAATAAATAATACTTTTTGCCATTAAAATTAAGGAACAATCAACTGCTTCAAAAATCCAATAAACGGGATTCATCTCTTAATTTTCCTCGCTCAGAGGGGGATTTTTTTTCTTCATATTTAAACGGGACCACTATCAAAATAGACTTTTAATTTATGAAGAAAAAAAATTAATAGCGGTTAACAATCAGCTATGACATCACGTAAAAATAACAAAAAAAAAATTCAATCGTGAGTCAAAATGTGTGTAAACCGTTTGAAATAACTACAAAAAAAAAACTAAAATCCTTTTTTTTGAGGCGGGTTGAAAATATGGGCCGTTCCTACTTCAAAATCTCTAGTAACTTCTTCGCATCGTAGGCTATCTATACCTACGTTATGTTTACCTATATATAATACTAGCTGCACCCAAAGGTTTCACTCGCATGGAATACTCCTTATATCATTAGCTATCTCCCAGTGAAATGGGAATTTAGTCCAGCCGTAATGGAGTCGATACAGAACATATATATCCACATACATACATATACACATCGCGTTTTATACATAAGACATAATAATACTAAAACATATTAAAACACTGTTTTAAACTATCACGGTTGTTCACTAAAGTTATATGATTATTTACGGGATATTTACCGTGGTAAGGTTGTGGAATGAGCTCCCGATATTTCGGCGCAGTACATAATATATTGTTTCCATATAAGTTTGCTCTAAAGAATGACGCGACGCAGTACAATGTTGGCTACCGTATAACTTCACACTGGTGCACAGTATACTTGTTAGCACCACTGAGTAGGTACCATTAAAAAAATCATTCGCTCCATCCTTACAAAATAAGTCAATGAATATGAGATAAAAGGCTTCTAAGAAAATATCTTATTTATAATGTTGATACATTTAAATAAGATTAAATAATAAGAGATTCATAAAAGTATCTTTTTACAAATAACGTTTCTCACTCATAGCTCCCGGGACTCGAATTCTCTGTATTGGGGATCTCATGGACACACACAATCACGGACAACTAACACTGAGTACCAGAACTGATATTCAAATTCATCATTCAAACATTGGAATTGACCTCGGTACCTCCGGCTTTCGATTCATACTTTTTTCAGTCATAAGGACTTTCGGTTTTCTTTTATCTAAATGTCAATAATAAATTATATAAAATCACTCAAAATCTTTAAGGCTACATATTGTATTTAGTGTGACGTCATTTTATTTTTCGTATTCTCAACAAACTCTTTCATATGATACACATATCATGAGGGTACATAAAAAATAGCTGGTCCGCCATCTTTGGGAGCCGCCATATTGAATTAGCTAATCATGCATTGTAATCTAATCTAAACGTGCGCATGCAAAATTTCAGCTTAGAACTGTAAAATTCAGTAAAATTCCAAGATTTGACCCAAACTAACAAGGCAAATTAAATAAAAGCTTGTAAAAAAGAAACTATCCTACATTTTAAGTTCAATAGTTAGGCGAAGTAAGTTTCAGCAACAAGTAAGTGATAATAACTCCTTGCAACGGGCATCAAAAGCCTTTGAAATGGTTAATGCGGACAGCGTTCATGAACTATGAATGGATATAAATCATGAGGAATATTAAATGTGTCAAGCTCCGTCGCGTTAAGGTAAGCAATTCGCAAATCAGTAGCGAAGAAACTGAAGTAGGTACAAAAAAAAAATTAGTAGACGAGTATTTTCTATCTCTTCTCTTTTCTAGTCATAGTATTAATTAAAATCGCTTTCCGCGTCTGTCTGTCTGTCACTAAACCACGCAACGGATTTTGATGCGGTATTTACTTAGGGTATTTACTTTCAGTGATATAATGTTTCATGGAAGGTTTCATCATCATCAGCCTCCCCTTTTAACCTCCACCTGAACGACAGCCCGCCTTTTGCATCCACTGGATGCCCGCGACTCTCACAATGTCGTCGGTCCATCTAGTGGGAGGCCTCCTTACGCTGCGTCTTCCGGTTCGTGGTCTCTACTCCAGAACCTATCTTCCCCGTCGGTTATCGGTTCTTCGAGCGATGTGGCCTGCCCATTGCCACTTCAACTTGCAAATTTTAACAGCCATGTCGGTGACTCTGGTTCTTTGTCGAATATCCACGGAAGGTTTACACATTAACTATTGATCCCCGAAGCCGGGACGAGTCACTAGTAAGTAATAAAAAACTATTTTCAATTACTTACTCATAACCGAGAAATAGTTTAAATCACCGCTAAACCACGAATGAAAATGCCATAAAGCACTTCAATAGAGATTTCTAAACCTGTATTGAAAATTAAAGTTAATAAAAAACCATAATCACGAAACATTATGAAACCTAAAAAAAATATATTTATATATTTTTTTTATTTTGGCTCCACACTATTCGTGTACTTTGCCAGTGATAAATAAAATGTCTAACTTTTAGTTTTTTCACATTCGAAATGAAAAGTAAGGTTTTAACACGAGAGAAACCATGTAGATATTTCACACTCGAAATATAAACAACCTCGCTTTGAAACAGATTGCCTTCATCCTTTGGTAAATAATCTACTATTTGAGCACATTATATACGAAGATGATTGTTCTCAAATACCTATGTATTGAATAGGTATATATTTTTTTATGATAATTTTATTTTGTATATATTATTCTATGTTTTTCTATTAATTCGCTTGTTGATAAGCGACGTGGTCGAAGATGTGGCATGTAAACTTGGAAGATAGCTATTCACTCTGACCTTGTTAGGTGGAGTTAGTAAGTATTTTCTTAGCAGTAAGTTTCTTTCATTAACTGCTATGTTTAAATTTGTTTAGTTACCCAAATTCATTGTAGTTACTCGTATTTGACGCCCACAGAGCATTGTATGTAAAGTCTTGTACACACACAGTTCTGTTGCTAGCTCTCAACAAGGCAAAGGACGGACTGTATGTGGATAGGGCGGTTTGTGGATTACGTACAATCATGCCCTCGTGGACAAGCTTTATCTGTTGAAGTTTTTTAGGGTACCGTACCCAAATGATAAAACCGGGACCCTATTACTATGCCTACGATATCTGTCTGTTTGTCTGTCTTTCTGTCCTTTAAACAGTGTATCTTTCGAACCGTAATATATAGCCAGTTGAAATTTTCACAAAATATGGAACGTTACGGCGGATTAACTAAAAAATACATACAACAAACGTATTTTTTTACGTATTTTTGTATTAGCTCTAATTTAAAAATGGTAATACTTGTAAGCGTAAAATTTGGCACGATTATAGTACACACTCTAAAATATAACAACAAATAATAAATAATGGCCAAGTGCGAGTGACATGTTTTAGTTCATTACAAAGTTATATCTGGTAATTTCGTTATTGAATTTTGTGGTGGTACAGTGCGCGAGCCCGACTCGCACTTGGCCGGTTTATTTTGTTTGTTGTCTCTATGTCGAATTATTGAACTGAAATATTGAAACATCTTGAAAATATTATAGTAGATTATAAAAGATTTTATCAACAACTTGACTACAAAAGCAATTTCTTTAAACACTTAGGTTGGCTGCAAAACAGCTCTGGAATATAGATGCTTTATTAGCTGATTTGAATAATTTATGCAGCCCGTCATCTATCTATACATATAATATATAAAAATGAATCCTTATTTATCTTTGTCACGCCCTAATTCGAAAACGACGACAGATTTCATTCAACAATTTTTTAAAGTTTTCTATTATTTTGTAGAAAGTTCTTACGGAAAGAAAAGATTAAGAAAATTGCGCAGAAATTTGAAAAACATCAGAAAACTTAACGATGATTTTAGCTATGCGCGTTTTATGAATGTGAATTAACCAGACAGCAGCTATATTTTTATTTTTGGACATTCATAACTAAGTCAGGACTACGTCTGTTCGGTCAGATAATTTTTAATAAATCAAACACCTTCCTATTTATTGTTCATGTTCAAACTCCCACTTTTTTCACTATACCGCTAAACTATTTTACGCAAAAACAGCACATAACAAACTAAGTCATTAACAAATAACAACTAATTCATTCATTCTATTTTTTTTTACCTTACCTAATAGTTCAATACGCAATAAACTGCAGGATAAGTTCGACTAAATGCATCAAGCCTGATTTAGGCCAGTTGCGTTCGCACTCGCCACGCTGCCTTACCATATCTCCATTGTTTGTCTGATCTGAGGTTGGGGCAAAGTTTAAAAGCACCTTTTATTTTAACCCTGCTAAACTAAGTTTTGCAATGCCATAGCCCAACCTATTTATTCTAAACCTTAACACCCCAATGCACTCAAAGCTACACAAAGAGATCTTAAAACTTATCTTCGACAGTTTGAGCTTCGCACTTTACGTATACCGGGTTTTAAAAGCAATATACATTTATCCGCTATCACGTAACATAAACTGGCGTTTTGAATGTTTAGTGTCTGAAGACCCAATAGCAAACTTTGTAAGTTGCAGCCAAGTAGGGAAAGTATGGAATAACACTTCCACGGTGTGTTGGGTAAAAGACAGAAGTACAATTCCATACAAACCATTGAGTACCTAATTACCTATACAATTTCGTATAGTATAGCTTAGTTGGAGAAAGTTTTAGAGATTCTAAGCATTAGTAATTGGCAAAAAGAAAATCTTGGTAATAGTCATTGGCTTTGGATGTCCATGCAGAATCAAAAATATGCAGGTACCTGTCAATATTTAGTACCAAAGTACTTTATTTTTATTGGGCAGGTGCCTTAGTAACTAAACAAAACACAAGCTAACACTAACAATACAAATACAGTTAGACTGCCCATTGACTGTTGAAGGTCTAAAAACAAACCAAATGCTCAAGCCTACTATCAGTTTGGCAGCGTACCCAGCATAGTAATAACTAGTACCCAAAGTACTTGCAAATTTTATCATTCTTTTTCAAATCACTATGTTGACCATTCTTATCTAAATCAATATCTTCACTTAAGTTTTTTTTATTTTATTTTGCATTAGAACTTTTCGAAAAGTTAACCTTTTAATATTTGTTTTTACAACAAAAAAACTGATGTACCAGAGAACGAATAAAACTTATATAAAACCAGCTGAATATAGAATTTATCTAAAGCCTTATGTGGAGAGAAAAATAGTCAAAATGCTGGCAGAATTGCCATCCAGCGTAACAATTCCACCAGAATTTTGGTTACTGAGTTTTTGCCAAAGAAGTCGCTATCAAAGTAGTACTTTACAGATTAGCTTATAGTTAGCTTACTGCTTTTATCTCCTTTACTAGTTCTGTGTCCAAAGTAGTGCGGTCCATAATATAGGCGAATATTTCATTGTCTATCGCTGCTGTCTTGGTACAAATAAGGGGAAAGTTCAGAACTCTATAATTTAGTTTCATGAAACCCAAAGTTTTCGCTGTAAACAATACCTGGGTAGCACTTTCTTGTTACTTCTTGTAGCGAACAGTTTTCTTTCATTTTCATTTCAGAAACAAGAAGAACTACAAGTTAAAAGTGTTTTATCCTTTTAAGTTTAGGGTTCAGAAGTTTTATCTATTTAGCTAGTGTATACGTAGTGTATTTTATTTGAATTTACTAAATGCGCAATTTTGCAAATTTTTTGAAGTGGGATAATGCGTTGCATCTTCAATCATTCGGAATATCTGAGCCTTGCATGCTGGCCGTTACAAACCATGAAAACACGTATCAACAGCAGCACAGCTTGAACGAGGGTTCACGTATTTTGAGTTACAAGAATGCATAAATCGAACACACTACACCACAGAGAACTTTTTTTTTGTTTAATTAGAACGGCTATCAAAATATTTTTGTAAGAAATTTGTTGAAGCCATATAAACGAAACGTCAGTCATTCGAAATCAGTTAACAACTGTGACGCGGACGCGTTGATATAAATAAGAATGTTCAATCAAGGTTCACTCATAACGCCTGGGGCCTTACGGACAACTGCTATTGCGGCACCTTATCCGCTCAGTTGGAAAATCACGTGAACGTGAACCTTATCGCGCCCAGATATGGTTTGCGGTCGAGCGATTTTCCAACTGAGCGGATTAGGTGCCGCAATAGCAGTTCTCCGTAAGGCCCCAGGTAACAGCTTTTCTTCTCATTTCCATTCTATTTACTTCTCTTTTATGTGCACTACACGCTACATTTCAAATTATACCGGCATTACCTGAGCAACGTAGCTGCGATGCGTTTCGTGCGATGTTTAGTCGTTCATACAATTCCTTCTATTACAAAACACGCGGCACTGCGTTCAAGCTTTGCTGACGCGTTCGGTTTGAATCACATACCAATTTTTGTAAACGCCTTTCTGTCCTCCTAACTGTCAAACTTCAAGAGCCATTGACATTAAAATACTCATCTACATGACACTTCACCGAAAACATGACAAAGGCTGCACGTAACGGTGTCAAAGGTGAGGTTCGTGGAATAAACAAACATGCTATAATTGCTTCAAGCACAATTTAAATAAGCTCAAGTGCTTTTTTTGTCACCTATCAATGGTGGGTAGGTTGTCAGTAGATATTGTAACAGAACCAAGTTCATCGTTCATAAATAAATAATTAAATAAATAGATGTTTCGTTTAAAATTCTAACACATTATTAATTTGTACATGGTGCATGGCAAATACCTAAATCACGCGAATCTAAAAGCCAAGGAAAAATAGAAACAAAGTTTTGCAATGAAAAGAGGGTCAGGAATTAAAATAAAGATTGAGTATCAAATGCGGTCTCATATTATAAAGGATTTTGGTAACTACATGATAATAAAATAAGATTAATAGTATCCTTACTTCATCATGCCTAGCTAAATGGGGAACAGGCATTCTTTTAGTTAACCTTCAGTACAGCAAGTTACGTACATTGTCCGATGTTTGCATTGAGTCAGGCGTTAAGAAAGAATGCTTTAAAACAACTTAGCTGCTATAAATTAGTTCTGAATATTATAGTGATAATAAAGCCCGGAATTTTCTACATCTAAGGTAATACTTTTGTATCAAACTAATCGGAAATATCAGCGAAATTCATCTCATAAACAAAATCACTAAAGACAAATGGTTCAACTCTTAATAAATATAAGATGATTGCTTGGCTGGGGTTTTCTAGATTTAGTTTGTTAGACTGCAAATAAGTACCTACATCAACCGGTAATTTTATTGGTTATCTAAAACAATACGCGTGCGAAAACTAATAAGTTGGAGGTAGGTAGAAAATTAAAACATACGATAATTTCTCGGAAAATTGATGTTGGAGAGGGAAGGCTCTGTGCGCGAACAAAAGGGCGGCGTAGAGTAGCGTAGGGGCATTCGTTCTCGGGGATCGGTCGAGAGCGGACGAGTACTTTGGATAGGTAAATTCAGTGACTTGTGTTCATATATTTGCTCAATCGTTTTAAAATTAAAATTGATTTTATTTTATAAAATTTTAGTGCCTGGACTAGCCTAGATTTGTAGATGGTTACGCGTCTACGAATTTCGGTGTCGTTCGAGTACCTTTGTATGTCCGCGATTTAAATTCACGCGTGTTTTAATTTTATAAGGAGTTATTCGACAGTCAAATTGTACTACCAAATAACTCTGAAATAATTTAACGTTTTAGGATCTTTTTGTGGGTAAATAGTGATTTAGTGTGAATTTATGTGAGCATCGGTTCCTTTCTTATGTTGCATGTCTGGGAACGGAACCGTATTTGATTATAGAGTCATTTAACCCGTTTTGGATTATAGTGTTGGTTTGGATCCTTTTTTCCGTTAAAAGTTTGGGTATGCGCTTGGACGTATTCACCCATTGGGATGGTGGTCATACCCCTAGTGGTAGACTAGTGCCACCGTCCCGGCTTTTGCGGGGGAATGGATTTGAAACAATACCTTTATCGCGAGGGGAAAGCTTGAGGGAGGAGAGGGCTTAGAGAACACAACGAATTAAATACGTTTTAGGATCTTTTTGTGGGTAAATAGTGATTTAGTGTGAATTTATGTGAGCATCGGTTCCATTCTCATGTTGCATGTCTGGGAACGGAACCGTATTTGATTATAGAGTCATTTAACTCGTTTTGGATTATAGTGTTGATTCGGATCCTTTTTCCGTTAAAAGTTTGGGTATGCGCTTGGACGTATTTACCCATTGGGATGGTGGTCATACCCCTAGTGGTAGACTAGTGCCACCGTCCCGGCTTTTGCGGGGGAATGGATTTGAAACAATACCTTTATCGCGAAGGGAGGGCTTAGGGATCACAACATCTGCAGTTTAAGGAATGGTGGTTCCCAAAGCAACCAAGTTCCGGCGTAAAGTCACTCTCCGAGTGGTGTTGCGTTTTTCCTGTGGGTTTTAAATATGTCGGTGGGTTGTGACGCCACCGGGGTCGATGTGCTCACTCCGTTGTGGGTTTTGGCCTTCGTCACCTTCGGGGGTATACTCCTTTTCCTATGGCGATGGGACGATCTTCCTGGAGCTGCGGGAAGGTACATCATGCATTGTGTCACCATCGTAACTGGATTCAGAGTTGCTTCAGTTGTCCCGGGCAGAGTGGGGCGATGTCTGTGGAAGCCGGCGCGAGGACCAATTGTAAGCCTTATAATTATTTTGATATTTGATATTATTTACTTGCATAGAGTAATTGTTAACCGACTTCTAAAAAAAAGGAGGTTATAGTTCGAATGGATAAATGTTCCTAATCGAATTGCAGACAATGTAGCCATTTTATTATTTGATATTATTTACTTGCATAGAGTAATTGTTAACCGACTTCTAAAAAAGAGGAGGTTATAGTTCGAATGGATAAATGTTCCTAATCGAATTGCAGACAATGTAGCCATTTTATTATTTGATATTATTTACTTACATAAAGTAATTGTTAACCGACTTCTAAAAAAGAGGAGGTTATGGTTCGAATGGATAAATGTTCCTAATCGAATTACAGACGATAGTCATTGCTATTTTCTTATATTAACATAAAGTAAATTCAGTTGCAAAGGTCAACTTGTTTTATAAATAAAGGTTCGAATGGACAAAGAGGTTCCGTAACTAATTATTAAAGTCATTTAACTGCTTTGAGCTAATTGTGCTGGGCTGCCAGGTCATACAGGTTCTATCAAGAGAAAATATAGTTCTCAGAACCGAGACGATGACGAAAGAAGTTGATTTGTCTCTTCGAGTTGAAAGTCAATATAATGGGCTTACTTCAACATCACACTTTATTATGGCTTCCATAGAAGGAACCTTAGGCTAAGTATAGCTGAAATATACATGGAGCGATTGTCTCTGGGTTACCCCTTTAGTTATAAAAAACAACAAAGGGCGCCTTTTACTAATGTCACTGAATTTAGTGATACTGGCCTAATTAATATAATCTCACTTGAAGGAAGGTCCTGTTTGAGATGGCCAATTTGAAGAGATAACGGGAAAAGTTATTAACTTCATTACACTAAGAATGTGTATGACTTGATTGTCTAGTTCATCAGTATTCGGTAAATTATTCCGAAGTCTGCATTATCAAATGTAAATGATAAAGTTATGCAGTCACATAAAAATAAGATAACATTATTCAGGATGATTTTCTGTTTCAGGTTTAGGTAGGGTTGGGCGTGTGCCTAAAGAGTACCTTGATTTCCTAATCTTGGGAACTCATTATTTGACCCTTTTGCTGGGGTTCGCTGGGGTTGCTAAAAGATTATGCCCTCTTGTCCCACCTTTTGTTAGACACACAGACTGACTCCGAATTTTGACTATTAGAGTTCTTTATTTAAACGAGTATTTATACTCGTATGGGGGAGGTGATGACCAGTAAGGATGACGAAATCAATCGATCGACGCGGAGGAGGGGCGCCGATCCTTAGCCCCATACGAGTTTGTTTCAATTAATATATACGTTACATAAAATACTAACCAAAAGTTCACTTAACAAATATCTTAGCGATATGCTTAGTATCCGCATTTAATATACACATAATCTATTTTACTTCTATTTCTAATATTATCTACTTACCTTCGTTTTAGGTCATTTTCCACAACATTCTTACATCTTCATTAATTTATTCAGTAGTACGGATATTGTAAAACTAATAACATTTTAATCATAATATTAGATTAGGACCTCGTCACACAGCTCATACCTATTCGTATACTTGGGTTCTATGATCACAAAGTAGGGTTCTTCCACTAGACAATCACCTGGCCAAAACGAAACATGTAGGTAAATATTAAATCCGCGAGTAGGTAGGCATACATTAGGTAAAGTAACTTATTCGGTGTTAGTAGGTCTTTTACGATTCTAGATTTCACGAACGGGAGTTGCAGTTATACTGTAATATTTTAAAGATACGAATAACATAATAGTCATACTCCAATATAGGGTTAATATACGCAGTTAATATTTAGGCAACCAAATATAAAACAATTAATAGAACATTTAATAAAACCATAAATAAAAATATAAAAAATATAAAAAAATATAAAGAGAGGGGTTTTTACAATATGGTATGCCGTAGTGACCAGGATCATTATCATCATCATCATCATCATCATCAGCCAAGATTTTAACTTTGTAGTGACTTTGTAATTAAAAACGCGTACAACGATGGTAATTTCTAATAGGATGTTTATGTAGATAACAGTTAGGATTAACTACATTAGTACATATAGGTCAATGCAGGATCGATGTTTCTTAATACTCTCACTAGAATTTATGTATAGTATTTGTTTTGCTTAAACGCGTAGAACCGTCATAAGAAATGGGGTCGTTTAGAATTAAATTAGTTATTAGAAAGGGATTATATTTAAGAGTGTTCAAGTTCGCTTGAACACAATTTGTTGTTCGTGCAAAGGAGACGAGAATTGGTATGAGCTGTGCAAAAATATTCATCACCATCATCAAAAATATCAAGGTTAAATCATTAGAATTTCTTACATTCGGTACTAACGTAGTAGGTTAATAGGTTGGGTAACGCATGTGGTAAGGTAAATGGGTTCAAAAATAATAGAAAATGTGAATTTAATCTTATATATTACATCCTTTATCATAGATTCCAAATTTGTTCTAAAAATTGCTAACGCTGGCTTGAAAATATTTATAAAAATGGGAAAACCTAATGTATATAATCCGTGTGTTTCCATTGTTGTGAAATATTGTTTCATATTATGGGTTTTCACTGGGGTTGAAAAATACTCATAAGAATTGGGGTCGTAAGAAATGGGGTCGTAATAATCGGGGTCGTAAGAAACGGAGTCGTAATGAGCGAGGTCGTAAGAAACTTTAGAAAATTTTGCTCTAAATAAATGTCAAATATAATAAATATTATTACTAAAATATGAATGGGCTGACTAGGGAACTAAATTATTAGCTTGGATAGGGATATGCATATTTAAAAGTAATCGGTAAATTAAAAATTGAACACACAGTGTGAAATACTTTAATATAATGATTAGTAGGAATAATTATGAACAAATAAGTTAAATTAAAGGGAATGTAAAATCTTAAACTATTTTATAACTAGGACATAATTTTGACCCTGATAATGCAATATTTAGTCTAATCAAAAGTCATAATGGTTTTAGGAACTGCAATATTTAAAGTTACAATCGGATTGATCTAAATTATAGTAAATTTCTTAAATACTCTTAAATTAACAGGTAGCTATTTATCTTTGTACACATCTTTCTAGTAGGGTATTGTAATGATGTTAAATGACGTTGTAAAATTAAACAGTGTGTTAAATTTGTGAATTTCGTACAAGTAAGGTCTAAAAACCTATCACTATAGCCAACTAAAAATATTGTGTGTTAGCATGTCACAAATCAGGGTTAAGTAGGTTCTCAATAGGTTTTAAAATAGGGATTGTGGCACGTGGTATCTCGTTGATGTCTTTACGCTAGAACAAGCATTTCTTAGAAGAAAAGAAATCTTCATTGGAATGCTACTGCTACAAATGTTAAGTTTATGCCAAGTCTTATCTATGAAATTTCAAAGATAATTTATTTGCACAATAGGTCGGTTGATATATTGGTCACTTTGTGTCTTGTTAGCCCGGTTAGTAAGTGTACATAAAAATAGTAATGATATAATAGAGGTGACATAAAAATACCGTTGGTATTGTTTATGTAAATATTTTTGAATTAAACTAAATACTCGAAACAATTTCAATAATTAATGAAAATGGTTTTAATCTAATTAATTAATCGATGAACACGTCTATAGTTGCAAAGTAAGCAGTTTGACTTACTGCCGTTCTATGATGTGTCATTTATAAAATCATTAACTTTGATGTGACATTTCGCGAATAAAAGTGTAGGTTTATCTTAAATAGGCTCGAATTTTGAATTTATCGGATTTGGTAGTATTATTGATGAAAAGGTTGCATATACATTTTACTAAGGTTCATTGGGGTAGTTTTAGGTGGGCAATTGTGACGTCTGTTTTGATCTTACCACCAGGACAGATGTTACCGATATTATAATTCTGTAATAATACGTGATAAGTCCCGATAAACATTTAAAACATGTGTTCAAATCGCGAAAGTTTAAAAATTACGATTATAATTCTGGTTTGGTTTTCACGAATAAGGCCGGTTTAAAAATATAGGGACGGTAGCTTTAAAT
The DNA here is from genome assembly GCA_932305915.1 of Agriopis marginaria. Taxonomy (NCBI): domain Eukaryota; kingdom Metazoa; phylum Arthropoda; class Insecta; order Lepidoptera; family Geometridae; genus Agriopis; species Agriopis marginaria. The sequence continues at coordinate 10,925,648 of OW029926.1, read as the reverse complement.
TTAGTGTTCTGTGAAGTAAGACGCGCAACTATTAATGTTTCTAATACAAACATAGACATGGTACAGATATAATCTTTTGTTGGTTGAGTTACTTCACATAGTAAGCGGGAAGTAAGGCACCTGTGTATAAGACGGAGACAGTTGATGAAGTGCATAGACGTAGCTAGTGAAATACTATCTATGTTTATGATTCTCACAATTTAGTATTTGTTATATTTATGTAAATTTTTGTCGTTGTTATTGGGGCGTGAAAATTGTGGCTGCTAATGTATTTGGGTAACAATTAAATCTACAAAATGCCACCTACGATCATTTTGTGTATTATATTTTTAGGTGCTATAATTCTTTGGGGGAAAACGACGCGCATGTCAAATCTTAAAACAATTAATTTATAATTATTATTATTTCTTAAGCTTTGTAACTATCAGTTTCAACTATACTTACTTTCACTTTGTTACTATTGTTAAGGTGTTTATTTAATTGGAAAAAGGGTTATGATTGCTTACTAAAACGGGTTCGGGTTGTTTAAGGTAGAATTGAAAGAACACATAATAAACTCTCTATTTCCAGGTATTTTAAAAACTAAACTAGTAAAAAATAAAACACTGTTTCAAGCTGTCGCGGTTGTTTACTAAAGAAATATTTGTGTGTAGGGTTATATTATTATGACGTAGTAGTATAATTTTGCACACATATAATTTTGTTATGTTGTTTAATAATTATATAATGTGTTGAGTTTTTCATATTAATTTGAATATGAAACAATTTTTAATATGAATTTGAGTGAATTGTATTTTGTTTTTGACGAGACATAGCGTGCACCACATGGGTATTATTGCTTTTAGGCAATGGTATTGTGGGAGTGTTCGTTATCTGAATAAATTATCTTATCTTATCTTATCTTATCCCGTAAATAATTATATAGCTCATATAGTAAAAATAAACTTATTTAATTTGTTAAATGATACGGCAATTAATTTGACTAGTAGAAGGATGTAGTAAATTAATAGAACGTTTTTGGATGAAAAAAAAAAATGTAGTGCGTTTTAGAAGAAGGTATTCTAATGATATTACTTCATCTAATTAAGTATTTGACTTTCTTGTTTCTAAATATTTGATAGCGAAGTAACTGTAAATTAAAACTTTGGGGTCGATTCACAGTCTTGAATAATCCATAACAGCTAGCTAACTACGGTACTTATTATTAGTTGGTAAAATAGCAAGATTTAGAACGGCTAAATAGATCTAATCATAGGCGCGATAAATAGATGTTGAAGGATAAAAAGCAATCGGAATAAATTCATGCAGAGTAGTTAAAAGTTTAGGTTATTTATAGTTTAACTATTCGGAAAATGTAATTGTATTTAATAATCACTTCGAAAAATGTATAGCAATAAAATTTTACTATATTAAAAATTTATTTAACAGTCATTAATTTGGAAAAATATATATTTGATAAAAAAAAAAAAAAAAATATTAACGTGAACAATGTAATTATATATCAATGTGAACGTGAACGGGTTTTGATACTGTTTTCTAGATATTTAGTATTTTGGTGGGTTGTAGTTCATTAGTAGCTGGGGGGTTTTAGTGTTTCCTAAGTTAGTAGTATCTGATCTTGATAGAAGTTACTGCTTTTATTTGAGATTATGAACCCAGGGATAGGCGTGCAGAAACTTGGTCGCCAATAGTTCTTAAAGGTGTCGATACTTCCTTGGGATGGATTGAACAGCAATGAAAGATATGCTCTGTATCTGAATAATAAGAATAAACGAATGAGGAATGAATTGTGGAAGGATGTTGGAAATTTTGAGTTATAAGTATGTTTAGAGGTTTCAGGGTTGTAGCGACACCAAGGCTAGAGGCGAGTTGTCGATTTCAAGTTTTAGCAAAACACTACACAACCGGCTCAATATAAAAGGGGAACTTGGAGCTAGGTTAAGTCAGGAGGACATTTATCCCTGTCAATATTAAACATTGAGTTTATATTGAGCTCATACTCACACGCATCCTTCATGCGAAGGGTAAACCGCAATATTTCCTACACTCACATTCACCGATCGGAGGTAGTCAGATTTTTAATTCGGTTTCGAGAGCTTATAGGGCCCTGAGAGGTCATAGGTGGATTTTTGTAGTTCACAGGACGTTGAGAGCGGACCGAGGAGATATGAATGCAAACCCCCTCGATTGAAAGGTTGAATTTGGCGGGGAAAGCAATCTTTCTGTTCTTCTAACGACTCGACTCACAACCGGGTTCCTCGTAGAAGTCAATATACTATGTGGACGAAAAAAGTTCTTTTATGATACACGGGTTTGCTGTCGGATTGAGTTTCTAAGATGATTATTTCATGACCGGTTTAAACAAACTACACATATAATAATTAGGGCACATACACAAACAGTTCTATTACACGTTTAATTTTATTGTTGAAACTTGAATATGGACAACAAAGATCTTGCACATTAGACATATCATTGGGGTTGTTAAATTTCAATTCTTAATTTCTTTATTGAATTATTTATTTGGGAACTCATTTAATATTATTAAATTTACTCCGATTTAGGTCATCTTCTTAAATTTAATGGGGTCGAATGTAACAGAACCAAGTTCATCGTTCATAAATAAATAATTAAATAAATAGATGTTTCGTTTAAAATTCTAACACATTATTAATTTGTACATGGTGCATGGCAAATACCTAAATCACGCGAATCTAAAAGCCAAGGAAAAATAGAAACAAAGTTTTGCAATGAAAAGAGGGTCAGGAATTAAAATAAAGATTGAGTATCAAATGCGGTCTCATATTATAAAGGATTTTGGTAACTACATGATAATAAAATAAGATTAATAGTATCCTTACTTCATCATGCCTAGCTAAATGGGGAACAGGCATTCTTTTAGTTAACCTTCAGTACAGCAAGTTACGTACATTGTCCGATGTTTGCATTGAGTCAGGCGTTAAGAAAGAATGCTTTAAAACAACTTAGCTGCTATAAATTAGTTCTGAATATTATAGTGATAATAAAGCCCGGAATTTTCTACATCTAAGGTAATACTTTTGTATCAAACTAATCGGAAATATCAGCGAAATTCATCTCATAAACAAAATCACTAAAGACAAATGGTTCAACTCTTAATAAATATAAGATGATTGCTTGGCTGGGGTTTTCTAGATTTAGTTTGTTAGACTGCAAATAAGTACCTACATCAACCGGTAATTTTATTGGTTATCTAAAACAATACGCGTGCGAAAACTAATAAGTTGGAGGTAGGTAGAAAATTAAAACATACGATAATTTCTCGGAAAATTGATGTTGGAGAGGGAAGGCTCTGTGCGCGAACAAAAGGGCGGCGTAGAGTAGCGTAGGGGCATTCGTTCTCGGGGATCGGTCGAGAGCGGACGAGTACTTTGGATAGGTAAATTCAGTGACTTGTGTTCATATATTTGCTCAATCGTTTTAAAATTAAAATTGATTTTATTTTATAAAATTTTAGTGCCTGGACTAGCCTAGATTTGTAGATGGTTACGCGTCTACGAATTTCGGTGTCGTTCGAGTACCTTTGTATGTCCGCGATTTAAATTCACGCGTGTTTTAATTTTATAAGGAGTTATTCGACAGTCAAATTGTACTACCAAATAACTCTGAAATAATTTAACGTTTTAGGATCTTTTTGTGGGTAAATAGTGATTTAGTGTGAATTTATGTGAGCATCGGTTCCTTTCTTATGTTGCATGTCTGGGAACGGAACCGTATTTGATTATAGAGTCATTTAACCCGTTTTGGATTATAGTGTTGGTTTGGATCCTTTTTTCCGTTAAAAGTTTGGGTATGCGCTTGGACGTATTCACCCATTGGGATGGTGGTCATACCCCTAGTGGTAGACTAGTGCCACCGTCCCGGCTTTTGCGGGGGAATGGATTTGAAACAATACCTTTATCGCGAGGGGAAAGCTTGAGGGAGGAGAGGGCTTAGAGAACACAACGAATTAAATACGTTTTAGGATCTTTTTGTGGGTAAATAGTGATTTAGTGTGAATTTATGTGAGCATCGGTTCCATTCTCATGTTGCATGTCTGGGAACGGAACCGTATTTGATTATAGAGTCATTTAACTCGTTTTGGATTATAGTGTTGATTCGGATCCTTTTTCCGTTAAAAGTTTGGGTATGCGCTTGGACGTATTTACCCATTGGGATGGTGGTCATACCCCTAGTGGTAGACTAGTGCCACCGTCCCGGCTTTTGCGGGGGAATGGATTTGAAACAATACCTTTATCGCGAAGGGAGGGCTTAGGGATCACAACATCTGCAGTTTAAGGAATGGTGGTTCCCAAAGCAACCAAGTTCCGGCGTAAAGTCACTCTCCGAGTGGTGTTGCGTTTTTCCTGTGGGTTTTAAATATGTCGGTGGGTTGTGACGCCACCGGGGTCGATGTGCTCACTCCGTTGTGGGTTTTGGCCTTCGTCACCTTCGGGGGTATACTCCTTTTCCTATGGCGATGGGACGATCTTCCTGGAGCTGCGGGAAGGTACATCATGCATTGTGTCACCATCGTAACTGGATTCAGAGTTGCTTCAGTTGTCCCGGGCAGAGTGGGGCGATGTCTGTGGAAGCCGGCGCGAGGACCAATTGTAAGCCTTATAATTATTTTGATATTTGATATTATTTACTTGCATAGAGTAATTGTTAACCGACTTCTAAAAAAGAGGAGGTTATAGTTCGAATGGATAAATGTTCCTAATCGAATTGCAGACAATGTAGCCATTTTATTATTTGATATTATTTACTTGCATAGAGTAATTGTTAACCGACTTCTAAAAAAGAGGAGGTTATAGTTCGAATGGATAAATGTTCCTAATCGAATTGCAGACAATGTAGCCATTTTATTATTTGATATTATTTACTTACATAAAGTAATTGTTAACCGACTTCTAAAAAAGAGGAGGTTATGGTTCGAATGGATAAATGTTCCTAATCGAATTACAGACGATAGTCATTGCTATTTTCTTATATTAACATAAAGTAAATTCAGTTGCAAAGGTCAACTTGTTTTATAAATAAAGGTTCGAATGGACAAAGAGGTTCCGTAACTAATTATTAAAGTCATTTAACTGCTTTGAGCTAATTGTGCTGGGCTGCCAGGTCATACAGGTTCTATCAAGAGAAAATATAGTTCTCAGAACCGAGACGATGACGAAAGAAGTTGATTTGTCTCTTCGAGTTGAAAGTCAATATAATGGGCTTACTTCAACATCACACTTTATTATGGCTTCCATAGAAGGAACCTTAGGCTAAGTATAGCTGAAATATACATGGAGCGATTGTCTCTGGGTTACCCCTTTAGTTATAAAAAACAACAAAGGGCGCCTTTTACTAATGTCACTGAATTTAGTGATACTGGCCTAATTAATATAATCTCACTTGAAGGAAGGTCCTGTTTGAGATGGCCAATTTGAAGAGATAACGGGAAAAGTTATTAACTTCATTACACTAAGAATGTGTATGACTTGATTGTCTAGTTCATCAGTATTCGGTAAATTATTCCGAAGTCTGCATTATCAAATGTAAATGATAAAGTTATGCAGTCACATAAAAATAAGATAACATTATTCAGGATGATTTTCTGTTTCAGGTTTAGGTAGGGTTGGGCGTGTGCCTAAAGAGTACCTTGATTTCCTAATCTTGGGAACTCATTATTTGACCCTTTTGCTGGGGTTCGCTGGGGTTGCTAAAAGATTATGCCCTCTTGTCCCACCTTTTGTTAGACACACAGACTGACTCCGAATTTTGACTATTAGAGTTCTTTATTTAAACGAGTATTTATACTCGTATGGGGGAGGTGATGACCAGTAAGGATGACGAAATCAATCGATCGACGCGGAGGAGGGGCGCCGATCCTTAGCCCCATACGAGTTTGTTTCAATTAATATATACGTTACATAAAATACTAACCAAAAGTTCACTTAACAAATATCTTAGCGATATGCTTAGTATCCGCATTTAATATACACATAATCTATTTTACTTCTATTTCTAATATTATCTACTTACCTTCGTTTTAGGTCATTTTCCACAACATTCTTACATCTTCATTAATTTATTCAGTAGTACGGATATTGTAAAACTAATAACATTTTAATCATAATATTAGATTAGGACCTCGTCACACAGCTCATACCTATTCGTATACTTGGGTTCTATGATCACAAAGTAGGGTTCTTCCACTAGACAATCACCTGGCCAAAACGAAACATGTAGGTAAATATTAAATCCGCGAGTAGGTAGGCATACATTAGGTAAAGTAACTTATTCGGTGTTAGTAGGTCTTTTACGATTCTAGATTTCACGAACGGGAGTTGCAGTTATACTGTAATATTTTAAAGATACGAATAACATAATAGTCATACTCCAATATAGGGTTAATATACGCAGTTAATATTTAGGCAACCAAATATAAAACAATTAATAGAACATTTAATAAAACCATAAATAAAAATATAAAAAATATAAAAAAATATAAAGAGAGGGGTTTTTACAATATTTACTTACACAATTAAACTTATGTTGGCTTTTAACGGCGCTCCTGACTATCAGACACATCGTGGTCACATTCATGGTTCAGAAATTGGTGATTATAGAAAAATTCGACAGAACCAAAGCGATCCAAGCTCAGTGGACAAGCCTAAACTTTTTTTATATGTTAGAAATGTATCATCTCGACTACACATTATACAGGGTGTCCCAGAACTCAACGTCAAGCGCACACGGGGCAAGATGGGGGGTCATACCAGTTCCAGGAAAAATTAAAAATAAATTCCATATCAGTTGGTTAAGTTATAATTGCCAAATTTATGAAAAAGAGGTAAATCGACACCTTTATTCATGTTTCGTTATTCTGACCTCAAAGTTAACTATTTAACAGTGATTTTTTACTAACGTGGTTTTTAATAAACATGCTATCAATTGCAATCTCAAATCAAACAAAATTAGTTGCTAGGTTTGTTAAAATTATCGTATTTTCTTTGAGTTGTGGTTGAAAAAATAATGTCACCTAGCTTTGATAGTTCAGTAAAAAAAAGAAGATATGGTATCACCCTAGGCAAGTTACTTCAAAAGATGGCCCATTTGGCCATCTTTTGAAGTAACTTGCCTAGGGTGATAAAAAAAAAGATTATTTGTATTATTATGTATTTTATGAAAAGGTCAATGACCTTTGAGATTGAATGTCTTTAATTTAATACAATAACTTTGAAATTATTTTGAAATGAAAATTATACTCACTTCGCTCGGTCAAAAATGCAAGCAGTTTTCCTAGTTCCTAAGAGGGTTGTAAGAATTTGCATAACGTAATATCGTACTAGTTTAGCAGCGTGCTAGTAGAGTTACGTGAGTGACATATTTAGGGCACACCACGTCCCTTACCATTGTACGACACAACACAATATTTGGAAATTGTTATTCGGAGTGAAAACAGTTCTAGTTTCTAACCTCTACAAGCTTGAAACATCTACGTCTGTGCTAGAGTTTTGGAAAACGGAACCAATTTTACTTACCTATATAATGACTCAGTGTACACCACAGAAGAAATAATAGTAAGTAAACTAAAACACTCTATGAAGGGGCTTGACTTCATCTGCAGTATAAATTGTAAAACGCGAAAACTATATTATTTTAAAAAAAATTAATAGATTTATATCATCTGTCACAGCTACAGTCTTACGTTCAAAAGCTAGCAATAGTTATCAGAATTCACGATTTTCATTAGCATTTTACAATTTACAGCTGTCAGAGCGCTCTTAGCTCAGCTTTGGTATATATTTTTTGTATTTTTCTTTTACTATAATTGGTAGATTTATAAAATAACTGGCCAAGGGCGTGTTGAGACATGCATATTGGTAGTTTCGTAGTTATAATGGTTAGAATAATTATAATGGTTTTGCATTATAATTATTCTCAGAATCATATTTCAGAAATTGTTGGGTATAGAAAAAATAGAACGAACGAAGCTCTGTGGACTTAGCCAAAACTTGTATGAACATTATTTCAAAGATGTGTGATTCTGACATTACATTTACTTTTTATAGTTTAGTTAAAAATAAAACTACTAGAAAAGCGTTTTTTTTAAAGACTATTTACGAAAGTTTTATCGAAAGTTGGAATAAAAAAATATTCAATATATTTTTTTTTTTTAACTTTTAAAATTTAGATCTATAATATTAAAACTGAGTTTGCAAATTTTAATGCACTTATCTTAGTAACTATAGAAATAAGAAGGTTTTTAATAATTAGGACGGACGGGCAATGGATGGATGGATGGACAGGAGGTCGGACAGAACGAACTTATAAGGGTTTCTTGTAGTATTACGGAACCTGAAAAATAATTGGGTTAAATAATGAAATACAACACAATTAGTTTGGGATATAGTGAATCAAATAGTAACCGCTGGCGGTGGCGGGTCGCATCACTCATGTGACGCTATGCTATGCCCGATGCCCGTGCGTCATCTGTCAAAACTCCAACGCTACGGTATAATGGATTATCGAATACGCCCGATTTCAATCGACAAACGTACCAATTTTTTGCGGTATTTTGCGTTAGTAGTGCAAAAGTAACGGGAGAATTAACTTACGTTAATGTAAATGACTTATGTATAACTTTAATATTTATTTGCAGTTTTGATTCCATCGCTCAACAACTGTGTAGGAAAACAGCGTAAGGAAACCGGTATGTCCAAGAACCTCAAAAGTTCAAAAACATGACATTCACCAACATGCACTGGGCCATTCACCAACATCCATATTCTGGGTATTGCCATATGCTTCGTTTTCATTGAAAAGAAAATATATTTGGTGTCTACAAACGTTGTCGGTCAATAAATTTTATAAAAGTTTATTACTTAAATAAATAATACTCCAGGATGAAGAGCCTGGTTACCCAACCTAGGAATTAACCTGTGTTATGGCGTAACATTACCCTCCACCGGACAATAAACGTACATTGTGATATTGTTATAATCCTTGTCGTATTATAACGTAAAGTAACGTAAAGCTGAGTTTGTTTCCCCATTTTAAGGTTTTTTTATGTGTCGCTTGCAAAAACTATTTAATATTTTCTTAATGGATACTGATTGACAACGACATTTTTTCAAATCATTACCGTTTACATATAGGAAAAATGTATACCTAAGTATATAGCCATAACAAGCTGAGCAATGCGGTTTTACTAGCAATCTTACTAGAACTTTTTATCCAGGGTATACGCTACTCGACCCCAAAGTTGTGGAGTTGATTGAAATCAAACATACACACAAACTTCCGCATTCATAATTCAGTGTGATGTGATTATCAATGACCGTAGCTCCCAAACTATACAATTTGTTACCAGCGCGAAATGTGGGCGTCGTTTTGGAGCTTAATTGTGTTGATTGATGTCCATAACAGGAAATATCGACAGGTCGGTACATCTTCGCGACCTCGAACTTGTGACAGTTCCAAGTCGATTCTTCGAGGTAAGGTCAAAGTGTGATACGCCTGCTAATTATTAGTAAGGCTATTTTGTTTAGGAACTAGTGGTATCTCGCGATGTTAGTAATGAAATACAGTTTTATCCGTAATTGTCAATAAATAGAAGGGAAAAAAAACGAAAGTCGCGATACTTTCTTGCAACATATTTTCTTGTCAAATATTATCAAGATCGGTTCAGCCGTTTAGCACACTCAGATATAAAGAAACAGAGATGCTTTGGAATTTATAATTTTAGTGTGAGACATTAAACAAAAATTATAAATTCGAAAGTTTGTCTGATCTGAGTTTCAAACTATCCCACTTCACTTTTCAGCCACGTTTCGCCTCCACCCCAAGTAACTCTAGTAATTGAAGTATCATCATCATCATCATTTCAGCCATAGGACGTCCACTGCTGGACTTAGGCCTCCTCCATCGAACTCCAAAAGCGCCGGTAGGAAGCGTCCTGCAGCCAGCGTTTCCCTGCGGAGACCACGGACCGATAAGCGCAGCGTTGAACGTCCACCCACAAGATGGACAGACCACCTAAAAGAGAATCCCTGCGTTCTCTTTTGAAGTATAATTTTTAACATATCTTATTTTTTTATGAAAGAGCTAACTTTTCCACTTTGTACGCTGACCTCTTAGGTACTCTTTTCTACTCTTCATCTCAAGTTGGCGTTGGGCTTCAGGAGATACCCGAGATTTATCTAATGTTTGTCCATGAACACATGAAGGGTAAGTTAGGTAACAATCAAAACATGGCACAATTTGGTAAACATCGTAGCTATGGCAACTTGAAAAGACAAACATGTCGAAGTAAGGCTGAAGATTTGCCAACGGCTTATCTTAATAATAGCAAACATAGATTAATGGGCTGCCTGATTGCTTTAGCGAGAAGCGATCAGTTTGGTATCCATCCAATTATCTTTTTCAGTATTTAAAAGTAAATATTTATCTATTTATCTAAGTCCAAATATTTTTTTTTATTTAAAAATACTTTACCCATATCCTTTCATTTGATACTCATATAATGATAGTAGATACGATCATTTTTCCACCATCTTGGGGCGTCCGCCATATGGAATTTGTTGTGACGTAATTTTTTTTTGTGTTCTTCTCAGCAAATCTTTTTATTTGATACCCATATCACATATGCACCCCGAGCATAAAAAATACTGATCCACCTTCTTTGGGACCTCACCATATTGGATTTAGAATGGCGTCGTTAATAACCATGCATTGGTTATCAAAATTTCAGCTCAATCGGTTGAAGATATCTGTTTTAAATTCAGTTGCAAAATTTGACCTTTACCAACTTGGCAAGCCGTGGTATAAGCCGTGGTAGCCCATTTGGGAGATCGCTAGACTTGAAAGCGTGAGGTGGCGGGTTCAAACCCCGGGCCCGTACCAATCTTTGGAGCTCTTTGGAGTTTATGTACGGATTTCCATACCACTGGCTTTTCGGTGAAGGAAAACATCGTGAGGAAACCTGCATACGTACGGAGAAGAAATTCAATGGCGTATATGAATCCACCAATCCGCACTGGGCCAGCGTGGTGGATATGGCCCAATCATCCTTTCGAGGGTAGGCTAAAAGTCCAGCAGTGGACTGTTAAAAGGCTGATTATGATGATGATGATGTTGACCAACTTGGCAAGTTAAATAAAAACTTGTAATAAACTATTAAAATACCTATTATAATAAGAGTTTATATGTCTTCAACATGGGTTGCGTTGGATCCATTTGCGCGGTTATGACAGATAGTACGTATCAAATGTATGTTTTGTTTATGAATACTTGAGCATATAATTAAGTTATATAATTTTAGACACAAACTTGATGAAACTTTTCTCGATAGAATAATTCGGCAAAAACAGGCCTTCTAAAACACGATTTTAGTGTTATCTTCAAATCTAGAAGTCGTTGACATTTTTTTTTTTCATATTCTAAATTTAATTTATGTAGTGTAGTTTAATGTAATTTAAATGTAAATGTAACTCCGTGCAAATAAAATACTCTTGTCTAGAAAAAACAGAAAACCGCTATCGACGTGACCGAACCCTGATCCTTGATCTGCCATAATGTGTTTTACACCCCGTACACAAACACTACTGAATAATAAACACGCCAAATTGTGCAAACATTTCAAGAGATAGAACAAAGGAACAACTCAAAAAATGTTCGTGAACTTAGCAAATAGCAGATTCAAAGAGAACATCAAATAGTTTCACATTAGCATCCCTTTTCGACTGTTTGCTAGCTCTTGAGGGTGAGAGTAGTTAGGTTTACTCTTTTTAGGGTTCCGTACCTCAGAAGGAAAAAACGGAACCCTTACAGGATCACTTCGTTGTCCGGATGTCTGTCCGTCTGTCAAGACCCTTTTTCTCAAGTACGCGTAAAGGTATCAAGTTGAAATTTATACTAAATACTTGGATCTACGGTTTCTTTTGGCTGTAAAAAAATAAAAGTTGTAAGTAGTTATGTCGCATATTTTGCGATTTCACAGGAGAATCAAAACCTATAGGGTACATCTTGTTGACCTAGAATCATTAATTTTGGCAAGCGGCAAGGTATTACAGCACATATAAAGGAACTAGTAGGCCGCCCCTGCTTCGCACGGGTGAAGCCGGGATATATAGCCTATGTCAACCGGGAATAGTGCAGCATCCCAACAGTGAAAGAATTTTTCAAATCGGTTCAGTAGTTTCGGAGTCTATTCAATGCAAACAAACAAACAAACAAACAATCAAATCTTTCCTCTTTATAATATTAGTATAGATAAATCTAAAAGTTGTTAATTTGAAGTTATATCATACTAGTAGACCGCCCCTGCTTCGCACGGGCGAAGCCGGGATATATAGCCTATGTCAACCGGGGATAGTGCAGCATCCCAACAGTGAAAGAATTTTTCAAATCGGTTCAGTAGTTTCAGAGCCTATTCAATACAAACAAACAAACAAACAATCAAATCTTTCCTCTTTATAATATTAGTATAGAAGTATAGATTAGTATAGATTATAAAAAATATTGTTTTACAATTACAAACTTACATTTTGTAGTTATTATGTATCGAAGAACCTTATTGTCAACTACAAAGTTAAGTTGTCTTTCAATATTTCAACTTCAGTTAGTTTATTGTTTATTTGAACTCGCGCTCTGAGGGTACCGTCTAACGGAACCCTCAGAGCACGAGTCCTACTCGTAGTTGTCCGGTTTTTTATTTAGAACTAGATGCGCTCTATGGTTTTCCTCGTAAAGACAAAATGCTACAGTCCGTCTGTTATCCGATGATCATGGAGCTCCAAACTTCTCTTCAAAGTTGATCATACTAGACTAGACAAAAACAATTTAAATTTTGTCGAATCTAATCAGAGGCATAGAGTTAATCCGAACAAAGTTAGCGTAAACTTAATTCATTTCGTCTAAATCTTAGTCGTCCAAGTTTAATGTCTCAGATTAATAACAAGCTAGCTAAGGAGAGCCTAAAGTTTGACTTGTTATTAGGTTCACAACAAATTGGGTTGTGACTTATCAACTCAAGTTATTGGGTCACATGCTTCGTACATCAGAAACTTTAACTTGGCTTAGCTTAGTCACGTTTAAAGATTGGTCCGATCGTAAACTACTTTGTGGGCTATTATTACATGCTAGAATATGTTTCATGCCTTTGAATGACACGTAAAATAAAAATCATAAAATAAGAATGGACAAGGTGATGTAATGTGTAACGACAGAATGCTTGGACTCCCAGATCACGAGTTTTTCTAACAATTACACGCGTGTACACTAGTTTTCCAATAAATTAAACCCCAAAACGTGCACTCTTGCACTGCAAACTGTCAGTTGTCAGTCAAACGTCACGGGCAGGCTAACGTACTTTGCACCAAAGCGCCGGTATTAAAAATTAGCATGTAACTGTAAACTATAGCTTACATGTATTCAAAAAAACTACTTGTAACTGTCCGTGCTAGACCCAAACGTGCATACAAGTGAAAAGTGTATTTCATTGAAATAATAGCTGTAAATTATAGTTTACATGTTTATTAAACCAATTGAACTACTAGTATCTATGCTCGCTAAACCCAAACGTGCATACACGTGAACAGTGTATACGTTATTTAAAGAATACCTATTTACTATAGTTTACATGTATTTCATAAAAGAAACCAGCTAGCCCAAAAATAACGCAGGTGTTGAGGATTATATGAAAATCCAGGTTTTCGTGGCACAGAAGAAGAGGAGCGGCGTGACTTCCATCAGAATAATGCACAATATATATTTTATTTCATAGCTTTGTTCCAAAAGATATTGCTACGTGAGTTGACACGGCTTCGTAAGCCAAAAGACTACTTTTATAGCTTGGCTATCTTCACGCCCAGAGTAAATAAGTGCCTTCAAAATCTACGCACTCAATCTTCGACTACATCATAGCTTTCCATCAGGCGAGTTGGAGGCCAAAAGAAGGCCAATTCCATATTTAAAAAAAAAAAAAAAAATTTATTACATTAAACGAAAACCATATTTTTAGTCATACTAAATAGTAATTTTGACACCCCTAAGCAATATTCTTGCCCATAAACTTTTAACTAGCTCATTAACTGTGCAATTAAACCACCCTAACATACTTTACTACGTCTTTTTCTCGTATAAGACAACCTTTAGTGTCTGCTTAGTCCTTAATTAGCGATGCTTTTACGTAATCTTAACTATCTGACGCCATTAAATTTGCTTAAATAATTTATCAGAAACCTTAAACTAAGTGTGTAAGAAGTATGTGAGTTGAAACCTAAAAAAATTGCTTTGACCAAAAGTCTAGAAGCGATGGTGGTCCAGCAATAGCATGCGAGCTTTACAGTCTAACGGCACCGGTTCAATCCTCAGGGCAGCAACACTGACTTATTAAGTACCTAAATAAATTATGTGCAGTTTCAATGACTTCGCTCAAAAACGGTGAAGGAAAACATCGTGGGAAATCGATATGTCCAAGAACCTAAAAATCAAAATGTATATGACATACACCAACATGCACTGGGCCAGCATCATGTATTAGGTCATCCTCTCTCTCTTTCTCTCTCTTTCTCTCTGAGAGACTGGTGTCCCAGCAGTGGGACATCATCATCATCATCAGCCAGAAGACGTCCACTGCTGAACATAGGCCTCCCCCTTCAACCTCCACACTGAACGACAGCATGCATCCACTGAATGCCAGCGACTCTCACTATGTCGTCGATCCATCTAGTGGGAGGCCTACCTACGCTGCGTCTTCCGGTTCGTGGTCTCCACTCAAGAACTTTTCTTCCCCATCGGTTATCGGTTCTTCGAGCGATGTGGCCTGCCCATTGCCACCTCAACTTGCAAATTTTAACAGCTATGTCGGTGACTCTGGTTCTTTGGCGAATATCCACGTTTCGGATTTTATCGCGCAAAAAACTCCGAGCATAGCTCTCTCCATTGCCCGCTGAGTGACTCTGAGTTTTTATTTTTTTTCTAAAAACTCAGTGGGACATGATAGGCCGTAATGATGATGAAACTCCTAGACATACAAAATACAGTGTTCGATGAAACGGTGAGTAATAACCATCTATGAGTAACTAATTTTATTATTAAAACTGACGTGGTTTTCACACATTTTATTTATGTTACACGGGAACAGTAACTAATTTGGTTTCATTAATTATCTTAAATTAATCAAAGCTCAACGTAACCACACTAACTCCCACAACAAATTAAAATGCTTTTCAAATAGTTGTTCCCGTGTCAAATCACGCAAGTAAATGTAAAACAAAACAGTTAGAAGTAATTTAAAACCAATCAAAACACATTCTGTTAAACATGATCGTCTAAATGGCTAATATAGTCAACAAGCCAACATTCTTTCACTGAATTGGGGAAATTTGGCTTCCAATTTTGTGAATAACTTGCCAGTCCCTATAGTCATGGTGGACCTTTATGATAACAGTGTAAAACAGTGACAAAACATTCTTAAAATACCAGGTTCAATTCGAAAATAAGCTTAGAACTTTTAAACTGCCAAACTGATTTTGGTCAAACATGAAGAATTAATAACCAACGCAATGAAACCTGCTTAAAAATAAAATAAAAAAGTATATAAATCGGTTCAGCTTTTTTTGAGAAATGATAACAAACACTAACAAGCAACTTTTTACCCCAAAACGCCTAACCTTGTCCGTTCTGTCGTCGGTGAAATTCAGTTAAAAAGGTTTTGCTACTAAAACTTAGCGAAAATTAGCCTTGACACAGCTGAAACTTAATGTGATGGGTGCTAATTAATTAAATAATAAATAATTTAGAATCACTTTTAAGAAATTTTAAGGTATCTCTACATGCTTATTTATTATATTGTCTGTCTGTGTCTATGAACAATCCACTCTTTTATTTTTATTTTCAACTATTCGTTGTCATGGCGCTTGAAATTAATTCGGAAATATATAATTTAAACTAAATTCAAATTATATTATTTCGGACGACTAAAAAATCCATTGGGTTAGTACAAACAAAACTATTGTTAGATAAAAATACAAAAAATCATACTTATAGAAAATAATAATATTTTTTCACACAGCCTCGGAACAGCTGCACTAAAACTTACGTGCTATAAATTTGTATGCCTACTAATTGTCTTTTCATATATGAGAATTTTAGAGAAAAATTGATTATTAAAAGGCTACTTATCTCAAGAAAGATATAATATAACTACCTATAAAAATTACGTAAGGTTAGCTACTCCCTGATAAAGTGTACTTTGATCCCGCCTCAGACCTCCATATATCAAGCACTTTATTGTATCGGAACTGGAGTTACCATGCAGTACGGAGGTGCCGTAAATATACTACAACAAACGTCTCATTGGTAACGTTTAGAGGCAATTCCGACCAATAAAGCAGTGAGCGTGGGTCGGATAACTCGGCCGGTGTATCTTTTAACGCTTGACCTCTCTGTAGTCACATTTATAAAACCAACATGAAAAAGCACAGGGTTCTATTTACGTTGGTTACGCGGTATTGACTTGCGAACATACGACTGCGTGGGTGTTATTATTTTAATAAAATAAGGCTGATTCTGGTACTGTTACAGCTTTTTATCGATATCAGAGCGTACTTTAAGCGGTATCAGATCGTCTTTAGTGAACATGTGAACACCCGTGTAGGGAATTTAAATGTGGACTTTGACGGTGAAATGGCGAATCTATAGGTGGCTTGCTCTATATCAGTAGGCATTGGATTCAATTTTGTACCAAATCTATTTATGAAAAACCAAATAAAAAATATTCAGGACATTTTCCGCACACGTGGTCTTCTGACCGCTTACTAAACAAAGCTTGTACTATGCTGCGCTGCTAGAGACTGATATACATACATTAATTATTTTTTTTAAATGCATTCTTGAAATGGAATAGATATTAACACCCAGATATAGAACAAACACAAATGTTCATCAGATGAATGTTTGTACTAGGTGGGAATCAAACCCACGCCCCCAAGCGCAGAAGGCTGGTTTATTACCAACTGGGCCACCGGGGCAGAATAAATAAAGCAAGCAAGCAAAATACCTCAAACTCACTGAGTGACTCGCCACGAGATTTCGAAAACTACTTGACCTACGAAGCTGAAATTTGGCAGGTAGACTTGTATGGAGTGTAAAATTTTTATTCAATCATAACTTCATGTTTACAAAACTATGATTATCTAGGTAGCCGAAGCTTCGAGGTCCACTATGAAAGAATTTTGCAAAGAGGGCACTTTAAAGGAGGAAACTGGGGGTTGAAAGTTTAGATGAAAGTCTATGCATCTGCAGTCACGGGCAACATCCAGTTTGGAATAAACATAGACATAAAACTGGGGGATTGCATCAGCGCTCAAAAGTACCCAAAGCAAAAGTAGACTAAAGCCATAGTTTTTGCACGCAAAATTAGATGTGTTATAATTATAAGACTTAAATTAGTTTTTTGGTATTTCTCAAATGTATATTAGTATATATCTATCTCAAAAGCAAATAATAATCTGGAATTCTTTATTTTCGTGATTTTTATACTAGGCCCAGCAGCAGCACCTATGTGATTTGTAAATCAATGTGGATAATACCTACTTTTAGCGGCTTAAATTTTTATAAATAGGTAGGTTAGTATATTATTGTAACTTAAAGTTTTTGCTACTTTCAAGCACATGGCAATTTAATAATCACGTTCTCAAAAACAGATCTAAATATTGCGATGAAATTTACAATATTGAAGTGATTGGGGTCAAAAATTGATCTAGGTCTCATATTATCTAAAGCACTCTGTTTTACAAAAAATTAAAAATATAGTCATCTTAAATTTGCAAGTTGAAGTGGCAATGGGCAGGCAGGCCACATCGCTCGAAGAACCGATAACCGATGGGGAAGAAAGGTTCTGGAGTGGAGACCACGAACCGGAAGACGCAGCGTAGGGAGGCCTCCAACTAGATGGACCGACGACATTGTGAGAGTCGCGGGCATCCAGTGGATGCAAAAGGCAGGCTGTCGTTCAGTGTGGAGCTTAAAGAGGGAGGCCTATGTTTAGCAGTGGACTTCTTCTGGCTGATGATGATGATGAAAGTCATCTTGATCGCTGGTAGGAATGAAGACCCGTAACTAATCTCAAAACTCTGGCCACTTTACGCCACCAATATCAACTATTTTTATCGCCTCAATCTCGCCAGTAAAAAGGATGGCTATAAATCTTAAAGCATTACCTACATTGTAAACTTTTTTATAATCCAGGCCTTAATTTTGCGACAAGTCCGTCGAACGTTGATGTCTGGACGCTGATGCAGTGTGACGCATGGAGGTGCCGGTAAGCTTTTTGATGCACCAGACGACCTTTAAAAAAGGGGTATAAGTGAGTTTTAGATAAAAGTGAAACGATTTTTGAAAAATATTTTTCTGATATCACAACTTGTTTGACGGACGGTATCAAATAAATATATCATCATGAAAATGTGTTTCTTGTTAACAAAGATATAATAAAATGTCATGCGTCTATAAAAGTATTATTTTTAACTCTCCCATTATTAGTTCGTTTATCGGCTTATTTGTTTTCATAGATTTTATTAACCATTATCTATATTTTAAAAGAGTTAAGTACAAAACTAAAACACAATATTATATGTATAGTAATTATTTAAAACACTAGTTAATGGGCAAGTGCCCCAATTAACTAAACAAGGGAACATTAAGTACTTTGCCTATTACATAAGAATCAGTCGAAGGTCTAAAAACACTTCAAAATCCCACTACCAGGTGGCAACATACTCAGCATGCTGGCGGCATTACCACGCTGAATGGCAATACCTATACGTTTAGCCGGAAAAAACAGCATTTGGGTCATGAGTCACACTAACCAAGCCCTCTGAAAGATTAAAAAAAATATTAAAGCACTCAGTTTCAACTAATTTCAAATCTGACATGAAATTACATTTTAGTAACCCAGTCTTACAACTTTAAATTTTTACCTTACTACATTTTTCCAAGCGGATCAAGACAATTAGGTCCCCAAAGCTCTGACATCTTCTTGCCACTGCAAAATAGAGCTTATCCCATCGACACACTTGCCAAATCCAGGAAATAAGTCTACAAAAAATCGTTACACAAGAATGTTCTGGAACCTCGGCAGATGCCCAGGCGACGAATGCAATAATTGAAGGAAAAACTCTGAAATATAGTGCAATTATATTTTGCCACTGGCGATATATTTGAAGGGTAAAAACTTTTTTTGGTGTACAATTTGACTTGTATTTGCTTTCTATATTTTGTATGAAACAAAGTGACCGGAGTCGGAGTTCACATATGCAGTGGCGATTGGTGAAAAGACTTGAAATTTGATAATTCATATAAATAAAATTGGTAACTGGAAGCTACGCAGTTTTTAATCGGTAGTATGCCCTACTTTGGTCGCACTAATATGACTTAAAACGAAAGTTTTGAACATAGATAAAAAACACACAAATTAGGCTTTACAGGGTTACACTCAAGTTACACTGAACCGGGTACTACGTCGAAAAGAAATCATTGTACTTACTATATACATCTTTTAATTTTATTAAAGAACAACTGTAAAATCGTGAAAAACAAACATATCAGCTGTCAAAACAAATCAGCTGTACCATATTCTGACATTTTCCGTTTTTCATTCCGTTTTTCCAGAGTTTTGGTTTCATAGTAAAAGTTGTTTAATACTCATTTTATGAATACAATGACCTTTCATTTTGTACCACCGTTCCGTCAACCTAACAAAACCTGTATAACTATGTTGATTACCGAGAGAAGTTGTGAAATAAAAAAAAAGCATTAAAAAAATATATATGTAGTAACATTATGTTTTTTAATGTTGTTTATTGTTGTCGTAGACGCCACACTCATGGCCAAAATCCATGGTTGAATATTTTCCCAGCGAAAATCTGATTTGAATACAAACTGCTGAAGGGCAGTATCATCTTTCACGAAGCAATGCTTACAACCAACTTTAAAAGCTAGCTGGTGCAGTAAAAAGTGTGATTAATTGCTATGTTACAACGTACACAGGCTGATGTTTGAAACAAATAATAATAATTAACGCTGCACTCACCACCACATTTATCTCTTTTGCGTGTTTTAAAGGTAAAAAATAACTGAGACAGAATTAAAAATTACGATTGGGAATTTTAGAATAACATTACAAATAGTTTTTTTTAGATAGTTATAGATCGACGTTTGTCCAACAACTTGCTATATAAAGGGATGATGATAAAGGGACGATGTGGCCGAGAATAGAATTCGTTGGTCTAGAAGAAATCTCTTCACTCTAGCCTTGAAGACAGACAGAGACGGCAGTAGATGTTTAGTGCGGCGGGAGAGAGTCCCATTCTTGGGCAGTACGTATAAAATGACGACCCAAATATTTGTGTATTTTTTTTTTGGAATTTCCACGAGAAATGGGTAGTAGTGTCCTTCTTTTTCGTGTAAAATCAATGTTCGTATCAATATTTTATAGGATAGCGAAAGAGGTCGAAATTTTTTTGAGAACATTATATTTAAAACCCGTTAACCCGTTTAAACCCATTTTTTTACATTTTTTTTCAATAAATAATCATATAACTTTAGTGAACAACCGTGATAGTTTAAAACAGTGTTTTATTATATATTTTTATCTTATCCGCCATCTTTGGCGTGTGAATGTCGTAGCTGGCCTTAGTATGAGACTGACTTCGGAGCTCAGAGGCCTTACGGCTACTTCTTAACAGAACAGGGCTCGAAACAGCGCAGTACGGAAAATCACGTGAAAGTAAACCTTAATCGCTGAGATACGGTTTGCGGTCGCGCCACAGGTACAGGCTACGGAAGCTCAATGCAGTCGGCAATCACCACATTTTAACTGACTTCAAAAAAGCAGGAAGGTTCGCAATTTAGAACGTATTTTGTGCATAGTTATAAATTCATCATCATCATCATTTCAGCCATAGGACGTCCACTGCTGGACATAGGCCGCCCATCGATCTCCAAAAGAGCCGGTTGGAAGCAGCCTGCATCCAACGTTTTCCTGCGGTCCCTTTTAGGCCTCTCCATAGCTCGTGGTCATGGTCCGGTAGTTCATATTTTTAAATTAAATTATTCAATAATAAAAAGTCTTGCATAACTCTATGATTTATAAATTTTAAAGTACGGAGAAAATAATTCATCAGATTTGTCATGTTTTAACACAATCATTTGTAAAGAAAAGTAGGTTTTATAAAACCGCGTATGGGTCCATACGACACTCTTGCTTTGAACTACAGTGTAGACTAGACAGTAGACCAGACGAGACACAGGTTCCTAATCATTTTATCACATTGACCATTCCTTGACATCTTACATAATTATCCACATCGATAAAGTTGTAGAATATTATAGTAATCTTTCAGAGCGCCTGGTTAATGCAACGCGTGACCAAAATGCTGGCGTGTTTCTGGCTCAACGCATAAGCATTGCCATTCAACGTGGTAATGCCGCCAGCATGCTGGGTACGCTGCCAACTAGTGGGCTTGAGGATTGTCTTTAGACCTTCAACGGTGTATGGGTAGTTGTAATTGTATTTGTAGTGTTAGTAGGTTTTAGCTTGTATTTTGTGTAGTTAATAAAGACAATTGCAAAAAAAAAGAATATTAGTCCCTTAATAAATTTCTAGTAAAAACGATTAAACTTTCATAACACTCTATACTTTCAAAACTGTATAGACATGACAAGAACATGCGACATGCGTCAGTGTCTCAACGTCGCGTCAAGGTTCGAGCCACGGTGACCATCTATTCCGGCAATAAAAACGCCCAAATCAGATAATAAAACTTATACATTATTGTCAATGCCCCATCGAACTGTGTAATGATTGTAATTGTATAGATATTGGTTTGATGCCAATGAATACGTTTGTAGGTTAACGTTTCTAATATACTAAAACATGGGGGAAATATTGGTAACAATTTTATAAATATTATCATTAAACGAAAACTAGTAATACGATTGTATTATATACCATATTTTATAGTAGTGCCGATATTACTCTCAAAGATTACTTACGTTGAATCGAGACAGAGCTGCAGTGTTCATGCTTAGCATCAAAGAATTAGGATAATATTAACACCAAAGATGTCATACTTATACTACGTATGGCACGTACTTAGTCGTACTAACTTTTTTATGTTACTCAGTGTCATAGTCTTCCCAAACTCCATCCTAGGCTAGCACTGTTCAATATTTTTAAACCTCCCAAGCTCGTCGCACCGTCAAGTCCAGTGCCTTTTTAGACTTCCGTACCCAAAGGGTAAAAACGGGATCCTATTACTAAGCCTACGATGTCTGTCTGTCTGTCTGTCCGTCTGTCCTACCTATTAACGACTGTTTCTTTCGAAACGTAATAGACTAAGTTGAGAGAGCAAATAGACAAAATAATAAGTATGTTGTACAGGGACCCACTCTTCTTTCGTTTTAAGTTTTTTATTATTTCTTAGATAATCCGACGTAACATATTATTCACACATATTGTGTGAAAATTTCAACTGGCAATCTATTACGATTCCAAAGATACAACCGTTTAAAAGTAGGACGGACAGACATACATACAGACAGATAGACGGACAGACAGACAGCGTAGGCTTATTAATAGGGTACCGTTTTTTACCCTTTGGGTACGGAACCCTAAAAACAAAAGGGGGGTTCTGTGTCCATTAGTTGAATAATTATAATTATATTATGCTTCAGTTCAATCCTGACGTTTTCAAAGTCCAGTAATTATTAATAGCGTTGTTTGTTAATTCTAAGAAATAGCATTTCTGGATTTAATGATTAGATCTGATAATAGTATAGCTAGTTATGTGGTTTCAATACCTAAAATATATTAAAAGAAACTACTTAGTAGCTGAAAATTTATTGCATAATAAATTATTTCCGATAACGAAGATTAAAATCGCTGCCCAAACACTTTCCAATTGTACTTTAAAGCACAATCACATGCATAGTTAGTTGAATTCCACACTGAAAGTAAAAAATACAAACACAGTAAGGACAGCTATAAAAAAGTGGTGTTACCTACTATAAGGAAAATAATTATGAGTAGCTAGAAAACAAAAGTCGTACATTGTATATCAATGTATATTATATATACATTGTATGTAATGTCATTTTAATTAATTTGTTTGAAATCATCGAAATTTGAAAACATTTGAATCAATAAATTATCACTTTTTAAGTGAACATTTTATTGACTTGTAAATTCTAAATGGCCATTTTATCAATAAATTACTTATGACTTTTGATTCGTTGACTTATGACTTATGTTTCATATTGTGTATTGTAAATGAATTACCTAAATGGATCTGGACTAATTCTAACTAATCTAAAAAATCTGTACCGATCTGAACTGATCTACTCAGATCTGAACCAAACAGAACCAGTTCTATCCAGCCCAAATCACTCTGATCCAGGCCGAAACAGTCCAAACCAGCCCAAACTAGTCCAAACCAACTCAAACAATTTGAACAAATCCAAAACAATCTGAACCAATCCAACCCAATCCGAACCAATCTAATGTTTTTTTTTAAATACAATATAGCACAATTTAAAAGTTATTAACTTTTTTCATGTGCCTTAAGATGACGATAAAATATACTAGGTGCTTACTTCAAAATAAGACTAAGTTTTAAATTAACTCTACGTTTGAATCTTGTGAGTAAGAATACTGTTTGTAGCTCCGCAGAGACGCATATAATTTTCTTAGCCACTTAGATTTATACGGGTTCTCAGACGTAAACTGCTTTAGAGCTTCAATAACAAATCACTTTGATTTAGTATTGTAACACTGCATGGATTTTGCTATTTCACCGGTTTCATAGGTACAGTCCTTGGTGCAAAGATATTATTAAATAGCAATTTTTAAATAAAGAAATATTTTTAAACAAACACAGGAAATCAAGTTCAATACGAAAGTTATGCAATTTTTTTTTTAAAAATAATAAATAATTAAAAATAAAATGTCTTTATTTCAGGCATGGAACCCATATTGTTGTACAATAAAATAGACAATTTTTTGGCGCCCAATTCAATGAAATGGCAGTAAATAGTTAAAAGGTTATAGAAAAATTTAAAAGGAAGTATTCGCTAGTCTTACGCGTTAATTCTCGAATGTAGAAAAGGTTGCGAAATCAAATTTCAACGTTTATTACACTACTCTAACGCATATTAAGCTTGTCTCTGTAGGCATTTTACTTGATTATAGTCATCACACCCGTTTCAAAAATATTTTTCTCTGAAATCTTCTTCTTTAGCATTAGCGGTTATATTCTCTTTGGTATTCGCTTCAAAGTAGACCTTAGACAACTCAGACTATGTATTAGTATTGTTTTTGGCCGTTTGAAATTGAAAACATGGGTCTTAAATTGCTTTCAATACTTTTTTCTATGAATTATTAATGCCTTATCTTAGACAGCCGTCTCGTTAGAAGGTTCACCTTCACACGAGACTACTTCAGCTAACCTAGTTTGTTATGCTAAATTTGTTGTTCTCAGCCCCTACTATGCGATATTGTCTAGAGAAAAAAAACTCAGCAAAAATGACACAGCCATGCACACTGCTCTACCTTTACTTAGAAGTTCTTGGGTGAGATGTAAAGCACATTCTAAAAATATTTACTATGCAATCAAGGTTCATCATCATCATCAGCCAGAAAACGTCCACTGCTAAACATACGCTTCCCCCTTTAACCTCCACACTCAACGACAGCCTGCTTTTTGTGTCCAGTGGATGTCAGCGACTCTCTCAAGTCAGTCAAGGTTGGTAACCTATTAATTTATGGTACGTTTTTGTATAAAGGTTTAACTTGCTGCCTAATTTTCATACGATAAGAAATTACAACAAAGGTGTGGCTTCCAGTTTTGACAAGTCACGTGGTATGTAAATTGGGCGCCTAAGTTTTTTTTTACGAGTTTCTGTTTTAGGTACAATTATTTGACCAAGACCATGGTAAGATCTAAAGGCCTACACGGCTGTAAACGGGTCAATGGAGCCCTTTGATCCAAGCTCACCTGTCTCCTTGAGGTGGTCTTTCGCAGACTAGACACTTTAGCCGCTCTCGACCTGCCGTGGGCATGTTTACTTTATCTCCTGTGTGCCACTCGATAAGGATCGATGCGTTCAGCTGGAAACGAATACATGAGGCGTGTGAACATGATCATTGGAAATTCATTTAACATGTCATTTATTTCCACCAAACACTTGGAAGACTTGCCTTTTGCAACTTTTGAAATACAGTGTTTTAAACCAACACTTTTTTAAACTATCACGGTTATTTACGGGATATTTACCATGTGGTAAATGGAATGGTTGTGGAATGAGCCTCTAATTTTTCGGCGCAGTAGTTTTACTAACTGTAGTTTTAAACCTATGTCAAAGGCAGAGCCAAATAATTTGTTTCGTACCTGTGTGTTTTGCAATAAATTATGTTTATTTCTAAAGGTGTTTATACTTAGGACGTAGGCATCATCATCACCAGTCTCTCTCGTGTTCCCAATGCTGGGACACAGGCCAACTCTTAGAAAGAGTGTGTGTGTGAGAGAGAGAGAATGGACCCTAATCTGCCATGTTGGCCATGGAGACATTCACTTACAT
The DNA here is from genome assembly GCA_932305915.1 of Agriopis marginaria. Classification (NCBI taxonomy): domain Eukaryota; kingdom Metazoa; phylum Arthropoda; class Insecta; order Lepidoptera; family Geometridae; genus Agriopis; species Agriopis marginaria. The sequence continues at coordinate 10,899,992 of OW029926.1, read as the reverse complement.
ACAGTGCATGTAAGTGACTATCAATTTATTTTTAATTTTAAGATTCTTGGACATACCGGTTTCCTCACGATGTTTTCCTCAACCGTTGTTGAGTGATGGCATCGACACTGCACATTACTTATTTAAGTACTAAAGAAGTCATTGGTCAGTGGCAGAAGATTGAACCAGATGCCGTCAGATTGTGAAGCGCACATGCTACCGCCTGGGCCAACATCACTCAAAGACTTTGAGTAAGACTTAGGTCATCTAATATGTTAATATGGAAAATTCAAAAACAGCTGGACAGCAGGATTTGATCCGGCAACCAACTCATAAACCCTCGTAACGGTTATTTTTTTTTCTTGCTCCAAGGCCTCCGAAATGGCCTATTAGTAAATATATACACAAATTAATAATATGTACTAATTTTTTATTATTCAAATATAATCATAATTAGGCACACAAATATATAATGCTTTCTTCGAATAGGTATATAAGCATGTGTCTGAACTTAATTATATTTTAAGAAGTCGGAAATAAACCATCAACATTGACAAATGACAACAGATGTTTAGCATTATTTATGCTTCCTATTCAGCTAAACGTCATAAACATTTCTCACTTAAGAATCTCCTTAATCCTCAAACTGAATGAAAAATCATAACTCCAAGATAATTTATTAATCACGAGTGCTAGTCATAAACTTGACTAAATAAAACTCACACAGAGTTCCACGACACGATCCAATAAAAAAAGTGTTGGAGAATGTTTTGTAAAAATATTTCGTGAATCTTGAATATACGCATAAAAAGGGGTGTTTGTATTTTGTGGGTCCGGTACGATTTGAATGATAATAGTATTTGAAATTTATTTGGTCGTAAACGGGAGAGTGTTGCTGGCATCGAGCTAGCCATTGACAAAGGCGGTTTTATCGGCCCGGTGAGCGGCCGTAAATTTTACTTCGGCTGTCAAAACATAGTGTGTGCCGAGCCTTACGATGGTTGCACTGTGAGTCGCGTACTAGTGCCTAATAAAAAGTGATTTAACGTACTTTTCAAGCAATAATTCTAAACAACATCATCATCATTTCAGCCATAGGACATCCACTGCTGGACATAGGCCTCCCCCATCGATTTTCATTTTGGGCCAGTTGGAAGCGGCCTGCATCCAGCGTTTCCCTGTGGTCTTCTCTTGTGGGTGGACGTCCTACGCTGCGCTTACCGGTCCGTGGTCTTCATTCCAGAACCTTTCGGCCCCATCGGCCATCTGTTCTGCGTGATATGTGCTCTGCCCACTGCCACTTCAACTTGCTAATCCGGTGGGCTATGTCGGTGACTTTCGTTCATCTACTGATCTCCTCATTTCGGATTTGATCTCGTAGAGAAACCCCGAGCATAGCCTTCTTCATAGCTCGTTGTGCGACTTTGAGCTTGCTAATGAAGCCCATAGTTAGAGACCACGTTTCAGTGCCGTATGTCATCACTGGTAACACACACTGGTCGAAACATTATATAAGAACTTTATTCTAATTTTGAAACGTGATGGTACTGATGGAATTCAAACTTGAAAGTGGAACTTAATTTTTCACAAAGATTTATGGCCTAGGTTTGCGAACGAGTGTCGGATGTTAGTGTTATCTATTTACATGTAAAATGATGTCGTTATTATTGCAATTGGTCTTAAAATAATCTAATAAGAATTAAATGTTTTGGCAACATCTTACTATAAACTTTTTGTGTCATTAATGACATGACCATAAAATTGATCGGCCACCGTTTTATAAAACGTTTTACAGCCAAATTTCGCATACACGGATATTTTATGGTCACTTAAAAACTAATAAAAAATATTATTCTCAAAATTGGTTTTTAAGAAACGGGATAGCTACTTAAATCATAAAAACATGACACAATAGTAGTCAGAAGTCAAAAGCCACGAGTCGAGTTTTATGATCTTCCAATTGATTAATATATTTTGTGATGCACTTATGTCTATTATTTGAAAATATTTTATACGTTCTAGGTATTTCTTCGATACCCCTGTAGTAAGAAGCTACTAAAACGGGACCTCCGGGTTTGGGATAGTCAAAGTTGGGGCTCTAACCATCCACTTAAGCATGCCAGGGAGAGAACAACAACGTTGTGTGAGTAATATTTTCGTGGGCGGCGGGGCTGAGACAACACAGTTGTCTCAAGAGGAGCCGTAGCCCAGTGGTGAGGGCTCCAGTGCGTTCCTCTGGAGATCCCAGTGCCTTTCTGTGAAACACTAAGGCTGGTCACCTCATGGGTTTCAGTGGGTATAATCCCACATAACCTGGCTGCACCCTAATGCAGCCGAGGTATCTGTAGAAGATTTAAAATCGAATATAGAAAGTATTTCCTCGATAATTACTTGAATTTTTTTGATGAAACTTAGCTGTGTATGTTAGAAATATCTAAGTAAATGCATTTAAAACTGCGTTTTTTTAAATTAACGTTTATCTAAATAGAAAATCATTAGAATGGACATTGCCAATTTTAAGTACATCAATAGGTAATGTACTATGTACGTTTAATAAAAATCAGACAAATTATTTCCAAAGGAAAAAAACACTTATTATGGTTACATTTATTTATTTCCAATTTTACAATATATACCTAGGGTTTACAATATATACCTAGGGTATATTAAAACCTTAATAATTAAACAAAAAAATACAAATTGTGAGTACTGGATCTGTAGGAGGACGAAAATGATTTGATAATGCCAATTCCCCCGCAGAAATAAACCAGCCAAGTGCGAGTCAGGCTCGCGCACAGAGGGTTCCGTACCACCACAAAATACAATAACTATCAATTTAAAAAAAAACCGAGTTCATAATTAGTAAAATATGCAATTTCGATTCGGTGAAAGAAATGATAAGGTTGTCCAAGTAATCAAATTACCAGTTATAACGCAATCACAAAGTTAATATTTTGCTACAGTGGTCAGTGACGCTCGAGTATACAACAAAATTATAACTTGGTAATGAACAGAAAATTGTCACAGAGTCACACTTAGCCGTTATATTTTAGAGTGTGTACTCATGCCAAGTTTGAACCTTGTACGTATTACCGTTTTTACATTAGAGCAAATACAAAATTACATAAAAAATACGTTTGCTGTATGACCCTAGTTTTTTGCTATTAGATGTTATTATTTTATCCGCCGTAAAATATTACATTTTCTGTGAAAATTTCAACTGGCTATCTATCACGGTTCAGAAGATATACAGCCTTTAAAAGTTAGGACGGACAGACAGACACACAGACAGACAGGCAGATAAACAGATAGACAAACAGACAGCGTAGGCTTAGCAATAGGGCCCCGTTTTCACCCTTTGGGTACGGAACCCTAATAAAACAGCCTTAACTATTAGGTCGCACTATAATCCACCAACCCGCACTGGGCCAGCGTGGTGGATGTGGCCCAAACACCCTTTCGGGGGTAGGCTAAAAGTCCAGCAGTGGACTGTTAAAGGCTGATTAAGATGATGATTATCTATTTTCTGATAAAAGAGGCTTTTAATACACTACTCTAAAACTTGTAACTTTCCAGCTTAATTTAGTTTTCGTTGAAAACAATACATTATGTCACAGTAACTAACAAGTTACACACCTAAATATTAAATACGAAAAGCGGTACACAATAAGCAATTTGAGTCCGCGTAAAAGGGACCGTTGTTCTCTAATTTAGTACAATCATTATGCATATTGTATGCCTCAGTTGCTTTTGTTTCTCGATAAACATTGCGCGTTTTCCCGGAGTTTTCCCTTCTTCCGCTTTTTATTATTAAGAGGCCCCATTTACCTGCGGAGGCAAGTTTTGAATGTGCGCTTGATGCGCAGAAGGCACTCTTGTACTTCCGGCTTTATAGTTTCCGAGTTTTTAAAACAAAAAGACATTCTAACTTAAATATAGAATTCAAAAGGCTATTTTTGTGTATGAACTGGTATTTGTTTTTAGTGAACTTCCTCATGTTTTAATGCAGGGTTAGTTAGTAGTAGGTAGTTTTCCTTAATTTTCTAAGAAAATTGAATTCATTTTGGAAAAATTTAAATTGATTTTGAATTTCATGTCCATATTGCGTTTAACTTTCATGTATACGGGGTGTAAGGGGAACACTCTCGAAGCCAAAAGAAGGTAATTGTACTCATCATTATGAACAACTTTTACAATGGGACCAACCCTGAAATCGTGAAAAAATAACTGTTCCATACAGAATTCACGATTTCAGGGTTGGTCCCATTGTAAAAGTTGTTCATAATGATGAGTACAATTACCTTCTTTTGGCTTCGAGAGTGTTCCCCTTACACCCTGTATAATGCTTACTGAATTTCATTAAAATAGGTTTTGCTTTTTATTCGTGGAAAAGTAATCAACAGATAAAAGAGTGGATATTACCGCTCACTAAACTAAACTGACTGCACAAAAGTTCATAACTTTTATTTTTAACCCTCGACGCAAACATGGGAGTAATAGAAGTTTAACGTATGTTATACTTTTAATATGTGAGAATAAAGTGGCACAAAATTTTAAGCTGTCTTTAGTTAAGTTTAGAAAATGGATCAACAGAATCGATATCTGACACAAAGATAAAGCTAATCGTACTTGAATTTTTCATCGTAATTTATTTAGTAGTAAATAATATATAAGCTACTTAATACTAAATACCTAATACTATTACTTTATACAAAAATAAATGAATCACAATTATCCACAGTCGTTGAAGATCTAAAAAAAAACATATGTTCAAGCCCACCACCAGTACCAGCGTACATACTGGCGGCATTACCACGATATACGGGGTTATGCGGAAAGGGCACTAAGACGAAACGAGTCCATAAAACTCATCATTATTTGCAACTTTTACTGTAGCACTAACCCTGACATCGCGATATTTCTTTGTAATTTCAGGGTCGGTCCCACAGTAAAAGTTGTTTTATAATTATGGGTATTATGGACCACTTTCAGCTTAGTATGCCTTTTTCGCGTAACCCTGTATAAATTTAAGAAAATTTTATTTCGTTCATTCTATCTGTTCTTCTACACTCCAAGCCATTCCTTGGGTTAGAACACATTCTCCGTAAAATATTTGCATCACACACTCAAAACTCCTTTGTCACAATACATACAGATAAACATACATTGTTATTCACGGAAATCTTTCAAGCATATCATTGCGAGAAGGTACCATCACATTTATATTTATGGGGTGAAAGTATACAGTACGAAATAAAATTAGCCTTAGGGTAATAAATTCAAATCACAACCGCTGTAATTTTGGCCTCCTTTTTCACAAGAAGATATTCGCGTCGGAATCCTTAATTTGGTTTCGCTTTTCTATTGTGGTTTGGAACGTTGTTATTTCCCGCTTTGTGCACTGCTTCCGACACCTTGGAAATTGTTTGATGAGAAACGCGGGAAGGTTGTGCTCAGGGAGGTACAGCGAAGTTTTTGGGGTGAAATGATAATTGTGAATAAATGTTCAGAAGCAATGTAGAACTCACGGTTTATAAATAACTTTTTTTTTCTAAAAGTAATTTTAGATTAATTAGTTAAATAGGTAATTTATTCACTCTGTAGACATATTGCATGTTCACAATCTTTCATAATTTAAGGTGGAACGTTTCCCATATGGCGGGAAATTCAAATTTTAAACAGTTTTCTTGTCCTTGTAGCTAGGCTGGGTAATTATTGTCAACGATCATGATGTTTGCCAAAATTGATTATTATTCTTTACAAAATCATGGAAAGCTATTTATCTCTAATGCATATTATTACTTACATTGTTTTGTCAATAAACAAATTTTTGCTGTTTCAAACTGTTTATTGACAAATGTAAGTAATATGGTGCGTTACTGTTAAATAGCTGTATATGATAATGTAAAAAACATCTAATTATTTTCGCAAACACTGCGTCATTTTAAAATAATTATCTGGCCTAGCTACAAGGACAAAAAAACTGTTTGAAATTTGAATTTCCCGCCATAGGTGAAACGTAGCACCTTAACATTAAGATCTTAGGTAACGTACCCACATTAAAATAATAAAACATAACATTTTCTAGAGGATAAAGTATTAAAATTAAGATCTCCAATACCATCGTCAAGATTAAAATTTAATGATATTATTTAGCATTGTATTGTTGTAGTTGTGATACATTATAATAGTAATCAAGGGTACGTACCTAATAATATTGAGGTTTTTACAGGACCAATATCTCCGCATAGCAGCGATTATACGTCACAGTTTAATAAGCCAAACAACCCTCGACCAGAAATGCTGTACAACACTCAAAATTCTCGTCCAAGATATTCTCCTTTGTAGGTAGTCTCCTTTTAGGCTTTTAGTAGTTACCTATTTTGTTAAACAGGTAATAAAACACAAAAATATCATCTTATCCTAGTACTATAGTAGCTGCTACTCTATGCCTGTGACTGACAGTAGCCATTGAATGCAAAGACACGTCCTTCAAATCACTTCTTTAGCTTATATATATACTGTGCCAAGACATTGTAAGTTTAGTTCATGTCATAATCATTATGTATGTACTGATTAATTATTATTGATAACGTTAATCAAGTCAAGTACCTATATCCCAACATCTAGCCGAAACCACAGCACACATCCTAACCAATATCTTAATCACTAATGAAGTTCCAAAGCCAAACATCATCTAATGGAAACGTTGAATGATTAATGCATCACAGAACCCCCGCGGATGAGATGGCGATAGTTTAATAATATTGATTGCATCAGAACTGGAACTTTGGATAACTTTTCTAGAGCCCTTCAGACTATGCTATAATACGAGTATTTTCTAGCTTACCACGTACCGCCTGCCTATGTTTATACTTTGCCATCGTACATAAAGATTAAACAATGCTTTTTGTTTTCGCAAACATCATAATATAGCTTGGCAAAAAAGTCTTGAAACGAAAACGTTTTTTCTTCTTCTGACAATTCTGTGGAAAACACATCACTGGAAGAATTCCATTAAATCAAATACTTATATTATGCTAGTATTTCGAACGATTTGCAATAGCCTCCATTAATTTCTGCTCTATTTTGTCAAGCTATACGTACAAACATTTTTTGTACTGATCGCGCAAACATCAAGAAAACTCAATAGTAAATTTGTCAAAAATGCTACCGTTTTTCTTAGCCAGCCGTTAAAAAGTACGTCGTACAAATTGTACGAAAGCGAGGTGGTAAGACCACACTATAATTTTCTCAATGTGTTTTCCTTCGCCAGCAACTCAAGCTCATAGTTGGGATGCGATTTTTAGTAATATGAGATTAAAACGAAGGTAGCCGGGCGGTAGCATGTGCTCTTTACAATCTGACAGCACATAGTTCGAAGACACCCTACGCCAATTACTTAGTATTTATCTAATAAATTATGTACCTACAGTTTCGCCCTCTCACAATAACGGTGAAGAAAAATATCATGAGGAAACCGGTATGTCCAAAAACCTCAAAAGTTCATAGACATGTGGCATTCACCAACATGCACTGGGCTAGCATGGTGGATTAGGTCCCATCCTCTCTCTCTAGGCCTGTGACCATGCAATAGGGACATGATAGGCTGAAAAGATGACGATGGTGATGATGAGATTCAGACGCATCAACTTCTTACTGAGCTATCATCAAAATCTATAGCAATGTGCAGGCGAGGAACAATTGTGGGAAACTTATAAAAAAATTATCGTGATATATAATAGCATAGTCTGAAGAGGCCTGCAGCTCTTTGCTATCTTGGAGAGTCAAGTTGCTGAATACAGAATACTGAGTCACGCGGGATCTAGGGAGTTGGTGGTTTAATATGGATTAGTTGTGTTTTGCACCTCAGTTCCTCAGGTGACCTAAAGTTGTGATAACTAATCGCTTCAAAATGTTAATAACGTTGTTGTATTTTTTACTAAAGACTTCACTAGTACTTCTAACACTCTAGACTATTTCTCTTTCTCTCTCTTCTAGTACTTCTTACTAATTACTTCTTCTATTCATAAATACCATTAATGATATATACCAGCTGCAGCCTCTCGCAGCAGCATCTGGAGATATGATTGCCTGTTAACTCATTGTTATTTAAAAACAGTTTCTTTGATGAATCTCTAGTGTATTTCCGCTTTAATAAGGAATTTGGGACATTTTTTTTATAACAAAATAGCCATTTGACCTGATGATACGTTTCGACGAGCAGTAATTTTAGATTTGTATTTCATTTTACTTTTTTATTGGCGAAATAAACCAAAAAGCGTTTCAGCACTTACCTATTATCGCATAAAATATTCACATCACGAAAAATATCCAGTAGCCAAATCAACTGTGGGTCCTAGAGATCAAAAGCGGCAGATAAATAAGACAGTCGAGTCAAAAGGCGCCAAATCTTTAAGGTTCAGAGTATGGGTTTATCCACACTTGCATACTTATATTATGTAGTGTATACGAGGGATGGTCAACGCGTGACAAGCATGATAAATGAGTAGTCCGGGATCATGCCTCTAGGGAACCCCTTTAGCTGAAAAGGACGAACCCTAACAACCGACCAAAAATGCACACCAAAACAAACCTTATCACTACTCAATACTGCTTATTTTACCCAACACGGAAGTCCCACTACAGCTCCATAAAAATTCTGCAGCAACTACGAATTAGTGTTGCAAAAAGTAACTAAAGTAACCTTTTTGGATGGTAAAATATAGCTAAACTCCAAAGAATAGAGTCGAAAATTGAATAGCTAATATTTGGTGCAAAGAGTACGTGGAAGATTACAGTAAAATGCGGTATTCAAGACAGAGTCAAGTCAGGCGTGCAGCAAGCGGAAAATATTTTAGTAGCCCTCTTGGAGGGGCGCAAAATTAAATAAACGGACGACTGGAGATTAAAATTAAGAATTGCAGTGTTACTTTCAGCATGCTAATCAGTTAGATTAGAATTATTACACTTTAGTAACTCTCTCATACAGGGTTATCACCTAAGAACCTCTCAAAAGCTGGTTTTCTCACAGAATATTAGTACAAAAAAAAAAACATTTGTACGCCGTAACTGGGAAGGACATAAGATACGTTTTCATTCTTACGACCATGTATGCTACTTTATAATTTTGTATATGTACCTACCATTTTCTGACTAATAAATTAATTCATTTGGTTTGATCATACTAATGAATTTAATTACATTGAAAGTCATGCAAATGACTAAATAAGTCGTCATATCTTTTCAACCAAAACCAACAATTTATAAATTAAGGCTCTAACTAAATGACAATAACTTTAAATGGAACCAGGTGGGAGAAGCTTAGGAGACGATTCTTGCGCCTATGAAATTCAAAATTAAACTTAGTAACATTGTTTTGGTGAATGTTAAAAGTTGGATTGTAAAGTGGTTGTGGCTGTGACAAGTTCTTAGTTATTTATCAATAACCCTGTATGAGTATTAGATAGTTGCAAATAAAGCAATAAAGCATGTTTGCATATGTTATTGCCTATGTTTTGTATGTTTGTTATTTTTGGCGATGGAGGCAGAGCAGTACCATGTGCGCTTTACAATCTGACGGCACCCGGTTCGATCCTCGCCCTGTACCCAATAACTTATTTAGTGCCTAAATAAATTATGTGCAAGTTTCAATGCCATCGCTCAAAATCGCTGAAGGAAATCATCGTTAGAATACCGGTATGTCCAAGACATTATTTCAATCAGCAACATGCACTGGGCCAGCATGGTAGATTACGGCCCATTCTATCTCTACTCTCTCTCTTTCTCTCTCTCTCTGAGAGATGGCCTGTGTCCCAGCAGTGGGAACATGATAGGCTGAAATGATAATGATGATGATGTTTGCTATTAGGTTTGGTTGGGAAAGCTTATGAAATGTAAAGCCAATCCGGCAGAGCAAGCGACGCAATAATTCTAACCTCAGTTTCTCAATCACAGCAGTGTTTACATATCTAAACGTTTGGGGTCAAGACATTGGGCCCTTGGATACGGGGAGCTAGACTCGTTTTTCAAAAATATTTTATATCGCCTGGTTAATGCTACGCATTACCAAAATGCTGGCGTGTTTCTGGCTCAACGCATAACCATTGCCATGCAGCGTGGTAATGCCACCAGCATGCTGGGTACGCTGCTAACTGGGTGATTAGTGGGCTTGAGCATTTGGATTGTCCCTTCAACGGTCAAACAGTCGTAACTGTTTTTGTAGTGTTAATGTTAAAAATTCTTATGTTAATAGTAATCTATGTAAATCCCTCTTAAGCAAAACTGTCATAAGTAATGTGTTAGTTGTAAACATTTTGCGAAGGTGCATGAATATGCTAATGTACACGTGCCATGCAGTGGTTCCGCTAAACAAATAAATTCTTGGAACTAAAACCCTGTTGGAAAACCAACTTGGCTTAACAAATAGTGGATTTGAATAATAAGTGTAGACACCTTGTACACTATGGTCAATATGGTCATTGATTTACTAGCACATGAATATTGTGTTCATAATACAACTTTATCAACTTAAAACTACTTAAAATATCAATTATATAATACCTTATATTTAACACTAAAATATAAATCGAAAATAATCCAATAAACCGCTACTATAAGCTTATTATATAGTTATGTTACCAACCCTGAAAACGCGGGGAAAATCAGCTACATATTCCATGTATACCTACATTTCGTTGAGTGAGAGAAACTTTTGTATGGAATTTTGTACGTCTGGCCTACTTATCTTAAAATAATTTAAATCATAATATACATAATTGTCTAATTTTGCATGCATTAAAAATAGAGACTAAAGGTCTAAAGTTTTTAGTTTTTTGGTTTAGACATTTTTTAATCATCATCATGGTACTGAGACGTTGCTGTTGGCCTTTTAGAAAAACTCAGAGTCACACAGCGGGTAATAGAGAGAGCTATGCTCGGAGTTTCTTTGCGTGATAGAATCCGAAAAGTGGATATTTGCCAAAGAACCAGAGTCACCAACATAGCTGTTAAATTTGCAAGTATAAGTGACAATGGGCAGGCCACATCGCTCGAAGAACCGATAACCGATGGAGAAGAAAGGTTCTTGAGTGGAGACCACCAACCGGAAGACACAGCGTAGGTAGGACCCCCACTAGATGGACTGACGACATTGTGAGAAACGCTGGCCAGTGGATGTAACAGGCAGGCTGTCGTTTAGTGTGGTGGTTAAAGGGGGAGGCCTATGTTCATCAATTGACGTCTTTTGGCTGATGATGATGATGAGATTTAAATATCTTTGTTTGTGGTGCTCTGAGATTGCAAAGCCCATAACATATTTAACTGTCCTTATAGTTTATTGGTCTATAAGTTAGCGTTGTTCATAACACCCCAATGTAAGATGACGATTAAAATGACCTACTTTCGGCTAAACATCACAGTTCCGTGTAGCCCTGTCTAATATATTGAACTAAAAACTTATAGTAAATCAACAGATGGATTATCTCTAACAATATTTTGATAGCTAATAGTGTTTACGCAGACAAAACTAATACCATCTTAATTGATTGCTTCTTAATAAATTCTCTAGACATCAATTCGTTAACCTTGATAAATAAACTATCATAATCCTTCATAAACCTTTATAGGCAAGTTATTATTAGAAAAAACCTCTGAAATCTTCTTCAGAGTGCTTGGCACGGTCAAGCTTTAATAATTGAGATTCCATACGCGTGCCAGTCTCGATGGTTGAAAATATTGGCGCAGTTTGCAGTGGAATGAGTTTAAAAGCAATGCTTTCATTTCTCTGACACTGATAGACTTCATAATGTGTATGGAGACAGGATAGGCATGCATTTGAAATAATGACACTTCTGAGCATTGACTCATGTTTCTTGTCATAAGTTTGTTGAGATACTAGATTGATATTGATTGAGATACTAGATACCAGATTGTATCTGAGGTTCATCAGAATTACATAAAAAATCAGGGAAATTAAGTTTGTATTTCTATTTTACGGGAAAACTAAGAAAAAAACAATTCAAAAGATAAATTTATACTCGTATATCACTACTGAGTCACTAGAAAGTTTCCACACTAGTTTTTCAAAGGTGCAATCGCAAACAAACGGCTCAACCAATCGTAAACTGATTATAACTAGTTTATAGTAGCACTTCAGAATGTTTCAAGTTATTACAATTTGTAATTTAATTTCGTGATTCCTAAAAGGCATTGTTTTATATGTATTGTTATGTTTCAAATTATTTGACAGTGAAAATTATGCTTCAAATTCTGAAGATGGTGCACTGTCCAATTTTATTCTACGACATTGGCTCGCAGGCAATAATCGAAATAGCTGTAGATGAGTGGACGATCGTTATACGAAGTTTATAGCCGCCGGTCCTTTAGATCCTTTTGGATTCTCTACGACGATAATAATATCTTCTACTTTAAATGGAGCTAACATATTTTTTATAAAAAATTAAATAAGTCTACACAAGGCTGGGAAAGATTATTTTATTATTTAAGATTATTTCAAATTCAAAATGGATTTTAGATGTTAGGTTGATTGATTATTACGTCATTGGTTTACAGCTGTATTTAAATCATCAATCAATTCATAAAGTTTTATGTGTTTTCTTATTATGAAAAGTACAATGAGAATGATTTTATGTACCACAATACCATGCAAAACATACTTTATCACACACACAATACACATACTTACATACTTTATACTTACCATATTTTAACATACTTTAGGGTGACAAGTTTGGTTGGTTGCTGTGCGGAAATGACGAGTATACAAATAACAATAATAGTACTATAAGTACATACTCAATCTGACATAATAGAAATTGAGACTTTTGATACAAGTTTTAGCACGCACAGTGAAAACCTTCATAATTATCTACAGGCAAAGTACGCGTGCATGTTTTATATAACGTATTACTGCGTGATATAGCTCTTCTTTTGATCTGACAGTTGCTTTATCACAACTCGACGCACTCCCTAGGTTATATACAGAAATGCCTAGCAGAGTGGGCTCAAGGTTTTAGCATGAGGAATTGCAGTGACACAGGCCGGACTAGTTCAAAATTGTGGGTATTACTAGTAATATTATGGGCAATTGTGACGTTTTCCATCAGGTACGACTTTTTCGTTTTTTCATTATATAAAAATCTTTTAATGTTTTTTTTTTTGCACCATAAGAACTGATAACCAAAAATCTGTAGTGCCAACATGTGTCAAACATTAGCGAACCCTCTTTCAAAATCACCTTACAAATATGAGTTTTCTTTAGGAACAAAAAACCGGTGGAGTAGGTAAGATTTCGCCCACTTTTATCACACAAAGTGATTCGCGATCGACTGTGATCATCTCCTAATTGCGGCTCTTTTGATCCGCGTCGCCGGTAATCGAAAAGGGTCGTGCTTTCTTATGAGAGAACCCTTTGAAAATTGGCCGTATTTGGGAAAAATATCTTTACATTCAGAAGCGACGCATCCGGCGTGGTCAGTTCGGGAACCAGCGCGGCGGTAGAATGTGAAACAGTAAGTAAAGTTCACACGAGTTTTTATTTATATGCTGAAAAATAACAATACTATTTTAAACGTCTTTTATTTCAAGTTTTAACACGCATAATATATTATTTAATAAAAATAATTATAAAAGAATAAATGTGTTATTTCTTTTAATAATATTAATTAAATTAATGAATCTAATATTATAACTTTTACATACCCAGTTTCCAATTTGTTTACAGGTTCATTATGTCAAACAGATAAGATAGCCAGGGGGTGGATATACATTATACAAGACACTCTGTCATCTTTGGGGATCACATTTTGCAAACAGCATACCTTAACACAAATGGTGTACCAAACATTACTTTAATTTTAAAATATCTATTCGATGACGCAATTTATTTATTTATTTTACTACAATTCCTCAAATTTAATTTTACTTAATTTTTTTATACATCGCATGAGCAATTATTCCGTATGTTATATACTAGTTGCACTCCGTGGTTTCACCCATGTGGACAATACGTAAGGAACTTATTTTTTTTCCGGAATAGAATGTAGGTATGCTATGTCACTGTCCAGCCTTTTTACTGTCTATTTGCAAATATCAAATATCCGCAAATATCCGTTGCTCTTTTACTGGGTGAGCGTGAAAGAAGAACAAACAAACATATTTTCACGATTAAATAATAAATATGATTTGAGTAGGTACATATTTTAAGCCCTTCTTTACATATCACCGTCTTTTTTTAATGAAGTCACATACAATCTACCCAAATCGATCGATACCTTATTTATCAAATTTAGTAGCCAAAACGTCCAGGCTGTAAGTGGTAACATAATAGTTAAGCTAGCTTGCTAGTTAATATCCTATATTATTAGTTAGGCACCAAGCCTAGATGTAACAGTGCATATTTAGGTCGTTTAAATAGTTTTCCCAATAGTTTTTACGATTCGCGTAAGATTAGGTACTGGTGTCAAAAACCGTGTCCGGTTGATTGCGTCCACCCGCGAGCTCGTGAATAATACCCACTTTGTGCCCAATAAAAGTTTCCCCTCCGCTGATATTGGAAACAAAGGCTTCTCACAATTTCTGTCGCCAGATTTTTGGAAATTCGAGGATTATATCGTTCCTTTGATTCGAGGGTAAACGTGATACTTACCGCTCCAAACGAGGCACCCTTCCTCGGGTTTTATTTATGAACTTAATGTAGGAAGGTGTCAGGGATTTTAAAATTAGGCACCTTAAAACTTAATACCGAAATATATTTTGTCGAAAATTAATTTCAGACACTGTATTTTTTTTTTTTTTCAAATAGGATTGCGCTTGGCTGCCAACTCGCCTAATGTTAAGCGATGATGCGGTTTACGATGGAGCACGCTTGCCTAGAAGAAACCTATTCACTCTCGACTTGAAGACACCTATATTGTAACTATCGGGGAACACCCACTCAGGCAGCGAATTCCACAGACTAGCAGTTCGCATAATAAATGTGGAATCAAAACGCTTCGTACGGGTTCTCGGAATATCAACCATAAAGTGGTGTCGATTCTTCGTACCCACTCTGGCAGTCCGATAGAAAAATGGGCAGGAGGGAATCAAATCATGCAGATCTGTAGCACACTCTCCGAAATGTATCCGATAAAAAACCGATAGACTAGCAACCTTGCGCCGATGCTCAAGACTAAGAAGCTTTTTTTTTTTTTTTTTTTTTTTTTTTTGTTGTTCCACCTGTACTTCCCCCAGCACAAGCCGGGGACATTGTCAAGCTGAACATGTTGCTTACGCAATTTTCTGTTTTTTAAACATTTAATTGGCCAATTTAGATAACCATAATTATGCAATATTGTCAGGAGAATTATAAAACATGAATAGATAGATAAATAGGTATTATGTAGCTAGTTATGTAAATAAATGTAATGTAATATCTCTAATTTATTTTAGAGAGTAAGTATATATGTGTATATATATATATATATATTTTTCTAAATATTATAAATATACCTAAATAAGTACAGTACAATACACTTCTTGGTAAGTGTTAAGCATTATTTTTTTCTTTAGTCTTCTTTTTTTTTTTTTTTTTTTTTTTTTTTTTTTAATTTTTTTTTAATATTTAGCTCATTATCACATAGAAAACAAAATATCCAAAATGAAGTTAGCATGGTGTAACATGCTTGCATTCATTTATGACAGTTTAATAGCTTAAGATTAGAAAGAGTGCAAATATTAACATTATATTTACATCCCTTAACATTTTCCTATTTATGTTTTAGAGCATGTGTACATAAATTTTATTTCTATTATTTATTCATATTAAGGCTATTTATTCTACCGTACAAGCAAAGGTCTATATGTAAGTAATATATTCATAAATATATCTTACATATAGTTTTCAAAGTCTGTTTTTTTTTTTTTTTTTTTTAATTCTTCATATTTGTGTATATTTATATTTTGATATAATATCTAAGCATACTTGCACATAAATTATGTCTTATATTGTCCTAGATTTTCTACTTTCACTCTTTTGTCTTTACCTACTTATTTCTTCTATTGCATTTTCTAGTTACGTATTTACAAAATTCTAAGAAACCTTCCCTACCATCACTTTGCAACCACTCATTCAAATTATTCCGTTTTATATCTCTTTCGAATTCTATTTCCAAAAGCGTTCTTTTCAGTATATATACAGGGCAGTCGACGATGGCGTGGATGGTGCTCTCATCTTCCTCCGGATCACAGATGCATCCAGGTGAGGGCTTGATTTTAAATCTATGAAGGTACTGCGCAAATCCACCATGGCCTGTAAATACTTGTACCAACTCCTGGGTAAGCTTAATTGTCTTTAGCAGTTTATGGGCCCCTTGGACATTCGGAAAAAACAGTTTAGTTGTACCTGCTGTCTCCCCTTCTGTATACCTGACTTGCCATTTCAGGATACTTTCACTTCGTAAGACTCGTTTCACATACGACGTGGGACACTTGTCGTAGTGAGCAGCGGTTTTCATTTTTAATGCAGCCTCCTTGGCCAACACGTCTGCACGCTCATTACCTTCGACACCTACGTGAGCTTTCACCCAGTACAGGTGTACTGTTTTACCTTGATCTTTTATTTGTAATAGGTTTTTCCTAGTTTGGAACGCTACTGGGTGAAAAGTGTCGTGATTTTGGAGTAGTTCCAATGAAGACCTGGAATCACTCAGTATTGTTAACTCTGGTTCATTAATTGTTAAAGCTTCCGTTGACACATGATAAAGAGCATACATTTCCGCTTGAAAGACCGTGCAGTATGATTCCAGTTTGAGTTTTTTCGATCTTATTTCTCTACCATCTTTCCACCAGGAGACGGCAGCTCCCACTTTACCTTCTATTTTGCTTCCATCCGTAAATACGACGAGACCCTTTATATTATTTGCTTTGACCGTTTCCTCTGTCCAATTCTCAATGCATCCAAATGTTAGAGTTAAATTTTTTGCAGGATGGATTGTGCTCAAAAAACTCTCTCGTGTCTCTATTTGGCGACCAGCTACGTGTTCGAAAGGTTTCCCTCTCCTGGCTTCAAATATCTGAGCAGCTTCTTGGATTCTCATGTCTAGGGGAATCAGGCCTGACAGCAATAAAGCTGAGTTGAGAGACACAGTGCGGTAAGCCCTGCAAATTTTTTGGGCGAAGCCTCTCTGAACAGAGTTAAGTTTTTTCCTAGCTGAAACCTTAGTTGCTGCCTGGAACCATACGCTCGCCGCATACAAGGTTATAGGCTCTATAACTGCCGTATAGATAGTCTTCGTGACTTCGGAATTCAGACCCCAGGAGACTTTTGCTGCTTTTGCCAACTGATGGTATATCCTGATAGATTTTTTGGTAATGTTTAATATGTGACTGTTAAAAGTAAGTTTTTTATCTATAATTAGACCTAAAATTTTTATTTCGTTTGTTAAGTTAATTACCGTTCCCGCCATGTTTAAATTTGGAATATCATATTTTAGCTTTTTAGTCATAAGCATGGCAAAAGTCTTGTGGGCGGCAAATTTTAACTTATTTCTTAGTCCCCATTCATGGATGTCGTTTAGTGTTGTATTAATTTTCTGTTCTATGTTTGATACTGATTTTCCCGAGAATACAAGGGTAATATCATCAGCAAATGCTTGGCAGTACACGTTTTTAGTTTCCAGTAGGTCCAATAAGGGGTCCAGCAGAATGTTCCAAAATGTGGGACCTCCTACAGAGCCCTGAACACACCCTTTTGTTGTTTGCTTTGAGAAACGCTCTCCAGCGTACCTTACTTCAACTCGGCGGTCCTTTAGGTAGCTGTTAACCATACCTTTAAGATTTTTTGGACATCCTTTCTTCGCAAGTTGGTACTTTATGGCTGGCCACCAAGCGCTATCAAAAGCACCCTCTATGTCTAGTGAGACGAGCACTGCAATTTTTTTATTGTTTATCATCCGTCTGATGTGATTCACTAGGTCATAGAGGGCATCTTCCGTACAGCGCTGGGGCACGAAACCATACTGGCGGGGATTGCACTTTGGAAGTAGATGCCACTTCAGTCTTTTTATTAGCATCTTTTCCAGGATCTTTCCAAGAATAGGTAGCAATCCTATTGGTCTATATGATTTTGGCTGACTATAGTCTGCTTTACCTGGTTTCCGCAAAATAATTACAGCTGCCGTTTTCCATATATTTGGAAAGTATTGCAATTCCATACACTTTTTGGCGATTTCAAGGAATAACTCTGTATTCACTTCAATAGCTCTCACACAGATGTCAGCAGTGAAACCATCAGGCCCAGGAGCCTTTTTAGGGTTGAAGCTCTTTATGGTGCTCTCCAGCTCGCTGACGGTGAAAAGGGGATCGTCCTCTTCACTGTTTGGTTCCATCGGGAGGTCATCATCTGTTAGATGTCTAATATTTGCATGGTGTGGTGAATCCTCTTCTTCGTCGTCATCGGGGTAGAAAACATCAGCAAGCAGCTGTGCCGACTCTGCTGGATTCATTGTCTTCCCTTCCCTAACAAGTAGAAGATCTTCTTGCCTCTTTGTGGTTTGTTTTATCACCCGGTAAATACCATCCCATACACTTTCTCTATCCTGCTTAGTACAATATTCTTTCCAGTTCTTTGTTTGTAGTAAGCTTGCTTCTTCTTCGTAAATCTTTTTAGCTTTTAAGTATTCGTTTATAACATAATCTTTTCTACTTGGTGCTGCGCATCTTATTCTTCTTTTTCTTGTCATCATATCTTTTTTTTTCTGTTCTATATCTTTATTCCACCAAGGTAACCGAAACTTACTATTGCTTTTCTTTTTAGGAATTGCAGCTTCACTTGCCAATGTAATGCATTTAGAATATAGTTCTATTTGTTTTTCTAAATCTTCTCTACTTTTTGTTTTCTCTATTGTAGATAAATTTAGTTCCTTTTCAATTAAGGAATTGCTTAGTACCGAATCGAATTCGCTCCACTTGGCTTTCTTAGTGTTGTATAACCTAGTTGTTTTAAGTACTACATCTTGCGTTGGTTTCCCAAAAGCTGTTGTAAATGAAATTGCATTGTGGTCCGAACTCGACACAGTAGCATCCACACTCCAATTATCTATCTTAGATAGGAGATCATCGCTGCATACCGTGATGTCTACTCTGCTCTGGTATAATTTGTTGTTTCGTACAGTTTCAAATGTGGGAGTATCTCCTACATTTAAGATGTGCAGAGTCTTCTCATCTAAATAGGCGACAATTTTTTTGCCCCTAGCGTTTTCTCTTACGCTACCCCACCAAGGACTCCACGCATTTACGTCGCCTCCTATCAATATATTTTTGTTGTTGAGTTTGGCTAGCAATTTGCTAACATGCTGGAGATAGCGATCCAGTGGTTGGTCTTCTTCAAAGTACACTGACAACACCGCAAGTTCCCAGGTGCTAGTTTTCAGAACTGCAAAAGCTATATTCTCAGTTGAGAGAGTGGGGTCTGCTAATATTTTGATATTATCATCTAGAACTACAATCGCAGTTTTCACTGGTTTATCTGATTGAGTATTAGTCATGGTATGTTGAATGATACGGGTTGCAGTGTAATCTCTCATTCTTCCGATTGCTCCAACGTACGGTTCTTGTAGTAGACAAAATCCCACTCTTCGTTTGTGTGCTTCGCTAAGAAACTCAAGTGTTGCCAATTTACTTTTATGCAAATTGGCTTGCAAAACGTTATATGTTTGCATGCCTTTAACAATAGGCTACACTAGACCGCGCCAGTGCATCCCATCGTTTCCTGATCGGGCAGTTGAAGTCAAATGCACTGTGATCGTGTCGGTCCAGTTTTGCAGTACTGCAGTTACGGCATGATGGCATCTCTCCCACCAACCATATCGAACAGTCTTTTTTCAGGTGGGGCCCAGAGCAATGGCTACACAGCTCCGCTGGTTCCTTACACAGTTTCCGTCCGTGGCCGAAGCCAAGACATTTTGTGCATTGAATCAGCGGTGACTGGTCTTGCACGGCTCGTCGTTGCAGATCTATGTGGACTTCTCCTGTCATTGTGAGCCGCTGCCATAGCTTTGGGGAGACCTGTAGAATCACATGACTCTCTAATGGGTTCCTGGTGCGGCGTCTATACCTGATGATTGCACGGTATTCTTTATCGGGGATGTCACCTGTGACTTTTACGTTCTGGGTCTTCAAAGACGTCAATATATCATCATCGGTGTTGTATGATAATACGTCTCGAATGATCACTAAAGGATCTTTGCTTCTGGCCTCTTCCACTTTTAGCCCCTTCTTAGAGTTTTTAAGATGTTCGGATACCTTGGACATATCTTCTTTGTCATGGCAGCTTATGATGACTTTCTGATTTTTGGCTTTGCGTACTCCCGCAACTTGGATTCCCATGCTCCTAGCGTCTACAGTTCCTCTGATTTTAGTGAAGACGTCCTCACTAGTATCTTTGGCCTCTTCCGAGGATACAATGATGGTGTGCTTAGGTAGCTGTTGACGTGCCACTGCAGCTGCATACGTCAGTTGTTCAGGCGGTCCTGGTTCTCGCAGCTTAACCAGATTTTCTTCAAGAGCCGCTGTAGCTCGCGGCAGAATTTCTGAAACAGTCTCTTTAAGCTCTTGTATGTCCCGAGTCAGTTGCGCCACCTCCACCACACTGTCTTTTCCCGTTGCTGGGAGGGTAAATTTTTGATTTTCCAATACTTCGAAGACAATCAGTTGGCGCAGCGATTTTATTTCGGTTAGAGTTTCCTCCACAGAGGACCTGACATCTACCTCCCTAACCGAGTCAATAAGTCTTGCTAGGTTTTTGGCGTGATCTCTTTCGCGGTTGCAAATTTCATCCTTTACCTGAAATTTTACTTTCTCCAGCTGCAATTGCAGAGACATCCTAGATTCATGCTGTCGTAATACTATCTCATACATGCCTGAAAGAGAATTTATAACAGCCTCTTTTATGGAAGCTTTCAAATTGTCAGACTGTTCAAGCTGTTCTTTAGCTTCCTGAAATAGCCGGTTTGCCGTAGATGGCATGTTTAAAAAGCTTTGTCTGAACCAGGGAAAGAAGTTATTTTGAAGTTATACAATTGTGAGTTATCATAATATTTTTTTTGACATTGACTTATGCGGTTAGCCTTACGGCCTCGACAGCTTAACCAGATTAGTTAGCAAACGCAGAGGGCGTTCGGCATAACTTAATGGTTTAAGTTTTTAGCTCAAGGGCACCTTGAAGGTACGTACCTAGGCTTGGGCCGTCGCCGTGAGTGGGGATCAGACTTGCCCAGGCACCCCATAGGGGGTGTGCCCTTCAGCCCTAGTGAGTTGTTGAGCTGAATGATTATTTGGAGATAATCTAACCGATCTTCTAACAGATCCTGGGGGTAGTAACAGATCCTGGCGAACAGTTATCATTGTTATAAACAACGTTTACTGTCAGGGATCATACCTGAAATCGCGAAAAATATATCATATGTTCCGTACATTATCATGACTGATGATGAATGTGCTATGTATGTATGTATGTATGGTGTGGTGTGAGTGTGTGTGTGCTGATTTTCTTCATCTGTTTGTATCCTGTGTCATCCATAAATGTAAATTTTTCTATGAAACATCCAATTTACTTTCGCAATTTCTGGATAACCACTATAGTAAAAAATTATCATAATGATGAGTAAATTAACCTACTTTCGACTTAGTACCATCGTTTTGTGTAACCCTCTAAACAAATTCAAATATTACTAAATCACAACTCACTGCACTGAGAGCGAGTAAAATTCAAAAAAAGAGTTTACTATTATTTTCCCTGAAATTCAAAATGACACAAAATGTTTTCTGTGAATCTTTAAACCCCCTACTTTATGTTAATTACCAGGATATAAATTTTTGCCGTTCGATTGAACAATGACCACGCTGGTTGAATTAGACAAAGGCGGTATTAATACGGAAGCCATTAAATTGAGATAAGCGGCAGATTGGGCGGCGCCCTTCGTGGTAAAGCCGAGAGTCCTGATAAGTGACGAACCGGGGTCTCGGGAAAATTGCCAAAGAATAAGTCCATAGAAAGTACAGAGGAGAGTCAAAGTATACGAGAGTGGGAAACTTTAAACAAATGTTCCAAAACGCACGCACATAAGCGTGGCTTCTAATTCATACAACCATTATTTAAAGTGACTCTATCAAACTACAAGCATCTATTGGAATTCTAAAAAAATATGATAATCTTCAAATAGCTGAACAGAATTTTTTGAATTATAGTTAAGAACTCTCTCTATCAAGTCTCCTTTCAAACAAAAATAACTATATCTAAATCGATTCAGCCATTTGGAAGCTACGATGCCACAGACAGACAGACATTACACATGCACATACACAGATAATCTCGTTAAACTTATAAAACCTCTGTTTGCGTCAGGTGCTAAAAACGAAACTGAATAAACTATTCCAAACCAACCATTCATCATCATCATCATCAGCCAGAAGAAGTATACTGCTGAACATAGGCCTGCCCCTTTAACTTCTCCAACCATTACACCACAACAAATCCAAACCAAAGCTAAGGCGAAAGCCAAAACCAAACCTTAGTCAAAACCAAACCAAAACCGACATGGTTTGCTCCCGTATTGCTGTATGCTTCTAGGCAAGCGTGCTCCAACGTAGACCGCATCATCGCTTAACATCAGGCGTGATGATGGTCAAACGCAAGCCTATTATTTATTTAAAAAAAATGACCGAATTTTCGCCTGTATCACCAAAAAAGTATTTCTAAAACAGCCTCCAAGAGTTTTCGAGTCATCAAGTAAGTAAATTTTTATTTCTTGAGCTCTTCCCTCTATATTCTGTGTTCATGTTGCAGCAGTGTCTATGTCGGTAGTAATTGGTACGCCGGCGGCCCGGTTTGTCGTTCCACAATCAACGCGACGTGATGCGAAATCCGATGCGTCCGGCTCAGATAACAGCCGATCATTATCTCTGGCCAATCATTGGGTGAAAATACGCGGTAATGAGGTTTGCTTTCTCCGTAACTATTTACTCCTGAATCATAAAAATGTACTCTCATGTTGATTGCTCACATCACAATGTTTTTTTTATGGGCATTAACGTTACTGTTCATAAAAGGATAAGCAATATCTATTTTATACAGACTACGAAAAAGGAGGAATGTTCTTTAATTGCTCCGTATTTTTTTATAGGTAGAGCAAGTGCCTTTATTAACTAAACAAAATACGAGCTAATACTAACACTACAAATACAGTTAGACTGCCCATAGACCGTTGAAGGTCTAACAACAATCCAAATGCTCAAGCCCACTACTAGTTGGCAGTACCCAGCACGCTTGCGGCATTACAACGCTAAATGGCATTGCTTATGCTTTGAGCCAGAAATGGACAGAGTGATTGTATTAAACTTACCTAAGTAAAATCATGGAACGAAACGAGGATATTAGCCAAAGAATTACAGTCAACCTAGCTGCCAAAATTTGCAAATTGAAGTGGCAATGTGCAGGCCACATAGCTCTACGAACCGATAACCGACGAGAAGAAAAGTTCTTGAATGGAAACCTCTAATCGGTACACAGCGTAGGTAATCCTCCCACTAGATGAACCGACGACATCGTGAAAGTCACGGGCATCCAGCGGCTGCAGATGGTAGGCCGACGACTTTAAAATCTGTATAAAAATATTATTTTGTTCTTTGTAATGGTACATTAACTTAGAATGTTTGTGTTTTGTGGTTTTTTTAAGTCGGTTTTTAAGATAGTTTATTTTATATTTTTTAGTGAAACACCTTTGTAATGCTTAACACCTTCTTTAACTCTGTTCGGGGCAAACAACTAGTTCATTTATAGATACGATTACACATCCGTGCATGAATACCTCCTTTTTTTGACTCGAAAAAAAGTTTTGTAGTGATTTGTTATCGCGCAACTCGTAGGCGCCTAGCCATTATTTGAGTTGGTTTGAAAACCACTAAACTCTAATTAATGAAATTTTTTTGAGATCACCTTGAGGATTTCTTCTACATAATAAAAAAAGAAACACGCAAATTGGTTTACAAATGCTGGAGTAATCTCTGTACATATATTTAAAAAAAATACGAGCCGAATTGAGAACCTTCCTCCTTTTTAAAAGTCACTTTTTTGCTAATAAGTCTGCGTGACCATCTCGCCTTTTGGTAATCACTTTTTAGTTATGACATTAAACAAGTGGGTTTTTTATGCCCACAATAAACTCTAGATAGCCATACACTTGAAAATTATAACAAATAAAATGGATAACGTTTTATAGTTATTTCTCTTTTGGTACAAATAGTTATATTTGCGCACCAATAGCTACGTGAAACAATTATTTTCATATTTTATTTGTCACAGCAAATAAACTTTTCAGAACCGAAAATTTCATAGAAACTCGCGTCATGTCTACCTTTTTAGAAAATTTCATCTAAAATAAAAATATGGTGAAAATTCATGAACAATTCTACAATTCCCTCGCAGGTATAGTGAAAAACACTATACAGTTGCCTGGGGACTTAATTATAATTTTGAGGCGGAAGGGAAAATTAGCAAATATATTTATTTTTAAGTATTCATGGGGTTTAAAAAATCCTTGTACATATGTTTTCATTAAAATTTTAATAGATTTTCTCCATTAAAGTATTTTCAAAGAAAAAATTTGCAAATTACGTAATCCTGACACAAAAAAATATTTTTCATTTTATTTACTTAACTTTCAAGACTTCAATTTTTACATCAGACGTTATACTCGTTAGGTTTCAAAAGCGACCAATCAAATCCAAAGTTTTATCATGTGTATTTTCTTGAGCACTAGGTATTTATTCTTCTTTTTTAGCCTTCGTCCATTTCTGAAAATTGGCTTCTCCTAATTTCTGTCCCATACTACGATTTTCTGCCTTGCCCATCCAGCCGTGACCTGTGTGTCTTCGGATATCGTAAAACCAGTGTTACGGTGGGGACCTGGTGGCCCGATGTTTGTCCATGGTCTCTACTTAAAGATGCGTCTCGTCCATCGGTGACTGCCCATCTGACCTGAAATATGGCCAGAGAGCAACGTAGATGACCTGCTTAAAACGGCGGGTAACAACTGGATGCAGAGAACTGCTGACTTAGCTCAGTAGTGTGCACATATTATGTTCAGACAATAAAAAGCTGATGATGATGTAGTTTTGTAAATCAATGTACTTGTTTTTTTCCGCGACTTTGTACGCGTAGACTTTGATATAAACTTTAAATCCTTTTATGACACCCCTTAATTTATCCCTGGCGTAAAACTTTTTTTTTTAATAATTAATAGGCTTGCTTGACCACCATCACACCTGATGTTAAGCGATGTTGCGGTCTACGTAGGAGCAGCTTCATCATCATCATCATCATCTTCAGCCAGAAGACGTCCACTGCTGAACATAGGCCTCCCCTTTTAACCTCCACACTGAACGACAGCCTGCCTTTTGTATCCACTGGATGCCCGCGACTCTTACAATGTCGTCGGTCCATCTAGTGGGAGGCCTCCCTACGCTGCGTCTTCCGGTTCGTGGTCTCCACTCCAGAACTTTTCTTCCCCATCGGTTATCGGTTCTTCGAGCGATGTGGCCTGCCCATTGCCACTTCAACTTGCAAATTTTAACAGCTGTTGGAGCAGCTTGCCTAGAAGAAACCGATTAAACTAAATCTAGAACTCTTTCGTTTTCTAGATTTCGTGATGAGTCAGCTAACGAATGAGTGGTATTTCGCTTTTTATATTATAGTAATAGTTATGTAGTTAGCTAGATCTTGTTGTTTTGTAAAAGGCTGACAAACAGTTTGAAATTAAAAATTTCACCCACCCAAAATTACTTAGCACCCCAGTGAATGTATCATCGGTAGACACTAGACACACAAATAAAACAAGGGTCCGAGGGGTGGCGACGTGTCAACACATCGCGCATTCTCCCCGACCACCCGTATCTGCACCATGCATTTGTTTATTATGATGAACCTTTATAGCCTTAGAAATAACCACAGCAGACTATTCTCTAAATTTGCCGTATTTACGACTTCCTTAAATTTCAGGCGGTTATTTTTAGATGGGATCTGTAATAACAAACTAGTTGGAAAGTAGACGTTTCCAGATATACTTGTTAAATATCATTTGAAATTGTTGAGTAGACGGAATTAATTAACTCTTGACAGCTTTTAATCTTTTTAGTTTGTTTTGTTGGGAAACACGCTGATGTAATTGATTTCCCGAAATAAACGACCTACATTCTGATAAATAAATTGTTTAGAGAAAACCATAATAATCTGAGCACAGATTTATTTATGACATTCTTGGATATTATAATTTACATTGCAATTTTCGATGTCCCATGGATCATTTAGGAAGTTGTCGTGTTAGGAAATCGTCAGTGTCGGAAGTGGTACTACATCTACTTAAATAAGGTTACACGAAACGGCGGTGCTTACTGAGCCGAAAGAAGTTCATGGTACAAATCATTATGAACCAATTAAAAGAAATTAAAGGTATCAAAAATGGCATGAACCAATGTCATTCACTTTCAAACGACTTGTTTGTATGAGAGAGTATGTATTGTATGTATTAGAGCCTTAACTCTCTTATCCGACTTTTGGAAATTTTAGTCATTCTGTTTTAAGTGTCTACTTCCACGGTTAGCTTGAAATTATAAAAATGGGTTCATATCAAAATTGAATGTTTTATCTAGGAAGACCAAAACAGGATTAATGACAATTTGCTCGATAGAAAATATATCTTAATATATATAAATCTCGTGTCACAATGTTTGTCCTCAATGGACTCCTAAACCACTTAACCGATTATAATAAAATTCGCACACCATGTGCAGTTCGATCCAACTTGAGAGATAGGATAGTTTAAATAATTATATAACTAGCGACCCGCCCCGGCTTCGCACGTAAATTACACCCGTGCGAAGCCGGGCGGGCGGGTCGCTAGTATATTATATAATAAAATATATGAAAGTAACACAAGATTGCGTTTTTTCTGTTTTTTTTTTGGATTCATTCAAATATCTGTTTCATACACATGATGTCTACAATATCTTTAAATACAGATTTTTTAATTATGGAGGAATTCATAAAGGTACATTTTACATAACAGCTACTTTTCGAAAAATATGATAAAAACCTCAAAAATAGAAGTAGCGAAATGCACGACTGTGTGTAAGTGCCATAGTTTTGCTCCAGTAATTGCCTTGTGCTCATCTGTAGTAATAAGCATTGCTTAAAAGTGGGAAAACCTCGCCGAATGCTCGCTGGAATAGCTAATATTTACATTGCGGTATTTGGGGTTAGTCTAATACAAGAAATATTGTAACAATGAGCTCCTTTCGACATAGTACCATCGTTTCGTGTAATCCTGCATTTTTTGTGAATAGCAATTAATTAGAAGTTTGAAGTTCACGTCTTGCAAATTTGACATCCATACATGTAGAAAACCGTACTTGTTCTCGTTTCTCGTTCTGTCAGAGTAACGAATTGCTAGAAAATATTTCAGCTACCTTACCTTTTTGACACAAATACGACTCCATTCGGAGTCTCACAAAGCATTATCAGATCAGTGCAGTTTGCAGCAAATTCAACATTCTTCTAAGCTCATAGACAAACTTTGGCCACGTCCCAAGATCCAGTCCTACAAATCTACAACTCTGATTGAGTTTCCTAAGTCTACAATGTCGTACATCCCATGTTTACATCGCCCGCATGTAAACTACACAACCAAATTTTCCGGTCTGCAAGCCACTTTGTTCTTTCATTCGCTTGAAACGATTTCAAACTGGCCGTTGACAAAATGATTCATTTAGAAAATACTGGATTTACGAGTCCAAACGAAGGCTATTGTTCTACAATTACTGTAATCAATTTAAATTAAACACGGGCTCGTTTAAATTGAATTTTAGTAGCGGGAAATGCTATAAGCGGAACGGCTGTGAAATATTTCACTAGCCTATTTTCAGTTTGTGCAATTAATAATTCAGTAATGTAAAAAGGGTGAACTACGAATTTAATGAAAAGGCCTTGCATTTGTTGTAATGAAGCTAGGTACTATAAGTACCTATATTTATCATTCAAATTAAATAAAGCATTATGGATTCTGTCCTATAGACTTTCAAGCTGTGTAACATAGAAATAAGGTATGTCTGAAAAAACCATGCATCATACCTACTGAATTCGATAACAGTTTTGACCAACTCGGGTCGATTTGCATCAAAATTGCACAGTAAGAGCAAGCAGTACAAATGTCATATTGTTATCTATACTAATATTATAAAGAGGAAAGATTTGATTGTTTGTTTGTTTGTTTGCATTGAATAGGCTACGAAACTACTGAACCGATTTGAAAAATTCTTTCACTGACGGGAAGGTGCACTATCCCCGGGTGACATAGGCTATAATCTATTCCCGTGCGAAGCTAGGGCGGACCGCTAGTTTTACACACACGAGAAACACGAAACACGATTGGTGGAACTCTTTGAATAGTATATTATGGCAAAACTGGCTTTAAAAAAAAAAAAATGTTTTCTTCAAATTTATAAGTTATTTATAGCTCGTATATACAAATTCTGAAAGCCATTATTATCAACTGATATGCTCCCTTTTTGCCGATGACTTTTGAAATTTAATCAAGAACGAACGATTTAATTTTACCTTTCCTTTTAGGGTATAGAACGTCCTTGAATTTAATAGATGATAATTTTTAGTTATCGTGTTCTGTGAATTGACTAATCACAGATGACATAATTTTTTCGGTTGTAGGTCCCTGCGTGTTTGACTATCAACTTATCAAACGGTAAGCAAAAATAACGGAGTAAAATAAAAATTTCTAATATCTAAGACCTATAAAACTATCTAACCTAAAGTTATAATATGATTATTTACGGGATATTTACCGTGGTAAGGTTGTGGAATGAGCTCCCGATGTTTCAGCGCAGTTACATGCACCATGTTCACGGGAAGACTGAAGAATGCGGGTGGTTGGTCGAACAGTTAAAAAGTTAGGAGCAGATATAACGATCTACCCTCTTTCTTAGTCTTTTGCTACGGTTATCACTGGAATTCGAACTCGATCCTAAGTCCCGACAAAGCACACTCACTGTGTCACTGCGTATAGTATTTTGAACACATTTTGAACGCGAACTTTTATTTTTAATCATATAAATTTAATGAACAACCGTGATAGTTTAAAACTGTTTTATCTGACTTAGAACTTTAAAAGGTTGTATTTTTATTCATAAAAACTAGTTATATATCACACAGTGTATAAATTATCTTTATCATTGGAATATTTATCATATTAAATAGTATAACAAAATATTTAACTAAATAGCAGTTCTATTGCACTTGTTATTTTATTTCAACATTCACGGAACTGGATTGTATAGCTGTTCTATTTGTGAAAACTTTTAAGGCTTGTTTGTTCTTATTTTTCTTACTATGTTTTATGTTGTTAACGCTGTTTGTTTTCCGTAAATAAATAAATGTATATTTATTGGGAAACCAGCAAGCTAGCAGTGTTCTATTAAAAATTCAATACCAAAGATTTATTTATAAATTACAGTGTTAACATTTTGCAGTTCACTTAAAAGTGTCTTTCGATATTCAAATACTAGGGGTTGTAAAATGTCAAATAAAAAGTTTCAGAAGCTAGACAAAACCACTCACGTCTTACTTCCTTAAAGCGAAGAACTTATGTAAACTTACTAAATTTAAAATGGTCATAAAAACTGCAGTATAACCGAAGCAAAAACACTAACAAGTTGATATAAGCGGAAGGCTTAAAAAGCTCCAACTCCGATTTGTCGCGACTGCAAGGGGCTGCGAGTCGGGATAAGAAACTTGCCAGCGCGGGTTTTATAAGACTTCAAAATAAAACTTGCGAGAATCGAGTTCAGTGCAAAATATACTCGGTATACACATATGAACAGGATCAAGTTTTTTAGTTTTTAACTAGGCTAGTTAGAGTAGAAAAATGTAACAGAAACGTATTAAATAAAGTCCTGCACGAGCTTATAGTTGAAAATAAAAACAGTTTAATTAGAACTGAAAAATTTGCTCATATGAGGTCTCAAAAATCTCATACGGGCGGCGTAGTATTATATATTTAGGTATACTAGATGTGTTCCGCGGTTACACCCGCTATCCTACAGGATCCGTAATTTTTTTGGGATAAAAAGTAGTTTATGTGTTATGTGTTTTTTGTTGTGTTAAAGTGTGAAGAATTAACAAACATACACACTCACAAACTTTCGCATTTATAATATTAATGTGACCTGTTCCGTGACTTCGTACGCCTAGACTTTCATATAAACTTTCAACCTCCATTTGGTCGCCCCTTCCATCGCCCCTTAATTCGGTATCCTTCCTCAGCGGACTTCTACACCTAGAAAATCTACCTAGTCTACCTTTCTACCAAAATTCAGCTCCATAGATCAACTAGTTTTTGATATTTCGTAATAATTCAGTCAGTCAGCCAGTCAGTCACTCAGTGAGTGAGTAAGTGGTATATAATTTTTATTTTATAGGTAAACAAAAAAAAAAAAAACACGGTCATCTGATATATGTATATATATAAATACATACTTAAATAGATTTTAACACCCAGATATAGAACAAACATAAATGTTCATCACATGAAGGTTTGTCCTAGGTGGGAGTGGAACCCCTACCCCAAGCGCAGAAGGCAGGTTCACTACCAACTGGAACAACGGGATCAATATAATATATAGTGTATGACTGTATGTCAGATGCGACAAGACGCTATTACAGCGTGCCAAACACACACTTGCACCCTGGACCTAGTTTAACCATCCTCACGTAAGTTGGAAAGCAGGTCAAAATTTATTTTCACGTTGGATTTGATTGGGACTCAAAACAGCTAAAGGTAAAGGTACTTAGTAATGTAAGACTTTCCTTTTACTACTTACCATTTTAAAGTTTCTTGAAATTCATCCCGAAGGGTTTTCAAGGTTTTTTTGTTTTGCTACTGCCCCATTGGGAAATAGCCATACCATATTGCCATAGGTAGTGAGGGTTATAAAGCTTTCATACTATAAATCCTCTTTATACTGTGGCAAGTGTAAATAGATAGGTCTTAAAATTTCGCCGTGTGTTACCATATTAACAGAAAATCATGTTTTACCCTCAAAACATCAGTAAATATTAGCACATAATTAAGCTGGCTAATTATGAGTTAGCATTAAATTAAGCACGTTAAATTGTTTGGGTACATCATTTAATTGGAAGCAAATTGTGTGTATGTTTACTTTTTGGCGCAAAACTCACATACATAGGTAGCAATGTAGGTATGATATAGTTTTGCTGTACTTTTGTTTTGTTTTTGCTTTTTGGTAAACAAAAAAAAATACTTTGTGCTTTTAGAGACCACATTCTAGCCTTCCTTCCTTCCCTTTCTTCATTTGACCATAATCCCTTAATTTTCATTTATTTTCTTTCCACAAATTTCTTCAATAAACCGGCTAACAAAAAAGTTTCGTAAAAACTGTACATAAGAAGACTTACAAGAAATCTCATCTCACCGCAAGAGTCTCAGCAAGACATAAAACTTCAAAACGTATTCCCGAATAAATCTTATCTCTTGTAAATGCAAAATAGTATTAACTCGGTATAATTTCGAGTCTCTTATCTGCCAGACGACAGTCCAAGAATATAAAGAGCTACCGGCTTATCTACAGAAGTTGATCTCAGAAAGTAAATGTTTAAAAACAAATATAATTCCAATACCATTGCTGATTTATAAGAAAAAATAAACGGAGTTACCTTTTATGAGCTTTTGAATTATATTTTAGTTGTTAGCGTGAAGATGGGGTAATATTGTTCAATTTTAATTAGTGAATTGACTAAATAGTGTTTACTTACTTTTAATGTTGGAGTCTATTTCAATCAAATTGGTATCCTACTAGATGAGCTTGTCACTATTTTGCTTTAGTTGTTTTTTTTTATATTATAAATAGGCTTGTGCTTGGCCGCCAACTCGCCTGATGTTAAGCGATGAGGCGGCCTACGATTGGCTTAGAGGAAACCTATTCACTATCGACTTGAAGACACCCAGGTTGTTGTTTTGTTTCCACTAGCAAATTTCGAAATTAATAGTATTTAACTAATGCGCTTTTTTGTCAGATATCTTTTCTTTACAATGGACCCCACAATCGATCCCAATTCAATATTTAATAAATAATAATATAATAAAATTTGATTGATTCTTACCCAAATCAAAGGACACCTCTCACACTACTAGCAATCCTCGGTAGAAACGTTCAACTTATTCCAGACGGACACGCTTCTTGCGATGTTTTTGGTCGAAATAAGCTTTGTTTATTCATGATTCAGTAGTACGTAGCAAGTATACGAGATACAGAAGTATAATGTTATCACTGGTCTGAAAGTGTCGCTACGTTTTCAGATTACCAATATTTTGGTATAATTTTAAAGAGAATTCACTGAAAGTGTGAGCAAAGGAGCTTTAAGCAAAGAATTCTTTAGTACAGAATATATAAGATTGAAACACCGTCCTATTAGTACACGGTGAAAATACTGCGATTCCCAAGCAGCCTGCCAAGCGTGGGGATTATGGCAACACTGCTCTCTGAGATAGAATAGAATAGAATAGATAATACTTTATTGTTCAACTGTGTACAAAGGTCTTAGGCTTATTAGGTAATTAGTCACAACAGTTGTGTTCATATAGAACATACAATAGAATTATTAGGAACACATATAATTATTAAAATACTACATAAAATATTAACTACAATTACTATAAGCGCAACAATCGGCCACGGGTCTAGGTAACAATATCAATGTAATAATTCTATTTTAGGTAATAAACAGTGTTAATAACTAGGTATATTATAATATTTATTTCTCAAAGTATTCCCTCCCTCATGTTGTAATATGCTTTACATATTAGCCAGTTTTTTAAACATGACTTAAATTTGAAGCCGTTAAGAGTTTTTAACTCAGTAGGCAGATTATTATACACATGTATAGCATTTATGAATGTACTTTTGTAGTACATGGCGTTATTTATTTGAGGAATACGCATATGGATGGAGGCCTTTGTTCAGTAGGGGATGTATACTGGCTGATGATGATGATATAAAATTATCAACGGTTTCAGTGATGTCACCTGATGATAAAAATTGCTCCCTTAGCTGATAGGTTCATAACATAAACATAAACAAACATTGTATATCAAATGCTAACCCCTAATCTAATTCCCATAGTAGTTAAATATTCCCGTTAATAACACGGCTCAATTTTTCCTTTTCCATAAATCTATTTGCATATTCCTCAGCGAAGGAAATAAGAAAGTGACGTGGGCTCGGGGGAAATCTCTGCGAAATGGTTCCTCGGACAAACAATGGTGGCTGAAGTTGAGAGGCATGTAGACCTTGGGTACTCGTAAGTCCGTGAAGTTTGATTTCAAAATGAAGTTTTTAATTCCATCTAGTTATACAAAGTTATAAGTCCGGAGGATGGGCAGCAGCGTCCTATTTGTACATGGTGAACTTACTGCAATCCCCAAGCCGCCTGCCAAGCGTGGGGATTATGGCAACACCCCTCTCGAGGGAGGCCTTTGTGGCTGTATGAAATTTGCAGTATTTTTCGTATAAAAAGAAAAACTATTCCAACATTTCAGTCGATAGAGTACTTCATTTCACCGAGTTGAAAAGTAAATTTGAAAGTATCGGCGGTTCAAAAACTTCCGGTCGAGAGGTCTCTTTCAATAGCGCCAAAGCAGTTACTTGAGATGTACGGCTATTTTCCTTTCGTTGCCAACTCGTTTTCATGGTTTCTGGGGTTTTATCGGACTTTACGGTCCTACTTGTAGTTAAGTGGCTTTTGAAGATACCTTGCTGATGACTGCTTTTGTGCCCGGTAGAACTGAATTATTTCTCTTTATTATATAACTTGCTAACTTTATTACCAAGCATAATAATACTCACTCATTTATTTAATTACTCACTGACTCATCACGAAATCTCGAAAACTAATAACTGACCTATGAAGCTGAAATTAGGCAGGTAGATTCATTAGTCCCATAAGGAATATATCTATAAATAATCTAACTATCTATCAAGGAAGGAATCTCTGTAGAGATCTGTTAATAAAGGGTTTTGAGTTTGGTCAAATTTTCAGGGGTCACAAGGGGGTTGAAAATTTATAATTATGAACCACCGGAGGATGGGCAGCAGCGTCCTATTAATACAAGGTGAACGTACTGCGATCCACAAGCCGCCAAGCGTGGAGATTATGGCAACACCGCTCTCTAAGAGGGAGGTCTATGTTCAGCTGTGGACGTTTATTGGCTACTGATGTGATGTGTACTTATCATAAACAACTTTTCCTATGGGACCATCCATAAAATCACGAGAAAATAAACAGCTGTTCCATACAGTTCAGCTGGTTTTTTTTCACGATTGCAGGTTTGATTCCTTATTAAAAAGTAGTATTTCGGCTTATTGCCACCGTTTCTTAAACCCGTACACTTATTACCCTTATTTATAAGGTCCAATATTTTATTTTGCCAGTTTTCTTTACAAACTCCTTGCTATTTTTGCATCGCAACAAAGAAAACCGCTCACACGCAAAATCATCTGCCCCAAGGTGGCACCTATTATTATAATTAAATTTCTCGCAAATACCATCGCCTTCACATCAATAATTGTACGGTCTCGCACGTCTGACCTAATGAAGGGCGACTATCCTGGTACAATATACTTTGATATCAGACTGATTATTCTTTATTGGCTTTTATAAAAGCTGACCGTATCGCCGAATCGATCACTGAAAACAAATGTTATATTAAAAAGTTAAGATATATCATCACATTATACTTACAAATGACGTCACTATGGACGTCGCGAATTTGTATGGCGTACTAACAGTACATACAAATTCCATACTGACACTCGCTTTGCGGAAAAATTTGATGCTCTGCAATTGCAGTTGCAATTTCCAGAAAATCTAAAACCATCCTATTTTTGCCAATAGCTAAAATTTATTATTCTTTGTTACAAATTATGGAAACTGACGTGGCCTTCATACATTTTATTTATTTGACACGGGAATTACTCACGTATGATTAATTATACGTGACTCACGTAACCACGTGACGTAGCCCGTTACTCTGACTGCATTCGCCTTGAAAAAGACCGCCGAATGCGGTTGAAACTATCGTCGGAGTAACCAGCTTAATCATACGTGAGTAATTCCCGTGTCATATAAATAAGATAAAAGACAATGACCAAATAACTATGGGATGTAGCGCATTTGGCTTAAATACCGTGGCCATCGTTGAAACATTGGTCCATGTTGGAAAATACTATCAGAAAAATGAATTGATGAATTATTTTTCTACAAACGCAGTCAGAGATGAGATATTGAACTTTAGATCTTAATTATGTACATATCTTACTTTTTTTTATCGACATAACTTAGTTCAGTCTGGTGTAAGGTATGGTACCCCTTGATAACTATTGTTTGTCATATTATTCTGCATCTAATTACTAAGTATGAATGATGGCCACGGGAAGAACAAAAAAAGAAAAAAAAACTCAAATTTTGGTAATTGGCTATTAGCTCCTGTCTCTCACTTACATTGTGTATTAAGTTTAGCCGCCAGCAAAAACCGTAACGAGTGAACACGTTAATGCAGCCTGCACGGAGGAAACTAGACGAGTAATTGACCATCGACAGTGGTCGGCAAATAAAGAAAGGAATCCTTTAGTAACTACCGATAACTAAGTGGGTGTGTCGACGGTTTTAACTCAACAGGGCATTTAAATACATACAGTATCACCTTCATTTATACTCTTACTTGAAGTTGATTTAGATTAATCTGTACCTAAGTATATGACCCACGGGGGACCCACTAAATACTCTTCAGAGGCCTGCTGCGCCTGAATCTGCTGCACCGTTGTTTTTTCGAGGCTCATTTGGATAGGCAGTCAGGTCCCCAAATCTGATCACCTACGAGTCCAAAGGCCCTTTTGATAGTCGGCTCTTACAATAGGCAGGGAATACCTAACTCTTATTTAAAGACCCAACTCCAGGGATCTAAACCTTGAGTCGCAAGACACTCGTATAAGACGCAGATCTGACGCCAACGCGCTGTCTTCAGTTGTCTATTACAAAACATAAAATGTCACACTTGTGTCCTATGTATTATGGTATCGCGCTTGCAAAACGTATCTCTTTGTTTGTATCGTATTAAAAGACACTAAGGCTAGAATTGCATTGAAATTGAAAAATTTATTGAAAAATAGCAATCGTGGCATAACCCATTTTATAAGTGTAGTTTGCGTCTAATGCGTCTTGCAAACGGTGCATCTAGGCTGCTTAGGTTACATGCACCGTGCTATCCACGGTCTGGAATCATGCAAGATGCATAATAAAGTAGAGACAAATTTTCAATATCGAACTACGTCACTTCACGTGTCACCTCATCATCATCATTTCAGCCATAAGACGTCCACTGCTGGACATAGGCCTCCCCCATCGATCTCCAAAAGGGCCGGTTGGAAGCCGCCTGCATCCAGCGTTTCCCTGCGGTCTCCATTAGGTCATCTGTCCATCTCGTGGGTTGACGTCCTACGCTGCGCTTACTGGTCCGTGGTGTCCATTCGAGAACCTTTCGGCCCCATCGGCCATCTGTTATGCTATGTGCCCTACCCACTCCACTTCAACTTGCTAATCCGCCGCGCGGCGCGTCGCGCCTAAAATGACGGAAAACCAGTGGAAAACTGATAAATTGATAACTGGAAAACGAACAAGATTAAGGATAAATTCAGCTCTTCCAAGTTTGTAGTCCACTACTTACTCTACAATGCAGTTTAAAAATAGTCAAACTTAAGGTGATATTATACAGATAGATAGAATCTCATTATTGTGTACCTACATAAGAAATAAAAATTACAAACAGATAGAAAACACTTACAAGCTAGCGTCACAAGTGGCAGATTTATAGCTAATAGCGATAAAGGTGAAGATAATTTATTTGCACAAAACACGATTAAATCATACACACATTTAAAAATGCATGCACAACAGGTGGGTTAAAATAAAATAATGAAAAGAAAAGTGAATAGTGATAAATGGGTAATAGTGGGTTGGGTGATCTCTTTCAGGCAACGATAACCCTATCGTAGAAGAAATATACGTAACAGAAGAGACCGATGATGAGATTTCTTTAAGTTTGACTAGCTAGGCGTTTGACCAAAACTCATCTGACATTTAGTGATGGTGTGGTCAATGATAACCGTCTTCGATCACACCATCACTAAAAAGCAGGTAAGTTTCCATTCCAGGCTGGCCGCGTTACCTGATTATAAACAAGAGTGAAACTGGTACCTGCCTTAAAAGGAAACCAGTTCTCGGTTGCTGAGCACGCCGTTAGCTACTTGACGACAGATTTTCAACTTGATGGTAGCTATCCAGCCGTATACTATCTAGTATCACCGTGCTATGGACTCCTCACGATATTTTCCTTCACCGACAGCTCAGGTTTAACAATGAGCTGAATATTTTAACCTAGCATAGCCTAGCATGTAAATAAAACCAACCTTTATTAATAGATTATCAATAGACAAAGGATTTGTACTACACGGAGTGTAAGAGGAACACTCTCGAAGCCAAAAGAAGGTAATAATAATAGGTGGTTGTAGTCATCATTATGAACAACTTTTACTATGGTACCAGCCCTGAATTCGCGAAAAAAATATCAGCTGTTCTATAGAAAACGGCCATTGACACTCGACAAAATGTATGGAACAGCAGATTTTTTTTCGCGTTTTCAGGGTTGGTCCCATACTAAACTGGTTCATAATGATGAGTACAATTACCTTCTTTTGGCTTCGAGAGTGTTCCTCATATACTCTGTATATGAGTACAAACCACATCTACTAAAACTTACCTAAAACTTAAAATCTCTAACCCACAACAAACGCTTACAAATCGTAGCGATTACGCAAACCTCGTTCCCAGCGTGTATCTCATAGTTTCTCTCGGATTCATCAATAAAGTTTCACATAATAAAGGTCCATAATCGCACGTCAGCGATAAAGCTTCTTTATTTCTGTGCCGGCATCATTGAGGAAATACGCTAATTGTTCCCATACACAGTTACACTAACAGTTTCTTTACACTATATAGACAGTATAGACAAGACAAGTTGGACAAGTTGGTATTTTAAATATATAGGGTTAAATACTTTTATTTACAAGGTTTACACAAATTGTGGAGCTGTTAGTTTATAGCTGTTTGCTGTTAGTATATTATGTTAGTTAGCAACGACATCACTAGAACGGCAGAAAAGCAATTGACGCGACTGGCACAGGACCGGAACCAATGACTATTTGGCTATCATTGGCGGAGAGCGATACCTATTTTCTCATTGGTACGCCATTTAATTAGTTTCATTCAAAGCCTGCAAATCCCTGGTAGATACTTATAAGCAACAACTTTCTAGGCGTTCTACGTTAGCGCAGACAGCACGTCTTATAGGTATCGCTCTCCGCCAATGATAGTCTAATAGTCATGA
The DNA here is from genome assembly GCA_932305915.1 of Agriopis marginaria. Taxonomy (NCBI): domain Eukaryota; kingdom Metazoa; phylum Arthropoda; class Insecta; order Lepidoptera; family Geometridae; genus Agriopis; species Agriopis marginaria. The sequence goes on along the minus strand of OW029926.1, from coordinate 10,861,434 downwards.
CACACACAACAAAATAATAGTTACTTCGAAGGTGGTTACAAAAAGGTTGGTGATTATGGACGGATAACTTTGTAACCTTGATTAATTTGTGTTTTTTTTTAACCAATACATGTTTTTTTTTTTTTTTTTTTAGTGAAACTTCTTATGCGACTTCCAATACGGTTGCGTTAAACGTTTAACGCTACAATGGAGGGGAAATAGAAAGAGACAGAGCGAGAGTATTAGATGCCATCTATGAGGAAATTTTGCAACTTGTACATCCTTCTCATAGTTTATTCATCATCATCATCCACAGCCTTTCTTATCCCACTGCTGGGTATAGGCCTCTCTCTTGCTATGCCATCTGCCTCGGTCCTGTGCTAATCTAGTCCAGGTTCGACCCGCGATAGTAATAATATCGTCGACCCATCTTGCAGCTGGACGACCAACGCTCCGCTTACCTTGTCTCGGACACCACTCTGTTAAGACCTTACTCCACCTGTCATCACTTCGCCTAGCAACGTGTCCTGCCCAGCTCCACTTTAATTTCATTACCGCGATTCCGACGTCTCGAAATTTGTTCTTCGTCGGATTTCGGTATTACGAACTCGGTCTTGGAGTTTGATGCCTAGAATGGATCTCTCCATAGTTTATTAGTTCACTGATATTTGCATAGATGGCAGAACATGCGACTTCCAACAAGGTTGCGTTAAGCGTTTAATGCTACCATGGAGGGGGAATAAAAAGAGACAGAGCGAGAGTTTCACTTCTTCCGCGCGGAGTGACTCCACGCACAATTTTTATTTATTTATTATTATTTGTTGTCTGGCTGGCAGACATTTCGTCAAGCGCGTGATTATATTGGCGCTCTCATACTGGCTAATGCCGGTACTGAGTCACTCACGAGCAAGGTGTATCGGAATGCTACCACGTAGTCCGGTAGCCTTTGAGATCGCCGCTCATTCACTCTGATAACTCCTATTCATAACATGCCCTTGTAATTGCACGATTTACTCAGCAGTTAAGAGTTTTTAGGTGTTTGGAGTTTTATAGTGTGCCTGAGTTATTGTGGGAGGAAGCGGCCAAGAAATAAAAGTGAAATAAAATAAATTCTTAATAGCACTCCATGTAGTTCTCAACGTAGCAGGTCTGAAGTGATCTATTTAGCAATGGATGACCCAGTCAGGTTTTGGATAAGTGATTGACGAGTGGCATTTTCAATTAATAGTTCTTCATCTCTTCTTCATTATTTTTTTTGCCTTAATTTATCCAATTCAGGGCATAGGTAGGCCTCTCCCAATTTCCTCCACGACTTACATTCTTCTGCGTTGAGCATCAACATTCTACACAAAATAACCTAAATTTCACTAAGCCTGAGGAGTCAGACAAAGCGATACGATTTCTTTAAAACTTTTTTCCACATTCCTGAAGAAAATGTTCAAGTAATTTTAATGGGACGAGCAAATATCAACGTGGAGGTGGAACACATCGCAAATTTAAGATTTTCCGATGACCTGGAGAAAGTCAGGCAAAATCTGCTTTTATATGAACCTGTTCAAAACCATGATTATGACCAACATATCAGATATGTTCATTTTATATTGGTAAAGCTCAATTTGATTGATGAATACAGCAGCTACAAGATTAACACATTTCAAAAAGGAAATAACCTATTTCATTTCGCTTCACAAAAGTACTTTGTAAATACCAATTAGCAGCCGCAAATTATTCTGACCTCTCGAATTCACAATTCGTTCTAAAATCCGGAATTCCGCTACATCGCCTGTTTTACACAGATTTGTTTAAACAGAGTATAATTAAAGCCCTGAACATCTCCGCTCTTTTAATCCAACTCCGCACCTTTTCCCTCTTTTTTTATGAAAAGACAATTGGTAGACCAGGAGAGACTGACAGTTTCAACAACTACCGGCTACAACCGGGTTCTCAATCAAAATATACAATAAAATTATTTTCATTTGCACTTTAATCGAATTCAGTAGTATCTTGAAATACATTAAAAACGTGCGAAAGAGACAGCTATGGCTGTTGAGCGCAGCGTTAAGTGAAACACATTAATATTGAAAATACTATGTGCCTTGACATCTCATAATATGTATACAGTTTTTCAGTTTTTTTATAAATTAATCAATGGGTATTAATTGGTATATTTAGCCAGTAAAATAAGGTGATATTTAATTTAATGCATTTTAACTCTTCCCAATAACAGAGGTTAAAAATGTTTTTTTAATGTTACGTGATTTTTTCACAATTTGTACACCGTTTTTTTTAAATTGAATAATCTATTTCTTGAGGGTAAAGCACGGTTAGAAAAGCTCAAGTAATCAAATCCATCAGCGACTCTTAACCTAAGAAGACAATAGTCGCTTGTTAAATAGTTAAGGGTGACTTATTAATCAAGTCGGTTCGTTTAATTAGCATCGGCTTCAAAGTTCTTTGTGAAAGTGAAGCAGACGAGAGGGTAATAAAACGAAACAAAACGTAATGCAATTTTAAGTAGAATTTAAACGTACCTACTCTAAGCTAATCTTTTATTCATACTATACATAAGTATATTATAAAATGTCATTAAATTCATTAATAAGTCTACAGATTTATGACAACACTCGCTTCTTGAAGCTAGTATTTAGGTACGTTGAACATATATTACATTGATTGGTGTCGATAAGTACGTGGAACTGTTTAGTTAAAATCTGCGTAGGTGGTGTAGGTGTGTAATGTCAACTAAATAGTCATATTTTTTTTATTCTCCCACTTAGTGGTTTAATATCTTAAAAAATTTTAAGACACGCGTGCGACATATACCACGAACTTTGTTTAGGCGCCTGGCCCTATATAGCGTTAAAACTATTTTTATAAAAAAAAAAACATACCTACATTGAAAGTTGATTGAATCAGGCGTCACTTTGCGTCATACACAAATACATACATAGAAAATAAATCAAAATAAGTACGGGTTTTTGGCTTTTGCAGGGCATAATGTCACCTCCTTCTAAACATCCCTGTTTTGAACCAATATCTATAAACTGTTACCACGATAAAAAAATATCTTCGTATCATCTCTAAAGAACCAGCAAAAAAGGACCTATAGGAGTATTCTGTGTAACATACATTTTATTTTCAATGAAACAAATTTTTACCCAAGAACTACACGAGTAATAAAGCTATTTACACCACGTAAAATTTTTATTCACAGAAAATTAACTCCACCGAAGTTACACAATCAAACTAAACTAGTACGATTCACCCAACTCCTAACACTTTTCACCATTAAACTAATCAAGAACAAAACTAATAAGGGAGCCCTCGTAAAATCAGTTGTAATTGAACTAGGAAGAATCAAATCAACCCCCAAGCAACATAAATTCTCGTTTCAGGAAAACTAAATGGCTTTAGTGCCGCCAGTAAGGCAGGCTTCAGGTGGGCACATAAAATATTTACTGCTCGAGTAGTGGCTAAAGTATTTAGCGGTGGAAACACACGGATTTCTTACCCCCAAGTCCATTTTTCTTTTTCCTCGGTTGTTACCTTTACGGCGCGCGGCGGTGCTGAAATCTTAACTTGTAATGCTGTGTTGTAAATACAACGCTACTGGAATTAACAGTAGTTGTTAAATTCTCGGAGACATGCATCACCTTTTCTCCCAATCACTCACAGAGCAAGTGCACAAACTGCTATTTGTGTCTAGCTAATTATTCTTAATGTGAAAATTCATACTTAAACACGTACTCCACTTTTGACTATAACCTAATGTAAGCTATAAAACAATCTGTCAAGTAGACATAATTATCATTTTTATAGCATAGATTAGCTTATCAAGTGTTGATTGCATATGAGGGTTCATGATCATCATCATTAGTTAGAAGACGTCCACTGCTGAACATAGGCTTCCCTCTTATGATCAGATGAAATATGTATTTTCGTTTTGGTTCCAAACCTCCATAGAAGCCTCTTGTAAAGCCTCCAACACTTTATTGGAGCATGAGTTTGACTTGACCGTGACTCACTTTGTTTGACTCTGACTTTGACTATGACTTGTTTGACGCTATTCAATACTATTTAAACTTGATTACCTGACTTCGAAAAAGGAGGGACGTTCTCAATTCGGCCCGTATTTTTAATATTACGACCGAAGGACTTTGTATCCAAGGTCACAAAAAAAATAAGGAAAAATATATTTACGTTTACAACATTGTTCTAAAAAGAATGCTCAACCAATGTTAATCAGAAGAGGTGCCTAGTCTGCTCAGTCACAGAAAAGAGAAGGGAAAGATTTTTTCTCTTTTCTGTGTTTATTTCTTCACAGTATATTATTTTTGTAGTCAAATTATAAAGACAAGTGTCGTGTGTGTTAAACATTGTATCGTTCTTCATTTGTTGAGGAAGTAACAAATTAACCGAACAAAAATACACTCGTACCTACTTATTCGTTTACAAGTAAACACTTAATTTTCTCTACTGTGGTGGTCAAATAACAGGAAACAATTTTGGTACTACAAATCACTTAATTTACCAAAAGACAGACTAAAGAAAAATGGATGTTGTAACTAATATCTACCATGTAGTTGATTTTAAGTAATTTACTATTAAAGATGATTTAAAACATGCAACCGCAATTGTATACAGTTCTAAAAAACAAGTATACGAGTACATTTAAAATAATAAAAGTAGCCATTAAAATAATCATAGTTGGATTAGAGTAGCAGTATATTGTCTGCTCTATCCATTGTGCAAAAACTCCAAAATCATTTGGAAAAGAGCTAATAATTTTCAAACGGCTGAACAGATTTTCATCAAACTTATCTCTGACCCGGAATTGAAAGTAATTACAGTGAGATATTAATAATAACTTATTTTAAAAAAAAACACAAGGCAAAATAACAGTCCAGTCAGTACTTACAGAGTATTACTTAGGTTATAAAACACGAGTCTGGTTCAAAGTTCATAGTTCTTTATTGATACTAAATATGTAACAAAAAAAGTTATATGATTATTTACGGGATATTTACCATGATAACTGCGCCGAAATATCGGGAGCTCATTCCACAACCTTACCACGGTATATATCCCGTAAATAATCATATAACTTTAGTGAACAACCGTGATAGTTGAAAATATGTTACACGTCAAAATAATAATTAATAAAACTAATATATATTAGTGTTTATATATAAATTTGTAACGGGTCAAAGCGCTATGGCGCCTCCCGTACCGGTCGCCCGCGACTTGGTGGCCGTGTTGCTCTAAGATCGGGACCGTGCGTTAGATCCTAATCTCGTCGAGTTAGTGCGCGGGCGCCGCGATTCCACCGCACCATTATATTTCACGCATCGACTCATACTTACGCACAAATCTTCAGGGGTCACCAACCTTTTATTTCAGGATAGTTAACTTGCACTAAAATATTATTAGCTAGCAGCGTCCTGCGCTTTCACCGGCTACCCTACGGGAAACATATATTTTCCGAGATAAAAAGACATAGTTTTTATTAGTACAGCGAATAAGCTACCTCGATACCAAATTTCGACCAAATTCGTTCAGCCGTTATATAATTGAGTAGGAACAAACATACACATACACATTTGTAACGGTGTCTATTCTATTGTACCATTATCTAAACTAAACTAAAGTTAGACAGTTTTAAATTTGTTGCCATCCTTATCTCACATAATTATTGAAAAGAGACGCAAATAAGTTTAGTTACTCTTTAGCCCGCCAATTATCGACGTCATATTTTTATATAAATTAATCCATATGCAAAAAGTTACATCGATCTATTGATTTTGCTACGTGAAAGAAAGATAAAATACACAAATCAACAAACACACCTTCGCTTCTTTAATAGCACTATGAAGTTGTAAAAACCCCCCCCTCTTTATTTAATTTATTTAACCTTTATTATTTAACTTTTTATTATTTAACTGTTTTATTAAATGTTTTATATTTGGTTGCCTAATCCAGTATATTTTTATTTGCCTAAATATTAGCTGCGTATATTAAACCTATATTGGAGTATGACTATTATGTTATTCGTATCTTTAAAGTATTACAGTATAACTGCTACTTCCGATCGAGAAATCTAGAATCGTAAAAGTCCTACTAACACAGAACAAGTTACTTTATCTAATGTATGCCTACCTACTCGCGTCTTTAATATTTACCTACAAGTTTCGTTTTGGCCAGGTGATTGTCTAGTGGAAGAACCCTACTTCGTGATCATAGAACCCAAGTATACGAATAGGTATGAGCTGTGTGACGAGGTCCTAACCTAATATTATGATTAAAATGTTATTAGGTTTACAATATCCGTACTACTGAATAAATTAATGAAGATGTAAGAATGTTGTGGAAAATGACCTAAAACGAAGGTAAGTAGATAATATTAGAAATAGAAGTAAAATAGATTATGTGTATATTAAATGCGGATACTAAGCATATCACTAAGATATTTGTTAAGTGAACTTTGGTTAGTATTTTATGTATCGTATATATTAATTGAAACAAACTCGTATGGGGCTAAGGATCGGCGCCCCTCCTCCGCGTCGATCGATTGATTTCGTCATCCTTACTGGTCATCACCTCCCCCATACGAGTATAAATACTCGTTTAAATAAAGAACTCTAATAGTCAAAATTCGGAGTCAGTCTGTGTGTCTAACAAAAGGTGGGACAAGAGGGCATAATCTTTTAGCAACCCCAGCGAACCCCAGCAAAAGGGTCAAATAATGAGTTCCCAAGATTAGGAAATCAAGGTACTCTTTAGGCACACGCCCAACCCTACCTAAACCTGAAACAGAAGGTCATCCTGAATAATGTTATCTTATTCTTATGTGACTGCATAACTTTATCATAATTTTGATGATGCAGATTTCGGAATAATTTACCGAATACTGATGAACTATACAATCAAGTCATACACATTCTTAGTGTAATGAAGTTAATAACTTTTCCCGTTATCTCTTCAAATTGGCCATCTCAAACAGGACCTTCCTTCAAGTGAGATTATATTAATTAGGCCAGTATCACTAAATTCAGTGACATTAGTAAAAGGCGCCCTTTGTTGTTTTTTATAACTAAAGGGGTAACCCAGAGACAATCGCTCCATGTATATTTCAGCTATACTTAGCCTAAGGTTCCTTCTATGGAAGCCATAATAAAGTGTGATGTTGAAGTAAGCCCATTATATTGACTTTCAACTCGAAGAGACAAATCAACTTCTTTCGTCATCGTCTCGGTTCTGAGAACTATATTTTCTCTTGATAGAACCTGTATGACCTGGCAGCCCAGCACAATCAGCTCAAAGCAGTTAAATGACTTTAATAATTAGTTACGGAACCTCTTTGTCCATTCAAACCTTTATTTATAAAACAAGTTGACCTTTGCAACTGAATTTACTTTATGTTAATATAAGAAAATAGCAATGACTATCGTCTGTAATTCGATTAGGAACATTTATCCATTCGAACTATAATCTCCTCTTTTTTAGAAGTCGGTTACAATTACTTTATGTAAGTAAATAATATCAAATAATAAAATGGCTACATTGTCTGCAATTCGATTAGGAACATTTATCCATTCGAACTATAACCTCCTCCTTTTTTAGAAGTCGGTTAACAATTACTTTATGTAAGTAAATAATATCAAATATCAAAATAATTATAAAGCTTACAATTGGTCCTCGCGCCGGCTTCCACAGACATCGCCCCACTCCGCCCGGGACAACTGAAGCAACTCTGAATCCAGATACGATGGTGACACAATGCATGAAGTACCTTCCCGCAGCTCCAGGTAGATCGTCCCATCGCCATAGGAAAAGGAGTATACCCCCGAAGGTGACGAAGGCCAAAAACCCACAACGGAGTGAGCACATCGACCCCGGTGGCGTCACAATCCACCGACATATTTAAAACCCACGGGAAAAACGCAACACCACTCGGAGAGTGACTTTACGCCGGAATTTGGTTGCTTTGGGAACCACCATTCCTTAAACTGCAGATGTTGTGTTCCCTAAGCCCTCCCATCGCGATAAAAGTATCGTTTCAAATCCATTCCCCCGCAAAAGCCGGGACGGTGGCACTAGTCTACCACTAGGGGTATGACCACCATCCCAATGGGTGAATACGTCCAAGCGCATACCCAAACTTTTAACGGAAAAAGGATCCGAATCAACACTATAATCCAAAACGAGTTAAATGACTCTATAATCAAATACGGTTCCGTTCCCAGACATGCAACATGAGAATGGAACCGATGCTCACATAAATTCACACTAAATCACTATTTACCCACAAAAAGATCCTAAAACGTATTTAATTCGTTGTGTTCTCTAAGCCCTCTCCTCCTTCTAGCCTTCCCCTCGCGATAAAGGTATTGTTTCAAATCCATTCCCCCGCAAAAGCCGGGACGGTGGCACTAGTCTACCACTAGGGGTATGACCACCATCCCAATGGGTGAATACGTCCAAGCGCATACCCAAACTTTTAACGGAAAAAGGATCCGAATCAACACTATAATCCAAAACGAGTTAAATGACTCTATAATCAAATACGGTTCCGTTCCCAGACATGCAACATGAGAATGGAACCGATGCTCGCATAAATTCACACTAAATCACTATTTACCCACAAAAAGATCCTAAAACGTTAAATTATTTCAGAGTTATTTGGTAGTACAAATTGACTGTCGAATAACTCCTTATAAAATTAAAACACGCGTGAATTTAAATCGCGGACATACAAAGGTACTCGAACGACACCGAAATTCGTAGACGCGTAACCATCTACAAATCTAGGCTAGTCCAGGCACTAAAATTTTATAAAATAAAATCAATTTTAATTTTAAAACGATTGAGCAAATATATGAACACAAGTCACTGAATTTACCTATCCAAGGTACTCGTCCGCTCTCGACCGATCCCCGAGAACGAATGCCCCTACGCTTCTCTACGCCGCCCGTTTTCCGCACGCGCATAGAGCCTTCCCACTCCAACATCAATTTTCCGAGAAATTTGTCGTATGATCTCAATCTATTTTTCTACCTACCTCCAACTTATTATTCGCGCGCGTATTGTTTTAGATAACCTGTAACGTTCCATGATCGTTACCTACTCCCAAATTCATGGCAAATGGCACATACGCTAGAAGCCAAACTTAACGAATAAAAAAGGTCACTACTATGACATAAACATTGTTGACAGAATGAAGGTGATTGACGTAATGTCAGTCAGTTTCATTCCGCTATGCAAAAAACAACATTGTTCTAAGACAAAGGAAATTGTGTAAAAAACTACATTTTAAAAAGATTCGGGTATATAAATATCGAATTCTTTCTAGAAGGAATAGGCTATATATAGGACTCGAAATAAAAACTGGGTCATACGCGCAGTTGACTACAGTGAAAAAGTCGCTCAGAACTTAACCTTACAATCAAATCTTACAATCAACTGGTTAGCCCGTCTTCAATCGGGTAAGTTTACGTGAGATGCCTTTTAAATGTGTTAATTGTGAAATCTGTCTCGACAAATAATGCTAATCGTTATTTGTCAATTGAATTATCATCAGGCCACTTGTGTTCTAAAACGCAGTGCAAGTGCGTTTCGTATCCGTACTATCTGCGGATGTGGACGCGCGCCGTACTTACATTATAATATAATTGTGTTCTAAGCTCTTAAAGCATTCTGTAATCTTGGATCCTTCCGATCAAAAACTGTGTTTTAACGCCGGTACCACGTCATGTGAGGCGGGGCCTAGTCCGATCTGCCGTTATCTTCGGGGTCTCACACGACGTGGCCGTGCGGCTCTTGAGTACTGATCCTCATGCGTAGTTTCTTCGACGCATTTCAGGCTCCTACCCTCTACGCCAATTCTCCGACCACGTACGAGTCGCCACGCTGTCGTGACGCTACGTTTACTTCCCTACTACTACGTCGGTCGTACTCCGGCCACGCACAAACTTCGGGAACTACTACGCGCAGACCGCGCTCCGGTCACGCCTGAAAAGCTCACGAAGCCTCTCGTCGCTGCGCTGCCTGCTGACATCCTACGTGCCACGAGCCGCGTCGAGCCACGCGGCGATCGGCGCCCCAGCTCTTCAAGCTAAGTCTCAAAACAAGGGACCAACACGTTTTTTTATCGCCATCACCTTCCGAGTTCACACGACCCTCAGTCTCCTGTAAATTCATTCTTACTTTATTAAATTTTAACTTATACTATCTTAAACTCTTTCTTTTGAAACTCCTACCCACTGCTAGGTAGAACTTCACCAAGCTTCACTTGGTGAACGTTTCAGTGGCGCCCAGGTATTAAGCAGGAAGGTGGATAAAAAAGTGTTGATCTCTCTGGCGTGGTATATTCACGGCTCTTTCTCTGTAACCTTGTGTCCGTCTGTAGGTTGTATGGTAAAAACCGCCCTGTGCTGGTGCGGGAGCATTTGTTAGAATACCCAGCTGTAGTCTCCATGCATGTCGTAAGAGGCGACTAAGGAAGACAAAGGTTACACCTACAGAAGTAACGCCTTCTGTCCGCGTCTTAAACGCACTATAATATTTTTTTACTCGAATTTTTTTTATTATAGTAGAATTAAAATCTTTCAGTACTTTTATACTCGCACTATCTTAAAATCTTGTTCTTTAAACTCAAACTTATTCACAAAACTTACCACCCAACCTACACTCGGAACATCTAACTTGTATATGTAAAACTTGCTCTCACGGAAACTCACCCGATATCTCTCTAAAAATCCAGATAAAAACTCTCTTTGACGGATATCTCACTAAAAACTAAAATCTAAACTCTTTTTGACGTAGGTATATAAAATGGTGTACCCCATTTATAATTTTTATCGCATACTTAGTTAGCATACTTAAAATTTACTCGTACCTGACAATATCACTCGTTAAAAATGACTCGCAGAACCATCTTTCACTATAAAACTTTTAAAAGAAAAAGTCTCATACCTTCAACTTTACTAAATACTAAAAATTAATATTTTACCACTATAGCTTCCCTCTGAAGAAAATCTAATTAATCTTGCATCTAAAACTTGATATTAACATCTAAAAATTAAAAAATACCTGACTTGAAAAAAAATACTTAGAAATATTTTTATTTACATATATCGTATAATATCTATTTATGTATGTCTATTAATATCAGAAATAGGGCGGTTAGTGTACTCTAAAACTGAAAGCCTTCACACTAAGAGCGGTTATTGCAAACTCTTTAAAAAAAAGCCTCTAAATTGCTAGGAGCGGTACTCGTGAACTCCATAAAAAAAAGCCCAAAACACGAATATTAATTAAAATAATCTTTTGTATACTAGGTAATTCAAGTCAGTCGTCAATATAGCTATAGCAAACTAAACAATTAAAGTTTACTTATAGTTAACTCTATCGATACCTTAATAACTTCACTAGTCACCTAGACTACAATCGCTACCTACAATCTCTTGGTCCTACACTTGAATACCACTACTTACTCTCTTTGACGTACTAACTAGCAAAATAGTTCCTTATTTTGTTAGCTTTTCTTTTATTTTGCTGCTTTTAAGTATTGTATCTAACATTCTTAACAGCAAAATGGAGAACCCACCGGTATTCTTGCCGTCTGTATAGGTGCCACTAAAGCATTTATACAGCGATACCGGACTCTTCACAGTACGCCACAAGTCTTATTGGGAACTTCAGACCATAGCATCCTGATTAAATTAATTTTACACTCGAGCCTACTTAATGTTAACATATTAGACTCAACCCTGGACGGGGAAGGTGTAAATTATAACTAGGATGCTAGAGAGGTCAGCGAATTTTCTTGAGCAAAAATTCTTAACTGAAAAAGGGGGTATGTAACGTTCCATGATCGTTACCTACTCCCAAATTCATGGCAAATGGCACATACGCTAGAAGCCAAACTTAACGAATAAAAAAGGTCACTACTATGACATAAACATTGTTGACAGAATGAAGGTGATTGACGTAATGTCAGTCAGTTTCATTCCGCTATGCAAAAAACAACATTGTTCTAAGACAAAGGAAATTGTGTAAAAAACTACATTTTAAAAAGATTCGGGTATATAAATATCGAATTCTTTCTAGAAGGAATAGGCTATATATAGGACTCGAAATAAAAACTGGGTCATACGCGCAGTTGACTACAGTGAAAAAGTCGCTCAGAACTTAACCTTACAATCAAATCTTACAATCAACTGGTTAGCCCGTCTTCAATCGGGTAAGTTTACGTGAGATGCCTTTTAAATGTGTTAATTGTGAAATCTGTCTCGACAAATAATGCTAATCGTTATTTGTCAATTGAATTATCATCAGGCCACTTGTGTTCTAAAACGCAGTGCAAGTGCGTTTCGTATCCGTACTATCTGCGGATGTGGACGCGCGCCGTACTTACATTATAATATAATTGTGTTCTAAGCTCTTAAAGCATTCTGTAATCTTGGATCCTTCCGATCAAAAACTGTGTTTTAACGCCGGTACCACGTCATGTGAGGCGGGGCCTAGTCCGATCTGCCGTTATCTTCGGGGTCTCACACGACGTGGCCGTGCGGCTCTTGAGTACTGATCCTCATGCGTAGTTTCTTCGACGCATTTCAGGCTCCTACCCTCTACGCCAATTCTCCGACCACGTACGAGTCGCCACGCTGTCGTGACGCTACGTTTACTTCCCTACTACTACGTCGGTCGTACTCCGGCCACGCACAAACTTCGGGAACTACTACGCGCAGACCGCGCTCCGGTCACGCCTGAAAAGCTCACGAAGCCTCTCGTCGCTGCGCTGCCTGCTGACATCCTACGTGCCACGAGCCGCGTCGAGCCACGCGGCGATCGGCGCCCCAGCTCTTCAAGCTAAGTCTCAAAACAAGGGACCAACACGTTTTTTTATCGCCATCACCTTCCGAGTTCACACGACCCTCAGTCTCCTGTAAATTCATTCTTACTTTATTAAATTTTAACTTATACTATCTTAAACTCTTTCTTTTGAAACTCCTACCCACTGCTAGGTAGAACTTCACCAAGCTTCACTTGGTGAACGTTTCAAACCAATAAAATTACCGGTTGATGTAGGTACTTATTTGCAGTCTAACAAACTAAATCTAGAAAACCCCAGCCAAGCAATGATCTTATATTTATTAAGAGTTGAAACATTTGTCTTTAGTGATTTTGTTTATGAGATGAATTTCGCTGATATTTCCGATTAGTTCGATACAAAAGTATTACCTTAGATGTAGAAAATTCCGGGTTTTATTACTATTATAATATTTAGAACTAATTTATAGTAGTTAAGTTGTTTTAAAGCATTCTTTCTTAACGCCTGACTCAATGCAAACATCGGACAATGTGCATAACTTGCTGTACTGAAGGTTAACTAAAAGAATCCCTGTTCTCCATTTAGCTAGGCATGATGGAGTAAGGATACTATTAATCCTATTTTATTATCATGTAGTTACCAAAATCCTTTATAATATGAGACAGCATTTGATACTCAATCTTTATTTTAATTCCTGACCCTCTTTTCATTGCAAAACTTTGTTTTTATTTTTCCTTGGTTTTTTAGATTCGCGTGATTTAGGTATTTGCCATGCACCATGTACAAATTAATAATGTGTTAGAATTTTAAACGAAACATCTATTTATTTAATTATTTATTTATGAACGATGAACTTGGTTCTGTTACATTCGACCCCATTAAATTTAAGAAGATGACCTAAATCGGAGTAAATTTAATAATATTAAATGAGTTCCCAAATAAATAATTCAATAAAGAAATTAAGAATTGAAATTTAACAACCCCAATGATATGTCTAATGTGCAAGATCTTTGTTGTCCATATTCAAGTTTCAACAATAAAATTAAACGTGTAATAGAACTGTTTGTGTATGCGCCCTAATTATTATATGTGTAGTTTGTTTAAACCGGTCATGAAATAATCATCTTAGAAACTCAATCCGACAGCAAACCCGTGTATCATAAAAGAACTTTTTTCGTCCACATAGTATATTGACTTCTACGAGGAACTCGGTTGTGAGTCGAGTCGTTAGAAGAACAGAAAGATTGCTTTCCCCGCCAAATTCAACCTTTCAATCGAGGGGGTTTGCATTCATATCTCCTCGGTCCGCTCTCAACGTCCTGTGAACTACAAAAATCCACCTATGACCTCTCAGGGTCCTATAAGCTCTCGAAACCGAATTAAAAATCTGACTACCTCCGATCGGTGAATGTGAGTGTAGGAAATATTGCGGTTTACCCTTCGCACGAAGGATGCGTGTGAGTATGAGCTCAATATAAACTCAATGTTTAATATTGACAGGGATAAATGTCCTCCTGACTTAACCTAGCTCCAAGTTCCCCTTTTATATCGAGCCGGTTGTGTAGTGTTTTGCTAAACCTTGAAATCGACAACTCGCCTCTAGCCTTGGTGTCGCTATAACCCTGAAACCTCTAAACATACTTATAACTCAAAATTTCCAACATCCTTCCACAATTCATTCCTCATTCGTTTATTCTTATTATTCAGATACAGAGCATATCTTTCATTGCTGTTCAATCCATCCCAAGGAAGTATCGACACCTTTAAGAACTATTGGCGACCAAGTTTCTGCACGCCTATCCCTAGGTTCATAATCTCAAATAAAAGCAGTAACTTCTATCAAGATCAGATACTACTAACTTAGGAAACACTAAAACCCCCCAGCTACTAATGAACTACAACCCACCAAAATACTAAATATCTAGAAAACAGTATCAAAACCCGTTCACGTTCACATTGATATATAATTACATTGTTCACGTTAATATTTTTTTTTTTTTTTTTTTATCAAATATATATTTTTCCAAATTAATGACTGTTAAATAAATTTTTAATATAGTAAAATTTTATTGCTATACATTTTTCGAAGTGATTATTAAATACAATAACATTTTCCGAATAGTTAAACTATAAATAACCTAAACTTTTAACTACTCTGCATGAATTTATTCCGATTGCTTTTTATCCTTCAACATCTATTTATCGCGCCTATGATTAGATCTATTTAGCCGTTCTAAATCTTGCTATTTTACCAACTAATAATAAGTACCGTAGTTAGCTAGCTGTTATGGATTATTCAAGACTGTGAATCGACCCCAAAGTTTTAATTTACAGTTACTTCGCTATCAAATATTTAGAAACAAGAAAGTCAAATACTTAATTAGATGAAGTAATATCATTAGAATACCTTCTTCTAAAACGCACTACATTTTTTTTCATCCAAAAACGTTCTATTAATTTACTACATCCTTCTACTAGTCAAATTAATTGCCGTATCATTTAACAAATTAAATAAGTTTATTTTTACTATATGAGCTATATAATTATTTACGGGATAAGATAAGATAAGATAAGATAAGATAATTTATTCAGATAACGAACACTCCCACAATACCATTGCCTAAAAGCAATAATACCCATGTGGTGCACGCTATGTCTCGTCAAAAACAAAATATAATTCACTCAAATTCATATTAAAAATTGTTTCATATTCAAATTAATATGAAAAACTCAACACATTATATAATTATTAAACAACATAACAAAATTATATGTGTGCAAAATTATACTACTACGTCATAATAATATAACCCTACACACAAATATTTCTTTAGTAAATAACCGCGACAGCTTGAAACAGTGTTTTATTTTTTACTAGTTTAGTTTTTAAAATACCTGGAAATAGAGAGTTTATTATGTGTTCTTTCAATTCTACCTTAAACAACCCGAACCCGTTTTAGTAAGCAATCATAACCCTTTTTCCAATTAAATAAACACCTTAACAATAGTAACAAAGTGAAAGTAAGTATAGTTGAAACTGATAGTTACAAAGCTTAAGAAATAATAATAATTATAAATTAATTGTTTTAAGATTTGACATGCGCGTCGTTTTCCCCCAAAGAATTATAGCACCTAAAAATATAATACACAAAATGATCGTAGGTGGCATTTTGTAGATTTAATTGTTACCCAAATACATTAGCAGCCACAATTTTCACGCCCCAATAACAACGACAAAAATTTACATAAATATAACAAATACAAAATTGTGAGAATCATAATCATAGATAGTATTTCACTAGCTACGTCTATGCACTTCATCAACTGTCTCCGTCTTATACACAGGTGCCTTACTTCCCGCTTACTATGTGAAGTAACTCAACCAACAAAAGATTATATCTGTACCATGTCTATGTTTGTATTAGAAACATTAATAGTTGCGCGTCTTACTTCACAGAACACTAAATTTAAAGCTACCGTCCCTATATTCTTAAACCGGCCTTATTCGTGAAAACCAAACCAGAATTATAATCGTAATTTTTAAACTTTCGCGATTTGAACACATGTTTTAAATGTTTATCGGGACTTATCACGTATTATTACAGAATTATAATATCGGTAACATCTGTCCTGGTGGTAAGATCAAAACAGACGTCACAATTGCCCACCTAAAACTACCCCAATGAACCTTAGTAAAATGTATATGCAACCTTTTCATCAATAATACTACCAAATCCGATAAATTCAAAATTCGAGCCTATTTAAGATAAACCTACACTTTTATTCGCGAAATGTCACATCAAAGTTAATGATTTTATAAATGACACATCATAGAACGGCAGTAAGTCAAACTGCTTACTTTGCAACTACAGACGTGTTCATCGATTAATTAATTAGATTAAAACCATTTTCATTAATTATTGAAATTGTTTCGAGTATTTAGTTTAATTCAAAAATATTTACATAAACAATACCAACGGTATTTTTATGTCACCTCTATTATATCATTACTATTTTTATGTACACTTACTAACCGGGCTAACAAGACACAAAGTGACCAATATATCAACCGACCTATTGTGCAAATAAATTATCTTTGAAATTTCATAGATAAGACTTGGCATAAACTTAACATTTGTAGCAGTAGCATTCCAATGAAGATTTCTTTTCTTCTAAGAAATGCTTGTTCTAGCGTAAAGACATCAACGAGATACCACGTGCCACAATCCCTATTTTAAAACCTATTGAGAACCTACTTAACCCTGATTTGTGACATGCTAACACACAATATTTTTAGTTGGCTATAGTGATAGGTTTTTAGACCTTACTTGTACGAAATTCACAAATTTAACACACTGTTTAATTTTACAACGTCATTTAACATCATTACAATACCCTACTAGAAAGATGTGTACAAAGATAAATAGCTACCTGTTAATTTAAGAGTATTTAAGAAATTTACTATAATTTAGATCAATCCGATTGTAACTTTAAATATTGCAGTTCCTAAAACCATTATGACTTTTGATTAGACTAAATATTGCATTATCAGGGTCAAAATTATGTCCTAGTTATAAAATAGTTTAAGATTTTACATTCCCTTTAATTTAACTTATTTGTTCATAATTATTCCTACTAATCATTATATTAAAGTATTTCACACTGTGTGTTCAATTTTTAATTTACCGATTACTTTTAAATATGCATATCCCTATCCAAGCTAATAATTTAGTTCCCTAGTCAGCCCATTCATATTTTAGTAATAATATTTATTATATTTGACATTTATTTAGAGCAAAATTTTCTAAAGTTTCTTACGACCTCGCTCATTACGACTCCGTTTCTTACGACCCCGATTATTACGACCCCATTTCTTACGACCCCAATTCTTATGAGTATTTTTCAACCCCAGTGAAAACCCATAATATGAAACAATATTACACAACAATGGAAACTCACGGATTATATACATTAGGTTTTCCCATTTTTACAAATATTTTCAAGCCAGCGTTAGCAATTTTTAGAACAAATTTGGAATCTATGATAAAGGATGTAATATATAAGATTAAATTCACATTTTCTATTATTTTTGAACCCATTTACCTTACCACATGCGTTACCCAACCTATTAACCTACTACGCTAGTACCGAATGTAAGAAATTCTAATGATTTAACCTTGATATTTTTGCACAGCTCATACCAATTCTCGTCTCCTTTGCACGAACAACAAATTGTGTTCAAGCGGACTTGAACACTCTTAAATATAATCCCTTTCTAATAACTAATTTAACTCTAAACGACCCCATTTCCTTTGACGATTCTACGTGTTTGAGCAAAACAAATACTATACATAAATTCTAGTGAGAGTATTAAGAAACATCGATCCTACATGTCCTAATGTAGTTAATACTAACTGTTATCTACATAAATATCCTATTAGAAATTACCATCGTTGTACGCGTTTTTAATTACAAAGTCACTACAAAGTTAAAATCTTGGCTGATGATGATGATGATGATGATGATAATGATCCTGGTCACTACGGCATACCATATTGTAAAATCCCCCCCCTCTTTATTTAATTTATTTAACCTTTATTATTTAACTTTTTATTATTTAACTGTTTTATTAAATGTTTTATATTTGGTTGCCTAATCCAGTATATTTTTATTTGCCTAAATATTAGCTGCGTATATTAAACCTATATTGGAGTATGACTATTATGTTATTCGTATCTTTAAAGTATTACAGTATAACTGCTACTTCCGATCGAGAAATCTAGAATCGTAAAAGTCCTACTAACACAGAACAAGTTACTTTATCTAATGTATGCCTACCTACTCGCGTCTTTAATATTTACCTACAAGTTTCGTTTTGGCCAGGTGATTGTCTAGTGGAAGAACCCTACTTCGTGATCATAGAACCCAAGTATACGAATAGGTATGAGCTGTGTGACGAGGTCCTAACCTAATATTATGATTAAAATGTTATTAGGTTTACAATATCCGTACTACTGAATAAATTAATGAAGATGTAAGAATGTTGTGGAAAATGACCTAAAACGAAGGTAAGTAGATAATATTAGAAATAGAAGTAAAATAGATTATGTGTATATTAAATGCGGATACTAAGCATATCACTAAGATATTTGTTAAGTGAACTTTGGTTAGTATTTTATGTATCGTATATATTAATTGAAACAAACTCGTATGGGGCTAAGGATCGGCGCCCCTCCTCCGCGTCGATCGATTGATTTCGTCATCCTTACTGGTCATCACCTCCCCCATACGAGTATAAATACTCGTTTAAATAAAGAACTCTAATAGTCAAAATTCGGAGTCAGTCTGTGTGTCTAACAAAAGGTGGGACAAGAGGGCATAATCTTTTAGCAACCCCAGCGAACCCCAGCAAAAGGGTCAAATAATGAGTTCCCAAGATTAGGAAATCAAGGTACTCTTTAGGCACACGCCCAACCCTACCTAAACCTGAAACAGAAGGTCATCCTGAATAATGTTATCTTATTCTTATGTGACTGCATAACTTTATCATAATTTTGATGATGCAGATTTCGGAATAATTTACCGAATACTGATGAACTATACAATCAAGTCATACACATTCTTAGTGTAATGAAGTTAATAACTTTTCCCGTTATCTCTTCAAATTGGCCATCTCAAACAGGACCTTCCTTCAAGTGAGATTATATTAATTAGGCCAGTATCACTAAATTCAGTGACATTAGTAAAAGGCGCCCTTTGTTGTTTTTTATAACTAAAGGGGTAACCCAGAGACAATCGCTCCATGTATATTTCAGCTATACTTAGCCTAAGGTTCCTTCTATGGAAGCCATAATAAAGTGTGATGTTGAAGTAAGCCCATTATATTGACTTTCAACTCGAAGAGACAAATCAACTTCTTTCGTCATCGTCTCGGTTCTGAGAACTATATTTTCTCTTGATAGAACCTGTATGACCTGGCAGCCCAGCACAATCAGCTCAAAGCAGTTAAATGACTTTAATAATTAGTTACGGAACCTCTTTGTCCATTCAAACCTTTATTTATAAAACAAGTTGACCTTTGCAACTGAATTTACTTTATGTTAATATAAGAAAATAGCAATGACTATCGTCTGTAATTCGATTAGGAACATTTATCCATTCGAACTATAATCTCCTCTTTTTTAGAAGTCGGTTACAATTACTTTATGTAAGTAAATAATATCAAATAATAAAATGGCTACATTGTCTGCAATTCGATTAGGAACATTTATCCATTCGAACTATAACCTCCTCCTTTTTTAGAAGTCGGTTAACAATTACTTTATGTAAGTAAATAATATCAAATATCAAAATAATTATAAAGCTTACAATTGGTCCTCGCGCCGGCTTCCACAGACATCGCCCCACTCCGCCCGGGACAACTGAAGCAACTCTGAATCCAGATACGATGGTGACACAATGCATGAAGTACCTTCCCACAGCTCCAGGTAGATCGTCCCATCGCCATAGGAAAAGGAGTATACCCCCGAAGGTGACGAAGGCCAAAAACCCACAACGGAGTGAGCACATCGACCCCGGTGGCGTCACAATCCACCGACATATTTAAAACCCACGGGAAAAACGCAACACCACTCGGAGAGTGACTTTACGCCGGAATTTGGTTGCTTTGGGAACCACCATTCCTTAAACTGCAGATGTTGTGTTCCCTAAGCCCTCCCATCGCGATAAAAGTATCGTTTCAAATCCATTCCCCCGCAAAAGCCGGGACGGTGGCACTAGTCTACCACTAGGGGTATGACCACCATCCCAATGGGTGAATACGTCCAAGCGCATACCCAAACTTTTAACGGAAAAAGGATCCGAATCAACACTATAATCCAAAACGAGTTAAATGACTCTATAATCAAATACGGTTCCGTTCCCAGACATGCAACATGAGAATGGAACCGATGCTCACATAAATTCACACTAAATCACTATTTACCCACAAAAAGATCCTAAAACGTATTTAATTCGTTGTGTTCTCTAAGCCCTCTCCTCCTTCTAGCCTTCCCCTCGCGATAAAGGTATTGTTTCAAATCCATTCCCCCGCAAAAGCCGGGACGGTGGCACTAGTCTACCACTAGGGGTATGACCACCATCCCAATGGGTGAATACGTCCAAGCGCATACCCAAACTTTTAACGGAAAAAGGATCCGAATCAACACTATAATCCAAAACGAGTTAAATGACTCTATAATCAAATACGGTTCCGTTCCCAGACATGCAACATGAGAATGGAACCGATGCTCGCATAAATTCACACTAAATCACTATTTACCCACAAAAAGATCCTAAAACGTTAAATTATTTCAGAGTTATTTGGTAGTACAAATTGACTGTCGAATAACTCCTTATAAAATTAAAACACGCGTGAATTTAAATCGCGGACATACAAAGGTACTCGAACGACACCGAAATTCGTAGACGCGTAACCATCTACAAATCTAGGCTAGTCCAGGCACTAAAATTTTATAAAATAAAATCAATTTTAATTTTAAAACGATTGAGCAAATATATGAACACAAGTCACTGAATTTACCTATCCAAGGTACTCGTCCGCTCTCGACCGATCCCCGAGAACGAATGCCCCTACGCTTCTCTACGCCGCCCGTTTTCCGCACGCGCATAGAGCCTTCCCACTCCAACATCAATTTTCCGAGAAATTTGTCGTATGATCTCAATCTATTTTTCTACCTACCTCCAACTTATTATTCGCGCGCGTATTGTTTTAGATAACCAATAAAATTACCGGTTGATGTAGGTACTTATTTGCAGTCTAACAAACTAAATCTAGAAAACCCCAGCCAAGCAATGATCTTATATTTATTAAGAGTTGAAACATTTGTCTTTAGTGATTTTGTTTATGAGATGAATTTCGCTGATATTTCCGATTAGTTCGATACAAAAGTATTACCTTAGATGTAGAAAATTCCGGGTTTTATTACTATTATAATATTTAGAACTAATTTATAGTAGTTAAGTTGTTTTAAAGCATTCTTTCTTAACGCCTGACTCAATGCAAACATCGGACAATGTGCATAACTTGCTGTACTGAAGGTTAACTAAAAGAATCCCTGTTCTCCATTTAGCTAGGCATGATGGAGTAAGGATACTATTAATCCTATTTTATTATCATGTAGTTACCAAAATCCTTTATAATATGAGACAGCATTTGATACTCAATCTTTATTTTAATTCCTGACCCTCTTTTCATTGCAAAACTTTGTTTTTATTTTTCCTTGGTTTTTTAGATTCGCGTGATTTAGGTATTTGCCATGCACCATGTACAAATTAATAATGTGTTAGAATTTTAAACGAAACATCTATTTATTTAATTATTTATTTATGAACGATGAACTTGGTTCTGTTACAAAGTATAATATTATGTTCTTGCATAGTGCTTTTATAATATTTTACTTTTTAAAGCAATGTATAAGTTTTGTTATAATAAACAAACATCATTTTGTGCGAGAGAAATAGTACGGACATAAAACATAAAACTTTTATATCACAAGGGTTTAAAAGTTCCACTTTCATACACAAGACGAGTACGAGAATATTTTATGGTTTCACATTACTTAAAATAATGATCGTTGTTCTAGTTTGTTGTTTTTAAACTAAAAGTTCGACATCTTGGGATTTTCAGCAAAGGCGCAGGTTAAGTTAGTAACTATTTTAGTGTCATAAACAAAACGGCATTTGCCAACTTTTATTTACGATGCAAAGCCAAGGAAATATTCAGTGCTTATTTGTATGTTTTCTTATTTTTTTTTTTGTTTTTTTTTTATTTTTTTTTTTAAATACATAATACTCTTGCGTTTGACCACCATCACGCCTGATGTTAAGCGATGATGCGGTCTACGTTGGAGCACGCTTGCCTAAAAAGAACCGATTCACTCGTGCTTTGATATGCAATTAGTTCAACCCAATACAATTTTTAAATAGTCATATTATCATCATCCGAAGTGCAATTGATCAGCAAGATTATTAATAATCTTTTATAGTTGTAATGATCTGAAAACAATTAATTTATTATGAATCAAATTTTATCCCATCAGCTAAAAGGTTGACGATCCACGCACAGCTAAGTGGAGCGCGGTGCCTCGAACGCAAGTGACAGTCGATAATTAACTATTTATTATCGTAGTTTAATATTATCCAGCTAATGTTAACAAACTAAAATTGTTCGCTACAAACTCCCACTTGGTAATATTTACACGATTTATAAAATATTAACAGTAAGGTCAAATTCTCTTTCAGTTTTCATTGGCCTGACCGCCACCTCGCCTAATGATCAACGACGGAGCATGCTTGGCCACTTGCCTAGAATAAACCGATTCACTCGCAAATTGAAGACACCCAGATTGTAGCTATTGTTTGTTCCTGAAGCTAAAAACTCAACAGACCACGTTTTGGATTCAAAGGCTCAATTAATACGGTAAACGAGTGAAAAGACTGATAAAAAAATACTTTCCATCCATGTGTATTTTATCACAAGCAGCGCAATAATAAGCCTGTGTTAGTTCAGGGTATAAGCTAAATTACATCCAAACAGGTTCAAAAACTTTCAAATTTATAATGTTAGCGTTATTGTTAGACAAGTTAAAATGTGTGCCAAAATTAATGCAGGGTGACAGGAAGAGAAAGAAGGCGGTTGAGGAACATGCCTAAATGACAAACATATAAGTAAATAATTAAAACGTTTTTTTAACTGTTTACAAAAATGATCTGTGTTACTGACTACGTTTATATTCTGCGCTATTTATGTAAGCGAGATAAAACCTAACACGGCCGTAGGCTTTAACTTTTTATTGTGTTTCGGCGTTTTGTTTTCAAACTATGGCTATTATGGCCTTCGCCCAGAATTTACTCGTTCATTGCTTTGTTTTTGTTGTGCGATGGTAAACGGTTACTTTTTATGATGAAAATGGCAACACTTGAGCGTTTACGAGGGATTTCTTCATGAATGAAATTTTGCGAATGTGGTGCAATTTTTTGTTTTGTACGGCGTATTTTAGAGGTCTTGGCAATAAAAATACTTCGTAAGTATTTATTGTTATTTGTCTGTCAAAAGCATTTTGTAGGACTTATGCAGAACCATTTGGGTCCCGTGGCTTTGCCTGCAATGTTTTGTTTTGCACTGTTTTTATTTTGTCAATCCTTTTATTTGACAAATTTTATCAAGGTCAGTTTAGCCGTTAGTCGTGAAAAGGTAAACAGACAAAGAAACATATAGACAGACAGAGTTATTATTTTCACATTTGATAGGCCCGTTAGCCCAGCTGGTAGTTAACCTGCCTTCGGCGCTTGGGGGTGTGGGCCCGATTCCCATCTAGGACAAACATTCATGTGATGAACATATATTATGTGTTTTTTCTATATCTATATTTGTATGTATATCAGTCTCTGCCATAGTACAAGCCATATCTGGCAGTCATAGTACAAGCTTTGCTTAATTTGGGGTCAGATGACCGTGTGTGCAAAAATGTCCCGAATTTATTTACAAGAGTCCTTGTAGGTATAATGTCACCCAAAAATATTACGCTCATTTCTTGAATCAACAATCGCCTTATTTTAATTTTTAAGCATTTGAAATGTCTCCGGTTTACCTCTTCTTTTCACCGAGAATGGCTTCAATTATTTAAGCTGTCCATTATCCCTGAACTTTCTACCTTCCATTCAATTTCGGCCATTCCGGCGTTATTGCTGTCGTTAGATGTCATACCTCGACGATGTTGCCACGGGATCACACTCTAGGGGCAGACAACACTGAATAAATGATTTTTAATACCAGATTCTCCTACAGCCTGAAATTTTGTACATTTCGCTTTTTTCGCTCATTTCGCTTATTCCGCTTTTTTCGCTTTACAGTGTGAAAATACAGCACTGCTTCTGAGTTATGTGAGCATGGACTTCATATTAATATTGGACTCCGTGAAATGTAACTGTTGAATGATAATTTACTCGAGGACTTGGAGTCATAATTCGCGGTTTTTGTAATAACGAAAACATACAACTTGCATGTCTTTGAGTGCCTACCTGACAAAGGAAGATTTAAGTAATTTAAAGTATACAATAAAAGATTCAGAGATTTTCATTATCTATATCTATACTTCTATAGTAATATTATAAAGAGGAAAGATTTGATTGTTTGTTTGTTTGTTTGCATTGAATAGGCTCTGAAACTCTGAACCGATTTGGAAAATTCTTTCACTGACGGGAAGCTACACTATCCCCGGGTGACATAGGCTATAATCTATACCCGTGCGGAGCTGGGGCGGACCGCTAGTTATTTATAATAGGATTGCGTTTGACCGCCAACTCGCCTGATGTAAAGTGATGATGCGGTTCACGATGGAGCACGCCTGCCTAGAAGAAAACGATTCACTTGTGATTTGAAGACACCCAGATTGTAGCTATCGGGGAACACCCATTCAGGCAGCACATTTCATAGACAAGCAGATCGCACAAAAACAAAAAAAACGAGTGCTATAGGAGTACCTACACTTACTAACTGTAACCCGCGGTTTTCCACGATTTAGCAGTTATCAACGTGCCGTTTCATTCCTATAGAGATGCGGAGATCCCGGAGCCCTCCGTCAGGCATAGAGGAAGGCCACTAAGGGTTTAAAAGGTGCTATATCTACCAAACCTAGCTGTACCCAATACAGATAATATCCTTAGAAGTGAAGAAAAAATGTATGACTAGTTTAATAAAAGTGACCAAGTGCGAGTCAGGCTCGCGCACTGACGGTTCTGTACCACCATATAAATTGATACAAAAAGAAATACTACTCGGCAGTATTTATAATTTTTAGGATTCCGTACCCAAAAGGTAAAAACGGAATTCTATTACTAAGCCTACGATGTCTGTCCATTCGTTCGTCCGTTCTGTCTATCTGTCTGTCTGTCCTACCTTTAAACGCCTGTATCTTTGGAACCGTACTAGATAGCTAGTTGAAATGTTCACAGAATATGTAATGTTACCGTTTTTACATTAGAGAGAAAAATCTGTTTTTTGTATGGGGATCCCCTTTTAGTTTTGTCTTTTTGACTGTATTATTATTTCTTAGCTAATCCGCCGAACATTATTACATATTCAACTTTTAATTGGCTGTCTATTACGGTTCGAAATATATAAGCCGTTAAAAGCTAGGACGGATGGACGGACAGACAGACAGACATGCAGACGGACTGACAGACAGCGTAAGCTTAATAATAGGGTCCCATTTACACAAAACGTTTATATCTACACTACTGCTACCTTGTCACAGGTTTTTTTTAAAGTTTTATAGAGTGCTATAATTTCTTCGACTTTATAGACAACTAACTGTGACCGCCTCCGCAATGTTTTACACTGAGACACGTTACAAGTAAGCTGATAGCTCCTAACAGTGACCATGCCTTTATCTCACCTGTCCTAAATTTATTGAGGTCTATTGTTTTAAACCAATTAGTGCCTCTACTGTTCATTGATTTACGATACGGGATCCTGAGCGTTGAGTAAAATTTGACTTATCACTCGGTATAATGTCTCTACCTATATGATTACTTATACAGGATGTAAGGGAAACACTCTCAGAGCCAAAAGAAGGTAATTGCACTCATTATAATAAACAACCTTTACTATGGGACCATCCCCGAAATCGCGAAAATAATATCAGCTGTTCTATAGAAAACTGTCATTGACACTCGACAAAATGTATGGAGCAACAGATTTTTTTTTTCGCGATTTCTGTGTTGGTCCCATAGTAAAAGTTGTTCATAATGATGAGTACAATTACCTTCTTTTCGCTTCGAGAGTGTTCCCCTTACACCCTGTATAGTATTATACACTAATAAATACAAAATAATATAATTTATAATGACTATCTATTCTTCTTTGTCCCTTTGCTACTCTGCCGTTCTATCTATCTTTGTTTGCCTAAATTTAGCAGTAAAGGAAGTAGAGTCCGTCATGCAGATAATAAGAGAAAAAAAAATTTGAATGAGCAATTTTAGGGTAGAAATCTTGGGTAAAACAATAATAAAAATATGGCATGCACAAAAATAATATGTTATTTATATAATATCTACTACCTATCTACGGAATTTAGGACGTTAAGTAAATGTTTGACTTTCCTGTCTCGTGTAGAATAAAATAATGATGAAAGGCGGCATAGGGAAAGAGTTATTGCTCTTTTAAGTAAAGTCCTTGGCAATAATAAATATGAAAAAAAGGAGCTTGGGGATCTAGCTCACCTTAACCAAACCTTTCAGAGTGTCTGCTTAAGGCGACGTCAGAGTGGCTGATTAAATGCTGTTAACTTTCTCTACTCTCTCGGCTATCTATTACGGTTCGAAAAATTCAGCCGTTAGAAAGTACGACGGACAGACAGACAGATAGCGTAGGCTTAGTAATATTTACCCTTTGGGTACGGAACCCTAAAAAGAAGCAATAAAATGGCTGACATCGGCTAATTGTTAGCACGACCGAGCTCCAAGTCGCAGTGTTTGTGTTCAAATCCTAACAAAAAGCTTAGAGGTTCCGGTGACACAAAACATATAGTACTCGTAATGCAACCTTAGCATATAAGTAAGATACTTTGTTGATCATCTGATCACCTTACGTCAGACATATAATATTGCCATGCGTCGCACGGTGTGCTCCGATTGCATCAATTGATAACCTGTTTTCACAGACTAGGCGTTTACATACTTAAAATTAGATTTGATATAACTATAAAAAAAACTTCTTAAAACGCAAAAAGATACCAATTCTAGAGACTATTCTATGTATATGTATTCTATGTATTCTGCAAAAAACCATGTATCCACTTCACTGCTCGTCTTTTACCCCGCACAGTGAAAAGGTGCATAATTTTCAGCATATACTTTTTCGAGCGGGCCAATCCTAGGCGCGATTTGAATGAATAACTTTTGAGTCTCCAATCACAAGCCGCTATTCGATACCCCCCGCGAACGATGTGGCTTACTCGTGCAAGAGGGAATTATACCGACATGCGCGATCAAGTGGGTATAAGAAATCTACTACACCTTAATCATATCAGCCGCTCGCTCCTATATCAGAAAGCACTCACTTAAAACGTCAAGTTCGTGATGCGATGACCGATCGTTAGCCGGCGTTTAATTACTGTTATTTAAAAGTACCCGCGTCAATCAATGCTTGCGTTTTGTAAATATTCGGCGCGAGAAACGCTCTAAGCGAACACTTTAATTTTGTGGTGTTGTGATGAGGAAATTTACGCGAGCAATGTGAAGGTTTGGAAAATAACTTTAGAGATGTGAAAGGCAATAGCTAGAAGGATATTCAGTGTATAATTAGTGAAAAGAGTTCACATAATATGGTTTTTCTAATATAACTGATCATTAGTGATCACAAGCAGACTGTCATAAAAATCAATAAAAAAAAAGTTTTGGAAAGATGTTTGTAAAATTACTTATGCACAAATATTTTATAACAATAACCTTTCAGCAGGTAGGTAGTAAGTATACGGGTTATTTTTAATAACAAAGAACTTATATTCGTTATATGTTATTACTTAACAACTTTAAGTCCTTTTTAAACTTTTGCGATTTTAATAACCCGTTAAATGTCTTTCGGGACTTATCACGTTTTATTTTTTTTAGGTAAAATACGTACCTCAAAATAATACGTGATAAGTCCAGATAAACATTTAAAATATGACAACAGATGTCATATTTTAAATGTTTATCTGGACTTAAATAATACGTGATAAGTCCAGATAAACATTTAAAATATGACAACAGATGTTGTTCCGGACAGCTGCACCGAACATTGCATCATCACCAAAATAAAGAACAATATCTCAGCGTGATAAAAGGTGTAGTGCTGTGTGTCCGTGAACATTATACGTCGATTGTATATATATAAAGAATGTAGTATATAAGGAACAATGTAAAAACTTACAAAAATAGCATAAGAAAAACTGTACTACATAAATGTAAAATTCTGTAATAAAACTTGGGCCGCTGACATCTTTCACTACCCCTAGAGCTTGCTTGCTATAAACAGAACATTGTATAACAATAGGAACACTCCAAAATGGAGAAAAATAGGAAAAATCAGGAAAATTAGGAAATTGAGGTTCGTTCCATAAGAGTGAGGCGTACATCGCTGTCTGTCTCACCTCATATTTATCCCCGTCTCGCTCGCGCCTAGCCCGTCCTGCTCGCACGGCCGCCGCCGGCGATTGGTCCAACGAATCAGACGGGCGCGACATGCCCCGTAGGACCACAAGGCTCGGCGCGAGTGGATAAATATACAGCGGTGTGCGCCGATGAGTCGAAGGTTTCAATAGGAAACCATCCCATGGCTACACCCACAAGCCCTTCTGCCAGGGCACCGTTGCGGTCTTCCTCGACGTGGCGAAAGCGTTCGACAAAGTCTGGCATAACGGGTTGATATACAAGTTATTTCACCTCGGGATGCCGGACCGTCTGGTGCTCATCATACATGACTACCTCACGGCTCGTAACTTTCGCTATCGCGTCGAAGGGACTCATTCTTCACCTCACCCTATAGGCGGCGGGGTCCCTCAGGGCTCCGTCGTGGCACCCGTCCTCTTCACGCTTTACACTAGCGACATTCCTAGATCTCCCCACGTGGATATAGCTCTCTTCGCTGACGACACCGCCCTCTACACCAGAGGGTGGAACAAAGTCATCCAAAGGGCCCATCTTCAACGAGCCCTCTCTCATCTAGGTGATTGGTTCAAGAAGTGGGCCATCACGGTCAATCCGGAAAAAAGTGCAGCAATGTACTTTCACCCGTCCAAGAATCCCCCGTCTAGGCCTATCACGCTTCACGGTAAGGCCATCCCTTGGACCAGCTCGACCAAGTATCTCGGCGTGACTCTCGATCGCCGACTCACTTTCTCCAAACACATTCAGATAGTCCGCAATCGAGCGGCATTCTTTCTAGGGCGCCTCAGCCCCCTCCTTGGCGAGCGTAGTAAATTGTCACTTAGAAATAAGTTGACAATCTACAAAACTTGCATCCGCCCCGTCATGACCTACGCCTCCGTGGCGTTCGCCCACGCCTCCCGCATCGATCTGGACAAGCTGCAGGTCATTCAAAATCGCTTCATCCGCAGAGCGGTCGGCGCTAGCTGGTATATGCGAAACGCCGATCTGCACTGCGATGTTGAACTCCCATCTATGATTCAATACATTAAGTATAGCTCCCGCCGCTACTTTGACGCGGCGCCTCATCACCCAAATCCTCTTGTAGTTAAAGCTTCCAACTACTCAACAGACGTGACAGACCCTCCTCCTCTCCGTAGACGCCCTAGAGACATCTTGGGCGACCCGGACGACCCCATCGCCGTCGTCACAGCGGCGGCGCTGGGGTCGCCCGATCCGACTGCTCCTAGCAATAGGAAATATTCAGTTTTTGGTACAGGCGTCGGTTACCAGAGGCACACACACACACAGCGATCCCGCCGGCGGGATCGTAGACCCTCGGGATCTGTTAGAAGATCGGTTAGATTCTCTCCAAATAATCATTCAGTTCAACAAACCACTAGGGCTCCAGGGCACACCCCTTCTGGGGTGCCTGGGCAAGTCTGATTCCCACCCCCGGCGACGGCCCAAGCCGAGGTTCGTACCTTCGAGGTGCCCTTGTGCTAGTCGCCCAAAAACTTAAACCATCAAGTTATGCCGAACGCACTCTGCGTTCGCTAACTAGTCCGGTCCATCTGTAGAGGCCAAAAGGCCAACATTACAAGTCAATATCAAAAAAAAAAAAAAAAAAAAGCCGATGAGTCACTCCTTCGGAAGCACTCGAGCGGAACGGATCTCAAGAAAAGAAGACAAGAAGAACAAGCAAGCTCTAGGAAGAAAGAAAGCGCCGTTTAGCCGTACATCGAGTTTCACTGTCTCGGCTCTCAATCCCAGCTCACGTGCATATAGGGACGGTAATACGACATACACACGGGCGCAGGGTTTATCCCGGGTTGGCTCTCTCCGCATCGTGTCTACAGTCCACTACGAAGAATATCGTCAAGGGCTGACTCGGGCCGACCTCTACCTTGCGCCTGTCCCGCACATTTGGTCCTTCTGGGCCGGATTATGAGCTGAGCAGTGAAAACTCGGAGAAGAATGGTGCTAACAAGGTCCACGAGTGGTCGTACCGCGCCTCGCCGGAGTCCGGAAGACTCTGTCGCAGGGGCCGGTACCACGAACACCACCACTCGTGCTGCAACTACGATGTCAACAAGATCCGTTCCGCCCATCCGAAGGAGTCAACACACGTCGAGCCTGGACACCACGGGCGCCGCGACGGGTGCGAGGGCCGCGCTCAGTGCCGCAGCGCCGCCCACTGACATCGCCCCGTCCCTCGTGGAAACCACGACGCTTCACTCCGGGGCCGCCATGCCGCCGCCGCCGGAACACCGCGTCGGGGCCGCACTCACTGCCGCAGTGCCGCCGCCGGAACGCGCTTCACACGGGGCCGCGTCCACGCATCGGACGCCGCCCTCAGCCACGCATCAGACCGATGCGCTCGCACCTAGGCCACAAGCCTGGGTGATTCACCTGTCGCCGCCGAGATCGCCGTCGACAGTGGCCGCCGTGACCAGAGGACCGCCGCCCGCTCCGCTCCGAGACGAGCAAGCGCCGCGGCCGCCAACGCCGGCCAGAACGAGAACAACTGCATCAAGGCGCAGCATCGGGAGCGAGAGTCGACTCAACAGGGCGCGTGCACGCTACGAGTTGGCCGCCGCCCGCATCGAGCTGCTGGACGCCGAAGCCAAGATGCAAAATGAAGAAGAAGAGGACGCGCGCACCGTCGTGTCCGACGACCAACGGTCGCAGCACGTCACGACATGGCTCTCCGAGCAGCAGACGCACCTCGCCATCGCCACTGAACAGGTCGCTGGGGTAGCGCCGCCGCCCGCGCCGCTACTGCCGCCGGCGCCTGACCCGGTCGAGGAGCTGCCACACCGGAGGAGCCAATACTGCGAACGCCCGCCGCCGCAGCGCGCCATCTACGCGCCGCCGCCGCCGCCGTTCCAGCCAGGGCCGCAGCCAGCAGCAGAACAGACTGTGGCCAATCCGTCCTTGCCGGGCGCAGTCGCACTACAGACCGCGCCGAGGACGGACATCTCCGAACTAGCTGCCGCCATCGCGCTTGCGTCGCGACATACGAAGCTGCCTAGTAAGTACTTTATCGACCTACCAATTTTCGCAGGATCACACCAAGAATGGTTACCCTTCCGCGCCGCATACAACGAGACGGCGGGAAACTTCTCCGATGTGGAAAACACTGCGCGACTACGTCGAGCACTCAAGGGAAGAGCAAAGGAAGCAGTCGAGAACATCCTTCTGCACTACACCGACCCGAACGAGATCATGCGCACGCTGGAAGCGCGCTTTGGTCGCCCGGAGGCGATCGCCGCGACGGAATTGGAGAGATTACGTCGCTTACCAAAGCTCGGCGACAGCCCGCGTGACCTCATAGTTTTCGCAAATAAAGTTGCGAATGTGGTCGCCGCGCTGAAGGCGCTCGACCGCGTACATTACCTCTACAACCCGGACATCACCACAGCCACATCGGACAAGCTACCACCAGCAACCAGGTCACGTTGGTTCGACTACTCCTACACGCAGCCAGCCAACGAGCCCGACCTGATCAAGCTGTCACACTTCCTTCAAGGCGAGGCGGACAGGTGCGCGCCCTACGCGCAGCCAGAGCCCGCTCCAGCGACTACGGAAGGCGGCCGGGAACCCAGAAAGGTAAACCAACGTGTACATACCACCCAACAGCGCTCATGCCTTACCTGTGAAACTGCCGGTCATGAAGTACCAGACTGCCCGAAATTCAAGAATGGTGACGTCAACACGAGATGGGACGCTGCGAAACGCGCCCGCCTCTGTTTCAGGTGTCTACGTCTACGTAACAAGAAACATTTTTGCAAGTCGAAGAAATGCGAGATCGACGGGTGCACCCACTTTCATCATCGCCTGCTCCACCATCGAAAACATCAAGAGCCGAAGAGCGAAGACACCCCGCCCAGCGACGTCAACGAGACCGTGACCACCGCGCGGGCCGGGGCGGCCTACTTGAAAATCGCGCCGGTGACTGTTTCCGGACCGGCGGGAGAGCTAGCGACGTGGGCGCTCCTGGACGACGGCTCCACCGTCAGCCTCATTGACGCCGACATCGCTGATCGAGTCGGCGCCGCGGGACCTGTCGACCCTCTACGTATCAACACAGTCGGCAGTGAGAAGATAGACGCATCGAGATCACGCCGGGTCTCGATATCACTGACCGGGGAGGTCGGTGACCCGCAGCGCCTACAACTACGAACCATCGATCGGCTGCACCTAGCACCACAACGCGTGCGTCAAGAGGACCTGGACGAGTGCTCCCATCTTCGACAAATTTCACACTTGTTATGTACAGCTGGCGGAGCACCTACAATATTGATCGGGCAGGACAACTGGCATCTGCTTACAACGACAGCGATGAGAAAAGGAAGACGCGACCAGCCGGTCGCCTCGCTCACCCCGCTAGGATGGGTGCTTCACGGCGCGTCAAGACACGGGGACAATGGAGTCAATTTCGTCGCGCACCTGACACACCGGGACGGAGACATCGAGGAGCAACTCCGAGAACACTTTGCCATCGAAAGTCTCACGGTGACACCG
Source organism: Agriopis marginaria (assembly GCA_932305915.1). NCBI lineage: Eukaryota > Metazoa > Arthropoda > Insecta > Lepidoptera > Geometridae > Agriopis > Agriopis marginaria. Next base: position 10,827,908 of record OW029926.1, on the reverse strand, counting down.
AAGGCGCCACGAAGCGACCCCGACCGACGCGCCGAGGAGATGCTACGAGAGCACTCCACTCAACGTCCAGACGGACACTACCAGACGACCCTGCTCTGGAAGAACGAAGATACGAACATGCCAGACAACCGGGACGCGGCCTTAAGACGTCTCGTCTCAATAGAGAAGAAGTTACAGAAGGAGCCGGCACTCGCGGTCAAGTATGAACAACAGATGGCCGCCCTCATCTCCAAGGGGTACGCCGAGCCCGCTCCACCGACGAAGACACCCGGCCGCACCTGGTATCTGCCACACTTCGCGGTGCGAAATGCACTCAAGCCCGACAAGCTTCGCATCGTACACGATGCCGCCGCGAAGACTCAAGGAAAAAGTCTGAACGATTTTCTGCTCACCGGCCCGGACCTGCTACAGTCGCTGCCCGGGGTCTTGATGAGATTTCGACAGCACGCCATCGCCGTGACCGCCGACATACGAGAGATGTTCATGCAAGTGAAGATTAGACCCGAAGACAGAGACGCGCTCCGGTACTTGTGGAGGGCGCGCCCGGACGACCCGCCTTCGGAATATCGAATGACATCACTCATCTTCGGCGCGACAAGCTCACCGGCGACAGCGATCTTCATCAAGAATCTCAACGCAGCGAAACATTCCGAGGCATACCCAGAGGCGAGCGCTGCCGTACTTCGGTCCCACTACATGGACGACTACCTGGGAAGCTACGAGACCGAAGACGCCGCCACGACAGTCGCCCGCCAGGTGAGAGATATACAGGCAAAAGCCCGTTTTGAACTAACTAAGTGGACTTCAAACTCGACAGAAGTACTACGGAGCCTCACGGAGGAACGAGCCACGGAGGAGGTCGCCATCACGGGAGGGCCGAGCACCGAACGAGTCCTTGGCCTGGTGTGGCGTCCCGACGCCGACAAGCTGACCTTCAACCTGGACTTGGCGCGGATTTCGCCCGAAATCCTACAAACCGACACGCCAACCAAGAGAGAAGCGCTCAAGATCGTCATGTCATTGTACGATCCGTTGGGCCACGCATCACTCGTCACCGTCCAGGGAAAGAAGATCCTACAAGAATTATGGCGCCGGGGGACACCACGGGACACCGCCATCGACGCCGACCTCTCCACACAGTGGGTCGACTGGATGAGCCACCTCCGCACCCTTCGTGACGTCACCGTGCCGCGCTGCTACCCCGGCTACACCAACGCAGCGACACTACAGCTTCATGCCTTCGCGGACGCGAGCGAGACCGCCTACGCCGCCGCGCTCTACTGGCGCGCGGTCATGCCGGACGGCCGCGTCCACACATCGCTCATCCTCGCGAAGGCCCGCGTCGCACCGGTGAAGCTGACGTCCATCCCGCGCCTCGAACTTCAAGCCGCGGTCATGGCGAGCCGCATGGCAGCGGCGGTGACCGAAGAACACGACAGGAAGCCCGACTCCAAGTACTACTGGACCGACAGCAAGACCGTACTAACCTGGCTGAAAACCGGATCACGATCGTATCGACCGTTCGTCGCGCACCGCATCGCAGCGATCGAGGACGGTAGCAAGCTCTCCGAATGGCGCTGGGTGCCAACAAAGATGAACGTCGCCGACGACGCCACTCGCGACGTCCCACGGGACTTCGCATCCGATCACCGGTGGTTCGTCGGCCCCGAGTTTCTGCACCTGCCGGAGGAGGGATGGCCCTCCGACCAACCTCCACCCGCCGAGACACCGACCGGAGAGGAGCGATGTGCCGCCGCTACGACACGCGACACGACGATACAAGACACGATCCCGCCTGCAGAGCGTTTCAGTCGATGGGAGAGGTACCTGAGGTCAACGGCCCGCGTTTTACAGTTCATTGAACTATGCCGAAAAACGCGAGCCCGCGTGCACTACAAGAGGACACGTAGAAACAAGGAAAACGACCCGACTTGGAAATCGACAACAAGCAAGAAGTCGACGACGTATATAGAACGGGACACGAAACAGTCGCCACGCTTCGTAGAAATACCTGCGGACATGCTACGACGTGCCGAACATTTAATTTGGCAGTACAGCCAACATGAAGCATTTTATGAAGAAATGAAAGAACTTGAACGCGGTCAACCAGTCGCGCGTCACAGCCGCCTCCACCGTCTCGCCGTGACCTCCCAAGATGGCCTACTCCGACTGAAGAGTAGAATCAGCAACGTCACAGGAGTCGACGTCGCCCGCCTGTCGCCGCCTATCCTAGACGCCGACAGACATGAGGTGAAGCTCCTGCTGGACTACCTTCACCGACGCCTTCATCACGCCGGAGCAGAGACCACCATCAACGAGTGCAGACAGCACTACTGGGTGCTGCGGCTGCGACCCGTCACCAAGACCGTCATCCACAGATGTATCCCGTGCCGCATAAGAAAGGGAACGCCGCCACAACCATCGACCGGGGACCTGCCACCGTGCCGACTTGGACACCACCAGCCCGGTTTCACCTTCACCGGGGTGGACTACTTCGGCCCGCTGAACACCGTGACGGGACGCACCGTGAACAAGCGATGGGTGGCGATATTCACCTGTTTGAGCAGCCGCGCGATACACCTGGAACCAGCATGGACCCTCTCCACAAGCTCAGCGGTAATGGCTCTTCGACGCATGATAGCGCGCCGTGGGACCCCGACGGAGATCTGGTCAGACAACGGCACCAATCTCCGAGGCGCCGACCGAGAACTACGAGAGGCGATCGACCGAGCCACAGAACAAGAAGCTGCGCAGAGGACCATCAGGTGGCGCTTCATACCACCAGGGGCACCGTTCATGGGCGGGGCATGGGAACGACTCGTCCGCTCAGTGAAGACAGCACTCGCCGCCATCGAACAACCTCGTCACCCGACGGACGAGGTGCTCGCGACGCTCCTGGCGGAGGTCGAGTACACCGTGAACTCCAGACCGCTCACCCACGTATCGGTGAGCCCCGACGATCCTGAGGCGCTGACGCCGAACCACCTTCTCCTTGGTGGTTCCGCTCGCGTGCCATCCATGGGCACGTTTGATGACAAGGACCTCTTCGACCGCGCCAGCTGGCGCGCCTCCCAGCGACTCGCCGACCTCTTCTGGGCCAGGTGGCTCAGGGAGTACCTGCCGGAGCTCCAACACCGGCGGGAGCCCACAGCCGTGGGCCCGCCGTGACCATCGGGGACGTGGTGATCATCGCCGACAACAACCTGCCGCGGAACACTTGGCCGCGCGGCAGGGTCATCGCGACCTACCCCGGAGCCGACAACATCGTGCGCGCAGTTGACGTGCGCACCCAAGGTGGAGTCCTGCGGAGACCAGTCAAGAAGCTGGTCGTCATCCCGACACAGAAGACCGACTAGATGGCTGCCCTTCACCCAATCATCTGCAGCGACCCAGCGGACGCTGCACGGCGGGAGAATGTTCCGGACAGCTGCACCGAACATTGCATCATCACCAAAATAAAGAACAATATCTCAGCGTGATAAAAGGTGTAGTGCTGTGTGTCCGTGAACATTATACGTCGATTGTATATATATAAAGAATGTAGTATATAAGGAACAATGTAAAAACTTACAAAAATAGCATAAGAAAAACTGTACTACATAAATGTAAAATTCTGTAATAAAACTTGGGCCGCTGACATCTTTCACTACCCCTAGAGCTTGCTTGCTATAAACAGAACATTGTATAACAATAGGAACACTCCAAAATGGAGAAAAATAGGAAAAATCAGGAAAATTAGGAAATTGAGGTTCGTTCCATAAGAGTGAGGCGTACATCGCTGTCTGTCTCACCTCATATTTATCCCCGTCTCGCTCGCGCCTAGCCCGTCCTGCTCGCACGGCCGCCGCCGGCGATTGGTCCAACGAATCAGACGGGCGCGACATGCCCCGTAGGACCACAAGGCTCGGCGCGAGTGGATAAATATACAGCGGTGTGCGCCGATGAGTCACTCCTTCGGAAGCACTCGAGCGGAACGGATCTCAAGAAAAGAAGACAAGAAGAACAAGCAAGCTCTAGGAAGAAAGAAAGCGCCGTTTAGCCGTACATCGAGTTTCACTGTCTCGGCTCTCAATCCCAGCTCACGTGCATATAGGGACGGTAATACGACATACACACGGGCGCAGGGTTTATCCCGGGTTGGCTCTCTCCGCATCGTGTCTACAGTCCACTACGAAGAATATCGTCAAGGGCTGACTCGGGCCGACCTCTACCTTGCGCCTGTCCCGCACAGATGTCATATTTTAAATGTTTATCTGGACTTATCACGTATTATTTTGAGGTACGTATTTTACCTAAAAAAAAATAAAACGTGATAAGTCCCGAAAGACATTTAAAACAACTTTAACTCCAATAATTTTCACAAATTTTTATAATATTAATTACTAATATTTATGAATATTTTTTTTAAACTTTCTATGATAGTTTTTCTTTGTAATGTGTAGGCGCAAGAGTCGGTCCAGCCCTTATACCGGAACCCCAGGCCCGAGCCGGTCCAGCCTGTAGTAAGAGGCTACTAAAACCTTTAGGCTAGGTTTCATCGAAGGTGTTTTGACCATCCACCCAAAAGTAATCCCCAGGATAAGACGACAACGTTGTGACAACGTTGAGGAGCCACAGCGCAGTTCTTAAGTCGCTACGCAGATAGGCCTCCCACTAGATGGACCATATAAGAGAAAAAATATTTACTTCTCTTTTCTGCGAGATGGACCAACGACTGCTAATACCAATCTGACGTACTTTTAAACATACTGTCATCCCTGGATGAATTTCACCATTTTAGTGCTCACCTTTGTTACTAAGGAACATTTGCGCAAAATGTCATAAAGCGTTTTAGGCTGTATATTATCTGTCAGTAAACAAATGAATGGATTTAAGATTTTTTTATTATTTAGAATATATAATTATACGAGTGTCACATAATCAAGGTTATGGTGTCAATTTAAAATCATTGAAACATTTAGTAATATTAAAGTCGAGTCTAGTTGCCTTTTTCGGTGTCAAGTTTTTTTAAAACTTGTCTCCTAATTTTACTTCATTTTAATCAATATAATAAATAAAACAATGATTACTCATCACGGTAGGTACCCCCAAGTTCTATATCCCCCGGCTGATATGCCATGTAAAAGCTTGTCAGAATTGATTTGCGATGTGATCAGCACACCGCAAAGATGCTTTTAACGGGTTATTAAACTGTCGTGGCGTATTGAGATGAAAGTAAGGAGCCATTAGTACCTATGTATGTAATTAGCGGTTCTTAATTGTGCGTATATGATGAAGAATGTATGTATTACACGTGTGGGTTAAATGGTGCTGTCAAAATATTTTGAACGTTGTGCGTTGGCGTCTGAGAAATTAAGGTATACATGTTCAGCTCAATTGTTCACCCATCATTTCAAAATACCATATTTTTAATGATATCTTTATATGAATATCCTTAATCAAAATTTAAAAGTAAACTAAAATCCTCTTAGTGGAAAGTGACCAGAATTCTGGCAGTATTTCCACGGTGAAATGATAATGCTGTGTTTTTGACCAAAATAAGCGCCAGAATAAAGCCAGAATACTCAGAGCTTCCAGTCGCCTCCACCAAGAGTTTGGCCAGGTGTCTATACAATTATTTAGTGGCTAGCCTCCACAGTCCAAAAGTTTCGACCCCAAACGGAACAAATATATATCTACATCCTGTCTATATACCCATAATATTGCTCCAATCAGATACAATCCCCCCTTCTAAATTTCAACACACATCGAACACTCGCTGGTTAACATAGAACCAACGCAAATAGCAGCAGTGAGATAAAAAAGGCTAAAGACGATGATGATCTGTTTTTATACCTGCATCTGCCTTTCCGAACAGGTACTATCAGAAGTTGTTAAAAAATGAATAATTATTTCCTGCAAGCATGCTACATACGAAAACATCATCGCTTCCCATCACATGTCATGAGACTATGGTCAAACGTATGCCTTTAGTCAGTTTAAAAAACTCTAGAGTGACTATATTCGAATAATTTGTAGCCCACAACGTAATACTATCAAAATCCCTGTCTCGTATACATCTGTCAAACTAAAACTATTGTTAGACAAACTAACTTACCATATAATTAGGCAACATATGGAATAACCGTCAGTGGTTTACCGATCAACGTCTGGAAAGTTCTCCGCTGCCACAGAATAGATGACAGTTGCCAGATATGCTCATAGTTCACATCAGTTGGTAAGAAGTTGGTTAGATTAGCGTCGATTCTGTCATACCACTCACTAAACTAAACCAATCTGACAGTACTAAAATTATCTGCCTCTCATTAATTTTAATATGTGAGCGAAGGAAAGCAACAATTTTACAGGTGTCAAATTTAGTTTAATTTAGGTTAGAGTACATCAGAATCGATACCAGTATCTCACTTTTTGACATGTGGTTAAAATATATAAAGTACCTTAACTGGTACTTATTTTAAAGTACAGACTGATATGAGCAGTCTACTTAGCAATCTTAGCTCAGTGAATCATCATCATCATCATTTCAGCCAGTTTCGATGCCATGGAAACTGCACTCATAATTTATTTAGTTACTAAATAAGTAACTAAATAAGGTGTAGGGCCTTGTATCGAACCGGGTGCCGGGTGCCGTCAGATCGCACATGCTACCGCTCTCTCGACTACCATCGCTCTAAGCGCCTGTTAATTTTGAAATATCAACAATTTTACAATTATAATAAAATTATTATTAACGGTTTTTTTTTATTTATTTTTTTACATATTTTTTTCCTGGGCAAGCCCCTTTATTAACTAAGCAAAATACAAGCTAAAACTAAAACTACAAATACAGTTAGACTGCCCATAGACCGTTGAAGGTCTAAAGACAATCCAAATGCTCAAGCCCACTACCAGTTGGCAGCGTACCCAGCATGCTGGCAGCATTACCACGTTGAATGGCAATGCTTATGCGTTGAGCCAGAAACACGCCAGCATTTTGGTCACGCGTCGCATTAACCAGGCGCTCTGAAAGATTTTTGAAAATGAGGTGAGCTCCCGGTCCCCAAGGGCCCAATGTCTCGACTCCAGCCCTACCGTGTCTCAGGAAGATGTGACGGCGCCAAAGTATCGACACAAGTTGCGTCCCATACAAAGGGCCCCCCCAACCTCCAGGGCACAAGTGTCATACCGTCAGGCCTCCTAAATAATAAATAATAATAAAACAGAATAATTAATAATTTTATTTTGTTCAAGTGCTAAATAATTTGTATTTTAGAGGTTTCTATTTGGTTTTGTAAGTTTAACGTGTATATGTGTGTCTGTCTGTGTCATCGTAACTCCTAAACTGCTGAACCGATGTTGACTGCTTTTGATTTAGTTATTTTTAAAAGGTGGCTTGATTGACAGTGTTCTTATGTATGATTCATGAAAATATATTCAGCCGTTTCAAGATTATCAACTCCAGCAGTGCATGTACCGTTCTTTATCGAGGGTCAAATTCGATAAAATGCCATAGAGTCGATCATAGCAAGTAATGCTCAAATGGCATTTTATCGAATTTGACGACCACAACTGTCAAATTTGACAATCGATAAAGAACGGTACTTGCACTGCATTATCGAGTATTTAAAACACAAACGTGGTACCCAAAAGATTGCGGGTAAAACTGCGGTACATTGTAAGTCATAAATATACTCAGAAGCGATTATGAAGCTTCTTATGAATAGGGTATTTTCAGTATTGCTTGTTTCAAGGAAATAATTTTGTTCTGCGTTATCAGTAAAGTTTCAGTCCACTCGAGTCTTTATAATCTCAATACCATGTTCTGCAAAACTGAAACATCTCAAAGATAAGTCCCAAGCATCAATAGCAGAACTCAAAACAAGAGTTTGCCAACAGAGATAACCGGAAAGTTTCCGATGAAAATGTCAATACGAATAAAGGAGTTGACGTTGAAAATAAGCCCAAATAAAACGTCCGAGTCGTATTTATTACAGAAGCGAATAAATAAACTTCCGAAAGAAAACTGTACAAGAAAGTTTTTGTGAAAATACATTTCTGAAGAAGGATCTACGTTTAGCAGAGGTGATTTGCTGAAAGGGTTCTGGTACCTACCTGTTAGAGGGTCCACGGAACGGGGGTACTAAGCCGAAAAAAACTCATTTTACTCGTAAATATGAACAACTTTTACAATCGGACTAACCCTGAAATTGGGAAAATAATTAATTGCTTTCAAATCAATTCGAAATCATTTATTCTCAGATACAAAGATTCATTTACATAAATTAAAATGTTTGTCATCAAACAAATAATAATATACATGTATGTTAAAGTTAAAATTAAATTAAAATTCAGAATATTTATTTGTCAGAACATGGTAGGTACACATACACATAAAGTACCATACATGGTCGTAAGAATGGAGACGTATCTCATGTCCTTGCCTGTTACAGCATATAAATGTTAGTTTTTTTAAATATATTTTTATTAAATTTAGTAAAAGTTAAAAAAAACTAAATTATGTCTATGTTAGAATATTGTTAAAATCATAATTTTGGTTTAGTTGTATTTTATAGCTTAATTAACAAAATAAACATGTTAATTAATATTACTTATATTAAGTCAAAATGTGTGTAAGCAAGTTTGTTTGTTTCCCCACTCAACTTCACAATAATTGATTTAATTGGTTGGTAAAGACACAATCTTTTTTCTAAGATTCCCAAATTTTCATAATCCATTCCCATACAATTCCAATGTGGTACAAGTAAAGTAGATTTGGAAATTTTGTATGGATTTAATTCACATTCTAGAGTTCTAAGATATCAAAATTGCGAAGCGCAGTAAGTTTAGTGAGGTATAAAACAACCATTACCAAAAATAAAAACAACAATACGGACAGTTATAATATTCAATACAAAAACCGACTTTATTAACTTTAACAAATACTAATATAATATATATAAAAAACTAACATTTTGTACGCTGTAACAGGCAAGGACATGAGATACGTCTCCATTCTTACGACCATGAATGTATGCTACTTTGTATTATGTATGAGTACCAACCATGTTCTGACAAATAAATAATTTGAATTTGAACAGACTTCAAAATTAGTAAGTGCTATTTTTTTATCAACAGACGCTCGAACAAAAGTTTTCATACTTTAGATATGGTTATAAACTACTGAGCCAAAGTTAATAAAAATATTGTGTGACCAATTCGAAAGCCTTTTCTACATAATATAAACACGTAAATTCGTTACCAAATGTAGGAGTAGTCGATGTACTGTACATGCATAAACAATACGGTCAGAATTGAGAACCTCCCCTCTGAAGTCGGTTAGTAAGGTATAGTCAAGATAAGCAGGTACATAGCTTCAAGCCAAATTCTAAAGTACCTTGAAATCCACATAAAATCTACGAGTAGACCTAATCCCGAATTCAGGCATCCACGCACATCTCACAAATCCGCTCAAGTTTGTTCACTATTCCAGATACCCAATATTCCTACATTACATAAACCTGGATTTTGCTTAGAGCAAATAGACTTCACGAAGCAAATCCTCTATAAATTGGCGAATCGGGAAGGCATGTCTGATGCAAAATAGAAGCTACATATTGGGTACCAAGACGCTGTAATATCAGGAAGTATCGTGTCTTGTTTTTGGTATAACTTGACGAATCACAAAAATCATACAAATGTGAAAGGTTGTGTTAGTATGTATGTGTTTTGCTTATACCCTAGATAAAAACTCATCATTTCAGCCATAGGACGTCCACTGCTAGACCTATGTCCCCATCGATCTTCAAAAGGACCGGTTGGAAGTTGCCTGCATCCAGCGTTTCCCTGCATTCTCTTTTAGATCGTATGTCCATCTTGTACTTCCTTTGATTGGCCATCCTGCACTGCGCTGACCAATCCGTTGTCTCCAATAAAGATCTTTTCGGCCCCATCAGCCATCTGTTCTGCGTGATATGTGCCCTGCCCACTACCACTTCAACTTGCTAATCCAGTGAAAACACATATTTTTGAAGAAAAAAATACGGTTCTAGTCAGAAGGTAGTAAAACCGCGGAGCATAGCTTGTGTAGAAAAAAGCAATAAAAATAATTGTTAACTAAGAAAGTTATGCTAAAAAAATTAAATTAGGAAGATTATTATGATTATTATGTTGCGTACCAGAAAACAGCGCTTTCATTTTCAATTGGCTTCCACGCGAGATTTTCTTGATAGATAGATAAGTAACTGAATATTTTAAGTGTTGTTTGTGTGAAATTTTATTCAATTACCCATAGAAGTGATGAGTATTTTTAAATTATAATTTTCATCTACAGAGCTTCGCAAAATTTTATTCAACGTCTCGCTTGGCTCTCCAGACGAGGGCCGATGCTCACTGCAAGTTATTTCTCAGTCGTAAGAGATAGCGGATGCAGCCTCTGGAAGAGACAATATTTTAGAATCGAGAAACTATTTGATTACTTTATTGATTTCTGTTTCGTGATCATTTTACTATGAAATTAAACACTCTTATATTAAACGTGATATTATCTATTTTACAGTATTTTTATAGTTCTGCATCTGTTCCCCTTGTTGTTTTGTTTTTTCTCGCGCGAGAGCAATTTAGTGGTAGATTCCATTCATAGCCGACTGCATTTGAAGAGTGTTTACAGTTTACTATGGCGCATTTTTGTATTTTTTTACATTGACATCTGATCAATGAGATAACGGAGATCAAAATGAATTATACGGTGTGCTACTTAGAGTCTGGCTATTGAAAGTTTAGACTGAAAACGCCCGCCTAATTTAAAAAAATCCGCATTGCAACCCCAAAATTAATATGAAATGCAAAAATTACTGTGTTCTGACTGTAAAAATTAATAACTTACAAGTATCAAGTGATATTATTCCAGGCATTTCATACACATTTTAGGGGTTTCAATGCTGATATTTTTAAATTAGCCGCGCTTTTTCAGTCTCTACTTTCATTAGCCAGACTCTAGTACTCGTACATTTATTCAATTTATAACAGGCCACAAACATGCAAAGTAAGTGAACTGCTAGTCTGTGGATTGCGCTGCCTGAATGGCTGTTCCGCGATAGTTACAATTCGTGTCTTCAACTCGCGAGTGAATTGGTTCCTTCTAGGCAAGCGTGCTCCGTCGGCATAAATGCATTAATATCAAGTGAGGTGGCGGTCAAACGCAATCCTATTACTAACTTTTTTTAAGTTGTTTGTCACTGGACGCCCGGTAGATGTAAAACATGATGACATAAGAAAGCATCTTGCATTTGCCGTCACGGCTAACGAGTCTTACTGCCAAAGTGCGCCTATAGATGTTTCACATCAAAAACTCGTGGTGTCTATTTTATAAAAGTTCTATGTCATAGTAGTTACTTATGTTAAAAGGACTTTAGTTTTTAGACAAGGCCACATTGTTTACATAATAAGATAAAAAATTATTCCGTTGACACTTCCAGTACATATTTATCCTACTTTTTATACCCTCGCACGGCGCGAAAGATTTTCATATTCAATTACAAATAGACAAGTGCCGTCTCGAGGATCTCTTTGACGTCTCACGGTTTAAAGGATATTAGGTGCCCTCGGTCCCTTGCAAGAGGGGACAAATTAGCGAGAGAGGTGCAGTAATGAATTTTATATTTGCGAACCTTTGACAAGTGCCGAAGGGACATTTCGTTAGCCTTTGATTGAAGATGCTCTTGAAATTTTTGGCTTGTTTAGGGAGTTTCTTGGGATTATTAGGGAGGCTACGGTAATAATGTTCGAAGTAAAAAATGTTCTTTGATGTTTGTGCATTTTGTGAAATTTAGACGTGGCGTTGTAAAATGGCGTTAAATTTTAATATCGGTACTTAAACTCTAATGCAATTTCAAGAGTGGAGGTTGATACTAAAAGGTTTTATATAGATAGTTACAGCTATCTCGTTTGAATATTTTTGAAGATACAAAATCACTAGATAAAAAAAAATTGCAAATTAGTATTATCTTTGCAACAACATGCCAATGTTGTTACAAGCGTTGCAAGCGTTTTTTAAAAGGCTATTTTCACGTTGACATTTTTTATTTTGGCGGAGATTTAGAGAAAATATGTTTTCGAGTTTTTTATCTCCTCCATGTGCTCCACCTCCTTCATTTACAATGTTATTCTATACCTATAGTTTTTTAGTGCCTACTCAATGATGTTATTTTAAAAAATATTGTTTTTTTCGTATGTGGTTGAAGACATGGATCGCAAAAAAAAACCATTAAAAAAGACTTCATAAAATAGACTTATTGTATATACATAAACGTTATCCCACACACAAACTATAACGAGTTTGTGTGTGGGATAACGTTTATGTATTTACTTATTCTATAGCGTCTTGATGGAATTGAATGAAATTTGGTATATACAGAGAGCTTATAGTTTGGATAAATTTGTAACCCTTAAAATGCCCGGGAAAATGTACCTTTGATAGCATAACCCAAGGGAAAGGCCAGCCTTTCACAATATATTACACTTTAATATCAAAATGACATTAAAATCAGGCTCTCAAGCAGTATTATGTCAATCTTAATAAATTGACGTACCAGTATCTCATTTTCTAATATTTATTCAAGGATTAAAATACTCTTTGCTTACCTCTCCACGTTGCAGATTACTTCCCTCATCGCTTGCTTAAAGATCAAACAAATATGAGAGGGGAACATCCCGATAGAATGAGCCCTTATTATGTGCATAAATAGGGGAACGTGAATGTCGTCGCATTTGAGAAACAACGCGTCATTGTTAACTCTAAAACAATTTGCTTCTATGAGACTTGGGGAAAAATGCTTTGTGAAATTACGTAGCACTTACCTACCAAGTAGGTACCTAAGTGGTAGGTGAGTATCTAGGATTGAGATTTCTCAATTTCAGTCTCATTTAAGTTGTCATTCTCATTTCTCATATAACTCAGTTCTCATTCAAGTCCTGCGGATTTTTTGGACTAAAATATTTTCATAGTTTGGGTTTCAAATGCCTTATAAAACATAACTAAAGCGCTTCGACTAGGGTACAAGAATTGAATAAACTTAAAGTAGGTTAACAGTTTATTTTTATTTTAAAATGTCCAAATTTTACGTCTATTAGTTATCTACGTTATCTACCGAAATTTCAGGGCAGTCTCTCGCATAATATAGGCAGGTTCTTTTATGAGACAATTCGTATTAGAGCAGTCATGTATAAGCTTTGTTCCCATACCAATGTTTTATATAATTAGCTTAAGCGGTTCAAAGGGGGAACAGTATGGAATTTGAATAGCATTTTTCAAATTTTCTTAATGAATGTTTAGATTGGACATACAAATTGCATAGTGTTTTGAATTTAAACGTGGACAGATGACAAAAGGGTTATAACTGAATGACATTCATGCTTTGGCGAAACTGGTGGACATGTGTACAAATAATGCTTTAATGATGCAAGGACTGCACTGTTTGGTGTCTTTTTGAGAATTAAATTCCCTATTGGACGATTTAAACTGATATTTGTGATATTTATTTAAGACTAGCTTTTACCCAATACTTCGTATAAATTACTACGTATAATTCGTATTTAGTTGTATTTGAAAGTCTACACGTATACTTTCAAAAAACTAAAATTTCAACCCCATTTTTACCTTCATATTCCTTAATTATTTCTTTCAGACCTGTAACCTGATGAGAACCTTCCCAATTTCAGCTTCGAAGTCAAGTAGTTTTAGTGACTTTGTGACGAGACAGTGAGTGAGTATTTCGCTTTTTTATATAATTAAGTTTAGAAAATTTTAAGCACCTATTTTAAGTCTATCATAAGTTTTCATTAACTCATATATTATAAACAAGGGAGATATGGCAAGGTTGTTTGGCCAGTGCGAGCGCGTCTGGCCTAAATTTGGCTAGATACCTTGATTCCAACTTGCCTAGCAGACGACCTAGTCACCGTTTTTTATCTGTGGACTAATTTCTTAGCGTGCGTAATTTTTTTTAGGTGAGCCGTATACTTACAGTTTTTTGCCATATCGGTTTAGCGGTATAGTATATTTTTTTACTAATGGAGACAATTGAACACGAAAGATAATTATACTGGGGCATATCTCAGGTAGCTACCTATCGCAGTCTTATAATAAGCACTTAGTGGCAGTAGGCTAAGTAAGAAAATTCTCGTTCGTAAAATACGTATCGAGTTTCATACAAATTTTATGAATTGAAATTTGTATAGGATTCGATTCATAACATGTATGCCTATATAATGATATACTTCGCCCACTGTACAGTTTTTCATTCCTGTTCGTAGATACCTATTTACCGCCGTTATTTGTATTTTTATTTTTATCGATCCTTGTGAGATTCATAAACAATTCCATGTTTGATTTCTGCAAACTAAACTTTACCATCTCCAAATGAGTATAGGACCGTTTTCACATAATAATATAACTTCAACAAAAAAAAAAACAATAATTTATCTTAAATATTGATATCAAAGATTTTATACTATACTACGATTTATATCATTAAGTTATCCATTTAAACTAAACAACGAATATACCAGTGAATCACTTGAAAAAAAAACTGGATCAAGTTAACAATGTCACACAAAACATTTTATGCCCTTGTCAGCTAACTGTCAAATTAATACAATAACCGATTTGTCCAAAGAAAACGCAGCTGAATATTAAATTAAGAAATCGCATAAAAGAGGACTCCCTAAAAGGGTTGTCAACGGCGCGATGTTGATTTTTTTGACAGCTTTTGATAGTTGCATTGTGTGAAAATGTGGATTCCAAATTCAAAGATTTGGTTTTGTTTAGCGGGTGCTAGTGAGCGAAAGTGACAATGGATGACAGTTGTCATTATTTTTTCGGTGTGGAATTGAAGGGTTAACTCTTTTGATGTGCGATGACGTGCAGGCAGAACTATGATATTCAGACGGACCGCCCAGTTTGATTTTTTTACAAGTTTTTATTTAACTTCTGCCGCCCTGTTAGTGTAGGACAAATCTTCCAACTGAATTTTAGCCCAGTTATCCTTAACCGATTGAGTTGAAATTTGACATACTTATGTAAGTTCAGTGACAATGCAATGTTAAGATACCATTGAGAACAGACGATTTCATCACAGAAAAGACGATTTTTTTTTCTCTTCTGTGGGTCTGATGATGGACAGAAGGTGGCCACTGGTCATAGGAACTCTGAACGATGTCATCGAAAAAGCACGTTTTTTTTTTTCATTTATTTTAAGTTCTAAATAAGTACACATCACACACAGTGCACATTAGTTTAATATAAAAAAAAGGTTTTATTCAGTTTTTATAATGTGATTGCAGCTGTCAAAGCAAATAAATGCTTAGACAGAGCATAATCTAACTATCTTGTACGTACTCAATGTGGCAGACAGAGGGCTGCCGCGCCAACGAGGTGCTGAGAAAGAAGCTGAGAAGCTGCCACATTTAATCCGTCCCTGGATATAGGCCAATACTGACTTACCTGATTTAATGTTAGCCTTAGAATAGAATCTATTAGAATAATGCTTTATTGTTCAACTTTGTGCAAGGGCTTAGATGCTTAACATTATTAGTCACAACAATAAAATTATGTTCAGAATTATAGAACATACCTACCTAAAATAGAATAAGTAGAAACATTACACAATAAAGTACCTACTATATAAAATATTAATTACAATTATTATTATAGAAGCACAACAATCGACTGCAAGAACTCGGTAACAATAATATCAATGAAATAAGTACGTACCTAGTATAGGTGTATTCTATTGTACACTGTACCTATAATAATTTATTTTAACTTTGTCACAAGTTTTGACCTGCACGATTCTGATAACAAATAACCCAGCCTTAGCAGCTTTATAATGACTCTTATGTAAAAGCAAATACAATTCAATACTATCGATATTGTAAGAACACAACTACATACGCCTTAGCATAATACGAGAGCATCCACCTCAAGCGTCTTTGCTCTTCACAATCCGAAAGGCGCTCAAGTCGTGGATTGGAAATTCCCGCACAGAATCATGTAAAATGAAAGGATCCCCAAATTCGTACGTACTATGTCGCTACTCTCATCTGCGAATAGTTTATGCAGGATCTAAAATCCGCGCCGTGATGCATTAACCTACGTCACGGGGCTTAGTACGAACATGGCTGGGGCGACCAACTGTCACTTAGACGGCGGATATTGTATTTTTTTGCTGGAACCACAAAATGGACTAGGTAAAGAAAAACTAAGACCTCTCTGTGTTTGAATTAGTTATGGATGCAAATCTGGGCAATAAACTTTAATTTTCTAATCTAATCGGTCGGTCGTATATAAAAGACTAAAATTAGTAATTTCAGTTTCCGCTGTTTCCAGGTACAATAATGACCAATACAGCTAGAATTTTAGCACTACGAGAGCCTTTTGTTAAAGCAATTAAACTATTTACTTATAGTGATTTTAATATTGAAGTGTTCTACACTTTAGATAATTCATATAATTATGTTTTAGACAATTAAAAAATTTACGACTGACTAGATTCGAACCTGCGCAACGATACGGGTAAACACCCCCATTACTTATACCTACACAGGGTTATATGGAAACGGTGTACTAAGCCGAAAGGGGTCCATAATACATTATGGCACATTTGTTGACATTATGGTCAACTTTTACCAATGAACCTGAAACCGTGAAAAATATATTACGTGTTCCATAGAAAATGACCATTCATACTCAACAAAATATTTACCAGCAAATTTCTTTTGGCTATTTCTGGGTTCGTTCCATAGTAAAAATTGTTCGTAATGATAAGTATAAAGAATAACGCACCCCTTTCGGTTTAATACACCCCTCTGGAATGGAAAATCCTTAAATGTGGAACACTTAAAATTTTAAAACTATTCTTGTTTTTACTGATAACATTGTACCTAATAATAGAATGTGATAATGTTAGCACAATCTTTAGTCTGAAATAAATGCTTTATTGTTCTCATTTTCTGTTCTTATTAACCCGAGATCGATTTCTACAAAAATTTATGGTCACCGTACACCGAGGCTCTTGCTTGTCTGCTACCCGACGGGGGATAATACCGGGATTTTTACTGAAACCGCCCTAAGCCAACACTAAATGCTTAAATTTAAATTAAAATTGAAATAAAAAAGGTTTTTGAGCCCGGTTCACGCGTATGAATTGGTAAACACTTTTTTGTGATTGTTTTTGTGTTTTTAAACGAATTTTAGATAGAACGATATTTTAGCATTTTTATTATTTTAGTGAAGAATATCTACCAAATTGTAAAAAAAATAGAACGGTTGGTAATGATAAAAACAAAACAAAAAACATATAACTATAGTAGGTGGTACCTACAACCCTACAACCTACTTACCACGTTAAGATAGGCAGACATGAAAAGAAATGGTCCAGAAAAGAAAATTTGAAAATATTTCAATACTTGACACTGGTAAATGCATAAAATTTGCGCTGCGAAAATCTTCTCAAGAAGAAGAAGAAGAAGAAAAAACGGCAGAGTATTATAGTTACCTTGGCGAAAAAAGTCATGAAGTGAAACTAACCTATTTATTTTTATCTAACAAAATGTTAGAGAATACTTAATCCGAGTACCTAGGTATAATATGTAATACGGTGGTATTTTGTGTTCTGAATGATAACAATGAATAAAACATCGGATTGTCTTCTAAAAAGTGTTTATTATACCTTATAAGCTGTGTCTGTGTTGAATTTATTTGCGATAGTGGCGTCCTCATAATTTTTACGTAAAAAAAATGTTGTACCTACTTCGCGCATAGGAAATTACTCGAAATCCTCTCGTCCTGCTGCGATCCGCCAGACACCTAAAATATGCTATAGCTTTTTTCAAGTTGATTATCGGTCACTGTGCTTACCTATATTCTCCTAGCTATGTCTTGCTTAGCCGGTATTCCCGCATTTTTCGGGAAAAGTTTACTTGCCGATTTGTGTTTTCCGTACGTATTAGTACTACCTACGAACACACGAGGAAGGTTTTTATATTGATAATTATATTTAGTAAACTAAAGCACTTGTCTTGCCTGCAAAATAATACTCAAGATAATGTTTTTGGACAGATCAAACCTGAACTTCCTTATTATCATTTACTTAATTGCAGATGAAAACAAAGCCCTCGATTTTTATGAAACAAGATGAATGTACCTACAACAAAATTAATTACTCATAATCTTTTCCTGTTCTATTGTTTTCGATAAGTCTACTTGTCTTGTGAATTGGGGCACATTTTCTTCAGTGCCAAGAAATTCCCTTTTGTTTCGTTTTTGATAGTCAATAGCCTCTCTGAGGCTTAACCTCGTTTCTGAGATGCTTACCTACTGCCACAGCTACTACTTACAAAAGTTTATTGTTTATTGGTTAGGCAAGTGTAAATAGAATATTATCCTGAGTAATTAATATAAATATCGTTCAATATTATTGTTTTTATTGGGCAAGTGCCTTTATTAACTAAACAAAATACTAAACTAACTAAAAAGCTAAAACTAACACTACAAATACAGTTAGACTGCCCATAGACCGTTAAAAGTCTAAAGACAATCCAAATGCTCAAACCCAGTACCAGTTGGCAGCGTACCTAGCATGCTGGCGGTATTACCACGCTGAATGGCAATGCTTATGCATTCAGCCAGAAACATGCCAGCATTTTGGTCACGCGTTGCAACCAGGCGCACTGAAAGATTTTTGAAAATGAGGTGAGCTCCTGGTCCCCAAGGGCCCAATGGGCCCAACTCTCACGTTCAATATTAATTTATTATTATGTAAAACTTAAATTAATATTATGTTATTATGTTATATTAATATACCTATGTCTCGACTGAATTTGTCCTGTCTGTAATGTAAATTAATTTTTTGGAGTTATAGTCATACAAAAATCCCAAAAAAGGACTCTATTTTTCCCGATAACTCAAATTTTACGGCAATTTTTCGAATGTTTCTTAACCTTACAACTTCCTTTATACTATTACAAACACTAAAAAAGTTAAATCGATCCAGCCATTCTCAAGTGACAGGCACGCTTATTATCAACGAACAACATCTAATTTTTATTTAAAAAATACAGAAATTGTACATTGAAGTACCTATCTACCTAATATACCTAGCTTGAAAAATAATTATTACCATTATTGACCACATCGTCACATAACATTAGACGACAACATTACTGTGCTATGATTAAACCTCAATCACCCCAGCCAACTATTAAAAAATAGAGGCCAATGATGATTTATAGTCATAAAAGGATAACATAACTATATCCAACTCAATGCTAAAAATCAAAATGGAATGGTGGTGAAAATGGTGTCAAAACATAACACAATCTACTAACTTTAGTAACCTATTTTAATTCGCTTTTATGTGTCGTAAAACACGTAATGAAATGGAAACTGTGTTGCCACTTTATACCATAATTAGTCTAAGTGACTGGAACTGGGGCAAAGATAAGTAACGCTGAAAGGATTGCATAATTTAATGACTCTTTCACTAATCGTTAACTCTACAGCAGCTTAACATTAAATTTACTATGATATAGATAACTTATCTACACAGTATTATTATTCACTTAATTAATTTAAGCATCTAATTATTACAAATCTTTGATTCATCAAAACTTGAAAAGTATACAACTTCCTTTTTTTAAAGACATTTGTCAACATGAAAATTGGGGCAAATATCTGAACTAAACATAGATAAAACACATACAAACTGTTGAGTTAATCTGTGCATTTAGTCTGTATTTGTACCATGTTAAATTAAACAACGTTTTAACGACATAGATATGATTTAAATTAGTTCGTGAATGTACTAAAACCAACATGTGTATTTGTAAATCAATGTCGTTTTGTTTTATTTTATTTTACTGTTATGTGTCTAAAAGTAAATAAAACTATGAAGGCTTTTATTACTATTGAAAGATAGGTTTGCACTTGATCGCCATCTCGCCTAAGCGATGTACCTACCTATTATAGCTGTTTCGATGGAGCTCGCTTGTCTAGTAGAAACCGATTTACTCGCGGCTTGAAGACACCCAGATTGAATATGAATATGAATATGAATAACTATCGGGATACACCCATTCATGCAGCTCATTCCAGTCTATCACTTTGCACAATAAAAGTGGAATCAAAGCACTTCGTTTGGGTTTTCGGAATAGGTAGGTATATCTACTTTTCAAGTTTCGATTGATCAATATTGTGTTAATAATTAGAATTAACGATTTATAATAACAACAGGTATGTATTATGGTATAGCAGCTAAAATAACTCATTACATCGACAACAAGCATGATTAAGCTTTTACAAAATATTGGCGTACCTTGAAAGAGGCTTACGCTCAGCAGTGGTTATCCACTGCACGTCTGCACGAAATCAAACTTTATAATACTTCTTTAAATATTTCTTTTTCAAGTAATATTTTTCATCCCCCAGCTTATCTTCAAAATTATTCGTCCAGTCTTCAATAGCGTTCATACTTTTTGCTTCAACCACTGGCGTAGGTAGTCTTGTTCTTGTCAGAAGTCCTTGCAAGGCTTGTAACAGAAAGGATAGTAACGAAACTGAAACCATGATATTTATGGGATCGAATCCAATGGAATGGTGATGGTATGTAGATGTAGGTAGTCCATAGTTTGCATTTCCCGTTGAACCATAACTGGTTGGTTGGTAATGGTTAAAACTTCTTGATTCGGCTGCATTATTGGTATCCATTTTTAGAATAGGTGATTCTAATTGGTCATTTTCTTGGCCATTCTTCTTTTTGAAAAGATCAGTGTACTTTGGTTTGTTATTCTTTGAGTCTTGCTTCATGTTATCTATCTTTTTTAGCACTGATTGAGCGTTGGTTTGGATTTTCTTTAGCAAGAACTGTATTTTTGTGCTTTGGTCCTTTATCATGTTTGAGACGAAATATTTGAAGTTTTTCACGGAAGACGTCTGCGTTTGCCACTCTGATTTTGCTGTTGACATCAGCAAAAATATTAGAAACACTGAGATAGATATAAATGACATTATAGTAATCCCAATTTTAATTTTTTCCTTTAAAGACATTAAACTCTGTTTGCTTTTAAGACTTCAATGAGGAAAATACACAATGGTTTTTTTATTTATAGCACAGTAAAGTTAGGTCTAGTGCACTCGATAATAAGGTGTCATATCGTATTGTCAAGCCATTGAAAATGCATTTCAACCTTGACACTTGACCTATCTAATCATAGGCCATTTCACATTGTGTTCTGAGAAAGCGAGAAAGTTAATTAGATAAATGGCAGACTATATTGTATTCTTAAATTCGTCTAGATGAGATTGGGTGGGGTGGAGCTTACGCTACCTTTGTAGGTATTATCTAGGTAAGTAGAATAACAAAAGTACACAGGTAGGTACTTACTTAAAAAATCTAGCAGGTACCTACCTAAGTATAAGTACCTACTAACCTACTTGGTTCGATGAACCTATGTTCATAATATGGCGGAGTTATGCATAGCTACGATATTTGGAAATTGCATAGTTGAATGGTAGTCAAATGTATAAAAAAAAATCAACGTACAAACTATTTTTATTTTTTATTTCTTGACATCTATGATTTACACATTGAACTAGCAATACATTGGAACCTGCCATAGAAACACGGAACTAATAAGTTGCTCGAGATGTAAAGAAAAATCCATAGATGGCGCAGATACATCATCGCACGCGCAAGCAAAAGCTCTGTTACTATCACGAGAGCTTTATTTTACTAGCAGCAGCTTAAAAAGCTTTTGAAGTTATCAACAAGGTGGCGCTTATACCTACTAATATAAATATTATTTAATAAATACATTGTTATTTATTTAAATGGTTTTTAATAAATACAATGTTACTTATTTTATAACTCGTTTTTAAGTTTTCTAAGAATTATGGAACTTTTTTTTTTCAAACTTTTATTTTCACAACTCGAACACAGGCCTTCTCTAAGAGAGAGAGGGAGAGAGAGAGAGAAAGAGAAAGAGAAAGAGAAAGAGAAAGAGAAAAAGAGATGGGCTTTAACCCACCATGCTGGTCCAGTGTATGATGGTGCATTCACCATACGTCATACGTCTTTGAACCTAGATATATCGGTTTCCTCACGATGCGTGAGGAAACCGATAAACCTTCACAGTTTTTGAGCGATGGCATGGAAACTGCACACCATTTATTTAGGTTCTAAATAAGTCATTACTGTAGGGCCGAGGATCGAATAGGGTGCTGTCAGACTGTAAAGCGCAGATGCTACCGCTCGGCCACCATCGCTCTTAATTATTAATTACCTGCCATAAACGTTTTATATTCGGATGCCTATTCTCATTTTAATTGCATGAATGCCTCCTATACAATATAAATACATATTTTTATTTTTTTATTTTTAATATAGATTTTTAAATATATTATTATAGATTTTTTTTTAGATTTTTTTTATATAGATACTTACCAACGTATGTACTAATATCAAACACGAATTAAGCCCTCAGTAGCTGTACATGTACAGATTAATTATTCACCGTTCAAACAAAGAGCTAAGCAAACAATACAGATGCATAGATAAGAATATACGGACAAAGTGGGAACTCGAATAAACGGCTCGGACACCTATATTAATTCCTCGTTTGTCGGGCGCGCCTGTTTTTTTAACGCTAAGGTTAATTGTAACGAAGGGACAGAGAAAGATGTGGATTCGTCTCCTGTAGCTTTCATGTTTTTTTTAAGAACAGAAGGCTAAATATTAAAAATATTTTTCATCCCCCCCATCTCGGAAAGAGTATTTTAGCTCTTCGATATCTGAGTGCAAAAGCCGTTTTTATCCGCTAGAGGATAAAGTAAATTGAATATAGAACAAAGAGTGCACTGGGTTTGTGAATTCAAAACATCATTAAACCTATTTACTCCTACCTCCATGGTGCCGAATTTATCATACAACCTTTTTTAATTTGTGTGTACTGTTTATTAATTTGCTTTGAGTGCGCCTTTTTCTTTTCACGTCATATTGTTAAAACCTTAGGTAATAACAAGAAAAGTGAAAACAAGTAAAAAACCTAAAATGAGTGATTCTAGCGATGAGGAAGTTTATTTGACGCCAACAGAACTGACTGAAACTGTTAATAATGCGCAAATGAGCTTTCTCCCTCTACAATCACGCGAGAAGTATTTGAAACAGGGCGATATTTGGTGCATTTAGCCATTTTCTCGCTGAAGTGGGATGAAAAGTTATATGTTGCACTCGAGTGCAAAGATTTTTCACCTCGTGCTTTTTTGATTCCCTCGCTAACACTCAGGATTCTAATTTTTGAAACCTTCGCTTGCTCAGTCATCAAAATTGAGCACGTGGTTAACGGCCTCTTATACCAAATCTGACGGTTTTAAATCAATTTTATTCAGTTAAATTACAATATTTGAACTGGAAAAAATACATGTCACAGATACATCTGTGTTTAAGTTTATGATTTGGTTCAAAACACGATAGAATAAACTTTCCTCGATCAAAAAAAAATCTGAATCAAAGTCGATTTAGTTTATTTTCTACGTTAAGATAATTATACAGAAAAGTCAAATTACCCTAGAGCTTGTAATGCCTTCAGTTTATTACAGTTTTATCACCGTGACTCAAAAGTAGTGATTACGAAATGTTCAAAATAATTATGAATAAAAGTCTTTATTATGACCTATTAGCATGGCAAGTAACAAGTTTTATGTCTGATAGTTTAGAAATTAAGTGTCCAGGACCAACTTTTTGGCACTTTGGTGAGCCATATTTCGAAAAAGATACTACTTGATAAAACAGTGATAAATGAAACCTTATCTTAATTTTAAAAACCTCGTCCCCCTCGAGGAAATTCTACAGAAAAAAATTACCACCATTTCACATGGAGCCTATAAAATACATCATATTTTTTAATAATTACTACAGAAGTTAGAAGGTTCTAAAGAATTAGAAGTGATAGGCAAACGGATAGCCATACGAAAAGACGGACGGACAAAACCGAAAATAAAAGGATACGTCTTGTACCTAGTACTACGAAACCCTAAAAATATTACCCAATTTTTCCAACGACTCTACAAACTCCTTATTCCCAAATAAGTCTACATTGTGCTAACAATGTGTAAAAAAATGCCCGGTATAAAACAGTCGATTATACCACGTTTTATCTCTTTAATCAGTGGGCGGAGGCTAGTCGATGTGATGTTGAATTAAAGAACGCCATAAACCATAAAATGACCGTAAAAATAGATCTTACGGGTCATTGATAAAGTTCTATTTCAAGTGAAAATAGTTTAAGGATGCTCTAATTGTTTCTAGCAAAATAACAGGATAAGCTATAAAGAATTGAGATTTATTGGCTCCAATAACGTTGGTTCATCATTATAATTAGGTAGATGTTAGATTTTACGACGTAGTGTTTAACAAGTTTTGCTTTGTAGTTTTAACAGCCCACAGTTATGTTTATATGCATATCAATATCAGCACAAACACTATCGAAACATTTTATTTATATTACACGGGAATTACTCACGTAAGATTAAGCCAGTTACTCCGACTATAGTTTCAACCGCATTAGACGGCCTAACGTGAGTAATTCCCGTGTAATATAAATAAAATGTGTGAAAACCACGTCAGTTTCAATACTATCGAAACAATCGTCGTCACTTCGTCACGTATTTAATACTAGCAACTCCAGGATACAAGTAGCCTAAATTACTTATTTACTAATTACTATTTTGTCTCAAACTAAAGTTAAAAACGCGCAGTTCAGAAAATCACGCGAATGTGATCCTTAACGCGGCCAGATACGGTTTGGGGTCGCGCAACATTTTTTCATCACCTAAACTCAATGACAATTTAAAAATTTACCTACATCAATGCCTAAACTGGATTGCTTTAAACAGATAGCCGTAAGGCCCCTGAGTGCGCTTTTCGCTAAACCACGGTCGCATTTTGGTCCTTTGAATCCTGCGAGTCGTCAAACTTTTGATTTGCCTATAACATATAAGCAAATAATAAATCAAAGTATAGAATGGCTAAACGCAAACTAAATTTTTTCTTACTTTTTATCTAGTATTATTATACTTCAAAGGCCATTTGTGTATGTATGGATGTTCCCTATGGACTCCGAAACGCCTAGACAGATTTTGATGGGACTTGTACTGGCAGATAGCTAATGTTATAAGGATAATAATCCTCGCAGGTGAAACCCTGGGCGCAGCTAGTTAGTTTAAATATAATAATAGAAGATAGAGCAATGGTCGCCAGGCGGTAGCATGTGCGCTTTACAATCTAGTGGCACCTGGTTCAATCCTCGGCCCTGATCCAATGACTCATATAAATTATATGCAGTTTCGATGCCATCGTCAACAACGGTGAAAGAAAAGATGGTGAGGAAACCGGTATGTCCAATTGTCCAAGCAGCTTAAAAATTCAAAAACATGTGACATTCAACAATATGTACTGGGCCAGCATGGTGGATTATGACCCATCCTCTCTCTCTCTCTCTCTCTCTCTCTCTCTCTCTCTGAGAGAAGGCCTGTGTCCCAGCATTGCGATCATGATAGGCTGGTGACGATAATGAATAGAAAATAATTAACTGAAAACCAGAATGTACCGCTTTTATTCCATTTTTATTGTGCGAGTCACTAGACTGTAAAATTGCACCGCCAGAATAGGTGTTCAACTATAGTTAAAACATGGGTGTCCTCAAGTCGGGAGTGAAAACTCTCTTCCAAGTAAGATAGCACCATCGTAGACTTTATCTTCAGTTTACATCAGTCATGGAGGCAGTCAAACTCAATTTAGTAAAAAAAATAAAGCCGTGCATATAAATAATCGTTTACATTTGACATATTATTTTATATTATTGGACGGAGGAAATAAATTACTAATTTATTAATCAACATTAAATTAATCAGACTACCGGATGCAGCTGACACGACATACAACGGCTTCCTTAAATACTTGTTCCACTTTAAAATTATTACAACAATAGCAGTCCTAACTACAGTCAAATAAAAGATAATATCGCAAACAGAAAGCGGACGCAGCGACATAGTAATGAAGTAGACATACTATCTTACGGGTATTTTCTGTCAACACATAAGTGAAATATCACTACACTTTTGAGTAGAAATTATAGCTGTGTTAATAATCATCATAATTATTCCATCTTAGACAACTTCAGGATATAGATCTCTCCCAAATACGTCACTCAGCCTGAGCTTCTGCTTTTTGCTTCCACCTACTACCAGCTGCCTTTATAATATCGGCACTCCATCCCATCTAAGAGCATCTTACGTTACGTTTGCCGATTCGTTGTCTTTTCTCTGGAACATAGCAAGCTGTGGTAAGACTGATTGCTGCTGTGGACATTTGTAGAATGGTACAGGAAGGTTGTATAGTAATATTATAATCACGAAAGTAATTATAATATCACCATTACCATTCCACCATTGACCATTGACCATTTATCATTCGTATGATGTTGTTTGTTTATTCTTCTTTCACGCAATAGAGCAACTGATTGACGTGATTTTTATACAGAAATGGTTGGTGGGTTAGATAATGTTATTAGATTATTATTATCCCGGGAAATGTACGGTTTCAGATGTCAACGCGGGTGAAATCGTGGAGCGCAGCTAGTAGATATTATTTCTGCCACTCTGTCGCTCTCATTGAGGTTGTTAGTGACAAGGACAAAAACCATTTCGAATTATGCGAGCAGAATGTAGGTACAACCAGCAACATGCTGAGTTAGGGGAAGTTTTTGTGACAATGTAGGTACTCTAATTATATCTTTTTTGTACATATTTCATTGTCACAAAATAAACGTTACTGTATTCTCTGTTACAGCTGTATTGCTGTTCTGTTTTTCTTAAAAATAAAATCAAAATTGAATGTGTATTGAGTATTTTTTCCTAATCTGCATATATTTTTAGTCTCTACAGAATTTCTATCTCGTGCCCAAGCTTGGTTTTCAATTTGCCGACAGCGTTGTTGGAAAATAATTAAAAATGCAATTAAAAATCATCATAAATCCGTCAGAGCCACGCCTAGCGCAAACAGTCCGATAAAAACGAACTTTTGTATAAAACGTGCTGTTGTTTCACTGCGATTGATTACAAAGCTTTGCTGTCCAATATAAATCTAGCATTTCTGCTGCTTTCATATAGCTGCACTCAGCCGTTTTTACCTGCTATTTCCCAGAAAACCTTAATTTCTACCATTTTTTTTTCATTTGTCGTCAGTGCTTTGCATTTTTACACGTTTCATTGTATTTTTTTGGGTGAAAACCTATATGTCATACAAGGTATAAGCCACACCATCCTAATTATGTTCAGCCGCTAACTACAGCTGATTTTTCCGCGATATTTACTGATATCGCGATCGCTGATTCCATAGTGAATGTTGTTCATAATTATTTGTACAATTACCTTCTTTCAGTTTAGCACCACAGGTCTGAGTAACTAAATGTGTAAGTAAATGTGTAGATAACAGATTTCATTGAATCAAATCAACTAAAAAAGCTTCAAAGGTAGCGACGATGTGACGATACGAATACAGGTGCAGCAAAAGACAGGTGTATTTGCTCAAACATCAAATTGGACAATTAAAACGAATCAGAGTTAATACACCTTTTGTATGGCAACAATAAAAGGGTATTGTTAATCTTTTTGTTCCCTAATTGGCCAATCAATCGCCCATCAAAACGGACCTGAATAAATTAACAAGAGACTCTTTTCATCGGGAATAAAAACAGAAAGGAATGCTTAATGCTTTATTGATAAAAAAATAATATACAATTCGTTTTGAACACAAAATATCAGCCATTCTAAACTATTGAAATATATAAGGTCTTACAGAACTTTAGCGTTGAAATACAATTAACGAAAGAATTTGAAAATTTCACTGTTAACATTTTATGGTCTTTTCAAGAGCAATAAAAATTGTTACACAGGATTAGGAGAAAGCATTTTCTCAGAGTTCAGTATAATAGGTCTTTTGCTAGTCACTTCAGTGTTATTTTCAGTATTTGTCGCCTAAAATAATAATGCTCAGTAACGACAGGGACTTACAAATCACTACAATGGTATAAGTAAGAAACAAAAAAAAAATTCACCAGTACATAGGTACCTCCCATGTCTAATGCCGTGTACAGTCCTAGCGATCGAATGCATACGGGCGATTATAAGTGGAGCCGCTAGACATCGCACGCTCGTACACCATCATTGTCTTCACACAGGCGACTACTGTATCGTGTACCGATATTCGTCGAGCACTGGCGAACGCGATTGAATCATTCGTTCACATGCGTTTGCTACCTCTGATAAATCCACACCTAGGGTTACCAAATTACCGGGGAAAAAATCTAAACTAACGGTATTTTAGGGTTATTGCCAGGAGAGAAAAAAAAGAGTGTATTATTTTTTTAGATAGGCCAATTAGTGACATAGTAAAAAACAAGTTCGTTACCGTTGTCAATGTATTTGCGGAATCCAACAATTTGTGTGTTTTTGGTTGCTCTCTTGACAATTTCAAACTGTAATAGTCCTTAGAATTTTACAAAAAGCTGATTGTCTAGATTTTATATTTTGTCGGGAGACCACATGAAATAATGGGAGAAACGGTTCTCGGCCATCTGGCATCCCTATTCACACCAAATCATTCACTCAAATTCGGTATTATTTGTTCGGGTTCGTTCGCTAGGTGTGTACACAGCATATAAGGTCACTTTTAGTAAAAACAAAATATAAAAACGACGAACGTACAAAGTATTATGCGTCATAAACAACACATCAAATTAATTTCTCTAGAGTATTACAAACTAATAATTAACTTGTATTTCCGATTCACAAATCATCATTAACTAAGCTACAAAAAAAAAACTACTTAAATGTTACTTACCTAAAATCTAATTTCACAACAGTGCGTTATTGCTATCAATTAATTGAATACATAACAACCAAATCAAAATTAAGGTATAAATTAATCTATGAGTACGTGAATTCTATTGTATTTAGACCACAGCCACATTTCATTTCATAGTAGGTACTTACTTCTACCAAAAAAGTACACTCCAGATGTTTATATGCATTTTATTTTGTTTTACAAATAATCATTGTTTATTCTACTTATGGTGTCTATGGTACATTAATTCAAAGAAAACTTAAGTCACAATTAATGTTATCTCCAATTTTCTAAAATATACCTAGCAACATCCAACAAAAGATATCATTCTTAACCTATTACCAAATGGCTGCCTTCCACTGCAAGTGAATCAATCTTAATTCTTACGGTCTCTTTTAATCTATATATTGGAGTTTTCCTGTAGGAACGTGGAAGAAATCTTTTTCTGGTCAAAAAGAAAGCCTAATTATAATGTTTTTTTTTGTGTATATTACACGCCATCCATTATGTATGATTACGCATTACTTTCCCTAGTATATAGCTTATATCTCAAGTGTGATCGTATTAAAATTTGATGAAAATAATATCTCCTCTAAGGGTGGATAATTACAGGATGAATTATGTTTATTGAACTTCACCCACTTCTTATAACTTGGCTAGGTTACGCGCGATCTCGCCTGATGGTAATCGATGATGCGGGCGAAGACGGAGCGCGTTTGCCTAGAAATAACCTATTAACCCTATGAACACTCCAAGTTTGTAATGCTGCGAAAACACAGACAGAGGCAAGGCATTGTGTTTTTTTGCCGTTCTGGACGCAAAACGCTTAGTTCGAATGAATGGCATTTCGACCATGTAAGGATGACGCTTTGCTGTTTGTCTGGATGTCCGGTAATGAAAAGGTGAACTTACGCTATCCTTTGCAGGAGTCATAGGAAGGCAAAATATAACGGTACTGTACCACTATCGTAGTGGAAGGCAACCAGTTCAATACATGTCATGTCAACTATCATACTAAGAGCCTTGTGCCATTGCTGCGGCGGTGGCAGTGGCAGCTGCCACGCTTGCGTTAGTGATGGGCGGCAGCGGCACCAGCAGGTCTGCCAGTCTACCTGCCTCGCGGAGCCCGGAGAGGAACGCGCCGTGAACCGTGGCTGGGTAGTTACGCATGGTATGTTCACCTGGAAAGTAAGTTCAAAGTTTTATATTCTTTAGGTGTAGTGAAGCAAGCCCTGGCACTGGGGAAATATAATACGGCACTGGTATCCCCTGCCTGTGCCCGTGTGTGTGTGTGTGCCTGTGTGTGTCGGGAGGAGCCCTAACGCAGGGCTTTTTTTTTAATACAGAACAGATCTACGGTTTCTTTGCAGTGCTGAGGGCTCCAGTGCGTTCCTCTGGAGATCCCGAGCCCTCTTGTTAAGGACTAAAGCTGGTCACCGGGGTACAATCCCACATAACCTGGCTACACCCCAATGCAATGGGATCTTTGGAAGATTTCTCGAAAAAATAAAGTTTTGTGAAACAATGCCTAATCAAGCCGAATAATGGATAGACTACATAAATACATAGAGTTTGTTTGTACTTTTCTTTCTTTTTGAATTTCAGCTAGTACATACCTATAGTGAGTTTTTATAAATACCTACACTTGATGCTCAATATCAATACTCAATAATTTATTGCATATTATGAAATTCACATACAGATCTTAGGTAATACAATATCTGGTGAATCTTATATTAGGTCGGTTTCACTGGCAGAAGCACATTTATACCTACGTAAGAATATTTTGTATTTTATTCAAACCTCAAACCTAATGTGGAATTGTATAGTGAACACAAAGTTAGTCCTGTTTATATGACCAGATGAAATAAGTTTCGTTTAGCACAAAGGTAAGAAAAACATAATGAATTTCGCCTTCCCAGCTTACTATACTGTTGGTATTTGCCATCGTCTAAGACAAAACGTCGCTGCTCCTTCAGAAGTCATTATTCAGTCCAACAAAACGACGACCAAGAACCATCTTAATAGTTCAATTTAGAAACTCGAGAGCAGAGGGGACAAATGAAAAATTCTCTCAGTTGAGAGAAAATAAGAATGAAGGAATGCGCTTTGCTCACTAATGATTTACCTACGGGAAAATGTTTAGATAGGATGATATGACAATAACTTTCGACGGTCACAAATATATCGGTGAAAAGCGTGTGGTTGGCATGTTCAGATGCCACGCGCAGTGTCTGGGTTCAAATCCCAACTCTGAGTGAAAAATTATTTGTGTCCGTTTTCTGGGAAGGAAAGCATCGTGACCATTAGTCACTTTTTAGTTCATGTGTGGCTAGCTACCACCTTCAAAAACAAAAGCGATATATCTCTAGTCAGAACTGGGGCCCGTGACGGTTTCAGGTGATTAATTACATTGAATGAACATACTACGATCATTCAATATCGATTTTTCTAAAAGGTGTAGTGCAAGAATTAAAGATGGTGCCACTTGTGCCTAAGTTGGTTTTATAAAGACAACTCTAGTACCACACCCAGTAATTTTTTTGTGACGAACCAAACAATTTCAGGCCACGCGAGTTCATCACTTTCGGCCACACTTAAACATCACATCGAGTAAGCTGTACTGATTAGCTTAGCAGCAGAGTATACATTCAGGTGTGTCATCATCATCATCATCATCATCATCTCAGCCATAGGACGTCCACTGCTGATCATAGGCCTCCCTCGATCCCTCATCGATCTCCAAAAAGGCCGGTTTGAAGCGGCCTGCATCCAGCGTTTCCCTGCGGTCTCTTTTAGATCGTCCGTCCATCTTGTGGGTGGACCTCCTACGCTGCGCTTAACGGTCCGTGATCTCCATTCCAGAACCTTTCGGCCCCATCGGCCATCTGTTCTGCATGATATGTGTCCTGCCCACTGCCACTTCAACATGCCGGTGGACTATGTCGGTGATTTTCGTTCATCTACGGTTATACGGATCGTGTTTTTTTGACTAAATCAGGTGTGTACTAACCAGCAAAGAACAGCCTGTTCTCTCCGTCTTCGCCAGCGACTGGCGCCGCTAGCAAATCATAGTCTGTTCCCGAAGAACCAACCGCAACGAAGCTATACGACCCGCGAGCGTACGGGTCAGCACGCCATCTATTAAGAAAATAAGTTGTTATGCCTTTTTCGTTACGAAATCGAAGGAAGGCTGCCGCTGGTTGACAATCGGCTCACTTTTTTTCAGGGACTCTTGTACGAGTGCTTGTATCAATAGCCTTTTGAAGCTCCATTGGGCAATCGATTAATGACTTTAGTTAAGTGTGCCTGAAATGCAACTAGCCGCCTGAAATAGAGATGCATTACTAGGCTTCGACCAAAATAAAATGAATGGACGGGCCATAACCAATGAACTTGCTCAGTAAAAACGAGGCAAAACCGTTGGATATATACTTCAACACCTAATTATAACCATGTACAGTAAATTTGTTACAAAAAATAGATAGTGGTTTTTTGTTGTGTATTTACACTTCGGGAAAGCACACGAAGGCATAATTTTGTCAGAAGTTTCGTTATTATCTAACAATAGTCACGTGTTGCACTTCCTACAGCTAGAGGCAGACTGAAAGGAAGTGACGGCCGGCGCTCATTTTGTAATCTTCAAAAATGCGCTTTTTTGGGAGCGTCCATTCATTTTATTTTAGTCAGAGTCACTATTTACATACAAAGTGAGCTGCATCGCTTCCCTGATGAGTAGATTTCAGTGGTTCGATGTATTGATTTTGAACAAAATATTATGTCATTTCGGACACAGGCTACATCCAACCACAAATGACTTTCATTAGCACAGATCTTTATCAAGATAGATTCCGCGAGCACATCAAGTTGTATGAAAATTCAGCGTGCCACAGGTTGTGTCCCTACTTTGACATCACGAAATCAATAGAGTATTTGAGTGTATTAAAAATATGATTCATGCTAGTGTTATTCTAGAAGATTAAAATTAGTTTTAGTAAAATATAAAAAAAAAAAAAATTACTAATAACAACACAATAATATTTTGAATAATGGTTTTTTTTTTAATGATCACGTGACGACTACAACGCTCTATTGAGCTCAAATGTCCTTATGACGTCACAAGCAAGTGGAGGCAACTATTATACAGTAAGTAAGAACTTGTGTGGTTGCTTGTGACGTCAATAAAGTCACATGGCCCCATAAATGTCAAAGGGAGCGTTTACGCAGTAGTATAATAATTTGAATGTTGATTTTCCATTTATAATATAAATACTGAAAATTATGAGGACTCCTTTCAACTTAAAAACTCCATTCAAACGCCCATCTGCTTTTGAAGAGTTTTTACTTTTACAGCTTACTATGGTGCAATAATTTTTTTTTTATTGACATCTAACGTGTTACCGCCAAGACGACAGTGATCAAACTGAATTATGCAGATTGCGGCGCGCTAGTTGGAGCATCGATTCAACTTAAGACAATCCTCAGACACTTAAAGTAAGTGAACTCGCGGTGTCTATTTTTATAAAGGTCTGTGTATTAAAAATTCAAATTCCAACTTTAGCTATAAATAAGTGTGTAGTTTTAGTTGTGTGTGCATTATAAACACAAAAATAAATATTGTCTACTAGCTTTTAACTACAAGTTAAAATCGTCGTTAAGTTTTCTGAAATTTTCCAATTTTCTGCGCAATATTCTAAATTTTTCTTACCGTAAGGACCTTCTACAAAGTATTAGAAAATTAAAAAAAAAGATGAATGAAATCCTTAAAGTCGTTCTTAAGTTATGGCGTGACCAAGGTAAATAGGGATTTCTATATATATATCACATCACATCAGCAGCCATCAAACGTCCATTGCTGGACAAATACCTCCCTCTTAAAGAGGGGTGTTGTCATAATCCCCACGCTTGGCAGGCAGCTTGGGGATCGCAGTAAGTTCACCGTGTACTAATAGGATGCTGCTGCCCATCCTCCGGTGGTTCTGGTCGCAGTTTTAGGACATACCCGGGTCCTATATATATATAGATTGTCTTAATTCATAACTTACCTGGTAACAACACACTCCTTAGGCTGTGGCACGGCCGCGTGTCCGAAGATACTCTTCAGCACTGCTATGCACCTGCCCACGATGACGTCATCGGTGACATTCTCCATCACCGCAGCAGCCTCGCCGGCGACCAGCGCGAGCAGCACGGGAGCGCTGTACAGGTTCCAGAATAGGAACAGCTCACCTGCCGGAGAGAGGGTAAAAAAAATGCTTAGATTATGTTTGAATCTGGTTGAAAATAGATGTCCATAAAAATTTACGCCAAATACTGGTAGCAAGCGTTTTTTTTTTTGCATCTGTTCAGACGTATCTATCACACAGAGACATGATGACAGAGACATATCTACTATCTACGTACACTTTTTTTATCGGATATTAAAATGTTTGTGATTGATCACCAACTCACCTGACCGTAATATGGGAATAACAATTATAAAATCAACTTCAAAACGAGTAAGTGCTCGAAAAAAAAATTGCATCAACAGGCACTCGGACAAAATTATTCGTAATTTTTGTGAGACCACCTCGTGACCACCAAAAAAAAAAAAAAAAAAAAATACCATGAGTTCTATCCGCAACTTAATCACGGTAAATATTCAGTTTGTAATGTTATAGCTATAGTGAACAACCGTGATAGTGTTTCAACTCGCGAGATTCTTCTACATAATAACAAAAATATCACGTAAATCAATCAGTTCACAAATGGCCAGGGAAGATGGCGAAGTAATCGATGAAAGTACACATAATTTGTTACACACACAAACACACATACACACACACACACAACACACACACACACACATACATACACACACACACACATATACATACACACACACACACACACATACACATACACACACACACTTGCACATTATTTGTTTTGTTTTTGTTTGTTGTGTTGTGTTTGTTTGTTTTGTATTTTTTTTTTGTTTTTTTTTTGTTTGTGTTTTTTTTTGTTTGTTTTTTTTTCATACTGAGACATGGTCCCTTTTTGTAAAACCTCAGAGTCGCACAGCGCATAGACAATTGAGTGAGCTATGTATGCTATGTAACCGGTACGTGGAACCACAATTACTGACGTAGCTGCTAAGATTTAAATTTGCAAGTTGAAGTGGCAATGGATAGGCCACATTGAATGGATAGGCTCGAAGAACAGATAACCGATAGAGGGAAGAAAAGTTCTTGAGTTCCAGGGGACGCAGTTTAGGTAGGCCTCTCACTAGATGGACCGACGACATCGTGAGAGTCGCTGACATCCAGTGGATGCAGATGGCAGGCTATCTTTCAGTGCAGAGTTCCAAGAGGGAGGCATATGTTCAGCAGTGGATTTCTTCTGACTGATAATGACGATTTAAAAAAAAAAATTGATCTAATTGAAGATAACCTCCTCGGTAAAAAATATTTAAATGCATAATTATTTAGAAGTAGTCACCAAAAGAAAGTCTCCTTAGAGTACCACAGATACTGCCATAGGCTTATAAAGCCATGTATTCGTTTGTAAGTACCAACATAAAACTGACAATTAACTTGAACATAAAAGCATTTTGTTGATTTCCCCGATACATACAAAAAACTGTGTATATTCTCACATAACTCTTCCAACAACATGGGGAGATACGAACCCATCAGATATGCGGGCATTTTAAATACAACATAGCCCCGAAATAAATTGGCCAGTACAGGAAAAAAATCAAGGCTCGTATACATTGTTTCGGCTTTCACAGAACAAGCGTGGCCTGTTATTTTTTAGGGTTGGCATTATCAGATTAGAAAGAAAGGAATCGAAGTACCGAAGACCGACAACTTAACGGTATTAAACATCAAAGACGACAGCAAAAATCAGGCCTACAAAAAATCTTTTTAACTCGATATATCTGTAAAATTACAAATTATTAGTAAAAACCTAAAAAAATTGGTCAAGACAGCAAAAAATATTATTTCGTCTCTTGAAACTTTATTTCTAAGAGAAATAAAAACGCTTACCAACCCTTGGTACAATCAAGTTAGAAGATGTCTGGACCCAAAACTAAAAAAAAAACATACCTAGTATCTTGACACTAAACTGTGTCACGACAAAGAAATAACCAAGAAGGTGAACTAAGGCATAACGTTAAAAAAGCTTGTCCCTGCGCGTTCCCGTGATTTATAACTCTCGTCGCGCCCTCGGTGGCGTTAAATTATTCAGCTTTTAATTCGTTATCGCGGCCACCGATGTTTCTACGTTCACTATTTACATCGAGAAATAATTTACGAACCACCCGTCTCTTGGGAAAGCGCTAAAGTTAAAAGTGTTACAGAAAAGGTTTACAACAGAAGACTAACTTGTAGGAAGTAAAGACGGACTCGCTAGATTATGCATGGGCTAAGCTATAGAAACTATCTTAAGAGTTCTTATTTTTTATTTTATTTTATTTTTTGCTTCAAAGGACGACCAACAGCTTGGTTTCAAATGTCTTATAAATAAACTTAAATAGATACACAAAGCCAGTTACAGGTCATCACGGATACAAATATAGTAAGAATAATATCTAAGAATGAACACTGAGGATACAATAAAAACATAATGAAAAGAAAACAGAATAGATAGATCTTCTTTAGATAGCCCGTTGGTCTAGTGGTACTGAACCTGCCTTCTGAGCTTGGGGGTGTGGGTTCGATTCCCAACTAGGACAAACAATTATGTGATAAACATGTGTGTTTGTTCTATATCTGGTTGTTAATATCTATTTAAGTATGTATTTAAAACTATATATGTATGTATATCAGTCTCTGGCCGCCATATCACAAGCTATGCTTAGTTTGGTGTCAGATGACCGTGTGTGCCAAAATATCCCGAATATTTATTTATAGTTAAAACCTTCTTGATAGAGCCTGGCTTCATAGCCTTGCTGAAAAAGGAGCGAAATGTCTCAAAAGCGACACCAATACATCTATAGCAACACACATCTGTACTAGAAGTGGACTACCTTGCCCCTCTGGTATTAAATTATGTAGCGTCCAAAGAAAGTGTCTTTAGTATCCCACAGATTCTGTTTGAATAGGCTATAAAGACGTACCATGTATTTTGATAAATACATATATTCAGAAATGTGTAAACTAGGGTGATCATTTGTGATAGGCACAATAAAGGTACATACGAGTACCTACTATGGTAAGGGAGTAAGGCTAAGGGCAGTGTATAGCTGCCTACGAAATTATCACGACAAAACCAGCAGTGCGAGGAACAGTATGATCGCGGGGTCAGTAAGCATTAACATCATCATCAGCCTATCATGTTCCCACTGCTGGGACACAGGCTTGCTCTCAGAGAGAGAGAGAGAGATAGGATGGGCTCTAATCCACCATGCTGCCCGGTGCATTTTGGTGAATGTAATAATGTCTTGAAACAATATAAAATGACGTAATTTTCACACATTTTATTTATATTACACGGGAATTACTCACGTAAGATTAAACCGGTCACTCCGCCTATAGTTTCAACCGCATTTTCAAGGTGAATGCGCGCGCGCGGCCGCGTCTCGCTTGGCACTGACAAGTGCCAAGTCGTGTGCCAAGTGCCGTGCCAAGCGAGACGCAACCGCGCGCGCGCATTCACCTTGAAAAAGACTGCCTAATGCGGTTGAAACTATAGTCGGAGTGACCGGCTTAATCTTACGTGAGTAATTCCCGTGTAATATAAATAAAATATGTCTTGGAACTTTTGAGGTTCTTGGACATACCGGTTTCCTTAAGATGTTTTCCTTCACCGTTGTTGAGCGTTGTCAACAAAACTGCACATAATTTATTTAAGTACTAAATAAGACATTGGTGCAGGGCCGAGGACCGACCCCGGTGCTATCAGATTGTAAAGCGCACATACTCGGCCACCATTGCTAACAAGCATTATAAAATTAGAAAACTAGTATAAAGGACGCTAGAAAAACCTTTTGTTTATAATTTATGGACTGTTCACAGAGAATATATCTAAGTTAAATACTTTACCTCGGCTTGCTGTGGTAGTGCCTACATGGCCAAAGAGATTGGCACTAGGGTCCCAAAATGTGCGTTCAAAGCATAGAACGACTTTGTTCAGATTTCCGTAGCCTAGACGTTTGATGGCTGCAATCTAAAAATAAGAAGTATAGATTTAAAAAAAAAACACCCGATAATAAATAAGCTGATATTCTTCAAACGGTTGAACAATTTTTTTTTCAATCATAGATAAGTACATTTTATATCCAGACAAGTCACTTCACAAACAAAATAAACCAACCAAGTGAGAGTCGGGCTCGTGCACTGAGGGATCCGTACATTCAAAAGCGAAATTACCAGTTATAACTTGGTAATGAACAGAAACTTGTCACCGACTCGCACTTGGCCATTATTTATTAATGGTTGTTATATTTTAGAGTGTGTACTATAATCATGCTAAGTTTGACACTCGTACGTATTATCGTTTTTACATTAGAGCTAATACAAAAATAAGATTTAAAAAAAAAATATGGCGAGTCCCTTTCGTTTTTACGTTTTGACTTTTTATTATTTGTTAGTTAATCCACCGTACATTACCCGTTACATATTCTGTGAAAATTTAGGACAGACAGACAGACGGACAGACAGACATCGTAGGCTTAGTAATGGGTTACGTTTTTACCCTTTGGGTACGGAACCCTAAAAATATAATCTTGAATAATTAATATTTTTAGTAACTACCGTAGAAAAAACATTCAAATTAGTATCATAAAATAGTCAATATTTTTAGAAAATACCATAAACTAAAGGGTCAGATAAATACCCCCATTAGAAATGTTTTATTAAAGCTTCCAAGATTTGTTCACATTGTTACTAAGTAACCCAATGAAAGCGTTTTAAAAATACATAGTTGGCACGCAATTGTTCAAAGTTTTAAGCTCACCTTCCAATCAGGCAACGGAGGATCAAACTTGACGAAATTTTGCTGATTCTGTCCGTTGTTTGCCACTGCCACTTTCAACACTCCCAAGGGCAGCGTACAGAGTATAACGTCCCCTGCAAACAATTAAAAAATTAGATAAAATCTACACAAAATTAAACTCGTACTTAAATTACTTGGAACTGTATGCCTAGGGGGATAATCTTGCAGGATTGTAATTCTGTCACTGGCAATGGCAATTAATATCTTCAGCCGCTCCCAAGGTACTACTCGATGTTGCTATAAAATAATAAAAAAAAGCAAAATGCTCTTTATGCAAGCTTTATCGGATTAATCAATCTTCAAATGCTTTCTAATTTTATTTTTCAAATCCAATTTTATCACCCGAGTCAATGGCCAAAATCAATCTTGATTTTATAGGTCTTATTCGATTGGAAGAAATCGCATTAATGCAAATGGCGTCAATGCAATCAGACGAAAGATGTTTATCTCAGAAAAATGAGATGGCTGAAAAAATCCACGAGGCGATTATTTAGTCCTCGGGTACAGAAAAGGGTTAAGGAATCAGGTTAAGATGCGGCATACAAAGGTAGGAAGCAATCAGACTGAAAGCAAAATATACCAACATCTATATCAGTAAGGACCATGTGAGGACACTTTTTTGTACATCTTTACATTTTTTTAATGCTTCTTTTCTGCTTAGCATGAATGATAAAATTAAGGGTCCATTTTCACAAATGTTATACTCATGCCATACGATTACTATGGGTTGTAAAACGCAGGACATAA
The DNA here is from genome assembly GCA_932305915.1 of Agriopis marginaria. Classification (NCBI taxonomy): domain Eukaryota; kingdom Metazoa; phylum Arthropoda; class Insecta; order Lepidoptera; family Geometridae; genus Agriopis; species Agriopis marginaria. The sequence continues at coordinate 10,788,246 of OW029926.1, read as the reverse complement.
ATAGGTGTGATGCGGTAATAAAACGTGGCGTAAATATTATAATCATAGCGAAGTAAAAAGAGTAGACGAGATAGATAGAGAAAGAGATAGAGAGAGAGAGAGTAGTAGTAGTAGTAAGTATCATAGCTAAAAATTATAGTAAATAAGTTAATAGAAAAATCATTTTTTAAACAATTTTATTTTATGAATTTTTTAAGTTTTTGCAATTAAAGTGCAATCCTTCTAGGCAAGCGTGCTCCAACGTAGACCGCATCGTCGCTTAGCATCAGGCGTGATGGTGGTCAAGCGCAAACCTATTATTTATAATTAAAAAAAAACGCCATCTTGGAGCGGCCAGAGCCATATTGAATTTAGTGTGATATAACTCGCTTAATCGTTTTCTAATCTTCAAGCCCTTTCATTTGATAGCCATATTAACAAGGTTGAAAAAAGTATTCACGATTCACCTGTGCCTGCAGCCATTTTCAAAATATTACAATATTGGATGCTGCATATTGTATTGTCACCAGATATAAAGGTGTATGCAAAATTTCAGCACAACCGGTTAAGAGTAACTGGTTCTAATTCAGCTTGCAAAATTTGACCTAAACAAACTAACATACAAACAAAGCTAAAAGCTTGTTATAAATGTAATAATTTAATAGATATTTACACATGCAAAACTTCCCATACTGAATAAATGATTACGAGTGAAATCCTGACCAAAGCATCAAAGCCGGCCCCTAAACACCAAAGGTTAAATAACACGTTTTTTGTACTATTCACATGTATTCACTATTTGCTTTGCCTAGTCAGGATTTGAGAATTTATGTAAGAAAGAGGGTTTCTAGTTCAGCGTCATGATGGTGGCTTTGTAGTTTAAGTTTATTTATACATTGGCTGCGCCCCGCGGTTTCACCGGCGTAGTGATGAAAAATGGTGATGATGATTATGAATATAATCTAATGTCACATTCCAGCCTTTGAATTAAACCCATGCAAAAAATCAGGTCGATTCGTTGCTCTGTTGCTGCGTGAAAGAGGAACAAACAAACCAACAAACTAACAAACCAACAAACGCATGTATAATATTAGTATGATTAGACTGTCCAAACTCTAAGCTTTTAAATTTTGTTGCCGTTTCAATTAAAAACTGAATGAGATTTCTACGAAGTAGTATTTTAAAATACTTCAACATGTTTGAAGCAAAATAGTTAATCAATTTGAAACATTTTTAAGCTTACAAACAAATTTTGTAATTAAAATTTCAGACAGCTAAAATACTTCTCTATCATAGGGCAATGTCCAGTGAACTAATAAACCACGTATTATTGGATATTCGGATCGCTGAATCCCTTATAAGTACTTATCTATACGCCAGGTCCTACGTACTCTGAATATTCGTAATAACACTAAGTAACGCTTTCGACGTTCGTATTTCCGAGAAAACTCAGCAACATTTGAAACCATTACCCAGTATCTTTGTTACATTCATGTACCGATATATTTTTATGTTGTTATAAACATGCGTTTTCCCTAAACGCGTATCGTAATATCGAAAGCTTTTAGGCAGGAGTGTGTACTGTGCGCCTAAGATTGTATGGGGCCCCGGGGGACTGGCAAACAGTGGGCTTAGCTACCGTTTCATTCCACAATCACATCGGTAAACGATACAATACCTGCTATTCTCAGGAAAATAACCAAGCCCCAGTTCGGGTTAGGCGTAATCCGTTTGAGCGTAAAGCCTTGACCGGTGAACGAAATGAACGTAGGCAAAGCTATATTGTACGAGGAAAGAGGTATTGTGAATAATGTTTTCGCACAATATCAACATGTTCCGGGTAAAGTATTTTTAGCAAAAATAATAAAGGTCCCAATAGCAATAATAACACTAATATTATGACTGTGAAAGTGTGTGTAAATGCGTGTGTGTGTGCCCCAACGAGATACAATACATATAGCAACGTGCAAAAAAATATCCGAACCAATACTCGGCGCACGCTACGCATTGCGCTGATTTTTTGGTTAGTTGTAAGGCAATCGCAATCCGACTACAATAGCCACCTCGCCTAATGTTAAGCGATGATGCTGTATACGATGGAGTACGCTTGTATTGAAAAAAACGATCAACTCTCGACTTGAAGACTCCCAGATTGTAACTTTTGGGGAACACCCATTCAGGCAGCGCATTCCACAGACCAGCAGTTCGCACAATAAAAGTAGAATTAAAATGATATTCGGAATATTATCCATGGAACGGTGCATGTGCTTGAACTAAAAGCAGTTTTTATTTCGCACACTCTCAAACAGATTTTCTGATGGTAAAGTATTAAACTTCCACCTATGTTTGACCAAGGCGTTTACAAACGAGGTACTAAGAAATTCAACAAACGCAATAATGTAATACTTTCGCCGTTGATAGAATTATTCATGAAAAAGAGCAGCACTACCGTATATCCGCTCTCAATACACTATCAACATTATCTAAACTAAACTCAAACATTAAAGAATCCTCATAAAAGCTTAACGCGAGCATCTTATCATATCAATATTCATGCGGAATAGACACCGCAAGTTCGCACGAGATAGCGTAACTTATAGAAAAGCCGTACAATCTGGAGTGTAAACGAGGCGAGGCGCATCTAGTCGTTGGCACCGCCTCTCACCGTCTAACTGCCTCATCTGCGATAGACCCCGCCTGTATGCAAATGTGCCGGAAGTGCCTCAGGCCACAAATACGCTGTGTACGTAGTTACAAAGCTTTTTACAAAATTGAGAGTTCTTTTTATAATGCTTGTTGCGAGCGGCAAGCTGAGCGTTGGAAATTATATTGTCAGTAAATAACTAACCAGCTAGTAAATAACCAACTAGCAAATGTTTGTATATTTGCTTACCGAGTTAAGAGAAGTCTCAGATTCTAATAGGACAAGTCGGTGTTTCTATGTATGTTTGTATATTTGTTGACCGAGCGAAGAGAGGATTCAGATTATAGTGGGACAAGTCAGTGTTTCGACGATAACTATCGTTTATCTGATCTGCATGAAAATTGTACACACGTAGTTTTTATCAATAGAGTTTTCAAGTTTGACTATGGGCAAAATCAGTCAAGGTGTTGCGAATATATATAAAGAGGTTGCGTGGTCTATGTTCAGGGCAAATTATATGTTTTATTGTTGAGATTTTTCTAATTTGGGTTCAGAATAGTGTACTGAATATCCCACAGAGTATGTCCGTATCACACGACCTGCAATACTGTTTCTCAATTTGTATAGCGTGTTGAACTAGGCGAAGGGAGAATGGGAGGAGAGACGGGTCAACATAGCCCGACCGTATTTTTGCGCCTCGTCAAAGTAAAATTAACGCGTTAGAATTGCAAATCATTCCACGACAAAGAAATGACAAGGAGCCCGTCGGTCGTTGTGGATTTTTCTCATAGAGCCCATTATGTTGGCATGTTTTTCTTTTTTTTGCTCGCTCTCTTTATAATCGAGGCCACATGAATTTGATTTTTTCCATTTTAGAACGTAAAATACGAACGCCAACACAATATGGAGCGTGCCGTCGGCCAAAATCGATGCGAACGAGCGTTTTTAAAGCGACTTTTTGCTGTTTTTGTTTCAATAAGGTTCATGTTATAAGCCAGCATTTTGAAAATAGTTTATTGATCGAACAGGTGTCACACAGAGCTAATACCGAGTACCGATGTTACAGAATATTATGTTGAGAGAGTCAAAAGCAAAGGTGCGCATCAGGGAAACGATGTGGTTTTGAAAGGGCATTCTATTTTGCATATGTCTTGCTTCCATTGCGTAGAATATAGACGTTTTGGTGCTTTAGCCTGAGTGTTTATAAATACGTGGTTATTATAACATTGAATTGACGTTTAACCAACAACCCGCCAGATGGTAAGCAACAGTGTGGCCGAGGATTGAGCACGTTGATCTAGAAGAAATGTATTCACTCTAGCCTTTAAGATTACTAGATTGTAGTTCGCAAGAAACAAGGAAAATGGCAAGGGAATTCTATTCTTGGGCAGTACGCATCCTGAACGTTGAACCAAATCCTTGCGTTATACCTATATCGTTATGTCATAAGGCATTTTTGTTATATTGTCTCACTTCGGCCTATTCTGCCAAATAGTGGAGGAGGTAGATAGTGGTTTTCAAACAGTCTCAAGCGCCAAGGTTAGCCACAGAAAAACTAATAGTGGTTTTATATGTCTGTCGGGACTTCTTGCGCATTAGAATAATCAAAGAAAAAAAAGTAGAGAAAAAAAAGTTATAATATCTATTGTGAAGTTTCGGCGATAGCTACAGATTCAGGAGATAAACGCTTGGATAAATAGAAAAATATTAAAATTTTGAAATACTAGTACCTTTAAAGACCTGTGGCTGGTTTGGTGTTCTAGAGTTGACAGCTTTCACAGTGACCCCAGGGCCGCTGTACGAGATGTCTGTCACCGCCATGCCCAGTTTGATGTCCAAACCGTCGGACAATGCGACCGGCACGCAGGAGTAACCATTGCGTACTGAAACAATAAATAGGCATTATGAATGATTATAAATAGTGTTAATAGTTAACAGTAGCTTTAGCAAAGAAAATTTATATCGCCATCTTGGAGCGGCAGCCATATTGAATTTAGTGTGATGTCACTTTCTCGTTTCCTACTCTTCAAGTTCTTTCATTTGATTCCTACCCATATTAACAGGGTTGACAAAAAATATGCACCATCCGCCATCTTTTGGCAGCAGCCATTTTGAAAATATTACAATATTGGGTATTGCATAAACGTATTGTCATCAGAACTAAAGTAAAGGTTTATGCAAAATTTCAGTAAAATCGGTTATGAGGAACTGGTTCTAATTCAGCTTGCAAGATATGACCTAAACAAACAAACATACAAACATTTCAAGTTAAATAAAAGCTTGTCAATACATTTAATTAAGGAAAAGTTTTATACAGTAAAAGTTTTAATTTTCTTTTGAACGCGTTAACAAAACTTTGGCATCTGTCAGTTACCTACTCGCTGCATCACGATTCGCCCTGGCCTAATCGATGAATCACCAATAACCAACGTATTTTGATCCAAGAACCACTTGGCCCCATAGTAGAATAGTTACAATTTGGACCACTAATGGCGCTGATGTCGCTTTATTTCTACGAATTTCAAAATGGCGGCCGGAAACAGTGAGGCGATTTTTACAATAATAATTAATTATTTGTCTGTTGGTGATAGATGTATTCAAAATTGTATTGCCTTATCAATTTTAAAGTTATATGATTATTTACGGGATATTTACCGTAGTAAGGTTGTGGAATGAGCTCCCGATATTTCGGCGCAGTTACATGCACCATGTTCACGGGAAGACAAAATCAATAAATAAATCAGTCCTTATCAATTTTACTTATTATTTATACAAATGTTCTACGACTCTGTGCCATTTGATATGGCTTTATAATTAATAGTTGTTCATATCTAGCAAATTGTCGCAGTCCTTTCTTAATTGCAAGTGAGGCCAATTTTCTCAAGGGGATGTCATTTGAGTAGTAGGTACTTGCAACTTCACCGGGAAAACTTTGCGGGCGTTATAATAATGATAATGAAACTGCAACTGTTTCCCTAATTAGGTTTTCTACTTGCCACAAGCTGACGTCACTACTGCTGTGTACTTATAATAACTGTATAGTATCCAGTAAACCGCCTGATTAAGGTTAGGTACAGACGATATTTGGTGACACAGTAAAGATAAGAGCAGAAAAGTAACCTTTGCTTTTGGGTTGCCCGGCTGCCTCGGTTTTACTTGGGATATGCGAAAATGTGAGCAATGTAAAGTATATTTGTTCCACTCCCTAACGGCTAAACGGATTTGGTATGTAGGTGGCTTTTACTAGTAGGTATAAGATTTTGTTATTAGAGTGATAAAAATACAGGGTTACACATAACAACGGCATTAAGGCGAGAAGAGGTCAGTGTTTTTTTTTATCATATGACTAACTCTAACATCGTTTTAAAAATAATTTCGTTGAATGCGAGTGGCAATTTTACTTGGTACATACACCATGGAAACATGTCACTAACATTGAACGAAATGTATTTTTTATAGAAAAGCGGCTTACAAACATGAGTTTCGCCTGATGGTAAGCCGAAACCAGCGCCTATGGACACCTGCAAAACTAGCAGTGTTGACGGTGCTTTGCCAGCTCTGATAGTTAGTTGTAGACACCCTTTTTGAAAGGCTTCACGTTGAAACTCGGCGAGAAGAACTTTGGGGGATGGATATTCCACAACTTGCAGGAACGCAGAAGAAAGGAGCGGAAACTCGGAATGTATGGAATAGCATTTTTTTTCAAGTCTTCATCGTTGGTCCTTTAGTAGAAGATGTTTACAAAGACCACCTGAGCAATGCACGATGAGCGCCTTTTGCCTTGGAAAATAGACATACTGTTTATGACTACTACTTTGGTGACCACGGTACAGTTTTCAATTATAGCGCGATCGGGGTACAGCGGCAGTCTATTGTGTTTTAATAACATTAAATGGATTTCTTACTTCATTATGTTAGTTTGGGCATTAACTATTTCATAGACTCACTTAAGAAAAGACGGTACTTTTAAAAGAACTATTATTAAATAAAACTTTTAAATTAATATCTGAGAGTGCTCTTCGTTTGCTTTTATTTTGTTTACGAACAAAACGTAGTGATAGTGATTACTCATCTTTAGTCCATTAAAAATTCGTCTTGGAGTCCATTAAGAAATTCACAAGTTTCTTAATGTTATTTGCCTATGATATTTTCGTTTTATATTTTAATGTTTTATTTAAGAAAACTGGACGTTTTACTTAAAAGTTCTAGGAGAGAACGCTTAGTCAATATCTAGTAATTTATTTTGCGGCTATCCATTAAATGCTGTTTGTTTTATTTTCAGTAGTATAAGTTTATATTAGATGTTCGATTTTGATAAAAACGAAATTATACTGAGTAATATTTTATGGTAAAACTTCTAAGTGAATTTATATCGAGAATAAGCTTGAAATTATGCTTTTAATTTGTATATAAATGTTTTATTTTTATTTTGGCGGCCAATTTGAAAACATCACAATATTGGGTATGGCATTTTGTTACCAGAACCCAGAACTAAAAGTGTTGACAAATATTTCTCCAAAATTGGTTAGGAGGAACTAGTATTCAGCTAGCAAGATTTGATTAAAACAAACTAACAAACATTGCAGGTTAAATAAAAACTAGTAAAAAAAAACAGAAATGTTTAAACCAGAAGACAGGCGTTTAAAAACTGTTAAAACACAGAATGCGTATGCAACAAGAGCTTTTGAGATTGACGATTAAAACAATTAGTTCCAGCTAGGCTCTAATTCTGTATGAAACCACATAACACGCTGTAAACGTGTAACACGGTAACCATAAATATGGTTACAAAATAAAACAAACGCGTATTTTGATTTGATAAGTAGTACAGTCTCTTGATAAACGCGTATGAAACACGGAAGTTTGCTTTACGGTTTTTTTGTCAATTTATGAGGAGCGTTTTACGAACTTTATTGCGTTAGTAGACTTGACATTGCCAATTCCACGCATATAACGTAACGCAGCTGTGTTATGAGTTTACGTGATCATAGTGACTAAGGGCACAGTCTGATTTTACAATTATATTTTCATGACATCACGCGTTTATGGCAAGGAATCTCATGTTAGATAGATAATAAGGGCCCTGATTCGATAGATGGCGATATAAACGCAACTATCTAGCACAATTACAACCCATCGGATTCGATTAGGTATCAGCGCCTACGGGAAATTACAGAACTATTCTACAGCATTACAAAGCAAGTGATGTAAATCTATATAGGTCAGCCGACTTGAAAGGGTAAGTGATGTTTTAGCGTGTGTATATTCTGTGGTACGAGTCTAAATAGTAATTATTATACAAATAAAAATAAGTGCCATCTAGTGAAGCTTACCAGAAGATGGGTCCTAAAAAGCTGTCATTACAAGATATATTTGACGTCATGTCTGATCTAGTCAAGAGTAGAGTATACAACTCTACTCTTGCCGGCTTTTGGGACAGAGGACACAGCGAGTTTACTTCCAGTCCATGCACTCGCAACAGTGTTCCATTTAACGATATTACCGGCGTGTTGTCAGAAACATTCGCCAACAAACTAGCAGGACTGAAACACCAAAAACGAAAACCGCGAGCTCTTAGACACAATCGGATACAATGCGACACTATGTATATATATAGCATAGTTTCGCATTACGTTTCCGCTCCCGTTTACGACTGAGGGCTAATTTTAGAGATGGAAAGGAAATCCGGCTTATATTATCACATTCATAAGCTTACAGACACATCAAACTTGGCTACCTGGAAAATGGCAACCGAAAGCACTTGAACATAATTTTCACATGATAAAGCGTAAGTCTATTTTTTTTAAAGATACACACTGTCTTTCTCATTTCTATAATTGGTGTAATGTGGATAACGTCAGGCGAGTATAGGCGGTCAAGCGCAAGCCAATTTTCAATAATAAGAAACACACAAATTTTCACATTTCTAATATTGGTGTGATGTGGTATCCGTCTAAATCAGTACATCTCATCTCTAACTAATATTGTTAAGATTAGACTCACTTCTGGTTATTACGGCAGAACGGTTATTGTAGTCGAGAGCATTGGGTTATTTAGCGGTTAGCGAACGAGCGAGTTCAATGCCGACGCGCCAAGTGGAAAATTAAATTCGCCCGCCTCAAAGTGCTGTGGGTATAACAAGTTCGATATTTTCCAAAGTTAATTTCCGGTTCAGTTTATTAATATTTATTATTGGAGTGTTATGTCCTTGATCCCATTAAATTGGCCTACTTTTTCTGAAGTCGTTCGTGAATTAAGGAAAATGTGATCATTTATTAAGCATGTTTATAGGGTTACAAGAAACGGTAGTACTAAGCTGAGAGGGCATCATTGATATCATAATTACTAAGACCTTTAACTATGGGCGCAACTATGAAATCACAAAAAAAACAGCTATTCTTTACAAAACGATCATTCAGACTCGACAAATTGACTAGCAATTTTTTTTTTGCGATATTTGAATTGGTCCCATAGTAAAAGTTGTTCATAATAATCGTACTATCGGTACTATGGGCCCTATTCGGCTTAGTACACCCTTTCTGCGTAACCCAGTATTATTAGTGTGACTAGTTCAAGATTTCTTCCAGACGGCCTTACCATTTTATATTTACTTTATAATTAGGCCTTTTAAGGACCGTAAAAATTGCTTTACAATAAAAAAAACTATCAATAACATTGTTAAGCTCAACGCCTACTTCAATCGAGGTGTCGTCGAGGCGTCGTCGCTCGCGTGGGCGTGCAATCGGCTGTAGAACCCGACTAGGTTGATTAGGGCATCTCGTTACAATATAAACTTCTGAGCTGCTCCAACTGGAAAACGAATCCGGGCTAAAATGCCCTATCAACAGACTAGTCAGGAAATTAAATGTTTTCTCTCGAGATGGTGCCGCGATTCGCGGGCGGCGCAGGTAAGTTCAAATTATTTATTTGTTGCAATCTATCGAACAGCTGTAAAAAGTAATGATTTTTGACGAAATTTAAAATCTTATACCTATGTCAAAACTTTATTAGCCGATTTAATTTCTTCTTAAGTATATCATTTTATTATATTTTTCACTAAAACTGTTCGTTTTAACATGTCAAAGACCTGTCCTAAGATGACGTTTAGTAAACTTATGCCTTGTCTCCATTGTATGTAATGCAATGACGTACTACATCATGCTGGTGTACATTGAAAAAAAAAAAAAAAAACGGTTTACCCTATATTCAAAATTGAATCATTTACTAGAGTTTAGAATGATTGAGGCGCAGCAGAGGCGCGGCTTTACACGGAAAGGCGGTGCGACCATTTTGTACTACGATAAACCGTGAAGATTTGTTCAACGCCAATTGTACGCCACAACACCACCTCGACCTTCCAGTCGGCGTTCTGCCTTACCCACTAACTGGAGTTAACCGGGCTAACTGCAAGCTCATTACATCGCAATTTAACCCGACACGCATCCAGCTAACCAGTTTTCAGAAAGCTTCCCGTCCAGTTCAATCATCGACATACAAGTTGAATTAAGGAGACCGCACTTGGCTCACCGAAAGTGGTTCCAATTTTGTTTCCACTTGGAGGAATACATGGGACGTACATTGTATCGTGCAACGTCATAAGTCGGTTACCGTATACAGCCAACAATGCTAGACTGTGTAGAAAATAGGTAAAGTAAACGTGTGATTTTAGGAAATAGAACGAGAAAAAGCTAGTAGTTTCTTATAAAACTTTGCTTCCATTATTTTGTGATACTTTGATGTATGAAATTTCATAGTAATGAGTAACGAACAATAAAGCTCATTGATTACAAAGTGTTGGTTGAAAAGAAACTTCAGAACCAGAACCACTGGCGTAAAGTCGCAAGCTTGTCGGTATTTTATACGATTTTCCACGAAGAGTGTGTAATGGAACTTCACGAATTTGTTCTCCATCACTCTTTCATTACCTATATACCGGACGTCCAGATAAACGGCAAAGCGTCACGGCAAGCCTTACTTGGTCAAAATGCCATTTATTCGCACCAAGCGTTTTGCCTCCTCTTTCTTAATTTAGAACAGCAAAACAATGGAACGCCTTGCCTCTGTCTGTGTTTCCGCAGCATTACAATCTTGGAGTTTTCAAGTCTAGGGTAGGGTAAGTAGGGTAGGTTATTACTAGGCAAACGTGCTCCATCTTCCACTGCATCGTCGCTTTCTATCAGGCGAGATGTAAAAAAAACTGTCCAAAGCGTAAATCGTTGGATACGCCAACTTTATAGTCTGGGTAGCGGACTAACCATCTCAAAAATATAGATATAATCTCGTTTATGACTTGAGTTTTTTGCGTACCAGTACAAAGCCAATAATGCTATACTATGTAGAACATAAGTAAAATAAACTTGCGCGATTTTAGGAAATATAACAAGAAAAAACCACCTTTGGATTCTTAACAAAAAATTGCCGTCAGTATTTTGTTTTACTTTGATCTTTGTTATTTCGGAGTAAAGTACTACTGTCCATGTCGTAAATGGCTGAATGCATCAACGTTTTCCGGGTACTCTTAACTGAGCATTTTAAAGACACAGCATAAGATCTCATGTTTTGTTTTGTTTTGTTTTGCTATCCATCAAACTTCAGTAAAAACAGTTTGGATGTTCGAATATTCTCAACTTTACATACTAATGGTTATGAGATGATGCGATCTACGAAGTAGACATAATATAGGTAACAGTCTATAGTAAATAAATATAATTATATTAATATGTGACCAACGACCATCTGCAGTAGGAAAAACCAACTATCGTAGATTCTACTTTCTCCAAGGCACCGCCAACGACACATAAGTGAATGTTATTCCTGCCTCCATTCACTGCTTACCTATTAACATTTCGAACTACACAGATGCTCCACCGACTGTGTATTCAGTTTTATCGCTCGTAAATGTTCAAAACAACATATCCGACGAAAACATACGTACGTTTTGTGTATTTACTTTTTGTTAATGGGCACATTAAACACGAAGAAGTTACGTACCTACAATTGAAACTGCGAAACTAGTCTGTGTTGCAGTAACGACCCGTGCAACTCTGCGAAATATCAAAGCGTGCCTTTCCCGACCACTTAAATGGCGAAAGTTCATCGGCGAAGCTCATTGCTGCTGCTTCATGCACACTGTGCAAGTAACCTGCGCAACATAGGACAAGAGCGCGCGTGCGCAAAGGGTGCACACATGTACAATCTTCTCTAGTTTTTTATTTATTTTGCAGGGCAAAGGCCTCCCTTCATTTCTTCCACTCCTTTCTGTTCTGTTCTATGGTGTGGACCAGTCTATTGCGTGGGTGTCAAGCTCGTCTCGCCATCTTTTTCTGGCCTTTCCAAGAGCTCGTATGGCATCCGAGAGCCATTCGGTATGGTTCTAGCCCACAGCTCATCCGACATTCTACTTACGTAGCCGGCCCAGTCCCACTTCAGTCTTTCTAAATAAATATAAGAAAAATGATGCGACGTTTCTTTTTACATAAAATTGTAATGCAAATGTAGCATTATATCTCCACTGAAAGATCTTGGGCCCAACGCCAAGGAGACATTCTCTTATGAAAATTATATTCAGACGCAATAAGCTTTTCCAATTCAGTTTTTTTAACCGAACAGTAGTGGTGTGGTACTCCATAGCTACGTCTGTTTTTTCGAACAAGTTCCGAGATTGTATATGAAAAAAGTGACTAGGTATGTCCTAGACAAGCGTGGTACATCTTCCACCACATCATGGCTTTTTATCAAGTGAATTTGTGGTCTAAAGCACGCCTAGGCTGTTGTAAAAAAAGGACTGAGGAGTAGAGGAGTTGTCGTGGCTTATAAGCGACTTTTTTTTTATAGTAGATAGGCTTGCGCTTGGCCGTCATCTCGCCTGATGTTAAGCGACGATGCGGTCTACGATGGAGCACGCTTGCCTAGAAGAAACCGATTCACTCTCGACATGAAGACATTCAGATTGTAACTGACGGGGAAAACCCATTCAGGCAGCGACTGTAGAAAAATAAACACTTATCGGTTTACGCTAAGTTTTTAACTTATGTATCAGTTATAACCACGGTTTTACCCCCATTTTCTAACTATCCCGTATTTTACTGTGTAATAAATGTGTCTAATAATATGCTGTAGTGTATAAATATTGTGAAGATTTGAAGATTGAAAAGGTAATGACAGGCAGATTTATTTTCACATTTACCTATAATAACACATTTTTAATGTGATGTGGTAGACCATACACCGTTTAGGTTTATATGCTATATAGTTTGTGCGTAACCGTTACAGACAGAATTTACGGAAACCGGCTGGAAAATGGTCTAAAAGTAACCCCTGGGGCAGTTACGAGCCCTAACTGAACAATAGCGTAAAGTGACTGGAACAGAAACCTTTGACCTTTGATTTAGACTAAATAATTGACATAAGATCGAGACTAGCAACAAAAAACTAAAAATAACGAGAAATATGGGCAGTATTAATCAAGTTTAAAAAATAATTATTATAAAACAAGTTATTTTGACATTATTCTAGGATATAAGTTTTGTTTTAACTTGAACTTATTAAATAAGTTTTTTTTAAACCCTCGCAATTTTAGACCGTTCCTGGCAAGGACATGAGATACGTTTCTATTTATACGACCCTGTATGCTACTTTGAATGTACGATATGTGTCAACTTACTATGTTCAGACAAAAAAAATTACCTTATTTGATTTGTGCGTATTATTTTTATAAAATAATCTTGACACTTAACTAAGTTTAAATAACGAATTTGACAAATTAGATACAACAAAGTTGTCAAAATACAAAAAAAAACTGAATAGGATTCCCCATCCTCTATTATTTTTCCGAAATTTTCAACCGAATACGGAAAAGAAGATTCTTAATTTGCCTTTTTTGGTTGTGTGTGTGTATGTTACGGGATATGCTCCGCAGCTTGCGAATTGATTTTAAGGATAATTTTCAATTGAATAGATTTATGGTGGCTAAAGGAAAAAAAAATAGGGGATGAATTCCGTTGAGCTTCCCGTGAAATGGTTTATTTTTTCATATATGTATTAGCGAGATAACTTTGCTTATTTCTCTTTCCAAAACACATTATCTATTCAATTATCATTCTTGAGCTGATCGTGATTGATATAGAATCGATCACGATCAGCTTAAGAATACAGCTAGTGTTATTTGGAAGAAAAAAAAACGTATAACTTTCGTATCAGAGACCCCAATGAAAAATCTATTATCGGGGAAAACAGGTTCTTTAATTACTAAAAGTATTACAAAATGTAATTTGTCATAATGGTTTCCGCAATCCAAACAAAAGGTTAATTTAGTCTGGTAGGGGATCCGCCCCTTGATCTATTCGTTGTTAAAGATCGTGACCAGGATGACATTTGTAGGAACGTCGTGCCTTTTCTTGTTTTACAATATCTGTGTACTTACTAGAAGCTTGAATCTGTAGTACAGTGGAATACAAAAAAGTTGAACTGTTTTCAACTGACTCCAAAAAAGGAGGTTCTCTAATCGACAAATTGTTGTGTATGTATAATTACAATTATTACATTATTAATTACAATTATTAATTATTATTAGTATTGTATACAATGAGCCATCGAATTAAGAAACACTTCTTAAGGGTTTTAGGGATCCCTATTATAAACACCTTTTAATAAAAGACCAACTCCGTAATCGTGAATAAATATCACTCACCTGTTCCAAACATTTCGTGGAGTGTATGGAATAATATGCGTCTCTTTTAGTATTCATATTATGTAAGAAAAGGATGGCAATTTTATTAATGCTGTCAAATTTATTTTTGTAACTAATTGAGAACCCCGTTCTTATTTGAAGTCGGTTAAAAATGGGTGTGAATAGTACATGAAGTATTTCAATATTTCTTTTTGTTTTCATTTAGTAAATATGACGACTGTCCTTCAATCTTAAAAAGTTTTTTGTATAATTTTATGCCACAGGCTTCTATGATGTGCTTCTACTCTATGTACCTGTCACACCCAATTTATTTCCGTTTTGGCTTACAAAATAATCACTTAAACCGGTTCATCAATGGCGGAATAAAAAAATACAGACTGAATTGAGAACCTCCTTCCTGAAGTCGGTAAAAAATGACAAATCTCCGCTTCATTTGCATAATTCTAATAGTATTTATTTATCTACGATGTTGACTGTACATTAGATGATATGCACCCCTATGAAACCTCTCACTGCAGGCCGTTTCAGAGCCGCTGAGCAATTTTGCTTTGTGGCTGTGCGGAATTTTTACTTTACACGATACCGCTTTGGTGACCATATAGCTGCGTTGATTACATTCTGTGCTTTGTATTCCAATTAGGATATTTTACTCTTTAAAGTTTATTCACATCACATTTATTTTTACAAGCTTTTATTTAACTTGCAATGTATGTATGTGTGTAACTATGTTTGTTCGGGTGGAATCTTGCAACTAAATTTTGAAGCAGATTTCTTCAACCGATTGAGCTGAAATTTGGCATACTTATGTATAGTCGGTGACAATGCAACGCTTTGGCAATTTCGAGCTAGGCTCATGATGGAGACAGATGGTGGAGATAGGAACTTCTAAACGAAACGACGCAACCCGTCGAGTTTGGGTTCATTGGATTTGTCTTACCAAACACTTTGGTCCTAGATGATAAAATTAATATGGAGGACGCCCCAAGATGGCGGATAAAATGTTCATATCATGCCATAGGCATAAAATGAAAGGATTTGCTGAGAAGAATACGAAAAAGCGTGTGTTTAAAAAGTTATTTTAAAATTTATAAAGCTTATTTATTTATTCATTTGGTGTTAAGGCTTACGTTTGATCGCCAACTTGCCTGATGTTAAGCGATTCACAATTCTTGCGCTACACGTCTTATTTCCTTTTGACAAGCTTATAAAAAAAATTATCCAAATTTTTTAGAAAAGCTTTATCCTTAGAATAACGTAAGGCTTTAACTTAAAAATTAACATATCGCTGGCTCACTATTACAAGGTTCCATGTTATTTTCTTACACGTTCTGTAATTTCAATTAAAAATTTTTGACTTTCATAAATATTGACTTAGCAGGGTTTATGCTTGAGAGAGATACTTTCTCTCAAGCATAAACCCTGCTAAGTCAATGCTAATAAAAGTAAAAAAAAAATAAAAAAAAATAGAGAATGTGTAAGAAAATAACATAGAACCTTGTAATAGTGAGCCAGCGATATGTCTTCCAAGTCGCAAGTGATTCGTGTTCTTCTAAGCAAGTAAGTTTTTTTTATATACTACTAGCGGTCCGCCCCAGCTTCGCACGGGTATAGATTACAGCCTATGTCACCCGGGGATAGTGTAGCTTCCCGTCAGTGAAAGAATTTTTCAAATCGGTTCAGTAGTTTCGGAGCCTATTCAATGCAAACAAACAAACAAACAAACAATCAATCAAATCTTTCCTCTTTATAATATTAGTATAGATATAGATAAATAGGCTTGCGCTTCATCGTAAATGTCAGTCTCATCGTTCAAAGAGGATGTTATCAAGCGGATCCCTATTTAAAAATTTCACCAACAGCGAATTAATTTTAAAAATTGTCCCAAGACATGAAATCAACAAACAGCCCACGGTAAAATTTTAAACAGGCAACGTTTAGTGTGAAATTATAACGCCGTTAAGTAGTAAGCACCGTAACAGTCCAAGAGATAAGGCCTTTGTTTATGCAGCATTGTATTGTTGAATTTACAATCGAGAAATTTAATTCAAGCAGCACGTACTAACAGTAGATAATCTAAACTGTTTCTTACGTTCTGAGACGGGCGAAATTAGCCTTACATAACCAAGAGAGAACAGTGTTTAATTAAGTAATTTTTGTGTAACAATGTCACCTACTACGCTGTAAGAATGACAAGCTATAATAAATTTAAGTTTATCTTTTCTTTCTGCTCCCCGATAATTATGAACAAACCCATCCTTGGGCATTAAAGTTCGATAAAACTTGATAACAATTTTTACCGAACATGTCTGGTCTCTCACTATGGGCCTCATTAGCAAGCTCAAAGTCGCACAACGAGCTATGGAGGGGCTATGCTCGGGGTTTCTCTACGAGATCGAATCAGAAATAAAGAGATCCGTAGACGAACGAAAGTTACCGACATAGCCCACCGGATTAGCAAGTTGAAGTGGCAGTGTGCAGGGCTCATATCACGCTGAACAGATGGCAGATGGGGCCGAAAGGTTCTCGAATGGAGACCACGGACCGGTAAGCGCAGCGTAGGACGTCCACCCATAATATGGACAGATGATCTAAAAGAGACCGTAGGGAAACTCTGGATGCAGGCCGCTTCCAACCGACCCTTATGGAGATCGATGGGGGAGGCATATGTCCAGCAGTGGACCTCTTATGGCTGAAATGATGATGATGATGATGTCTGGAGAAAATATTCATCAGGTAGCGAAACGGGCAAATTTAGTTCTGCAATCATATTTCGAGCATATTTTAGTTTAGTATCATTTACAAGCTTTTATTTAACTTGCCCTGGTAGTATATGTATTAGTAGTATGTGTATTGTATGTATGTATTGTATGCGTGGAACAAATCGTGCAAATGTATTTAAGGCCGGTTGTCCTTAACCGATTGAGCTGAAATTTTGTATACACGTTTAGATAATGCATGATTAGTTAAATGACATCATTTTAAATCCAATATGGCAGACTCCCAAAGATGGCGGACCAGTAAATTTTTTGCACCCCATGATACGGGTTTCGAATGAAAGAGGTTGCTGAGAAGAATACGAAAAAATAATTATTTTATTTTATTTTTAATTTTATTAGTATAGTTTTTAAATTAATAGTTTCATTTATTTACTATTATGCTCGTACAAACCTTACCTACATGAAGTTAATTTGATTGATTTTATATGTGAACACGTGTATGGTCTTAACAGCTATTTTTACGACAGAAAGAGTTACTGTGTAGCATTTCGTAACCTTTTTGTAGCAATATTCCTTACTGGGTATATACGTATCAGCATTAAAACGATACCAGGGAAAATATTCGACAATTCGTTGCTTGAAAGAACATTAAATTGAACTCAATTTGAATAATTTTACGTGGCGGTGAACACAAATAGCCGTAATTAAAGTGTCCATCTTTGGACGTTTTGCGTAAATTTTGTTAAATGAAAAAAGTTAATCTTTCATGGATAGAATGAAAGAAAGTCGTACAAAGAATTTCGTAGCATTTTATGTGACAGCCTCAGATCAGAAAAGCAAGGGAGATATTTCTTAATACAATTATCGTTCGTGTTCAAATGTCTCCGTATTTGACACACTTTTTTATACCTACTGCTAAAACTCTTAATGCAAAAACTGAGTACGGCACACTTAGGTACTTATTTTTCTTGCACACTTAGAACTTCAATCTTAAAAAGTTTTTTGTATAATTTTATGCCACAGGCTTCTATGATGTGCTTCTACTCTATGTACCTGTCACACCCAATTTATTTCCGTTTTGGCTTACAAAATAATCACTTAAACCGGTTCATCAATGGCGGAATAAAAAAATACAGACTGAATTGAGAATCTCCTTCCTGAAGTCGGTAAAAAATGACAAATCTCCGCTTCATTTGCATAATTTTAATGGTATTCATTTATCTACGATGTTGACTGTACATTAGATGATATGCACCCCTATGAAACCTCTCACTGCAGGCCGTTTCAGAGCCGCTGAGCAATTTTGCTTTGTGGCTGTGCGGAATTTTTACTTTACACGATACCGCTTTGGTGACCATATAGCTGCGTTGATTACATTCTGTGCTTTGTATTCCAATTAGGATATTTTACTCTTTAAAGTTTATTCACATCTCATTTATTTTTACAAGCTTTTATATAACTTGCAATGTATGTATGAGTGTAACTATGTTTGTTCAGGTGGAATCTTGCAACTAAATTTTGAAGCAGATTTCTTCAATTGATTGAGCTGAAATTTGGCATACTTATGTATAGTCGGTGACAATGCAACGCTTTGGCAATTTCGAGCTAGGCTCATGATGGAGACAGATGGTGGAGATAGGAACTTCTAAACGAAACGACGCAACCCGTCGAGTTTGGGTTCATTGGATTTGTCTTACCAAACACTTTGGTCCTAGATGATAAAATTAATATGGAGGACGCCCCAAGATGGCGGACAAAATGTTCATATCATGCCATAGGCATCAAATGAAAGGATTTGCTGAGAAGAATACGAAAAATCGTGTATTTAAAAATTTATTTTTAAAATTAATAAAGCTTATTTATTTATTCATTAGGTGTTAAGGCTTGCGTTTGATCGCCAACTTGCCTGATGTTAAGCGATTCACAATTCTTGCGCTACACGTCTTATTTCCTTTTGACAAGCTTATAAAAAAATTATCCAAAATTTTTAGAAAAGCTTTATCCTTATAATAACGAAAATAACATGGAACCTTGTAATAGTGAGCCAGCGATATGTCTTCCAAGTCGCAAGTGATTCGTGTTCTTCTAAGCAAGTGAGTTTTTTTTATATACTACTAGCGGTCCGCCCCAGCTTCGCACGGGTATAGATTATAGCCTATGTCACCCGGGGATAGTGTAGCTTCCCGTCAGTGAAAGAATTTTTCAAATCGGTTCAGTAGTTTCGGAGCCTATTCAATGCAAACAAACAAACAAACAAACAATCAAATCTTTCCTCTTTATAATATTAGTATAGATATAGATAAATAGGCTTGCGCTTCATCGTAAATGTCAGTCTCATCGTTCAAAGAGGATGTTATCAAGCGGATCCCTATTTAAAAATTTCACCAACAGCGAATTAATTTTAAAAATTGTCCCAAGACATGAAATCAACAAACAGCCCACGGTAAAATTTTAAACAGGCAACGTTTAGTGTGAAATTATAACGCCGTTAAGTAGTAAGCACCGTAACAGTCCAAGAGATAAGGCCTTTGTTTATGCAGCATTGTATTGTTGAATTTACAATCGAGAAATTTAATTCAAGCAGCACGTACTAACAGTAGATAATCTAAACTGTTTCTTACGCTCTGAGACGGGCGAAATTAGCCTTACATAACCAAGAGAGAACAGTGTTTAATTGAGTATTTTTTGTGTAACAATGTCACCTACTACGCTATAAGAATGACAAGCTGTAATAAATTTAAGTTTATCTTTTCTTTCTGCTCCCCGATAATTATGAACAAACCCATCCTTGAGCATTAAAGTTCGATAAAACTTGATAACAATTTTTACCGAACATGTCTGGTCTCTCACTATGGGCCTCATTAGCAAGCTCAAAGTCGCACAACGTGCTATGGAGGGGCTATGCTCGGGGTTTCTCTACGAGATCGAATCAGAATTAAGGAGATCCGTAGATGAACGAAAGTTACCGACATAGCCCACCGGATTAGCAAGTTGAAGTGGCAGTGGGCAGGGCTCATATCACGCTGAACAGATGGCAGATGGGGCCGAAAGGTTCTCGAATCGGTAAGCGCAGCGCAGGACGTCCACCCACAAAATGGACAGACGACCTAAGAGACCGCAGAGAAACGCTGGATGCAGGCCGCTTCCAACCGACCCTTTTGGAGATCGATGGGGGAGGCATATGTCCAGCAGTGGACGTCCTATGGCTGAAATGATGATGATGATGATGTCTGGAGAAAATTTTAATCAGGTAGCGAAACGGGCAATTTTTGTTCTGCAATCATATTTTTAGTTTAGTATCATTTACAAGCTTTTATTTAACTTGCCCTGGTAGTATATGTACCTATGTATTGTATGCGTGGAACAAATCTTGCAAATGTATTTTAGACCGGTTATCCTCAACCGATTGAGCTGAAATTTTGTATACACGTTAAGACAATGCATGATTAGTTAAATGATATCATTTTAAATCCAATATGGCGGACTCCCAAAGATGGCGGACCAGTAAATTTTTTGAACCCCATGATACGGGTTTCGAATGAAAGAGGAATACGAAAAAATAATTATTTTATTTTATTATTAAATTTTATTAGTATAGTTTTTAAATTAATAGTTTCATTTATTTACTAAAAACATATTATGCTCGTACAAACCTTACCTACATGAAGTTAATTTGATTGATTTTATATGTGAACAAGTGTATGGTCTTAACAGCTATTTTTACGACAGAAAGAGTTACTGTGTAGCATTTTGTAACCTTTTTGTAGCAATATTCCTTACTGGGTATATAGGTATCAGCATTAAAACGATACCAGGGAAAATATTCGACAATTCGTTGCTTGAAAGAACATTAAATTGAACTCAATTTGAATAATTTTACGTGGCGGTGAACACAAATAGCCGTAATTAAAGTGTCCATCTTTGGACGTTTTGCGTAAATTTTGTTAAATGAAAAAAGTTAACCTTTCATGGATAGAATGAAAGAAAGTCGTACAAAGAATTTCGTAGCATTTTATGTGACAGCCTTAGATCAGAAAAGCAAGGGAGATATGTCTTAATACAATTATCGTTCGTGTTCAAATGTCTCCGTATTTGACACACTTTTTTCGCTATACCTACTGCTAAAACTCTTAATGCAAAAACTGAGTACGGCACACTTAGGTACTTATTTTTCTTGCACACTTAGAAACTTGCAGCGACACTAATGAACTAACATAGTCCATATGCAATAAATGATTATAAAAAACCGTGATCAAAATATTACAAAACAAATTAATATGCCACTACAAAGAACAAAATAATATTTTTACACGGATTTTGAAGTCGGACGGGAATTATATTTTATTATCAAACTTAGATTTATATTTTTCTAAATTTATTTTAAAGTTGTTCCCACCCGACTTCAAAATCCGTGAAAAAATATTAGTTTGTTCTTTGTAGTGGCATATTAACTTAGAATGTTTGTTTTGTGGTTTTTTGAAGTAGGCCTTTTAAAAAGTTTTTTTTTTTTTTTTAATTTTTAGTGAAACACCTATGAGAGTGGAATGCTTAAAACCTTTTTTAACTCTGTTCTAGGCGAACTACTAGTTTATATATAGATACGATTATACATCCATGCATAAATACCTCCTTGTTTTGACTCGAACAAAAGACAAAACAAAAGTATTGTAGTGATTTGTTATCCCGAAATTCGTAGGCGCTCTAGCTATTATTTGAATTGGATAAAAAACTACTGATCCATAATAAATATAAAAAAATTAGGACTACCTCGAGGGTTTCTTCTACATGAAAAAAAAATTGAAACTTAAAAAAAAGAAGGTCGAATTGAGAACTTTCTTCCGAAGTCGGTAAAAAAGGGCGGCAAGGTTGTATGCAGGGTGAGTTCGACTAAGGGCATCAAGTCTTATTTAGGCCTGATGCTTTTGCATCCGCCACGCCACTTTACCATATCTCCCTTGTTTGTCTGATCTGAAAGCATATCACACTTTTTCCAAACTTAATAAATAGAAAAGATAAATTAACTTCAGTTTAACTACTGACATTTTCCAATTTGAAACAACCGTTGGAGCGACATTCTGTTCAAGAATTTAACAATTATTGAACAAAAAGCAAGACAATTGATTTCGGCCAGTGCAATTCCTAATAACGTCAAGCAGGCAGTAATTAACTAATTAAATATTAAATTTTAAATCAATCTCTTTTTATTCGGGATTAATACGAACGTTTCGCAAACGAGCGCTGGAAGTCATAATTTATTTCGGTAATGAGACGCATTGGTATGCCTATAAGTGTTAAAAGTAATGTGTACACAAATTGTGGCGGGTTATTTGTTTATTAATTAACTTTTTGTAGTGTTGCTGTTGTTATAAACAAGCTACTTTTTGCAAAAATACGTATTTTCAATACGAAAGGATAAGGTCGCAGTTTACTATTTACTTTACTTTTTTAGGCGGCATAAACACTGATTTTAGATCTAGTCTCTCAGCGTGTGTATGTTTAAATCATGTACGTATACGAAATCTATAAGACTTTGTAATCATACATACTATAAGTTAAGAAAATAAAACAGAAAAAAATACTGTTAAGTAAATTACTTTTATGTTCTTTTTCAGTTTGCACATGCATTATCTACGCGCTGCAAGTCGTCGAAGCCAAACGACGATGTTAAAAAATCTCTTAAGCCCGTTGCAGACGATGCGTAGTAAACTGGCGCGAGTAATATTTGCGCTAGTACTGCGCATCGTGTGTAACGGGTACTAAGCAACTTCCACTGCCTCTGGCACTAAGCAAATAGTTATGTAGCTCGTTGCAGACAATGCGTAGTAAACTACCGTCGATTACTAATAATAAAATAAAAAGGTAAAAAACAGGTGCAAGAAATCCTTGCACAATTATTGCGCATCATCTCTAACGGATTTTCGACATGAAAAAAGAAATTTGCAAAAATTTATTGAGTTGATATGATAAGCACCACTAGTTTAGAAGCATACATACATATAAAATACGATGTGTGTGCGTATGTATGCTATGGACTCCGAAACAGCTGGACCGATTTTGACGGGACTTTCACTAGCAGATACATAATGTTACAAGGAGTAATCCCCGCGGCTGAAACCGTGAGGTGCAGCTAGTAAATAATGTTATGCTTAATGGCTTAGTTGGGAAAACCCTGCGAGTAGATTTTTTCATAAAAATTAAAGTGGTCGTTCTGGATAATCCTTCATACATTCGCTCAGACACGTTTCGGCCATGCAAATTCTAATCAGATATTTAAACAGGCTATATGATGTAAAAATACAGTGAAAAATATGTTCACATTTGCGTAATAAAGTAGCAGAGATAGTCTCACAATAAACTGTGCTCTATAAAAA
This sequence comes from Agriopis marginaria, assembly GCA_932305915.1. Lineage (NCBI taxonomy): Eukaryota > Metazoa > Arthropoda > Insecta > Lepidoptera > Geometridae > Agriopis > Agriopis marginaria. The sequence continues at coordinate 10,764,846 of OW029926.1, read as the reverse complement.
CGATATTACAAACTCGAATATGAAGCCAAGTAAGAACCTCGACGTTTTTTGTGTATAATTCGTCCATTATTGCGACTTTATGACTTTACACTGCGGCTAAATCCGACCATTTGTCACTTAATAACAACCAGCTTGTTTTACGAGTTTATACGGATACCGTAGCAATAAATATCTTCAACAAAAAAGCAAATTACGTCCAATTTTTTTATTCTGTTCCATTTCACTGTCAACTCTTTTACAAAACTGGATTGAAATATAAACAGGGTAACATCGTAAAATTGTTAAATAATAGATACAATATTTGAGATTTAACAGTTTAGGATGTTGTATAGTCGTATTTATGAAGTTATAGTTCCTATTGTGATTTAAATGACTGTCTCAATACAATAAATTCACCATGCTACAACTATTTTAGGAGAAAATATTTATTTGACACGAATTTTATGTATATAAGTGACGTCTCCTTTTAACTGTAATTTCACGGGTTGTTGGGCAAACAAAACGGATAATAAATGAATCTGTCAATCGTTATCTTAATACGGTTCATTACAAACGACCCGATGGAATCATTTATAATATAGATTTAACATTTAACGTCCTTTTTCATAATACTTCGAGTAAAAATAGAAAGTCATGTTTCGCGTCACTTTTGATTAGGGTCTCTTTCGATCAAACATCGTCGACACATACGAAGAAAAGCTATTCGACCAGAAACAACGCCACACATTCCGTCGGACGCTATAAAAATAACGGCCATCCTCCGTTTTTGTGTACAATCAATAAATCGAGACGCCACGTACGGAAATTCAATTTCAATACATTGTCGTGCGTGGGCGAGATGCCAAAGATATAAATGACGTCGATTGAAAGAGTCCAAGATTGAGGAGTGAATCAATCGTAAAAAATATAATTAGTGTGTGTACACGTTAGGCTAATCGAGCGTTTGACGAGGGTCGGTGGGTCGCCGCGTGCACTCGCTGCCGAGGCGACGGGAACCGACGGCACTACAACTTGGCTCATTATTCGGACAGACGCGCTCCGACGCCTTTTAGCCCTTTGACGTGGAAAGGCCCCATTAGCATTGAGCGGCTTGTTGATCCCGCCTGTTAATTACTGACCCCACTCTAACATTTAACTAGCTCGGTTATGAAGAAGTAAATAGAGGAAAACATTTGTGTCAAATTAAATCATCGTAATCAGAGGAATACTCGTTCGAAACGCAAATTTAATCTGTGGGTTAGTAAAATTGAAACGGCGGATCGACGAATAAAACTGTTGATTACGTACTGCGCAGAGTTACGCTCCGTCGATCAGAATTTTATTTACTTGCTCGTTCGAAAAACAAATATGATGGCTTTTAATTTATGAGCGTGTCCGCCTCGCGTTGGTTGATACAACTTGTCTACCAGTGCGGACCACGCGCGCTCTTCAAATTCGTGATGCGTATTTTTATCGAAACTTTTTATTTGTGTCGCGACGACGGTACCCGAGCTAATGGAGATATCGTATCTGTCATATCAGGAGCGCACCATTTGACAGTTTTATTGAGATCGCATGCGATGTTCTGATAAAGACTCAAATCGGAGGTTGTCGTTAATTCCATTAAAAGGTCTGAAATCGATTACCTCTCGATTGAGAGTAATGAAGATGCGGTGTCAACGGTCTTCAGCATTGTGCTCGTTTTATTGTTTCGATCAGCATTGAATCGGTTTTAATAATTGCTGCCGTTGGCTACATGGCCATATAAAGGCACTGTGAAAGTTTTTTCCTTTTACGTTTAAGGGGCAATTGAGAGTGTTATTTTGAAAAACTCCTAGGAAGGTGAAGTGGTGAATGCCAATAAAGCTAGCTCGTAACTCGGCTCCTCGAAGCGGGAATCGCGGTAAGCTGTAATCTCTACTAAGCAAAAACTCCACAGGACTGAGGATTGCGCCTAGGCTGTAAAGCTACCCAACAAGTACACAATATGTAATCGCTTCTGTACCCATCAATCTGGGCTGTCTCGTAACTGAGCGGATAAACGTACAGGGTTTAATTCTCTTTATAGAAATTGGATTCGTCCTTTCTTTGCGGTGCAAATAGTAATCGCAAGATAAAGCCCTGAAATCTAGACTTTAATTCTTTAAGTTTGATTTACAAACTACTAAACACTAAGAACATGCAACAAACTAAGAACATGCTTTCATTTCAATCAAATAATAATATAGTCAATAAACTATTTCAGATCTACAAAAATAAAAATCCTCAACTGCAATCGAAACACAGAAGATTTTAAACGACGTGATACTACTTAAAATATATCAGATCATAGTAATTAAAGATAGCAGAAACATATCTTGATGGCATTCAATACTTAGATCCAGGCATTTCCACCTATAAATTCAAGGACCAAATTTAATGTATGTAAAAAAACAGTTATTATAACTTCAGAAATAAATGCCGGTTAATACGCGAACTATGTACATACATGTGACTGGAAATTTAAGTATACTCACAAATCTTTACGAAAATCGAGATTACCTTTTTAATAAAATAAAGTGACCACTTCACTACAGTGAGCCGGCGGGCCACTTGAAGGTATGTGGTCACCGCCGCACATCTACAACACCAGACGCTTTGCCGGTGCGTTGCCTTGCGTTTGGAATTACATAAGATTAAGCAATGCAAGCATCCACAAACACCAACTAAGCAATTCCGTTTATATAATGAAAACGTTAAAAAAATTGCGCTTTAGTCCAACCTTAGTAACCACAAATACAAGAACACTGGACTGAATCTATATTGACGTATAAAAGCGATTTACCACTGACTCATCACGAAATCTCGAAAACTGCTTGATCTACGAAGCTCAAATTTGGATATTTATGGGGTGTCAATTTAATACTAAGGGGCATCTAGGAGTTAAAAATTTATATGAGAGTCTACGCGTACAAAGTCGGAAGCAATAGCTAGTAATTTATATGTATCGGATTACGTACGCTCTGTCTTCTTGGTACACAACAAATATTTGCAACAGAACTCTTTGACCGTCTGTCGTTCAGTGATCGGTTGAGGCATTGATTTACAAGGCAAAAAAGCAGTCCAGTCCGTCATCAAGCCACGTCTCCTGAGATAGAGACGTCCCCAAGATCTGATTTCGGCATCTCTTTAAACCCTACTCCCGGTATCTTCGTTTTGCACATCGTGTGCATCCACATGAATGCAGAATATGAGGGAGCGAAAAGGTAGAGTTGCGTTTTTTGTCGAGCTCATTTATTTGAAAATCTAGCTTTGTTACGGTCCGGTTGGTTTTAGAGGCTTTACGTATGAGTATAATGTAAGTACAGGGAGATACGTGGTAACAAAATGCAAACTACAATGTCAAAATAAATTGTCAATAGCATGTCGAGATATGCACAGTTATTAATATACCAAAATTCTCGAATGAAGCTTTTAATTTGGACTTAAATTTTAGAGGTTTGTCATCAGAACATAACGCTGACTTTTATGATGCAATGATTATTGCGATAAATATTAATATTGTGATGCGGGGATTCTGCTACTCAGGCCTGCAACCCATTTTTTATTCTACCGCATGTGCTGGTACGATGCAGATCAGTCTCCAAGCCCCCATCTCGGGCAGCCGTTTTTCGGACTGAGATAAGTCCACACCGCTCGACTAAGCATTTTTTAATTTTATAGTAAACTGATCTTTGTTATTTTTGTACCTCTGTGTTACCTTAGTTATAGTTTTTGAATTATCTAATATTATCTAATTTATTTTACTTTGAGAACATTTTACCTCAAGCGTATTTTTATTATTTTCCAAAATAATAAATATCTATGTGTTCTGTATCTTGGTAACAAGTTGCGTGTAATTTGTTTCATACAATGTAGAAATTATGACACTGTAACATACTGGGACACAATGATCTTTTGTACCTAAGGGCTCCTTGTACTACGCAACCCTACACACCTACACACCAAACCTACACACAATCAATAGTGCAATTTATTTATTCCGTATATAGGTTTGTGTACACATTAAGGACAGAAATTACCACTACTAATTTATGTTAAGTAGCTTTTACGCTATCGCGATTAAAACACATGTTTTTACTTAAATAAAATAATGCGCGATAATTCCCGATAAACAATTTTTAAAAAAAATTTTTGGTTGACAGGCTAGATTTTTGAGAACAGATCACATCTCAAGGCGAAACTACGCTAGACATTCTATGATACTTTTATTACACATACACATCAACAGCCAGTAAACGTTCACTGCTGAACAAAGGCCTCCCTCTTAGAGGGGTGTTGCCATAATCCCTACACTTGGCAGGCAGCTTAGGGATCGCAGTACGTCCACCGTGTACTAATAGGATGCTGCTGCCCATCCTATGGTGTTTCTGGTCGCAGTTTACCCAGGTCCACTGTAGTACTATTATTAGATTTTCCCTAAAAACAATGGCTCTCTATAGTTGAGATAGTCTTAATAATTTTTAAACTTTCGCGATTTGAACACGTTTTAAATGTTTATCGGGACTTATCGCGCATTATTTTATTTAAGTAAAAACGATAACGAAGGAGACACGATAAGATGATAACGTGATAAGTCCCGATAAACATTTAAAACATGAGATAGTCTTGTATTACTGAATTTCAAAAGCTCAAAATCTCACGTTAAAATTTATCAACCCATTAGCAACATTAACCGTTTTCTTAATTCTATTTTATCCAAAACAAGCCCTTAATTTAGCAAACAGCTAAGTCTTCATTTACACTAAGTGCCCAAGCGATGTCAATTGCCTTTATGAATATACGATCCACATACACATAGACTAATTAATTTATTACCAAGTGTAGGATAAACTGATTAAGTAAACATCGTCTACAAAGCAGAGTTAATTGTGTAGCAGTTCGATAATCCGATCCAGATACACGTATGGTAATTGCCGACTTGCTCACTCGTTTAACTACTAGCCCTCTTTAATTAGTTTACCTTTTTTTAGTTGAGAAACCTACTTAGCTTCTTAGGTGGTTCTTGCATTTCCCTAATTGATTCAGTAGGAATCATTCAGTTAAATAATGTCTGAACACGTAAACGTCAGTGTATGCTGTTTTGTCATAGTTTTTCTTTGCTTAAGCCTAATACTAAACCTATGTAATTTTTGTATTCTCATCAAATGCGTATTGTGTAACTGCGTAGTGTTTACACTAGATTTGTTACTTATCCAATTTCTATCCGCGAAGAACTATAATTGGGCCTTTGTTTCTATTAAGTTTGTTATTTTTTATATGAATGTTGGCTTTTCTATTACATAAATAAATAAAATACGATATAACATATTATGTATCAAGATCTTCCAATCACCTGATGCTCACACATTCGATCAGATTGAATACATTTGCCTTCAAAATGAGTGTGATTAAAGGAGAAATCAAACATTTATTAATCGTATTCGTACAAACAGAGCAAATGTGAAGAAGAGAGAATTAGCCTGTTCGCTGAACAGGCGAATCCAAGTGATCACAGAAGACGCGCTGTATTCAAAGATATCCCGTAAACGGGATCTTTTGAAGTATTTTCCATTACATTAGGTAACTAGCTAATCTCGCTAAGCTCGTTTTTACATCAGGCTTTGGTATATCATACAAAAAAGAACAGTAGCAAATGTTCAATAACTGCAGAGAGAAAAACTAAATTATTTTTGTTGTTCTATTAGCCACTAGTGCTACACGGTTACAGTTACAGCCATCAAAAGAAATAAAGCCGGAACTTCTGTGTTGTGTTTCAATGGAATCAAGGTTGCTTTTTTGTTTTGAAATAGCTTGATCATCAGATAGAGTCCTGTCATTAAACAAGTCCCTGTTGTATGAATTCATCCAAATCAATAATTTGATAAGTTTTTTTTCGCGCCTTGCAGTTTTAGCGCGAGACACGCAGCTACCTTGCGAGTGCTTTTTCGGAGCGCCACTTTCACACTTCAATGTTATTTTCAGTCCTATATATTACTAAAATTATCCACAAATCGGGTTGAAAAAATCTACTCGATATTGTGCTACTGTTTGTATTGGCGTAAAGATTTACTAAGCCTTACGACTCGAGGTCGGAAAATATTTACAAAGCCCAGTCAAGAAGCTTTTACAAATTCTATTATGCATATTTTTTCAGACTGAAAATAAGTTTATTTTGTTTACGTATTTTTTGCACAGACGGTTTTGATTGGGCTTAATAAAATCAAAAATTAAGTAGAGGAACTCGAATACACGAAAATATTGTGGAACATTTTAAAAGTCAAGGTAAATGTAAATTCTCAATTCTTATCCAATAAGAAACAAGAAAATCTTCTTTAAATTAATTTAAGTAGGTACTAGCAATACTTACAATAATAACGCACATTTACCACGGTAAGGGTAAAATAAGAGTACAAGATATATTTATGATTATTTATCGCCAAAAACTAGCTTCTACACAAAGGAAACTAGTTGTTGATTATTACATGATTATTACTGACTTCAAAAAGTTGTTCTCAATAAAAAATAAAAATAAAATTGTTGGTTACCTCGTAACTCCGTCGTTTATAAAGCTTTTATTTGAAAGGATATACTCTCACATTGATCGTATAGAAAATTCATTATCATCATCATTCATCGAAATCGGTTCACTCGTTTAGTTCTTAAATCAAAATAATGGAAAAAATATGTCATGCAAGTAACTGAAATTGCGTATTTAATCATTTTGAAGTCGGGTTTTCAAATTGATAATAATATAATTTTAAGCAGGATATTTCGTTATTTGACGGGCAATTTGCTCTTTAGACGTCTTACGCCGTAGGTAAGTGTTAATTAACAGGTGGGTAAATTATGCTTTCCGAGGAGGCTGGCCATTATTTATTTTCCTTTTCTCGAATAATTTATTCGCTAACGTAATTAAGCCAAGAAATTCGCTTTGTCCTCGCGAAATTACTTGCTACAATATTTATTTATCACGAAAAAGATAGAGAATGTAACTTAGGACGGGACAGGTACTAGATGTTGACGATATTACTAAAGGAAAAAATTTAATCAACGCATTGTTTCAATGAATTAATTACTTATCATCTTGATTAGCTCATTCTGCGTACTGGTCCTCCGGGGCTACGATTATTGATTTTTGAGCGATGATGGCCGAGCGGTGACATGTGCGCTTATCAATCCGACGGCACCCGATTCGATTATCGACCATGCACAAATTACTTGTTTCATACTCAAATAAATTATGTGCAGTTTCGAAGGTCGCTCAATAACGGTGAAAGAAAACATCGTGAGGAAACCGGTATGTCCAAGTATCTCAAAAAGTTATATGACGTATGACATTCACCAACAGGCTAGCATGGTGGATTAGGGCACATCCTCTCACTCTGGGAGAAGGCCTGTGTCCCAGCAGTGGGAAAATTATAGCCTGAAATAATGATGATACCTGTGTGTTTATGTATCTGTGAATCTGTGTGTTTCAATATCAATCAGTGCTCGATATCAAAACAAAATAAATCTCTGACCGACATTAAATACAGTATCTGGTATCACAATCACACATAAAGCTGTCGGGTAACGTCTGTATTGCTCTCAGATTGCCACAGAGCGGCGCGGATCGAGGGGTCTATAGTAGCCGTGTCCGTTTTATGACATACATAAATAGAATTAACGAATGAATGAGTGAACGGGCCTATAGAATGAAGAATGGCGGCAAGCTGACTCGTTAGTGGATAACCCTTTATAACTGGCCACAGACATGATTTAGGCACCTATACTGGGTTACGCAGAAAGGGTATACTGAGCCGAAGGGGTCCATAGTATGAACAACTTTTACTATTCTAAAATCGCGAAAAAATATCAGCTGTTCCATAGAAAACGGTCATTCACACTCGACAAAATATTATATAGACTAGCTGTAATTCGCGACTTCAGGGTTGGTCCCCTTCGATCAAGGTTACATCCTTGATCGAAGTTGGTCCCATATTAAAATTTGTTCATATTGATGGGTACTATGGACCCCTTTCGGTTTAGGACACCCTTTCCATGTATACCCAATATGAATAGTACTTTTCTCAAACATTGCATGGATATTCACATAAAAATATACATAAATATTTTAGGTTGATTTTATTTCATTAAAACGTTACCTAATAAGCAAACTTCAAAAAGAAAACTTTTCGAGATGGCGATGGTCAAAGTAAAGAATAAAAAAACTCTTTTCTGTGGCGATAGCTTGTAATATGAGCCAATTGCTGGACACTGTCGGGAAATATAATTTATTTTTTTGTCTGTAAACTTTTATATTTTCGCCTCTTTTTAGCGGAAAACATAATCAAACCTCAGCACATTGAAATATTATATACTCGTACAAATTAATCGTACAAGACAAAAATTTACCACCAATTAGGCCGGTAGAGTCTAATTTTGGTAATAGTGTGTACTTCGATAAAATATACCCTATTTGTTCTTTCTTTTAATTATTTTCATCTAATGGTTGCCTGGAAGAGAACGTTTTTAGTGATAAGGCCGCTACTTGTGGCACAAGCTCGCAAGTGTTTCTATCTGTTTGTAATTTTTATTTCTGGTGTACACTGGTGTACAATAAAGAGTTTCTATTTATTTATCTATCCTATTTGAAAGAAAGTAATAAAAGTTATGTAATAATTTTACGAACCAATAATTCATGTGCCTTCTGTATAACGTAGACATTTGTAATGTAGCATATTTCTATCCCATGACTCGTCAAAAGGCTAATGAAAAATCCAGGCATTAAATTATTTTTACAGCGGCATAATTTTCAATGCAATTACTTGGCTATTACTCCGCTGAGTAAAGCACGTTGCGTGTAAATATGTCAGGCGGGCGGAAGTGTAGCGTTTATAAGTCGTAAATCAAAGAGCTTATCGGTTTTGCACGACGCTATGGTCTCCTATGTACACTGTACCTACTGTATTACGGTACGGAAGATACAGCGCGATATGGTTTATACAATTCATTATCTATATACACCTACAAACAAAGTCGTAATTGCACTATTTTTTACTCAAGAACGGCTAGACCGGTTTTTTATTATGTTTGATTTATTGGATTCTTCCAGAATAAGCATTAAAATGTAGGAAAAACACAAAAAAAAAATAAGATTTATTATTATTTATTTATTTTGTACGGAACAACAAGAATTAAAGTCATATTTTAATATGACATTAGTTCTTCTCGTTTGTTGTTTTTTTTTATATGGTTTATCATTTAAAAAAATCATACAAGTCAAAGGAGGTTGCTGTCGCTACCAAGGAGGTTGCTTGAAGCAAGTACATAACGCGGGGCGCAACTAGTTTGGGATGAAAAGAAAAATGTGGTCAAAATTTGAATTACAGATGTTGGAATTGGCTCGCATGTGTGGCCACACATATCACACTCACACCTATTTCACGCATAAAATGGCATATATCTCTACGCGAAATCACACATCACAATCACACGAAATGAGATATTATATGTATTAACCACCATCAAGAGCTTATTCTCAAAAGGATAAATGGAAATAAATAAATAAAGATGTCTATTAGAATGTTGCAAAAAACAGATTCCAATGTAACAACATAAAAAATGTATGTATGATTCAAATGTGTCATTATGAACTTCATAGTGAACCAAATCACAAAGCCAAATCACTGTATTGCGCTGTGTTTTGGTCGTGTCGCGCGAAATATGCAACGTGGATGATGACGCAAAGAGTTGCGGGAAATCCTTACGTTTGCATATTGTACGCGTATTTTCTCGCTGAATTTCAGTGGCAAGGGATTTTGTTTTAGAAAATGTGCTTGTAATGCATAACTTTAAAGTCTTCCTGCAATAAAATTGTAACATTTTTATTTTTTCTATGTGTAAAGAACATTTTAGAAACATTAAGTCACTTCATCCAAACTTACGTCATGATTAATCATGAATTATAACAAAACGGCTTAACCGAAACCGCGAAACCGGTCGATCGTCTCGACCGATAAGCATAATTAACGGGAGTATAAGCCGTTTTGTAATAATGGTAAGCCCAATTTTCGGCTTTTCTGTTCCAGCCCCTGCCAGCTGCCTTGCGTATATCGACATTCCAACGAGTCTCAGGGCGTTAAGATGCTATGTTTTCCGATTCGTGGTCTCCACTCTAGAACACGTCTACCCCAACGGTTATCGGTTCTTCTACAAATATAGCCAACCCGCTACCACATCAGCTTGCTAATCCTTTGAGCTATGTCGGTTACTTTAATTCTCTGTCGGATAATATCATTTCTGATTCTATCTTTATTCTTATCAAAGAAACACCAAGCATTGCTCGCTCTGTAGCTCGCTGAGCAACTTTAAATCAATGGACCATTTTTACTGTCAGTATCCACGTTTTGGCTCCGTGGGTAAGTATAGGTAGGAGGCACTTATCGAAGACTTTTGTATTCAGCCATTGTGGGATGGACGAAGAGAAGACATGATGAAGTTTGCCTAATGCTGCTCAGCCTAGAAGATTTTATTCGTCGACGTCCTTCTCGAATTTAGCCCGCATAATTGCTGAATATACCTAAATCTGCATTAGTGGGTTATCTATACTTAATTTATTAATATCAGATGAAGCATTGAGGCTGTAGTGACCAACGTTGTAGTAGGCGGAGGGGCTGAGACAACACATTTGTCTCGGGAGGAGCCGTAGCGCAGTGCTGAGGGCTCCAGTGCGTTACTGTGGTGATCCCGGAGTCCTCTTGTCAAACACTAAGGCTGGTCACCGCGGGAGTTTTAGTGGATGTAATCCCACATAACCTGGCTTCTTCACCCCAATGCCGGGTACAATCTTTGGAAAATGTACACCTCAAAAACAAAAAGTGGATACATAAAGACAGGTACTACCTAGATGAGGTTAACTACAATACCCTCGTTTTGGTTTCATTGATGTCGGGTAGAAATAGAAAATGTTGTACAAATTCGTACCTACTTTAACTGTAAACGGGTGATTTTTTTACAAACATACAATGTAACTCTTTAATGGGTCACAAAATAGTCCCAGGGAGTTATGTGCCGACGACGTCAGCGCGACAAATTGTATGAACATTGTGAATTTGTAACTGCGGTACAATTTCAACGGTTTTAACTACCCACATGCTGGCTGCACTCGTAAACTAAATACAGAGTCATAATATAGAACAAAATGTACTATAGGCCACTTAGGTATTGGACGCTGTTGGGAAACTCGTTAGGTCATGGCAGAAGCCTACAGGCAGTCCGAGGGCTTTAACTTCGAGTCAGCATTAGAATAATAGGAAAAAAAGTATCTTTGGACTCATACTTATTTTTTTCGTTGTGTATAAAGAAATATTGTATGATAAAAAAGTGGTTTATACACCACTTTTTTATCATAAGTGTCCAGTACGGTAATTCAGATTACAAGATTATCTTTGACCACGTCGTCACTTACCAGCAGGCGAGTTAGTGGCCAACGCGGTCTTTTACGTGTTAAAAAAAAATTTTTACCGTAACGAATTTGAGTGCGCTCATACACACATAATTTTTTTTACACACAATCTTTCGCATTTTTTATATTAGTGTGATTAAACTTTTGCCCGCAGCTTCGACGGCGAAGTGAACCACGCAAAAAGTTGCAATGTAACTCAGGGACAGCTTAGTTTTTTTTTAATCTGAATAGTAATTCTGTAAATAAACACGCAGTTAATTACTTACAAACAGTCATAAACTTTACCTCTTTATAATACTCGTATTAGCGAAGATTCAAAGAAAATACTTTGTTGCTTATTTTAATTCCTCTAATATGTGTAGATATGATTTAACATACATGAATCGTAAAGATTACCGATAAATAACATCATTTGTTGATTGTTCTGCATTAGCAGAACATGATTTTAACCAAAACTTCCTCCGCTGTTTCTTGTCTAAGTTCGGGGGTTGTCCTGACTATCTGGGTAGACTGTTGAACTACCCAAAAAGATTGTTGAAATAGTTTAGTGCAACTATTTCCTTGCGAGACCATTTGCATCTGACCGCTCGCATACTGAGCATACTGTGGCACAACCTAAAACCATCCGCCACAGTAGCCATGGGTAACTCAACAGATATTTGCGGGCTGCAGTTCAGCTCACGGTTTACACACTTGAGTCAGATCCGTGATATGACTCACAGATCAGCTTACCGCTCAATCAACTCGGTACTATCTGCATGGTTAACGCGCTTTTTCTCTTACTCTCACTCACGCGCTATTTAGCGCTCTTTTTTTGTCACGCACACTCGGAGTTGCTTCAGTCAATTCGGTTCCGCTGTTTTTCACGTGACAGAATCTAACATTACAGCGAATGAGCGAGCTAGCATGAGCCGCGAGTGAGCTGCTGTTTTACGCTTCAGCTGTGACTCAGTGAGTCAAACCTAAGTAATCTGCATCTTTGAATCAGTTCAGAGCTGAGTTATCCACGGCTACGTTACAGTCCACATTAATCTGGATCGAGTAGCCTATACATGTTACTCGCGAATACCTGTCAGGGCTGATTGACAGGCGTCCGCAGATTAGATATGTCACGGTATCTGTACTCCGGTCATGACCGCGTTTTGTATGTAAATGCACGTCATGTTGCCCGGTGGACACCCGACTGAGGTTTTTTTGCGGCCCCTCTAAAAGTCATCAGATCACGGAATATATGAATAGAAATGGTTTTTCTATACTGCGATCTTTAGTCATGTCTGTATGCAGATGGATCCCAAAGGTAAATTTTAATATTTTTTTAGGCTTTCGCAATTATTTCTCATTGAATCCAAAAGGCGTAAATCATGCGGAATAGCTAAAAATATACAAATACAACGAAATAGCTCCACTCTTTGGCTTAAAAACATTTTAAAATATTTATTTATTCTTGGAAAATCACAACAACTCATTGCAAAAACCATTCAATTGCAGTAATCAGAAATAATCAACACGGTGGTGCAGCGGTAGGTTGACAAAAAAAGTCACAAATAAAAAACACAGAACACCGTGCCAATCAAATTTAAACAAAAACAAATTGTTAAATGAATAGAGCAAACACGTAAAGTAAACAATCAAAATAAACGGTGATTTCTGGTATAGGAGTTCTGAAAAATCTAGCTGTCGATAACAAGTTTTTGCCCAATGAATATATATCAGCGATCACGATGTTTAACGTATGGTTTCGGCATGGAGTCCACTGTGAAACTACCAATTAATTGGCAGTAGGAGTTGTTACGCTCTCAAGATGGACATTAAAGGATACCTGTAAGGAACCAGTCTATCCGTATACAGTATTGCAATTACACTTGAGGTAGGTGAGGAGCGATGCCTTAGGCGTCGCTAGTAGCAGACGATCGCAGATTGATATCGTACCGGACACAAAAGAACGCTCAGTGAATAATAAGCCCCGGGCCAGGGAATGAGCGTTCCGTTCAATTCGAAATCAATACGATTCCAAATGAGAGTCTCTTGAAAGTTACGGGATGAGACGCTGGAATTGAAATGCGTCGATTCAATTTATTTGTCACACGTTCTTTAGATATTGCTTACTGTTTCTTTGTTTTGATAACTGTTTTTCGGAGCTTAAAATTTCGGAATGGCATTTTTTATGATTCAAAAAGAAAGACTGCGACAGTTGCATCCCCTCGCAACATAAATGGCATTTGCGCACTTGGTAATTTTTTTAATTTCTAACATACTTTACATTATTCAGATGCTAAAACGTAATGAAAACGAACTCTGAAAATTACCGTTTCTCCTTCGACAACTGCTCGCTTATTTCACAGCCACACATAAAGGTTTCACGAGAAGTGAAATGATCTACCGTAAATGTATCGCCCGATGGTATTCGCTTTGAAGCTACAGTCGGAGCCAAGAGCTTCGAATAACTGCATAAAATGAAATCACACTGGCATCTCAGGATTATTTTTCTAAAGATAGCATTTGAACGCTCTCAGTGGAATGAGAAAACTAAAACCGCTCCATGGGAATTTTCTTCTTCTCTCGCGTAGATAGGAAAAAATAAAAAAGTATTCCTAGGATTTTTTACGTATATTTTCAGAGAACCTGCTTATTCTGAGCTAATAGAAATGAAAAAAACTAGTCGTACAGAAATATGCAAGTGTTTCAAAAATTTAATTCGGATATATGTATTTTTAGTCAAACAGTTCCTTCAGCTTCATTGAATTCAATGCACAATTATGTCCGGAATCTTTTCTATATTCACGTTCTTTGCTGAAATAAATTTCAGCGAGAGATATAGGGAACGTTCAACGATAAAAGCGGATGCATTGAGCGACATATAATAAGCTTAGGAGGGATATTCAGTATCATTCCTTTGGCATGAGGTAATTTTCTAGCTCGATACTTGCTCAGTGCTGAGACGAGGCGAGTAAATCGGCCGGCTAATCGACCATACTTTACAATTTAACATTGACGCAAGTGGAGCACTTGCGATCAGAGTATTATTTTAATCTATATGTATAAAAGACGATGTGTGTATGTATGTACATATTTTGTGGGTGTATCTATGTGTATTTTTTTTAAATATTTATTGCCAAAACGAACAAAAATAATGGACATATACTATTAGAAACATAAGTAGAAACAATGTTTGGTAATAGGGGAACGCTCAGCGCTGTAGTGCGAAGTCCCGAAGGGTCACGCAGGGCTGGTTTTCGGCATACCCCTTTGCTCAGAAAAAATAATGTGTGTATGTATGTATGTATGTATGTATGTATGTATGTACCAAGGACAGTTGCATTGTTTTCATCTTTCCCTGACAGAAATAACTGCTGTTATAGGAGTAACTTAGGCTACTTTTATCTGGGATATAACGCGACTGAAACCGCGGGGTGCAGCTAGTTTACAATAGACGGCGATATTCAAAGCTTTACTGTCTGGCTATTACTGTCGGCCCTACTGATAATGAGAATTAATGAACTCATGAGCAATTTTACAAACTTTTATTTAATTTGCAATGTTTGTGTGTTTGTTTGTTAAGGTCAAATCTTGCAAGCTGAATTAGAACCAGTTCTTTATAACCGACTTTTCTGAAATGTTGCATACACCTTTAGTTCTGGTGACAATACAATATGCAATACCTACTCAATCCTACTAATATTATAAACGTGAAAGTTTGTATGTATGGATGTTTGTTCCTCTTTCACGCTGCAACGGAACAACAGATCGGCCTGATTTTTTGCATGGGTATAGTTCAAGAGCCAGAGAGTGACATAGGCTTTTCATCATCATCATCACCATTTTTCATCACTACGCGGGTGAAACCGCGGGGCGCAGCTAGTATTGTAATATTTTCAAAATGTCCGCCACTACAAGATGGCAGAACGTTTTTTTTTTTATCGCGAATAAGTCCGCATTGACCTCCAATTCGCCTGTTGGTAAGCGACGATGTGATCGAAGATGAAGTATGGTGTATGTTTTTTGTCAACCCTGTTAATATGGATATCAAAAGGGCTTAAAGAGTAGAAAGTGATAAAGTGAAAAAAAACACACAATAAATTCATTATGGCCGCCGCTCCAAGATGGCGCTACAGCTAAAAGCTTGTTTCAAAAAAATATTTTTTTCTATTAATTTATGGATCTCAAAACGTTACTTAAGTAAAAAAAAAAAAAATCGAGACTTTTTTTAAGCGTTAATTAACTTAAGTAATGTTTTAAATTAAGGCTATTATTTACAACTGACTAGTGTGTTGTGACTTGTGTTTGAATACAATCTCGCCTGATGGGCGCTTTCCGAGATGTGGTTGAAAAAGTACCGCGCTTGCCTAGAAAATACCTATTCTCTATTTGAACAAATTTTTGATTACATTAATTTATCTTTTAGGCACTCGTCTAGGCTTTATTAACATTCGAGCATCGTCTTTTAGGCTTTTGCCAAATTTATTATTATTTTGTATGTTCATTTAGTTTTTCCATTACATTTTATATTTATGGTTTTTAAAATGTTATTTTTTGACAGTTTAATGCATGCATTTTAATTTATTTACATTACATAACATAAAGACTGACCGATCCCACCATCGCTTCCCATCAGGTGAAATTGTAGTTAAAAGCATTGCTCGCCTGTTGTAAAGAGCCCTAATAGCTTCATTAAAAGTCTGTATAAGGAAACTTAGATTACTGTGGAAGGTAATATAAGAACCATTCTTGAACTGCGTCGTCCTGAAATGCCATGCGTGGGTTTGGTCAAACTTTGTACACACTACTTAGGCGTATAAATAATTGTTACTGTGTATACATTACAAAACCAAATCTAGAGAATTCGAAATGCTTAGGTTAGGTATCTTACTTATTAGAGTAATTAGAGTAATAGATTATAAGATAGGTGTTTGATTTGCTAACAATAACAAACTTAATGAAAAATATAATTCAACTAGCAGAGCCCTACGGTTTCACCCGCGTTGTATATATACCTACATAGATACATAGATGTTATACGTATACTGAAGATAATTGATTGAACTATAATTTAAATTTGCCAATAAAGTTCTAGGATGAAAGCGTATAAGCGTTAGTATTTGATACGAATAGGGAGGGATTCTTTGTCCTTTTCCCGCAAAGTGAGTGTCAGTATGGAGTTTTTATGGCGTAGTTACAAGTGACGCCATTAGTAAAGTGCGCTCTTTGTCTAGCAAGATGTTAAAATGCTTATATACCTTTCTTAATTTTATTATAAACACATTTTAATGTTGTTTTCGGTGATCGGTTCTATCTATGGTCACTTGGTCAGCCTTTTTTGGAACAGTAAAAAATAATCAGTCCGGTAGCTTATTATCAGACATATTATAAGGTCACTTCATCAAAACTCGCATGAGGATATAATAATTAATATTATAAGGTACATATAGTAAACCCTGAACTCCGGTAGATAAACTAGGGTGTAGGTAAAAACCAGCTTTACAAATTTTCATAGCGTCGTAAACGTCGTCGGGTGAAAATTTAAACAGATTACGGGATAAGTATTCAGCCATTAACATAGTAATGAAGCCAATGCGAGATGATGAGGTAGTAAATTATCGTAATTTTATGCGAAACGTTAAGGCTTGTGATTAAATTATGAAATTTACCCATTTTGTTAATAGTTAATATCTTATTTTTAGTATTTTTGAGACATTTGGTATTTCGAGTGAGAAGCATACCTATTTAATACCTATCTAAACATATATTTAAAATATTCGCTTTAAAAAAAATTAAAAATCATTTTATTACATTATTACATTAACTTTGACTCTGAGTTTTTTGGAAAAACTCAGAGTCACACAGCGGGCAATGGAGAGAGCTATGCTCAGAGTTTCTTTGCGCGATAGAATCCGGAACGTGGATATTCGCCAAAGAACCAGAGTCATCGACATAGCTGTTAAAATTTGCAAGTTAAAGTGGAAATGGGCAGGCCACATCGCTCGAAGAACCGATAACCGATGGGGAAGACCATTCTTGAGTGGAGACCACGAACCGGAAGACGCAGCGTAGGTAGGCCTCCCACTAGATGGACCGACGACATTGTGAGAGTCGCGGGCATCCAGTGGATGCAGATGGCAGGCTGTCGTTCAGTGTGGTGGTTAAAGGGAAGGCCTATATTCAGCAGTGGACATCTTCTGGCTGATGATGAAGATATCAAAGGAAAAGACCTAAATCTATATTAATATTATAAAGAGGAAAGATTTGATTGTTTGTTTGTTTGCATTGAATAGGCTCCGAAACTACTGAACCGATTTGAAAAATTCTTTCACTGTTGGGATGCTGCACTATCCTTGGTTGACATAGGCTATATATCCCGGCTTTGCCCGTACGAAGCAGGGGCGGCCTACTAGTTAGTAATAAAAAAACATATTTCTCTGAACGGTAAAAGCCTATTTTAGCAAACAAGTCTTTCAGACTAACGACATTGAAACGTTCTTCTATATAAATAGACTCTTCAAAGGTCGTATTTTTATTGCAATTTATCCAAGACAAGGCTACACGTACGGAATCATATTTATGTAAAGTAGTAACATGAAAATTCTATTAAATATAATCTTGAAGAAACTCATGAATGCCTAATATCATGGCGACCTCGTTCGCTCACTTAGTAGAACATTATCAGATATTAAAAGCATTTTGCTTATGCATTGTGTAACCTGCTTACATAGAATAGCTTTCTTAAAGAAAATAATATTTATGTGATCTAAATAAACTATTATTTTATTTGTCTTACTGCAGGGGAAGCCGTGGTAGCCCATTTGGGAGACCGCTAGACTTGCCTTTGAAGACTTGACTTGACTTTCATACCACTGGCTTTTGGGTGAAGGAAAACATCGTGAGGAAACCTGCATACGTACGGAGAAGGAATTCAATGGCATATG
The DNA here is from genome assembly GCA_932305915.1 of Agriopis marginaria. Taxonomy (NCBI): domain Eukaryota; kingdom Metazoa; phylum Arthropoda; class Insecta; order Lepidoptera; family Geometridae; genus Agriopis; species Agriopis marginaria. Next base: position 10,746,480 of record OW029926.1, on the reverse strand, counting down.
TGAATCCACCAATCCGCACTGTGGATATGGCCCAATCACCCTTTCTGGGGTAGGCTAAAAGTCCAGTGGACTGTTAAAAAGGCTGACTATGACTGCAGGGGAAATGCTTCCCTGCCCTCTTTCCATTTCTCGCGGTCGAGAGCTTTAGTGGTCCAGCCGCTACAGTGGGAGTCAAGCTCGTCCCACTACCACTATTTTGGGCCAAAAAATAAAAAAACTGTCCTTACAATAGGCCTGTGTTCAAATGTTTTATACTTCATTAAGATACTGATCATAAATAAAGCCTATCAACGAAAACAAAATTCTATTTTTATCAAACAAATTTTGTTCAAAAATAAATGCGTTATTGGTATTTTAATTTCAAACTAGACAGAGAGCGCACTATAGAACGTTAAGACGTCAAGCCGTGCGTGCGCCATTCAAATACTATACTAACACATGCTTTGCGGAAGAGGGACACTGCATCCGCTCTTTACCCACACAAAAAAACACCAGTCAATTTAAGTAACTTTTCAATGTCTAATATCTTTAATCCTTCAATCCTTCGCTATGCATGTTATTTGTAATAAATTAATCATTATGACACAGGTCTATTATATGACAAGAAAAATTACGGGCAGAGTCGTGTGCAGTAACGTCAAATTAGACCTATTGACCTAATTTTATTTTATTCATCGTAAAAAGTAAAACATCCAAAAACAATAACACACTGTTTTTTCAACTCAATGCCCTACATTTTGGAAGTCAACAGAGATCCGCCATATAAATTGGAGCATCTACATAAGCTGCTATTTCTCGTAAGCTCTCGAGAAAAAACCGGAACGCGTCTCCGCTCATCCTTCGGTGTATCACGCGCGGCTCATTGTCAATACGTAGACGTAACAACAAGGGGCGTGAGTGGAAAAATCGAGCAATTTTCCGGATGCCGTTATAGCTAATACGGCCTTCTGCGCGCCGCCAGTCGATTAATCTCTGTCGACCGCGGCGGTTGCGACTGCTTGATACGAATAACCAACTTAAATGGATCTCTGAAAGTTCATGTACAATACTCATTAGCACTCTTTTGTAAGGAACGAGAATGAAAAGATGAGGCTCCATGTAAAGTGGTCAGAACACGTGATTGGTCCTATGTACCTTAAGCATATCACGACAGTAATCCGTTTCACTCTACGTAGAGAAAACGTAAGTGCACTCGAATGTGCAATGATAAGTATGAATTTGTGTGTATTCAGAATCGTGAAAAAGGTTCAAAATCTGCAATAAAGTACAAAAAAAATGCATTCATAGTAGGTAAATCCAAACGAAAGCCGCGCAAAAAGTACTCATTGATCTGTAAATGGCAAAGAGCAAAACATGGTAGTCCAATTAGGCAATTCAAGAGACAAAGCAGCAATTAGGCTTTAGGGCATCCATTGGCCCGTCTAATTTGCGTGCATGCTCAATGCTCATCCTTTTAATTCGCCCGAGAGTCCGCATTTCCACGGCAAATAATGAGTGCGCAATCAAGTAGTATACGAATAAAGCTAGAGTAGTAATGGCTGACCGCATTCCTATTCGTCGATACGGGACCAGGGGCGCAAATGCACGCGAACACGCTCCCATGTAAATAAGAGCGTTTACGCAAAACACCTACAATGGTCATTACCACGTTTCAATTCTCGCAGTATTGCCGTTGCTCTAACAGGGGTGTCCAACAAAATTTTGTGGCGGGCTGGATTTATTAACTTTGTAACTATGGCGGGCCAAGAGATGCTTCGTAACTGAGCAAATCAAGACTAATATAAGTAAAATGGTAGTAAGGGTATAATTAGAACCTTTTGGCGGAATTCACAGCATGTTCCACTGGTGGCTGGCTGTACGTTGCATGTGTCGAGGGAGTGGATGGGTAAGAGGGGCGATAATGTTAACGTTTTCGCGCGTATTTACTTTTTAGTTTTTGGTTTCTCCCTATATGCTCGTCCACGTTTTCGCCGAGTCGTATTGTTTTATTGATCGATATAATTTTTTTAAGAACGGTGTTTCAATATTTTACTAGCATATGAATCGCCGTTCTTTACAAAATTACGTCTAAAAAAAGTTAAAAGTCACCCAACTTTTGACTCCTTCGCGGGTCGTATTAGGAACCTTGGCGGGCCGTATTGTGGCCCGCGGGCCGTATGTTGGACACCCAACATACGGGTTAAATGTTTCCCTAAACAGTTAAATGGTTTAAAACGAAACCCACGAAGGTTTCGTGTACGCGTGTTGCACACGAGGAATATTCATGACTCCACCCGTAAATGGAGTAGCGGGGCCAATTCAATAGATGCTCGAGAAAATATTCGAAAGGAATAGATACGTACTGACTGAGAAGTTCTCTTTGCGATATGCCGTAAAGAAAGACGATTTTCTTCATACCGTAGGTACTTTTTTTTTCCAGAATACGCAGTTCGACATTCCGTGACATAACATTCACACACTACTAGAATTCGTTATGAGAATATTTTAACCGATTTGACACTAATTTTCAATCAATAACAGTCTTTGAACGCAGTAAACACGAAGCAGATTTTAGTCGCGTAATATGAAACCCAGCTGGCCGGTCCCATGGGAATTAAGTTATTAGCTAAAACGCTCTGTGCCAATACACAGTCGGAGCATGTCCGGTTTTGAGCGCGAAACGTTTCACTCTTCAATTTGAATTCAATGGTCGGAATTAGAGTGCATGCACTTGAAACTTGACACAGCAGTAAGGACTACGGTCTGTTTTTATTTGTAGTACACGTCTTTATTTTTTCCCTCAAAAAAAATATTTCTCAACATTATTGAATTGAAACTTTAAGAGACTTATTAATATGTATCAATCTTCTGGAAGATCGGCTTCGATGAGCAGAGTTCGGACTGTTAAAATATTAGAATGTAAAGACGGAAAGATACTCAAAATTTACTGAACAATGTGAAATAATTACTTACTTATTCCGTTGGCGCATCGACCCGAAGAGGATCTTGGCCTCCGACACAAGAAAATGCCATCGCTTCCGGTCTCACACTGTCTCTCGCCAGTCGGCAACTTGGAGCTCGCAATAGCTACTAGAAAGAAACGCTGGATGCAAGCCGCTTCTGACCGGCCCTTTTGGAGATCGATGGGGGAGGCCTATGTCCAGCAGTGGACGTCCTATGGCTGAAATGATGATGATGATTATGAAATGATTAGTGCAGTATGTTGTGCTCTGTTTAATATATCCATCTGTGTGAAGCAAACAAAGCATTCACATTTCAGGCTTTGGTGTAAATGCAACCGAGCGTGCCATAGCTGCGTTTGCTTGCTGTGTTTTCTTTACTGGCTACACTGACGATAGGTCGACACGTTTCACGAACTGTGGCACAATAAAGTATCAACATTATGTGACATTGGCTTTTCTGAATCTTGCTATAACTACTGCGCTATCAAATTGTTCTGTCGCGGCTGCGAACACTTGGCAAATAACGAGCGAGAGGCCACACTGTAAATTGTTCATGTGTTTGTATGGTAATGTTATTACGAAAATAATGATGTTTATTCGTTATAAAATTCAGTTTTCATTGATGCGTAGTTGCAGTTCATTTGAATATTATCAATTTTTGTAACACAGAAAGGTAGACAACGAGCCTTATACACAATGTAGCGTGATTTAATAATAAAGCCAAAACCTGTATAGGTACATGGAATATTTCTGATATCGGAATAAGAGAATGGTCTAATTTAGAGAAGTCCATACTACTAATGCTAAAGTTTTTTTACGTATTATTCTAACTTAACAAATAATAACTAAATAATCATCATCATAATCAGCTTTTTAACAGTCCACTGCTGGACTTTTAGCCTACCCCCGAAAGGGTGATTGGGCCATAACCACGCTGGCCCAGTGCGGGTTGGTGGATTCACATACGCCATTGAATTTCTTCTCCGTACGTATGCAGGTGTCCTCACGATGTTTTCCTTCACCGAAAAGCCAGTGGTATGAAAATCCGTACATAAGCTCCAAAGAGCTCATTGGTACGGGGTATGAACCCGCGATCTCACGCTTTCAAGTGTAGCGATCTCGCAAATGGGCTACCACGGCTTAACTAAATAATACCAACCTATAAACGATACATAAAACTTAAAAACTAAACTAATTGGAGATCACTTGTACTAATTTTCGGCAACTAAGATCGTTTGAACACGTAGATAGTTCAAACTATCTCTAATTTCAGGCAACATATCCAAAATGCTGGCAGCGTGGCTTAGCTCAATTGCGAAGCTGACTTTCTGCCAAAAATACAGGGCAGCATTTTGGTCACGTACATAATGTTACAGTTCCCAAAAAAATCTTAAATATTTCGAAAGCACTCGGACCCACGGTCCAAGTGTTTCTACCCCAAAGGGCATAAATAATTAACCTCTGTCAAGGCTGGAATATTGTCACCGCTTGCAAGCATTCGGCCGCGATAGCCGCAATAAACGCTTGTTTTACGTCTCTGGAAGGTGCAGAACGGATTCTAATACTAACCCGTATCAACGTATGCAGCGCCCCACACTAAGGCATAAGTAAGCACTTATTATAATCGATTAACATATATTAACTATTGTTAATTGACTCTGTCTTACCAAAATGTGGTATTCCTGAAAATCATTTTTTTGAAACAATATATGATTTTTACACCACCTGTTCGACAATGTCCAATTACATATCATGCAACCTCAACGTAAACAAAAAGCATTATCTCTTAAGCTGGATGCAAGCCGCTTCCAACCGGCCCTTTTGGAGATCGATGGGGGAGGCCTATGTCCAGCAGTGGACGTCCTATGGCTGAAATGATGATGATGATGATCTCTTAAGGGATATAAAGTTGTATGAAACTCCCTAGGGAAAAATTGATTTGAATTTGGAAAGTCAAATCCGTGTAGAAACTCGTGGAAAGCTAAGTAAAAAATGCCCATATGGCATTGTAAAGAGGTTTGTTCGAAAAACGAACTAGCTACCATAAGCAGAACTCAAAAAAAAGGTGCGTTTACAAAGAATGTGAAACAAAAGACGGTGTTTGGTGCTGTGATTTTCAGTGAATCCTGGCTTTTTATTGTCTCGCAGAAGGTGTGAAAAGTAGAGTATGCTCCTCTGGAATAAATCCTGTCTTCGTCTTGGGTAGCTTGAACCTCTCGCTTCACTCAGGACTCTATACAACTCCCTTGCTACGCTCGGGAGTTAACTCTAGAGTCCCTCGTTACGCTCAGGGTTCAATATACCGCCCACGACGTAAGACACTGCTTTATTCCCTCAGTGCATAATGTACTATTACCGCACTAATATATTAAGTTTTTAAGACAAATGCATACCAAACTTTGGTTATCTATTTAGAGTTCAATAAAATTGTATTCGATACATTCAATTAACAACCCGTAGATGGTTTCTACCACAATGCTTTGTCTTACGGCGTCACAAATAAATCTGAAATCATTCGATTACATGAATTCGTTAATCGTATTGATCACGACGACATTCGAATCATGTTGGTGAATGTGAGTGAATAAAGCTCTAATTTTATACCTAGTTGTAAAAACTAATTAATTACCTAGTCATTACGACCGAGTCTTGTCCCAGCCGTGGTCTGTCACAAGTAAATATGCGAGTACTTGATTACCTTAATTGCGGCAGTTAATCGGGATCGATCTCGATTCTCGACGACACTCGTATCGTGTTTAATTAACTAACGAGTGGACGGACGTACGATAATCTTAATGTCGATGCGACTTGCAGCCACTCGACTGAGACACTGGTGTTGCAGGTTTCATTGAATAATTTTTAGGGTTCCGTACCCAAAAGGTAAAAACGCGAGAAAAACTGAGTAAATACTAAGCCTACATTGTCTGTCCGTCTGTCTGTCTGTCCGTCCTATCTTTAAACGGCTGTTCTTTCGAACCATAGTAGATAGCCAGTTGTAATTCACACAGAATATGTAATGTTACAGCGGAATAAATAAGAAATAATAAAAAAGATAACCGATGGGGAAGAAAGGTTCTGGAGTGGAGACCACGAACCGGAAGTTGCAGCGTAGGGAGGCCTCCCACTAGATGGACCGACGACATTGTGAGAGTCGCGGGCATCCAGTGGATGCAAAAGGCAGGCTGTCGTTCAGTGTGGAGGTTAAAGGGGGAGGCCTATGTTTAGCAGTGGACGTCTTCTGACTGATGATGATGATGCTGAATAAAAAAGTAAAAAAAAATTGAAGGGGGTCTCCATACAACAAATGTGTTTTTTAAGGTATTTTTGTTCTAGTGTAAAAACGGCAATACGACGAGCGTCAAACTTGGCATAATTATATACTCTAAAGTAGATAATGGCCAAGTACGAGTCGGTGAGAAACTTATCTTTATTACCAAGTTAAGCGACCTTATCATGTATGTAATGTATGTATGTATTTTGTGGTGGTACGGAACCCTCAGTGCGCGAGCCCCACTTGCACTTGGCCGGTTTATTTGATATACGTAGCTATTTTAGGACCTTCTGCATTGTTGTATAAATTTGTCTACGCAAACATGCCAGTATAAACAATTTTTGTTTCAGATAAATGAGTTCCAAAACGCTTTCTAAAAAAAAATACTTCTTGGCCACGCGCGTGAAACCGCGGGAATCAACTAGTACCGTATTATGTTCAATAGTAAAAAGTTTTAATGTATTCCTGTTTGTATTTATTTAAAAAAAAAAACTTTCCTAAAGTTGTAGGACGTACAAAATATTATTAAACCGTGAGTGTTTTGCATGGGTTTAATTTATACAAACTCTGAAATTGAAGTTAATTAATTCAGTAAAGGTATTTTCATTTTCATTCCATTTTCAATGCGGCAAAGGAGATTCGGTTAAAGTTTGTAACAACAACAGAGGCTTCCCGAATTGTGGCTTTGTGCTACACTTGCATAAAATTATACAAGCCATGTTACTAGATACAGTTCATCTTTAAAATAGGAAAAGTTTGTGGCGCCATGGCCCTTTGCTCGAAGGGATCACCCATCAGCAAGTTCTTAGGAGGCAATTTTTAATACATTCGTGGTCATTAGAATTATTATGAACAAAACAGAGTTTCTTTTTTAAAACGCCGTAACCAACGAGCTTATATAATAAAACCGGCCAAGTGTGAGTCGAGCTCGCCCACTGAAGGTTTCCTTACCACCACATAACTTGTTAGCTACTAGAGTACAAAAAAATAAGGCAATAAAATTATTTTTTTGAAAAAAAAAAAAAAAACTAGAACCTACATCAAGACATACATGACATACATGTATTGTACAAACTTAAACTAAAAAGTTGAAAATAATAAAAATAAATTTCTTCAACTAATGAGCATTAAAGAACAATCAACGAAATTATTGCTACATACCTATATACCTACTTACCTATTTACAATTTGTAATCAGTTATTTTTGGAGTCGGTGTCAGCCGGCAACATCTAAGCAAATCTATGTCAGCTATTAAATCCTCCCAAAACTGCTAAAGCCGGTGGTCGTCAGTGCGTTATCATGCATGTACAATTGTACAAACAACAGTTTGCGACCGCAGCTTTTGTTTATCGCTCAACTCACGCCTAAATATCTTAATCCTAAACAAACATCGGACATTCCAGACCTTCGTAACTATGAAAATTAATACACTATGCATTAAACAGGGGAAATTTGGTGTAGTGGCTTTACAGCGTAATTTGAGAGGGATAAGTGCTAAAATTGTAAATAAATAAGTAACCTATATTCTTCATTAGAGCAACACGGAATGGAATCGTCAAGCACATCCATTCCCCTATGTCAAAGTACAAGCCCTCGCGACACGTACAATATAGAATGTTGATGTGTTGCTTCATTTATAAATGTGTGCGTTTATAGCGATAGAATGAAATTTTAATGTGTGAGTAGAAAACTACAGAAAAATATGTATTGGTTAGAAGCGCTATGGTATCCTTTAGTGCATCCATTCCCCTATGTTTAAGTACAAGCCTTCGCGACACGTACAGTAAAGAATGTTGATGTGTTGCTTCATTTATAAATGTGTGCGTTTATAGCGATATAATTAAATTTTTATGTGTGAGTAGCAAACTACAGAAAAATATGTATCGGTTAGAAGCATTATGGTATCTTCCCTTCCAACCACCAGCGACTCAGTACCACGTTGTCTAAGATAGTAGGTAATATACAGTAAAGTTGTAAATCTTGATAGTGCGTAAATAAAACAAACGTACACATTTTGCACACGTTTCAAAAACATTTGACTCTATTCTTTCATTACACTTGGGTTCACAACACAGAACACAGTTTCTATACAAGCAAGAAGCTTAAGGAGATACAATGAGAAACGGTAAAAGGGCGATTAAATCGCGCAGTCGCAGGCAATAATATAAACAACTGATTAAACCGGCCAAACGGTCACAAAAGGAGACATTAGTTAAGGGCCAGGTTTCTGCGTAGCCAACCGATAATGGTAGGAAGCGATAGCGGCGGCGAAATGCTACCTTCTAGAAAACTGGTACACTTTGTACGAAAGCCAGTAACGAAGGCTTGATTATTGCAAGCATTGCAGTCTACTCGTGCCTATTGTTTTGGTTATCATCAGTTTTCTCGTCCCCAATATACCTTACAATTATTATAATCTTTATGACTACCCAACGTCCCTTTCTAAAAGCCTTGTTAAAATTTCCTCAAGCAAATTTTCTACTGCTTCCGTTGTAACTACTTGTTTATCTCTAGTAATAAAACTTTGATTTTCGTCAATTTTCTCTAAAATTACATTTTGTGTTTTACGGTGGCGTTAATTAAAACCGGGTTTTAATCTTAAATAGACATTATTTGTAGGCGCTTCAAACTAAGCAATTTGAAAGTTGTTGCTCGGAATATAAAATGAGCAAAGAAGGGTAGAAAGGGCAATTACAGCTTCCCAGGGCGGAAAATTACTATCAAACGTTGCAGTGGTTATACAAAGCAGCGCGAGAGAGACGGCTGTATAGGATTTTGCTCTTTAGAGTTAAGCTAAACAACTACAAGAGTTTATAGAACATCCTCAAGCTTTATAGAGCGGGGGAGTTAATAATTAGAACAAAAGATGCGCAGCCACGCGACTCAAATCTTCATTAACGGTAAAAGGCACAAGCTATAACGGCCACTTATGGCCGTTAGACACCATTAGATTTTAGAATAATTCGCACTCTCATCGGAATTGACGTAAGTGCAACGGGAACACAAACAATATCGCATGCACAAGAATAGCGGGCTGTTGCATTCCCAAAGCATCCTACCCTCAATTTTTTTTTCATTATTTTTATGTTACTTCAAAAATCCGCCAGTACTCATGCTTGTGACTCAAAATTTGAGCTTGTGAAATGGCTCAACACGAAAACTTTTTCGTAAGCGGGATCTATTTTCGTCTCTTCGCCTTCAGTTTATAGTCTAAGCCTTTTGTTTACAAACTGCCCTATCTCGCTGCGCACTCGCTAATTTGCGCTGACTATCCACCCGTCTCGCGGACGTGATTAACTAACAGATGATTTATTTATAACCCTACAGTTATCTCCCTTTACGATAATGCGAATTGATATTGTAAGTGGCGTCAATCATTATGTTTGTTAGCATTGCAAACTTTTACTGCACAGATAGTTCTGGGACAATTAATTTTATTGAAATACTTGCACAAAAGTATGCATTCAAAGAGATTTTAAAGTAATGTTTTAGGTTTATACAATAGGTATATTCTGACGTCTTTCTAATTATCTTCAACATTCAGCAGCTCAGCCTGTCCTCTTTTGCCATTTATCACTGTTTGTTCTTACAATTCTTTTAATACAGTCAATTAATATAAAGTTGAACTACCAGCTAATATTTTGAGTATTTATAATCAAATTATTAATTTATTACGAGAATCGCCTACCCAACATTTACACGCGCATGTCAAAATAATAAACACTTGATTTCCTGTGTTTACCTAACCCTCCAACACAGCCCCTCTTCAAAAACAACGCTCCAAATAGTGACAAAGAGGCCGCGGTACAGTCACGTACAAACCGAATCCAGTGCCACGGTACTTAGCTGGGCAAACACACAATCAGTAGCAACAGCAATCATACAGGGGGGTGTAGGGAAACCTTGTTTTTGTTAGCGCGAACCGTGAACCGGTGGGCGGCGGACACGTTAAATCGATTAAGGACAATGTTTGAGACATGAGAATGTGTTTGTGAATGAAGGATTATTCAGACTGCGCTTTACCCTAATATATCGTATATAAGCTCGTCTGCACTGATCCCAGCATGCCCACTGGCCCGGCTGTCGCGGCAGTGTGGGAGAACATATAAAAAGGTAGAATATCATTGTAGCGTAGTCTGGCTGGAAACTCCTTAAGAGTACCAAGGCATGACTTGAAAATGTGACATTGATGGTACTGGGAATGTTTTTGTTTTCTTCATGCGACGTGTCAGCCCTTATTCAAATCTATTGACAGAAGTTAAAAGCATAATTATCAAACCTCAAAATTAGTAAGCACTCGAATAAAAAATCATCTTGCAAGTGGTTAAAAAACTACTGTTAACAACTTTAGTTTAATCATTTAATGTATAGATGAACGAGTAACACCATTGTAATTAAACTGTATTGGCGAAGTTCACACGTGTTCGTTGACAGTTGACAGTCTGTTGTCAACTGCCAGCAAACACCGTATATAAGTTGCGGGCGCATTGTAATCGGCCTCTTTCTGTGCTCGGACCTCGAAGCGAGAACAAGTCTAAATAAATTGTGTATAAAACAGTTCTAGAGTGATTTATTGGCCGAAAAGCTAACAAATCAGAATCGGGATTAATAAGTTACAGATGTCTTCTTATTTTCCCATGTCCACAGAGTGTAAAATTGTCTTTTGTTAAGTAGTTCAAAACCTATTTGATGGTCATGGTTTTTTTTAGAGCCCTAATTAATAGTTATTGTACAAAGTGACTGTTTTATTCCTTGAGTAGATACTTAGTTTTTTTTTTTTTTACTAACGAGTAATTAATACAAATTACTAAATAACTGTGCTCATGTTAAATGTTAGATTATATATCCAATTAGTGTGCATATTGTTATATATGCAAATTTCTGCCGCAAAACTGTTTTATGTACACAGGAGTATAAAGATCAACCAATATGGATTTCTCGTGACCGAGAGATATGACCACGCGTAGATTCCAGACGTGACAATGGCAGTCAGCGAGCTTGCAGTCGATACAAGCTAGAGTTGCGCAACTTGTCCAGCCACCGAAGGCGCGCACTCCAATCAGTCATGGTGCGCGCAGCCGATCCAGCCAGCACGCCAGTAACCGTGTGCAGAGGCAACCCTGCAGCTGCGCAAGGTCCCTGCAGCGGAGCCTGTAGCGGAGCCTGCAGCCGAGCCTGCGGTGGAGCCTGCGGCGGAGACTGCAGCGGAGCTTTGCAGCGGAGCCTGCAGCCGAGCCTACAGCCGAGTCTGCGGTCGAGCCTGCAGCCGACCCTGCAGCGGAGCCTGCAGCCGAGCCTGCGGTCGAGCCTGCGGTCGAGCCTGCGGCGGAGACTGCAGCGGAGCTTGCAGCGGAGCCTGCAGCGGAGCTTGCAGCGGAGCCTGCAGCGGAGCCTGTAGCGGAGCCTGCAGCTGAGCCTGCAGCCGAGCCTGCAGCGGAGCCTGTAGCGGAGCCTGCAGCTGAGCCTGCAGCCGAGCCTACAGCCGAGCCTGCGGCCGAGCCTGCAGCCGAGCCTGCAGCCGAGCCTGCAGCCGAGCCTGCAGCCGAGCCTGCAGCCGAGCCTGCAGCCGAGCCTGCAGCCGAGCCTGCAGCCGAGCCTGCAGCGGAGCCTGCGGTGGAGCCTGCAGCGGAGCCTGCGGTGGAGCCTGCAGCGGAGCCTGCGGTGGAGCCTGCAGTCGAGCCTACAGCCAAGCCTGCAGCCGAGCCTACAGCCGAGCCTGCAGCTGAGCCTGCAGCCGCTAGAGTTCCTGGCGCGAGCTAAGCCTGCAGCCGCTCGAGTTCCTGTCGAGAGCCTGCAGTTGCGGACGCTAGCACGGAGCCTTAGCCTAATAGCCAGGTGTGTTTGTTTCTGCTTTACATTGTGATAGATGAGCTATACTTATCGCTGACCTTATTGTCATGAATTCAAGATTGAAATAGAAAATGTAGAAGTGAAAACACATATCATAAACTTGGTGAAAATCACGCGTCGCGTTCTATTTTCAAAAAAGTGCGAATCGAACGCTAATAGATGATGTTATACGTCGTTAAAACGTGTAAACGAAGAACTTTATAATTTCATGTTTTTTTTAATGCCATAGGTAGTAGGCCATAGGTAGTATGGAAAATATCTTTAGGGTCATGTTTGCGGGTAAAAAAAAAATAACCTAAAGTAAATGTGTGAATCTAACATTTTAAAATGATTAATCTTCATTTTAAGCAGAATGATTTAAAGAAGAGATTATGGATGATGGAGTGCATATGTTTAGCTTCGCCTACGGATACTCTGAACATTCGTCAACTTGTTATTTTTGAAAGCTGGCTCAAAATTCTTAAGGGACTTGTGCGTTGCGACTGTAGCTTTTAACATAAACAACTGCCGTATCGTCAGAACTTCAGCTTCCTTGTATAGACTAACCCGTAGATCGGTTGGCAGAGATGTGTATATGGGTAAGAACCAAATTCTTTGTTTCGTTACACAGCTGAAAGTGTCACAACGGAACTTACGTAGCACAGCGGAATTTGTTGAGGTTTGTGCACATAAGTATAAAAAAAAAAAACGGGTAGAATTGAAAACCTTCTTATTTTTTGAAGTCCGTTAAAAAGTGAGTGAAAATAGCTTATGGACAAATAGATTTCCTATTTTTTTGAATGCATATTTAGGTACAATTACTCTTAGAAATTATCATAATGATAATAACTGTATCGAAGCTAATAAACCCTATGCCATGATTCACTCACGTCTGACAGAGAGATTAAAAAAATAAAATACTCTAATTACTATTGCAAACATAGCGCAAATTCCGTTTGTTAATCACCAGGTAGGTAGTCAAATCAATAAAAAAAAAAATATAGTTTTATTTTTTTTATTTTTTATATAATATTAAAACTACACAAAATATATTATGTGTACATATCTTCATAATTTTCCGGTGTGACACGTTGCACAATGTTGTGACTAAAGATTTTTTATATACTACGTAAAGATTGAGTGTTCAATGAAAGCACAGCGTTCATTTGCGAAGCCAATCTTTGTTCGATTGACATTATCGATACGTTTCTGCGCATGCGCGCTGGAATACCAGTAATACCAATGCATAGATATTACCGCATAAAATGGATGAAAAAAAAAAAACATTAGTTATCCTGTATTACAACGGAACGAATTTTGGGACATTAACATTTTGTATGAAAAATGAAAAAAAAAAAGTTTTTGTATTTTCATTAATTCATTATTGATTTAACAGAAAACTAATTAAAGAAATTTTTGTATGAGTTGTCTACTGGGTGCAGAATAAGTTAGACTATACTAATAAAATCTAAAAATTCACCTTGAGGGAACATTTTTTTTTAATATTATGATTTCAAAGTAGGTGGCCACCGTTCCCTCGCATGAAATGCTGGGAGTTTGGTCCTGTCCCGTATACCAACACGAGTTGTGTAAGCCCAACAGCACCAACAGTTTCGATAGCACTAAGATTTAATAGTCCCAAAGGTTTTTATGAAACCGATGTTTGAGTTTTTATGGAACCGATAGTTTCGATGAATATGAAAAACCCGATAGTTGCAATAGCATCAATATTATAGCCTTTATTATTGACAGTGGCCAGTATTTCATTCGGTCTCAGACGAAAAACTGTCAATTTATTGGAAGTAATAATAAACCAACCAGCCAGCCGTTCTAATCTGTTTATATGGATTGTTAGATAATATATGAAGTAATCGCCACCAGGAGAGATTCATATTATCATCCCGTAACAGAACCGTCAGACTACATTTAAAATTTTAATTTACATACATATTCACTATATTTCAACATACACATTAAAATCAGTTATTAAAATATTAAATTAAATTATTACATTTTAAATTAGATTACAGAATAGTATCATAATTATTACAATGTAGGGTCAATTGTTCAAATTCAATGTCAGCATAGTATCATAATGTCAGTGTCATTTACATTTTAGATTTTAGTCGAATTGGATTTTAATTTCTATTAGATGAAACATCACGTTCTTTATTGATGTGGTCCAGAGGTTGAGTAAGTGAGTGAGTGTGCAATAACTAATTGCGTAATTGTAAAGCGGTAAGCGTCAATGTTATGTGACAATTATAAATAGTTGTTCTGTGTCATTATAAGTCAATTTCTTTAACCATCTCTCAAGTGTCGTTTTACAATTCATCAGATTCAGACTGTAAATATTTAGAGTTTTGTTGACTCTGTTATAAAGACGGAAGCTGACAGCATCGAAATGACAGTTCGCAAGGGATGTTCATGTGCGTGATTACACAGACGGTGTAGTTTCTGCGTTTACTGGTAGGGTTGTATGGCAGCGATATGTGTTTACGAAGAAGCACCTGTTTCACATACATCTGCCTCACTGTGAGCACAGAGCAGTCGACATATAACTGAGTAATATATTAATGGCAATAGTTGAATTTTTGAAACGTTGACTACATTAAATTAATGATACAAGAACCGACAGATTCAGTGTGTCATGCTCTTGGCTATGTATGACGCACTAAGTAAAGTATTTTTTTTTAAGAAGTAAACAGTTCTATAGCCATATAGGTGCGCTATACGACTATTTTACCGACTGAGACACAATTGAACTATGTTTAACGAATTATTAATGTAATCACTGGTTAAGTGAGTAGATATGTGTACCCCCTGTCTGTTAAGCGAGTCATTAGTCGTCGAATAAAGCGACATAATATAACACTTGAAATACTGCATTGCACTTAATGAAAGTTATTAGCTAACTACGGAACAGTTGCTTCCTTAAATTTAAATGAAACCAAGATTTCTTAATTCTTAAGTGTTTATTTTTTTTAATGTAATCTGCCGGAGAAAATGTGTGCATTTCAGTGTGGTGTGGCAGTGGAGTTTGTCGAAGATGCTGGCACTCGGCTAGATGCGGCCTGTTACCACGATTAAACCAGATCCGGTTTTAGTCTGTTATAAATGATGTACTCTCCAGTATGCAGTTACATAAGAGACAGTGCAGACGCGACCTGTTGCCATGGTTGACTAAACCAGATCCGGTTTTAGTCTGATATAAATTAAGTACTCTCCAGTATCCAGTTGCATAAGAGACAGTGCAGAAACAGCCTGTCTAATATAGTATACAGTGCAGACGCGACCTGTTGCCATGGTTGACTAAACCAGATTCGGTTAGTCTGATATAAATTAAGTACTCTCCAGTACCCAGTTGCATAAGAGACAGTGCAGAAACAGCCTGTCTAATATAGTATACAGTGCAGACGCGACCTGTTGCCATGGTTGACTAAACCAGGGTTTTAGTCTGTTATAAAATATGATGTACTCTCCAGTATGCAGTTGCATAAGAGACAGCGCAGAAACAGCCTGTCTAATGTGGTATATAGCGCAGATGCGGCCTGTTTATTATATTTAATGTGTTACGTGCCTATTTTAAGAATATTTTATATTAATTTATTTTAGTTCTAATTTATTTCAATATCATAATATTTTCTAATTTATTATTATTATTGTAAATTAACGCTTGACTAGATAATTTTATTGTAGTTATTAATATTTTATTGAAATTCTTATTAAGTAATTAATTGATGTAGTTGGTGATATACTCATGATTTAATTGATGTTTTGGTGATATTCTCATGATTTAATTGATGTAATTGGTGATATTCTCATGATTTAATTGGTGATATTATCATGATTTAATTGATGTAATTGGTGATATTCTCATGATTTAATTGATGTAATTGGTGATATTCTCATGATTTAATTGATGTAATTGGTGATATTCTCATGATTTAATTGATGTAATTGGTTATATTCTCATGATTTAATTGATGTAATTGGTTATATTCTCATGATTTAATTGATGTATTTAGTGTAAATCGTTGACTAAAAACCAGATTTGGTTTTAGCCTGATATGATGTGCTTTTCAGTATGCAGTTGCATTCTGATATTATGTAACGTAAAACGTTAGATATAGAGCCGAAGATACACCTATTACTCGAAAGCGAGGATGTGTAATTGAGGCGAATAAAAACTTACTAGAGATATTAATTATGTTATTATAAATGTTATATGATAAAGATAAGAACTAGGATAAGATATATAAATTGTATAATTATAGCATAGATTATTAATATAAAATGTGCATTTAATTATCATGTATGAAACACATATACACGAGGACGTGTAATTGAGTCGGATGGCCGATGTTAACAACTTTAGTTTAATCATTTAATGTATAGATGAACGAGTAACACCATTGTAATTAAACTGTATTGGCGAAGTTCACACGTGTTCGTTGACAGTTGACAGTCTGTTGTCAACTGCCAGCAAACACCGTATATAAGTTGCGGGCGCATTGTAATCGGCCTCTTTCTGTGCTCGGACCTCGAAGCGAGAACAAGTCTAAATAAATTGTGTATAAAACAGTTCTAGAGTGATTTATTGGCCGAAAAGCTAACACTACTGAGCCAAATTAAAAATACGGACCGCATTGAGAACCTCCCTCCTAAAATCGGTTAATAAACTGACATTTTCTTGCCGATGTTTAGCAATTTACTTTACACACGATATTATTTTGTAAAACCAGTGTTAGTGAGAACTTGTTTTCTTATTCAACAGTATTAGCACAATCGAGAATTTAATTCGAGCAGAAAAACAAACTGTCATTTACAACTGAAAAACAAACAAACCAGGAAAAACAGGGATACGAGAGACGACTACCCGTTGATAATCCCGGCAGATGTCGTGTATACGGTCGGCTGCAAAACACAGGGTCCGATCCGGCGAGGATCCGACGCGACCGGATAAGATTCGATCCGATCCCGGGAAGATTGTCGGCGTTGATTTCCTCGAACAATGCTGGATATCCCGTATAGTTTATCCCGAGCTGGGAAACTTGACAGGTTTTGTAAACGTTAGTTTTTCTTCTGAAAGGAAATAGCTGCAGATCCGCTTGTGGTTCAGTTAGTTCGATGGTTGATTGAGAGCTAAATTAATCAAGAAGTGAGAGTGAATAGGTTTCTTCTGGGCAAGCGTGCTCCATCGTAGGCCGCATCATCGCTTAACGTCAGGCGAGTTGGCGGACAAGCGCAAGCCTATTTATATTTTAAAAAAAAATTGGTACAAAAAAAACGTCATTTATTTCTTTTAGTTTCTCAGCGCTGTATTTTGGCAAACGGGTAAAAAACATAACGCCGATGCTCTTTCGAGGTGAGAACTAAAACGTGTCGTACCAGTTTCCCATTAAAACATCAGGTAAATATCACTTAATAACCGAAAAACCGACATGGAAACTAGACTAAATAAAAATAACCTATACATATTATCAAACTGCACCACACAATGCCACCTATCCGTGGAGAAATCACATGGCAACGACGAAAAACTATCTCTTTCTAGATATAATAAATGTTTAATGGATTTCCCAACTCTATCGTCTCCTCGACACACATAAATGTTATTATGTAAGTAAGAAATCAGTAGCTTGGGTAAAATTTAGCTTAATGTAGCTTTTAATATCGTAAGTTTGAAGTAGTATTTGAAAGCCAAGTAGTATTTAGAAGTCGTATTTGGGTATTTGAAGGTGTTTCTAGTTTGTTTGTAGGTTTTAGAATTGCAGTGGGAACATAATAAGTTGAAATGAAGATGATGATAAAATTTGACAAGCGTTTGTAAAATAATTGGAAATGTCATATTCAACTGTCATCCTTGTTGATCTTTCCTATCACTTTGTTATTGATCTGTTGGACTGCAACAAGAGAACGGTTTTAAGATGCCTTTTTATTGCAGTATGCGGAAAAACAGACAAATCGCGAAAAAATACTGCGTAGACCAGCTTGTAACATACACGAAAGCAGCAAGTGTGAAAACTTCTGCAAATGTACAGACCTTGTTAACTGTCATACATTTTGCTTAGTTTCTTGTTGATATTTGCAAACAATAGCTTGTTGGCCGCCGTGTTATTTGTGCACTTCAGAAACGCCGAAGACACGGCTTCAAATTAAATACCGATTTATTATGTAGTTGTTAGAAGAGTCTTTTATGACTGCTTTGATATAACATGTCACAGATATTTTTGAACGAAAAAGTTTTTAACCTTAGCATTTCATTAAGAAACATGAAACATAGGTACAGGCAAGTAAGATAAGGGCAAGCTTTGCCCTTGTGTTAAAAATATCTCAGAGAATTGGATTTTGACGTAAAATTTGCAAGGCAACCCGTACTGCTAAACTATTGTTTAACTCTCTATCTATATCTATACTAATATTATAAAGAGGAAAGATTTGATTGTTTGTTTGTTTGCATTGAATAGGCTCCGAAACTACTGAACCGATTTGAAAAATTCTTTCACTGACGGGAATCTACACTATCCCCGGGTGACATAGGCTATAATCTATACCCGTGCGAAGCTGGGGCGGACTGCTAGTTAATATTATAAAGAGGAAAGATTTGATTGTTCGTTTTTTTTGTTTGCATTGAATAGACTCCGAAACTACTGAACTGATTTGAAAAATTCTTTCACTGATGGGAAGCTACACTATCCCCGGGTGACAGGCTAGATTATATATTTTTTTAAATTGGGATCCTTACTAAAACTCCAGTAATGTAACCCAAGGTGTAAAAAATAAGAGTTACACCCGTGCGAAGCCGGGGTGCGTTGCTAGTAATTTAATAAAGAGGCATTTAAAAAATTTATAACAATTAGGTTTTTGCTGCTTTCTCCTTAGGTGGGGGGCAGCTAGTAAGTTAAAGTGCTATGAAGACCACAGAAAAGAGAAGTAAAAACAAAACGGTGATAAAGGCAAATATTGAAACAAAAAAATGGCGTTATTATGTTCTAAACACCACGAAGGTTCTTGGCGCTTTCACTTCTTCAAGTAATAAATGTTGGCACCGAGAGAGGGCGACACTTAAACAACTACACGGAACAACAATGCAAGTTCCCGCACCTTATAAGTCCCAACGCCGTTATTAATGGGGATATACGATAAGAGAGTTCCAACAAACTAAGATATTTTGTGTCTATGTATGTGGAATCGAATCCAGAAATCTCTTAAAATACCTAAGCTTTGTAAAAGATTTGTGTTTGTGCTGAATCTTACAGTACTTAGATATTGTAAGAGATTTGTGGCAGCGAAAACTTTCACTAGTTTTAGCGTTTTCGTCTATTCGTATGCAAAAATCGTCTTAGAAAAGTAGGTTACCTTCAAGGTTGATTCACCTTCAAATATAAAAGATTTATTGGAACCGACTTCGCGGTTTCATGAGCTTTAAAAAACATTAAAAATGTGTCCCAAGCTTCGTTTGTGATAATAATGAAACGGAAATATAGCGCAAGTGACACAATGCACTGGTATCTTTTGTGCCTACTTCAGAATAGAACGACTTCACCAGATACATTCAACGCGGATTTTCCTCAACGGAAAGGTCAAAC
This sequence comes from Agriopis marginaria, assembly GCA_932305915.1. Taxonomy (NCBI): domain Eukaryota; kingdom Metazoa; phylum Arthropoda; class Insecta; order Lepidoptera; family Geometridae; genus Agriopis; species Agriopis marginaria. The sequence continues at coordinate 10,726,845 of OW029926.1, read as the reverse complement.
GCTTTCAGAGCATTAAATCCGCTGTAACATTACATCCCATGATTCGTATTGTGTCATTCTATACCACGATCCGTACAATAAGCGCCAATTCCCAAGCGATCTACATCAGCCAAGGGAGGATCAAGTAACGAGGGCGTATAGAGCATTAAACATTTACTTGTAATCCTTTGCCACTAAGCTGGATTACCTGCCACCTATTCGCTTGTGCTAAGCGCCTTCAGTTCGGGTGACATCTTTGTATCCCGCCGGTATTCGACGCTAGTTGAGATTTATGCGTAGGCCTCGACTAAATGCCTGCCCACGTGATTTGTTCGTTTTGATGGTTGATTTTCAGATATTTAAATGCTGTGTAAAACTCTGAAAATCAAGCTCTTTTAATAGTAAATAATTTCTAAGACGACTTACTTACACGACACTTCTTTTATACTTATCAATCAGATCGAAGTAGGTACCAGGCAACTATAAACTTATAGGATGCTGTTCCTTCTCGATGTAATCAACTGTGTTTTTCATGGTTATATAACCAAAGAATCAAAGCAAAAACGATGATAATTATTGTGATTAATGCGTATGTGTATTATAAGTATGTATGTTTTAAATGAGGGATAAATAGATTCCTTTCAGATCAAGATCCCATATAAAGGTAGGAAGGTAGCTCACGTGACATTATTATTAAAGATTTTATTTTAAATTTAACACAAGATGGCAACAAAAACTAAATTGGCTGCACCCCTCACGTGACTTCATTGAATAGGTATTTTTAAATAAAAGTAATGTTTGTTACATAATTTTTTGTTTAAGTGGACCGTTTCCTAATTATTAGTCTCCAAAAACACAGCTATGATTTTTTTGACGAAATAAATTTGTTTCGTTTTTAATTACGACGGATATTGTTCGAATGAAAGCGCTACAATTTGATATTAATTCCAACATTTTCAGGTGGTACGTGTGCCTGAGCGCGAACAACTGTGCTTGTTATTTTACAGTACGATACATTTTTAACAAAACCATTGCTCTCCAAGTGGGAAATACGAACGCTTGCAGTTAGACCCAATTCATATGAATTTTTCAATGAATGAATATTGCATTATCAATTTGCTGTAAAAATAAATGAACAGCAATGAACTCCAAAAATTTTTTACACGCTTTAATATTTCATCCCATTGATGCACGAATCTGGGAAAGTGTTTACTTTTAATTTTCTCGGAACCGGTGATGTGGTGATATTAAGTGCCATATCACAAAATGCAATTATAGGGTTTTCGGTTCTAAAACGAAAAAATTAAGCCGTAATTTTCAAGGCGTATATAAAACAAGTAAACCATAAAATTAAAATGGTTTATTTTATGTCAGTTATTAACCGAAATCCACTCTCAAATTTTCTTTCAGTGTTTTACGAAAAATTGCTTTTGTAAATACGAGGTAGATAATAATTTCATGTCATGTTTTTCCAAAATTTGAAGCTGTAATTTTCAATACAAAATATAGTTCTATTTATCACAGAAACTGTATTTTCTATAGATCTTTCTATTTGATAGAACGAGAATGTCAAAACTGCAGTTTTCGTTTATTTTTATCAAAAATTTGAGTGGGCTCTTAATAATAAAAAAAACATTAACTTTGCACATATTTACAACAGGAGGATAAACAGTACCTCTAAACGTAATTCGCAATTAATCGTCGAAGTAGCGATGAGCTTAGTGGTTGGCACATTACAATTCCAAACCGAAGGGTGTGGGTTCGAATCCACATAATGAGCTTGAGGCAAATATCGTGAGAAAACCGCGTCATCGCTGAACATCAGGCGTGATGGTGGTCAAACACATACCTAATATTGAGTAAAAAAAAAAAATAAAAAAAAAAAAACAGCATAGTGGTAGGACACTTTCTAATGCTCGGCTGGCTAGTTAATTCCCTCAAGCTGAATATACCAAAGACCTAACAGTGTGTGTTTCGGCAGCATCACTTGAGATCCAGTTATAATTGATGGTGATGATGATGAAGATGCGTGTTTACCATTTTCGACCACAATAACGTCAGGTGAGCTGTGGTGAAACGACTAGCCTGACAAACATAAAAAATAAGTTAATTGATAAATTGTTTTACATTTTTAAATTCCCGAAGTGCGAAAGCTGGCCATAACTGCGCCCCGTATCGGTGAACTCTTCCATCTAATCCATACCATCGCCGTCTCTCATTAAACGAGATTTATTAACATGACAGGGACGATCCGACGACGGGCACGATGCCCGACCCATATGCACCTTTATCTGCACAGAATGTAAGCTTCCACGGTTTCTATCAAGCGAAAAAGTCAACAAGGCGCGTACACGCAGTCTTTATTTATCTATTTAAGAGCCTCTTATACCAAATTTGACGATTTTAAATCAATTTTATTCAGTTAAATTACAATATTTGAGCTGGAAAAAAAAATACATGTCACAGATACATTTGTGTTTGAGTTTATGATTTGGTTAAAAACATGATGGAATAAACTTTTCTCGATCAAAAAAAAATATCTGAATATTTTTTTCGTTTTATGCTCTATGAAAGTCCGTAACAACCTGGAAATTGCATATACTGAAAGGCAATTTTTTTATTTGGTTAGAATTTTGATAGTGAATAGTTTCGTTTTTTAGTGAAATTAAAACCGTAAGAAGGTCGCGAGAATTTGCGCGCACCGCGTTCAGTACCGCGCCAGGCGTCATCGAGGTCGAACCTATGTTAGTTTTTGTCGTTGCACTCCCCCCGCGGGCGTCCTGACTCTAGCGTGGCAAAATACATCGTCGCTATAACTTGGCGGGGGCTGAGGGAGCGTTTTGTTGCCTACGCGACTCGGATAACCGGCCGTTAAGTCCACGTACACAGTGTACATCAAAAATAATTAAGACTTCTTCAAACAGAACGCGTACCTAGTGCGGCGTCAAGGCGTTTAAGCTTCGCGGGTTTTTTATATGACGCTTTTGCTTCATACTATGTTTAAGGCGACGCATTCTATTAATTTCTCAGTTATGTCGACAAAATTGTGCACAAACAGGTAGGCCTGTTTGTGCACAATTTTGTCGACATAACTTGCATGCAACGGCAAGACTTTTTTTGTAATATTATGCAACGCTACGCCCTGATGTCGCGACAAAGCGTCACATACTACTAGTGTACGCGTTCTGTTTGATAGCTATCAACTTGAACCACAACATCGCTTTAGCGCGACGTTGGCGCGCGCTAGGTACCTACGCATTCTATTTGACGAAGCCTTTACTCTTTTTTGTTTTTACTCTGCATCCCGCCGTTTTATTAACCATTTTCCGGGATAAATTATACCCTAAGTCTGACCTCATGATGACGTCTCCATGCAAAATTTTATCAAGATCATTTTAGCAGTTTTATCCTGAAATGGTGGTTTAAAGTAATAAACAAGTAGAAGGACAGAGTAACTTTCGCATTTTATAGTATTTTAGTGTTTTTATTCGGGATAGGCACACTTGTCGTTTTCTGGCAGATATATTACGCCAAACGGAAGTCCACAAACCAAAAAATATACTTAAAAACTCAAGTCATACAAGAATACATTGAAGTCTCAAATAGCAATCTAGAGTAAGCGCATAGCTCTCATAGCCGCGGGCCCTGCAAATGTTTGCGCGAGTGAACTAAATTCAATCTGAACCAAACTTTAGCACTGTTTTACTCAGCATTGTATGCGTTATTTACGATGGCCAGATTGGCACGATACCAGCGACGACGGTACACGGTATGGTGCCTTATGGGTGCTGGAACCGAGATAATTAAGACCCTTATACAGCAGATGGTGGTGGCAAGTATGGTGGTAAACTAATGATACGACCTTACTAATAAGAGCAATGTTCGTGACATTGATTGGTATCTTTAAAGTCTACGGTTTTAAGCGCCTTGACGTGCAGAAAAATTGTAATAAGTATTATGCAGTTTAAGAACTTACTCAAGGTTATACGGAACGGCTGTACTAAGCCGATAGATCGTGATATTCATCATTATGAATCACTTTTACCGTGGAACCAATCCTGAAATATCAAAAAGTTTAATTCGTTATTTCTCATCAGCTTATTAACATTTTGTTAGCTTTTTTTTTTCGGTTTTTTATCGGATACATTTCGGAGAGTGTGCTACAGATCTGCATGATTTGATTCCCTCCTACCCATTTTCCTATCCGACTGCCAGAGTGGGCACGAAGAAACGACACCGCTTTATGGTTGATATTCCGAAAACCCGTACAAAGCGCTTTGATTCCACATTTATTGTGCGAACTGCTAGTCTGTGGAATTCGCTGACTGAGTGGGTGTTCCCCGATAGTTACAATCTGGGTATCTTCAAGTCGAGAGTGAATAGGTTTCTTCTAGGCAAGCGTGCACCATCGTAGGCCGCATCATCGCTTAACATCAGGCGAGTTGGCGGCCAAGCGCAAGCCTATTTATAATAGAAAAAAAAAATGTGTAAGCGAAATTCTTTAGAACAGTTGTTTTTTTTTTTGCGATTTCGAGTTTAATCCCATAGAAAAAGTAGTTTATGATTATGAGCACAATGACTTTCTTACGGTCAATACCGCCGTTTTGTGCAACTTGTATATTTAACCGAAAAATAAGATTAATGTGACATGTGTGGGATTACAATTCAAAGAGTTTCGATTTCTATTCTCAGTAGACTTTGAATTTTTTATAAAGCCATTTGTTTTCAGTTTCGAATAAAAGTTTCATTTCTGTCTTACCTCTTACAGCACTCTCTAAGGATTTCAGATCCGTAATACATAAAAAAACAATAAGTAAGACTCAACTTCGGTGCTTGGACTTATTCCGTAACTAGCAACGCACCCCGGCTTCGCACGGGTGTAAGTCTTATTTTTTTACACCTTGGGTTACAATATTGGAATTTTAGTAAGATTCCCAAATTTTTTCAAAATATTATATAGCCTATGTCACCCGGTGATAGTGTAGCTTTTCAACAGTGAAAGAATTTTTTAAATCAGTTCAATAGTTTCGAAGCCTATTCGATGCAAACAAACAAACAATCAAATCTTTCCTCTTTATAATATTAACTAGCGGTCCGCCCCAGCTTCGCACGGGTATAGATTATAGCCTATGTCACCCGGGGATAGTGTAGCTTCCCGTCAGTGAAAGAATTTTTCAAATCGGTTCAGTAGTTTCGGAGCCTATTCAATGCAAACAAACAAACAAACAAACAATCAAATCTTTCCTCTTTATAATATTAGTATAGATAATATAATAATACTATAGATGATTTATGACCTTCAGGAAAATCTATCACAGAATAATAAATAGCAGTAAATAGGATCGCAATATACTTTAAGCATAAACACCATTTATTTATGGAGTCGTTTAATTGAAACAAAGCGGTACTCAAATTAATTGTAAAATTTATCCGCAGCCACAGAGACCATAAACCATTTTCAACTACGAAACGCGACACCTCTTGTACTACCCATAAAATTCACCATGTTACAGTTCCCTCAGCATTTTCCATTCATTATTATCGGATTACCCGAGACGCGATAGCGACTGGACGGTTGCACGAATACGATACGCGGGTTCGGTACCGCTTAAATCTATCATAGATTATAGGAAGGCTCGTGTAGAACTGCTACATTGTTTCCAGCCTTTCGAAAGTACAAAATATTGCTGGGAACTTAAACTGTTTAGGGTTTGTTTCAGAGTTTGCTATTACAGTACCTAGTTGCCAGGGTTGGGCAGTATTTGAATTAATTGTAATTAAAATACGTAATATAAATGCAAATACTTATTTGGTATTTGTATTTCAATTACTTCCTTAAAATGAAATTCGTATTTCAAATACCTCGGATTTTATAATTAGTATTTTAAACACACCAAAATAAATCAAAATACATTTAACCTTCATTTAGCGATGATGGTAAAGCAGCTATTTAGAGTTGGCAATACTTCACCTGTTATGTATACTGTGGTGAGTTTTGGCGCCAACATGGAAAAAAACATGTCGGCTAGTTGGATTATTTTCCTATACTTGTGTATTTTCGAGTGTTAATGTGTTCTAAATTATTGTGTGGAAAAGTGATATAACGAGGTGAAACATGTCTTTTCGTGTTGTTTGCAAAACTCCATTGGAGCCTCTTGTAAAGTCTCCACCACTTTACAGGGGCATGAGTTTGACTTGACCGTGACTTACTTAGCTTGACTCTGACTGTGACTATGACTGATTCAACCCTATTAAGACTACGAAAATTGTTTAATATTACAAGTAAAGGACATTGAATCCACGCTCATGAAAATTTTAACAAAAAAATATGTATACTGTATGCTATGACTGTACGTCAAAATTGGCCAACAAAACAACCTTTAAAAATCTAGTGTTCATGATAGGAAACTCTGGTTTTACTGATTAATTTATCTTGTTTTCCTCTACTTTTGAGCCCGTGCTGGTCTAGATTACTTATTTTATATTTCGTATTTCAATAAAAAATAGCTAAATACTGTATTTTGTACTTTATATTTCAAATACCTTACATGAATATATTTTGTATTTCGTATTTTAATTACTTGCGATACAGTATTTTTTTATTTGTATTTCAAATAAAGCAAAGCATGCACTTTGCCCAGCCCTGCTAGTTGCTAGCCATCACATAAATTATGTGGAAGATAAAACTTTCGGTTATCGCACATCGCGTTTCAAAATCCTTTTTATCATCCGGTTACTTAGTTCTGTATTACTCGGACAGCAAAATGGCGACTCCGCATTTTTACGACATTTTTCATTTTTACTGTCAATCTCCCTAACTTATACTTGACACTGGCAAATGCACAAGAAGTGCGACGCCAAAATCCTCAACGAGAAAAGAATTTAAAAACTGCCTAACTAACAATTTTTTTTTATTTGCAACTTGACACATAAATTTACAGAAACTTTTTGCGATGGTTAGTCCTTTTTAATGATTGTGAAACGCAAGCACACTGTTTATTTAATAAATAAGTAATACAAAGCCTTAGCAAATATTCTATCTGTTAGCTTTACAAGGAGAATCTTAGCGTACAATGTAGTATTCATCGATGTGATGAAAGTAGCGATCCATATTTTAACTTGTGTGTTAAGTTTCTATCTCGGATTTAAATATTTATCTCAGCGTAAGGTTGCCTGTTTGGCGGCAGCAATATTTTTTTACAACGATAACCATCTCAAGCAATTTGAATTGCACACAACTAAATTGGTTTTATAATCAAATTCAATTACAAACTCATAAAGGGATAGAACATAAAAAATATGAAGTGGAACCATTACTTTTAATAATTAAAAACAACTGGGTGGTTTATTTTTAACACGCAGCAAGCTTAAATTGTCGCTTAGGGATGCTAAAACTATTCCTCAAGACAATTTTTAGGGACAGTTACAGAATTGAATGGTTGCCAAAACAAATAAATATGAAATGAATTAATTAATTAAACGATCATGTCACGCCATGTTGGAAGCCTAAAAAAAAAAAAAACTTAAAATTCTAAGGCCACGAATATGTCTCGATTTGATAGTTAAATTAAAGTGATCTTTATATGTCATAAATCGGAAACTATCTTACCATATTTTAGAAAAATAAGTCATAACGTTAACGTGTGTTAACATTTAATTTTAAAGTTAATTAACATTTAATGTTAAGGTAAATTAACATTTAATGTTAAAGTGATTTAACATTTAATATTAAAGTGATTTAACATTTAATGTTAAAGTGAGTTAACGTTTAATGTTAACACACTCCAGGAATGCACAAAAAACCTGAAGATTGCACAATACAGATACAGATTATTTATTGATACATTTTAAAATTTACAAGTCACTACGTTATTGTAAGGTACATCTAGATACTAAAATATAATTATAATTTGTCATCAACATACTCCTTGACCGAGTAATATGCTTTACTGAGCAATAGTAGCTTTAATCTGGATTTAAATATATTGTTGGAAGCTGCGTCTTTTATGTTCCATGGTAGATGGTTGTATACGGGGTGTAAGGGGAACACTCTCGAAGGCAAAAGAAGGTAATTGTACTCATCATTATGAATAACTTTTACTATGGGACCAGCCTTGAAATCGCGAAAAAAAAATGAGCTGTCAGCAGCATAGAAAACGGTCATTGACACTCGACAAAAGGTATGGAACAGCTGATTTTTTTTCGCGATTTCAGGGTTGGTCCCATACTAAAAGTGGTTCATAATGATGAGTACGTTTACCTTCTTTTGCCTTCGAGAGTGTTCCCCTTACACCCTGTATATGTATTTGCGTTATATATATATATATATATATGCACTGAATTAATACAACCCAAGAATGTACATTAAACACCAAGTTTGCACAATACACCTCTAGCGAGGCGTCAGTAGTGCATGTCTATTTCGGTTTATAACTTCTTGCCCTCCATTCAGAATTACAATCGTATACGTTAATTTTAATAGTTGATTTTCCTGAAAACAACCAAATTGTGTTTTTATTTCTATGAAACATGGTAACCCTGTTTTGATTGGTCAGTTATACCACGATACAATTAATAAACAATTTACTTTACTATGGCTGATATAAATCTCGTAACTGGTAATACTGAACAAAACAATCATCATGGACGTGCAAAATTACAGGTTTTGAATTGAAAGCATATAAACTTTCGAGTTACTGCCGACTAAAATGATAGGTTGTAAAATATTTTGCCGTTCATGGATTTATGTTCCAGACACAGACTTATATCACTATAGACAACGCTAGCAAGTTGACTTGTATAAAATCCTAGCGCGCCGCATTTTTTTATCTACTATGATGTCACGAGAGCAATTTTGAGGTAAATCACTGTTTTAAACTACCACTACAGTTCGATGATTATTAACGGGATATTTACAGCGACAAGATTGTGGACCCACAACCTCATCACGGGAAATCATCATCATCATCATTCCAGCCATAGGACGTTCACTGCTGGACATAGGCCTCCCCCATCGATCTCCAAAAGGGCCGGTTGGAAGCAGCCTGCATCCTGCGTTTCCCTGCTGTCTCTTAGGTCGTCTGTCCATCTTGTGGGTGGACTTCCTACGCTGCGCTTACTGGTCCGTGGTTTCCATTCCAGAACCTTTCGGCCCCATCGGCTATCTGTTCGGCGTGATATGTGCCCTGCCCACTCCCACTTCTACTTGCTTCAAGAGTTTTAACAGGTTACTATGGCGCAATTTGACACTTTTTGTATACCCGTCGTCTTTAAATAGTACTGTCGTCAAATAGTACCGTATAAATACCGTTGCCAATATAACGCAGCCTTTATAGGGGTTCATTTAGTGGGTAGCAAGTCATCATCCACCAATTTTTTTATTGAGGCATAATTAGCGGGTGCTGTACCTCATACCAAAGACAAGGTCAACATCATCAAGAATTAAACACAATAGCCCAGAATTTTTCAATTCCATAATGTACAATAGTTATATATTCTCTTTCATACAAATTACACACTCAATAATTTGTATTTTATATTTAGTAATAGTAGCCTCTTAATATTGGCTTCGTCCCACCAATGCCTCTCAAGTGTCCGGCAACCCTATGAAATAAAGTATAATAGTAACGTTGTTTATATCAGGCACATAACCCATAGATACAGCAGTGTATAATGAGTGCAGCGGGGTAGTTGGAGCATTGATACGCTCCAACTTAAGATACGCTAGCGACAAACAAAGTAAGTAAATGCGTGGCGTCTATCTTGGTTAAGGTGTGTTTGTGGTCTCGGCGTTTACTGCTTCATAAACGTAATCAGTATGGTTTTCTTATAAATTGATTCTGGTTTATAAAGCCAAAGATCGAGCTGACCAAAAAACCTTGGGAGAGGTTCTATATTTAATAGAAATGTAGGCTGATTATCATAATGATGATGAGTTAATAAAAATTTAAAAACGGGACTTTATTTACTGACGTTGTTATTATATATTTTCATGACCATGGGTACAAAGTCCTTCAGTCGTAATATTAAACAAGTTTTCAGTCTTAAATAGCGTCAAACAAGTCACAATCAGAGTCAAGCAAAGTGAGTCACAGTCAAGTCAAACTCATGGTCCAGTAAAGTGGTGGAGGCTTTACAAGAGGCTTCTATGTAGTTTTGGAAACAACACGAAAAGACATGTTTCACCAAGTTTTATCTCTCACAATCGAGCACATTCACGAGTACTTAATAAATAATTATCCACCATCAATTACACATTAACTCTCGAAAATACACAAGTTTAGGAAAATAATACAACGAGCCAACATGTTTGTTTCCACGTTGGCGCTAAAACTTCTTTACTAACGTATCTTATAGTGTTGCCATGATTTTTCTTCAGATAACTGTGGAAAAACTCACATAACATGTAATTTTAATATCAAACGATACAAACTTTGCTCTCCGATCACGTTTCTAAGTTTGAAAATGTAAAATCAGCGTCTGAATGTAAAAATTCAAGTGGATAGTGCCCGCTGGGGATGCTACTATGAACTTTTAACGGATAACCGATACTGGAGTGAGACAAGTCAGTAACCTTAAATGACCACCACGTACTAAACCACGAATTGTTCTTGATTAAAGATCTACCAATTAAAAAAACCGACTTCAAAATTTGTAGGCTTTGAATCAAAGTTATTGATATTGCCAAATTACCAGGCGCTCGAACAAAGGTACACATTTATGGACCTGGTTAAAAAACTACTGAGCCAAAGTTAACAAAATATTTTAGAGGAAAACCATTTCGAGAACTTCTACACAATGAAAAAGAAACCAGACAAGAGTGAGCACCCTGGGTTCCGAACAAACTTAATAAATATGCATGTAGACAGTTAATCCATCCCGGGAATCAAATCGCGACGAAATAAGGTTAAAAAGATTGAAATATTTGAAATATAATACAAATTAACTCATAACCAGAAGTCTAAGTATCAACGTCAACGTTTGTAACATTCAAAAATTACGAACGTCGACACAAACTTTCATCTCCTTTTTACCCTATAAGAGGATGAATTATACCAAAAATATTTTCTTAGTGCTCGCCTACGTTATAATAAGGAACATTTCAGAAAAATTACATGCTTCTTGGCCCAGCGGTTTTAGCTGTGGTTTATCTGTCAGCGAATGAATTTAAGATTTTTACATTCATTATAATGGAAAAGATTAATGAAAGTCTGAAAACGCTGAATCATCCACGTAACATACCTTGCGATTTTTCGAGGTAGCCACCAGTTCGTTCTGGTAATGCAAGTTCAACCGCACACGTCCCGCACTATCACATACCCACCGATCCACAGAAAATTTACGTTTGACTTCGACGACTGACACCCTACCACTTTATTTGAAGTACTTCAGCCGAGTTTATTTCAAATATTTACTATTTTTAACTGACTTTGAAAAAGGAGAAAGGTTCTCAAATCGGTCCGTATTTTAGTTATTTATTTTTTATGTACGATATGTACAGCTATTACGCTGGCATCTGTAACAAACCAATTTGCGTGTTTCTTTTTTTATCATATTGTAGAGGAAACCCGCGATGTGGTCCTACGACAATTTTTATCAATTAGGTTTTAGTAGTTTTTAAACCAGTTCTAATAATATGGATTTTTGCTAGAGCGCCTACGAATATCACGATAACAAATTACTACAATACTTTTGTTTTGTCTTTTGTTTAAGTCAAAACAGGGAGGTGTTCAATTGTTCATGCATGTATGTGTAATCGTATCTATAAATAAAATAGTAGTTCACTCTGAACAGAGTTAAAGACAGTTTTAAGCATTCCACTATAATAGATGTTTCACAAAAAAAAAAAAAAAAAAACGACTTCAAAAAATCACACACAAACATTTCTACTACAAAAAACAAAATTATATTTTACACGGATTTTGAAGTCTGGTGGGAACAAAAACAAACATTAAAAAAAAAAATGTAATTTGATAATAAAATAGAGTTCCCGCCCGACTTTTAAATCAGTGTAAAAATATTATTTTGTTCTTTGTAGTAGAAGGTTTGTTTTGTGGTTTTTCGAAGTCGGTTTTTTCTAAAGATAATTTATCTATTTTATACTCAACTTAGCAAAAAACAACAATATTTATTTTCAACTAAGAATTTTTTTATTCATTATCTACTAGGATAATGAGTCAATAGGTAAAGAATGAATGTTACTGATCAATTTAAAGTAGTAATAAAAATCCAATTTCGCTGAAAATATTACGAGCTTTCATCAGATAATTCACGAAAAGATTTGTTAGAAGAATGTTCAAATTAAAAACATCTAATCCCGAGTTACGGAGCCATTGAGCATTTTTTATCAGGGAACGGAAACGAGCATACCCTTCGTTGGCTCTACGACCAATCGATTCCCTATATTAGGCTTCCGTCAGAAAACAAACCGGGTTCGCTTCCAAAGGTTCTTTTGTTCCATTGTGGGCCGCCCTTTGTTCTACCGTCGCGGATAAATTATTTTCTACGATCCTTCTTAGCCTCGTATCTCGTTCCATTTCTCCCGTATTAGTTCCAGTCGATGCGCAACAATTACAGGCCTTTATGTCTGGATGACGCGAAAATCATCCTGTCTTCTCCCAACAATTTTACGCCTCAATCTATTCCATCACGGAGTTAAATTAGAAATCCCCGAAATCTCAACGAAATGCGGACTCGACAAATTGTCCTTAAGTAACTGTAAGTGGAAATGTATAATTTCGACTGAGTAGATACTTATTTTGAAAGGGATTTGCGCAGTCAATTTTAATATATTTTAAAACAAAGTTGGTCACAATACCCAATCTGCCACGGATGAGAAAGTGCTTATTATTTGAGTGTACTTTATTACCCGCATTTAAAATTCCGTCCAATTCTTGGAGCGGTTTTATATCACATTTTAAAGGATACTTTCATTAGTGCGTTTAATAAAAAGTGCATAAATTTGAGTGATTAAGGTAGACACCGTAGCAGGGGGCAGTGTGGGCTGAGTCAATGCATATTGCACTTTATGAGAAGTCGCAAACAAAGTAACACTAAGGAGAGACGGGCTCGATTAAAGCTGAGTTAACTCTCTTTAATCGCACTTTTTACTACATACGGGTTAATTTAAAGGCTTCTTTTGATTAGTCCAATTCCTTTTATTCTCATTTTACTTTCTCATTTTACTGCGAGCTCATGATTGTAACGGGAGTTTGAATCATAACTTTTAAAGGAAATAACTCAGATAGCTATATTTTATTTAAAGCCTACAAATCTTTCAATTAAAGTTTATACAATGGTTTTCCTGTTCAGATATTAAGATATTCATTTACAACACATTGAGTTGATTTTTATAAGGTTAAAAATGTACGAACAGATCTCTGTTATATCAAATTCACAAGAAAATCGACTTTTGGTTCCCACAACTAGAGAATTAACATCTTATAATTACTTCGATAAGAAGTGGCTATGAGCGATCAATCGACACCACTTTATATTGATAAAGTCGCTTTGTCACTTGTCTCTACCACAAATAAATCGCCTTACTTTATACGTTTATATGGCGCTACATTTGTTTAACAGTTGTAAACTCTCAGGTGTTCTGATCTAATCTAATTAGGTGTTATAGTCACGATAAACAATTGTAGGTTTTATTCAGCCGTTAATTCTGGACAAATGCTAAACCTTCCTTTTTGTATATGGCCTTCTGCTATAGTGTACCAGTCCTTTAAATGCGAGTCAATTTCGTCCCACCATCTTTGCCTGGGCCAGCCAGGTGGTCGTATGACATATTAGAGCCATTCGGTAGGGGTTCTTGCCCATAGCGGCCATAGCTCATTCGACATTCGACTAACGTGGGCGGCCCTGTCCCGCTTCAGTTTGGCTTTTTCCCCAATAGTGACGCATACTATACTCTATCGTAGTACCACTACCACGTAACTATTTGCAGTATTTACAATACATATTTGATGACATAATGTAATCGGTAAATTAAATAATAATTGACACAAAAACAATGTAATTATAACTATGTATTGTACACGACCTTAGCATTTTACAAATGGAAGGTACTAACTACCAAGACACGGGTTTCCAACACCCAGTTTGGCAGTTAGAGCCAGTAACACCATAGATGTACTTTTTATTAATAAATGATTTTGAATTTTGAATACATGCGTTTCCTTCTCTCTATTATTCAAATTTTCGTGAAGAGATCAAGCAGTTACAACAATTGATTGATAAACACAATCTGCGCATCACTTATGGGTAATTAGGATGCTTACTTCTACCGCTAATGATACTTCAAACGGCTCAAAATCAAAAGCAATTAATTTCGCCATATTAAAAAGAAAACGAGTCAAATCTTACGGTTTAAGAAACCGCAAATATAAGCACAAATATATATAGTATTTTTTTATCAAATTCGCACTTATTGCGACTTAAGCGGTATGCATAATTTGATCATTATTATTACTTAATCTTAGTAATTTGTCCTTATTTCTATAGGAGGCATTATGATATTACGAATTAACTGTTGCCCGCAACTTTCATATCAAACTTCAACCCCCTTTTTCCCCCTTATATTCGACCCTTTCGCAAAATCTTTTCTTAAAGCAGATCTCTACCTAAGTAGAAGGAATCTACCTGACAAAATTCAGCTTCGAAATTTCGTGATCAGTCAGAGAGATAAAGGTATTTCGCTTTTGTATTTAAAATAATATTTTTCGTGCTAAATTTCTACAACAATTCTGAATGCGAGCTGTTGAAAACTAGAGTAGAGCTGTAGATTAAGTATTCGGTCATTGAAATAATTAAACGGCATTCCCGATGTCACTCAGCTGTGGCACCTCCAACTACGACAATGATCGTTGAGTTGGAGCACCCTACACTGAAACCGGCTTCTGAAGGATTAACGATGTGGCGCAAAAGAAGAGAGATTACGGTTGCGGAAATAAAAAAAATCAGTAACGGTTTCGGATTTTTTTAAATTTATTTTTATTTGTTTATTTTTAGAAATCCCAAGCAACCCGACCCGCACTGGACCAGCGTGGTGGATATAGCCCAATCACCCTTTCGAGGGTAGGCTAAAAGTCCAGCAGTGGACTGTTAAAAGGCCGATTATGATGACGATGATTTTTAGAAAGCGGAACTATTAACCCCCTTGGACGAAAATAAGGGATGTTTTTAGTTGGACGCTTATGTATGTCTGTCCGTGGCTTTGTAGCTCCAAAATGGAAAGCCAGTTTGACAGGGTTTAAATGTTTATGAGCACTTTTCCGAATTTGTGTGAAAATTTCATTTAACTTTTCAAGGGTATGTTTGTATTTAATTTAAAATGTTAACTTGTTACGTTTGGCCCAAAAATCGCCATCAATCATGTTGTAGTTATGCAGGTTTGATTCAGGTGTATGCTACAACTCGGTGGAATTAAAGATATCAATCTGAAAACGTTGCTTACATTTTCGTCACTTCTTATCACCATTTTTAAACAATATAATGACAAGCCTTCTACCTCATAAGTGTGTTTGTCTGCCACCGCAGTCAACGAGAAATGAGATTATTTCAGACAGAGTACAGGATGACTTGACAGCGATCGTGAGTTCACCACGACAAAAAACCAGGCGACGACGCCTGCAGTCTTAGGTGTGGACAAGATCAGACGTGTTTTGTATTGCCGACACTTTGGCCCGTCAGGATCTCGGTGAACTACTCACATGACCGGCAGCCTAGATGTCGGACGTACAGTGGACACCCGGCCCGGCATAGCAATATATGTATACCGCTCGTTAACAGCGGCGGTAAATTACTACTCTGATACTTGCATTGATACTCACAGTTTTCAACTACAAATGCTGCTCTGCATTACCTTGGTACCTTAAGACTAGTAAAATTTCAGTTTGCCCTATAATATCACAGTATTGAAATTGAATAATTAAAACTAATGCTCGCTATGCTATTAACTTGCGCCAAGCCCCATCTGTTGCTCGATCCAGGTGAGAACGAGTCCCATTTGTAAGGAAAAACAAATTGCCACTCTCATTACGACATTCGGAAAAGTTCCCGCGATTTCACACTCCATTCAATTTTGATGGCGTTATTAGAACTCTGCTTTGTGGCACCCACTTTTGTGCTGAGATAGTTATGGAGACTTTAAAGTTAAATGAACCTTGATATTATTTCTTTACTCAAAAACAAGTGCGCTATTTTTTTTGTGAAGTTCTCAAATAGGCAAACCTATTTTCTCAAGAGAGTACAAAACTTACCAGAAATTGTCTTTATTCTAGTTGCCCCATGTGGTCACCACATTCACTTACCTTCAGGTGGGAAGATACTGTTCGCCACTCTTTTTTTTACTGATATATAAATTTTCTGTTTAGCACATTTTTAGGGTTCCGTGCCCAAAAGGTGTAAGTGGGACCCTATTACTAAGCCTACGTTGTCTCTCTCAGTGTCTGTCTGTCTGTCCTACCTCTTACATTTTTCTTTTTTGTATTTGCGCTAATGTAAAAACGGAAATACGTACAAGCTTCAAACTCTGCACGATTATAGTACACACTCAAAAGTATAACACCAAATAAGAAATAATGGCCAAATGCAAGTCGGTGTAAATTTTTACTAAGTTAAGCAACGTATTAATTTCGAAATCGTTTTTTTTATGTATAATTATTGTGGAACTCTCAATGCGCGAGCCCGACTCGCACTTGGCTGGTTTTATAAAATAACTAGCGGTCCGCCCCAGCTTCGCACGGGTATAGATTATAGCCTATGTCACCCGGGGATAGTGTAGCTTCCCGTCAGTGAAAGAATTTTTCAAATCGGTTCAGTAGTTTCGGAGCCTATTCAATGCAAACAAACAAACAATCAAATCTTTCCTCTTTATAATATTAGTATAGATAAACAATTGTTACAGAAATTGATACGAAACGCTGAAAGGGTATTCCACCCTCGTCAATTATTGACTTCAACGCAAAAAATACTTCAACAATCAACGTGAAAACAGAAAGAGGACTGACCCACTGTCTCGTAGTGTCAGGAAGTCGGACCGTAGTCATTTCACACTCGGTCGGATTTCAATTTGCCACGGCCCACCCTGTTTATCGACGGCCAACGGATGTACCACAGTTTTCTGTGATCGATCATACGAGAGAGAGAGCGTGGTCATTTCTTCGGGGAAACAATGTGTTGTGTTGATTTATAGCAATACTTTTTCAATTGACTTAAATATAGGAGGTTCTCAATTTGACTAGTTTACACGATATCTTCGGCGATTGAGAACCGATTGTGATCATTGTTTTATTTTCTATTTTATTAAATAGGCAAGGGCTATTTTATTTTTTATTTTATGTGGCAAGGACATAAAATTTTGAGGAAATATTCCCCCCCTAAAACTGGAAAATCAGGGGATGAATTCCGTTCATTGATTTTCACCTACTTCCCGTGAAGTCAGTTTTAATTTAAAAAAAATTGTATATACGTAGGTATTATCAACTATGTTTACCGTCCCTTGGTGTAAGATTCTTACAATAACTATTCCAAAAAAAAAAAAAAAAAAAAAAGTATTGATACGCTGTAATAATTGACCAAAAAAGTTTATCTGAAATTTTCATTATTGGCCTACATTATAATTTCAACTAAGTTCATTTTACAAGTGGTCTGCAACAACGAAGTACAAATAAACTCATATGATTTAAGTGAACAACTTGCAAGTCAAACAAATAAATTACATAAACACTGCGCCCTCGTTATTCTACAATTATAACGAGTCGAGCTTTTCGCCAAATTGCAGTCGTAAAAAATGCATTCCGACAGCCGGCACGTAAATAAAAATAATAAGAGAGAATCGCCCCGAAAAGGCGTAGCGAACCGAAATAATATTTGACAAGCAGTAAATATTAAATTGGACGAAAGGATCGCAGACGTGGCAAAAAAAAACATCATAACAAACCAACAATCATAATCCAGTCAAAACGGCAATTCATCGTAACTCTGTTAAAACCTACAAGCCAGGACGTGTTATCTTACACTATAACAATAGAACAATTTTTCATCGCATTGTACGAGACACGACAAAAAATAGATACTGCATAGATATCGTTCTATCTGAAATACACGTCGGAGTACTGACAGTTTTAATTAAATTCGCCGCCGGCGCAATGTTTAATTTGTTTTAAAACAAATCTAATCAATAAACATTCAAAACGTCAAGTGGACCTCGGCCGTTCAAATATTGTTTCTCGAGCAACACACACCACCAGGGAATTATCATGATGATAAATAAGATACACGGGCGCCGGGACAAGGCAGCCAATCACCATACATCACCGGGAAACAGCCAAATACAACACGTAAAACAAAAACGTATAGCTGTTTTTTGTGTCATGAGCGAGTGCCAAAGGGAAACAAATCGTAGTAAGGGAGAGATGGTATCGCGCTAGGCGCCGTCAAAGACGTGAAAACTAATTAAGATCGGACGCTTTTCTACGGCGATAACTAGCAACTGACGAACGCTCCGACGTATTTGTGTATTGGCAATCAAAACAATTAACTTTTTGCTGTTCAGCTCTATCTAAACAGAACGGATGTTAGCTATATTTTTATTCGTTCTTTGACCTTTTCGTGGGAATTTTGACGGGCTCATAGCGATCGCTACAATAATAATGATAAATCAGAAGCGAAAAACTTTCACGGCGCTGGATTTACACGAAACTCCCGTTAAAACAACAACGGAGGGAAATTACAAAAGTTTCTAACAAAATGATAAAAAAATATATAAAAATAAAAATGCTAACTAAACGCCGCGACGCGATCGAAGCGTGAAATAAATAAAATGGAAACGCCACGCGCAAACGAGAAAAAAGGTATAAAAATTGTGGCGTTAATTTTCCAGAGGGATTTCCCAGCAATCTCGGGTAGTGGGGGAAGGCGGGGCGTGCACTAGACACGTGAATTAAAAACGTTAACAATGCCATTCCGACTGGCTCCTTAATGAACCCGGGCCCATGCCGCTGCCGACACCGGCCGCACCAGGCTCCGGCCCGGTGATCATAACAGACGAGACCTACAAAACGGTGAATCGAATTACTCGCTCAGCGATCACGTGAGCTTTAAGCGAATTCTAAAAACATTTAGATTACATTTTTAGCACGTTTCGTCTACTTTCAACTTCCGCAATTAAAATGTGACAGGGCAACGAAATATACGATTCCCCGTACGAAAAGCAAGGTGCTTTTGTGAAAACTTTTACAGAAAAATGTTTTTATCAAGTTGCAGGTTTTAAAGCTTTTTTTTCTTTTTAAATGAAGATTTACGAAACGGCGTGCTTCTTTTTTGTAAGCACACCCACGGCAAAATTATTGACCACGATAAGGCATGCTCAATTTTAATTTAAGAAACGCTCACGTTCGGTTCTGGCGGTAGAGCGCGGCAGCACAGCATACGGTGGGAAATTGTCACTCGACCAGCAATTTGTCTCTTGAATATTCAGCGTTATAGCCGTATAATTACTTCAGTAAATAATGAGCATAGCCCCATACCATAAAAGAGTAAAATTTCTTGGAGAAAAACGTTATTGAAAAAGGGGCGATGCTGATATATAAATAAAATACGGGTTCAGCTATCGGCGGCTTGTTATCGCATGCCTCGATCTCGGCTATTAAAGCAAAATGGGGGTTATTGTGGGGACCGTGGGCACAGTTTTCTTTGCGAGCGGCGGCGTCCGAAGCCGCTGCCTCGTTATAATAATGTGAACTTGGGGAATTGCGACGTCTACCGAGTCGAACCTATCGGAATCTTCGGCATTTTCGTGGCGCTCATTGATAACCGTGAATTATTTCAAGTATTTTGGTCTGAAATTAAACCATAACAAGTTCTGTTTTTACTGAATATTGGAGCGATATTAAAGATTTTTCGAGTGATACCTGTAATTTTAGGAAGCTGTACTCCAAGACTTATTTTACTAAGTTTGTCGTTATTATTCCGTGAAAACATTCCGGGCACATATCACGCAGAACAGATGGCCGATGGGGCCGAAACGTTCTGGAATGGAGACCACGGACTGGTAAGCGCAGCGTAGGACGTCCACCCACAAGATGGACAGACGACCTAAAAGAGATCGCAGAGAAACGCTGGATGCAGGACGATTCCAACCGGCCCTTTTGGAGATCGATGGGGGAGGCCTATGTCCAGCAGTGGACGTCCTATGGCTAAAATGATGATGATGATGATGATTCCGTGAAAAACTAGTCATAACGCTATCAAAATTAACTTGTTTACTCAAATCAGACTTGACAGTGTCAGTATACTTAACAAACTGGACTGAAATTATACTTCCCAATACTTTTTTTTATTAAATACAAACTTTTATAGCTCTATAGTATTCCCTGTTCGCGTCAAGAAAGAATCCCTTTAACACACATGATAATTGCGAGTTGTTCCTACACGTCACGATTCTGATGTATAATGACAAAGTACCTAGTGACGTGAAAATTGCCCTACGCGTTGTAACTGAGTGGAACTAGATCTTTTACACTAACTGCATGTCATTTCAAGTACTTTATCATAATAAGAAAATGATAAACTTAACTGATAAAGTGGAAGAAGTGTCAAAATAATAACAGAGAAACGGTTCTAAAGAGATACTACAACGAGTAGCAATTTTTTTCTTTCATAAAGTATGTAATTATTGTCAAGTTAATAACGGCTTTTTTAATTTGTTTCACCCATTTTTTTGCACATGCGGACGTTTTAAAGATATTTAAAACTGTACAAAACACCGACAAAAATGTTTGCTAAACGAATATTGAATGGGATAACAATTGTGTACAAATATTGATTCTAAATCTTTTGAACTGGCCGAATTGTTGTGCATACTCGTATTTCCTGTTTCTTAATTCAATAGAATCCAAAGCACGAGTAATTCAACTAATTTTAACGCTTTCAACGTAGAGAACTTGTTGGAACAGATCACCGAAGCAAAACAAACTTCTATTTGGATGGACGACTGCATATGGCGTGGTTCGAATCATGGCCAATAGGCTACCGGACCAATTATTTTTCATTGTCTTTTAAAAAAAACCTGACCATAAATAGATCCTATTAAAAAATTTAATGTATTCAATATTAAGGAAGATAAGAATTTTAAAATCTGCTAGATAGAGAGCGCACTATACTTACAGATGAGGTTATTTGTTAGTACGCTAAACAATCTTCACTTTGCGGGAAAGGGATAGAGTATCCTAACCTGATGCGAACAAAAAAGTTAAATGCTTATATCTTACAACTAATAGTAAACTAACTAAACTTATAGTTTAAATTTGTGTAAGTTGTTATAGCATCGCTTGTTGTATCTGTAATGGTGTTATAAGTGTTTTAATAATAAACAAAAAAATATAAATAAACTTTATAAGCTAATTAAATTAAAATAAATTCTCCAGACCGGAAGACGCAGCGTAGGTAGGCCTCCCACTAGATGGACCGACGACATAGTGAGAGTCGCTGGCATCCAGTGGATGCAAAAGGAAGGCTGTCGTTCAGTGTGGAGGTTAAAGGGGGAGGCCTATGTTCAGCAGTGGACGTCTTCTGGCTGATGATGATGATGAAATTCTCCAGTATTCTATTTCTTTTAATTATATTTTTCACTAAGACTGCTATTTTTAACAAATCAAACACCTGTCTAATAGCGTATAGTAGTATAAAAAAGTCTTTATCAGAGTCAACGAATTGATCAACGAAACGAAACAATTCAAAAATGTGGCGACCGGCGAACAAACCTGTGTCATCCGGGTGTACGCCACGAGCACTCTTTCCGCCAAGCTACGGTCGCTTTCCTGTGTGGTAGGTTTGTATCCTTTTCGGAAAGATCTCTCGGGGCGTAAGCCTGGATGGTGCAAGTTCGAATCCAACTGGTCGTCCAGTTTTGAAGTGAATACTTCTTGAACCGCGTTGAGCAATTTTTGGTAGAGGCAAACTTATGGGTTCGCGTCACTGACATGCTAATGTGACGTGTTGCGCCAAACTGAGTTTTAAGTTTTCACTTCTGTTGGCAATCCCCATGTCTGCCTATAACATTTAATCTAACAACTTGATAGGCCCAGAGGATAATACAGTGGGTGCCGGAAAACGGACGAAGAAGCCAAGGCAGGACGAGAAAACGCTGGCGCGATAACCTCGAAGCGTTCCAGATACAATGGTCAAATCTGGCGGGTGATCACACTGTCTGGAAGGAGATGTGGGAAGCCTTTGCCCAAGGAGTGGGACAGTATAGGTTTAAAAAAAAGTCAATCTTAAGTGTAGAAAGAACAACAACTGCAAATATAAATATTACTTCAATTATTTATCATTAATTTATTTTGGTTATTACGTTTTTTACATTGGTATATTTTAGTCTTACAAATAAGTATCAGGGGCCTTAAGGCCAACTTCTTACGCGGGCTCAAACTAACGTTAAAACAGCGCTCGGAAAATCACGCGAACGTGAACCTTAACGCGCCCAAATTCGGTATGCGATCGCGCAATTTTTTTCTTCACCTAAACTGAATTGCTTAAAACAGCTAGCCGTAAGGCTTCAGGCCTAAGCATTATTATAATACTATCTCGTGTTTGACCAAGTTTGGCTTAAAAATGCGTACTTTCAAGTCAACCGACATTCACGTGGGCACAAGTTAACGAACCCACTAACGACCAGTCGCAATTGATTGACAAGTGCAGAATACAGACTTCACGCCTCCATACGACAAGCGAGTTTTCTACTTACATGCACTAAACGACTAGGACCATTTCACAGCCAATACTTCGTCTAGTCTCGTCAGTCATTGAAGCAATGTCACATTTACTTATTAAGGCAGAGTCCACAGCTGATTAAGTATAGGTAAGAATAAGGTGCCTTTTATGGTTCTCATGATAGTCTAAAGTAACATGCGCAAAAATAATTATAGTTTATATGCGGGAAAGCAATTTACTTAGAAATCATTTAGAGGCAAATTTACAGTTTATGTACACACTTTTGATAAACATGGGTTGTGATAAAATGAATTTGCATAACTATTGTAAAATACCTATCAAATCTATACTAATAGAAGTAGGTAAGTACTTCTAATACAATGTAGGCTTTTTTAGGGTTCCATAGTACAAGAAACCTTTATAAGTTAGTTCTGTCCGTCCTAATTCTTTAGAACCTTTAAACTTCTATAGTTATTAAGATAAGTGCATTAAACTTTGCGCAATTACAGTGTTAGTATAGTAGATATTTATTTTAAAACTATAAAAACAAAAAGCATTTTAGGGGTAGTTCGTTTAGGTTGTGGATACATGTGAAAAAGGATGTTTCTTTTAAAATAAATGTGAAGCTTCATTCATCACTAGATTTCACCCGCGGGATTACTCCTAATAACATCAGCTATGTGCCAGTGAATGTCTCATAAAAATCGGTCCAGCCGTTTGGGAGTCAATAGACTCCAAAAGAAGATATCTGATGTTATAGTACTAATCCGTGCGGCTTAAACTACGGGGCACAGCTAGTATATAGATATAAGTGCAGAAAACTGAGAACGTAAATCTAGTTAAAACCCCTCAAAATAGCTTAAGCTCATCAATTCAAAAGAGCTTACTTGGGAGATAGATAAAAAGGCAGTTGACATAAGAGCCCCGCTGATAGCCGCATAAAAAGGTTCCCCGACGCACTTAGCCGAGACAATTAACTACAAAGTAGTAGTTAAATAAAAGAGAACATAAACTCGCGCCATTTAAATTATTCCCTCCAAAGAACAATCTTAATGCGCAATGACACAACCGCTGCTGCTTTATCTCGAGCAAGGCCGGTTTCGAGTTGCGAGACAAGTGATGTCCGATCCAGTATTCGTATAATCGGAGACATCACTACCTTCTGCAATTTAATGTGAACCATGCACTATATTTTTAGAGTTCAGTTTTGAATGGTCTTGTATTAAAAACTGTATTTTATAAATGCTGCAGGAATGGGGCTTACTTACCATAAAACAGTGACTAAGGTTTCGCCGCCGCGAAATGTTAAAAGAGGTTACATGATACTGTACTCAGCTAATTACGATAGGTAAAGTCGGTTTGACATAGTTAACACTACAGATTGCTAAATACGACATTTTTGACGTCAACACTCATACCTCATCATTTATATGTATTTTACATAGCTCAAAAATCTATATATTTTCATAATAGGCGTAAGACAAGTTTTTGATTTGTTGATAATAACAGGCTTAGTAAAATTGAATGCAATACAATTGCAATTGCAATGCAATACTGAAGAATTATTTAAATTAGCTCATACAGTTATTAGATATAAGTATTTAAAGTTTTCGATCGTATCAAGAAGGGATACTCCATCCCTTTCCCACAGTGTCAGTATGGAGTTTGTATGGCGTAGTATCGAGTGACGTCATCTGTTAATATGGTGCGCTCCCCTGTAATTAAAAGACATTAAAATGCTTAGGTATCTATATCATCCTTAATTTTGAAAAAAAAATATACTGTGATCCGCTCTTTTTATGTTCAGCTTTTTTATAAGCAAATAAAAATATTAATCCGGTAGCCTATTCATAGTGTACAAACAACTGTATGTTGGCAGTGTTATATGTCGATAGCACGCCATACCTTACTCAATTACTGGTGTCACTCATCATAGCAGCTTTATGGTTACATCGTTTATACGTAACTATGGCATGAAGTTGGCTATGATAAACAAGCAGCACGGGAGTCTTACACGGACAGTCGAGAAGTTATCACTTCTCTAAAAGTAAGCGACTACTGGATTGCAGTGTATCTAGGGGTAATACGAGCAGAGCACTCTATATTATGTTTTTTTTTTCTTGTGCGAGTGAATGTTAACAACTGCCGCAAAGTTCCACTGCGCACGCTTGAATGCAGTTGATGCGTCGCTTGCGTATCAGCGATAACGTGAATAATTTGCCATGTGTTAATAATGCTGGTATTATGAATGTATATTTAATAAGCACATTTATTTACGATACGGTTTTTTATTTCCACAGTTGATGTTTAATGTTTTCAGTTTTTTGTTTCCGCGACATGCAAGTGCAATTTCCCTATACCACTTCGGAAAATCCTTTCTTATTGGACCTCTAAACTCCATAAAGAAATTACCGGCCAAGTGTCATCTTCGTAGGCCAATAGTTTTCCGAGATTTTATGAGAAGCGTTATTTATATTAAAAGCGAATATTTCGTTTTCATTACATAAATTAACATAAATAAAAACGTAACTTTAAAATATTCATGAAATCTAAAAATTGTAACAATTTTCGTGTCTTTACTCTCTTACATCGACAGCGAGTGCACTTTTTTATTTTTAAAATTGGCCAATAGCATAGCCTGCAATGCAGCCAATAACAATACATGTAAATGCTAAAAAAATCACAGGCGTTTCCACTCGAATAACGCGACATACTTGTACCTATATTGAAAGGAATTCGATCACAAACGCGAAAACGTTAAAGCGTTCAGGCGTAATTGGATTTCGCTTATTTCGCTTACAATAAGCCTCAGACGGCTAATTTCGCGAAAATAAAATTTGCTCACAAAAGCTGCAACGCAAAGAGGCAAATAAAATTTGTATGTGTCAAGACAGTTAAATCGAGATAACGAGATGCTTTTCAGAAAGAGCCCGGGATGATGGTAGGCACTCTCGAAAGCAATCTGCCGCGTGAGTGGAGACGTAAAATGTTCGCGGCCGTTCTTATTTTTGTTGTGCTAAAATTTTAATTTTCTCGATAATGGTGAAAAAATTAAACGGCGTCGTATCACCATGCGTCATGTTTACTAATATGGTTTGTATTTTAGGTAGATAGGTAGTTTATAAGCACAAGACGAACATCAATTTAGTCATTCTTCGTTTTTGAATTGATAATCTTCAATTTACATTATCTGTGACTATTACAACATTTGCAATAATTCTTCAATCAAAGCGCGTTGATCTACCTATGTGTCCATATTTCGAAAGACTACACAACAACATATCAAAAGTGTCATTTCACATTTTCGGCACTTTCATGTTAGAAAATTACGATATTACGGTAATAACTTCTCATTTTAGATGAAAGGAAAGAGACAGATATTAAGTCAAACTCTCACACGTGTGAGGGGGAAACTCATCAAAATTGTCGACAACATTTTTATCGTAAGCCGTATTTATTAAAGCGATGACAAATAACATTCTATACTTACGTAGACGGAACAACATGGAGAGCGTGTCAAGTCGCCGACGCCGTTTTAATGTTTATATTTTTAAGAGGCTTTACCAAGCAAAGGTGCTAATATATTCACCTATTGAAAGCATATGTGATCTATGAAAAGAACTAGTCAATATTTCATTGTAGGCATTAAAGTTTATAGCCTATACATACATTATGTGGATCAATTAGGAACACAATTTATTTATTATTTAAATTAAGCGTGTTGAAAGGTCATTCTGAAGCATTTTCTATTAGAAGTAAGTATTCAAAGTAATTTTGGTAAGTAATATATTATTTTTATAGGTTTTCTTTAATATTGTGACCTGGCAACATCACACCTACAACCTTTCATTGATAGTTTTAGCGAAATGTGAAAAGATGGGGTAGCAAAGATAGGAGTCGCGATGTCCAGATCGGGGCCAATAACGATATGTTCGAGTTTTTTTTTTTTTGTGTATCCATGACTTGCATCAATCCTCACCTTAGCCGTCTAGGAGCCGGTATTACCTGTAACAATAAAAAAACAAGTAAAGTATTAAATCTCCGTATATTTACTTCATTTTGAAAATTATAGCAATAAGCATAATATCAAGTGCAAGAAAATTTAAACACAATACCAATGGTATAATACAATACTTATGCACGTATTATATACTTTTTTTAACTTCCCCTCCCCCCATTAATTACCTGAAATATAGAAGTTCCCCATTTTAACCATTAAAAAAACTCCTGCACTTGCATACTACGGGTTAATCAAATCAAATCAAAATCAAATAACTTTAATAATGATGTATTTTTGTCGTTATTTAGTGTGCGTGATTCTATATAGTAAACAGTCATTGTATGGACAACAAGGTAAACCAACCAAAAGTCAAGTAATTTCGACGTTTTAGGGAGTTTATCGTTAAATCTAGTGTCGCTACATAGAGTTTACATTGTAGTATATAAATAGTTGGAACCGTCAAATTTCCTGAGGAAAACTGACAACAGTACGTTGGCACTGGTCGTCTGGCAAGGTGGTGCGCGGTGGTGAGATTTTGACAGCTACAACTGTCTGAAATTATAATAATAACAGTATGCAAAAATAGCTCGAAATTATTTTACCGTACATTCAATACGCTTAACTCAGAGGGTACAATTTAACTGTCAACCTCTATACAAACACTGGGTTTGCGAGTGAATGATCTATCCTGTCGCCATCCCTTACTCTTGTACTACTGGCCCCTGATTACTATTCTACGTACGCACAACCTATCATTTACATAAACATACAATAGCACCCAATACGTATAAGTATGTGTGGAAGTAAACAAAATTGGCGAAGAGACTTGAAGCGAAGATCGTCGTTTTTTTTTTTACTAGCGTTTATTTAACTTGCAATGTTTGTTAGTTTGTTTAGGTCAAATCTTGCAAGCTGAATCAAAACCAGTTCCTCTTAACCGATTTTACTGAAATTTAGTATACATTTTTAGTTCTGGTGACAATACAATATATGCAATACTCAATATAACAAAATTTTCAAAACGGCCGCAAAAATTGTTTCGCCCAACATTTGTAGGGCAGGAAAATACAGGATTGGATGGATGGAACTGTAAAATGTGGGCAGAAAAATGTGGGCAAAAAATGCTAATTACGACCCTCTCCCGCAAACTGAGTGTCATTGTAGTTTGTATGACGTACTAACAAGTGACGTCATCAGTCCAGTAGCCTATTGTGTGACAAACCTAATTCGGTGATAATCTATTTCAAAGCTAATTCTGAGTTAAGTTAGTCTATACTAACATTATAATGAGGAAAGATTTGATTGTTTGTTTGCATTGAATAGGCTCCGAAACAACTGAACCGATTTGAAAAAAATATTTTACTGTTGGGAAGCTACACTATCCCCGGGTGACATAGCTTTTATTATATTTGGGAAAAAAATATGGATCTATATTAAAACTCCAATAATGTAACTCAAGGTGTAAAAAAATAGTGCGTGGAGTCCCTCCGCGCGGAAGAAGTTATACTTCAACAAGGAACCCTAAAATTATAACTTGGGCAAAAATATCAATAATTTAAAAACATGCTTTTCTCGAGATTCGAACCTAGCTCCTTAGGCTTCTCAATCCATTAGCGACACCATAACACTACCGGCTCTGCTAGTCGCAGCGCGAAAAATTAATACGCATTTCGCAACCATACGAGAGAGAAAAATTCCCCCTCCATGGTAGCGTTAAACGTTTAACGCAACCTTGTTGCAAGTAGCATAAGAAGTATAACTTCAAAAATAAGACTTACACCCGTGCAAAGCCGGGATGCGTTGCTAGTCTTGAATAAATACAGACTATTAAAATGAACCATTATATTGTTAGATGATAAATGATAAGTCTTATTTTCCTCTGTAAAGTCTAGTCAAAATTTTGCGAGCGAGATAGTAACAATTGTTATTTTTATGACATTTATGGTATTGTCTTAGCATTCAAAATAGTAAAAGTAAGTCATCATTAGAATTAACCGTTATCTATATCGTTTTATACCTGCAACTAACAAGTTAAAAATTGTAGGTTTCGTCAAGTTACAAAACAATGTTGACTTTTACTGTCTATAAGGTTATTGGATATAAAAACTGGGTATTCCTAATATGGTGGCATTGAAAAGCCACCTGTAATAATGATCAAACATATGTACATTAAAATAAGCAACATCTATTTAAATGCAATATACCTTCACAGAACATGAGAGAGTTCAATTGATCTTTAGCTTATATTATTTTGATAGTGATTAACCCGTACGTACCTGACTATTAAACTTAATCCCCTGTTATTAATAGCAAGTAGATTAAGGAGTTAGATTAGTAGACCCGATTATGTCCTAAAACTGCGACTAGAACCACCGGAGGATGGGCAGCAGCGTCTTGGTACACGGTGAACGTACAGCGATCCCCAAGCCGCCTGCCTAGCGTGGAGACTATTGCAGCACCCCTCTCTAAGGCTTATGTTCAGCAGTGGACATTTACTGGCTAGTGACGTGATGTTATGTGAGATTATTAAAAGAAAACCAAAATACCTGACAGCAAAATGTAATGCCTATGCATTTGGGGCATGAAGAAGGATCTAACGACACTTCACAAATCAAAATTGGTCTAACCGTTTATGCTATAGGTATGAGGAAAAATAGTCACTTAAAAACCATCAAAGAAACAGAGGTACATACGCCCGAAAAACAATTACCATCCTTCTTGGGTATAATATATTCATACCCGATAGGTAAAAATAAAAGTGGCATTTAAAAAAAAAAAAGATTTAAAAAGAGATTAGACGGAGTAGCTCCAAGGCTATATCCAAGCGTAGCCTCAATAAACGCGGAGTATAGCCTAAACCTAGCCTAGCCTAAAGGACCCGGGTATGTCCTAAAACTACGACCAGTACCACCGGAGGATGGGCAGCAGCGTCCTGTTAGTACACGGTGAACGTACTGCGATCTCCAAGCCGCCTGCCAAGCGTGGGGATTATGGCAACACCCCTCTCTAAGAGGGAGGCCTTGTTCAGCAGTGGACATTTATTGGCTGATGATGTGATGTGATAGCCTAAACTCCGCGTTTATTAAGACTACTCTTAACGGTCGTGGCTATCTCATACAAACATTATCAACATTTTTAAAGAAAAAAAAAAAACACTGAGTACGAATTAAAAACAAAAATAGATTAGGTATTTATTATTTTTAAAATAGCATTGCGCGAATGGTATAAAACTATTTTCGTGTTGATGTTTTATATGATGGCGGAGGAAATAAAAACTCGTTTTTTTTTTTAATTTCCTTCGCCACCATAATATATCTCTACCACTGTGATTTTTTATCTTTCACTTGTCATAACTGTAAGCAAGGTAGGTGAGCAATTGTCATTCATGTCTTTAAATTCAAGTCTTAATTTCGGTCTTGATTTTCCCTCCCTCCTGGCACGGAGTGCGTCCGGATTGCATTGCGATCAGCAGCGCCGATAATTTAATTGGGTACCTGACATTTAATCAATGCGTTTGATTAAATTAATTGAATGCACGAAACAGATGCTCTTTTATGGCACACCGCCTCTCGTTGCGGAGATGGCCGTATATGAGAGTTATAGCGACTAGCTTATCTGTGAGTTGACCGGGGTAGTCAGCATCGTATCTACTGTACTGAATAAAGCTGATATTGACGTGGCTTTTGACGAAGTAAAATGGTATCATCCGTATGTTTCACTTGTTACTATATTACTCTTTTAAATTAAAAGATATCGAAATTAAAACAGACACACAATCTCTGACTTATTCTGGAGTTACTGAGGTCAACACTGTAGCTTATCTATATCTATACTTCTATATCTATACTAATATATAAAGAGGAAATATTTGATTGTTTGTTTGCATTGAATAGGCTCCGAAACTACTGAACCGATTTGAAAAATTCTTTCACTGTTGGGAAGCTACTCTATCCCCGGGTGACATAGACTATATAATCTATACGAATATATCGAAGCAGGGGCGGACCGCTAGTTTTACATAAAGCCAGGCGAGCCGATTATTTTTTCTTCGGATGCCAACTCTGTAGATGAATTTGTCGTTTGTATACCTCCATCTTTTCGTCCATCTGGAAATTCTGGAGGTTCGCATTGCAATGGTATTGATGGCTTTTAGAATATCAATATGTAGTGTAGTCACGCATAACTATAAAAATATAACGCCAATGGTTAAGTAAAAAGAGCATAATAAAAAATAAAGACCGTTTTGCGTCTATTTTAATACTAATAATGTGTTTCTAAACCTCGAAAAGTTGTTACAGTGAAGTAGCGTATTTTAATTCATAGAATAAAAATAAAAATGCCATGAAATATATGACACGAATTTACTTGACTAAAATATCAAATATCCATCCATTGCTACAGAACCTCATTATTTTTTATATCAAACGTATCCATGGAAGCGAAGCTTTCTACACTAACGCGTAGGAATTACCTTTTTCAATTGAAGTCTCGCCATTTGTTCGTTATAATGTCACACGTCACGAGAGAGAAGTCACAGGGGTTATTATTAGACGAGAATGAAGAGACGAGAACTTAGTAGACATGGGTAGCCTCATTCAGGCAACAAAGCAGAGTTAATATCAGTGAAACATCACTAATGATAGTTCTGTTACAGTTTACGATATTTTATTCTTTGCATGTTCAGCAATTGTATATTAGGCATTCAACCTTTTATATTAGGCATTCAATTAAAATGTGTATATTTTCTAACTACACTATGTTATTAAAAACATTTGCTCCTACGCTTTTCTGTTTCTCCCAAAACTCCTGGTAAATTTAATGCCATTTATGCTCATTTATTTGTGAGTAATGTTTTTTTAAACTTAGATATAGTCAACTTTTTTTTCCCCTTAAACATAAGGCAGAGCAGTCGATTCTGTTGTACGATTTTCCAAAGTAAAACAAAATCATTATGTACATCTATAATATATTATATACGATGAGTGTATGTATGTTCTCTATGGACTCTCAAACAACTGGACTGATTTTGATGGGAGTTTCACCGGCAGATAGCTGATATTATAAAGAGTAATCCACGCGGGTCCACCGGGGCGCAGCTAGTTTGAAATAAAAGGTGACTGAAATTTTAGTGCTACTAGATTAGTTTAGAGAACCTCTGAAAGAATTGACGTCATTGTATATACATAATAAGTATTCATATGAGCATATTCTATGTAAGGTATTTTAAGTCTGTTATTTTCAATTTATTAATGGTTTATACTCTTATTTATTCGTATGTGAATAATTTAATTTCAATGCCATCCACCAAAACCTATAAAAATCTATATTTACACTCATCTAAATGTTGTCCGGGAGAAGGATCGTCAGAGCCATGAGTGTCATAGAATATAGATTCAATGACCTTATGGCTTTGGCTCTTGGCAAATATAGATATAGATCATGTGTGATATTCAGATAGCCAGAGAAGAAGAGAGCAGCCCCGATGCGTGGCAGCACTTCACTAACTCCAAGCAGGAGAGATATTTTTTTTTTACTTTTAGCGTTAAAACTACTTTTTGTAGGTACCTATTTGTAAATTGTTCTTGTAATGTTGATTTTTTGAGTCAGTAAAGTGTTATTGTATTGTATTGTGATAATTAATTTAATTGCGCTCAAACTAAGGTTACTACATGGTTGAACAGAATTTGCCCGACTGTCGCCTCTACTGGAATAACTATCCGATTCATGTTGGTGTATAATAGAAAAGACACATGAGACACATTAATAATGAGAAAAAACTTCCCGAAATTACAGAGGTATAACGGCATACCTCTCAAAAAAATTCAATGTACACACAATATACGTATTTAGGGGAATGAGTCGATTAGTGTCACCGCAATTACTGTAACTGTGATGTTTTATACGAATGTAATGTGACTTTGTAATTTTGATCGGCATTAAAAGAAAATTGCTTAAGTATCTAGCTAGCGTAATAACTTTGCGCTAATTAATTCAAAAGCTGTTAATTTTTTCGTTGCTTTCCTACTTCATACTCAAAAACGTTTCATGACTTTTTACAAACAATACCCACACTAAAAATGTTATTTTTTTAAATATTTTGTGAAGGATCGGCTCCTGAGCATCGCCCAGATCCGTCCTCATATTTGAAACCGCACAAAATTATTGCCAGTTAGAGCCCTAATTTAAATGTTTTCATTTTAAAATATTAGAAAAAAGTCAAGCTAACAAAGTTGCTGGTTAATAGCTAATTTTCAATAACCCTGTACAACCTATACGTGCCTATATCCGACTATTTGTTGTATTTAAAATCCGCTCGCAAGTACGACTCTCGCCCGCCAACAAGTCGGTTTGCGACTGAGTTCAGCGAGCAATAAACTAGTGCTAACTGCCAAGTCGGTACCATTTAAAAAACCCTATTGATATTGAACTTATGAAGTTTTTTTTTCTGTATTTATTTTGGGGACTAAGCGCTGAATAAATGTCGATAAAATTTATTTTACCACCTATAAGATATGACCTACCAATCATCAAAAACAATTGCAAATTGGCGGAGTAATCGCGTAACAAACATACAAAAAAAAAACAGTCGAATTTATAATCTCCTCCTTTTTGAAGTCGGTCAAAAATGTAATATATAAATAGAAACGCTTCGCGCTTTTACATTTTATCTCATATCTTTGCAGACCCACTATATTCTCAAGATCTGCTTTAAATAGGATATTTAGGTTTAGGTATTTAGTAAAAATCTAGTTCTCTATTGACAAGTATCTGTCACGGTGCGCGTTCGAAAGCTTGACGAAAAATTGATTAAAAAATCTGTGGGAGATCATAACGTTTACTTTCTTGCCACCAAAGTGTTACCGACCATGTTTCACCACTGACTGATAAATTTTATTCTATAGATAAATTTTAATATTCAAAGAAAGCAAACTTTATTGCTGGAGTAGGGCAGTGACAGAGTGGTGGCCGAAGCAGTTGCGCAGAGTGTTGATCATCCAGCAGCAAGATGAGTCGAAGTGATTGTTAAATAAAATTATGAATTAGAAAAAAACTTTTTGTAACATGCTTTTCGTATTCTTCTCAGCAAATCCTTTCAGTTAGTACCCATAAATCATGGTGGTAGATAAGAAAATTTTGTCCGCAATCTTGTAGCTTCGCCATATTAAATTAAGTGTGACGTAAATTAATTTTTCGTATTCTTATCAGTAAACCCTTTCATTTGATACCTATATCATGGAGGTGCATAAAAATAAGTGGTCCGCCATCTTTGGAAATACGCCATATTGGATTTTGAATGACTTCATTTAGCTAGACATCCAAATAATTAATTTTGCATTGTCATCCAAACTAAACGTGCATGCAAAATTTCTGCTCAATCAGTTGAGAATAACTGGTCTAAAAGTTGCAAGATTACAACCACACATACAATAGGTATAGACTAACTGGCAGGGCAAGTTAAATAAAAAGCTTGGTTTTACCAAGGCGGATAGCACAACAAGAGAGATGCCTATACCTATCAGTGGGATAAACAATGGATGATAAAGAACAGTGGGGTGTGGATGATGGTGATAATGATGAAACTTTATAAGTTACTTATCAGGTGAACGTGAAATGGGTATTTTTAGTCTGTCCAATTAGAGTCTTATTTGCCGTTTTCGTAAAAAAAAACAAACACCGCGAAACTTAGACAACAAACCAAATTATTTCCCTGCGGTGTGATTTAGAAAGTTTTTTCGTGCAAATAAACGGTAACGGTTATTTCTTGTTTCACTTCGATACAGTTAAGGTGTTTCGCGGATCGCTCGTTGGTCTCAAGCCGTAGAAAATTACATTACGTGTTTCCTGTAGGTACAATCAACATCAGTGGCCTATTGAATTGATATAGGATTAAATTTTATTAAAAACTGAGCAATTGTATTTTGAGTCGCGGCCATCCAGTGGATGCAAAAAGCAGGCTGTCGTTCAGTGTGCAGGTTAAAGAGGGAGGCCTATGTTCAGCAGTGGACGTCTTCTGGCTGATGATGATGCAAATGTATTTTTACCAGCTGCATGTAGAATGCTCAACTCTGTAAAAAGTGTTCCCCGAAAAATACATCGTTATACTTTACAAACTGTATGTCTAAAATTTCGTATGGATTATAATTAATAATATATTATGTAACTATGGCGTCACCATAGGAATGAATGGTTTGATGCGCTACCGGCCACATATTTAATATAGTCTCATAAATAGCCTTCGAAAATTTTGGCTCGCTCTCCGCAGCCCGGATAGCTCAGTCGGTAGAGCATTGGACTTTTAATCCAAGGGTCCAGGGTTCAAGTCCCTGTTCGGGCGATAATTTTTGCTAGTTTTATTTTTACGTAAAAGAACAGGTAATATTCGTTTAAATTAAATAGAATTTTACTTAAATTAAAGATCGTTTGAAATAATATCATACCCTATAGATCGTATAAACGATCATCAAATTGTTTAGTTTTTTAAGTTTTTGTTTGTGCTGAAGACTCTTCCAATTGAATTCTCTTTTCAAGAATCCACAATAAGATTAAATAAATAAAATAAGAAGAAAAAACGGTTTCTAGATTAAAAATATCGTCTCGTATTTAGAACAGTGACAGATGAGCATGCACTTAAGTAAGCTTTACAGTTCAGCCATTTGAATTGTTTTCTAACTTTTTCTAAGCAAAAACTTGTAACTTTGAAATTTCAAGGCTACACGTTTTTTGTTCACGCGCATTCAATCAAGGGAGTTCGAAATCATAGGTACCAGAAAAAAACTTTATTCCAATGTTAACTCTTCTCTGTGAGTAAACATAATACCGCTAGGTGGCGCAAGAGACACGAATTTCTTATCACGTTCACATTATTTACTAACTTTATTGTTGACTGGTACAGTAACTGATAACGGTTTTTAAAAGAGTTTTTAACTGACTTCAGGAGGAGGTTATCAATTCGACTGTATGTTATTTTTTGTTTGTTTGTTACGCGATTATTCCGCGATTATGAATTGATTTTGATGATTCTTTTTTTGTTTGGTAGGACAAACCTCAAAGATGCTCGCATATAAATGTTATCGAAATTGATTAAGCACTTTTTTGAGAAATCAACAAAAACATAAAATTTATACCTACACCCTATACCTTTAGTTCTACCGTTCTACTGAGACTTTTGTGGTTCCCTTGTGCAAAAGTTTTGATGTGGACTGTCAATCTGTTTGAACTGTTATCACAGTAACATTAGAACAAAGAAGATTTTATGTATTTATAAGGAGGCATCATAATAACTATACCTACGTTAATATGTATCTATTCTGGTAATCTACTTTAAGAAAACTACTTTATTGTTGGAAAGATTACGCAACCGTGTAATTTTTGTTATAGTTTTCTCATCGTGTGGGGTCGATTTAAAAGCCTATCTACTTTTTAGTTTTAGTTTGTACACGTAGGTATAGCCTTGAAGTAGGTTTTTTTTTAAATTCATTATTTAATATGGACCTGTGAACAATACCGGTATACATTACTGTAGCAGCCAGCAAAATCAGAAGCATTTATGGACGAACGTAAAAATGTGAGTCAAGGCGTAGCCGAGGCCTATATACATGAGCACATAAATTACCATTAAAATGTTTCCTAGCAACTAAACTTCGAAAAGAAGTTCTTTTTATTATGAGCCAATCATGAGGACAGCATGGGGAAATGACAATTATTTTTGTCTTTAAAATCTAATATAACCTCTAGGCATTTGCCTCTTTTTAGTAGAAACACATAATCAAACCTTTTTGCTCATTAAAATATGATACTAACGTTAATCAGATGTGAGGAACGGGGGCCTTTAAGTAAAATTTTGGTAAAAGCGTGTTTTTCAATAAATTGACGCATTAATATAGAAAAAACCCGTTATA
The DNA here is from genome assembly GCA_932305915.1 of Agriopis marginaria. Taxonomy (NCBI): domain Eukaryota; kingdom Metazoa; phylum Arthropoda; class Insecta; order Lepidoptera; family Geometridae; genus Agriopis; species Agriopis marginaria. Next base: position 10,690,251 of record OW029926.1, on the reverse strand, counting down.
TGACGTCTTAACTCATTTGCTTCTGCAAAACTACGCCGAAGTCACTCCTAAATAAGTAGGACTTACTACTACTAGACTTATTACTATATACTTAGTAAGTGACTTGTATGTGAATTTATTGATTGTACAATTCGGAACGAAAGCAAACGCCAGATTATGTTACATTAATAAATGTTTTAGTATGTAATGTTATTCTTACTAAAACTAAAGGGCCATAAATAATGTCCGAATCAAAACAAAGTACAGAATAGCACAAAAAGTGATACAAAGGCGAACCATCCGATACCTTTTCGTAGAATACGGCGAAAGAATTCAAATTTAAAAGTGAGTTAGGAGCCGAGAAATATTTGATGAAATGAAACAAATAAAAAGGGCGACGAAATCGTTGATATGTCTACAAAGAGTTTTGGAGAATATGAACCGTACCATATTAATTCGCTAAATTTATATAGCAAAAGCATGAATAAAAATTACTAATTAAATTGAATAAAGTAGTCTCGACATTTGAATACTAAGAAAACAAAGATAAGTGCGTGATCCTTTGAAAGCGCAAACAAATCAAGAAATAAGATTTGATCGTGACCAACCGGAGCGTGAAATTTAAATTAACGACAACAAACAATTCTGCGGCCATTATAGAAACGAATGCCAAACTTCAGAACTCCATTAAGCCACCGACCAAATTTCCCATTCGGGGGCGAAACGGCGAACTAAACGCAGAATGTATATTTTATTCATCCCTACAACACGCCACGTTCCGCGATCGCTATCAGATAAAGCTATGCTAAAACAAAATAAGCAACACAAATAAGTGTACCTGTCACTCGAACCTTGTTCTTGTTTCTAAAATTTGTATAAAATATTCCGATGCGGCCACGTCGCGCCGACAATGGTTTTGTAGCGAATAATAAGGCTAACACAAAACGAATAAAAACTTGAAAAAGAATCGTGTCTGAATTTCAATTTTAACCTGATCTAATAATGGATTTATAAATTCCTTTCGGAAATTTTGAATAATAAGGTAAGTAGTAGTTAATCATATACAGCTTTACACGGAAAGTGTGTACTAAGCCGAAAGGGGTCCATAGTACATCATTATTAAAAATTTATACTCTCGGGCCAATCCTGAAATCGCGTTTTCCATACATTTTGTCGAGTGACAATGACCGTTTTCTATGGATCAGCTGATATTTTTGTTACGATTTCAGAGTTACTCCCATTATAAAAGTAGTTCATAATGATCGAGGGTTGCGTGAAAAGGGTTTACTAAGCTGATAGGGTTCCGTAGTACCGACAAAAAAAACAAAAAACAAAATACTCGTGTCATTTTCGCACACACGGTTATCTGACCCCAAACTAAGCAAAGCTTATAATATCGCTGGCAGAGACTGATATACATCTTAATATATATAAATCTCGTGTCACAATGTTTGTCCTCAATGGACTCCTAAACCACTTAACCGATTATAATAAAATTCGCACACCATGTGCAGTTCGATCCAACTTGAGAGATAGGATAGTTTAAATAATTATATAACTAGCGACCCGCCCCGGCTTCGCACGTAAATTACACCCGTGCGAAGCCGGGCGGGCGGGTCGCTAGTAATATATATATTTAAATACATACTGGTATAGATATTAGCACCCAGATATAGAACGTACACAAATGTTCATCACATGAATGTTGAAAACAGAGCAAGTAAATTAAATCTGAAACAATCCGAAACATGTTCCACTTTAAAGAAATTAAATATATTGTCATCGATTCTGATGTTCTCTAAACTAATCTAAATTTGATTGCTCTAAAATTGTGGCCATCTTTCTCTCACATATTAAAATGAAAAGAAAGGCAGATAATTTTATTTCTTTAAACCTATGTGGGTTTAGTTTAGTGGTATGACAGAATAGACGCCATTGTATCAAAGTCACGCCATTGTATAATTGGATTTAAAGACAATAACACTTGGAACCGAAAGTAAAATGTACACTATAATTTTTAAACCATATTTTCTCACAGCTAGGCAGAGGCATGTCTCATCTTCTTACAATTCCCAGTGTTTATGTCCTGTCATATACTACGCAAAGAATTTTCTAATTCCTTATATATAACGACACACGATTCTTTGAATTCGGATCGACGATACGTGTCAGTCATTCCATTTATGTCTCGATTTCCTAAAACAACGCGCTCGTTCCCTTTGTGGAAATACTTTGACGCTTCGACGGCCCAGTTCTATCCTGGCATTATTGTTCCTCTTTTTTAATCGTGAGAAACTCGTCAATCTGTGTAAAAATAGAGGCGCTCTCCTTTACCGAATCGTTAATCTCCGGTAGCGGCTCCCGATGGTGATTAGTTTAAAACGTCAGTTCGTTTGATGATGCGGCCCGATGCGCGAATGCGATGTAAAAAGTGGCTTGTCTAGCGCGGACGGTGTCGCAGTAGACAGCGAGCGGTGTCCGTCGTCACAATAGCACAATTAAAATGCCAACAAGTCCGGTTGCCAGCCCAATCCAATTACAGTGGACACCGATTCCGAAGAGTAATTGGAACTGGAGGCTGTACGAGAGACGGGAAATACATGGACGCGGGGAATACGGGGAACGCGGCACGAAGGACTGGTGCCAGCAATTATGCTCACCGTACGTATACATTTTCTACCTTTTCTAGATAAAAGCACTAACCATAAAAGTATCTGCCTTCAACTTCACAAATGTATTGAATATAAACGGCATAACAACGCAGACGGAGACCATGTATAAAGTCCATCTTATTGCATTTTATTTCAATTTAGCTACAAAACGATCACAAAGGCGTATAAGTTGAGCCGGCTTGGCGAGTGCAGAGGCACAAAGCAGATGTTTGCCGTACCTGCTGATCGAAAAGGAAACATTGTTAAACTGTAAAACAAACTGCCTGAAGCCTGCTGCGCTTTCATGCGAGTGCTCGTCATGTATAACTATACTAACTCGGACACAAAGGTATTTCCTATTTGAGATAAAAGTGAACCAACAGTCAAAGACTTAGAACAAAACTAAATTGTTTGTCAAGCTCAACAATAGAAAAAGGATTTCAGTAAAAACTGAAGGCAGTAAAAATCCCACACACTATCTGTGATAACCTTAATTTATGACACACAAACATTACTTGATAAGGCCAAAACAAAAATTCTTGAAATATGTACTCCAAAAGTGTTCTACTCAACTAGAGAAAAACGTTAAGCTGACACCTTCGAGAAGGGAATTCGATTATCACAGAGGAAAAAACTTTCTGCTCTACAACCTGGGTACAAAGTGAACTAATCTCGGAATCTGAACATCCCACAAGGTCGGAACTTCTCTGTGAAAAGTGCGAAAACAAAGGCTGCACTTTTTTAGTTCCAGCTGCAAGTTGAAATTCAGTCGGACGTAGTGCCACTGAACAAGGTTTTTGAATTAACGGACGCTAACTTGAACATCCTACGTGCATTTTATTGGAGTTATCGTTGGTGTATAGATATGTTTATTATTTACACAAAATTATTTTGTATAAAGTGAGTCTACCATGTCATTTCCATACAAGATATATTCTAACTGAAAACGTTCAGTCAAAAATAAATGTACGTTTGCGTTATCAAGAGTTTTTATTATTTTAACGTGACTTACAAGACGTGACGTATTGTTTACTTGGCGCTGTCCAGACAATATTGATTAGCTACAAGGTGAAAGAAGTGAACCGGTCAAAGGTTACATATACACTGACACCTTTGGCTCGTTAAGTATTCCTTGCGCGTAAAAATAAATCTAAACTGACCAGAAACATCTGAACACACGATAAATGCCGGATATAAATCTGACGCACCGAATAAAGTCTGTCGGATTAAAATGGAATATCGTGAAAATTACGAGGCATCACCTGCATTGTGAGCGTCGGTTAAAACGAATCCGCGTATTGTTGGCAATTCCCGCGAGCAGGACAGTGGGTTACATAAATATCGGGCACAGTGGGCAGCGGGCGCTTCCGAATGCAACCACCGGCAAATAAAGGCGCGTCCATCTTCCGAGAGCGACCGGTGTCGGCGGGCTCCGGTGGCCCCCGGCTGGTGCACGTTCAGTAAATCGCGACCAAAAAGAACGAGCCAATATGGCAGGCGTATCGAACGGTGCTAAGTTACGGCTGCTGGGACACGCCACCGCTAAGTGGGCTATCGTGTTTTGAAAAATTCAAAACTAAGATTGTCGCTTCGAGAAAAATACAGCGTGATTCCACAGACGGGTTTAGGGTTGGGTCATTAATCAGGCTTAGAGGGGTCACGGGAGTATTCGTGCGATGTAGTGGCGCCTAGACGTTTGGACGCCGCCAGCGCGCAACGGTCCATCCGCTAGGCTGACTGGTACCGAGCTCGGTATTATCTTTATAGGTATGTCTTCTCTGATTTATAAGTTTCGCTATCGTTTATGGCTACCATTTTATAGATAAAACGGAGTAAAAAGGCTTTAATTTTTTTTAAAGTTTCGGACTTGATAAGTAAAAACAGAACTATCACAAGATCACTTTGTTGTCTGTCTGTCTGTACATTTGTCAAGACCTTTTTTTCTCAGGAACGCGTACAGGTATCATGTTGATATTATTATCAAATACTAAGGTTTAAGATTCCATGGAGATGTAAATAATTCAAGGTTCTAAGTCAACGCAATCAAAGGATACTGCCATTTATGTCACATATTTTGATAGCCAACTCACAATTCAAAACCTAAAGAGTTATTTCGCTGTCTTAGAAGCATGAAATTTGGCGAGAAGTAAGGTTTAACAAGACTTGTTAAGAAAAAATCCGAAAGTCGTTAATTTGATTATAAATCACATAATTATATTTATTTTTGCGATTACAAACTTACATTTTGTAGTTGAGAAACCGACCAAGCCCCGAACCGAGTGAACCGAGTGATGTAGACTTATCTATTTTTCCACAACAAAGTTAAGTATGTCTTTTAATATTTCAACCTTTTTACTCGACTGTTGGAGGATAATGTTTTTCGGGTATGTGTGTATGGCAGTTATATTAAGTTTGAACGGAACACTCAGTGCGCAACATCTGATCGCACTTAGCCGATTTGTTTACAAATAAACACGGATGCGAATCGTTTAAAAAACTGAAGTTTGTGATAGCTAATTGTCAAACATTCACATTAATATGCTTATCAGCTTCAGCTTCCCATACCGGCAAAGCAGAAGTTCGTTAATCCGACGAGGTTACATACAAAGGAAACTGCGGTGAACCCGAAAATTAAGTTGGTTCGCTATATTGCCTTTGAATTAACCACGAACCTGCTAAAACTGTTCCTGTTATGTCTACCCGCTTTATTGAGGCTTAGTTTTGATGGTATTGATGTTATAACCATACGAGTACCTACAAGGAAAATATTATTTAAAGAGACGGGACATCATACCATGCTCAAGAGTGATAGAGAGAGGTCGTAAAATTAATCCTTGAACCCAGATAGACCTCAGGAGATTGTGATTTAGACCAGAATTAGCGAAGGACTTTATTTTAACCATTACCTATTATTCTATTCTACATACGTACGATCACGGAGACGAATGTTCTGAAGACCCAGCCTTAAGGTGGTACGTTTCACCTATGGCGGAAATTTCAAATTTCAAACAGTTTTTTGTCCTTGTAGCTATGACTGGGTAATTATTGTAAAATGACACAATGTTTGCGCAAATCGTTGGTTTTTCTTTACATTATCATGTACAGCTATTTAACAGTAACGAACCATAGTACTTACATTTGTCAATAAACCGTTTGAAACAACAAAAATTAGTTTATTCACAAATGTAAGAAATAATGTGCATTAGATGTGTAATAGCTTTACATAATTTTGTAAAGAATAATAATCAATTTGCTCAAACTTCATGATCGTTTATAATAATTACCCGGTATAGCTACAAGGACAAGAAAACTGTTTGAAATTTGAATTTCGCGCCATAAGTGAGACGTATCACCTTAAGCAACGTATAAGCCATATCCCGAGTCACGATCCGGACCGAAGAAGAACAATCTCTGCAGGTACAGTGTAAATCAGAAATTGAACTAGGATGAATCTGATGAACCCAAGCGTGGGGATTATGGCAACACCCCTCCCTTAGAGATAGGCCCCTCAGTTTTGGCGCCAACGTGGAAAAAAACATGGCGGCTCGTTGGATTATTTTCCTAAACTTCCAGTGTTAATGTATACTAATGGTGAATTATTATTTATTAAGTACTCGTACACGTTCTCGAGTTTGTGGATTTATATAACGAGGTGAAACGTGTCTTTTCGTTGTTTCCAAAACTCCTTAGAAGCCTATTGTAAAGTCTCCACCACTTTACTGGGGCATGAGTTTGACTTGACCGTGACTTACTTTGCTTGACTCTGACTGTGACTATGACTTGTTTGACGCTATTAATACTATGTTAACTTGTTTATTATTACGACTTTGTATAGTCATGAAAATTTTTAAAAAAAAGGAGCCCTTTTTTCAGCAGTGGACGTTATCGGGCTGATGATACAATACAATAACACAAACAAATTAAAAAAACACAAACAAAAATAACATAAACATTACAATAAAAATATTATCTACGCTTTTAACAGGCGGCCTTATCGCTTAAAGCGATCTCTTCCAGGCAACCGTAATGATGAAGAAGATAAGTCTAACTGGTCATATCCTATTTGGTAGTCTATTGCTATACGTATATCGTCACTCCACCGCAAAAGCTGACTTTATGAGACATACACTCTTACTGTTTGGTTTACCATGTTTAAAGGCCGGCTCATATAATGAGTTTCAGCACTGGCTAGATTTACACCGTGTCCAAAGTAGAGCGGGAGGTTGCAGCCGTCGACGTCTCTCTAGAATAATTCAGAGGTGATTTTTTCCGTCGCTTCCGCACCACTCAAAGCCAATGAGGCCACGGTCGGTGATAATAATATTCAGGACCTCCTCTCAAATTGCTCGGACGTGTGCTTGATTTCGACGAAAATTGCCGCCTTATAAAAACTGGAGCTATAACTGTTGACCTTTTCGTATAATGATACGTTTATTATGCGACTTGTTTACGCTTGAGCGGAACGGGTATAAACGATAACGGGAAGTAAGGAATAGTTTCTTTTTATTATCATAATTTTTATGTCACTTACTATAAAAATGTGTATCAATTTCGGGCAAATAAAATCAAATATTTTCCGTCTTTATCCTTCAGAATATATATCCTTTATAGCATGCAAAACTTCGAATTATCAGCTAATTGGTTTGTGAAGCGCAAGAAAAAGCCCTTGTAAGTACCTAATTTAAATAAACCAGTCTAATGCGAGACCAGCCCGCGCTGGGGGTTCCGTGCCACCACATAAAATACAAAAACTTAAGAGTAAACAAAATTATCTTTTTTAATTTGACTGATTACGCAAAACATTACAACGATTTCAATTAAACTACTTAAATTATTTACTACAAAAGGTACAAAAAAGTAGTGCAAAAAGACCCAGGCGTTCCCACCCAAGTACCGACCGCGCCCGACGTTGCTTAACTTCGGCGATTGTACGAGAACCGGTAGTGAACAGAAATTTGTCACCGACTCGCACTTGACCAGTATTCATTATTAATAGATGTTTTACTTTAGAGTGTTAACCATGCCAAGTTTGAAGCTTGTACGTATTACCGATTTTACACTAGAGCAAATACAAATATATGTTAAAAAAACGTTAGTTGTATGGGGACCCCGCTTTAGTTTTTACTTTTTGACTTTATTATTATTTCTTATTTTATCCACAGTAACATTACATATGACAGACCACATCTTCGCTTAACATCAGGCGAGTTGGAGGTCACACGTCTATAATAAAACTGAAAATTTCAACTGGCTATCTATTACGGTTCGAAAGATACGGCCGTTAGGGTAGGACAGACGGCCAAACAGGGTAGGCTTAGTAATAGGGTCCCGTTTTCACCCTTTGGGTACGGAACCCTAAAAGTCAACGTGTGCAGGATCTCGACCGCGTGATATTTGTGGTCCAGTCGTAAATTCACGAGTCGCGATGACGGCCCGCGCCCGAGGCGCTTCGTGACCCGCCGACGCGTCTCTCGCTTCACTTGCATTATTTACAAGTTTTTATTATTATGCCGCAAAAATGCGCGAATTCTTACAGCAACAAGGCACGCCTCGGTCGCATACGGATCCACGCGCCTCGATAGCAGCATCGTATACGCTGCGTTGCACTCATAAATCCCGCGAAACACAAAGTAGCGACGAGATTTTTTTAATATGCAAATGGAAAAATATATGGAGCGAAACTAGGTAACATTAACTTAGACTGAGGTTTTCTCGAGAACAGGACCGGTATATCACAATGACATTTAGGGTAATGCATTTTCAGCAGCATAGTCTTAAAAAGCGTAGCGGAGCGACTCGTAGCTTCGCTTTCGCTGTCTCATTATTGTCACGGAAAGAGGAAGTTCTGCAACACTCTTTTCGTAGCCAAATAAAGATGACTTCCCGGACAAATGTAGCGCATCGCAACAAATTGGATAAATAAAATTGCCACCGTGCACTCCTTTTAAGCTATTCTGACGTTAACTGACTGCGTTTAAAATTAAATTCACGACAAACAAAGCTTTTATACTGTCACAATTCATTGTGGCAAAAGCTCACACTTACCTAGTCGCTTTGCATATTCATTATGTTTAATTTAAAACGGGCCTTTGTTCGCATTAGAGATAGAAGCTGTTGCGTTTATCGTAACATTCCCTAAATGAGAAACAGTGTTACATATTCACCTCGGGTAAGCCGGTATCGATACAAAAGGGGAAGAAAAGTGGATGGATTCATAAAGCCGCGACCTCGCAGCTCACATGAAAATCTGTGCCTGTCGATAAAAGTTTTCTCACCGATCAGCCGAACGGTAAGACCTTTCCCCGGACCGTCAATACGGCCGGGAACTGCGAATAGAGGGCGTAACGATAGTTTGAATAGAGAACGCTGCTTGTTTACAATGGCTGCGGGTAGTTCGTGAGCCTCTCTCCATTTAGATGGGAAGCGCGTCGATACCGTGTGCGGCTGCGGCGGTCATGTGAACCGCCACCTTCCCGAGGCCTCCCCTTCCTGTCGGGCCAAACTTGAATTAGAGACCGCGGGGTCGGAAAGTGAATGTTAAGGGCTCTCTTAGCGCTGGCCGTTTCGTTACCGACGCCTCTGTTACGGAACTTTATGGAATGAAGTGCGTTCTATACGGTCTTTGATGTTCAGTTTCGCGCTCTTAGCTTATAGTGGCTCCCGTGGGGGGCAATAACAACATCGACGGAGGCGGCTAGAGTCGTAACGCCGCTCAAATGTGTACGAGTAAGAATCCATTCCGAGTTAAATGTGGCTACATTTTACGATTTTATGACTACTTTAATATTATGTTATCTCGATTATGTCGAATGAGATAGATTGAACAACGGATATATCTACATTTGTAAGTCTCTTGCGGCCTGCATGTGGAATTATTTGTGCCTATTGAGATATTTTATGATAATCCATAACCTTTTCCTTTCTTCGGCATACTAAAACATATTCCTTATTAGTTAAAGAATATTGTCCGTAATTTTTTTAACAACAACGTTATACCAATCTTAAATTAAATGTTCATTCCATTTAATCCGTGCTAAAACCTTATACTCACAAAATCTCAAAATAAATCTTGAGAGTTATAAACCGAAAGAGTACCATTACTTTTAATGACTGAATTTCTTTTAATCTTCGCAAATGAAAAATGTCTTACAAATCACAGTTAAATAAATCTCATGAGATGACCTATAAAACGTTTCGTGGAGTAATCTCGTTAAAATCCTTTGCGGGTAGTTTGGGAACAAATGCAGGCGTGACAGGGGCGTGAGCGGTGGTGAGGGAGAGAGAAACGGGCGTCAAGCTGGGATGTTGGCGCAACTCAAGATGGTGCGGTTGCAGTATAAAATTTGTACAGAATTAAACATAATGCTAACTATATGAATACACTCCGAGCACTGTAATTTTAAGAGGTTTAAAAATACATTCATTTGCTATGGCTACTATTTCATAGGTCAAAGTTATATTTTTCTGTTGCTTTGAGACTTTCGATCGTGTCATGCCATCAGATTAAAGTAATTGTGATCTGTATTTTTAGTTCAATTTCTTAAGGTTTATTTTGTTCTATACAAGGTAACTTTTAATCACAAGGCAGCTTTATCGCTAAAAACGATTACTACTAAGAAGACATTTCGTGGATGGAAAGAATTTACGTATCATGAGTATAGACGGGGATGCTATATACTTACACTTGCTATGATTTAGTTTTTAATAAAACAAAATTATTGTTTCGCGTTTTTCTTTGGCATGCGCATGTATTGTGTTACTGTTTAAATTTTTCTGTGGTCATAGCGAACAGCAATCTTACCTAATTAAATGGCACATTCTCATTTCACCTGCGACAATTTTATGCGAACTGTTTTAAGACTGCGAGCTGTAAAATTCATTAATGTAGTGCTGAAATTGCCCGCCGTGACGTGTATTACCTTGGTAGTTACATTTATTTAATAAAAACCGGCCAAGTGCGAGTCGCGTAAAATTTGCAAGTTGAAGTGGCAATGGGCAAGCCACATCGCTCGAAGAACCGATGTGTACTATAATCATGACAGGTTTGACGCTTGTACGTATTACCGTTTTTACATTAGAATTAATACAATATACGTTAAAAAGATACGTTTGTTGTCGTACGTTGTGGCCCCGAACGCTTTACCCGGATTGCGCAGGTTCATATTTAGATATTTAAAATATTTTACAAAAATTGTCTAAAACGACTCATCGATCGATAATAATTTTGAAATGCTATAATAAAACTACTTAAATTGAGGCACGTTCCAGATGTTTAATCTAACCAAGCAATTAGCTCTACCCAATTCATTTTAATACAAGGATTATAAAAAAGCTCATCAGATATCTAACAGTATTTTCATCGGCCATAAACATTTTACACCCTAATCATGAGCTAATCTTGTGGCAGCATTAAAGGCATCACCGTTTTATAACGATACCGAACATCATAAAAGAAATGAACATTTTAATTACGCACTTATCACAAGACAAACCAGTCCGATGGCCATTTAATGTCCACACCAAAAACTTCATAGTGATAAATGTTTGGTCATAAAAGCTTATGTTTGCTAACACTTGTCCGAATCAAATATATAAGGCCACCAATAATACAAGGCGGATTATTCACCATCAATATAACATTAGACTTTAAGAGTAGAAAACTTGATATTATACCGGGTGAATTGATTAGACAATGGAAATATTCGGGGATATCATTGTACTCAACTTTATAAACCAATTTCACTATGGGACCAGCGCTGAAATCGTGACAAAAAAGTTGCTGTTCCATAAAAAATTTCATTGACACTCGACGAAATGTAAGGAACAGCAAATTTTTTATTCCATCTGAAAATGTTGTCCGCCATATTGTATTTTGTGTGACATCTTTTATTTTTCGTATTTTTTTCAGCAAACCCTTTCATTTGATACTTACCCATATCATGGGGGTGCATAAAAAATAATTGGTCCGTCATCTTTGTGAGTTCGCCATATTAAATTTAAAATGACGTCATTTCGCTATCCATGCACTGTCATCCAAACTAAACGAGTATAAAAAAACAGCTCAATCGGTCTGTTTGAAATTCAGTTGCAATAATTAACCCAAACTAACGAGGCAAGTTAAATAAAAGCTTGTAACAAAACATCACTCGTCTTCACTCGTCTCGTCTCGTTTTTAAAACAAAAACACGATAAAATATTTAGGGAACAAGTTATAATGCGTGCATGTATTCGTTGCAAAGAATGCGGGTAGTACTGGTTTTATTCACATAGTGAGAACAGTTTATTGACTATTATCCAATTAACGACTAGTTGTGTCGGCTACGAGTGCGATCTCGGTAAAACGCGTGAAATCTGCCGACGGTAAACGAGGTGTGAATAAAACGAGTGTTGTTTCAATATCACTTATAGCACGTTTGGTAGAAGATAGGATCGGCTGATACATTGTTTTTAATCTCTTTTGTGAGATGAACAAAGTGATTTCGACCGCGTCCGAGTGATTCTATATACAGAGTGTAAGGGGAACACTCTCAAAGTCAAAAGAAGGTAATTGTACTCATCATTATGAACAACTTTAATTTTACTATGGGACCAGCCCTGAAATCGCCAAAAAAATATCAGCTGTTCTACAGAAAACGGTCATTGACTCTCGACAAAATGTATAGAACAGCAGATTTTTTTTGGCGATTTCGGGGTTGGTCCCATACTAGAAGTGGTTCATAATGATGAGTACAATTACCTTCTTTTGGCTTCGAGAGTGTTCCCCTTACACCCTGTATAGTGTTTGCATCTGTAAATGCAAATATTCAAATTCATTTCTAATTTTAAGTTATTCTATTAACTTTGGCACTAATCTGAATCGCCCCTAAGCCTATACAAATACAAAATTTGTTCCGTAGATGGATGATGACCCATAGACTCCGCTGGCTTGGACATCTGGAGATGATGGCAGATGATCAAGCCGTAAAAAGGGCTTACTTGTGGCTGCCGAAGCATTGAAGCCCATTGGCCATCCCAAATAATTATGTATGTAAAGATGAAGTGGTGAAAGATCAGCGGAAACTAGAAGTCCATGCTTGACATGAACTTAAGCAAGAGTGGCGTTTTGGAATCGGAGCCTCAAGACTCATTTTGAGTCCTGCGTCACCATAAGTAATAGACGGATGATGAATCAAACTGAGGTAGGTTGATTGAAACTGCTGATAACGCTTTGAAACGTAAACCGAATGCAGCTATTATCTATTTAATTTTCTTTCTTTTCTTGCAACATTGGCGTGGGAGTTGTTTTAATAGCTTTAAATAAAGATATTGCCCATAGAAAACTTAGTCCATTAATATAAATTTTAGCAACATTACTTGAAATGAAAATTATTACCGACATGTTTAACGAGCAACCAAACAGTTTATTTTCCAGGAAGCTAGATAAATGCCCGCTGATACAGCGAAGCAACCGGGAAAGTTAGTGAGATACTGCGAACTTTAAACAATTAACAGCTATCGTCAAAGGTTGCTGCAATTGAAACGGCCCGGTGTTCGCTGTTCAACTCACTTCATAACAGAACCGTAGGGTTCACTGGAAGACTGTAAACTTGATGTAAACAGAAGTTTAGGTCGCAAGATTTTGCAATGTTTTGTGATATTTACACATAGCGATAAGTATATCCATACAAACTAAGTTTCCTAGGTGAGCGACGAACAGCGAAAAATTGAAACCATTGTAATGCGATAAGTTGCAACCACCATAATGAAACAAGTCGCGACCTATGTGATCAGACAAGTCGCAATCAAAGTGATGAGACAAGTCACAACCAAAGTGATGCGACAAGTCGGAACTAATGTAATGTATCAAAACAAAATCGAGCCAACGGATCTTCGCGCCCAAATTAAAGATACTCTTTGATAGCTTTTTGTGTCGCATTTTTATCATGGCGAGGTATTCCCACATTTGTCACTCACGTAAAAAAATGGACAACATTCAGGAAGAAATAGGTGCCTAATTCAACAATATCCTTACTAAACCTTCAAAATATTCAATATTAACTATTTTACCCATGATGGAACGGAGAAAAACTACGCGTAAAGGGTTTTAATAGTGACTGTAGCATTTTTCTTTTTTTTTATTTATTTGAAAATATGTTTAATTTGGGTAGGTCTTAGCTACGTTTTAACAAAATATGTACAGCTGTTTTATATGTTACTAGCGGTCCGCCCCTGCTTCGCACGGGTATAGATTGTAGCCTATGTCACCCGGGGATAGTGTAGCTTCCCAACAGTGAAAGAATTGTTCAAATCGGTTCAGTAGTTTCGGAGCCTATTCAATGCAAACAAACAAACAAACAATCAAATCTTTCCTCTTTATAATATTAGTATAGACTAGCTGACTGACAGACGTTGTCCTGTCTTAGAACTGTCAAACACGCAAAGGTAAAATTGTAAATCTTATTTTTTTTACCTTGGGTTACATTATTGGAGTTTTAGTGAGGATCCCTATTTGTTTTGAAAATATAATATAGCCTACCTATAGTTACCCGGGGATAGAGTAGCTTCCCAACAGTGAAAGAATTTTTCAAGTCGGTTCAGTAGTTTCCGAGCCTATTCAATGCAAAAATACAAACAATCAAATCTTTCCTCTTTATAATATTAGTATATATATAGATGAAGATAAATTATTATTAACGGGATATTTACCGTGGTAAGGTTGTGGAATGAGCTCCCGATATTTCATTTCATAATCATTTAACTTTAGTGAACAACCGTGATAGTTTAAAACAGTGTTAGATATAGATGAGCTCTTTTCCGAATTGGTCGTGTACTTTTTTTCCCTTTAAATTAAAGTCTAAATAAAATGCATGGCTAACACGTCTCGATACCTCACATAGAACTTATTAGTGTGTGTGAGTGAAATGACATCCAGTAATAGCTACTGCTAACAGTAGATGTTGGATGAGTAATCGTCGCGAGCCACATTCCTAAACCTCTACCAGGTGAACAACAATTAGCAACTAGTTGCGTGTGCAGACTGAAGATGTAACGAGAGTTTACGAACGTGAGATGCATGCTAATGATGTTTATAGCTCTGTTAATCGCTATGTAATTAATTGAAGGAAGTAGCGTATTGAGAAATAATTTTTCCACTTGCTATTTTTAGGGTTCCTTAGCACAACAAAGAACCCTTTTAAGTTCGTTTTGTCTATCTGTTCGTCTGTCCATCCGTATTTTTTTTTAAACCTTCTTACTTGTAACTTATTAAGCGCTAGCAACGCACCCCGCATACACTGGTGTAATTTTTTTTTTACTCCTTGGCTTACATTATTGGAGTTTTAGTAAGGATCCCTTACTAAAACATATTAGGTTTTTTTGTTTTTTAAATATAGTATAGCCTATGTCACCCGGGGATAATGTAGCTTTCCAACAGTGAAATAATTTTTCAAATCGGTTCAGGAGTTTCAGAGTCTATTCAATGCAAACAAACAAACAATCAAATCTTTCCTCTTTATAATATTGGTATAGATGAAACTTTGCACAATTACAGTTTTAGTATAGATCTCAATTTGACGAGTATCAAAAAATCTATAATTTTGCTTTTTATTGGTGGCTCTGGTACATGTGAGATGGGAATAAAAAAAAATCGCTTCACCTCCTCGTGTGGAACTATTAGATATTTTTTTAATTATGTTATCGGCATACTGTAACTGTAATAAAATCAAGATGTTCTAGCCCACAGACCTTATAGGTCTGTGTTCTAGGTAATTACAGGTATATAATTTACCTTTTCGTAAAATCATCTCAGCAAAGAATTTTTCCCGTTTTCTTTTTGACTAAACCATGAAAGTATATGACATGTTGTGATAATACATAGATTTCGTTAGATTTTTTCTATAACCTATGATTTCTGAATTATGCACGTGACCCCAATTTTATGACTTTGGTTACAGAACCCTGCCCCATATGCGAATCTCGACTCGCTTTTTGCCAGTTATTTTTGCATGTGGACTAATAGTAAGTTTTTAGTGCGCGTGAAATATGAGTAAGTGTGTCGTACTTAAGAGAAAAAAGTGGGGAAAACACGGAGGTATTTGAACACACGATAATTGTAACCTAAGCGGCCGAGCGGTGTGAAGAGACCGCAGGGAAACGCTGGATGCAGGCCGCTTCCAACCGGCCCTTTTGGAGATAGATGGGGAGGCCTATGTCCAGCAGTGGACGTCCTGAAATCATGGCTGAAATGATGATGATAATTGTATTATAGCATATCTCTCTTGTTTTATCTGACTTGATGGTATAACCGTCAAATTTTCATTTTCATAAGTGAATTTTGTACTTGTATAGCACTGCTCTTTTCCGTCGCAAAAGTTTTCTACAACAGCTACTTATTCAAATTTCTACTAGTAAAATGGAATGTGATGTGCGCAGTATGAGCGGACCGGTAAAAATGGGGTGAATCGAAGTCACAGGGTGAATAGAAACGAACTTAGAAAGTTACCTAAAATAACAAGAATTTGGTACCTATCTTGCATTTCATAGGTCTGAAAATCATGTGATAAAAAATATTCTAAATTCCGTTTCTATTCATCCCGTCATTCCTATTCACTCCGTTTACGTTCGTAAATCTGGTCATACCGAGGTTAGACACAGTACAGTACCGACCGAGCAAAACTTTTGTACACCTTTAAACACATTTTATTGAAACCGCTGCGCAACTTCCATCGCTTCCCGTACACCTGTGAATGCGTTCCTTGTACAGGCATGAGCGAAAGTTTTAACATAGTGCTCAAACAAACTTGTTTAAAATGCTAGAGCTACTTACGCTGGGCAATGTTCTCGCGCGATAGTGTAGAGTACTCCAATGACTTCTAGTGGGATAGTTATAACGCTTCGTATGAATGTTTTATAGGCTAACTATACAACATTACACGTAACGGTGGTACTACGTTGAAAGAAGGTCATTGTACACATCATTATAAACATCTTTTACTACAAATTCAACCCTGAAATCTCGAAAAAAAAAACACACTATTTAGAGCTAAATGCTTTTCCAAAGTCCACATCTTGTATTCCAGTAACAGAAGACCGGTAACAAACGAGGCGATGCTTCCACCGCGCCACCGTCTACCGGCATTGTTCCGGAGCTAATTTATACGGATGGCCGGTGCCTTGTCGCCGTCTTGAACGAGACAGCCGCGGCACCTACTAGGCATTCAGGATCGTGAAGAAGCTGTGTCAAAACCATTAATGGTGGAGTTAGAATCTAAAAGAACTAGGAACTAAAATATATTAAGTAAAAATACTGAAAGACAATTAATTATAATTAGGTAGGTAGTTGGAGATAATACAAACTTCATCATTACATTCATCATAATCAGCCTTTTAACAGTCCACTGCTGGACTTTTAGCCTACCGGAAAGGGTGATTGGGCCATATCCACAACGCTGGCCCAGTGCGGGTTGGTGGACTACCCCCCATTAATCTAATACATTACACAGTTAATCAATATATTTTTTCTGATTCTGATTCTGACGCTGTACGAGGACTGGTCTAACTCCGTGATACTGATAGCGCGCTTGACTTATTTGTCAGAGGTCCCAGATTCCCGGGTTCGGGTTCGATTCCTGGCCGCAGATGTTTGTTAAATGATGAATTTAAATATCTGATGCTCTGGGTGAGTGTTACTTTTCCGTATCTTTGAGTGTGTTGTATGGCATGTAACCCATGTTTCCCAGGAAACAGAGTATCCTAGTGGGAAGCCTTATTATTATTGTATTATATTATTTATACTAAGACTTCCTTTAAACTGCACTTATGAATCGTACAATATCAAAGTGAATTGTGATCCTCTTTAAGGATTCAAGGTGCCAAATGTTAACGTAGCGGAATAGTTGAGATATTTAAATAAAACATATATTTTTCACACAAAAAGAAAACATTCACACGGATTTCCACGGAGCAAACACTTACATTTTTTATGTAATCGTATCACATAAAATAAGAGGGCATGATTCTGACGGGCGTGTCATGACGCGCCCCAGAAAAGTCACTCGTGGATATAACTCTCGCCCGAAGGTCCCAAACTCCCAAGAAGGATCACGGAAATAGTTTCGCATGTGATACAAACAAAGATGCTGCGAAATTGAGTTTGGAATACGGAATCACGGTGAAAATCAAATTTCGTTTATATGACAAACATGTATCGTACAAAGTCTGGAGTTTTATTAGCAGCAGTGTATGAGGACATCAAAGAGGTGTCGTGGTGTCGCGTTGCGTTTCGTGGCGCGCACAGTTTACGTGCCGCGAATATTGTAATACGCCCAGACCGCGTGATGTATGTAAACAAATTTGTCAAGTTTTGATCAGATCAGAGGCTCTAGAACGCGCCTGAAATGTTTAACACCCTCTCCAGTTAACAAACTTAATCGGGAGCTCGTTGTTTACGGAGCTAGCTACGCTTTTAAATTGCGCGTCTTGTTAGGGATGTGTACAAGACCTAGATTTCAATCTTATTTGACAAGTTTGTTTTACGTGTATACAGAGTACAGATAGAGTGGCAAAGCGAAAGTTTCAGTGTACGATATAGAATTAGGTCTTTTTAAAGTCGTTTAAGGAGATTTTTTTCTAACAGTACTTGGGCTATTTATCTTAAATCTACACTATATCCATCTCGCTCTGCCATCTACCCATCTGACTGCCTGGTGCGATTTTTTCCAATAGCGTTTACACACTTGATCGCGTTAACGTTAACGACGATTTGTATGAAATAAAAACAGCGCTATCTAACGCATGCAGATGGAACTTGTCTTTTTTCATACAAATTGTAGTCATTGATCGATTAAGTAAACGCCACTGGTAAAACTTGCACCAAGCCCTCTGAGTGCATAGTGCGAGTTTTTCTGATTGCTTTTATCAACTCGATCGCGTTTAAGTTAACTAAGATATTTTTGAAGGACAGTTCCATAAAAATGGCATTAGATGGCGCTGTTCTTATTTCATAAAAACCGTGGTTAACCTTAACGCGATCGAGTGAGTAAACGCAATTAAAAAAACTCGTACTAGGCACTCAGAATGCTATGTTTGCGCCGTGGTCTAAAATAAACAGGTCAGCAGGGAACGTCGCCAACAACAATCGGGTTGCATCTACTCACCAGTTCAACAGACGTCACAAAATAGACGCTACACCTGACAAACACTGACTGTGGGCACCGGTCAAAGGACCAAGTTTGAGCTAATTCAGACGTTTGCTAGCTCACAACGGTGACCCGAATTTACCTATCAATATTTATCAGGTTTCCGGTCGCTTGCACTTGCACGGTTTGACTTTCATGAGCGACGAGCGAGCTAGAATTTTCGAGTTTCAAATACTGTTCAACCTAAATCAGCTCTACGCGATTTAAAATCAAGTTTAATGTTTCTAATAAACTTATCAATTAGGCTGGCGTACAGCATTTCAGGAGATACGGTTTCAATTTGATTGCGGTGATGAATGGGTTTAAAGGAGCTCGTTTATTTCCTTCGTAATCTTAATAGAACAAATGAAGGTAAAGAGAGGTCTTAACTAAGGTAAGCAAAACGAGAAAAGCACAAAGTTCATATGCCTAGTTAAAATGCGAGGAAACGGAGACTTTTCAGATTGGGTACATTAAACTTTATACGGACGCTGCTAAATTGGACTGTGTTGGCTAGTTTGTACTTTGCCAAGTTTTTTCCTTTGGTGAGTCGTCGGGTCCTGGGAAATGGTCGCCAGCCGGGTAATTGTGTTAAAACTTTCATCAGAAAGTGTGAATTTTCGCGGAAGCCGAGAGGCCGTAACCGCACCTACAACTTTAATCCGTTTTAAAATGACACGAAACGAAGGAAATTAAAACTGCCTATTTGGAATAATAAGTTAATAGTAAAATAACATTTTTGTATACAAGCTTTTAGCTTTAGCAAAGAAAATGTGGACCGCTATCTTGGCGCAGCAGCCTTATTGAATTCAGTGTGATACCACTTTATCGTTTCTTACTCTTCAAATTCTTTTATTTGATGCCCATATTAACAGGGTAGATAAAAAATATACACCATCTTCTGGCAGCGGCCATTTTAAAAATATTACATTTATCATCGTCATCATCATAATCAGCCTTTTAACAATCCACTGCTGGACTTTTTAGCCTAGAAAGAGTGATTGGGCCATATCCACCACACTGGCCCAGTTGCGGGTTGGTGGATTCACATAGGCCATTGAATTCCTTCTCCGTACATATGCAAGTTTCCACACAATGTTTTCCTTCACTGAAAAGCCAGTGGTATGAAAATCCGTACATAAACTCCAAGAGCTGATTGGTTTCAAGAGCAGCGGGCCCGGGGTTTGAACCCGTGACCTCTCCTTTCAAGTCTAGCGGTCTCCCAAATAGGCTACCACGGAACATATAAATATAGCAAATTAAATAAAAGCTTGTAAAAATGTGGTTAAAATAACGCGTTTTATTCTGATCCCTGAATTGACAGCAAGCCACTTGTGTCACGATCACGGACACCGAATGAATAAGCAATTACCGATTGACAGACAACATGAACGACTCTTAACGCTCAATTAAAAATTAAATACATAATTCATTGACTACACTCACAACGTATTACTTTTATTCAATGAGATGGTGTAGCGAGAGACACAGAGGTTGAATACGAATGTGTTTGTCGCTGGTTAGCAGACGACGCCGTGTCAGACCTACTACTGTGGGACAGCGTGGCGCCACCCAACATGTACAATACCACATGATATTAATGATGATCATGATGAGGACGCAGAATTGGTTGGGATGCAGAAATTGACGTACTTTTTTATCCGAATGTGCAAGGAGGAGAGTTATGTTTTTCGAGTGTGTGTGTGCGTGCGTGCGTGTGTATATAATGCTGAGTTTGGCTCTTGTAAGAATAACCATTTTACAGAGCAAAGACAAAAACACGTTTGTTGTAAACCCCTCTTTATTTTTAGCTTTTTTAATTTATTATTATTTCTTAGTTAATCCGCCGTAACATTACTTACACATTTTGGAAAAAATTCAACAGGCCATATATTACGGTTTAAAAGATACAACGTTTAAAGGTAGGACAGATAGACAGCGTAGGCTTAGTAATTGGGTATCATTGACATACTTTCAGTACGGAATCCTAAATAAACCGGCCAAGTGCGAGTCAGGCTCGCGCACTGAGGGTTCCGTATCATCACAAAATTCAATAACGAAATTACCAGTTATAACTTGGTAATGAACAGAAACTTGTTACCGACTCGCACTTGGCCATTATTCAGTATTTATTGTTAAACTTTAGAGTTTTATATTAGAGTACTATAAGCATACAAAGTTTGAAGCTTGTACGTATTACCGTTTTTACATTAGAGCTAATACAAAAACACGTGAAAAAAATACGTTTGTTGAATGGGAACCCCATTTTGTTTTTAATTTTTGTCTTTTTTATTATTTGTTAGTTAATCCGCCGTACCATTACATATTCTGTGAAAATTTCAACAGGCTATCTATTACGGTTCGAAAGATACAGTCGTTAATAGGTAGGACAGACAGACAGACAGACGGACAGACATCGTAGGCTTAGTAATAGGGTCCCGTTTTTACCCTTTGGGTACCGGAACCCTACCGCTAAATAACCCAACCGCTAGTCCATACTTAAAAAACATGTATGTAAAACATAAAACAAACGTAGATCTATTCTATAAAAAAAAAAGGTATTGTTTAGTAAATTTTTAATAAAAATCACGCATAAATGATTTTCCAATGGAGCGTTAAATTCGTCGGCTCATTACAACGCATAATGAAAACAAGGTGCCAACATCCCATTATCTCTGAATACATTGACTGCTGCTTCGCGTCGCCGCTCGTGGAGTCTCTTGACTCCCAAGACGCGTTTACTTGATATTCGTATCCGGAAAAGGGAAACGAATTATTAAACCAGTAGAAGCGCCAATAAGCCAGCAGCAAAGAACAAAGCTCGATCGAACGCGCTACCGCAGTAACATGCCTCGAATCGTGACACGTCCGACTCGTTTCAAACGGAAGTTATTATTACGAAAATATATGCAAATTACCAACTTACTGGAAATATACCTTCCTTCATTGTAGCTGTTTTTGTTCTCGACGCCGCTGGACTCGTCATTTACATCTTATTATTGGTATGTTTTAGGGATAACATGTCGAATTTGAATCGCGTTCGCCGTCGCCCCCGGCCGTTGCGAGCTGAATAAAAAGCGGTTTTCACACGAACCTTATTCTCCTTCGGGGCGGTTCTCTATTTTGATATTCAAAACGTATCTATGAAACAAAAGATGTTTATTTTATTCCGAAACGCACCCGAATAATCGTCGGAATGCCGCCGTGACACGATAATTTGAACGGTATAATTGGAGCCCTTAAGGAGGATCAGATTGTTAAGCCTTTATAACCGTTTAATCGAAGTTAAGCAACGGGCGTATTAACTTTCCGTTTTTGGTTAGGCGGACACAATCGTTAAGTCGACTAAAATAAATTTCGTGGGAAGCTTCCTAACTCCTACCGAGTGACGCTGTGGTAAATGTAAATAGTCCCTGGGCAGTATGTCCAAGGTGTATTTTGGTCTGTGACGCTTCTGCATTGAACATTCGATAATAAAGTTATTGAAAGTGGTAATAAGATTAACGGCTTGTTCGTTGCGCGTAAATCACGATGCATTACGTCGTCGACGACAGCAAGCTGGTATCGCATTACAGTGGATTAATTGCGGCTGAGCCGAGAGCGGTGACAACTGGGGCGGAGACGCGCGCGTCTACCCGATGCCACTAAATACGTTTCTACCGAACTGTTAAAGGAAATATCATCGCATTTCAATTTTAATTCTAGAGAGGAAGCGGGCGGGCGCCGATGGTTACCGGGAAGCGGCGATAACGCACTCGAATTACAACTTGAGCTCTCGCCTCTGAGCAAATGGTATGCGTCATTATCGGTAAGTGTACCGAGTGCGGTGGGATCGCAACAAATCATCGCAAGACGGCGAGCGGCGCAGCGCAGCAGGGCGCGCCGTGTCGCTCACTGCCAAAATTAATTTCCCGTAAAATCGCTTAAGCGATCTATCTTTTTCCGAGAAAAATAATATTCTTCGAGGCGTTCTCAATAATTTCGTAAGGAGCGCTTAATCTGCAATATACGAAACGGACCTGTTTATCTCGATAGGAATTGAGTCTGCCCACTTGTTCGCTCGAACAGAACGGCTGACGTGCAAACAAATTATTAAGTTTCCTTATAGGGATTGCAGCATATAACGAGTAGCAGTTTCAATGCCTTTAATAGAGGCTAGGCAGCTCTTTTTCATCGGATGTCTGGATGTCATTAATAACGAACGCTACGTGTGCCGTTGTTAAATGGTCAACGCTTGTTTTTGTCCATATTTATTATTGTCTGACCCAAATGAAGATGTTGGGAATTATTAATAGTAAGTAATATACGGTTTCCTAGAGTAACTTGCTTGTTCTTACCACTCTGATATTATCATACATACTAATATATTAAATTCGAATGTGAGTTTGTTTGTTCTTATTTCATGCAGCAACAAAGCAAAGGATCGATTTTTGCATAGAGGCACCTACTTGGAAGGCCGAAGAGTAACATAGAATACTTTTTATCCTAGAAAAATAAAGTATTCCTGAAGGAATGTCCGCGCAGTTTCACTACGGGGAGAGCAAATAATAAAGAAAGTTAGGGCAATACCAAACTAGAGGGCGTTAGTTGTGAATAAAATTTTAATCCGTGTTCAACGATGCTGACTTGTATTTCAACTAGTTATTTTTCTGTATACTTCTTTAGTTTTAAATTTTGTTATATAAAACAATTTTTAATTATTACATACCTACATGACCAATATCAGACTTTTATTTTATACCTACTAAGTATCATTTTGTAACAATGTCGTCAAGTCAGAAGGTTATAATAATATATTTAGGTACGTGCCTGTTTTAATGATTTTTTTTTCATTAAATGTATCCGGTGTTATAATTAATATCACTGGCAATTTGCCGTTTTAAATGAGTATTAAAAAAATACTTATATGTTAAGCAAAAAATTATTATAGTTTTATCAGTTTCTGCATCGCAATTCCATGCAAACATACTCTATAAACGATGCACTACTGTTCATTAAAGACATCAAACAGGGTTAAGCAAATATGGAAGGTTTCCCCAACGTTGGCCTTTAGCGGACGGAATGACAACAAAAACTGACGCATCTATTCTTGGGACATTGGCAACTCGAATCACTAACCACTCGGCTAGTAATTTTACTTGCTTACTTTAAATAAATTAAATGTAAGCTTACCTACTCCACCATCAGCCAGACGTCCACTGCTGCACAAATGCCTCCCCCTTAGAACTCCACACTGACCGACAGCCTGTCATCTGCATCCACTGGATGCCCGCGACACTCATGATGTGGAAGGCCTACCTACGCTGCGTCATCCGGTTCGAGGTCTCCACTCAAGAAACTTTTTACCCCATCGGTTATCGGTTTTTCAATAGCTATGTCGGTGACTCTGGTTCTTCGGCGAATATCCATGTTCCGGATTCTATCGCGCAAAGAAACTCCGACCATAGCTCTCTCCATTGCCCGCTGTGCGACTCTAGATTTTTCCAAAAGGCCAGCAGTTAAAGACCACGTCTCAGTACTATAATTATTATGTAGCTTACATGTTTTCAATTTTAAACCTTATTTTTTTAAGCAACACCTGTTTTACCTACATATATGTGCTAAAATACATATACTTTCCAAAAGTTGTTTTATATATTCTTTATGATGTTTCATAATAAAAAATAAACAACACAATAAATAGTGCATCACTGGAAAAGCAATCGTTTAGCACAATCGAAGCAATTCCGGTTTCTTGCTCCGTCTCCATTGAAGCTTTTGACCAAGTTTCCTGCGTTTGAGTTTTAATCTAGAAAACTTGCCTTAACGCATTGAATTCTAAAGGCAAGGCAATTAATTTCTTGTTTTTGATTCTAACGCCATTTTGTGCTGCGTTCATGCGGTAGTAGATTGAGAGCCTGTATACACGAGGACTGTTCATGGAAAAATAATTGCCTAGAAGACTGTTCAAACAGATTTTCATTCTACTTTTTGTGGCAAGGCAAGGTCTTATTCGGCTCAAATGACATTTTTTTTTCAAACTATAATCAATGTCATATTATTGTAACAAAAGAAGTGCAGGCGTATATTAGAACGTAGCAAAAGTATATCTATGTTATTTTCTTGAAAATAATAAAAAACAACGAAAAAAAACATCTAACTGTGTCATCTATACTAATATTATAAAGAGGAAATATTTGTTTGTTTGTTTGCACTGAATAGGCTCCGAAACTACTAAACCGATATGAAAAATTCTTTCACTGACGGGAAGCTACACTATCCCCGGGTGACAGGCTATATTATAATCTTACCCGTGCGAAGCTGGGGCGGACCGCTAGTTTTAAAATACATATTTAACGATTCGTCACCATAACGCAGTTTTTTTTAATAAATGATGAAATCACCTACCCATTGACCATCTGTTGACTAAGATGTATCCAAGAAACTTTATTTATCAAAATCTATTGATGGGTTTAGGCTGTAGGTACATAAGTAATCTTTAAAAAAAAAACGACTTCAAAAAACGACAAAACTCAAACATTCTAAGTTAATATGCCACTACAAAGAACAAAATAATATTTTTACACGGATTTTGAAGTCGGGCGTTTAAGACTACTATTACTAAGCCTAGGATGTCCGTCCATCCATCTGTCCGTCCGCCCTACCTACTAACGGCTGTATCTTTCGAACCGTTATAGATAGCCAGTTGCAATTTTCACAGAATATGTAATGTTACGGCGGATAGCCCGTTGGTCCAGTTGGTAGTGAACCTACCTTCTGAGCCTGAGGGCGTGGGTTCGATTCCCACTTAGGACAAACATTTATGTTCTATATCTGGGTGTTACTATCTATTTAAGTATGTATTTAAAACTATATATGTATGTATATCAGTCTCTGGCAGCCATATCACAAGCTTTGCTTAGTTTGGGGTCAGATGGCCGTGTGTGCAAAAATGTCCCAAATATTTATTTATTTATTTATTTTTATTAACTAAGAAATAATAAAAGAGTCAAAAAGTAAAAACTAATCATACAACAAACGTATTTTTGTATTAGGTCTAATGTAAAAACGGTAATACGTACAAGCGATAAACTTGGCATGATTATAGTACACAACTACACACCTAACTAAAGTATAAAAACAAATAATAAATAATAGCCAAGTGCGAGTCGGTGACAAATTTCTGTTCATTACCAAGTAATTAATCAACTTACAATAAAAGTAAATATCTCCTCGATCAGCACTTTCTCGCCCAAACGTGCCTATCGGGCTGGCAGCATTCCCGCGCTGTATGGCGAGCCATATATTTTGGCAAAGTAGTTTGGCTAACCGGGAATCACACCCTCTCTTCCTCAATTGTCGGTCCAGGGGGGTTAGACAAGACCCACTTTATGTTAGGGTTAACGCCTGCGGAAAGATGAAATTGTATAAAAATTACATTGACAATGACATTAGCTTGAGAGATGTTATCTCAAGCTAATATCATTTTCATACAATTTCATCTTTCCGCAGGCGAAACACACAAAAAAAAAATCACAAAAAAATTGTGTCCGATCTAGGGGGTTAGACAAGACCCACTTTCAGTTAGCGTTAACGCCTGCGGAAAGATGAAATTGTATACTTTACACATTACATACATGCATTGACAATGACATTAGCTTGAGAGATGTTATCTCAAGCTAATATCACTTTCATACAATTTCATCTTTCCGCAGGCGTTAACGCTAACTGAAAGTATTGTCTAACCCCCTAGATCGGAGACAATTTTTTTCGCACCAGCCGCACCACCCGCCTCCACCGCGAACGGGACAAACTCATACGCTGATTCCAGCGCGGCGTATTTGAGGTAATTTCCTCAGTAGGTTTTTATAGAATTTTCATCGTCGGTTTTTTTTTTAATAGTAAATAGGCTTGCGCTTGGCCGCCATCTCGCCTGATGTTAAGCGACGATGCGGTCTACGATGGAGCACGCTTGCCTAGAAGAAACCGATTCACTTTCGACTTGAAACACCCAGATTGTAACTAACGGGGATTACCCATTCAGGCAGCGAATTCCACAGACTAGCAGTTCGCACAATAAATGTGGAATCATAGCGCTTCGTACGGGTTCTCGGAATATCAACCGCAACATGGCTACTCACACCAGATTTTGAGTAATTATAATACGAGCCAGTTTTCACTCGGTGTGAAGGCACGCCAATAAATTTCAACTCGTTGTCGGTGCAAAAAGTTAAACAGTTATTAATAATGCAAATGGAGCATTTCCATGTTTAAGAACTGCCGTTCAATTTAAGGGCTTATAATTAAACTCAATTAATTCGGAGTACGTCTTCAGCCAAAGATAGAGTCATTTCTTCGCAGTGGGAAAGTACTAGTTGTCATTGGTTATATCGTCATTGCATTCCCATATATTTTGCGTACCTTGAGTAAATGGGTTAATATTACGATAGTCGATGATAAGTTTTTCGAGCTCAGTGATTCTTTTTGCATTATTTACTAATTCTTGAATTGTCTCGAAGAAAACCAACAAGTATTAGACATACAACTCTAATATCATAATATCAATATAATTTTGCGACCAATCCGATGACAGAGGTGAGAAACTTCAGTAGAAACGATATTACCGTATCGTTTCTACTTTCGACATTTGACAGACATTTTGGACACATTTTTTTCGTAAAAATTTTTGGATGCGATGTACAGATTCCCCTTTTACACCGTTTCGGTACGGAACCCTAAAAACTATAATTTTAGTGACAAATATTTTTGTTAAGTAAGTAGTAAAAGATAGCATAAATATTAGGCTTTGCAAATAAACTGATTTTAGATAAATTTAAACAGCAAGAGCAATGAAATCGTAACATGCCAATTAAACATATCGATGGCTAATTTCGGCTTAACATTAGTGTAACATCAGCGTCCTAATTAGCATTTAATTCGAGCAGATAATTCCACATTATCAGTTTCACAAGTCTAACCAACATTGATAATTCGAAATTGAAGATACGTCACCGATTGGGGACAAAATCCTATTAGTTGCGGGCTTCGATCAAACCGACTCATTTTGAATGGTGCAACCTTGGCTCAATAAAAATTGTTCAGGCCACGGGGATATGCCTCATTTCTTCTAACTTATAACAGTGCTTGTTTTTTCTGCTAGCATGTTAGTTACATTCGTGATAGACCTGCTTTTGTCCACATCATATTTGCCAAACAAATACGCCGACATCCTAATTGAACAAACGAATGAACCTTTTTACTCTCAATTTGACGACATAATATAATATTTTTCGGTAAACACAGTCTAAGGCAGAAAGTTCCACGCCCTTACTGTGCGTATGCAAAATGTGGTATCGCAGCGTTTTGTATACGTACGTGGGAATGACGCTCATGTTTGGTTGGCGCTTCGGTCGCTATATCGACGTAAGCACTCATATATTAAAGTTTATTAATCTCGAGCAAAACATTGCACACTTGCACGGTAAGAGAAAATGTCCCCAATTTTTCTTGGATATAATGCTACTTCATAATAAACTTAGAACAAAATCACGCAATTTTCGGTACCTAAGCATAAAACGTATCTACCTTGTTGATTTATCAAAGAGCGCGAGATATCTGCGCCGATGTTAGATGGCTCTGATTTATGTTAGGCAACAACGTTAAATTACATCTAGATCGGACAACACTATAAATTACAGGTCGTATTGTAAATCTGCTGTGTATCTGATGGTCGAATCATGTAGCCGAACTGAGTGCATGCGTTGACAAGCTTAGAACATGCGTTGGTGAAATGTGGATCACATAATATGAGTAATTCATACTGTATGATACGCTACGGCCATGTCTAACAAGAGTTTATATTGTTTTATGATAACATTGTATCAAATTAAATTATGATGAAACAGCTAATTTCAAACATCATCGCTCGCTATCCTCACACAATTGTACGAGAGTTTCACTGTCTAATTCTCATGGAAATTCTTTCTAAACTCACTTGTTTCATAATCAGTTTCAAAAGTGATAAATCCCCGTAATTTACATCGCACGACTTCCCAAAAAAAAGAAGATAATTAACACCTGAATACGTGCGTACGGTACGCACGACCCGAGCGACCACGAATTCCGTCCAATACATACAAGCAGCACCTACAAATTGGTGACCGTTAAAAATAAATTATAAATAACAAGCTGGCAATAAGCGGCCGTTCGCAGGTTGAAGATGCGGGCAGATAAATCACGGGCGGCTCTCGACGCGAGTCTCGGTCTCGGCGACCCGACCCTGTGTGTAAAGTGTTACCGATGAGAAATGTGATGATGCGGTCCGTCTACATATTTTAATAGCACGAAAATACACAGATGTAGCTGTTGACTGGACTATTAAGTCTGTTTGGCAGTAAATCTTGTGCGATAGATACTGTTTCAAATAGCTCTTAGGTTATATGGGAATCGTTTTGTGTTAGTAGAAAAGATCTCAAAATGTAAGATATATGTTACCTAAACAATAAAATTACACGACAATTACCGAAAAGAAATTAAAATAAAGATATGGTTATCAGAACATTTGCGTCCCAGCATGTGTACTTAAAAAATTACCGCCATCAGAAATCTCTACTAACTACGTCGTATCGCTCATCAACGTCAGCTAGTGATTGACTTCACACTGGTGAGCAATATACTTGTGCTCACCACTGAGTCAGTACCATTGAAAAAGTTCCATCGGCCCTGTCCTTAACAAATATTATAAATAAGTCTATGGTTTGTAGTCATAAATTTAGTTCAACGACTTAATAATGGTAACCAACATTCCAATAACCCAAGGATAAAAAACGTAATTTTTTTCTCACTAAAATAATGGATGTGAGCAAATTTCTTAATGGATTTTCCATGCACCTGGCTTTAGTAGAGTAAACACGAAAATATTTGCGCTTCAACAAAAGTCGTTATTGCAAACAACAGACGCAAACAAGGCGAAAAAGGTGTTAAACTTCGTGTACAGAGTGGTTTTTGACACGTATCAATTAACACTTTGCTGATACCTACATAACAAGGTGGTGAATAAATAGTGACTTCCGATATCGAGGATAACGTTGGAAGTGTGAAAGTGTTAATTTATTCAAATTTCTTAAGATAAGGAAGTTGGTTTCTTGTTGGAAAATATGTTTTTATCATGCCCACTCGAAAATAGGTTAATATTTTCTTCGAAAAATAAGAACACAGTTATTTATTACTAGCGGTCCGCCCCAGCTTCGCACGGGTATAGATTATAGCCTATGTCACCCAGGGATAGTGTAGCTTCCCGTCAGTGAAAGAATTTTTCAAATCGGTTCAGTAGTTTTGGAGCCTATTCAATGCAAACAAACAAACAAACAATCAAATCTTTCCTCTTTATAATATTAGTATAGAAGTATAGATTAACTAGCTGACCTGACAGACGTTGTCCTGTCTTAGAACTGTCAAACACGCAAAAGTAAAATGAAAAATCTTATTTTTTAACACCTTGGCTTACATTATTGGAGTTTTAGTAAGGATCCCATTTAAAAAAAAAATAATATAGCCTATGTTACCCGGGGATAGTGTAGCTTCCCAACAGTGAAATAATTTTTCAAATCGATACAGTAGTTTCGGAGCATATTCAATGCAAAAAACAAACAGACAATCAAATCTTTCCTCTTATAATATTAGTATTAATAAATATATTTCGAGGGAAGTAAATACAAGGTTTGAATTTTAAAAACACTTTGTTACTAATCATTTCATTTTAATCCGCGTGGAGTAACGTACTATTATCGTGCATGTCGCTGATTCAGTTCCTAAGCATATAAAAATTTATATAGGAACCCTGTCCTTTAGTCTGTTCCGTTGTTACCTTTTACGACTAAACTGAACTTGCAAAGAACGTACAGCGTATTTTATGAGGACGGACTTAAGGTACTTTTATCCCGAAAAAGCAGGAGAGCTGAAAAACCACAGTTTGTAGCTAGAACATTAATATACTCATTACTCAAATACAAGTAAACAATACTTACAATTTAGTATGACAATGATCAGATCTCATAGGAAACTAGGAGCTATTTGTCGAAGATGCGGAGGTACTTCACACCAGGACAGCTTCCTAATCTCTACAAAGCTCAGGTCCGATCATATTTGGAGTACTGTTGTCACCTTTGGGACGGCTCGGTTAAATATCAGGTTGAGGCTTTGGAGTCAACAGAAAAACGAGCAATAGAGCTCATTGATGTGAGTGCTGATTGGAAATAAACTTCAGAACCAGAACTACCGGCGTAAAGTCGCAACCTTGTCGGTATTTTGTATGACTTTCCACGGAGAGTGTGCAATGGAACTTTACGAACTATCCGCCATCATCTTTTCATTACCGGACGTCCAGACAAACGGCAAAGCTTCATCTTTACTTGGTTTAAATGCCATCTATTCGCACCAAGCGTTTTGCCTCCTTTTTCTTAATTAGAATAACAGCAAAACAATGGAATGCCTTGGCTCTGTCTGTGTTTCCGCAGCAATACAGTCATGGAGTCATGGTTAATAGGGTTAATAGGTTATAACTAGGCAAACGTGGTCCATCTTCGACCACATCATAGCTTTCCATCAGGCGAGATCGCAGTCAAACGTTAGCCTAGTCCGATGTAAAAGAAAACCTTAAAATTATATATTGTTACAATGAGTAATTACGAATCAACAATTGATTGTGTACAAGTAAATTCATTTTGGTGGCGATATTGCAAACGCTATTATTTGCGCGAGAGACTACGACAATCCCAATTATCAAATTATGATCATTGAAAACTCGATACCCAGCTTTAATGGCAGGTTGCGAGCTTCACACCGTCTAAAAAATATCGACGCTATTTATTATTTTCAACATCGCAAAGTAGTGTAAATAAATCATCCAGAGTTATGTGTAATTTATGTATGGACGGACGGTGAAAAACTATTCGTAGGCGCTATTCTACACACTAAAGAATTTAAAAATTCTTCTTTCAACAAGTCGGTGTTGAAATAAATAATCCGATTATATTGATTGCATATTCATGGGACTACCAGATAATTTGTGTTCCGAGTTAAATGTCGCTAAAGCAATTTCATACTCGTAAAAAAAGCTTATGTCGTTAAAATTCAGTACGTAAATGATTTCGGACTCTATAAATTTGCATAAAAAATCCGTATGCCACACGCCTTAAACACACCGTTTTCACAATTTTTATTTTTAAACAAACAAGATGTCCTTCAATCTTTATGGAGTTAAAGGCTGGTCATCATTTCGTCCATTTAAATAACATTGTAAATTGAGTAGCATTATTATGCCGGTTTACTATTCTCGGGAATTAAATTACTTATTATGTTACTAAATACGTGTTCACGAAAGTGCAAGACGTATTCAAAGCACTTGACATTTGAATTATTAAGTGAGAGACTCAGAAGTCAGTGATATTTTCCATTGCAAAACGTTACATTACGTTCAAAATTTACAAGTTGAGTCGTTCCGTTAATAAGCGAAGTACAAATCGGGCTTCTGTCGAGACACCCCTCAAAATTGGCGGGGCTGTCATCAAACGCGAAACAATGTAACTCGTTAATGAACAGCTCGGGGTCCGAGAGGAATGACTTCCGAATGTAAATAATTGGCGCAACAGGTGTGGCATAAATCTCGAGAAACGAGGCTGTGATTAAGAAGGCGGTAAATCAAACGATGGCATCACACGCGATGTGCGCCACCTCTATTCGCGCCTCTGATATCGATATTAGAACATCGATATACAATTATAGACTAAACGTGTTTCGATAAATTATCGTTAAAAATAATAAAGTTTTAAAGTTCTATTTACTTCTTGCTAGTTCGATGGTTACCAAAATTGTTATGGGGCTTATCCGTGTTATACCAATGTTATTAGTATAGTACGATAGCAAGCAAGAATGAGCATAGGTAGTCATGGTCATCATAATCATCAGCCCTGAGTGGCCCACTGACAGATTTAGATTTCTCATTGTTTACGCCAGTCTCCCCGGTCGCTCACCAGTCGCATCCACTTGTTTCCAACAGTTCTTTTAATGTCGTCGGTCCACCTCATCCTTTGTCAACTTGGGTTCCGCCAACCCAGTCTAGGCCACCACCGAGTTACTGCTGTACACCATCTCCAATCATCACGTCTGGCCATGTGTCCTGCCCAGCTTCACTTTAGTTCCGTCACCCTTTTGACGATGACTGCAGCCTTGGTGCGACGTCGTATCTCAGTGTTTCGGATACAATCAAAGTCATGGTAGTTATGTTAAATGCAGAAATGTAAGCCTACAAAATAAAAAATCATTAATACTTCTGTGTAATCCAGGTGCAGTATTAAGAATATTTTAAGCCAAATGACTTATAGCAGCAAGTTATTACATGGGCGATTAATAAAAGCACCCATTAGTTAATGACATATTGCAATAACTTAATACCGCTTTAGCAACTGTAATGCCATTTGACGTCTCCCATTTGCAAATTATACATCCAGGCATCTATCTAACTATATGTAAATCCTCTGACCATAAAGTCACTTAACACTAACGAGGTCCGATGTCGAGAGCAACACGTACAATTTCATCAAATAAAATAAATTACGCTTTATGATAGAGTAAAGTGACGATGCAAATTCAATTTCATGTTTACACGTTTCATGCTCATCGCTTATGGATGAAACAATGTGTGAAGCAACGGTACTAAATGATCAACTAGTAGACATCGTAGGAGTTTATTTGTCGAGCGCAGAGCGAGCCCTATTTGACTCTTCTTTTTTCGAGATGGAGTGAGCGATTTATCGTTTGCAGCTGCGATTTTTTCCTCGAGCTTGGACGCCATAAATCGCGTCGGCTGTAAAATTTCCGTGTGTACAATTTTTGGGAATGCGCGCACTTGTCGGGGTTATTTAAGCATTATTTTTAAAATCTTGCTACACTCGCAGTTCCTCTCTTTAATGTTCGCAAAAAGAATGTGTCAGAGGAAAACAATGAGACGGTTGGAACGTTTGTCTTTCACTTTCAGCTACATTTCTTCGTCGACACACCAATTAAATACAACTTGGTCGTTGTCAATATACAAATTTATTTCACGCGCTCGCTTTTATCTTGTATCTAAAGGACCGTACTTTCAGTCACAATTGAGACTCGTTCTTATTTCCACTCTACTCACGGGTGACTTATACCCGTACACCTGTGGTTTGCTTTCTATAAAAAGTTACTGGAAACATACTTAACAAAGTGCTGTTGGCAATTTCGATAAATTTTATTATTAATTTGCCTCAGAACAGGAGAATATCTAAGCAACATGCTCTCAATCCAATCGTTCCATCTAGTGTGTGTTCTCGAAACCCCAGAATGCAATCAATATATAATTTGAGTTGGAAATTGTATTTTATGAAGAGGATACAATAAATATCCAAAAAGTCGCGTTAACGAGCCGCCTCGTCGACGCTACGCCAGGAACAATAAAGTAGATGCGAGTTTGCTGAAAAGTGGTATACACAGAGAAAAAATACGTCAGGTTTAATTTGGCACAACAATTGATCTTATTTTGGGAGAATTAGAAACGTGTTCAGTTAAAACACACCGGGTAATACTTGCCAATGAAAATTTATCGCTAATAGTAACATTTTAAACATTATTGGTGCATGGGCAAAGAAGAACATGATTGTATATATGTTATGAACACGCATCACGGTGCAGTGGATGATTTTACATTCATAATTAGATATCTATGCTTACGTTTAGATGATTTATTTCTGAATTGTTTGGCAAGTACCAGTTCAAAATCGTGGTGTAATTTAACACCAACTAGTGCGTTTAAAGAAATCTTCAATCAGCAGTCGAGGGATTGGATTCCAAAATGCCTTCGCGCACATTGATCCGTTCCCCTCACCGCATATTCAAGGATATCTCTCGTAGATCTTGCAAAAGCCCGCTCCGATACAGAGAGCCCAGCCCGCTAATGATTGCTCCCATATCGAACGAAAGAATCCCTTACAAAATTACCGCCTTGTAATGTAGGTACGTATTTTCGGCAAGATTTCCGATTCCGTTATCAGCTCATTTCAATCTTTCGCTTGTTATGACTCGCTCACTTTACGTACTGTGGAGTGATTGAGCCGCTTGATGTTTTTATGCTGTCAGGTATTTCATTCTTTTACCTTTTTTCGTGTTCTTATTTATATTTAAATGAAGATACATCGCTGATACTGTTTTATGGTTTTAGGAGTCGTTTTTAAGCAGCCTAAAAGAGGTTATATTATTGTTAACATTAATTTAATTATTCCACTTAATACAGCTTAGTGGAACTGTTAAGCCAAAATAAATTCTTAAAATAAGACAGAATTAAGCTAAAATTACAAGATACAGCGATAAGATTAGGCTACGTAAAGTTTCTCGGTAAATAACATTACTCGTCGTATAAAAATACGGAGCACTTTTTCATCTTTCTAGCTAATGTTTGACCAAAAATAACAGTTACAGTAATTATAATTACAATTATATTTCTTTAAAAATATCTGTGAATCTATTATATGTAGCTAGTTTTTACTCGTATAAACCCGCGCTTGTCCACAAACTCGCCTGTTGGTAAGCGATGATGCGGTCAAAGATGGTGCATGCTTACATAGAAGATACCTAATAAGTACAGTTATATGATTATTAGCGGGGTATCTTCGACCAAAATAAAATGAATGGACGGACCCAGAAGTAGCGCATTTTTGAAAATTACATAATGAGCGCCGGGGCTCACTTCGTTTCAGTCGGTCTCTAGCCGTAGGAAGTGCGACACAAGACTATTGTTAGGTATATGATAACGAAACATCTGCCAAAATTATGCCTTCGTGTGCTTTCCCGAACTGTAAAAACACATTAAAAAACCGCCGTCTATTTTTTGTAACAAATTTACTGTGCATGGTTATAATTAGGTGTTGAAGTATATGTCCAACGTGTGACTCGTTTTTACTGAGCAAGTTCAATGGTTATGACCAGTCGATTCGTTTTATTTTGGTAGAAGGGTATTGTAGCAAAAGACTAAGAAAGAGGGTATATCGTTTTGTCTGCACCTAACTTTGAACATTTCGGTCAGCCATCTGCATTCTTCAGTCTTATAGGTGCATATAGCTGCGCCGAAATATCGGGAGCTCCATCCACAACTTTATCACGGTAGCAGTTTATCAAGGTAGGTATTCCGATAATAAACATATAACTGTAGTGAAGAACTGTGATACCTAGTAAGTATTTTCAAAACAGATAGAAAAATATAATTTCGAGTGTTCGTGTGGTAAGTAGTTTTTTTTTTTTTTTTATATATATATAAACGAATGTTTTGTTTCCGTTTAATGTCTTTCTATTGTTTCTAAAACAGAAACCAGCAAATGGTAAAAGATAAATACAAGAACATTAATTTAAGCGACACATCAAGTCAAACTTCGTGTTGGTAAGTACAATGTATACATGTGACTACGAAACGTGAGAAACTCAATCCATCGTTGCCTGTCCGTCCGTTGACTTGGCCCTTTAACGGTACTTCACAACCAAAACATTGCGTTAAAAGATTGTATGACTTTCGAATTTGACTAATTGAAAAGTAAGAATATGGTAGCAAAAAAGAAAGAGCAAAAAGTTGCGCCCAACGTGGGGCTCGAACCCACGACCCTGAGATTAAGAGTCTCATGCTCTACCGACTGAGCTAGCCGGGCTTGTGACTGCTTGGTTAAAATTAGAAACCAGTAGCTATGTCACTAAATAACGGTAACTGCTAATAGCACAATCACGTCCAACCACGTGGCACAAAATGTCTACTTAGAAACCATTTCTAAGAAAAACTATTTTAAGACATTGGAATACTTTGATTTTAGCGGCGAATATATCTCGTTGGGTTTTTCGGAACAACAAAGTTTCCAAGTGTTGCTTTGAGTTTCCAAATAATGCTATGAAAATAGTTTTCTGTGCGGAGAATTTCAAATAGGGCCGCGAGACGGCGTTGAGCGAATGGGCGGTCCGCAAACACTTCCCGAGCTATGTAATTTACTCGTTAGTTCGTCTATGGAAGTTGTTATCACGAAATAAATGCAGTACACCTGCTTTGGCTTATTTGAAAAACGATTTCAAAGCGTTACAGTATAACTTAATACTGTATAACTAATTGTTCGCCCCAAACTGAGATTTCACAACCCCTATATCTTCGTAACGTCTAGACCATCTATTGATTTTAACTACATACTTGCTTACAAAATATCAACACACAAAAATACGCAATTTATCGTCGAACAAATATACAAACATACATATAAACGTCAACTGATCCTATTAGAATCTCAGACCTCTCTTCGCTCGGTCATATATTTGATAGGGTCATCCATTTGAGAACCACAAGCTTGCTGAATAGTAACGTAAAATTGTGTATGGAAAAAATATTCTACCGGAACGGTTTAGGGTAGGATCAGATAGCAAAGTTTATTTTTAGGGTTCCGTACCCAAAGGGTAAAAACGAGACCCTATTACTAAGCCTACGATGTCCGTCTGTCCTACCTATTAACGGCTGTATCTTTCAAACCGTAAAATAACCAGTTGAAATTTTCACAATATGTTACGGTGGATTGACTAACAAATAATAAAAAAATCTAAAAGTAAAAACGACCCCATACAACAAACGTTTTTTTTTAACGTATTTTTGTATTAGCGTTAATGTAAAAACGGTAATACTTACAAGCGTCAAACTTTACTTGATTATAGTACACACTATAAAGTATAACAACAAATAATAAAAAATGGCCAAGTGCGAGTCGGTGACAAGTTCCTGTTCATTACCAAGTTATATAAGTTTACCGACATAGCTGTTAAAATTTGCAAGTTGAAGTGGCAATGGGCAGGCCACATCGCTCGAAGAACCGATAACCGATGGGGAAGAAAGGTTCTGGAGTGGAGACCACGAACCAGAAGACGAAGCGTAGGGAGGCCTCCCACTAGATGGACCGACGACATTGTGAGAGTCGCGGGCATCCAGTTGATGCAAAAGGCAGGCTGTCGTTCAGTGTGGAGGTTAAAGGGGGAGGCCTATGTTCAGCAGTGGACGTCTTCTGGCTGATGTTGACCAAGTTATAACTGGTAATTTCGTTATTGAATTTTGTGGTGGTACGGAACCCTCAGTGCGCGAGCCCGACTCGCACTTGGCCGGTTTATTATTATTTTAGTAGTAGCTCTCTGATAGGTTCTCGGTTATTGACTTACGACCGTACAAAACAAGATTTTCCTAGCGGACCGAAGTAAAGCGGATGAAGGCCGGATATGTGTGCGTGTGTGGAATACATCTTATTCTGCGGAGCTTTCTCACTGGTTATCGTTGCGGTGCTCGTAAAGGCTGTTATTCTGTGTAAGAAAACTTGGCGACCGCCCGCGGCACGCTGCGCGTAGGTATACCATGGAATTCGGACTATTGCAATTTTGAAAAGTTTCATGAGAAAAAATTATGTATTTACGGATAAAGTTGCGAGAGGAATGTTTATATGAAAAGGACTGATCCTTTTCATATAAACATTCCTCTCTAATACTAATCTAATGGGAATACAGAATAACGATTATGTTTATGGCAAGAAAAACATTCCGTATTCTGTATTCCCATTCTGATCCTTTTCATATAAACATTCCTCTTTTGCTTAGAAATGTTTTTTTGTCCCATTGGTTCTCAATAAATAATTTTAATTTGTGCCAATGCTCAGGGCTAATCCATCAAGTGGTATTTTATATAGCAAAGCACCGCTTGAGGGTGACGTGAAGATTTGAATTATTTTTATTTACATCTATAAGTTTTTTTTTTTTTTTTTTTAAGTAAGAAGCTCAGTTTTGAACTGGGGTTTTGTTGCTGTCTTTCTATTACCGTCATTTTAAGTTAAGCATCAGTTGTTAAATCTAACCTTAATCGGTACGTAGATCCTTCACCTTCCTCCGAATCAACTGTAATCTCAGTTGATTTCCCGCAATAATTTCAACTAAAGGTCTCACAAACATCGTCTCTCGTAACGGTTCCACGCATTACGATCTCATAAATCTGGGGAAAGACAGCGCCAAATGAGACGTCTTTCTTGGTCGAGCACTTGATGTAGACAGTGGGTATACATAACATGGTCTGGACGAGCTGTTCTCTATTACTTTGATTTTGCGAGAAATTTCACCTGGAATATGCGACGTTGAAATATACTAGTTTTTCGCCGAATTGTAGCCTTTGAATCCCTATATCTTCGTAAACTCTGAATCGATTTTGTTCATATACGAATCAATATATCTATATTAATACTAGCTGATACCTGCCACTTCGTACGCGTAGAACTCTGCCCTCGGCCTCGCTACTATGACACCCTAATCACCTAGCGCTATGAAATATACTTTACGACCTATTTTCATACTTACCTTTAATATACATAAAAAAAATCATAAAAATCGGTCGAATCATTTCGGAGCAGTGCGACCACAATCACCGTAACTCGAGATTTTTATATATTAGAAGTAGATGTTTTATGCCATAGGTTGGAAACAAGCTAACGGGCGGCTTGATGGTAAGAGAACACCGTCGCCTATGGATACCTGATGTAACACAATCACAGATACGTTGCTGACCTTTAAAAATAAACCTCAAATTACAGTATTTTTTTTCGGAATGAATTACTTGCCTACAAAATTTCAAGAAGATCGGTTAAACGGTAGGTATGCCAGTTATTTTCGAACACATATGCAAACATACAAACACAAA
Organism: Agriopis marginaria; assembly: GCA_932305915.1. Lineage (NCBI taxonomy): Eukaryota > Metazoa > Arthropoda > Insecta > Lepidoptera > Geometridae > Agriopis > Agriopis marginaria. Next base: position 10,650,727 of record OW029926.1, on the reverse strand, counting down.
CTTATATTATAAACGCCTCTTCTGAATCTATTACCGTAGACCACAGATCTTTAATTGGATACGCATCGCGCGTTCATCTTCTTTGCATGTCTGTGGGCTGTCATAAGTTGGATCAATGCTCCAACATAGTAGTTCCTCCTACTATGTTGTATGTTGTTCATAGTAGTCCAACGTCTACTACGTTAAAAGATAAATATTACGTCAGAAATTAAGACAGAAAAAAATTAAATTGCGAAAACTCTTCGAAAGCAGTTGGTCGTATACGAATGGACTAAAATTACTGCTAAACTGATATCGTAACGTGATGTTATAGTAGGTGCCTATAAATATGCAGCGCGCTGGGTTTTTATACCAACGAACATTGCGGTGTCTGTCTATCATCATAAAAGTCTATGCTATAACTGGGAATAAGTACCCTCAGATTTTTATTGTAAAGTAATTTTCACATTCTGTTTGAAATATCTAATTATTTAACATGCCACCTGCCTACAATAATGTCTCTCGGATTAGTCCTCTAACCAAGATGTGTCATACATACGATGACTTGAGTGATTCCAGGGATATGTTTTCATGTAGTTTTTTGTCTTATACCACTTTATGTTTAACATTTTGTGTCAATCCTTACTAATATCATATAAGCGAAAGTAACTGTATGTCTGACTGTATGTTCGCTCACTTTTCACGACTAAACGACTAGGACGATCTAACGAACTTTTGCAGGATGATAACGTGCATCGTAAGGGTAATCGTAGGGTTCTTTTTCCCCAGAAAATGAGGAAAACAGGAAAATCACTGGTAACAGCGCGAGATTCAGCTAGTATATTTTTATCTATAAGTTGTGTACGGTTTTAATTGGACTTTAGATTTAAAATGTTGTTGTCTGTGCTGATATAACTTCATAGCCATCGAGATACAATTCCTATAGAGCCACAATCTCTCAGTGAAAACAGTCAAAAAGCGTCCGAGCGTCGTTGTACATACATTGCATCAATTATATAGTTCGAAATGCCTGATTTACTCCAATTTAGACGATATGTCACTTGCATAGTGTTCAAAGTTAGTTGACCGCTTGTCATAGTAGCTCTGGCATCGCGCGGCGTTGTAGTCGCGGATCTCGGTTACCTTGTAACTATAACCAAAAAGTCTGCGCAATTCATACCGAGTTTTGGTTCGTAAACTTGGCACGATTGTGACTCTATAATTATGTATTGTATCTCGGTGCCAGTAACCGAATTTATCTCGGTAAAATAAAAATATAATAACACGAGTTCGTATCGGAGTATTTCCGAACTGTACAACTCTGGATTTCGGTCTGCTTAATCAGAAGTTAGACAGTTATTATCAGTACGATGTAAACATACTGACCTTAATAACAAGATACATAGTATGTAACACCAAATTTTGATAAGCTATTTTTAGCACTTAAGTATGTATTTGTTACTTTTTGCTGGATTTAATCTTTAACGGAATCTTCTTGTATAATAGAAATAAATTAAAATTATATTATTATTCTGTAAGAAATAGACTTTCAAAACTATAATTGTATCGTGTACATGTCTCCTTACGTTCACGTGTACGTTCTCGGGTGGTGATGGTGCGAATAGTTTAATTTGTGATTTACCTGGAACAAAGAAAGATGGTATTCGTTTTTAATCTTCTAATTTTTTTTCAACAACTGATGATGCATTACTTTTTCTAACTAGACCGGACATCTATCTACTTTCTAACTTTATCTTACAGGACATTTATCTGATACTTTTTGCTGGATTTATTATTTAACGAAATTTTCTATAGAAATAATTAATAAATTAGTGGTATAGCATTATTTTGTAAGAATAGTCTTTAAAAACTATGATTTTATCGTAAACTGGTCTCCTTACGTTCACGTGTACGTCCTCGGGTGGTGATGGTGCGAATAGTTTAATTTGTGATTTACCTGGAATAAAGAAAGATGGTATTAGTTTTTAATCTTCTAGATTCAACAACTGATGATGCATTTCCTATTCTAACTAGACCAGACATCAGAATGTCTAATTCTATGAAGTAAGGTGTAACTTAGTAACAGGAGAGGTGATTTCTTGGTTGTTACAATGTAAAATTATTGCATACAGTCGATGATTACTCTTCTATGAATCAATATTCAACCTTCTATTAAAAGGCATAAAGATTAACAAAATATTTTATAAACGGCCCAGTAAACCAAGAGCGATGACTGTGAACAATGACTATCGGCAGATAGGATCAATGATAACTCGGACAGCACTCGATCGGCGCACGCGGCGCGCTCGCAAGCCAGCTCACGGGAGCAAGCGCAATCCGAATGACAAAAAGAAGCTACTGGAAGACGAAGGAATTTGAATCGCTTCTACCACGAGTATACTAACTGACGACAAAGATTTACTTCAAATAAGAGTATTTTAAGAAACTATCTGATGAAAAATAATCTAACAAGACAGAAAAGCACAGCTCCACTATCAAATTGTCATAAGTCATAAGTAATTTATTGAAGTCAAAAATAAATGTTCACTTAAAGTGAGAAAATGACAATAATAATAAATCGATTGATTAAAACAGATTAGATACTAATTGCATTACAAAAAATATATATAATTGTCGTCGTAAGTTTTAACCGGTATTTAATAACTTTATATGAAACTACGTTTTGTACAGTAACAATTATCTACAAATATATTTTCAAACTCCCTGATAAAAGAGCTGATAATCTAAACGGCTGAATAGATTTTTCTTGATAAGAACATGATCAAGTCACCTTTCAAACAAAAAAAAAAACTAAATCGAAATCGGTTCAGCCGTTTCGGAGCTACGATGCCACAGACAGACATACAGATGCATCTGTGTGTCTGTCTGTCATATCATACGTTAAACTTATAATGAAGAAAATATAAAGACATCTATTTTGACCAGTGTGACCACAAAGCACAGCTCCACTATCAAAATTGTCGTTTTAACCAGTACTTAATTACTGTATAATATGTAAATACGTTTTAACACAAAATATGCTTTATTATCGGTTTCTTCTAGGCAAGCGTGCTCCATCGTAGACCGCATCGTCACTTTACATCAGGCGAGTTGGCGGCCAAACGCAAGCGTATGATAAAATAAAAAAAACACAAGATTTTTCGTATTTTTCTCAGCAAACCCTTTCATTTGATTTCCATATATGAACATTTTGTCCGTGATTTTGGGGCGTCCGCCATATTGAATTTCTCATCTAGAACCAGTGCTTGGAAAGACAATTCCAATGAACCCAAACTCGACGGGGTTAGGTCGTTTTGTTTGGGAGTTCCTACGGCCACCTTCTGTCTCCATCATCAGACCGGCTCGAAAATACAATAACATTGCATTGTCACCGAACTTACGTATGCCAAATTTCACCTCGATCGGTTGAAGATATCTGCTTCAAAATTGAGTTACAAGATTCCACTTGAACAAACATAGTTACATACATATCAGTCTCTGGCAGCCATATCACAAGCTTTGCTTAGTTTGGGGTCAGATGACCGTGTGTGCAAAAATGTCCCAAATATTTATTTTATTTATTTTTATTTTACATACATTGCAAGTTAAATAAAAGCTAGTAAAATTGGGTCAGATGCATGTTATTCCTCTATTTGGGTAAAAAGGTATCAACCATAAGTCTCTTGTTTAACTAAAATATAAAGCTCATACTTCACATTCTGCGCGAAGCCACTTTCCATTTCCATTTCCATTACTCATGTTGTTGCATATCATCAGTTCCGTGTCAATGCGTCACATTGCAACATGCAACAATGCGAGATATGAAAACAAGCGACATCGGAGGTACACTGCATATTTATGAATATGTATGGAGAAAGACATAGTGAGAGTCGCTGGCATCCAGTGGATGCAAAAGGCAGGCTGTCGTTCAGTGTGGAGGTTAAAGGGGGAGGCCTATGTTCAGCAGTGGACGTCTTCTGGCTGATGATGATGATGATGATGGAGAAAGAAAAATGTATGACGGTACTTCTAAGCTTTTTAACAAAAAACTGCTCAGAGTACCTAGTGCGAGTTTTACAAACGCAATTGGAAAATTTCGCACTAGGCACTCAGATAAACTAGAAAAATGTATTTTTTATTATTATTTAATAGGCTTGCGTTTGACCTGATCATCTCACCTGATGTTAAGCGATGATGCGGTCTACGTTGGAGCACGCTTGCCTAAAATAAACCGATTCACTCGTGATTTGAAGACACCCAGATTGTAACCATCGGGGAACACCCATTCAGGCAGCGCATTCCACAGACTGGCAGTTCGCACAATAAATGTAGAATCAAAGTGCATATTTGCATTGACTGAAGGCGTCGAGCCTTGGATAGTAATAAAATAAATATGTTGAAGTGAAAACTGATTTAGGCATGTTGGGCACTTTTGGGGATGGGGAAAAAGCACTAAACTCGTGTGACCGTCACCCTCAGATACTCGTTCGGGTAAAGTCGGCTCCAGTCGACTAACGGAGCGAGAGATGTAGTCCACCTTGATGAAGTTTTCACTTCTGTCGTGTGCTCTTATAGTGCTAACAGACGCTCGAACGCGGCTGACCTCAACCGCCGTCTGACCAATGGGAGAGAAAGAAGGAAATATGAAATTCTCACTCTTTCTCTCCCGTTGGTTGGACGGCGGTCCGTCAGCCGCGTTCGAGCGTCTGTTAGCACTATTAAGTACACTTTTTTAAATGCAGTTAATAGATATTAATTAAAATGTAATAAGAATTTATAACACGGCACCGGGAAAAACTTTATATTTTCATAGCATCATGCTCTGAAAAATGCATTAAACAAGAGATCACGGCTGGTCGGCTATGAAAACAATATTTACGCTTATCATCATCATCATCATCAGCTAGAAACTCAATAACCTTTCTTCCCCTTCGGTTATCGGTTCTTCAAGCGATACGGCCAGCCTATAGTGACGCATACAAACGAGCTTATTGCTCGTCTCGTCACATTTTTTTGTAGTGGCAAACAAACGACATATCACCTGATGGTAAGTGGTCACCGCCGCACATAAATACCCGGGGCATTGTCAGTTCCTTGCCTACCTTTGCGGACTTTATTCACCCTTCGTTTGAAGTACCCCATATTATATTTCGGATGAAAGACCACAACTAACCGGTGGTAAGCATTTGCATAAAAAATATTCAAATCTATTAGTTTTTTTTTTTTTTTACCGAAAAGTATTGCCAATATTTAAATATCTGTACCGAAAGCCGCTACTGTGTTTATTTAAACTGTTGCGAGATCACAATGTGGTAGTTTTATATCAGATCAGTAGCAGTCGAGCAGGCTCCTTGCCCGATGATGATATCACTTCTCCGCATATCACACGATTCGATCTTTGATACGCGCCGTGCCTTCGTTGAGATTCACCGGAGATCTTAATGCACGGCTCATATAAAAATAATATTCGATATGTCACATGTCAATTTTATAGATAAGAATGTATGATAATTGCGAGCTATCTTGGCTCTGTCCGGATCGAATGTCATTCTAAAATGTTATAAGATCATGTAACATAACCATACTTACAGTTGTTTAAACGATTGGTTTTTTAATAAATAATGTCATAGAAACGAAACTGGCATAGATTTTTGTTCGTCTATACATTTGCGTTTGACCGCCATCTCTCCTAATGTCAAGCGATGATGCGGTACAAAACCGATTCACTCGCCACTTGAAGACACCCAAATTGTAACCAAATGTCAAAAGATTAATCAACAAACGCATATTTCCAAATATATCCGATAATAACATAGCTGTATACGTAATGAGACATCGGGATAAAACGGGTTCTTATTCTCAAACCGAGCGATAAGAAGAATGTATTTCCAATAAATCAAGACAATAATATGCATATCTTTACCGCACTCTATCCCTAAAGTCGCATTAATATTCAAAAGCGAAATGACAAAGTTAATAAAACGCAATAAGCATAATGTAATGAGCTTCTTTATATAATTTTATGCTTTTCCCATAACGTTATTAATGCAATATTCTCATTACACGCGACCGGGAACTACTTTATGGATTAGCTTATCTCGAGGAGCGACGGTTAATAATAGTCACTCGGCACGAAAGTCAAGTAAAAAATATGTGTAGGTATAAAAGGACACGCGAGATCAGGCGACGCAATAAGTAATGGGTCGATAGCCACGCAGCCATCGATTGCGAGCGTTATCTCAATAAAGAGCAACGGAGTGCGTTCATTAACACTCTGACACGGTGCAATCATAAATTGCGGCGCCCCGTCGCGACCCGCACGCCTACCCTTCCCAGCACCCCCGAGCCCGACGCGACGCCGCTCCGTGCCCGCATTCGACTTTTTGCCGTTTCCATTGTTTTTGGAAAGAACCCCATAAACCGTAACAGCCGATCAAGCAGATAGAACGCAGGTGTCGCTCTTCACGCATACCGACTTAATTACATACGTTTTTAACAATATATTCCAATTCGCGCGTACGATAAGCCCCCAGCTGCAATGAATTAGCCGAAAAGTCGTTGATTCTTTATCTAACGTTTTTTAGTTCAGGACCACCGTCATTTCCTCTAATGGGGAATATGACAGGCGCGATAATATCTCTTGTGATTCGATAAAAGCTAATGACCAAAAATGCTATTAAAAAGAAAATAATCCATCAATTATACCTAATTTATCTCCAGAGTTAATTCATGAATATTCACCGAATCGACAAATGACTCTACATAAAATAAAATATGTAACATTTTAAGACTACGAAAACAACACTAGTAAAAGTCGATGTAGACGATCTCGCGACATAAAATATCGCATCACAAACTTACAAACATGGGAAGTCATTAAACTGACGGCCGCGGCACTTACGGCGCTGGTATGGCCGTCTGGCCAAGCATAAAGATCAATATCAACGTGGCTCGATGCCAAAATCTTTTTAATATCGTCCCAGAAGCGACTGAAGAGTGGTTAGGAACTTGCGATAACAACAAAACTATTAGGTACGTGACTATTTCTCCCGCGAATCGTTGGACGGAGCAACAGCGATATCAGTCTATAGACGTTGGTTTTATCTTATTGTATGTGACAATAGGGAATACTGGTCAGGACAGAGTTCCCTTGAAGACTTTTGAATTACTGATAAATTCCATCAAGCCCTTGCCTCCCTTTTGAGGGTTCTCGTGGTCTCGTATAACTTTTAATGAGTGCAGTTAGTCTGTTTTCAAAGAGCGACCAGAAATAGTTGGTGTAAACTGCACAACAGACACTGAAGAATTATTTTAAGCAGGAAGGAACTTAAATTAAAACCTTGTTCTATGTCCAGACAAATAATAATATATAAAATTCTAATAATAATTTGCATTTTAAATGGTATAGGGATTAATATATTACATTAAAGTTCTAAACACTAATAATATGAAGGGTATTGGAATAAAGTTGAAAAGCATTCACAAATCTAAAGTTATTAGCGACGATGTTATAAAAGACGAAAATCCGTGTACTAAACAAACACGGCAGTAAAAAGCGAATCTCAAAGTCTATTAAAAACGACATTGGCTCGCTAAATCAAGTGCCTCTATAAAAAGGAGCGTGAATGAAGGCGTTAAGTTTCACACCGTATCGCTGCTGCTCGAACCGCGTCGAAACGAACACCTATTATCATAAAGCAAACAAAGAGTTAAGAAAAAATCAACAAACACAGCCTTTAATGATTTGGTAGTTCTCCATCTGAATGCCAACGAAACCAAGAGAGGAAACTGCAATAAAATGGGGGTTTATTGAGGGCCTATTCATGGCAAGCAGAAGGTTCGGTAATACACCTAACGAATAGCAATTAGTCGCACATCGCTCGCCGTGGAGTCTCCACCGGGTCGAATATTCAGACACGACTCGCTCCGAGTTACGGCATCGTTAAGCAACGTTATGATTATCAAGTGGTTTTATGTTATTATAGCCTAAATATATTTACTCTAGACTGTTACCGCTGCCGACCCTATAAAAGTTGCAAATTGGCTACTGGCGTTGGCAATAAATTTTATATTAACCGCACCATATTTTTAAATTTATTTTCGGGTTAACGATTATTTGAGAAAGTTGCTATGGACCTTTTATCTGAAGCTTGTTTGCTAACAAACAACCCCTGTAAAATCGCTTTGAAATAACATAGGCGGTAACAAATGTAAAGGTTTCCAAAAAAAATTTTTGTTATTGATATTTGTCTTAATTACCATTAACTGATGTTAGTTAATAGTAGCAATAGAGTCGACATCCTGTTTGCGTAACGGGAAGCATACTGAAGATACTTGGACGCATATATGCATGACAAGTGTCTTATCTTGGAAACCTGGCCATGCCATACTGTTGCGTTAAGTGTGAGACACAAATGAACTCGATAAAGAAATTAAACTAGTATAGAAAATGGATTGCTTTCTTTTTTGCACTATCTGAATAATAATAATAATACTGTTTAATAATAATAATAGTTTTAACAGAAAAAAAAACCGACTTCATGACTACATTTACAAACCGAAACTAAAAAGTAGAAAATATTTTTTTATATTACAACTGAAATACTTTTAATTTGTATCCATAGTCATGACAAATTTAACGAAAAACAACAAGGCCCGGTCGCCATGGAGACACTTCTTTGTTTTTTTGAAGTTTTGTTCTAGGAACAGTTCCTCTATGTTTGCTGTTCAGTTGACAGCGTCGCTAGTGGAGAACAAAGTATGAAATTCACGAAGAAATAACTGTAGTTCCAATTTTGCCCACCTTAACAGCTAAGTTGGTGGCACTGTACAATGTACATTGAATTCATAGCTTATTGTCATGTTTTTGTTGATTTTACAAAATCGCTGAATAAATATCGTTAAAATTTATATGGGACCACTTATGAGATATGACCTACCAACCAAAAAAAGAATCATCAAAAACAATTCTAAATTGGCGGAGTAATCGCGTAACAAACATTAAAAAAAATATATATATACAGTCAAATTGATAACCTCCTCCTTTTGGAAGTCGGTTAAAAAGGCAGATGATAGCTGTCACTGGCATGTAATGTGTGTGGTCCAGCAATATAAAACCACATGTTATCGTTAAAACACATGTATTCTTCAAAGATAAAATCTCAAGTGGCCAAAACTGCGCGAATAAATTTAAGCGCCAAAATACAAAAGAAAAAATACCTCAATATGTTGATCAAAATTCACGTCATAAAATAATGTCATCACATACTTTAGTATCTTTAGAGTGTTAAACCTTATTTAAACTATCGCCATCAACTACCGACTTTATGGTACGCTTAAAATTAAAAGTAAATAAAAACCGGTACCTCTTGATATTCATAGAATTCAACATCCATGAAATGTCCAAGTGAGTGCTGGGCGTAAAACTTTCCTTTCGAATTTAATGTTCGTTCATCCATTGGGGACTATTACGTGATATTACTAAATGTGTCCATTCCAAATTGGAAATACAAAATTACTAAACAATTTCAGCGATGGCGACGTATTCTAGTCGCATTCAGGTCCATAAGCACTGCATATAAATGGTCTGATCATAGGTTTCTAACAGCTACCGTGCGGCGATACATATTCGGAAAACTATCACGTAGGACATTACTGGGATGTTAACTTATTTATTCTTATGGCATTTTAAGGATACAAATTCGAACAACAACGCAGCTTGTAAACATACAAAACATCATTGTTTTTGATATGAAAATAAAACGACGCGCAACGTGTGCAGCTTAATAAAGACGATGTTTATGAACCACCCAACACCTCGAGTATACAAGAAACCTAGCGAGAAAAGTTTTCTATGGAATTCAGCATCATAAATTAAGGGTCGGCAACGAATTTGTGATGCTTCTGGTGTTACAAGTATCCATAGGCGACGGTGACTGCTTACCATCAGGCAGCCCGTCTGCTTGTTTGCCACCAATGGCATAAAAAAAGAAAAAACAAAAAATACTCGGCCCGTACGAACGAACTACAAAACTTGAATTATAATAAATCTTATACGTACGTACCATCACATTTCGTTTATGAATTTAAATTTTACAAGTACATATTACAATACCAAAAGCAAAAGTACTAACGTCGAATAATATTTTTTAAACTCAAGCTCTATTTTTTAGTCAAGTAGGTACCTATAGGTACCTATTTAGAATGATCATCGTCATTCATCACGAAATATCGAAAAGTACTAGTCCTACGAAGCTGACATTTTACCGGTAAATTCCTTATGGGATGTAGAGATCCGCATAGAAATAATTTTGCGAAAAGACCGAACCAAGGGGGACAAAAGGGACTTGAAAAATTTATATGAATGTCTAGGCGTACAAAGTAGCGGGCAACAGCTAGTTTAAATATAAAATATCGATTCCATTGTACAAATAAAGCTATTAAAGTAAAAAAATGGCCGCGATAAAAATCAGCATTAAATATTGTTAAAAAATTACTATCAAGAGAACGTTCATGTGTTTCTCTCATGACAAATGTATTATTTATAAGCCAAATTTATCACCCCCGATGAATGGGAAGGATAAAACTATTAAAAGGCAAACTAAACGCACACAGGAAGCGTTCTCAAACAAAAACTTCATGCGCATCCGCTACGAATAGAGACATGACACGACGGAATGTAACTAATAACGAAAAAAAAATCTATCGCTTCATTTACGTACAAAAAGCCGCCGGACAAAAGACACAAATATTTTACCCTGACTTTTATAGTAGCTCCGAAATGTTATTAAACAAACAATTCGCCCATTCGGCAACATGTCTTCTGGACTAGGGTTTGTATAATTGATTCTTTCCGGAGGCGTTCCAGACTCCGTTCATTGTCAGACCCGTACGTACTATTTCCAGCAAATTCTCTATAAGAGGTCTCCGCGTAAAGTCTGTTCTCATTTCCGCCGCCAAACGAAAGCTCATGCTGATAATGCCTCGCTACGAGAGTCCAAAGTAAAATGAAATGGTATTATGACAATATGTCGGGAGCATAATGTGCGACCACGACGACAAATGTGCCGTGAAAATGTTTCGCCGTTCGGTATGAATTCAAATTATTCCGAGAAAAAAGGTCTTTCGAACTTTCTTGTTACGTGACATATTTTTTATCGTGTGAAATGAAATAAGTACAGCTTGTTCATTGCCACGAGATGAGAAGTAGCAAATTATAGTCTTTCAAGGCGTACTTTACTAACCTGGTAATATTTGGGCGTGTCATATCAGTTTGGAGTGACACAAAACGAGCAAGTTATTACTCAGATTCTGAATTGGAAAGCATAATTCGTGTCATTAAAAACCTGCGCCGGTTGCGAGCCGCTCGCTCTACTGACGTTAACTCTAAACGTTGCCAACCCCAAAAATTTCGAGTCCGTCATTATAAAATATTTAGCGATATATCTAATTTTGTAAATGATACAGAGTTTAAATAGAATGGCCGTAATAACTAGGCACCCGGACGCAATCCGCCCCCAAGTTTTCGGTAATGACTGGTTGAGTGGGACCCACGCGAGATTAATACATCCGAGGGATTCGAATAATAACAAATGCTACGACAAAAAACTAAAAAGCCCGATAAATGCTCGATTCTACCTGGTTCCGTAGCCCGATGGACTTTAGTAGGGTCCGACGTGTGGACTACGGGACTTACAAGCTATCGAACCGGTGATAAAATCCTCCACAAATATAATAAATCTAAACGATAAAATTCTTTGCTCTACAAAGAGCTCCGACTAATTGTTTCTGGAAACATGTTATTAGAGCAAACAGCCCGGAGGCAACAGATCCTCCTCGCGCGTTTTATAGCATGGGAACGAACAAACATTTTTGTTACAGAATTAATTTACCATTATGATGAAAATCTAATGTAAACAATACGGACATGCGGTTAATAACTAGGTCGGTGTTATAATTTAGTTCAAAACAAACAAAGAAATACCCCTTTTAGGGAAAATGAAATACGCATCGGGGACTGCGTAAAATCGTATTAGGTGAACGTTATGCAAACTTCATTGTCGGCAAGGGTCTGCAATAAAGAAACAATAAACGAGGGAACACCCAAAACGAAAAGGGTTTACGGTGGCTAAAAAAATTAAACTCACCTAGACAATGGAGGACAGAGTATTCCGTTATAAAATAAATGGAAAAACACTAAACAAAACTCCGACTGAAATTATTGCTCAGTTTACGGAAAAAATGGACATAATTATTGAAGTCTTACTTTCTTCTTTTATGTCTTAATTCTGTCGCTACCGAATGTTGCTTGATTGAACATTCTTATTTAGATCAACGCGTCGAACTCTGCATCACAATTGCTAACTGATTTCGAATGACTGACGTTTCATTTATATGGGTGCAACTGGCTACAACAAATTTCTTACAAAATGCCTTTTCAGCCGTTCTAATTGTACAAAAAATATATTTTCTGTGATCATGATCATAACAGCAAACCATTTGCCAACACTAAAAATCTTTTAAGGCAAGGAATTTGGTTAAGATTTTAAAGTTGGCAAGTTAGCAACTTTATACATAGCGGAGATAATCTAGGCCGGGAATGAACAACGCAAGCCACAAACTGCTTTTGAACAACGGAGCTCAGACCGATCTCTAGAAAATTTTGCACTTAGATACCGTCCCAAACTTTTGCGAAGTTATAAATACTTAATTGAATCTCTCTTAAGTTTTTTACTTATATCGTATAGATCTATCGAATATTCATTGGTTTAGTCTAGTTAATTTTCGTTTTACCAAAGTTTATAACTGTTCAATGCTTACTTATAAAAACGTTTAAGAATAAATTGCGAAGCATTTTGAGCCAATTTTAAAATAACATTCGTTCCAAAAATTATATGCTAATAGTTTTTTTTTATATTTTTTAAATTTATTTTTAAATAGTTTAAACCTGTTTTTTAAATAATAAGTTTGAGTTTTACCGCTAAGTCGTCTGATGTTAAGTGATGATGCGGTCTACGTTAGAGCACGCTTGCCTAGAAGAAACTGATTCACTCGTAATTTGAAGACATCCAGATTGTAACTATCAGGGAACGTAATAAGCCGTAACCTGCCATAACACACTGTTGATTTGTAATATCACTTATTTATGAAAGCTGCATGGCGCAAGATGATTAATTGAGCAGATACACAAGTCATAATATCAATGTGACTCATAATCCTGACACAATGCTGCGCGTGTTTGTCATCTAGTGAAACAAAGCCTTAAATACCAAATGTCAAATTCAGACTACAACAATAGGCAAAAGCACGTGCAAGTAAGCAGTCAATGTCATTGTTACTAACCCGAACTAATTGCAGTTACATTTTTATTACATAAAATAGAAGCTAGTCACGATATTAGTCATGATTTTCTGAGTTTTTGTTAACCCAACAATAAGCTGTAAAACAATTAAGACAGATGACAGTCCCGGACCAGCAAAAACATTGGCTAGGGACCAAAGAAATATGACACTGACATGGCAATTGAATTATTTATCTGCGGTACGTACGACTTAGAAACACGAGACTCCCACTAGACTATAGAAAAAGTTTTAATTTTGACAAAATGAGAGCGTGCGAGTTTCATTAAAAAAAGTTAAACACAATATTCGCTGCATCTAGGTGAAAATGTTGTGCATATTTGTGCTGTATGTACTTCATTAAGTGACTGTATTTCACAATTTCATGTGTATACATGTATGATGTACTTTATTTTCTGTCTAGTTGTAAGTAGTGTTTTTCCCCAAACATAAATAATTGTCCGTGGCCTATAAAAGTGTTAATATACTTTAACTACAATATTTAAAAGATCACGAATTTACCTACATTTGTTTAATTATAATGGGTATGTTTTCCAGTCGTCACTGTTCCACTTCTGGGTTCTTTACCTCCCTTCCTTTCTTTTATTTAGTAATAGGTGAAGCTTAGTAAACAATAATTAAATACATTGCAATGAAACTGTAGCTCCGCTAGAATGTGTAGAGAACAGCTGTTGACAAAGTGTCAAACTAAAGTGCAAAAATAAATTTATCTATCTTACATTTAAATGTTACTAGCTGCGTCCCGCGGTTTCACCCGCGTAGTGATGAAAAATGGTGATGGTGATGATGATGATGATGATAAAAAGTAGCCTATGTCACTCTCTGGCTCTTGCATTATACCCATGCAAAAAAATCAGGTCGATCAGTTGTTCCGTTGCAGCGTGAAAGAGGAACAAACAAACCAACAAACAAACGCCATCCGCACATTATAGATGCGTAGAAGTCTCGCACTGTTCGATTTGATCGATTGTTTCTGTCGCACCTGTAAGTTGTGGAATAGCTTACCACCTTCGGTTTTTCCTCTGAAGTATAATTTGGACTGCTTCAAACGAAGGGTGAATAGAGTCCTCAAAGGTAGGCAACGCACTGACAATGCCCCGGGTATTGTAGGTGTCTATAGGCAGCGGTGACCACTTACCATCAGGTGGCCCGTAGCTTGTGTGCCATTTGTTCTATTTAAAAAAAAACACACTTTCGCATTTATAATAATATTAGTATGATAAGCAATTGAAAACATTTATGATCAGCAGGTTTGGAACCAGCGACTCGGATATACGGCCCGAGCGCTCTACCACTAAGCTACCACTTGGGCACTTTACTCTCAGCCTCCAAATTAATAATTATCAATTTAAAAAACTGACTTCAAATTCAGTAAATAGGCAATTTAGTTTACTTCGATGACATATTTTTTCAACAAAAACCAAAGTACTGAACCGATTTTGGTGAAATTTCCATGAGAACAATCTAAAAGTACTTTCAAATATTTTTTTTGAAACTGGTTTATAAATGACAGAGCTGGTTACGGAACCCTAACAATGATACTGTACAGTTAGCTGCACAAATATATCCGTACGCGTGTCCTTTCCAAACAATTTCGTATTTAACGAGCAATATAGCATCGATCTGTATGTTTTGCTTCGGAACCGCGGAATGTTGGTTTAGTCACCTTTAAGTAAGAGCCGAATCGACAACTCGTGATTCTAGGAAGTGATCGGAGTAATGTAAAACAATTTCTCAATATCAACTCGAGATCGAAACGCAATCGTATCAACCGCAAGATATTTGTTATCCGAGATAGTAATAGGCGCCAAAATGTTATGACTCGGCTCGACCGCAAAACTATTTTAATGGCTCCATTAAAAAGTGATAGTAACAAATTGGTTCTGTGGGTCAGTCTTGTGATACCGCTCATTGGTGCTTGCTTACCTACTGCAGCTGAACAGGAAATGTCTTCATAGCTTACGTATCGGTTTCCAAATAGGCTTGCTCATTACTTGTTTCTATAAAGATTGTGGTCGACAGGTGATGAATGAGCGGCGTGTTTTATTTTATGCCATCACTGAGAAATGACTGCCGAATACAATTGAATCGACTCCTGTTTAAGTACATAATCATTAAAATTTACGAATTTTTCCCGACACTTGAGTACATCCCAAAATTAAACTCGAGAACGTATAAAAAGCAAATATTTGCCGAAATGATGACGTAATTGAAACGAGATTCCAAGTGTGAGGTCCCGTCGAGCGATTTCATTACAATTTGTTACCAAAACAGTATGACGTGGAACAGTCGCTCACGTCAAATCCCTCATTAATTACAGCTCGGGGACCACTTCAGAGCACCCCCCACGTTTACACAGAAAAAAATGCTAGAGGCGCCTTTCATAAGCCGCGTCGGGATTCGGCAGCGGCGGGTTTTGCATTGCCCAACGTTCCGTCCTAACAAAACAATGTCAGAATAGCACCATTGTCGGCGGCGACTATTAGAACGAATTGCCGTACGTGCCTCAGGATGGCTCCAACCTCCCTTTATTACCTTCAGTTTCGCACTACTTTTGTTTGCTTTACACGTCATGTAACCGCTCGCAGGCGGAATACTCACGGCTAAATTTAATTTTATCGATTGCGAATAAAAACGTCGGAAACATCTTTCAATAAACACTTGCACAGTTGAAATAGCGGCTAATTGTAAAGGAACGGTTTTAATAGCACTGCAGTAATAAACTGGCAATTACGTTGTTAACTTTGAGTATTTAACCCTTTTACGAGAACGATTGTTATGATTTGTTTTTTTCTCGTACTTGTGTTATGTTAGTTTCTGTCTTTATAATCGGCAAACAAGTAAAAATGGTTTGCTGACAAACAAACAAGTATAATTTTTATTAAAAATCTTAAAATGTTATTTTGGCGGATCATATTTCAAAACAGTTACTTCAACAAAAATTATGTATCAAACCTCATTTAATGTATTAAAACTCTTACCATAAAACGACACCCCCAGGAGTTATCACCACTTTACATTTCGCCATCTCGTGTTTTTGTTGACGTCACCTATCCTTAAGATTGCCTGGAAAAGATCGCTTCTAGCGATACGACCGCCGATTGTTGCACTATATTTTTAAGCTGTTTTATCGTGTGTATTTAATTTGTGGTGTGAACAACAAGCCTAGTTATCTATCCCAGAATGGGAATCTATTAAAACCTCATCAAAATCAGTTGAGGCGTTTAGTCTGTAACTGGGAACATAATTATAACCACCTATATCTCTTGGCTTTGCAAGTCGGGCATAAATAAATGATTTCCACCCAGAAATCAACTCATGATTCGGATAAGTCAGTGCCTTTATTAAGACAGCAAAACATGAATAATTTATTAAACTCGTCCTCAAAAACAATTATTATTTAACAATAACAATTTTACAAACATTTGCAGCCTCGAATTGGTATTGTCGAAGGAATTTGGATGCTTCATGCTATTCATCACTCTTATCTCAAAGTATACAATCTTTAGAAATGTGCTCTGTTTTTGTCATTTTCGTTATCTTACGGACAAAAGTAGTTCGCTTCATCGAACGTCCGAAGATACAAGCTAACTATCTCTATTGCGAGATAGTTGATCTTTCAACTAAGTTCTGGCGACATTCTTGCAGGTATTTTCTTTTATTCCAGCTGTACTACGAAAAATTGGAGCATGTTTCGGGAAAATGCTATTGGATTTTATATAAAAGGAAACATGTAATTTATTGAAATCATAACTTGTATAACATCATTAAAGTCTAAGGGACTATCAGGTAGGTACAGAGTTTACCTAACATCAAATCGACCAAGCGCGCGCGTGTAAAACTACGCCAATTAAGCCGACAACATCTGTTCAGAACATCGCTGATAATATAAACGGATCGACAACAAAAGCCACGTTAAAACCCGGCCCGGCATTTGGCCGGCCAACAACACCAGTTAGATTCACATTAATGAAACGTGGGCGTACCGACCGACTAATCTCGCATCCCCCGGACAATAGCACAAAAAGGACTAAACACTGAAAAATAGTTGGGCTCAGTTTTACGGCAATTACATAAAACGGACGCTATCAAAGCTTTGGAAACGGCGTGAAATAAAACCGGTCACGTAAACTCACGTAGCATTAGGGGTTTGAACGTTCGATGCACCTGTATTATAGCATTTTATTATTAACGCATCGCACGCCCTTTGTTCGTCACAATAGACGTTAAATTGCAACTCGAATTTCTCATATCTGGAGAATAGGCAGCTTGCGCAGGTAAAAGATTTTTTGTTCACAACCAGGATGAGCTGTGAAACTGTGACCGGCTATTTCGGTTTACGAGTTTGATGGGTTTGTATTTTATGGTTGTCCAATCATCTTTTATTTTAGCCACTATAAATAGAAGTAAGTTTAAGTAAGCGCTGTAATATTCTACTACAACGATTCATTATAATCATCAACAATTTCACACTCACTGCGGGGTATAGATCTCCTCTCGAGCGCGCAATTTTTACGTACGCGCGTAATTGCCAGTCTCGTCCAGTACTTTTCTGCTGCCTTAGGGATGTCGTCCGACCAGCGAGCTGGTGGTCTTCCTGGTGGTAGCTTTCCGTTTTCCACGGCCACCTTTCTGTGATGCTTTGCTCCACCGTCTGTCTTCCCTTCTGACCAAGTGTCTCACCTATCTCCACTTGAGTATCGTGATCTGTTTAACCACGTCTTTGACCTTCGTTCTTTATCGAATTTCCACGTTCGGTATGCGGTCAAAGAGATAAATGCCTAACATGGCCCGTTCCATCGCCGTTTGCGCCACACGGATCTTGTGCGTGTTCTATTTAGTGAGGGTCCATGTTTCAGTAGAGTATGTAAGGATAGGCAGGACACATTGGTTGTAGAAAGTACACTACACGGGATCATTGATTTAAAGACGTCATCGAATTCTCCAAAAACAACGCACTCCAATTCGAGTCGTCTAGCGTCCTCTTTCACCTGACAGCCTCCTGAGTCTGATCAAAGGATAAACAGTTTCCAAGATAGCCATGGTCTCTTACGACCTCTATAGCGCTTACTTAATCTTATTTGATAGTAAATAAAGACCATCTCTGCATAGTGCGCTTTTGTATGAGTTGTTACTTGTGTTTGCCGATTTCAACAGGATTATACAGAGCGGTCAGCGGTGGTACTTCGATAAGGAGATCATTGTAGTCATCATTATGAACAACTTTTAATAGAGGTACCAACTCTAAAATCGCGGAAAATTCATGGTATGATATGTATTTTCCAATTTCAGAGTGGGTCCTATTGTAAAAGCTTTTCATAATAATAAGTAAGTACAATGAGTCCTTTCGGCTTAGTACAACCGTTCCCTGTATACTATGCTAGAAAAAACTTAAACTTCTCATTAGTAAAAACTGTAAATGAAATGCAATTTTTTAAGTCACGCATTTTTTCTTATCTTTTTCTTCTATATAAAGCGATGTGTATGCATATATGTATGTTTCCTATGGACTTCAAAATGACTTGACGGGACTTTCACTGGCAGATAGCTTACTAATCTACATGGGTGAAACCGCGGGCGCAGCTAATACATTACAAAATTCAGATCTAGGCACGTCTAATTTGTTAGCGATAAACCTTTCAATTTTATTATCTCGTCAAACAACTACCACAATTAATAGACAAGGGGTATAAAAATCGTATTAAATCGGTATGTATAAATAATGAATAGGTTATGGTCGCCATAAAGTCACATAGCGTTGTCACACGGCTGATCCGGACACGTACGAAAGTCTGTCTAAACAGCATTCGTATCGAATACCCCGAATTCTTTTATGCGAATTCTACACTTTTAATTTCGAAATAGGTATAAGGTTGTATGGAATTTGATATGAATGTTGTCTCGATGATTGTTTGTACTTGGCTCACTGTTGTTCAAGTATATCTCATCTATTCTAGCCTGCAATATCTTAATGACAATCAATAAACAACAATAGTCAAAACACTTTTCAATTAGATTTGTAAAACGACATTAAAATTATCCATACAGTTCAAAATCAAACCTGGCACCCATTTTATGACGTCATCATTCCATCGACAAACAGAGAATGTCGTTTTCTATATACTTAATATTATAATGAGGAAAGATTTGATTGTTTGTTTGTTTGCATTGAATAGTGAACTCCTTAACTAGACAACCGATTTGAAAAATTCTACCACTGTTGGGAAGCTACACTATCCCCGGGTGACACAGGCAATATTATATTTTTTTTTTAAATTAGGGATCCTTACTAAAACTCCAATAATACCCGTGCGTAGCCGGGGCGGACCAATAGTATTATATAAACGTCGTATTAATTAAATTAATACAACGATGCTTAGCACCATTTGTCAAAAAACAAGTGACATTTGTGTAGAATAAAAAGACTCATCTTTCACCCGTTATATGGAATCAGTTCATCACAAAAACTAATGTGTGACAAGACGCCGCGAAGGCTTCATTCGAAAAAAGTAGAGTATGCGTCTCCCGGATTATTCCCCGTTCTGCTTTTATAAATTATGCATTTTTGTGGTCACAACAATCGACTGATCTGTGATTATAATAAGGCTCGCAAGTCACGTTCGACGGACAGGGGCAGAGCGGTATAAATAGTATGTAAGTCATGTCAATATAGTACTCATTTAGACGAAGGCGTGACTGAAGTTCTAGTACAGAATACTGCTTCCACAGATTATTATGATAGACAGCACTAGTCCTCCTATTTCGAGTGCTTCTATTTTACATGTCTGTAACCTGTCTTAAATCAATAATGTATTGCATATTATGAAATTCATAATGTATTGCATATTATGAAATTCATAATGTAGTGCATATAATGAAATTAATATACAGATCTTAGGTAGCATGTTTAAGTTCGGTACCATAATGACCCTAATTGTCTATGGCAACAATGTCTAAGTTAGATCAATGCTCCAACTAGCACGCTGCATAATTCAGTTCGATCTCTATCGTCTTGGCAGCGACGACGACTCGGCACGTTAGAGGTCAAATAAAAAAAATGCGTGTAGTAAACAATAACAAGAATATTATTTTTTTTACTCATACGAGAGCTGGTAATCTTCAAACGGCTGATCAGAATTATATATAAGAACACTCTCGATCAAGTCACATTTTAAACAAAAATCTAATCAAAATCGGTACAGCTGTTTGGGAGCTATGATGCCAAAGACAAACATAGATACACGCGTTAAACTTCTAACACCTCTCTTTTTGCGTCGGGGATTAAAAAAACTTTGGAAGCAGTTGGCCGTGCAAATGGAGTTAAACTTCGATCAAATAAACTATCATGAAATAGCTCTCATGACGTCATAGTTAGTACAAAGAATGCGGCACGCTGGATTTTAAACGACTTGAAGTGCTCGCGGTGTCTATTTTGATAAAAGTCTGTGGCTACTGCATTATAACGGTTAACAAAGTATGATTGCGTCAATATTACGAGTAGTTTAACGGGCGAGTCGGTAGACTTGTAGTGCCGATCACAATGCGATTGGCAAGCTGCGAAGTAGATTGGCGGTGCGCATTCGCCGGTTTCGAATAAGCGCATAAACTCTTCGCATAAATCAAAGATACGTTCCATTCATCTCGAGCTTATTAGAACATAACGGCCTACGAGCTACCCACGTGCGAACCTCCGTTGCATAAATAACAATTAGAACTGTATTACGAACTCAAATCTGAAAGCACTTCGTAAATCTAGTTCGCGTTTGAATACACTACTTCATTACAGAAAACTAAGTAGTAAATGATTTACGATCTACTTACTGTTCGAGAAAATTGTTTTAAATGCTTCTTTAGATTTGGTTTATCTCTATCTATGTTAACACTATGTACATCGATGTATTTACATTTCAAAATAACCGTCATATTTATTATTTAATCATTAGTATTTATCTTTTAGGTTGACTGTCCATCTCGTGGGTAGACGCCTACGCTGCGCTTCCTTTTCAATCTATCTGTACTCTACTAATCAGTAGTCGGCGCCATGTTTCATTTATCTACTAACCTCACGGCTGAACTTTTCAACGGGAGATAACAGTATGACTTCACCCAAACATGACCTAACCTAACCTGAGCGGCGTCATGGTGACGAGCGTTCGATACAAAAACCGTATCAAATCGGACACAGTCGAAGAGCCGTGAACCGTTCCCGTAGTAGATGACACCTGTAGAACATATTTTTATTTATTGCAAATTTTTATGGTAATCACAAGAATTGTAAAAAAAAAGTATAAGTCGTATGAAGGATCTAGAGTTTTTTTTTTTAATTTTCGGACGGCTTTTTAAAGAAACGGTAAAAAACCAGGTTGTAACAGGTACATTGAGTAAAAGCCTGCGGCATAGCTACATAGCAGATATTAAAATTGTCGTAATACTCTATTATATGGAAGACTATGGCGTTATTTATTTTAATACAGAGGATTTTGAAAATTGTAATAGCTATAAAATAACTATTCCATAGGTTTCTTCTACAGTCTACACCATGAATTCACACCCTGATGTTTCCGTATCGTTAAAAAAGTCACCCGGCATCACCTTACCAGCATTGGAGCAGTATTATTGTTATGTTGTTTTTTTATAACCAGCAAAGACCTCAAACAGTTATCGGGTGACCTTGCCACTATTTTCTGAGTTCGCCAACACGAGTCTCGGCAGATCATCATACCTTAATGACGAAGCATGCGTCGGCGCACAAAAACCATATCGAATTGGACACAATTGTGCACCGGCGGCGCCTGGCCATTGCTCATGCTCATGTATCGATTAAGGTAGATTTAATCGATATCGAACTTCATTGATTTTATAACTTTGATAGATACATACGTTTATCTATGTATAATAAGTATTTACAGGGTTATAAGGTAAGGGTATGTTAAACGAAAGGGGTTCGTTATACTCATCATTATGAACAACTTTTACTGTAGGACTAACCCTGAGCTCACTTTTTTTACAGCTGGTCCACAGATGGAAGTTTGAATAACCATTTTCTATAATCCGTTTTTGCGATTTCATAATTGGTTCGTGGTAAAACATGTTCATAATGATGAGAATAACGAACCCCTTTCGGCTTAGCATACCCTTTCTTTTCCTTATAATCCTGTCAAATCCGCAAAATTGTAAGCGTAGAGTACAGTGACTAAATTCAAATCATGTTCATAACTTAAAAATCAAGATCTATATCTGTATTATATGCGTGTGGATAGTATTAAGGTTTCCAATAACAACAAAAAAAAAACGACTTTGAAAACTATCCATTAAAAGACTGGTAGCTATTTGGCTGTAGCGGTACATTGTTTGCTCTATTCATTGTGCAAACACCCAATTCAATTCGGAAAAAAGTTTTAAAACTTTTAAAAGAATATACAGAATTTAATCAAACATAGGTTAAAACTACAGCAATGAAACCTGCTTTCAAATAATAAAAAACTGCATTCAAATCGGTCCAGCCATTTAAGAGAAAAATAACAACAAACATACAATATCTTACGGGAAACGCTTATACCTGGGTGGATAAAAATACATCCACGTACACAGTCTCAGATACAACTCACAAAACACTAAACCGCTAACAAAGGACAAGTCAAATTAACTATCACGTAAAGTGCTTGTTTTGCAAAACAAATCTACGCTATGGCGATATAATAACCGTTTAAGAGAATTTATGAAATTGAAAACTAAATATTGGTACTTACACGCCGTAAGCAAGAATATTAAATATGTGGTAAATGAATAAGGAATGTTACATAGAAGAACTTAGATTGTAAACGCCTAAGAGGCGTCCAAGTTCGGAGATTGAAATGCTCGTTTGTGTTCATAATCACAATTTCACGCGTACTTATAGTAAGTACACACTACTTAAACTGTTGGTCACGAGCTTTCTGTTTTTATGTACATTTACACCGAGTATAGTTAACACGGAGCTTTAGTTAACTGCTTTAAAACCGACTTCTAGGTGTGAAACCCAATAAGCCTTCGACACATGGACGCTTAACATACACCGCATTAGTCATCTTAAGAAACACATAATATTTCCAAGCTTTATCGAATTCCAATCGTAATATTTTACGCTTGGTCGTTACGAGTGTAACTCGTGTCTCGACAAATAGATAATAAAATTTTCATTAGGCACTAAAGCCGCGAAAACCGACATAAAAGCGTAATCGAGCCTTCTTAATTTATGTATATCGTGTGTGACGCCGATAGAGTACGCAGAGGACTCCGTGCCAATGAGGGATTACGCATACACTGACAACAGGAGCTGAAGCTACTATCAGGAATGTGAGGTACGACCACGCGCACGCCGCTGGATAAACGCCCCGTGAAGTCATAAAAACCAACCACGGTTATACCAAAGGACGCCTATAAATTCTTTATTTTATGATCTCGAGCATATATTTAATACTAAGAGCGTCCCGACTGTTTCCTTTTTTGTCGTATAAATAACGAGTTTATAGTGAATTTTATACCTTTGTGTAATCAGTGTTTAAACGCCTTGACGAGCACCGAATCGGCGTTAAAACGTTAATGAGACGCGATAACTTTGACGTTGATGTAAATAAGGTTATTATTTTTAAAAGGCGCAACGGATTGATAAGTCATCGTTAAAGGAATTATTGGGTTGAACGCATTTCCCCGTATCTTCTGGTTGTTTAATTGTAAATGGACCGCCTTTGAAGGCCGACAACCATCGGGATACAATACATATAGAGTCACAACCGTGCCAAACAATGTCCGAACCAAAAATCGACGCACGCCACGAATTGACTTTTTGGTTAGTTACAAGGTAACCCCGATCTTATTACAACGCCGCCGCAAGATGCCAGAGCTACGATGACATACCGGACAACTAACGTTTAACGTTGTGGAGTAAATGTGGCATTGTGAACTATATAATTGATACAATGTATGTACAATGACGCTCGGCTGTTTTTTGACTGTTTTCACTCTATAGGAATTGTATCTCGATGTCGACAACACAATGTTGTGTTCGGAATGAATGCGCACACTTCCTATAGATATTGAACGAATAACAATAGATGTCCGAAAGCCGACATTATAAAGAATTTGTACTAAAATGCACCGCAATATGATTTTGGTGTAGTACCTACACGATACTATAAGTCTCTTTTGATAGACGTATTGCAGTTACCACATTTTAAATAATTCTTGAGACATTTATGTTTTGATGTAATTTTTTTTAAATTTTGTAAAGATGTTGATCAATCGATAGACTGTTTTATATATTTTAGGTGAAATATCCGATGAAGCAAAAACAAACTTGCATAAAAATAATCATAAAATAAGCATATTTTTTTTACTTTTTAATCACAAGCTTTTTCCTATTCTTCTCAGCAAACCCTTTCATTTGATGCTCATACCATGAAGTGAACATTTTGTCCGCCATATTGAATTTATAATCTAGGACCAAAGTGCTTGAGAAGACAAATCCAATGAACCCAAACTCGACGGGGTTACGTCGTTTCGTTTAGGCGTTCCTATGACCACCTTCTGTCTCCATCATCAGACCAGATCTAAGGTACAATCACATTGCATTGTCCCCAAACTTACATAAGTATGCCAAATTTCAGCTCAATCGGTTGAACATATCTGCCTCAAAATTGAGTAGAAAGATTCCACCCGAACAAACATACATACATTGCAAGTTAAACAAAAGCTTGTAATAATATAGATATCGTTTTATATTCTGCAAAATTTACAGATCTCACTGTCCTGGGTTTAGACGAACGCGTGGTATCTCCAAAGTAGGAGACTCAATAGTTAGTACCGGACAAAAAGAACGAATTTCTTACATGTTTACTTTTTGAACAATGTGCGTAGGAGCGATATGATGATAATTTAATGCCAAGACGCAAACAGCCTTGATACTTTCCTGTTTTCTTTAAATAGGACAAGTCTTTGAAGTATTTCGAGTTCATGAATAATGAATTTGATAATTTTCTGAATTTATGATCTATTGTTAAAAGAGCCACGATATATTTTATTATTATAGTTAGTAGGTAGATAAGTACATATTAATTCGTATATAACACACGTCTGTCTATAGAGGCATTCGTGAAAATATTATCTATAAATTGATTTTCATAAGTAATATAGGTATTTTAATATTATATATTTACGGTTAACACGGAGAAAGAAAATTTAACCAGATATAGCACAAACATTCAACAATTTATAATTCGTCAGCAACGATTTAGTTTCATTTTCAAGATGCCCATGAATAGTCCCTGCCGTCTTTCTTGTTATTTGAGAACTAGAATCTAGGCATCTTCAAGGCTAAGTAAATAGATTTCTTCTAGATCGACGTAATCCATCATAGGCCACACTATCCCTTATCATCATGCGAGTTGGTGGCTAATCATAGATCTATTTGCAATAAATAAAATTAGTAATAAAAAAAACTTTTTTAAACAAGGTTTTTTTTCGTATTCTTCTTGGCAAACCCTTTCATTTGATGCCATAATATGATGGAGTCGCTTAAAAATAACTGTTCCGGCATCTTTGGGAGTCCACGATATTGGATTTAGAATGACGTCACTTAACTAATCATGCATTGTCATCCAAACGTGTATGCCAAATTTCAGCTCAATCGGTTGAGGATAGCTGGTCTAAACTTCAGTTGCAAGATTAGTCCCACACATACATACACACTAACAGGGCAAGTTAAATAAAATCTTGTAAAAGAATACTATTTCTTTGATATTTAAGTTAAAAGTATCAAAACTCGTTATGCTTCTATAGCCGTCCCATATTCTTATAAATCCCTATAAAGGCATCGAGCAAACAGCCCTCGCCGACCGATTTCATACACAATAGCGTTCCGATCCTACACGTCAATGCGCGTCACATTGAGCAGAAACATAAACATTTAAAACATCATCAGCCGCAATAATACCATGGAATAGAGTAGAGAATATAACCCATCGATATTGTGACGAAGCCTAGCATCTGTGTGGTTCCGCAGTTTTTTTATTTAAAGCTCTTTGGAGTTTTGGAAATGTTTTATCTGTAACCTTCATTATTATTTTAGCTACGCTCAGAGGTTTTACTCGCAATCCTCCAGATATCGTGCATACGTGAAAGTAACATGTGTATAGGTAGTAAATCTGGTTATAGGAAAGCTATCTCTGTACTGAATCCACAAAGAAACTTTCGCATTATTTCAGTCTTCGTGTATGAACAAAAATGCAATAATCCGCGTAACAAATTTGTTACGCGGTCAAGCGGGAATAAGAGTCACGGTAGTAGTGCAAACGGTTTTACTAAAACGGTATTTAGTAGCAACCTGAAAGACTTACTGATGATGACTGCAGATTTTAGAATGCGGTACCCTAAAAATTTTGTAGAAAAAAATGTCCGCCTACAATAATCATCGCCGGGTGCACAATAGTAAGCTTTACAAAGATAAACATAAGATAAGATGACCACAGCGGGTTTTGAAAAAGATGCTGTGCTCTATGAAAACAATTCCTTGGAACCCGAAATACGATTCGGTTTGCAGACATCTTACTGCTCCTTATGACTCCGGAGTCCGGAGCAGAATGAAGTAAGCAATTTGACACGAATTACTAGGGATCAAATGTTCCAGATTGGTATCTAATCGGTAACGTTTGAAGTAAGACCGATTTTGTACAATTGGCCTTGAATTAAAACTTTCGTGTTACTTGTAATGTAACTAACGCAAACGTAACGCAACGCGACGTATGTGGTTGCGTTACGTGTATGTAAAGCAACTCTATTGTTTATTTAAATAAAAAAATACGAATAAAAAGCAGTAACTAGTAAGTACTCAAAAAAAGTTAGATAGTACATAAAATATAGTATAGACTTCAAAATCCGTGTAAAAATATTATTTTGATCTTCGTAGTGTGGTTTTTTGAAGTCGTTTTTTAAAAGATAATTTATAAAGTTTAAGCAGATCCAGGTTGTGTGAAAAATTGAAGCTAAGTTAAGAAAATAAATAATAGAGGCATAAGTACATCTACTAGCGAACAAACTTGGGCTTATGAAGAAGGGATGTCTACCTTCACACATAATTTCCTTCATGTAAGTAATACTTGTTAAATCAATCCAGATTTAAAATATATGAAATCAGAAAACCTTAGTTAATATCTACCGGCCTACTGGCCTAACCAAAATCATGCGTCCATCAATAAAATTTTAAGTTCAATTTTACAATAGAAATCGCCCGTTGTTGGTTCAGGTGTCAAGGCTGCGAAGCTATCATCGTAAAGTCAATATTTGCACAGATAAATGTACACCAACGATCATATTTCTTGGCGAATAATGCGTTATGCAATTCAAGTTTGCTTAGGATCCCTTGCAAAATCGTTTAGAATTACAAGGATTCTTATCTACCTTCGTAAAAAAAACTATCGCAGACCATTTGAAAACAAAATGTCAAGAAACGCATTTTTTCATCTTTGTATGAGCTGGGTATTTTTCGCATTTTTTTTTTCTTTTCGTTAAACTGTTTAGCTTTCTGCACTATTTCTCCTTCATAAAATTATTTCTCGTTTCGAAAAATTATACAATGCTCAGTTTTATGTCGCAAAAGTATTCAACGCGTTTTTGCTTGGTAAGCAAAGAGGTAACAATCTCAATTAATTTTTTAAACGCCGTTCCTGAAGCATCATTTACAACCAACAGTCGTGCATGAACTAAAGAAAAACACTCGTATCAATGATTCTACTAAATGAGGTACTAATGTGAGACTGATATTGAAATTTTGTTTCAGATACATTCCGCATCTGCTTCATGCACCAAGTTTATGACGAGTGGAATAGAGCCGCGTCAAATTTGTTAACAATAAAAATACCCATAGAGATGGACGGCCGTCCCACGGTTTGTAGTCGCCCACACTGGATGCTACATGACATAGCAGTAATCATCCGACTGGAGTAGTTTTCAATAAATTTTGATTTATTCTCAATTTATGCCACCTATTTTTGTCTCAAACATACCTTAGTTGTACTAAGATATGCTACAGCTGAGTTTAATTTTAAACCTTCAGATATCACTGTAGTATATCTCAATATCATTTATAATTTTTTCCTTATTTTTTTGGAATCTTGTGGCTTCGTGCTTCATTTCCAACCAATCGTCACATAAAATGGTGGAACAAAATAAATCAATGGGAATAAAAAAAGAATACATGAAATTCTCTTTTCTCTTCTCATACTCATAGTAAAGTTATGCCCGGTATAAGCGGACTAAAACTGCTTTTTATGCACTTATGTATAAAAGTATGTTTTTATGCTCTTGTGCATAAAACTTTTACTACTCTTTAAAATTGTACAAAGCTGTTCAGTTTGTAATACATCTCAGATAAAATTGCTTGGGTCTTTAATTACAACCATAGATCATGTTATTATTGAAGACAGAACAATAGAATATTGTAAAAAATTCAGTTTTAATTCTAATTTGAAGATATATTAATTCTATCTTCTAGATCTCATTTCCTCGCAATTATAGTGACAAGCCGAGTGTATAAACTCGTGCATAAAACCCTTTTTTAGCCAAGACGTTTATCAGCCCGAGCCGAAGGCGAGGGCGGATATTTAAGTTGAGGATAATTATATGGCTTGTTTTCTGCACTCGTACAATCTACTATTGATTGTATTTTTTTTTTATTACGAGAGAGATGGTAATTTGTCTCCTGGAATAAAATAACGGATAATAATGAAATTCGATTTTTTTTGAAATATCTAATCGTAAAAACACGTTAAACTGGTCTTTGATACGCCGTCAAAAGAAGCGCTTAATAAGATTGTACATTATCATTAGCTATGGACACTCAATATTTAAAATTAAGATTTATACCCTGTTTCTATTTAAGCTATTAGCAAACTTGTCGTTTTCATATTCATGCGCCTCGTTTATATATTAAAGGTGTTGACATTCCACATCAATTTAAAAAATGTGTTAATTGTAGAGTCAAAAGCGGCTTCTAAGCAGGCATCTACTTATATCTTAAGACGCCTATGTTATA
Source organism: Agriopis marginaria (assembly GCA_932305915.1). Classification (NCBI taxonomy): domain Eukaryota; kingdom Metazoa; phylum Arthropoda; class Insecta; order Lepidoptera; family Geometridae; genus Agriopis; species Agriopis marginaria. The sequence continues at coordinate 10,621,324 of OW029926.1, read as the reverse complement.
CTAGCTGCGCCCCGCGGTTTCACCCGCGTAGTGATGAAAAATGGCGATGATGATGATAATAGCTTATGTCACTCTCTGGCTCTTGAACTATACCCATGCAAAAAATCAGGTCGATCCGTTGTTCCGTTGAAGCGTGAAAGAGGAACATACATCCATACATCTATACATACAAACTTTCGCGTTTATAATATTAGTAGGAAGTAGGATACCATCAAGTACCTACTTACTTTATTCTATTTTCACGCACACAACGTTTGTATCAGCTATGTCCTTATAGGAATATCACTCGCATGAAGTAGGCAGAACAAAACGTTCGTGCCGGTTGTTCTTGTCCCTAACACTTTACTATACATGTCCTTCTTCAGCATTGCCAGTGCAGAAGAGAAATAAAATAAATTGAAAGCAAAATTGCGAATTGTTTCTGTTTATCAGCTTCGAAAACAAGAATAATAAATAGGTTCCTTTATTATAATTTTAACGCATATACTTCACTTAAAGACTAAGTCAATAAATCTTCATCATCTAAGAAAGTCAATTTCTAATTGGCGCATCTATTTCAAACTGCAACTTTATGTAATACGGATGACAAAAAAAATAATTTGGTTAAAACAAATACATAGAAAAGATGATAGAGCCAGGAGATGGATAGTGGAACCCTTCAATAGCTAAGCGTGTTTAAAGGTATTTATACTATAAATATTATTATCTCTTGTTAAAGGAAAATAAAAGTTTTATATTACGTGGAAAAAAAAAACTTTGTCATAAAAAGTATACCTATTTATAAAACACTGTTAAACTATCACGGTCGTTCACTTCAGGGGCCTTACGGGCAACAGCTAATTGCGGCACCTGATCAGCTCAGTTGAAAAATCACGCGAACGTGAACCTTATCGCGCCCAGATACGGTTTGCGGTCGCGTGATTTTCCAACTGAGCGGATTAGGTGCCGCAATTAGCTGTTGTCCGTAAGGCCCCAGTTATGTGGTAATTTTGTGGATAAAGCTTCCAATATTTCGGCGCAATTACATGCACCATGTTCACGGGAAGACCGGGTGTTGAGTCTTCCCGTGAACATGGGACATGTAAGAGCGACGAAATATAGGGAGCACCATCAACAACTTTATCACGGTAAATAATCATATAACTGTACCTATTTACAGTTCGTAAAGACTAAGTAAGAATACCTGGAATCTACAATACAAGCACATTTACTTCGACACGGAACAAATATTTGTACGAATCAATTTCCGTCTCATGTATTCACATCGTCATATTATGTTCTCATGTATTTTGTTAGAACAAACTGTATGGAAATGTCTTACATGGAAATAGTAGGTATTATGGACTTACGTTTATGAAAATGGATATTCTAGTGTTTTATAAAGTATTTAATAGATATGCTGAGTAAGAACTGCGAGATCTTCTCTAATTTATCTACGAAATATGATATCAATCGCGCTCTCCCTTTATGAAAACCAGCCAACGCAATTATCGCGAACAACTATCATACATTGGTCGTATATAAGTAATTTTAAATCGTAAAAATACAATAAATCAATGCTGGCAATACTTAACCTAAACTGGAAACATTACAACTAAATTAAGCACGAGAAAGCTAAGACTAATCATCACATTTGATAATTAATTTTATTACATAGTACACAACACAACAAAATCCTATTATTAAATAACAAGAAAAACGGCCTAAGTGCGAGTCAGGCTCCCGCTTTGAGGGTTCCATACCACCACATAAACTGTTGACTACTAAAATACAAAAAAAGTAGTGCAAAAAGACAACATCACGCCCAGGCGATCATATGCAAGTATCGACCGGGCTCGACGTTGCTAACTTGGGTGAACATAAATTTATCACTAGCACTTGCACTAGGCTATTTATTATTAGTTGTTTTACTTTAAAGGGTGTACTTCATGCCAAGTTTGACGCTTGTACGTGTTACCGTTTTTACATTAGATCAAATACAAAATACGTAATATTCTTTTGCTGCCCTCTTTTATCACCATATTCTGTGAAAATTTCAACTAGCTAACTATTGCGGTTCTAAGGATACAGTCGTTAAAAGGTAAGACAGACAGCGTAGACTTAGTAATAGAGTCCCGTTTACACTCTATGGGTACGGAACCCTAAAACATGCTGAGTTGAGGCCGATTTTTGTGATAATGTACCTTCTTATATTTGGATTATTTTGTTTGGTTTTAAATTACATTATAGCAAAATAAACATTTCTGTATTTCAGTATTTTTTCTGTAAAATGTAGGTGATAGACTTGATTCCAATGCTAACAGCAGTCGCTAGGACGTGTCGTCACGAGCTCAAGACACCGGCACCAGCAGGTGGCCTCAGTCACGTGCGTTCGCGGCTTAATGATAGACATTTTTTTTGGAACGACCGAGAAAACATTAACGGAAAGCAACCCAGTTGCCAATGCCGTTAAATTGATATACTTTCCTACCAAATTTGCAGTCTTGTTTTATTTTTATTCCAATTCTACCTCTTTTAAAGCTGATAAACATTGATTCGTATTCTGAAAATTTTGTGCCCGTTGAGCTATGTTAACAACCATCAGTTTTCAATTCTGAATTGAAAATCGTAAAATGTTAAAAGTAAATCGGTTTAAAGCTACCTCTAACTTAAAAAACGTATTCCAACTGTAAAAAGGTATAGTTTATAAAAAGGGCGCCTTTATGGTTATTGCATTGTGCAGGTATTCAAAATCTCTATTGTCCCAATATTACGAACGTTTACCAGCCGTCTAATCCTTTTCTTTACAAACAATAGTAAACGAGTAAACGCTACTACAATCTATTGAGAGAAGGACCAAGCTTTTTCTTCAAAATTTCATAGATAAGAACTGATTCTTAGCAATAATAGAAAGTATTTTTTTTATTACAAAGCGGTGGCGTTGAAACGCAAGAGGTCTACTAACTATTGTTATTGATGCGGTCAAGACGAACATGATCTTTAAGAAATAAAAAAAAACACAAAGAACTGGCACGCTTCATCGATTTGTTGTCATCGTGCCGATTCGTAAATATCAAAAAACAGTCAGACCAGAACCAACTACCCATCAGTCCAAACTCTATCGAACAAATTATATTCAGTGACGCGGAGTCGTAATCGATATAAATAAAATCGGATATTTGAATAGGACATAACATAAGTTACACTACAAAGTATAGCTTTGTTAGAACTAGGCGTGAACTCGACATGGTCTAGTAGAAAAAGAAGATGCTTATAACATAGGCGGTAGTATGTTCTTGCCATATTTATCACTCAGTTGACGCCTACGGGGCGTGGCTACATGAATTATTAATTCGTGTTTCATTAAAATTGGCACCGAATGATGTATAAAAAGGCTATCGATACATAAAGGCATGACTATTGAAAACGAAAAAGCTAACAAGTTTCTTTCTTTACAAAAACTTAAAACTGGATTTTCTTACATTGGACTTGGTTGACGTTAGACCGCAATCTCACCTGATGGAAAGCGGTAATGCGGTCGAAGATTGAGCACATTTGCCTTGTAAAACATATTAATCCTGGATTAAATACTAAGTTTGTGATTGTATTTGTTGTACAATGTTTTTTATTTTATTAATCCTAAGTATTATTTATAAAAAAAAATAATGACTATGTTACATGAGAATGTAATCGAATGTTATTTTTATTCCCATTTTATGTGTTGCCATCTTGTATTTGTGATGACGTCACCTACTCAGTGATAATCCCTGAACTTATAAGACATTTCTTTTATCAAAAATAGTTGAGGAGTAGGTTGTGGGGGAAACAGTAGGGTTAAACACAAATACCTAAACCTGCTTCTTGCTTTGAGTCGTTGGTTAAAAGTAGTAAGCTTTACGCTACATTAAGTAATGTGCTGCAGAAATATTGCATTATTTAACTGATGTTTTGACTAAATTCTTACTGTTTTTCATTTAGGTGTAGGTCTGTGGAATGCGCTGCCTGAATAGGTGTTCCCCGATAGTTACAATCTGGGTATCTTGAAATCACAAGTGACTCGGTTTCTTCTAGGCAAGCGTGCTTCATCGTAGACCGCAAGGTGAGTTGGCGGTCAAACGGAAGTCTAATATAAAAAGGTGACCCGTAGCTTGTTTGCCATTAATTCTATTAAAAAGTACTTGACTACAAAATTTCGTGAAGCTCGGTTAATGATACGCAATTTATTGCCGAACAAACATACATAAACATAAATAAATATTTTTCTTTCTTTCTTTCTTCTTCCTAAACTCCAACTTGTTTCATTAGAATCTGAGACCTGTCTTCGCTGCTCAGATGATAATGAAAATTATATTTAACACAAATTTTAAGCCTTCATTAGGCTCCACGTAAATTTTAATAACACTACGGTCAGCAGAGAATAGCGCGAGAGTAAATAGACCCTTTGCTAATGATTTATCAGGTGCCAGCCGAGCTAAATGGTCTATAGCTCGACCGGACTTGCTACCGTAACAGAGTACGGTTAATTACATCTAGGGCTACCATCTAGTTTATGTCGTTTTGTAATCTGAACAAGAAAGTAATAAATTTGCTACACCTTAAATTATAATCGTAGGCATAGCAATATTCTAAACGAAATATGAATCGTATTATAATCGTATATATATTGTATTCATTTTTTCTAACCAGTTTTTGATTGGGTGACCTCGACTGGCAATTACACCTAAGCGCCACTGTACTTTAAATATCACGTAGGAACTATAAGACCCGATTGTTTGTTCTAGGAAAACTATCGTGACGCCATCGTCGGCGGCCATCGAGCGAACTAAAATATCTGACACTAGGACTAGCTACTTTTCATTTACGGAACCTAGTTATTGCTGCCGCACACTGAGCCACCGGGGCACTAAACGCAGCCACCAGTCACAGCCACTGGTGGCTTGAAAGCGGCCTCTAGTGGCCAGACGCTGCCTCCAGTCGTAGCTACTACTGGGTAGACAGATCCACATTTTCCCTTAGTATTATTGGGAGTTGGACGTGTTTGTGTGTGATAAAAATGGAAACACTCTGGATCACGTTATTTATTTTGAATCTCAGGTCTAGGTAGGACGTTTGGAAACGTTGGTAGGGCTGAAGCCAGTACCAAGAATAATAATAATATAAAATACATTTATTGTGTGTAAAAGGTGGGAGTAGGTTAGGTTAGACTAGGCTGTAGGTTGACCGAAACTAGGTTGGCGGAACCCAGGCCGACCGAGGATGAGGTGGACTGACGACATCAAAAGTACTGTCGGAAACGAGTGGATGTGACTAGCGAGAGACAGGGGAGAGTGGCATAAACAAAGGGAGGCCTATAACAAGCAGTGGGTCATTCAGGGCTGATGGTGATGATGTACAAAAGGGAATATAAAACTATTGTACAGTACAGGATTTTAAAACAACTGAGCTATTGTGGTGAGTTTTTGGATGAGCTGGTCTATGAGATATGAGGTACGGCACCCGCTAATTATGCCTCATGTCAAAATATTGCGTGTGTGTGTGTGTGTATGTATATGTTCCAACTTAACTACGTAATAGCTAAACGGATTTAGATAAAATTAGGTATGGAGGTCCCTTGTAACAGGTTATTATAAGTTAGGGATTTACATACTACTTTTTATCCCGAAATAAATAACGGTTCTAGTTATGAAATAATAAAGTAAATTTTTAGGGAAAAAAACAGAAACCGACTTCATTCCTATACCTACATTTACAAACTTAAACTAAAAAGTAAAAAATAATATTAAAATTACTTCAAAGCAATGAGCATTAAAGGACAATCAACAAAATTATTAATACATTATAAATATACCTCCTTACCTATTTACAATTTATAATCAGTTATTTTTGAAGTCGGTGCCGGTAAAAAAATATGGGACCACCTATGATTTATGGCCTACTTAATAAAAAAGGTATCATCAAAAACAATTTTATATAGACGGAGTATACGCGTAACATACATACAAAAAAAACATACAGTCGAATTGATAATCTCCTCCTGAAGTCGGTTAAAAAAACCATTCATCAGACAGCATCCAACTTTCTTGTGTAAACGAAAAAAATATTTATCCTAATCTAAAGTACGAGTAGGGAGAATATAATTTAGAGCGTAGTGGACGAAAAATATGGCAACCCTAATTAGCTAGTCGTACTCGTAAAGCTGTTTAATAAGTGCACTATTTATTGGCGGCTAACGAAGGGTAATTGTCCGCATCGAAGCTGAGAACGACACCACTTTCGGAATCCACCTCATGGATTAAAATGTTCTTAATGATACTATTTATTAAGAAAAACGACTCTACTAACCGAATGTTGAGTAACACTTGTGAATTTAACACGCTTAACGTCAAAATACTACGTTCAATTCGTTTCTAACCATAATTTGTAGGTTCAAACCATAATTGTCCACGATTGAAATATTTATCAGCAAGTTATCTTTAACTATGACGACGTTAAATAACCGATCAAAGCAATATTTCATCGTTCAGGAACAGTTATCCAAATATACGGCATGTTACAACAGTGAGTTACTGGATCGATAAATAAAAAAGAGATGTAAAAAGCGTGTGGTAAAACAAGGGTCATAACTTGAACAATTCATCATAGCAGTACGGGAGTAAACCGCGAACACTACATCATCTTCATGGGTTTGGGAGCGTTTGAGCCGCAACATCCGACATTGGTAAAAACTCGCGCTGTCCGAACGGAGATCCGATCGAATCGATCACCGTCACACGCTCCAAAATGCACAGTGTAGCCAGTATACAATAGTAGAGTATTTTTTAAACTTTCGCGATTTGAACACATGTTTTAAACTCACCCGCAGTTTTCAGTCAGCTCGTGAGCATGGCCATTGTAACATGGTCGAAACGTCGAGCGAAAGGTACATATTTTACCTAAATTAAATAATACGTGATAAGTCCTGGTAAACATTTAAAACATACAATAGTATACTATGAATCCACCGAACAAATTTTAATTCATCTCAGATAAAACAAGGGTTTTAAATTTTAGTTTCTAATATAAATATTCAAGACCATACCACCAACAAACACACTCGCATGCCCGCTCCCCCCCCCCCCTTTGCACGCTACCCTCCCCATTTATTCAATTCATAAATTATTGCGTACCAAATATTATATTCAATTTTTTTTATTATTTTTTTCCTCTATTTGTATAAGTCGTTTTAGTATTATAATATTAAATCGTGACTATATTGTCCGGCGGAGGGTATTGTTACGCCATAACACAAGTTAATTTCTAGCTTGGCTAACAAGGCTCCTCATCATGGAGTATTTATTTAAGGAACAACCTATTGTTAAAGTTTTATGATCGACAACGTTTGTAGACACCAAATATATATTTCCATTTTTTTTCAGTATATCCCGGTAGATATGTATATGACCTGAATGTTTGTAGAGTCATACTTTTATGTTAATTTCTATACTTGCTTACTCTACTAGCGAAGAAACCCCTCCAACTCAAGAGAATGCCATCGGTCCTGTTCTCGCGCTGTCTCGCGCCAGTCGGCGACTTGGAACTAGCGCATGTGCGGCAATTTATATAAATTGATTTTTAGGGTTTAACATAGGCTCCTAAGGTTAAATAACAGCCCGTTGATTTTAAAACACATGCAAAACAAGTAACCGGGTAACCGTGACCCAGGTACGTCCTAAAACTGCGACCAGAACCGCCAGAGGATGGGCAGCAGCATCCTCCTACTTTAATGGTGAATCCTTCTGTGATCCCCAAGCTGCCTGCCAAGCGTGGGGATTATGGCACCCCATGACAGAGTGTGGAAGTTAAAGGGGGAGGCCTATGTTCTGCAGTGGACGTCTTCTGGCTGATGATTAAAACAATTAAATTATACTTATAATTACTATTAAGATGTAGTAAAGCTTTTAATCAATAAATACCTGGCAATACCATAAGAATGCCTGATCGAGCAGTACAAGTCAAGCAAAGGAAACCTTGAATACCAGTCGATAAGAACTCCAGCCAACACCCTCGAGGAGCCCCGCTGTGAAATCAAATAACTGACGATACACAATCAAATATGCAATTTTCGATCGACAGTTTCAAACCTGTACGAGAAGTAAAGAATGAATTTTAATAATCGAAATATGTTAATATTACTGAACGCACGACATCAACTATTACGATAAACATATTCTTTATGCCACAGAATCTTTAAATCATTTGAATATTTTATAATGTATGATAAATAAACGATCACAGTTTAACATATTCCTAAGGCTATCAATCATATCGAATGTAAACTGTTACGCTTCAAAAGACAATGTTAAAACTCCGATTCGAATCGTTGACTTTAGTCATCGGAAGCAATATGGGAATACAGTGTTCACTATAGACTACGGATTAAGGCCTTTTCAGACTACGCTATAGACAGTCGCATTATAGTTTTCTCCACAATTTCCTTTGGTTGTCTCGTTATATAGCACTGCACACCGCTAAGTGTCATGTCATGTATGCTAGGCGTAGCAGTGCAGAAAAAAGCGAAGCTACATAAAAATTGTATGTAGTAGTCTGAAGAGGTCTTTAGAAAGCGAGGCTATAGGACAGTCTCTTGGGTATAAATTATTTATGTAAATTTTTCGGCCTCACTAAATTGTATTTCAGCATCGACATGATTAATACTGACGGATTTTTCACTTGCCTCTCCAACGACACGAGCGAACAAATGAATCTACAATCGGTAAGAAGAAATGCCTAGGGGAATTCATTAGGGGTCCTTAGAAAAGAGGATGACGCCAGTGATTTCACGATATTATTCGGCTGACAAATAGAACGTCACCGTTGACGACGAGATATAGATTTTTTTTAAATAAATAATCCTCAATTTGTGATAGGAGCAATCACAAATCCTGTTTAATACTATTCAGTCACGTAATAAGACAAAATAAATTGGTATTTTTTGTTGAAATAATTTATAAAGAGTATTAAGGGTTAGGAATGTTTTTTGGAATTACTTTGTGGGGCTGGAATGAACCTTGTTATGAACAGTCGTCGGTCGGATCGAGGCCCACGCTCGAGTGATATTTCCGACAGGGGCTGAGGGCGCATGCGTTTAATGAAATCAAAAGGATTAAGAGCATCTGCCTGCTTGTTATTCAAATCGATTGGGAGCTCATTTATCATTTTAAATAAGCTACTGCTTATATAAATGCGGGGTGTGGTTCATGTATAACAAAAGACGCGGTGCTCGGTAGCCCAATTAACTAACCAGTTATTAATGAAAATGAACCTTTTGAAAAGAAGTAAATGAATGGAGCGTCAGGTATTGAATGGGTAAGATTATTTTAAATATTTTATTTCTTTTCATGTCTAAGAACAGCCTTACGTAGCATAAGTAGTGGTCAGATAATCCACTGATAAGAAAAGCATAATTTGGGATATACGTAGGTATACTTAATTTCGCGTAAAAAAATTGCACAATACAATTTACCAACTGAGTAATTCTCATTCAAAATAGTCACTCCAACTTTTCAAATAGTAATTATAATAATATGAGCTTCACTAAAACATTTATAAGTTAACATAGAGGACGTTCAAATCCCCTGTGTGAAATCAAATCAAGAATGGTTTCAAAGCCCTCAAGCAAAACAAAATTTCTAATGCGAATAGATCTTGTGAAGAGTGTATTACAACTGAAGATACGTGATTTTTTAAAGCAAACAAACCTATGATAATGGAACAAATTAAGGGAGCATTGTTAAGGTGTTTAGAGAATTGGGGAACAATCGTCACGCCGAGTTAAATCTCTGATGTCTTTTTAGGAGTCTTATAACGTCAAGGGGGATAAATAAATCTCACTTAATTGGAACGCGCCGCGCCGTGCGACAACATAATGTGGACGCTTTGTTGCCGACCTGCATTCTCCGTCCGACTGAATACAACGAATCAACTCGACTAATGACGATGGGAACTTTTGACAACCACTCGGAACAAAATCAATGCCTTTCCCGGCCACAATGTACGAGCAAGCGCTTTAATAAGTGGCCCACGAACATAAGGAATAATGCAAGGTACGAGGCAACGTTAGCGTTCCGAACTCTTTGTCTGGAAAACGAAAATACTGCTTGTGAAATTTTTCAGTCATATATAATAAGAATATCGGGAGTATGCTAACCCGAGCATTCGTTCTGTGGGCACTCACTTGTAAAGCTGCTTACTTTATTGCTCCAGTGCTCTGGAAATACGAAGTTCGTTGTAGTTGGCCGCGCAATGTTATGCCCAACTTTACTACGAACGCACCGGCACCGGTCGAATATTCGTTAACTAGAATCGGTGACGCATATATTAAAGGGTTGAGAAAGCGATCGTCCGATAAGATCCGATCGTCAGAGAAATACAAACTAGTTTAATTCCGAAGCCCAACCCAAAAAGAGGACAACGTTGTAGAACACAGGATGAGACTATTGTTAAATATTTTATTGTTAGGTGGAAGTGAAAGTTGGTATCGTTTGATTAATCTTTTTTTATATATTCAAAATACATCAGATAGTTTACTGTTATAATTGTTAAAAGGCTATGAAGAAACTATGACACTTCCCACTTAATTGAAAACCTAACAGGTTTTCAATGACGTGGAAAACCTATGTTGGTAACATAATTGTCTGCATATTCAGAGATGGATGGTCGGCGGCGTCATTATTTGCATGCGATTTCAGCAACGATAAAATATACCTACCTACTAAGCACATACGTACCTACTGTTAAGAATCTCGCTTCAAAAAGGCATTCGAGACGGTAGGTACAGACGTTCAGGACATCTTTCTAATATGCATGGCCGGTCCGTCTGCAGTGGAAAAAACGAGCATACATCTGATGCCGGCGGCAAATCGCTCGGCAAACATTAGCTAAGCGCGCGTGAAATTGTCTGTGAGCCAGCGTCGGCCAGCGTCCATTCCTGCATACATTAGTTTATGATACTGAGTAGGAGCTTCTTGTGTTTATTATAGCTACCATAAAAGTTGTGTGCGGAGCAAACAAGCAGTCGATCTGGCGGACGTTTAATAGCGCAATACAGCTAGGATTTACGACTGACTCCCATGTTTAACGGTAAAAATCGAAGATATAAAACATTATAAATATTGTGAGAATATATTTTGGTAGTGCGGTACCGAAACATGGAATGGCTATTGATTAATCAGCCTCGCGCCATTGTGGGTCGATGGCATCGAAACAATAGGACGGTTGACCTACATGCAATGGCTTTCAACAGGGATATGTGACACAATGAGGTCATAAGTTTGTATGAGTTGTATATCATGTTTGGTACATATACGACGTAAGCGATACGACAATGTTATCTACTTATAACGATAACACGATATACAACCGAATACGCTGCCGTGCGGAATGCTCCTTTTACCCAAGATACAGGCTTAGCCTAGTTTGGGGCCCACTGCAGATTTTTTTGTGTGTTTTCTATATGTATGTCTTTTAGGAATTTTATGTGCTGTTCTTTCGGAAATATATGATTTATGATCTCGACGTTTAAAAATAAACTTAAATTCTGGGGCCTTACGCCCATCTCGTTACACGGTTCCAAACTAACGTTACAACAGCGCAGTTCAGAAAATCACGCGCACGTGAACCTTAATGCGCCCAGGTACGGTTTGCGGTCGGGCAACATTTTTTCATCACCTAAACTGGATTGCTTTAACACCTAGGCGTTAAGGCCCTGACTACATGAATAGCTTAGAAGTATTATAACTACATTAGAACTATTTTATGATAATATATACTTGACTACTTTAAATTGCAGGATTATTAATTGATTTATTAATGTATTAGAAAACGTTTTAATTATTATTTTATATTTACGTAATACAAGACAATATTTTTGACAAGTAACATTGGTGTTATCAAAAAATAACAGGGCAAGTGCCTTTATTATCTTAAAAAAATACAAGTTAACACTACAAAAACAGTTGTATAGACTGCCCATTGACCGTTGAAGAATTAAACACAATCCAAAGGCAAAAAATAACATCAGTGTAAAATATTCTGGATTTTTTTTATCAGGAAAGTATTTGTAAAACACTGGAAAAAATAACACTATAGAAGTGTCAATAATAATTATAAATAAAAACAATACACCTGTTACGATAAACTAACGATGAAATTAAATTCAATCTATGAGTTGAACATTTGATAAAGGTAACCCACCGTCTACGCTGAAATCACTTCCTGTTATATTTTTCGCACTGTCGCTAGCCAAATAAACAGCCATGTCTGCAATTTCTTTAGGCTCAATAAGTCTTTTCAACGGTGTTATGCGTAGGATTGATTCAAAAAATAAATTGTTTTTTTCTAAACTTGCACCTGAGTTTAAGAATATGTTTGTTCTCGCTCCACCAGGCAATATTGAATTAGCTCGGACCCCATAAGGTGCCAACTCTAAGGCAACACATTTTGTGAAATGGCTTACAGCTGATTTAGATATATGGTAGGCAAATGTATCACCTGTAGCTAACAATGCTACTACGCTTGATATGTTTATGACGCATCCTTTGGTTTTGATTAAAATTGGAGCCACGCAGTTGGTTACGCGAACTAATGCTCGCAAATTCACAGCCATCACGGAATCATAGCTTTCCATCGCTTTTGGGTCCAGAATACGGCCATGCTTGGCGTCGAAAATACCAGCGCAATTGATTACAACATCAATCTTTCCAAATTCTTGGACCGTTTTATCTACAACTTTTTGAACCAGCTCGTCGTTACGAAGGTCAATTACATGTTTCAACACTTTCCCTTCGTTCAATTTTTTACATTGCACAGCGCACTTTTCCAAATTTTCTCCAGCGACATCAATTAGTGACAATGATGCTGATAACTTTGCGAAATTTACTGCAATAGCTTCTCCAAAACCCGAACTAGCTCCCGTTATCAATACCACTTTATTTAAGAAACTCATAGTTATAAGCAACTATATAAGACTTTTAATACAAATGCGACCGTATCAAGAGCGCAATAGATTTGTAATGGTGCTTTATATGCAAGCAAAAGCGTTTTTTTTTTTAAACGTAGCCAAGTTTTATTTTTTACTCGCGTAATTTAATGAGGTCTGGTGCAATTATCTACCTACGAGTACCTGATGTATGATAATAAAAACCAGCCAAGTGCGAGTCGCACACTGAGGGTTCCGTGAGACCCCCCCCTCCCTTCCTTTAGTTTTTAGGGTTCCGTACCCAAAGGGTAAAAACGGGATCCTAGTACTAAGCCTTCGATGTCTGTCTCTGTCTGTCGGTCTTTTTTTTAAACGGCTGTATCTTTAGAACCGTTATAGATAGCTAGTTGAAATTTTCACAGAATGTGTAATTTAGCGGCCGAGTAACTACTAAGAAATAATAAAAAGTGATAAAAAAGGTGGGTCTAGTTAGTAATAGATGAATTTCGCTTTTTTATATATATAGATAGATAGATTTGTTATTAAAAATACGTTGAAACCTACTTCATTATAAATATTGTACATGATGATGCAGCTAGTGAAAAAGTATGTTCAGCCACATGTATTGCATCGCAGTCCAAAGTCAAAGTCATTTATTAGTAAATTTATATTTACAAGTCAATTAATAATATAATTACATTGAACATGGTATATAAAAAATTATATACAACAAACAAAAAAATTAAAATAAAGTGTCCTAGATTAAACAGTGAACTGGATGGATGACGATCTTTGCCATAATTTCTGTTATTTATAAAGGCTTTACTTTTCAGTGCTAGGTCTTTAGTCAGTCTTTTTTCGGGATAGGTGTCGTTTCCGACACTTATACCGAAAAAAGAAGACGATAATGATGGTAAGTAGATATAAAAAATACTTATTGAGAGATCCGTAACTGATTGTGAAACAAAATTTATTTCATGGCAGGTACTTGAAAACCGCACAGAGTTAATCCACCATCCACTTTGAAATCACTTCCTGTTACATTTTTTGCACTGTCGCTGGCCAAATAAACAGCCATATCTGCAATTTCTTTTGGCTCAATAAGTCTTTTCAATGGTGTCGAGGATCTAATTGTTTCCCATACTGCATTACTTGTTTCTAAAGTTATTTCTGTGTTCGCTAAAATGTTCGTCTTCGCTGCACCCGGCAATATTGAATTGGCTCGAACCCCGTAAGGTGCCAACTCTAAGGCGACACATTTGGTGAAGTGACTTACAGCTGATTTAGAAATACTGTAAGCAAATGTATCGGATGTAGCCGTTATAGCCGATATGCTAGCTATGTTTATGATGCATCCTTTTGATTTAGTCAAAAATGGAGTCGCACAATTAGTTACGCACACTAATGCTCGCAAATTCACAGCCATAATGGAATCGTAATTTTCCATCGCTTTAGGATCTAAAATACTGCCGTGATTGTTTACAAAAATACCAGCGCAATTGATAACAACATCGATCTTTTCAAATTCTTCGACGGTTTCATTAACAACTTTTTGCACCAGGTCGTCATTACGCAGGTCAATTACATGCTTCAGCACTTTCCCTCCGTTCAGATGTTTGCATTGTACAGCGCACTTTTCTAAATTTTCCCCATTTATATCAATTAGTGATAATGTTGCTGATAACTTCGCAAAATGTAATGAAATAGCTTCTCCAAAACCCGAGCCAGCGCCTGTTATTAATACAACTTTATTTAGGAAACTCATTTTGTAAGCAGCTATTTTCTCTGATATGCAATATATTGCAAACGCGTCAGTAAGCGGTATGAATGTTTGTGATGATTACACTCAATTTATATATCAACAGAAACATTTTAATATCTTGCCAATAGCGTTTCGAGACACGCTTAAGGTTCCGCAGCCAAAGCCGTATAATTGTGGTCATATTCAAATCAGTAGGTCAAATTAGTGTTTATGGAAAAAATACAAGGAAGGAAGCTTGTGGACTGCAAAATTTCAGTGATGTATCATCTTAACACGATATAAACTTTTAATTGTTTAGTCAAAGGGAAAAATACCTACCTGAAAAACATTCTTTGATTTTTCCCTAAATAAAATAATACGTGAAATATATAGTCCCGATAAACATTAAAAGCATTCTTTGATCATTAGATTCATAGACGAGATACAGTTTAATCGCTATAACTCAAAAAGTGGTAATACCAAAACGTTGGAAATAACTTTGAATAAAGGTTGTCATAATTATGTCTTATCGCTATAGCAAGCTACAAGTTTATATGTCTAATAGTTTAGAAATGCAAGAGCGGCTGACTTTTTGCCCCTTTTGCTGGCATATTTCGCAGTGGATACATACACTTGATAAAAAAGTGATGCCTGAAACCTTATCTTCATTTCAAAAGACCTATTCAAGTATACCTACCTAAAATAGAAAATGAAACTACATACACTTGATAAAAAAGTGATGCCTGAAACCTTATCTTCATTTCAAAAGACCTATTCAACTATACCTACCTAAAATAGAAAATGAAACTACATACACTTGATAAAAAAGTGAAGCCTGAAACATTATCTTCATTTCTAAAGACCTATTCAACTATACCTACCATACTATACTATACCTACCTAAAATAGAAAATGAAACTCTAAAGTTGTTACCAAAATTTAATGATTTGGAGTTTTTTTCTTGGTATTTTTTTTAATACATATGGCTGGCGTTTATTTGGCGTTCGGTAATCAACAACTATACCTACCTAAAATAGAAAATGAAACTCTAAAGTAGTTACCCAAATTTAATGAATTGGAGTTTTTTTTCTTGGTATTTTTTTTTTTACATATGGCTGGCGTTTATTTGGCGTTCGGTAATAACTAGTTTTCTTAAATGAATAGATAAGGATATGTTAGAATTGATCATAGCAGGAGTCCCATTAAATTATTGTTCGATTTTATTTGTTCACATTTTTTTGAGACGGTGGCTAGTTTTTTTTCTTGAAGTTTTTTTGTTAAATTCTTTAAGTCTCTAATTTGTCGAAGCCATAATTATCAATGTTTATGTTTACTGAGTAGACGATTTTATCTTCTTGCACAAGGACAACAAAATTATCATCGCGGTCAACGACACAAAGATCACCTTCGCTGGAATACCTAAGCATGTATAAGCGTATCGTATCTTATTCAATGATAAAAAGTATAATCACAAACAAAATTACTTTTTCAGTAACATTTTGTGACCAGCGACATGTGCTGCGACATTAACATACCAATGTTTTGTGTATTCCATTAAATGGAACATCTGTGAATTTACATTTACTAGAATATGAAATTCAGTTTTAATGATTATAAATTATATTTTTTTGGAACAACTTCTAAAACCAGTTACTATACCATTTCAAAGAACAAAATAATATTTTTACACGTATCTCGAAGTCGGCCGAACTATATTTTATTATCAAACTTATATTTTCATTTTTACTAAATTTATTTTGTAGTTGCTAAATGTTTGTGTTTTGTGGTTTTTTGAAGGCAGTTATTTTTTCATTCAAATAGATTATTATAGAATTTGTAGTGAAACAACGACTGATAGTGGAATGAAACTTTCTTAAAACCTTCTTTACTCTGTTCGGAGCGAATTACAAGTTTATTTATAGATATGATATGATTACACATCTATACATGAATTCCTCATTGTTTTGACTCAAACAACCCACCTGAACAAAAATAGTGTAGTCATAGTTGTTTGCTATCGCTAAATTATACACATTATTCGAATTGGTTAAAAAACTACTGAGCAATAATTAATTAAAAAATTGTGGGACCACCTCGAGAGTTTCTTCTATATGAAAACAGAAACACGCAAATTGGTTTACAGATTCTGGCGTAATCGACGTACATACATAAAAAGAACATTACATTTCTCGAAATCTATTAAAAATGCTTAGGTTGACACTTGAAATTAACGCTTACTTACTTAATATACAACATACCATTTTTTATTTCAAGTTAGAAAGTTCTTTGTACGAATTCGGTTTAACTAAATTGGTAATGTTTCAAAGAACAAACAGCATGTTAAATTTTAAACGATTATAGTTATTACTAAAATGAATATGATGAAGGGTCTCATTATGTAATCAAATACAAATTTGATATTAATAACAGAAACGTTCCGATAGGAAAACAAACAGTTGTTCAAGAAATTAATGCCTGAAGCGTAAACATTATGTAAGAAAGATTAGCTGTTTCCCACGAGTTCGTACGCATAGACTTCTATAATATAAACTTAAACACTTTTTTGCTCGTTTTAATACGGTCTTTTCGCATTTTTTTTAGCGGAGCTCTACATCCTTTTATGAATACATCTGCCAAATTTTAGTTACGTAGGTCAAGTCATTTTTGAGATTTCGCGACGAGGTTTCGTTTTTATAAAGGTTACAACTCAAGAATTGAAAACAGAACAACAAACAAACACAAAAGTGTTTTATCAAAAACTAGTTGCTCCCCGCGGTTACACTCGCGTTATATACCTCCTTGGAGCAACCCCTTTTAACTTAGATGACTTTTTTGTCTATGATGTAATTTTTTTTTTACTTCGGACTATACTAACGTTTGACCGCGATCTCGCCTGATGGAAAGCGATGATGTATATAATATGTCAATATACAAAAAAATTACAAATGGTGCAACCAAATCAAATTAGTTATTTGTCACTAGCTGACCGGACATACGTTGTCCTGTCTTAATTTCAATAACTTTGTTTGTGAATGGTTTGTGATCGTTCTGCGAATTGTTTTGTTTGTTATGCTCCCGAGATGGTAATAATTCAAACGGGTTCCTCTTTACTTTTATTTTAACTTTTTTTGCAATCTTCAGTTGTTTATTAATCGTCAGCTGAATTGTGATTATGTTTTAGTTCATACAAAAATCCCATAGAAAACAGGACGTTCAAATTTCCCGAATTTTAAAATGATCCGTAAAAAAAATCTTAACTCTAAGTACTTCATAAATAACGATTATTTCCTATTTAACCTCACTTAAGGTATGCATTTACAAAAATCTGACCGAAGATATCGTGAGAGTCGCGGGCATCTAGTGGATGCAGATGGCAGGCTGCCGTTCAGTGTGGAGTTCTAAGGGGGAAGCCTACGTTCAGCAGTGGACGTCTTCTGGCTGATAATGATGCTATAATTGTATGACACTCTTTTTTAGAAACTTTTATTATGTTTTAATATCTGCTTTTCATTACACCAGCCTGCGCTAAGAAATTACTAGAATTGAGTGGAAAATCAAAACTTAGTTACAGTTTTACTTAAATAACTTTGCTGAGAATATATCATTATTCAAGTTAATTAAGTACATTTTCTCACGATATATTCTTATCTTGTTTGTGGAAGTAAATTAGAAAAACCATGGAAATTAACGAAAACAATGCATTCGTTGAAAAATTTATAATTGTTTAGGCATTTGATAATAGTGAAATTAAGTAGGTATTCAGTAAATTTTTTGCAAATTTATTCTCTGGTATTTTCTATTGAAAATACCAGAGAAGCTATACAATGTGACAATACGCATTCGAGAAAATATAATCTTACGTATCAGTGAAGTCATCGATGAAAAAATGCCGGCGATTCTCAAAGGAAATCTCTCAGCCAATACCGATCTCATGTACGAATTCGAGCAGCGTTCCATACAATCCTTTGTCGAAAGCATTTGATTAAAGTAAAGGGGCCGCAATCACATGCGAAAAGGTTATGTGGTGAAGGAAGTATCGCGTTTACAAAACGGGGCGCCGACTGCATTGTGATCGAGGAAGACTCCTAGTTGAAGGCAATCGAAGCCGGATACTGGGACTCCGATGTTCACTTGTTCACGACACTCGACACCATGCGCCGGGCCTCGTAAATTGAAAACGACGACACTGATACCCCGATACCTGAAAGCGATATAAAAAGGCCGCGAAACAATATCGAAATTCAGCTATAATCGTTAAACGATAGGCGTGTGAGGGTGCTGATTATCAGCGACTGTCAGATTAAAGGTGCTGAGGTGTGGCGTGACCCACCCATATGATTAACCGCCAAAGAAATAGAAATCACCTTTGCAAGTTGAGTATTGTTAACCTGTAACCATTTCTTCACACTGGGTGAATAATGTAAAATAAAAAAATTAAGCGATGCAGCTAACCGTCGCACGGACTACGCCAGCTTAAACTTTGATAACAGCATCAAACACCGTATTTTATATGATACGTTTGAAGATAAACTTCGATATAAAATACAATCTTGCATACTTATTGAAACATAAATCGTGATGAACTCGAAAAACCACTTAAAGAGTTACAGTCCATTATCCGATGCCCACGCCGGCCGAGTGAAATTGGAAAAAAATATTTCACGCAAAAAGTAAACAAGACTAAAGCGGTAATTCATCGCGAAACAGCATTCGGATCATTAACGAAGTGAGGATTTACGATCACGCGAGAGGACGCGGGGACAAGAGACGCGGCAAGAGAGAGACCCATCAGACGGTGCAAGTAATTAAATCCTTAAACGAGTGTATAACAAGAATGTGTTTTTAAGCTCACGCGCAGCGGAGACCTGTTCAAGGCAGTCGCGACACTTATTTACGATGAGTTTTCGCGGCGGGGGATACAGCGCCTAATTTCTCGCCGCGACGCGGTCTCGCGCGATTTATTTTAAATAAAATTCTTTTGTCGTGCGCCCCGCTGCGCTACAATCGATAATTCGAGAAAGAACCTAGATTGGAACGACTGTGAGTCGATTAAGATACAAAACACCTTGCGATTCAGCTCGTTAAGATAATTGTTATAGCTGATGAGAAACAATGAATTAAAACTATCCCAATCAAAATGTCAACTATACCACAAGAAAACGTAGATAAGGTTCTGGACAGATTTTAACATAAATAGTTATTAACTTATCCTGTAACGGCGGGCGTAACTAAATACAATATTCAACGTTCAACACGAAAGATCTCGTAGTAATAAAATTTAAAACAAACGAGCTGTTTCTTCAGCACGTTTCTTGCCGACACGTAAATACACTTAAAAAGTGTCGCCGCCACATCATCTCTTTTCGATATTAAGATCCATTTCATTTAAGTTATTTTTCAAAGTGCAGTAAAATAAATGAGAATCAAATTAACTTCAGAAGATTGCAAACGTCGAAGCATCGATGCGCTCATAACGACAACCATAAAGTTAAAGCGAAAAATGCTCCACTCCCGCTGTGTTTTTTTTAAAAATCCGAAATACATTTAAATTTTATAATTAACTAAAATCGAATATAATGCACACTTAAAAAAAGCTAATAACCATCAATTTATAAAATTTGAAGCGTATTAACGCCTGAAGCAAATCGGTTCGCATATCTGAAGTAGTTAAAATACTAATTCTTGAGTGTTTGCGAGGCGTCAATTTGGACAGAATTCATTAGTGTGGTGTCACGTGGGATCACAACGGTTCAAAATGCCTGGCTGTAGTAATTACGAGCTCTACAATCGAAGAGTGCAGACTGTCAAACTTAATCGATTCCCGCGTCAAACCCAGCGCCCTGAGGTCTAAGGAGGCCTCGGTGAATCCATCACCGCTAACGACTTGCCACTTCCTTGCCGAGGGAAATTCTCATTCGTGACAACAATGCTATTGGGACGTGTGGGTGCGAAGTAATTCTTCACGATTTGTGTAGGTTTAGAAATAAGCCGTCTTGAAACTTAACGAAATTAATCCATCTCTGTGGCAGATGTTTCATGTTCAAGTATGTACTAGCAGGTAGAGACAGATGGAACCGATAGTGCTTCGTATATTGGATTACAATTATCATATCACAGCGTAGATCGGGGCGCTTTAGTCGGCGATAAGGCGGCAGCTGAGCTCTACTATAATATAAGGGCACATTTTAATGAGAAAGCTCCCGCCTAGAATGTGAGAATCGTCCAAGTTTATATCTGTGTTAAAAATCGAAAGGGTTATTTTATGCCTTCTACGAAATGTCGTCAAATGTACTAAAAATAAGTTTATAGTGCAAACGCATAAAAGGGTGTTCGAAGATTCCTCAAATACTTCCAAAATTCAATCAGCCGTGTCAATGAAGCTACATTTGTGTTGCCATACTTTTAACCGACTTCAAAAAAGGAGGGTTCTCCATTCGGTTGTATTTTTTTCTGTTTGTTACCTCAGAACTCCGTCATTTATGAACCGCTTTGGAAATTTCATCGAAATCGGTTCAGTAGTTTGGCTTTTCAAATCAAAATAACCGGAAAATTCTACTGAATTATGACATAATATTGTCATCCAAGTAACCGAAATTGCGTTTCTAACTAATTTTGTAAAGTCGGTTTTTTTAATTGATAATTTGAATGATAATCATTGTTACATGGGTTTTATTTCCCACACGCGTGTATTCTACGAACACCCACTAGCTAATATTGGGTACAATTTTTTACTCACAATAAATTCTTCTCACGCGGAAAGATAATTCGAGTGCAAAGTCATGTCACCAAAACGAACAACGCAAACAGCGAAGTACACTGTCACACACTGAACAATGCTGTCAAAGTTGAGTGCAATCATTCTGGAAGAACTGTGATGGCATTGAACAAATATTGGTGGAGCGCGCAAAACTATCCACAAACTTGTCTACTCGAAAGCTGGACTATGTTGACCTCTAGGAGGTGTCAAAACTTGGGCCAAGCAATTGACACGAAGCCACGCGTGAGAATATTTGAACAAATACCTCTCCTCGGTTTACTAGTGTCTGTAATGAATCATTTCGTTAACGGTCAACTTCAACACTTGGAAAAATTCTAATAATGTTTGTAGAGGCGGGCTAATGACCTCAGATGTATCGATTAACATATTGCTGCCTTGAACGTGTCATATAATTATTATGACATAAGTTTTAAAACCTAATTATTTGATCTGGGACTCTTACATCAAATACAACAACATTTACTAGACAAATTTCTAGTGCATTTCTGCTTCAATTACAGGTAATTTCTATTTTTTTTACAAATTATAATAATTACAAGCGAACTATAAAAAACGGAAAAAAACTTTTGTTTGTTTTTGATTCGGATAAATTATAATTATTATTTAATTCCTTATTTGCACTTGCAAAGACATAGAAGCGGAAATATCCTAGAGATTCATCTAAGAAACAGGCTTTAGCTAGTTAACTTCAGTTTTAAAACAGCAAAGATTTGATTGCAAGTAGTGTTGCACCTAGTAGTAGTATTTTTGATTATGCGAATAAACTCAATCCGGATTGATGAAGTCATCCTGATTTAAAACTGATTCCATAAATAAATGATTTGTAACTCTACCGGAATTTTGAATACGTCCGTTTTTATTACAAAATTGCATAAAAATTCAAATGATTACACGTATTAATAAAATTATAACAGATTACTAATATTTATTGGAATGGATATAAAAGACATGGCGCATTAACATCGACATATAGCATATATTTTGCATTTTAAATATGACTTACACGATTAATGCTACAGATTTAGACCGTCTTAGAATATAAACAGATAATAAAAGTTGAATATTAGCATATAACAAGGCTAGTCTATTTAGGATATTTTTAAAGAGATGAATACCATTTTATGAACATAAATATAGATTTATCTCATAAACATTATCGTGTAAGGAAACTGCCTTTGATTTTACGATATGGTAATAAGGCAGAGATGGTAATTATTCGGATCAGGTGTTAATTTAACGTCATAACCAACGTCCCGTCGACAAGCTCCGCAGATTCAACAAGCGACAAGTCGCAATCATAAACAGCCCAGGTTCAATACAGGTCTGATTTCTTACCCTTATATTCTTCGACGTATTTTGGTTCGAAGTTTATATACCTATTATAAATTTAAAAAAACTAGTTGGTCTCCGCGGTTTTATTCTCCTGGGCATTATCTTAGGAATTGTAAATTTTCCGGGATAAAAAGTGTTTTATGTCACTATCAGACCATATTTACGCAAATCACGTCGATTCGTTGCTCTGTTGCATTTATAATTATGTATTAGTTTTTTATAACCTTTACTTTCCCTTTCCTGTGTCTTCCTCATCTCCTTCCAGACACCACCATCGATCACCAGCCAGATTTGACTAGTCTATCTGGAACGCGTCGAAGTTATCACGCCAGCGTTTTTGGCCTGCCTTGGCTCCTTCGTTCGTTTTCAGGCACCATTGGCATTTGATAGCCCGTTGGTCGAGTTGGTAGTGAACCTGCCTTCTGAGCTTGGGGGCGTGGGTTCGATTCCCACCTAGGACAAACATTTTGTGTGATGAACATTTGTGTTTGTTCTATAATATTATATAATATGGGTGTTAATATCTATTTAAGTATGTATTTAAACCTATATATGTATATATAGCAGTCTCTGGCAGCCATATCACAAGCTTTGCTTAGTTTGGGGTCAGATGACCGTGTGTGCAAAAATGTCCCGAATATTTATTATTTTATTTATTATTATTTATTGGCTTGAATCGCTGGGCCTATCTATCAGGGTGCATTCTGGTCCCATGTTCCACCCAACACCACTTAAGTTGGCTTAATTTTAATCGAGGCTCCTGCACGATTACAAACATTTTATCCGTCGCCTCTCTTCCACTTTAACGTAAAAACATTAGCAGATGCAACGCAGCGTGACGTTTGATTTTCATAGATGCTAATAAAAAATTGAGTTATGCCATATACACAAACATACACAACAATCAATTTCTTAGATAAAATTTACATCTTAGTTAAAACCAAAAAATACCCCCACTGGTAATTCTTTTGAAGAAGAGCCTCATAAAAATAGAGTTTAAATGTTCTAGCATTCGTCACCACCTAATATGAAAAAGTGTCAAGACTTCGTTAGCGTTGTACAAAGTTTTTTCTCTATGGCATCGAGTAGAAAGTGTAATAGAGGGCAGATAATATTTATAGAAGGTGAAACTGGACTGCATAATAGATAGATAGATAGATTTTTTTTTACTGTATACACAAGAAATAAAAATTACAAACAGATAGAAAACACTTACGAGCTATTGCCACAAGTGGCGGCCTTATTGCTAAAAGAACATAATCTATACTAATATTATAAAGAGGAATGATTTGATTGTCTGTTTGTTTGTTTGCATTGAATAGGCTCCGAAACTACTGAACCGATTTGAAAAATTCTTTCGCTGTTTTAAAGTTAAACTATCCCCGGATGACAAAGGCTATATTTAAAAAAATAGTGATCCTTACTAAAACTCCAATAATGTTACCTAAGGTGTAAAAAATAAAACTTACACCTGTGCGAAGCCGGGGTGCTTTGCTAGTATAATATAATAGAGGAAGCCGTTGCTATTTGATCGGCACCATGAATGTGATAGTTTGCTTCGTGAGTTGCACTTCAAGACCTATTATGACAAAAATATATCCAAAAACACTACTGCGAATGCAACATATATGGTGACAATTCAATCAGGATGGTTCATCTCTACTGACTAATTTACTCTATCGCCTTTGAAGAGCTTATCCCACGTAATTTTTTTTCTTCTTTCTTATAATTAGGCTTGCGTTTGACCGCTACGTCGCTAAAAGAAATCGATTCACTCGCGAGTTGAAGACACCCAGATTGTAACTATCGGTGATATGCATAGGCCCCTAATGTCAATGAGATACAGTATGGTCGTTGGCTGCCACATGGTGACAGTAAAATGATTCATAATTACAACCGCCTCTACGACGGTTTCGGATTTATGGTTAACGAAGGAGCTAGTAATTAAGTTTAACTTACTGCCGAGGGTGAAAGGTGAAGAACCGAATAACCTTACTAATACATTTATAACTAGCTGCGCCCGCAGTTTCACCTACGTAAGCATTCCCACAGGAACTGTATTTTTTTCTGAGCTTATCCTATATCACTCTGCGGCCCTAGAACTATATGCAAAGAATCACGTCGATTCAAAGCTGATGATGCGTGAAATAGGAACAAATAAACACACTTTCGCATTTATAATATTAGTTATGTGAGGCATCCGAACGGAAACTCTGGATGCAAGCCGCTTCCAACCGGCCCTTTTGGAAATCGATGGGGGAGGCCTATGTCCAACAGTGGACGTCGTACGGCTGAAATTATGATGATGATAGGCATTTCTGTGTTTTTTTTTTTATATGAAGATATTTGAGAAAGATTAAAATTTTGATGTTTTTTGTTTATGCCAAAATAATTACGATTCTCGTTGGAAAATATTTAAAATCGTAGAGCGCAGTATATAATTATAAATTAGGTAGATAATAATATACTACTAAGTATGTATTTTTCTTGGTATCAGGCAACTTTAGTGTTCGTTATAAACTCGCGGGGCGTAGCTGCCTTAATGTTCGCCAACAACTGTTGACGGATGACTGATAATAAATAAGCAGGCTCAAATTAACGGTAATATAAAACCGAACGATGTAAACAAATGCATCAACATAAATATTACTAAAATAGGTACTTATAATATTAAGGGAGCGGCTGCAGTGAATTTCGAGCAAGTAAGTACCTTTTAAATAGCTCAGACACAAAGCAGATAAAATGTTGTGTAGCAAAATATCTAAGTCTAAATATCTAAATATGTACGTAAAATAAATAAGTACTCCTTTCTGTTCGGCATTCACCATACTCTACTTTAAGTATTTAATCTCATTGCTAAAAAGATTTCTAGAATAGTTCGTGGACTTCGAAGATATTTTATATTTAGAAAGGTATAGGTGGGTATTTTTTGTAAACGAGAAACTATTTTTTTAAGGAATTACGTTTTGAGTTATTTGTCCAATCAAACTGACAAATTGGTCAAGCGAAACCAGGAGTCAGGTAGTTTTTATAGCCACTATAAGACTCTTCTGGCAAATCTTTTTTTACATTTCTGTGATTTGTGGTGAGCCAATTAAGATGTCACGCAAGCATTTACATTTATAGACAGCAATTAGAAAAGCATTAAGAAATGAATATTGATAGACTGAAGACGTTTTTTAAACTACTTATATTCATCAAGGTCAAAATTTGTTCACGTCTGACATGTTTCAATCCTCTATATCATACTAATATTATAAATGCGAAAGTGTGTTTGTTTGTTAGTTTGTTTTTTCCTCTTTCACGCAGCACCAGAGCAAAGGATCGACCTGATTTTTTGCATGGATATAAATCATGAGTCGGAGAGTGGCTACGTGGTGATAGGCTACTTTTTATCATCATCATCATCACCATTTTTCATCACTACGCGGGTGAAACCACGGGGTGCTGCTAGTAAATAATAATTAAGGTTGGTAAGCGCATCACTTAAGAAAGACTGGACCGATTAAGCAACTTTTTTATATGTTTGTGATAGTCCGTACAATGTTTTTTGGCGAGGTAAGTTTATAAGTTTCCAGGAAAATTTGAAAATCCGGGAAAAAACTGAATGTTTTACTATCTTCTATTTGACTTGCATGTTAGTACGCAAAGACAGTTATAAGTTTAACGGTGTCTTCAAATCACGAGTGAATCGGTTCCTTCTAGGCAAGTGTGCTCCAACGTAGACCGCATCATCGCTTAACATCAGGCGTGATGGTGGTCAAACGCAAGCCTATTATTTATATTTTAAAACAAAACGTGTTAAGTGTCCATGTATCTGTATGTCTGCATGTGGATCGTAGCTCCCAAACAGCTGAACAGATTTTGATTTAGTATTTTATTTAAGTTTACTTTATCGAAAGTTTTTAAGCTATAATTTATAAAAAGCTGTTTGCATATTACGAGCTCGTTTAGCTGGGGTTTAAAAAAACAATCTATGCTTGTTTTCGTCCTGCAGTGTATATATCGTAAACCCGTTGTTTTAGTATTACTAAACGCAAGAGTCCGGTAAGAACGGTACTAGATGATAAAACGTGCGTCTCATCGTGTCCGTAAGCAGAATCGATCTCATTAAAGCTAGATGTTTAGCGGGATGCTACGCATAAAATATACGCGACCAGTACAGCCGACGGGGAGAAGCTCATCTAGCCGTTTACTTAGTTATTTTTAGTATGGAAATGGAAATTATGCGTTAGTTTACTATGCAAAAATGCTGAACTCATATCGTGAAATGTAAACGTGGAACATGGTCTAATGATGTAGTCCTTGACTAAACAGTATACTACAATTAATACTGTAGAGACAGAAACGAGACCTTTTTAATCCACAACGTCGAAAAACAGGAGGTGTTATAAATTTGTCGCCTATGTCTGTACTATGTATGTGTGGCTTCGTAGATCCTAAACGGGTTTAGTTCTAGTTTAATAGCGATAATTCTCACCAGTATTTGATGAAAATCTGCCAAGGCGTATATAATTTATGAGTTTTTTTTTTTCTAAAAAGGTCGTTTATTTATATTATGTACAATACCATCACACCTACTTAGTTAAATTTCTAGATTTACAATCAAAATCAACAAATCAAAACTGGGATAGTAGAAGGTACGTTGGAACCTTAGAAATAATCAATACGTGCCAACTTCCTCAAGTCCTCAAAGGGGGTTTGTATCCACGGATCCCGGTATCGGTTTGAATTAGCCACGGATACCGGCGAGTTGTATCCACCGATACCGGGATCCGTTTTTTTCAAAAAAGTAAATTTTCATATTACCCGCTGATACCGGTATCGGTGGATACAAGAAATAAAATAAATTCGTTTTAGAAACGGATCCCGGCGTACAGAGTACTTTATTTTTTTGGTATTTCCCAAAAGGAAAGAAGACGGCCTTTGGCCTCTCTTAGGGTAAGTGTGGGCGTTGACACAATACGTCAGTGGGACAGATGTCAAACTTGGCTGGGCGATATCTCGGAAACTGTCCATCTTGGACCACCGGTTCCTTCACAAAAGTGATAGGTCTCGTCGAGATCTTCATTTCGGATGACAGCTGTCAAACTTGTTTGGACGATATCTCGGAAACTGTCCATCCTGGACCACCAGTTCCTTCACAAAAGTGATAGGTCTCGTCGAGATCTTCATTTCGGATGACAGCTGTCAAACTTGTTTGGACGATATCTCGGAAACTGTCCATCCTGGACCACCAGTTCCTTCACAAAAGTGATAGGTCTCGTCGAGATCTTCATTTCGGATGACAGCTGTCAAACTTGTTTGGACGATATCTCGGAAACTGTCCATCCTGGACCACCAGTTCCTTCACAAAAGTGATAGGTCTCGTCGAGATCTTCATTTCGGATGACAGCTGTCAAACTTGTTTGGACGATATCTCGGAAACTGTCCATCCTGGACCACCAGTTCCTTCACAAAAGTGATAATGCAAAATGACAACACTCCTAGACAAGCAAAATATATTTCACGTGACAAATGGATAATATACGTCTTAGCACAGCTTGAAAATAAAACCATCAATGTCGGACACTGTCTAGAAAAATTGAGAAAATAATTATTGTAGTATACTAGCTGGATAACTCCTTATATCATTAGCTATCTGCCAGTGAAAGTCCGTCAAAATAAGTCCATCGATTTTGGAGTCAATTGGAAATATACATACATACACACATTGCAGCATTCTGATGTACAAGCTTATATCGAGACATTGCTTTCCAAGATATCGTCCAACCAAGTTTGACAGCTGTCATCCGAAATGAAGATCTCGACGAGACCTATCACTTTTGTGAAGGAACTGGTGGTCCAGGATGGACAGTTTCCTAGATATCGTCTAAACAAGTTTGACATCTGTCATCCGAAATTAAGATCTCGACGAGACCTATCACTTTTGTGAAGGAACTGGTGGTCCAGGATGGACAGTTTCCGAGATATCGTCCAAACAAGTTTGACAGCTGTCATCCGAAATGAAGATCTCGACGAGACCTATCACTTTTGTGAAGGAACTGGTGGTCCAGGATGGACAGTTTCCGAGATATCGTCCAAACAAGTTTGACAGCTGTCATCCGAAATGAAGATCTCGACGAGACCTATCACTTTTGTGAAGGAACTGGTGGTCCAGGATGGACAGTTTCCGAGATATCGTCCAAACAAGTTTGACAGCTGTCATCCGAAATGAAGATCTCGACGAGACCTATCACTTTTGTGAAGGAACCGGTGGTCCAAGATGGACAGTTTCCGAGATATCGCCCAGCCAAGTTTGACATCTGTCCCACTGACGTATTGTGTCAACGCCCACACTTACCCTAAGAGAGGCCAAAGGCCGTCTTCTTTCCTTTTGGGAAATACCAAAAAAATAAAGTACTCTGTACGCCGGGATCCGTTTCTAAAACGAATTTATTTTATTTCTTGTATCCACGGATACCGGTATCAGCGGGTAAAATGAAAATTGTTTTTTTTGAAGGAAACGGATCACGGTATCGGTGGATACAACTCGCCCGGATCCGTGGCTAATAAAACCGATACCGGGATCCGTGGATACAAACCCCTCAAAGGTAGGCAACGCACTGACAATGCCCCGGGTATTGTAGGTGTCTATAGGCAGCGGTGACCACTTACCATCAGGTGGCCCGTAGCTTGTTTGCCACTTATTCTATTAAAAAAAAAAAAAAAAAAAAAAAAAAAAAAAAAACTTCCACTTTTTTGCGGCTACAAATACTTCAACATCTCTAAAAATATAGCAATGGCAAACCATTACGAGCCTTCTTATGATACAAACTCAAATAGTTGGGGAAATACTCGCGTCAAAAACACGTGCTGTTCATAAATAGACCATTGAGGACGAACGAAGAAAGAGGAAGAAGAAGGATACAATTTACACAAAACAAGATGCAAAAAAAACACAAACTAACTTACATAAAATATAAAATTTAAACGAAATACAAATTTTAGTAATTTTACTCGAGAATGCAAGTCAAAGTTCAGTAGAGAGATCTGTTTTCGGATCTTTAAAGTAACTCTTTCAAAAAAAAAGTGACTCGAGAGCTGTAACATCACAGTTTCGTTAACAAACAAAGAAGCTCCCCAATCCGCCTCGCTTATTGGGCATAAACTTTATTCTATATATATGATTCACTTAATCTCGCATTACCATCGCAGACTAATAAAAATACTGAACAAAGTTCAGTTTTAGTTTGTAGCAGACAAATAAAAATCAAAGTTGGTAGACGTGAGTGACGTAAATGATCTCAGTTTACATTGGAGATGTTCCGGAGGTATATCCGCGATGTAGCAGTCTACGGCAGTCGCAGACTCGCCGATACTCCCTGAGGGGAAACCTTACGCAATAACGCTCAATTTTCGAGAAAACAACTATAACTCAGAGCACTCTGTCGTCTGTGTTCTTTTCTTCCGGGCAATTTCTATTACCATATAGACGCGCTACTTTTCAATTCTTTTCCATTAAAGTTGTTGCATCGCCGTGCGTTTCGCGACCCGACTCTGACTGCGAACCGCTCGCTATGCTCCAAACACATTTATAAAATGCTCTTTACTCGACCGCGACTCGCTCCCCTGCGACTGACACTCTATTGCGAAATTCAAAGTATATTTTCGAATAAGGAAAATCACCCGAGATCAATAAAACTTTCATAGCGTCTGAGTAAAAGTAGCGATTTATTCATAACACGCTCAGAAATAGAAAACTGACTAAAACTTACAACTCAAATTACGTAATAACTTAATATTAGTAATATTTAGAAATAAAATACTACGAATGTGTAAAAGAAGTTGCCCATTTGTAGATCATGTTACCGTTGCTGTCAAATATTTCTGACAAACTTGAATAGTGGAATAGATTTTGAAATTATACTTTATCATAGAACGCTAGGTTTTAAACGAAACATAGTATCCGGTGACATGAGTTTTTATATTTTCTGAATGCATTGAACAATTATTTAGATGCCTGCTCAACTTACTGCTTTTTAACTTACTTAAGGTTATAAAATTTGGATGTATATTTAACGATTACTTACATTTAATGAAAATGACATTCACACATATTAAATCTACACCTGTTACAAATAAACTCCGCTTGTTCATCAAAATAACTGCAGAAATATTTCTAAGAAATGTGATGTCGACAATATCTTAAACCCGACAGATGGTATACAAACGAAAGGCTTAACTCCGACCTTACAATTTGTCACAATAATAAATTTCATAACCAAAACACGGAGTAACAATAGCGTCTGTATTTGTGTATTACAAAACCATACAGGCCATTCTTGGCGCAACAAAGACATCTCTATCGGTAGCCGTTCCGAATTATCTGTCATGTTTCACAAATAAATAGGAGCCGTTTTATATCACAATGGGAACACACCGAAGGGCTTGATTCGTAAGCATTGAGAAAAAAATCTATTTATCAAACAAGAGATGGGCTCCATGAGATAAATGCTCCCAAGTCCATTATTACCCCTTTTCAATCTATTCCGGGATGTCTATCTTTGCTTTGATTTAAAGATGGAAATGTTTAAAGTAAGGCATGGGCGCGATCATATTCCAGCTGGGGTCTAAGTAAAGGTATGATAATGGATTGTCGTACATATGTTGTGCCTCAGAATAAAACGTAAGCGTTAAAACGAGAGCATAAGCAAATGTACTTAATTTTTTGTTTTTTTCTTCTATGTCATAACACTAGCTGTGATTAAGGCGAGGTTTTCCCACTTTTAAGCAACGCTTATTACTACAGATGACCATAATCCTTGGTTTATCGTATTAAAGTCGCATTTAGCGGAGCAAAATCAAGGCGCTTACACACCGTCGTGCGTTTCGCTACTTCTATTTTTGGGGTCTTTCTCATATTTTTCGAAAAATATAGCTGTAATGTAAAATGTACCTCACCGGTTTCCTTTATAATAATAAAATCTATATATCAAGATATCGCAGTCATAATTTAATAAATACAACAACTGAATGAATTAAAAAAAATTGGGATAAAAGCTCAAATCAGTGCTACTTTGATATATTTTTTCTATCGAGTGAAATGTGCTTAATCGTGTTTCGATCTCATGGGTTTCCTAGATAAAATATTCAATTTTGTTATGTCACCATTTTCATAATTTTAAGCTAACCATGGAGGTATACACACTTAAACTAAAATGACCATAATGGCCTAAAAGTCAGAAAAGAGCGTCTTAAACTTCTTAGCCTTGAACATTGTCGTAAAGCTGTTAGTCTATCGGTTTTTTATAAGATACATTTCGGAGTGTGCTTTGGATTTGCATGATCTAATTCCTTCCTGTCCATTTTTCTATCAGACGACCAGAGTGGGCACGAAATGGCGACACCGTTTCATCTATACTAATATTATAAAGAGGAAAGATTTGATTGTTTGTTTGTTTGTTTGTTTGCATTGAATAGG
Organism: Agriopis marginaria; assembly: GCA_932305915.1. Taxonomy (NCBI): domain Eukaryota; kingdom Metazoa; phylum Arthropoda; class Insecta; order Lepidoptera; family Geometridae; genus Agriopis; species Agriopis marginaria. The sequence goes on along the minus strand of OW029926.1, from coordinate 10,589,076 downwards.
CTCCGAAACTACTGAACCGATTTGCAAAATTCTTTCACTGTTGGGAAGCTACACTATCCCCGGGTGACATAGACTATAATCTATACCCGTGCGAAGCATGGGCGGACCGCTAGTGGTTAATATTCTGAAAACCCATACAAAGCGCCTTATATCGACTTTTACTGTGCAAACCGCTAAATTGAGGAATGATCTGAATATGTAGTCTCCGATAATTATAATCTGGGGTGTCTTTAAGTCACGAGCGTATAAGTTACTTCTAAGCAAGCGTTCTTCATCGTAGACCGTATCGTCGCTTAACATCAGGCGAAGTGGTGGTAAAATAAAATTAAGAAGTTTAAATAACCATAAAAACAAGCTTTTAGGCGCCCGCGGTATTAAAATAAGTGTGACGTCATTTTATTTTGTATTCTTGTCAGCTAACACTTTTATTTGATACCTATTGATACCTACCTATATATCATGAGGGTACATAAAAAAATATCTGGTCCGCCATCTTTAGAAGTCCACCACATTAGATTTAGGGTGACGTTACTTAGCTAACCATGCATTGTCATCCAAAGTAAAAGTGTATGCAAAATTTCAGCTCAATCGGTTGAGGATAGTTGGTCTAAAGTTTAGTTTCAAGATTTGACCCAAACTAACAAGACAAGTTAAATAAAAGCTTGTAATAAGTTAAAAATACTATGTTTTTGAAATGTTTCGTCTAAAACTCAAGTATGTACAGTTGTATGTACAGGGCTGAATAGAAAAGAGGTCGTGGCATCCACTGACACTACTGACACTAGCTCCTGACACTGTCAAGAGCTGTCAGACTTACCTTTTTCACGGATGGGTTAGGCCATCGGTGTTTTGAACATGTTTCTATGTTTTTTTAACACCAAAAATGGTTTCTAAAGGTCTCCGCATTTTCCCTAAGTAAAATCGTATGCATGTCAAAAATCAAGGATTAAAAGATAAAGCTATAGCACATCCCTTTAATAAAAGTAGGTACCTGCCCCTAAGTTTCAAGGGTTCATTGCGCGCACGATTGTCGCTCACGATCGAACACCATGATCGAGATCCGTGTACCACCACAACCTATTACCATAAAGTATTTACAGTATGACGACTCTTTTGAATCGCGTGGAATATGAATCCATGATATTACACGATAACTGAATACATTGTCCCGAAAAACAAGAAGGAAACATGTGCTTTCGTAATAATAACGATGCATTGTTCTTGGCGCTCATTTTGGAGTAGAGCCTTTCACGGATTCGCTGATATTTATTGTGCTGGATTGTCCTTTTAATGCGACATATATCATAACTTTTATTGAATTTGGTTGTACAGGCAAGACTTTGCTCTTTTAATCAAAGTAAAGATTGTAACGTACCTATTGTTACAGTTGTTTTACAAAATAAATATGCAAGTATGTATTTTCAACCATCTTCAAAAAAGAAGGTTCTCATTTTTTTTTTTTTTTTGGGTGTATGTTACGCGATATCTTTGCCGATTATTAAACGATTTTAGCGATAATATTTTCAATTGAATAGGGTTATCTCAAATGACATCCCATTATATTTGAAGAGAATATTCCACCTCAAGGGAGCAAAGCTACGTGAAGAATCCCGTTTATTGAAAATGCCGTGAAGCCATTTTTTTTGTAAAAAATTATGTATTATTTATTTCCAGTTACATATATAACGAGTCCATATATATGTGTTTTTCATCCCCACGTTTTTTTAAGAAATATGTTTCTTGACCGAGCGAAGCAAAGGCATTGAGAATCTACGGGCAGTCGGTGTATGTATGTATGTATGTTCAAGATTGTATTTTTGTAATTTGTTCGGCAGTAACTTAAGTGCCGTTGATTCAATCGTTATGTTATTTTGTTTGTATTGTTTTGACATTCGTACAAACACAAGTTTTAAGTTTTGATAATGAGTAGAAACAAGTACTAGACACAAGTAGTAAGATACTAGTTTAAAACTCAATAAATTCTAGAATTTATTGCGTTTTTATTTTTTTAGCTAAATGAACGAACATTGATCTTGTTAACTCGGGGTGAGTACCATTTTCCGAGGGGAAAATTTCTAGTATGACTCGGAAACACAACAAAGTAATTAGGATCCAACAATAACACTTCTCAGTCAGGTTTATGGCTGCCGTAATTGGCAAACGCTCTAGTTACCCTCTTCTTACGGGTCGCAGGTTCAATGCTTAGTTCTATCGATCTTTGTATGTGACGTCACCCTCGAAACGACGTAATATTCTTTGTCTTGAGCGGAACCCACAAACACAAAGTATCATTGTTATTTCCCCTCGTGAAATTAAATTGGAAGACTCAGGTAGGTACGCAGTGCACGTACATTGTTTTCAACTATACGCACTGTATACATTCATTTTCTATGTTAGCACTTTTTAATGGCGATTATTTTCGTTTCATACGCGTTGACTTTCTCTAAAAACTTTTTTAGACCGAATTCGATACCTCTATCGTAAGTTGGTGAGGAGTTGGGTATCCTGCAGATTCCAGGTGATGATGCAGGTCCAGTTTACCTAGTTCTTGCAATAACATGATACCAAACTGCGATTCGTTCAGAACTGTGGAAGTTGCTCGCACCCCTTCATTAACTAGAAAAGATTTGATGATAAAACACTGTTTTAAACTATCACGGTTGTTCACTAAAGTCATCATCATTCATTCATTGAGCTCATTCCACAACCTTACCACGGTAAATATCCCGTAAATAATCATATAACTTTAGATCTGCTGATCATCAAACAGTTGAACAGATTTTTTTGAATCATAGCTAAGAATGTTAAAGACATTTTATTTATGTTACACGGGAATTACTCACGTAAGATTAAGCCGGTTACTCCGACTATAGTTTCAACCGCATTAGACGGCCTTTTTCAAGGTGAATGCACGCGCGCGGCTGCGTCTCGCTTTGCACTACGGGCCGCCGCGCGGCGCGCACGTGATGACACCGGCTGCTTGTCGGGTACGGGGGTGGGGGTGCGTAGAGAAATATGTTGCGCCGGCGCACACTGGAGCTCTTCCTCACTCGAATCTTCCTGCGTGTCGGGAATACTCCAGCACGCGGAGCTCACCACGTCGCCACCAATCTCACGGTCACTCACACGAACTCCATGAAGGCACGGCTTCCAAGTCGGTGGCAGGTTCCATCCTCCATCCCTATTGAAGGTTGGACGTCGACTGATCTCGATGGCTTCTCTGACTTTCCGGGGCACAAAGAATTTCTCCCGTGCCAGCACTTTCGCTCTGTCGAACCTGATATAATGCTGTGCGCCGGAGCCCAGAGAATGTTCTGCCACCGCGGAACCGTTGGTGTCGAGCTTTTTCATGGAACGTATATGCTCCGTGAGCCTCGTGGACACGTTCCTCTTTGTTTCGCCGACGTAACATTTACCGCAATCGCAGGGGATCATATACACACCGGGAACCCCCAAAGGGTCTCTATCTTTTGGAGAGCGGAGCAGCTGTCTCAGTTGCCCTATAGGACGGAAGATCGTCTTGATGCTGTACCTCCGGCGTAACAAGTTTCCGATACTGTCCGTCACTCCTTTAACATACGGCAAAAACGCTGTTGCTCTCTCTACCGATGTCCGACGTGTCCCGGTCGTCGCGTTTGCAACGCGCGGCGGCCCGTAGTGCAAAGCGAGACGCAGCCGCGCGCGTGCATTCACCTTGAAAAAGGCCGTCTAATGCGGTTGAAACTATAGTCGGAGTAACCGGCTTAATCTTACGTGAGTAATTCCCGTGTAACATAAATAAAATGTGTGAAAACCACGTCAGTTTCAATAATAAAAATGTTAAAGACGTCTATCAAACAATCAAAACTAAATCAAAATCGGTTCATCCGTTTGGGAGCTACGATGCCACAGACAGAAACACAAGTTAAACTTATAAGATCCCTTTGTTTGCGTCGGGGGCTAAAAAAAGGTCATCAATAACACGCTTGTTTCTTATTTTTGAAGTCGGATTAATTGGCGACGTTGAACCGATCCGTCACAGTGTCGGGTCGTGTCGGGTAGCTAATCGCGAGCGACATAAGTGAGCACGCGGCAGGGGCACGCATCATTTACAGGCCGTCCGGCGCGATTAACTTTAGCCGCTTGACGCGGGTGCCGGCCTGACTCTACCTAATTACAAATCGGGACATTGCGACCCTCTAATGTTTAATGTGGTACTTTTAAATAAAACTCTCAAAGGAGTAGAATAACAAAACTACAAGTACAGATTGATTGAGTTTACCATTACATGTTGAAACAAATTACTTTTACTAAATCTCGAGACTGCATCGGAATTCATTGAACATTACAATGTCAGTGACCAAACATCTATAAATAAAATCACAGTCCTGAATACCCATCAGGGCATTTCCATAAATCGCTCGTCAATCTTCCTTCAAATCAGTCCAAAAAAGGTAAAAGAACCCATAAACCAATAAACACTTACTTGCTGTTGCACATAACAAATGTGATGGACTCCCGCGGCTTTCGAATAACTTCGAAAGGGGTCGGACATTTAATTTCAGTTTTATAATAAAGGACATATTGTATTAAATAAAGGATGGGCTGTAATAGTGTCGCGTCATCTACATTAGTAATACGAGTCGTGGCGGGGCGTCTTCGCGACCGTCACAAACCAGGGTCGCGCCCGCGCGCGGTTTTATATCGTGTAATATGGCCTACAGAAACAAATAAAAAAAAGCCCCAGACTTGGCCACGCTCGAAAATATTTATTCAAATAAGTCGCCATCAACCCGACCGTAAAAGCACGCAGAGGGTTGAGGGGCTAGCAGTTTTATTAATATTAAAAGAACGCTTCAGTTGACACAAATTGGCGATAACCAAAGAGAGGAGGTCATAAATTTTTTGTTTTCCTTCGCGTTTATTATTTGCATCTCTCGAAATAGATGGCTTTACACGAGGGACATTTCGGCTACTTGTCAAATATTTAACACTCAAATCATGAATTAATTTTACTCTTTCAAAATAGCATATTTACTTTAACATCAAATCAAGTAGTACTAATCAATTATTCTGATACAAAGTTCGAATGCTTCAGATAAAAACAAAAAAATCAACATCTATTAACCCCACCGCAATCTATAACAAGCAGTAAAACAATCTGTTTGAGAAACAATACAACTCGCGATTCACACTCGAGCTCAAACTTCGCCAATATTATTATCGCGCCATAAAACAATAAAGTTAACCGCACTCGCTCCAGCGGACCAGTCAGAGGTGCAATTCTACGTGACGATTACCGCGAGCTTGCACTCCCTGTGATCGTGCGTCTAAAGCTCTCAGTGGAAAGGACTCTGGATTAGAGTGGTAAGATTGGCATGCAGCACGAGTTTAAATATATCTTATATCATGAATTCTTATACCAATTGTTACAATGTAGTTTAAAATACACCTGTATCCATTTAAGAGTGCTGAGTTGGATTTAAATTGAACATTTCGATATGCATTCTAAAAAACCTTTTATAACCTGTCTTACGGTACTTTGCCTTAATTGTTCCATAAGAAATTGGGAATTAATTCAGGTACATAAGTTTACATAAGTAAGGGGGCGATATTTTACTGTTAACATCTGACATTATTCCCTCAAAGTGCGCTGTTTCACTGAATTCACGCGCTCGACCAAAAACAAAGCAGTTAATTAACCCGTAATTTATATAAATGGGTTTAGTCGCAATTCGGACAACAAATTATCTGTGATAGGCGATCTTTCCGTGGGATAACGGAATAAAAAATACCGCCTGAGGAAATGAGGCAGAGTTTTAGGGTAATGCAAGTTGGTGAAACGGGAGATGATATTATTTACCTAGTTGAAGTAGGTGGCGCGTTCGAGGCGTCGCCCCCGTCGGCCAGGTCCTTAGCTATGTCGCAGAGACTCCTGTAGATTTATTACTGAGATATGCTAAGCGACCGTCAAACGGAGCATTTCTCACCTAATTTAGAGGAGTTCAGGAGTGGTCGCGGTCTATGCGCCCGGGAACTATCCAATAAAAAGTTTGTCGACACCGCACGGTTCACTCGGCGAATGTCGGGTAATTTTGTTCGACATATAGTGACAGTTTTACAAACTGTGACCGTGCGGTTTTCGTTGACTCGTTCTGACAAATGTCTTCGGCACTATCGAGTAGCATTCCTGTTTTATTATTGGAAGTGTAGAGGAAGCGTGCAGCCAATTAAAGGGAAATTCACACTCAGCACGAATTTCATGTCTACCGCTATAGGTTGACAGCTTATTTCACGAATGCTATAATTTACAATTATATTTCGAACAGCACACTGATGATTCTGGTGTTATGCTTATAAGCAGAAAATGTCTACATCCCACGCGACAGTCACCTGAGCAAATACATGCGTATTTTTATTACTTACATAATTTTACGCTTATTTCCTTTTTCGAGCACATGTTCACTTTATATTTATTACTCTTTCGAGCAAAATGGAGAATATTTAGGCCTCAAGACGAATAAATTCCAAAAGAAACAAATGGCAAAGTTGACATTCTCAAGGTACGGCAGTTAAGGAATATAATGGAAGTGTAGGAATAATTCGCACAATAAGTCTGCCCACGAGTGCTTGGGTATGTCACATTTTGTATTGTCCTCTCTATACGAAAGTTTGCGCATTATTGTCGAAAACTTGTGGGGTGTTTCACCTTTGGAAGTAGCTGATGCATGGCTGCGCAGGCGTCGCGAGCCCCGCTGCGCCGCACCGGCCAACCTCGAGCGAGCAGTTTAATTTATCGCGAACAATCACATTACCATATCACTAATGTTATGTGCCCGAATCCGCGAATGCAACCTTAAACGGTTTTCGTATCCTTTGTTGTTGAAAATTTCAGTAAATTCAGTTAAGCTTTTTGTATCGGCCGAGAGAATGCAGCATCGCTGTTGAGATACTCTATAAATATTGTTTTACAATTGCCATACAATTTGGGTAGCTAAATTGGAAAATTAAAAAGGAGAACAGATAAGTGATACTTTGCAAAAAAGGAGGATTTTTGAAAGAAAACGAAAAAATACGATACGATATACGGATAAAAATTACAATAATACTAAAATAGAAACCAAGCGAACCGTTCCGTGCGGTATGAAGATCAAAGTTCAAGAGGCATCGTACTTCACGCAAAAATTCAAAAAGGAGAATATTCGGCGGGATTAGGAAGTACAATTTGTGAAAAAGGAGGACATGTTCTCCATTTAGATAGGTACTATCTGGCAACCCTACATACAATGCGCTTTCAGAAACATAATGCGGGGAAATATTGGCGAGTGCGTTCGCACATCTGACGCCGATACAATGTAGTTTAATCGATTTTTAAACTAACACCGAGATATACGCGATAGTTACAGTACGTATTAAAAAAAACATATATAAGTCTACGGTTGACCACCAACTTGCCTGTGGGTCCCAAGGTTTCATATAATTATGACTAACAGGCTAGAAGATGCATTTACATCCTACTAATATTATAAACGCAAAAGTTTGTGTGTATAGATGTATGGATGTTTGTTCCTCTTTCACGCTGCAACGGAACAACGGATCGACCTGATTTTTTGCATGGGTATGGTTGTATGGTTGTATGTATGGGTATGGGTGGTATAGTTCAAGAGCCAGAGAGTGACATTGGCTACTTTTCATCATCATCATCACCATTGTTCATCACTACGCGGGTGAAACCGTGGGGCGCAGTTAGTAGATAATAATTGTGTTTGCCACATAACCGATCAAATAACATAGTTCTTTATTTAATCGAATAAAAAATATCGAGTAGGTCGGTCGCTCCCGACCCTGCATAGCCCTCACATATATTATTATATTATTAAGAGCACCCATCATATTAATGTAATATTTAAATCGAGGCACAACAAAAGAATCCCATCTAGTAGGTCGGGTTTCAAAGAATGCGTGTTGCACGAGTAACACAATATATGCGCCCGACGCATATTGGATAGGAAGAAGGGTAAACTCTGTACCATCTCATTTGTACTCCACATCATACAAGAATATTTACAAAGGCTGAACCATGCCTTTCATATGGCAATTACCTTTATTAAAGAGAAATATTTAATGCGTACAGAGGTCTCCAGTTTCTGGAAATTGTAGACGAAAATTATTTCAGCAAATTGCTTCCTTAAACTAAAAATAATTATGGAACATAATTTTTGCTCATCATACAGGGTTGCACGGAATAGTGACACTAACCCGAAAGGAGTTTATTATATACTCATTTTTACGAACAACTTTTACCATGGAACCAATCCTGATTACCTTTGTCTAATTGACATAAGTGCGACGGGGACAGAAACTCTATCGCATGAAAAAGAATAGTCAGCCAGCTGTTGCTTTTCCATACAAATGTATGGAAAAGCATGAGTTGAACAACGTTAAATGTGAATGACATAATTTTATGGAAAAACTGATTTTTACGCGATATGAGGGTTGATCCTAAAGTAAAAGTTGTTTATAATGCTGGGGACTAAGAACTCCTTTCGCCTTATTACCACCGTTCTGCGTAGCCCGTAACATTACATAGTATGTATAGGAATCAAATTGTTCAATTTTAAGTGGATGTCTAAATAAATTGGCCATAATTGTATTGTATTTATCCCGAATCAACTACATAAAATGATCATAACTAAAATTTATCGAAATGCTGTTTTACATACAATTATACTACCGAGCATACATTTATTAGTACGGATCCAATACAATACCGGTGCCGCGTTATGAATCACCGAAAGTGGGGTGCTGCGATATGGCCAATGAATAACAGCGTTAAAATAGAATAACACGATCCATTGCGGCCAAGTAAGGCATGATTGACACGTGATCCTGTATGCGAAGTGAATTCTCAATAGCTCCTTTTCAATTCAAACATTTTTTATGAAGGTATTTTTATTACCCCATTGTGGGGTAGAGATTGGCCCGCAGCAACGCGGAAAATATTTAATAGAGAGTTAATATCACAATGCTGGCAGCTTTGGTATGAAATCGTTAGCTTTTTTAAGCTCCGAGGGTGCCGAGTTAATAATTGCGATTGTGTTATTGTTTTTTCTAGGTAATAGTAATTATACAGGCCGGTTAGGTGACAGTTTGGGTTGACTCCAGAAAGTGCTGTTCGGCTTGGCACTAACGTTGGCCCGTTGGGCTAGGTCGTCATAAGGACTGATTTGGCAAGGGCCGTTTGTGGTACGAAACTTCGTGATAGAAGGATTACTCAGTCAGGGAGCAATAGGCTAGGCAAAGACCGTCCCAGGCTGCGTCAGACGTTCTAGAAATTTAAGTACTATCAGTTGAACGAAACTCGGGTATGCTCCTTCCGTGCATCTAGAAAATTTCTGTTTTTTGTCACTCAATCCAGTCTCAGCGCGTTCTTCGCTACATTTGCCCATGCGTAGGACGCATTGAACCTCGGTAGTGGCGATATACTTAAAGCAGCTGGCAGTAGCAGAAAGCAAAAGTGAGTGGTGTGCTTTGGCTTTACAATATTTTCAGCAATGTAAAGATGAATGTTTAATCAACAATGATTGATCTTGATCAGCCTACCTTAGTCTACTACTGCCAGTTCACAGTACATAAAGCAGCTGTTTACTATATCGTCGTTATCATTATTATCTGAAGATGATATCGTCTATTTAGATTTGACCTCAATTGTCGCGGGCATCCAGTGGATGCAAAAGGCAGGCTGTCGTTCAGTGTGGAGGTTAAAGGGGGAGGCCTATGTTCAGCAGTGGACGTCTTCTGGCTGATGATGATGATGATAAGATTCATCATCAGCCAGTAAACTCCACTGCCAAACAAAGGCCTCCCTCTTAGAGGGGAGTTGCCATAATCCCCGAGTTTAGCAGGCGGCTTGGGGGATCACAATATGTGCTCCGTATATTAGACGTTGCTGCCCATGCTCCGTTGGTTTTGGTCGCAGTTTTAGGACATACCCAGGTCCGATACGTTTACATCACGTCAATGGAATAAATGTAAAAAGAGCCAGTTTTTGAATATGCAAAACCGTGATCAGCATAAATACCATAAATTCTATACGTTATCGCGGGGATAAAAAACAGTTCAGCGATATATACGAGAGCAGTGCGTGAAGATAAGGCTTCGTTAGGTATGCCAGCGCGTTGCGCCCATTTCGCGGGTGAATGGTAAAAATGCGGTAGCCGACCCTAAAAAACGTAAAGGGACCACCGTGTAAATTATATTCGCTTGCTGGCCAACTTGAATTATCGTATTTGAACAGCAATAAAACTCCCGACACCGGCACACAGGAGGTTTTATCAGGAATGAAAGAACATGATGCCATATTTCATTAGACCAACGCGCCAAGCAACGGTCCGCTTGTGTTGGCGCGTAAAAATATTGTATTAATCTGTAGAATTACGGAGCTCGCATCATTGTCCCTTGTATATTTGATATTTATTATGCTCGAGGAAGGAGTAGGCGACGGCAGTCCCTTCCTGACTCATGTGTTTGCGAAATTTGTCACCGTCTGTTTGTGTCGCGCACAATATCAGTGAAATGCTGAAATTTGCGTCCTACATATTAATATGGAAATTTGAGCTTTAGTAAAATGCGTTGTTCTGTTTATCGGGTTTAGTGAAATAAATAAGTTTTTGGCAAGACATATTTTAGAAAAAGTTTGAACCCAACGATCTTTTTGAAGTAATTTATACTAATATTATAAGGAGGAAAGGTTTGATTGTTTGTTTGTTTTTTGCATTCAATAGGCTCCGAAACTATTGAACCGATTTGAAAAATTCTTTCACTTTTGGGAAGCTACACTATACCATAGCCCGGGTGACATAGGTTATATATCTATACCCGTACAGAGCCGGGGCGGGCCGCTAGTAACTAATACATTTTTACAAAAAATAATAACAACTGACTACACATGAAGGTTAATAAATAGGATCATCCCGTTTTTACAATATTTTATTTAACTTATCAGTTTGAGTCAAATCTTGCAACTGAATTGTTAAGCAGTTATCCCCAACCGATTGCGCAGACATTTTGTACAAACGTTTAGTTAGGGTGACAATGCATGGTTAGCTAAATGACGTCATTCTAAATTTAATATGGCGGACTGCCAAAGATAGTGGACTAGTTATATTTTATGCACTTCCATGATATGGGTATCAAATGAAAGGGTTTGCTGAGAAGAATACGCAAAATAGAATGACGTCACACGAAATGTATTTTTTTTATAATTTTTCTTCCACCCTTTTCTTCAAATTTAAATAATGGGTTGTCCCATTTTGATAGATACCTTATTCAATAAATAATTATCATAATCTTTAAAATCGGTTCACAATTGGAAAACACTTCCTATAACATACACAAGCAAAAAACTAATTGAGAACTTCTTTTTTGAAGTATGTGGAAAACACAAAAAGAGTTTATAAAATACATCAATTTGAATTACAAAAAGCTTATTTTGAGACCAGTAGCTGGGTCCAGTCATCCAATACCCGTCTCCCGGACACATATATCCTGGGAGTCGTGTAGCAATAAATATAAGTGGGGCTAAGCTAAGTAAATCCGACAAATAACTCGAAAGAGCCGGCTCGTACATCAGCGGCAAGAATTTAATCACGCGAGTCAACAGAGTGGTCGGTATGCCGATGATATCTAGTAGCTAGTGTTGTATACAATGTAGGTATTCTATGGATGCTGTAAGTTTTTGTCGACGCGAGCTATGGGATGTGTAAAGTTTTCATGCCTTTTTCGTATGTTAATTTATTATGTCTGTTTTTTCTTGAGGCTAATCTATGTTAATTTGTTAATTTTGTACTACTAGCTGTGTAGCAGTTTCACCGGCGTGGACATTCCGTTAGAAACCGTACATTTTATTTAACTTGTTTGAATGTTTGTTTAGATCAAATCTTGCGAGCTGAATTAGAACCAGTTCTTTCTAACCCATTTTACTGAAACTTTAAATACACCTTTGTGACAATGCAATATGCGATATCCAATATTGTAATATTTATGGCCGCTGCCACAAGATGGCGGATGGTGTATATTTTGTTAACCTTGTTAATATGGATATTAAATGAAAGAGCTTGAAGAGTAGGAAACGATATTGACATCACATGAAATTCAATATGGCTACAGCTCCAAGATGGCGGTTTACATTATCGTTGCTATAGCAAAAAAAAAAATAATGTGCGAACTGCACATTTTAAAAAAAAGAGTTTGGGGAATGCGCTTCCTCCGATAGTTACAATCAGGGTGTTTTCAAATCGTGAATCGGTTTCTTCTAAGCAAGGATGCTTCGTCGTAGACCGCATCGGTTAACATCAGGCGAGTTGGCGGACAAAGCAAGCCCTTTATTTGAATTTTTAAAAATAGGCAGTCATTGTGACTGCCCTCAGAAGTGAAAACTAATATGTTGGTGACGCGATGACATTAGCATTTAGGTGACGCGAACCCATACGTTTTGCCCTTACCAAAAATTGCTCAACGCGGCTAATTAACTTTCATTTCAAAAAGTTAAAATCGTCTTTTATTATTTGTTTACTTTGCTTATTTAGAAGTAACAAATGAAGTTAATAAAAGCGTGTAATCTATTTTCTTTTTTTTACATCATTTGGCCTATAGGGACGTTCAATCGCAGCACTCGACTCCCAATTTGTAAGTGTGCGGCGGCTAATGTAACAGACGGCACAATTGAAATTTCTAAGATGCCAGTAAACATTTTTCTTAGTCGGAATCACGTATTTCTCAGCAGGGATGCCACACACTTTTGTGCTTGGCATTTGGACAAAAACCTTTTTAACCGTTGATATTGAAAAGGTGCGATCGTGGAGAAGACAGTGAGTCACCTTTTTTTACAATATTACGTAGAACTTAGAAGCGTAGGTTAAGATTTAGAACAAATTGATATTATAAATGCGGAAATTTGTGTGTAAGTGTTTATATTTGTCCGCACTCAACTTCGTAACGGCTGACTGGGTGAAATTTGGCGGTAGCTTATGCCTTGGATTAACACATAGTAGTCTACTTTTAGTCCCGAAAATTTGCAGGTAAAACCGCGGATCGTTGCTAGTTTGGAAACATTTACCATATTATCTATTGAACAAACCAAATATGCTGTAAAATGGAATAAACACATTTTATGACAAATAATCATCATCATCATCAGCCCTGAGTGACCCACTGATAGTTATAGGCCTATCTTTATGCCGCTCTTCCCGGTTTCTCGCCAGTCGCATTCACTCGTTTCCGTCGTCCGATGTCGTCAGTCCACTTCATCCTCCCAGCCCAGGTTCTGCCGATCTAGTCTCAGCCACCACGCGGTTATTGCTGTACACCACCTCCCATCATATCGTATGACCCTGTGCAGATCACCTTATTCCCGTTACCTTTTGGTGCGACGTCGTATCTCAATGTTACGAATACGGCAAAAGTAATACTCAAGATTGAAGTAATAAGTCACACTTTCATTATAATAGGTAGCATAAAATTATATGATTATTTACGGGATATTTATCGTGGTAAGGTTGTGAAATGAGCTCCCTATATTTCGGCGCAGTTACATGCACCATGTTCACGGGAAGACACAAATATCGGGAGCTCAATCCACAACAGACAGACGACCTAAAAGAGACCGCAGGTAAAAGCTGGATGCAGGCCGCTTCCAACCGGCACTTTTGGAGATCGATGGGGGAGGCCTATGTCCAGTAGTGGACGTCCTATGGCTGAAATGATGACGATGAATCCACAACCTTACCACGGTAAATATCCCGTAAATAATCATTTAACCTTAGTGAACAACCGTGATAGTTTAAAACAGTGTTTTAGGTACCATAAAGTTAGGAAGCCTATCAAACATCGCATATAAAGGAAACTACTTATTATCTCTACAAATAACTCTATTGTCCGCTGCTCCGATGAAGTGAACACGGAATGCGATAGCACGAAGTCGATAAGTACAGTTTAAATACTAGTTATCATTATACGATAAGTATTGAATGTCATTTTATCAATGAGTGAGTCAATCATCGTTAGTCATCGTCTACGATAGACCTTTAAATAGACAATGGTAGAGCTTACAGAATAGAGGTATCAATGGCGCGTTCGAGTGTTTAATGTGTTGGTTGATAGATTTTTGCTATCTATTCAAAATATAATTACCAGTGTAAAAGAGTCGATTAATTTATGCGGGAATTATATATCAATAAATTAATTAATACGGAGATTTAACAGTAAACTTAAGGATAAAGCTTAATATATTAACTGCAACGTGTGTAGAATATTGTCCTATTGTATAGAAATGAACTACTTGTCGATAAAATTTAATGAAGATCAAATCAATCGATACGCAAGTTATCTTTGAACAAATATACCTAAACATACATAAAAACGACGTTTTGCCCCATTAGAATAACTACCACATAAATAAATTGCCTCTTTTACACCGGTAATTGTTTCGAATAGCAAAAATTCCATCAACTTTCAACCTACCTATCTGTATGTCGCGTAGTTTGTGTGTATCCGGAATGAACCAATAAACTGATATGAAGCTGCGACAACGTTCTAAATCACTTTAGCGAGCCAGTCCACATAGCGCAGTATCAATGGCGTAGCGAAAGATTTGTTGGAACACTGTAAAAGGGAAGTGAATGAAGCGCAATTAGCAGATGCTCTGCGTCCAGCTATTTATTAACCCCGTGCTGCGGCTGCTAGGGTGACCACTATGGTACAGGATTAACTTCAGGTCAATGACAATATAACCACCACGTCACTCATTTGGGAAACCGTTGCAAAACTAAATTTTATTACTATCTATTCAAAAAACGACATCAAAATTAATAGACACTTGGCTTGTATTGATATTGCCAAATCAACAGGCACCCGAACATATATTTATTCAAATTACTGGAGCTGCAGTTTTATGATTAGGTATTAACGTGATATTTACCGTGATTAGATTGGTGACTGAACTCCCAATCTTTCGGCATAGTTACATGCATTATGTTCACGGGCAGACTCATCAGTGTGTGTATCATTTCAGTCTGCCCGTTCATGTACCAGAGCAATCCCTACAATGCAAAATTGTTTTTCTTTTATAAAAGGCAAAGGTAAACACAAAGGTTTTTTCTAGGCAAGCGTGCTCCAACGTAGACCGCATCATCGCTTAACTATTATTTATAAATAAAAAAATAAAAAATAAATTGATATATATACTAAAACTGTCATTGTGCAAAGTTTCATGCACTAATATTATTAATAAGGTATAGAAGTTAGGAGAGTTCTAAAAATTAAGACGGACGGACAGACGTACAGACAGACAGACGGATGGACAGAACTAACTTATTTCCTTGTAGGACTACGGAACCCTAAAATGAAACACGAGAATCGGTTATACATGTTGGATTAATTAGACATACAAAAAGTATTTTATTTTTATAAACTAATCGAATAATTTAATTTAGTACGAACCTTAATTAAAACTAAGTCAAATGACAGTGCCGAAGTGTACAAAAAATTGGTTTATAAACGGATAGGACTCAAGACATGGATGTTTTCATTAGTGCTATATATAAATTTAAATGTACCGATTAATTATTATAATTTTAAATCAGAAGTCGTTCTTTTTTTTAAATGTAGTATAATGTAGGTATATATATAATGGTATTTTAGTTTAACTTTTTAGTTTTTATTTAGTTATTTTACATATTCGTTTTTTTTTTTTAAGTTGAGCATAATAAACATATTTCATTGATATAATCATTTTTTAAATCAACAGAACCTCATAATACAAAATAAAGTAGAAAATAAAACCCGAACAACAATCCGAGTGTTAAAGTAAATTTTGGCCACCCTGTGTTTTGGTAGAGTCACGGAGGATAGAGCGCGAACGCAGATGTCTGCTTCAATTGTTTGCAAATAACAAAGTGGGCCCGGGGTTCCGCAACAGTTTCTAATTGTGCCACGACAATGCGTAATCTAACCGGTCCCATACGTTGGCACGTCGCGCACCTCTTACAAAGGAAATATGTAGAGTCGAACTAAGATGTACAATTTTCATAGTGATTTAAATTTTCTATTTTTTTTTTTATTCTTTTATTCATATTGTTATTCCGGAAACTCGAAGGAGATCCATGGCATGAACTTAAACAAGATAGAGAAAGATGGCGTCTTTTAGTATTTGAAAGTCAATACACATTTTAAGTCGCTGCGCCAACATAATTATTTGTTTTGTGTTAGCTATTTCATCACTGTTTTTCAAACTCTGACGAGCTGAATACTCAGCCTGTAAATACGAATTTCTATGCGACTGACTTTAAAATTACATATTTGTTTACATATTATGTTGCAATAATTTACTTAATTTATTTTAGGTCGTTATGCAAACAATACTTCCTTAATAGATAAGAGAAATCGGGTACCTAATTTAACCATCAACTTTAGTCTTTAGTGCCGAACCCACCAATGTGGGGTTGGTAAATAGGTAGCAACACTGCATGTTTTATACTTCAAATAACCGCAATATGAGCTTCCATAAAAAAAATTGACTTAAAGTCTACTCCACTATTTTCATAGTTAGCACCCCGTGGGTCCTGAACCGCCAGGTGCCATCGAGGCGAACAAATAAACCCGAGTTGGTTCACTCGCACTAAATTGCCCGTGTCGCGATCTGACGCACTACTAGGGGCTCCGCTCACGTGTTAAATCACTCCAATTTATATACACTATACCAATTCAACCCTTCCGTCGCGTACGCTACTCGAGGGTTTAAACACCAGTTTGTTTAAAGTGCACATTAAACTTTACACATCTTATCCCTCAATGCGATTACGGCAAGCGCGCTCGAGCAAATAGCAAACATTTCGAAATCTTCCAACTACTGTTTTTGTTACCTTATAATGCCAGATTCCGAAATGTTAATGTTCATTACCTGAAACAAAAACAAACGTTTGCTTTAATAGGAATACGAAACAGTATTATGTACTAACAAGAATGTATATCTAAAGGTAAACGCATATGCTAATAAGCTATTAGTACATGATGTCGCCCGCTACCTATCTAACATTGTAACCCCAATTGTGGATCATTTCCGTTTCCATGTATCCAGAGGCCGCATCCATTCGACGGACAGGACGTTAATTAGAAAATTATGTGGGAAATTATTAATAGGTCGGCCGTGTAGCCGATTAGATAACAAACTAGTCCATTAGTCGACAAGGATAAAGGTTCTGGTGAGCTACGGTGTAGGGTTATGACCGCTGCGCCCATTGTTTTAAGGTTCACATCGAGTTCGATGACGTTAATTGAAAAGGACCTTGCCACGGCGGAGGCGAGATAAAGCAGTAGCAAACAATACGACGAGCGTCGTCGCGCCGAGCCGGGGGCGGGTTTGACGCGTGGTTGAGGAATGATCAACCGCGTGGAAATGACGACTTAATGGATTATATGTGTCCGCCGACACCGAGATAAGTGTCGCGCCGGTCGGCCCTGTCGTTGGAGATTAGGCAACTAAATTACAAAAATTAATAACATAATGGAAATCGACTAAGGAATCATTTTACACACCGATGAACCCGACCGATAAAGAAAACGAAATAAGGCGTATGGTCCACGTTACTGCGGAAGACGTACGACATCATTCTCGGAAGTTGCTTACACCGTATCTGATGTGAATATGTACTTGCACATGCACACTTTAAATCCAAATAATTTATTTCCCGTCTTTTAAAGGGCACGAGGACAAGTGTTCTTTAACGAGCAGCTTTTGTGGGTAATTCATGTAACTGCACCAAACAATAGCTTCGGTTGTTCAATTTAGACGGAGTGGTTCTTCCGTGAATCATAAAGGCAAGTGACCCACATCACACACATGTACCCACGCAACAATCCAACACCCCAGACGGACAGTTGCGTGTCGACATGTAGCGCGGCAAATTGAATACGGACATTATAACGGCCCTCGGTTGGCAGCCCTCGAAATAAACATTAAATAGCGCCACAATAACCTACGATTTACCGGCAATCTATGCTTTTATGAAAGAAGGACAAGAAACGCCTCGCCACTTACGACAAAAAGTCTTCGGCTAGATCTCCCGCTGTTGTATTGTGTTGCGCGATCTGGACAAACCGCCCGTGGGACCGGCGTGAATTATTGAGTCGGTGTCACAGTGGGACGGACGCGATTCCCATTACAAAGCCATTTGCGCTGTTTACATAGAGGAGGGACGCGGATGCTATAGTCCCGACTGTTGCGATTGCAAATTTTCCGCTTCTCGCATGTCAAAGGAGATAATTTATTGCAATTGAGATAGTGCAAGCGCCTCGAGATCGGGCGAGCAACACCTCGCATAAAATAGCGCCGCGCGACCGACGCTCCCTCCAATCATTCTGACAACAAATAAAATTATGATCATGACCATTTGTTACGCAGGATTAAGCGAACTGTCCACTGTAAACTACCCTATGGAGTCGCTTTATTTACTTCATATTGAAATTGTAGGCTACCTGAAGGAAGATTTACATGACAATTGTAGAGATAAATAACGTGTAGGTATCATGCAATAGTCAAGTTCTTAGCTCATTTGGAATGCATATAATAATTCTTACACGTACTAATGTATAGAAGTTACACGAAGATATTTATATAAAAACGAATATGAGCCTTAATGTTAATCTACCTAAAAGGGTTTGTTTCTAAGGGTTATTTTCTACTTTTTCGTTTAAGTTTGTACATGTAGGTATAGTATTGAAGTAAGTTTTTTTTTTTTTTTTTTAATTTACAGTTATTTTAAAAATTACTGTACGGAGGATACGTTACTGGATCTTAATGAATTCACGAATCTTTGTTTCGGCTTCCCCTCAGACCATATTTTCAAGTTCGTTTATAAACATCTTGCCTGCCTTGCTTGATGTACATTGTACAGTTCATATTTTAACAAGCCTCGTTTATAGGAGGCCTACGTATACTTATGTATACGTCGTACTCATATGAGCAGATACGTCGAGTTCTAACCACATCATTACAAATTGTAATTCAACATTCATAAGTCGCTTGAAGTGTTCATACAAGGACTGTATTGTTGCGAATGATTTATTCGCCAAAGGTGCCAGACGCCAGTCAAAGCAGTCAAGAATCAGGGCACGTTCGTTTGAATTTTTTGCACAATAGCAGGTGTGAAACAGCCCTACAATTAGCATCTGAGCGGACACAATGACAACAGATGTGGGCCCATTTTTCAGAAAGATGATATTAATGGAACTTCACCATTATCATCGTTGACTTGTTTTCATCTACAAGAGATGATTCAACTAGCGTCCGAAATAAATCTACTGTCGATGCTAAATAAGCCAATTCAGAAGCCACAGGCGCGCTGACATTTTTGCAAATATGTTGGCGAGTATTTTGCCGTGGATGGACACATAATACATTTACAACACATAACATATATATTATATATAGACAGATAATTATGACATCAAAATGTCTCCGAAGCACAATGATGGTGGCTTTCTAACTTATATATATTTTTCAAGATTTATTAGATGTCATCAAACAATTCATAGTAACAGTTCAAGTTAAGCAAAGTAAGTCACGGTCAAGCCTTAGTGACTTGACTTTACTAGAGGCTTCTATGGAGCTTTAGAAACAACACAAAAATACATGTTTCACTTATCCCCCACTTTTCACGATCACTTAATAAATGATAAGCCACCATTATATAACACATGAATACTCTAATATATTAAAAAAAAAAAAAAAAAAATTAGGAAAATAATGCAATTTAGTGACATGGCCACACTGTCACTTACCATCAGACGAGATGGTGGTCAAATGTAAATCTATTCTATCAACAAAAAAAACTTCTCGTTGACGCCAAAACTCAACTTACACTTTCACAAGAATTTTCGAATAAAAAAGACCCTAATAACATACCAGTAAAACGGCACGTTTAGAATGTTGGTATAAATCATGAGAAACGTACCTAATCCAGCGTTATAATCAGGCACGATTTATTAAATCAAACGTTTTCGAACAAATTGGTGCTCGCGCAAAATGCATAATGTCTAGATGTTTAATTTGATGAAGGGTCCGCCGGTGGAAGTTCGGGAATTATATCAAAATCGTTTAACGAAATAACAGGCGATTAGACACTGGGTTCCCGAAAGTGCAGCTTTGATGCGTGATAGGAAGTCATCGCGTGCAGGATATAACTGAATTTTATAAGAACTAGGTAGCTTTTGAATCATCATTATAATTGGACGTATGTTTTAATCGAATTTTTTGAAAGGTAAATTTTTTTTTTCATTACCACCACACATTAATTACAACGGACTAATATACAAAAAATAAATTATTTATTTCTTAATAAAATTATGTAGTTATGGCGTATAGAGAAACTGTTTGCGGGGTGAGCCTAAAACTCGGCTCAACCTGGGTAATAATAAAATAAAAAATATAGAAAAAGTCTTAGAAAAATGGGACTACAATTTTTTTGAGTGTGAACTTTTGCATACAATTACAAACCTCTAATCATGCCCGATTTTGTCCGAACAACCGCGAAAACGTCAGTAATCATGAAAAATTTGCAAATTCAATTCTACCAGCGGGTGTTAACAAGCAGTGACTGTGGCAATGCGCCTGCGCACTACCTGGCCAGCTGCCTCGAAACCCCACCAATCTATGCACAACTCACCCCGCAACTATCCCTCTGTCTCGCTCACACTCACTGCTTAAAAGCTCGCCTGTGTGCCACAAAAAGCGGTTTCGTTCTATAGTGTTGTGTTGAAAGTAAGCTAGTGTGCGAAGCGTGTATTTTTCTGACAGGCGCTGTGTCAGAACGAATAGAGCAAAACGCAAAGAAAGCTTTAGGAGCTTACGTCGTTTTTGTTTCCGGCGCGAATTTACCTGTTGGAACGCGTGAACCGGCGCGATGCGGCCTTGTGCGCGAGCGCACCGCAAGGCGCAGGTTCGACTGCCAGTCAGTCCCACCCCAGACCTCAGCGTGGTCGGTAACGTCGCGCGTTTGTTGACCGAGGACTTACGGACGCACGATCCTGTCCAATTAGTGCTCTCGCGAGAAACGAGTTAAGTGGCCGGTCAGACTAGTGAAGCATTTATTTGCTGGAGGCGAAACAAAATGAACTAGGGCGCTGCCAACGCGATGTTTTTGTGGAGTTTCAGTGTTAAAGGATTATGAGTAAAACTATGTAAAAAGTTAAAGTGAAAATCAAAACAATGTATCTGGCTTGGTTCGCGAGCGCCTTGCTGGTGCTTTTATATGCTTCGTCGGCAAAGAGTGCATCTTTGTCGGCTACTACTGGGACTCGTTACCAAGCACCCGATGAATGTGTCTGGACAAATGACTACGACGGCTCTGGAGTTGCGCTGCAATGCAGACTGAGAACTATCAACAGCGAATTGGACAACACCAACTTTAGCACGATTCAGCCGCATTTAACCGTCAAATTGCGCCTCGAGTGTAGCGATGCCATGTTCTACCAAAGCTCGCTTGCTCCAGGCAGTTTCCGACAGTTGGTGGAACTGCGTGAACTGACCATCGAGTACTGCAAAATTGGAAATCTCTCAGATAGCGCATTTACTGGTCTGCGTGAACTTCGGAACCTGACCATAAGAACACACAATGCAGATTGGTCAGCTATTTCACTGGAGATTACACCGAGTGCTTTCTCTAGAGACGTGCAAAACCTTGAAAGATTAGATCTCAGTGAGAACAACATGCACGTTTTCCCTGATGGAGCGTTGTGCACTCTAAGAAACCTAGAATACTTGAATATGACCGGTAACAGAATGAGGGATATCAGCCATTTTCAGTTCTCTACCGCACACAGGCACCCGACGGAGAAATGCGGGGATAATCTCGTGGTCCTAGATCTTTCGCGGAATTTTATCGACACAATCCCACCGAATCTCCTTTCTGGATTGAGAAGGCTGCAGAAGTTATACCTGCAAGGAAATGGATTGAACTCTGTGGCAGATAGAGCTTTAGAAGGCCTCGTTTCGTTGACGACAATCAGATTCTCTGACAATCAGCTGACGAGCTTACCTCCTGAACTATTTAGTGACACCAAGGATTTAAAAGAGATTTATTTGAATAATAATACGATCACAGTACTTGCACCCGGATTATTCAGTGATTTGGTACAACTCCTTGTTTTGGATTTATCGTACAATGAGCTTACTTCAGACTGGATCAACACTTCAACGTTTACTGGATTGAATCGACTTATTTATTTGGACTTTTCTCACAACAGAGTGTCAAAACTGGAAATTGCGTTATTCAGAGATTTAAATAATTTGCAAATATTGAAGATGCAAGATAATTTTATTGAGCATATCCCAGAAAATGTTTTTACTTCATTAAACAATTTACACACATTAACACTATCAAATAATAGACTGACCAACATAGAAAGTTATTCATTTACCGGCTTGCAAGTACTTTCAGTGCTCTCTATAGATAGTAATCGCATTTCCAAAATACACCCACACTCTTTACGCAACTGTTCTACGTTACAAGACTTACATATAAATGGGAACAGACTTGATGAAGTTCCTATAGCACTAAAAGAGATACCACAACTGAAAACTCTAGACTTAGGAGAAAATTTAATAGTGAGCATAGAAAATGCTTCTTTTATGACAATGGAGCAGATGTATGGATTGAGATTGACTGAAAACAACATTGGCAACATTAGTAAAGGAGTATTTGACAAAATGACTTCATTAAAAATTTTAAACTTATCAAGAAATAAAATTCACAAAATCGAAGCTGGCGCATTTGACTCTAATGTCAATTTACAGGCGATAAGACTGGATGGAAATTATTTGACAGATATTGGGGGACTCTTCGCCAAATTGCCTAATCTGGTGTGGTTGAACATTTCTGATAACCGATTGGAATGGTTTGACTACGCCATGATCCCAACTGGATTGCAGTGGCTGGATATTCACGCTAATAGGATCGCCGAACTTGGGAATTACTTCGAAATTGAATCGCAACTATCTCTCAGCACTTTCGATGCCAGTTCTAATAAACTAACCGAAATAACTGGAAGTGCGATACCAAACTCTGTGGAAATGCTGTACTTGAACGATAACTTGATTTCCAAAGTGCAGTCATACACATTCTTCAAGAAACCGAATCTCACGAGAGTTGATTTGTTCGGAAATAAGATAACGAGTTTAGACCCCAACTCTCTCAGAATATCAGCTGTGCCTCAAGATAAATCAGTGCCCGAGTTTTTCATAGGCGGGAACCCATTAGAATGCGATTGTACAATGGATTGGCTGCAAAAAATTAACTCAGGTAACAGAGCCAGAACGCAACCGAGGTTAATGGATTTAGACAGCATACACTGTAAATTATTATACAGCAGAGGAAATGCTTTTGTGCCATTAGTTCAAGCCGCACCTCATCAGTTTTTGTGCAAATATGACTCTCACTGTCATGCTCTGTGCCACTGCTGTGACTTTGACGCCTGCGATTGTGAAATGACTTGCCCGAACAATTGCACTTGTTATCACGATCCAACTTGGTCAGCTAATGTTGTAGAGTGCTCTAACGCCGGTTATGTGAACGTTTTACCCGAGAAAATACCTATGGAGGCCACGCAACTGTACCTCGACGGTAATGACATTAAAATGCTTCCGAGTCACGCCTTCATAGGCAGAAAGAAGCTAAAGATACTGTATTTAAATGCCTCAAATATTGAAATGATTCACAATAGGACATTTAATGGTTTGAAAGAGCTCGAAGTTTTGCACTTGGACTTTAATTTGCTAACATCAATCGAAGGACAAGAATTTGATGGATTGGATATGTTACGAGAACTTTACTTGAACAACAACAAAATTAAAACCATCGGCAAAGACATGTTTAGTCATATGTCACGTGTTAAAATTTTACACCTGCACAACAACAGATTGACTACATTGGCAGTATGGCAAATAAATGCTGCCGTTACGGAAATAACCCTCTCAATCAATCCGTGGTCTTGTGATTGTGAATATACAGAAATGTTCCGAGAATGGACTAAGAGAGTGACCAACTCAATCACTGACTTGTCGGACGTAAAGTGCATCTACTCAAAGGAAAACAATACAGCGGTCGCAGAATATAACGACAATATTTACGATGATCCAGAGGCCGGATTTAAAATAGCTTTTGAAAATGGTACAATTTGCACCGGACTACCCAGTATAGACAACAGTATCAATGGAAACCTGGCAGCTAACAGAACTATCATCACCAATAACGATGAACCAGACTACACAACTGTCATCGTTACGTCAGTGTGTTTCGGCTTAGTGTTGTTAGTCGTCGTATCAGTGTTCTTATTCAGACAAAGTATGAAAGTGTGGTGCCATTCAAAGTTCGGCGTGAGACTATTTTGTGGTGCAAGTGATGTGGACAGAAATGACTCTGAGAAAATGTACGACGCGTTCCTGTGCTATAGCTCGAAAGACGAGGCGTGGGTCACCGAGGAGTTAGCGCACGTATTAGAGCACGGCGATCCCTCCTACAAGCTGTGCCTGCATTACCGTGACGTGGGCGGCTACGTGACCGACAAGATCCGCCAGGCCGTTGAATCTTCGCGGCGTACCATCATGGTTCTCAGCGAAAACTTTCTGAGAACCGAGTGGGCCCGTTACGAACTCAAGTCGGCTCTACATCAAGTGTTGACAGACAGGCGTAAAAGACTGATCATTGTGCTGTTGGGTCAAGTGCCACCGAAGGATCTCGATCCTGATATAAGACTTTATCTGAAGACGAATGAATATTTGCATTCAGACGACAGACTGTTTTGGAATAAGTTAAAATTTGCGTTACCGGACATTCCACGGAACCGGCAGCGGTGTCGAGGGGTGCCGAGCCCGGTGGCCGGCGGGCTTCCGATGCACAGGCACCACCACAGGGGTGGGCACCTGGGCATGCTGCCACCACCACCCGTCCACGGCGCCCACCCTGTCTTGCCTCCGCATCCCTCGCACGCGCCGCATCAAATGCCACCCCGTGCCTCTCCACGCACTATGTCCGTCCATGTGTAGTGCCTTGTGATGTGATTGTGACAATAAAACAGTGATACTAAGAAAAAAGTGTAAATTATGTGAAGACTAGTCGCATTTTGTAAAGACTGTAAATATTTATAGATATTTGCCACGATATAGTTTTGAGTATTAACTATTGTTGTTCCATAAAATACATTTCCATTCATTGAAGTGATTTTAACTAATAATATTACAACAAAACAAGACAATCAAAATAAGATAGTTTATTTAATTGCTTGGTTTCTAACAACAAAGTCAGTTCTGATAAATGGGACTGTATTTAAAACAATAAAATGATTACTTACATACACTGAGCATTTAATAATAAAGCTTCTGCGATTGATCATCAGTCCCAGGGTTTATTTTGTAGAATATTAATTAGACACATGTTTGTATAATATGCCTTATTTTGTGTTAAAATCAATAGTTGAGAAAACGACTCTCAAAATGTAAGAGAAAAACCGTTTTTGTTGAGTAAATCCATGTAGGTGTGGTGGAGGCCTATTTGGCTGTGTTTGTTGGGCAGGGCTTGCCTCTTTGTGTTACTAGTAACGGCAAAGTTTGCCACTATCTGTGATAAAGTTAGACCTAATAAGCTTTTGTATTATTTCAATTTATAAATATGTACTTAGTTTCTTTAGTTTGTAAGTTAGATAGAGTATTTGGAATGAAATATTTATTGAAAACAATTTACAACTTGTGATTCTGTCACTGAAGTTAAAGATGAAAATTAAACAACATTTCAGCAAAATTAATTTTATTTTTTATTTTAATCCATGTCAGTTTTAAAGACGTAAATTTTTGTGTTTTTATGTATTTCGGCTAGGAAATTAAATTAAAGAATTGAGCAATAATTCAGTACTGAAAACTAAGTATGTTTTTAGATATGTCGATTTTGCAACATATTTATGATAGTAAAAATTGCATTTACTTATAGGCTAATATATGATAGCAATAATTTGATAAACTCGGTACATAAAACTTCAGATATTCTACAAAAACTACTATAGCAGCAATATTTTTGAAGGAGCTCTTATTTTGCTAAGCTCATGCAGTTAATACAGAGTATTATTATTTTTAATTGGCATTGTAGAGAGTGTAATTAATAGTAATAAACATAACTAGTACCATATAACTTAACAAGATATAACAAAAAGTTACCCGCCACAAAGTAATTAAGAATGTGCAGTTTTAAGAAAATCCCACGCGCAAAGATATATGCGTCATGATAACAATTTTTGCAACTTTTTATCGCAAAAGCACAGAACACCGTTTTATGTCAATCTTACTTTATCTGACCATCTATTTGTGAAATAAGTTTTTATCAGCTTAGTGTAAGTACGTGTATTGCGAATTTATTGACCTTAGGTATTTCACACAATAATGTCAAAGATATTTTTTTTCTTTTATTTTGGAAACTGACGTGGTTTTCACACAATATTTTGTACTGACTTTAGTCGGAGTATTCGCCTTAATCTAATAACGTAAGTAATTCTTATACAATTTTTTACTGGATGATAGCAGCATATTAGAATAACCCAAATAAATAATGCATAAATGTTTATACTTGTGCAGGGAACAAATTATAAATATACAAGATATTAAAATAGTACTAGTAGTATAGTACTAGTAGTAAAGTATTAGTAGTAGTAGTTAAGTAAATGCTTAGAAGAGAGGGGATTTTACAATTCGGTTTTCTAATCTTTTGTAGTTTTAATAGGATTTATTACTGACTTAAAAACTTTATTTATTTAACTAAAAGATAACATTTCCACATCCATTATTATTTTAAACACAGTAATTTTCTTACGCCTAAAAATCTTTAACACTAAAATTTGACATATTTTTGACCGACTTGAAAAAATTAGGGGTTCTCACAGGTTTAGAGTAATCTCTAAAGGGTTCAAAAGTTCGGTTGTTTTTATATTTATTTATTAAAATAACTGGAAAATTCGCAATTTAATATTGTCAGCCATGTAACCGAAATTGCGCATTTTACTAATTTAATGAAGTCAGTTTAATAACTTGATAATTATTTTTCAAACATTTTAAATATTTTTCAAAAGAATGCTCCTTATGAAAAGCTACATACAGTTGGCTGACTAATTAAATTTGAAACTTCTGTACAATCTATCTCAGACGGTTCTTTAACTCGCTTAGGTACTTACAACTATTTTTCTCATTTCACATCAACGATCGAGCTAAAATCAACAGATATAACACCTAACATCACTTTACAACATTCCAATCAAATGGGAAGAAGCTCAACCACTTCTATATGTGCAGCACACAGGTATCAGCGCGGTTTAGGGTTCCGTTTTGTTCTTTAAAAACTGTCTGTTGAACAGCTACTGTCAACAGATGACATGCGTGACAAAGTTTACGTGATGTTTTCAATTTTGAATCACATAATATTTTGTCTACACGTTGGGAAATTTTGATTTGTCAGGACCTCAGTAACGGCCAGCTAACATTTATGATAAGTAGTATTTAAAAATAATTAATGCAATCGTATCTTCAAGATCTACTTCCAAGATTTATTAGCATTTTTAATTAGTTTCTAGTGAAGCAAATATGAAGCGTGTAAAAATTAATGTTTGCTACTCTTTGGCACTTACCTCTTAAAAATTACAATAATAATTTTATCTATACTAATATTATAATAAGGAAAGATTTGTTTGTTTGTTTGTTTGCATTGAATAAGCTCCGAAACTACTGAACCGATTTGAAAAATTCTTTCACTGACGGGAAGCTACACTATCCCCGGGTGACATAGGCTATAATCTATACCCGTGCGACGCTGGGGCGGACCGCTAGTAAAATATATATTTAGAGACCATATTATTCTTAAGAATATAATTATGCTGTTTTTTTTACTATGCAATCTTATTTTTTTTTTTTATATAATTTTAATTTTAAATATAGTTCGCACGTCTTCTATCTCGCTCGCGCATTTCAACAGTTTGACGAAATTTAGTATGTAAATTTAATTTACATATGAGATATCTAAGCAGAACGAATAAAGATAATAACAGTTTTCTGTATTCGTTTTGCTTAGATTTATATTTAGAGGACACCCAAAGCATAGACTCTAAAGCCGCCAAAATCTCTGTACGGAACCATTTCACGCAATCCAGATGAACCGCTCTAGCTACTTTTAACACATGTTCTCTCAGGATACACGCGGCCAGCGACCGCGAACCTTCAATCTAAGGTAACGAGCCTGCGCCCGCAGGTCTAACTAGGGATGAGGAAAACCTAATAAGCTCGATGATTTATATCGATAAAAAATTATAATTTATGCATCAATTGTACCAACTTACTAAAGATATAGAGTAAAAACATGAGCAGTTGAAAACGTCAATCAATTTCTCAAATGAAGTATTTATTTTCATAGTATACAAATACAAATAACATGCTACCTTACGCTAAGAACAATGGTTGTTGATTCCACAGGACAGTGTGCTCTATATGGTGGGTTATTCACTAGGTTATTGTTTCAATACCCAAGTCAAGTCTTAATATGAGGTGAGGTGGCGGTCAAACGCGAACCAATTTTACTATATTAAACACTAGCGGTCCGCCCCAGCTTCGCACGGGTATAGATTATAGCCTATGTCACCCGGGGATAGTGTAGCTTCCCGTCAGTAAAAGAATTTTTCAAATCGGTTCAGTAGTTCCGGAGCCTATTCAATGCAAACAAACAAACAAACAATCAAATCTTTCCTCTTTATAATATTAGTATAGATGAACAAGCTTTTTTATTAAAGAAGCTTTTACTAAAACGATACTTTTTTAAATGTTTTTATTTTGGATGCCATTTTGAAAATATTGCAATATTTGGTATTCCATATATTGTATTGTCACCAGAACTAAAGGTATATGCATAATTTCACTAAAATCTGTTCGGAGAAATTGGTTTTAGTTCAGCTTGCAAGATTTGACCTAAACAAACAAACATTGCATGTTATAATAAAATGTTGTATAAAAGATATGTAAACTTAGGTATTGAAACAATAGCCGGTTTTGAGAACCAACAGAACCCTGCTCTGAGCTAGGCTTGTGTCGCAGGAATCCTGCCGGCACCTTAGGTATTACGCATACGTGTAATAAATACTATCACACATATGGTATAAAATTGATTAGACAGAATAACTTAAAATTATTTTTAGAAAAATCTCTGTTTTGCACTCTTGCTTCATATTAGAGGCATTTGTAGGCTTATTTATTACTAACAAAGCTAAAATTATCGATGTTTGTACATCTCTAATCGTAAGTAGGTGTGAAACAACAGTCCATAACAAAAGGATGCCATGTTTTGTTATTATACCTGTATGATTGGCTTGGCCTCCCATCCGCACGCTTTATGAAGATGCAACTAACTTCGCGAATTACATGGTGTTTTAAGCACTTCAAGGTGTCAAACATCACATTAGCTGTACCCTATTATATTCTATTACAGAGAAAACTTATTAACAGTAAATCATTCTTTACTGTTTTAAACTATTACGGTTGTTCACTAAAGTTATATGATATTTACGGGATATTTACCGTGGTAAGGTTGTGGAATGAGTTCGTGATATTTCGGCGCAGTTACATGCACCATGTTCACGGGAAGATGTAACAGTAATATATTTACATTTATTTAAAAGATTTTTTTATAGGAATTGTCGTTTTGCAAAACAAGAACATCTATATTTTATGGGGTGTAGTGGTCCGACTAAAAACGATTTTGCCAAAAATAAAGACAGAGACAATGTTAAATATCTCTAACTAATTTTGAGGTTATTTTTGCTATGCTCAACTGCAGAAGAGCCAAGCTAACGTTCATTTTGTGAAAACTTGCGTAAGAAAATTTAGGTAGATTAAATTGGTTAGTTCAAGTAAGACTCTACTGTTAACGTAGACCAAGTTCCTGTTAATTAGAACTTGGTCTACGTTAACAGTAGAGTCTATGATATAAGATAATTATTTTTACAGGATGAAAAAAAGTACTGACTGTAAAATGTTGACTTGGTGCGAAAATGCATTAAACTCGTCACATTGAGATATAAAATTTCAAATCTCTGTTTGCCCTATAATTATGTATGTAACTATTAAATATTACACCTAAATCAGTTTCGAGGACTATATAATAAATCTAATGGTCACATGACTCCTTCTAGAGGGTAACGCACCTTCAAGCCGCAAACGCAGAGTAAATCACGCTGCGGTCAGGTAAGGATTTCTACTAGCTGGCTAGCAGGAAAACAGACAAAAAGGAGATAATAACTTGTATAAAACACAACAGCTGATACATTGTTTATTCAAACTTGCTTGGATTTTTTCGAGACTAATAACGCTCTAATATTGGTTCAAAAGCCGTGACTGGCCAGAAATAATTTACGTTCGTCCATCATTGCTAGGAAAAGATAACTATTATTTGTGCAAACTTTGAGTGCAACGCTGTCTGAAGAATATCAATACTCAATACTTTGACAACAATATTTTAGCATCGTCGTTTGACTGAACCTCATCATGCATAATACTCTGCAGCCTCGTTAAAACCCCAATAAACGTCCGGTTAAAATGCGATATTTTAGAAAATCGTAAGAGTGATGACAAGTTAGCCTTTCAATGCAACGTGGCTTCTACCAATGAGAAATCACAGGTTATAGCGCGAGTCGCGTCTCAGTCGCCGGACCTCATAAATTAAGCTAGAGAAATAACACAGAGGTGAAAAAAATAAGAACGCGACGCCGTACGCTGTACAACATTAATCAGAGCTCTGAGAAGGCGTAGAGAATTTATTTTACGATTGTTACAGCTTCGATGAAACGTTAAAAATGCTGTCAGAGCTATATTGAAACATTCGATGCATTGTTCAAGCTCGATTGAGTCGATAACGCACCGCGGTTCCGACTTATAACCCCATAGCACCTTGTTGATTTTCCAACATAAACTGTTGGATACGACCCGCCCGTAACTAGTTTCTTTT
This sequence comes from Agriopis marginaria, assembly GCA_932305915.1. NCBI lineage: Eukaryota > Metazoa > Arthropoda > Insecta > Lepidoptera > Geometridae > Agriopis > Agriopis marginaria. Next base: position 10,558,024 of record OW029926.1, on the reverse strand, counting down.
TTATTGATACTGGTTTAGTATAGAACGGAACGCGACTCCGTATCGATCGTACGATTAAACCACAAGATATCATAATCACCGGTCTGCGTGTTTATCGAAGGAATAATCGGAGAGTGGCAATAAATTTGTCTCATTTTAATACACCAGAGCGTGTAATTTTCTGAAAACTTAACGTTTGAACTGGAACATACAAGTGCGAAAGAGCGAAGCGCCGCGCGCGTTGCATCGCGCGCTTTGCGTTGGCGGCGCACTATACAAAAGAGTTCAACGCGTAACCATCATTAGTACATTCATCCTTAGGAGAGGATTCTAAGAAGATAATAATTATATGGGAAGGCCTAACGGTCCTAGTCCTAAGTTTGAAAATAATTATATAGTAAAACTTTGAAAGTCGATTTTGACCTACTTGCGATTCTCTTATCGATTTACAACTTTGCAAGTATATGTAATCCGGATTACATCACAATAGTTTTGTACCGTTGAACTGATCTGATGATGGAGCCTCCCGGCTGGTGGATGGTGGATGGTGGAACTTTTGAATAGTGAACCACACTGATAGAGTCATCTAGCAGTAATGACGTCAAACAACATGCGGCATAAGCTGAGCGGCGCAGTTTCGACCCAAATTTCTCTTCACCTCCCCACAAACGCGCATGTCGATGCCCTGTTATGATATTCAACTAATAACATAAGCGTGTTTTTAGTGTTGTAAAATATAATATTGACACAATAGTTTGGGATATTACTTACTATTATGCACAGTAATTCAATTTTCGTATAGAAAGCTGTGTCCACGTTAAACAACGGACAGAGTGTGTTAACACTGCATCCATCCCAAACCCATCTACGTGAGCTCTCACCACATACTTTTGAGGCAACATTATAAAACAAATTACGTGCCTTGTTACTGTACCCAGAGTTAAACCACCGATGTTACCAAACTATAAATACGGAACGGTTAATCTCTCTCGTTAACGTTATGAGGCGCAACCTGTTATTTTGTACTGCTATTACGAAACCAAACAATATCACGTGCTTACAGTAATGTATTCCGTTGTGACTCACCTCGGGAACGAACGTCAGTGTTGCTAGATATAATCATTTCTGCCTATATTTTTGGATATATATTTTGGATAGGGGTCAAAATATTGAAATTATCGATAAAGGGAATTTTATATTGATTTTTTGTTTCACACTTGAGAATTTAATTTTCAAATATCATAGACTTATCCTACTACAACACAAGTGTGGAATAACATGTCTAACAGACACGGCCACCAGTCGCAGTCACTGGTGGCTACGAATGGTGGCCGCATCCAACCATTAGAGACCGCGGCTAGTACTATACTATGGTGGCTAGGTCTAGAGGCTCGGCCTAAAAAAAACACACTGGCACATTGACTAGATACGAATATTATCTGTCCGTGCTGGGCCTAAACATCGGTATCTTTTTCTTTAATTTAGACATTAAATGCAAAATTTTCAGGGAGAACTTGGTTCTTTCATATGATTATCAGGGACGCTCTCTGGCAACACAGGCGCTCTTCATTGAACGCGAAACAATCTTGACGCAAATTATACGCTGTTATGACTGACCACGTTAATTAAGTTGCCTGCACTGGATTAATTTGATTATCAAATTCTTATTTCAATTATGTTACCGAGCATTTATTACGGTCAAAGAGGCTATTTGTTCTTGCCGTATAGATGCAGAGAACTGTTCAGAGATAAGGAGATAATTATAGGTTCTAACGCTTTGTAAATTGGTGAGTACCAAGACAGCTTTCAACAGGAAAACTAAAACGTTGACTGATTTTTGTGGACGTGAAACAAAAACAATTGTAGTATATAATTTTTCTCAAACGAGGTATTTAATGTGTCTAATTATTAAAGAACACGCTTCTACCAACATTTTACTTTTAGGCCTCGACCGTTGGTAAGGTAAATAGTGGAGAATTTTTGTTTCTTCTGATTAACAAGCCTTCATAAGCAAGCCTATTACTAAACAAATAAATAAAAACTTGTATGTGCATAAAATATTTTAATGTGTAAGGATATTTGATTATTTTTTTTACACCAGAAAGAGGCGAATGCACAAAGGTTATATTAGAATTTACAGGGAAAAAAATATTGACATTTCCCGATGGTGTCTTACGATATACTGGTTTCTCACGATGTTTTCATTCGCCGTTGTTGAGCGATGGCATCGAAACTGCACATAATTTATTTAAATACTAAATAAGTCATTGGTGCAGAGCCAAGGATTGAACCAGGTGTCGTCAGATTGTAAAGCACGCATGCTACCGCCCGGCCTCCTTCACTCTGTCATCTCTCTATTATCGATTGTGATGTGAACGAAGCATAAGTCACTGAAAATTATGTTATACTAGCTGAAACCCGCTACTTCGTACGCGTAGAACTCTGCCTTCGGCCTCGCTACTACAACCCGTTAGCCTATGTGTTATTCTAATGTATAACCTGGGCCTTTTCAAGGCCAGTGTGAATAGGTATCTTCTAAGTCTGCGTGCTTCATCTTCGACCACATCGTCGCTTACCAACAGGCGAGTTGGTGGTCAAACGCGGACTTATCAGAGTAAAAAAAAAATAAAAAAATGTATAAGCTATATTATTGTAAACTGTCATTAAAATCCATTCGGTAGTTTTTGCGTGAAAGAGGAACAAACATCCATACATCCATACATACAAACTTTTGCGTTTATAATATTAAAGTAGGATTAGTAGATTTCTAACAACTTCAAACATCCAAAAACAGATTTTCACAGCATTTTATAGTTATTGCGTAGGAATAGTATTGCGTTGAAATGTTCCATAATATATGAAAACTAATTCAATATTATCACACAAAATACCAGCGCCATCGCATGTTATGCCATCTACGCGTCTGGACGTTTAATTTGAATCTTGTTAAAAATACACAAATTCCTCAGAAATTCTCGGCAACACGTAACACCACCGATAAGATCATTATTGTCTTCAATGAAGTGTTATGAAGCCAACACGACTAGGCATTTTACTGGCTATTATATTTTTAATGATAATGGTTAAGTACATATCGAGTAAAATAAAACAGTAATTAGTATAGACAGTGTTATGGTGTAAGAAGCGAAAGATGTGTATCAGGATCGTAGCAAGTAGAGAGATGTGGTCTCTGCCTACCTCGATGGCAAAGATGCGTGACTGTATGTATGTATGATATACTAACAAGCACTAGGCTAAGCAACATACACTGGGCCAGCATGGTCGATTAGGGCCCATCCTCTCTAACTCTCACTCTCTCTGAGAGAAAGCTTGTATCCCAGCAGTGAAAAAATGAATGATGATGTTGACTGCAAAAATTTAATATTTTCATAATATTGAAATCTGGCGAAGAATAAAGGTTCAAAACGTCGGAATCGCTAGTCGCTAGTTGGAATGAAACTATAGTGGAGTTGGTCTAGCTGCAAGATGGGTCCAAGATATTGTCACCATCACGAGTCGAACTTGTACTCGATTAGCATAGGACCGAGGCAGATGGCGTAGAGAGAGGCCTATGCCCAGCAGTGGGATAAGAAAGGCTGCAGATAGTGATGATGATGAGCGTTAAACTGATATGTATTTTAGGTAGGTGTAAATCTTTATATTATGTCTGAAAAAATCTGTCAATGTACGTGTGAATATTTGATAGCTATTCGAAGTGAAAATTGGTGTGAATATTGTTCATGCTCTTTAATCTTGAAAAATAATACAAGAAAAATCACAAAACAAAAAACATTTCACACGTAGTTATTGATCACGCGGTTACTAACCCAGAGATATTGGAGTCTAAAAGACAGATGTTTTAGAAGCATTATACCAATTGTACTAGTCATTCCTTTAGGAACCTTAAAATTTTCCAGGATAGAAAGTATCCTGTCATTTTCCGGCCCTCCAACTATATCTATGCAAAACCATGTCGATCCGTTTCCCTATATCTGCGTGAAAGAAGAACAAGCAAACATACTTTTGTTTACATTTAGTTGCGCCCCGTGATTTCACTCGTGTGGATCACTCCTTATGTCATCAGCTATCAGCCACTGAAATTCCTGTCGAAATCGGTCCTGCCATTTTGGAGTCCATAGAGTACAAACATACATACATACACACATCGCCTTTTATATATAAGATGAAGAAGGAGATTAGTAGAATATGAAATTCAATAAACAATTCACTTCAATGAATTCTACAATAGTGGCAAAAGTAAGATCAATTAACACTTATCATCGACTTTTCAAAGCTACTCTACCCTCTTTAGTCGTCCGAAAAGACGAATCCTCAAGTGGTAACAACCATAATTGGTTGCCGCAGGTTCGAACGCGACGCCCGATGTTCTATAATGGTTAGAAGTATTTAACGGTGAGATAAAATCTTAACAAAAGCGATTTGGTTAGCCGTCTTGTCTTGGTACTTATACACTTCACGTATGTATCTATACACCAATCTAACACATGTCCAGCTAATAGAGAGCTACGCCTTTCGATCGAGTAACTCTTTATTAGTCCAGCGATTGATGGAGAGAGGGAGGAGTGAGAGTCCAATTTATGTCGGCAGTAAAGTAAATATATTGACCCCGGCAGCGTGCTGAGAGTGTCGGTGCTTCGTCTCTGATATGTAAATGATAATTGGTTCCCGGATAGAAAACGTTCTGTTTACGTTCGATGAGCGCTCTAGGAGCTAGTGCCGATAATTTTAATACGCCTATATCGTACACTTTGTGTGTAATTACGCGATAAGATTATGTGCTTTATTTGGTTTATTGCCGCGTTAAATCACACGCTGTCAATTTCGAATAGTCTTTAAGTGGATACTTAGATGAGATGTTTTTGTGTCAATGCCGATACGTATGTGCAGGTTGTTCATGCGGGTGCGCGTTGTCACAACACGTAGGGCTCGAGAGCAAACTCATTCGTTACACAATCAAATAATCCTCGCTAAATCAAAGCCGGCGCCATTGAACGGAGCTGGGACCGGCGGTGGCCCGGGATAGGGACTGGAGGTGGCGACCGAACTAACCTTTTGTCCGGAATGTCACGCCACTCGAATTATCCGAGACGCTTTTACTCATTAATGGACGGTTTTATTTGCTCCCATTTAATTTAGCATTTATTCAATCTGCAAGGGATTGCGGCGCGATACGTGTTGTGTGCCGTGTTTTTATTTCGTTTGCACCTTTTGTGACAGGGCTCATTGAGAGAGAGGTGTCGGGATGTGTTCCCGGCGGCCGCGGCTCAGTTTACGTGAAAACGGCTCCGGCGCCTTTCATCGAGCACAAAGCGTAATTGAATCCCACAGAAACCTACGCAGGCCGTAAGATTTAATAGGGCATTTAAACACTCGCATTGGCCATTGTGAGTCGGTTTTGTGTGCGATTATTCATCGCGAAACCGCAGCGCAGCTAGCTTTCCGTGAAAGCACACTGCATGTGTTAGGCCGAGCGCGTTCAGAAATGAACCGCCATCGCCATGTGCTCAAAAGCTCTAGATACCGGTATTTTGTACGAATGTAGTTTGTAGCCGTACACACTCGGTTGCAGGTACTTTTCCACTATAAGTATAATTTACTCGAAGTTATTGTTGTTACGGTAATAGTTTCCAGAAAGGATACAGGAATTAATTTTAAACCTGAGTGCAAGTTGTGTTGGCGTACAACCGGCCCCTTGGGCTGAGGGGCCGTTCATAGTCATATAGTTTAGCAGAACGTCAGAGATGTTTAGTGGTGGTATAGGAACGAATAGGAACTAAACGTGTAGAGCAAGCGCCGCCATTGTAACATGAGCTGCCGTTGCTGCGTCGGCTCGCTAGAGACGTGGATAGAATTGCAGTGAAGAATGGGAGCTCTCACAAAGTTGGCCGCGTCAGTCAACTCGTAAAATCTGAAATGGATCCTCGTAAATCGGCGATATTGAGCCGACTCGCAAATTGTTGCGCGTACGCGGACGCGCATTTTGTTTCATGATCACTGTGATTCACAATGTTTTATGTTCATTCAGTTGGGTAAATTACTGTAACAATTGGAATTCATATTTACACTTTCAAGAAACTTTTTATGAGCTTTTACACTATAGCTCAACCAAAAACTTATACGAACATAATGTGATTCATGAAGAATTCTTTGAAGCGACAATAAATAGAGAGATAATATCTAAACAGTGAAAAATAATGTCGCTCAAGAAATATGAAACTGCCTTATTTAAGCGTTAAATATAACATTTATTGGTTTTAAATAAAGTCATAATACAATAGGGCCTTAAAAATTATGAATATTTATGTGTGTAAGCATATTATATCTAACGCTCATGTAACATAATACGTAGGCAGCAAGAAGCCCTTAGTGGGCGGCATAAAAGCATATAAATTAACATGTCATAGAAGCTATTTAATATTTAGAACACAGTGTCCTGTTTCTGAGAGCCTAGCTTCTCATAAATTAATATGATACCTTTTGCCACGGTATGAAAACAATTGACATTACTATGTACATAGGTAACTGACATAATTGCCCTTAGACCTTCAACGGCTTATAAGCTGATAAACAGTCTGTTTTTATAGTGTTGGTTAGCTTTTATTTTGTTTAGGTAATGGAGGCACTTGCCAGTAAAATAAACCGACCAAGTGCGAGTCGGGCTCGCGCACTGAGGGTTCCGTGCCATCACAAAATACAATAATCATCAATATAAAAATCTCGACTTTAAAATTAGATATGTAATTTCGATTCGGTGAAAGAAATGATATATATATCTTCCAAGTAACTAAAAAACTAGTAGTAAGAATTACCAGTTATAGCTTGGTAATGAACAGAAATTTGTCACTGACTCACACTTGGCCATTATTTATAATTTTTTGTAATACGTTAGATAAGAGTGTATACTATATAATCATTCGAAGTATGACGCTTGTACGTATTATCGTTTTTACATTAGAGCAATTACAAAGATATGTAAAAAAAACATTCGTTATATACAACGCCGTAAACGACTACTGCGTACATAGGGAACGTTTTAGTTGCATATCAGTAGTGGTACTTGTAAATAATTTACATTTCTATATACATCCGTGATCACGGACACTGCAAAGTAATTAAAACTTCAGTAATTAGAATAACGTAAAACATACGCTATAAAATCAGTTAAATTTTTTTAATTTTCATGTTCATAGTGTTTATCTAAATTTCGAAAACTTTTTGAAACAACTACACCATAGTCTTCTACTTTATGTGTGTGTCAAACTCCACATTCCATTTCGGTAAAAAGTCACCCGGCATACAAAATTGTTAGAAATAATTAACAAAAAATATGCCTATTAAACCATTTAAATAGATGACAATTTTACACATAATGCTTAAGTATATTTTTACACCTAACGACCCTATCAATTCAAGAATAATGTCAAATATGTTGGCCTTAATGTATTTACCGTCGATCACGCTGTGCTAAGTTCAATAAAAGTCTCTTATATCAAACATCGATCAGGTGGTGCACGGAGCCAACAATAGACTGGCTATTGTGGGTCGCTATCTAATCGTAATGAATATAAATTTTCAGATGACATTTACGATCAGAACGGCCTGTGATACCACATCGGTATACGTGTTAGAGGGAACGTTTAACGCTTGCACTCGCGGCCTCTAAGACCGCAAACAAAACAACAGTAAGTATGCTCAGAATAAATAATAGAGTCACGGCGATATCAATTTGAAGTATCGTAAATGTAAAATTGTAAACTATAGCGTTTATCTTTTCATTTATCAGCATGGAGGTTGAAACGAATGGTTGTTAATATAAATAGCTAAATAAGTAACCCAAAGATAAGTCAGAAGAGGAACAAATATAGCGACAAATTTTCGAATAAACATTTCTCCCTTTGACAAGAAACGGTTCAAAACTTTATACTTGTTCGGTGGGATCTTACGTGATTAATTTCTGTATAATAGTAAAAAAAAATTTTTTGTATAAATTTGCATGACCGTGGATTCAATGTCCTTTAGTCGTAATATTAATCATGTTTGCATAGTATTAAAAGCGTCAAACAAGTCAGAGTCAAGCAAAGTAAGTCACGGTCAAATCAAACTCATGCCCCTGTAAAGTGGTGGAGACTTTACAAGAGGCTCCTATGGAATTTTAGAAACAACACGAAAAGACATGTTTCATCTCGTTATATCACTTCCCACACTCGAGCACGTTTACGAGTACTTAATAAATAATAATTCACCATTCACTACACATTAACACTCGAAAATACACAAGTTTAGGAAAATAATCCAATGAGCCGACATGTTTTTTTCTACGTTGGCGCCAAAACTCCTCAAAACAAAATGTTTTAGTCTGTGTTGTCACGACATACAAATTATTATCATTGTCTGATGTGAAAAAAAATATCTGCAGTTACTAGTCTTTATTTGTTTTTTTTATAATTTTTTTAAGGAACACGCATAGCGGTAACACCAAATCTAAATATATAAAACAAAGCCGGGTTAGCTACACCATTTATAACTTAAGAAAGGCTGGACTGCTTTTCATGATCTTCAATTTATTGGATTTCTCTCCACCTCAGATAGCAGAATAAGTATTAAAATATCGGAAAAACTTATGAAGAAAATTAATTTCGTCCATACATTTTATATGAAACGGTAAAAAATTAAGTCGTTGATATATCACGTCATAGAGAAAAAGTCATCTAAATCAAAGGATGTTGCTGTCGCTACCAAGGAGGTTGCTTCAAGGAAGCATTTAACACGTATGAAACAGCGGGCGCAGCTAGAAATAATAATTTTATATTAAAAAAACAATATTAATTTGAACAAGCTTGTAGTCTTAGCAAAGAAAATGTAAGCCAACATCTTGGAGCGTCGGCCATATTGAATTTTGTGTGATATAATTTTGTCTCTTCAAGCTCTTTCATTTGATACCCATGTTAACAGGGTTGACAAAAAATTATACACCATCCGCAATCTTGTTGCAATCGCCACTATGAACATTTTACATTATTGTGTACGTATTGCATATTATATTGTCATCAGAACTAAAGGTGTATGAAAAATTTCAGCAAATCGGTTAGGTTGGGAGGAACTGGTTCTAATTCAGCTTGCAAGATTTGACCTAATTAAACAAACTAAGCCGTGGTAGCCCATTTGGGAGACCGCTAAACTTGAAAGCGTGAGGTCCCGGGTTCAAACCCCGTACCCATACCAATGAGCTCTTTGGAGCTTATGTATGGATTTTCATACCACAGGCTTTTCGGTGAAGGAAAACATCGTTAGGAAACCTGCATACGTACGGAGAAAGAATTCAATGGCGAATGTGAATTCACCAATCCGCACTGGGCAATCCAGCGTGGTGGATATGGCCCAATCACCCTTTCGGGGGTAGGCTAAAAGTCCAGAAGGGGACTTTTAAAAGGTTGATTATGATTATGACGAAACAAACATACAAACATTGCATATTAAATAATCTTGTAAAAAGATAATCAAGGTTTAAAAAATATTTCAGCTAGATAGCGCATAAGTGATTGAAATAAAGGTTATCAATGAAAACGTTTTAAATGAGGGTTGTCAATGAGAAAAGGTGTCAAAGAGTAAGGAAATGACACGACCACAGAACAACAGACATCAGATACGCCACAATGCCCATGAAAGAGCCAATATAAAGTTATTTCCTAACAATAAATGTATTCAGAGCCCACATCATGTAGAAGGAAACAATCGTTATGTGGAAGTAAATAATACAATTATCTCGTGAACAGAATTCACGCGAGTGTGCGATACACGCTTTAATATATCTAACTTGCTCCATAAAAGCAAAGGTTGTGTTATCTTTCTAATTTATTCCACCTTTATAGTGTGGCACGAGAACACAGCGCTGTAACTTCCACTAGACAAAAGCAAACGCTTTATTGTTTCTTGAAAGTTGTTAGAGTTCATCGCAAAAATTTGCAAGGAACAAGCACATTTTATCAAACTATACATAATATATACAGTATATTATAAATCCTATAGCAGGGGTGGCCAAGACGTCGATGTCGGTCGACCGCGGAGTCATTTGCAGTTGCCCGTGAGAGTACGGCCCACCAGGGGGTTAGACAAGACCCACTTTGTGTTAGCGTTAACGCTTTTTATTTAGTATACATATTTTGTGTCCTACCTATTCTATTTCCTATGTCCTATTTGTTTAAATTGTATGTAGATACTTAAAAAATATATGTAAATTTGTGTTAAGTGTAATATAAGTGTAAACTCAAGGTTTCGTCTGAAAACCGGCGCTGAGTCCTTGACTTTCAGCATTAATGCCGAGACGGGCCCATTCTACACTAATTGTATCCTTTAGATATAAGTTTTTGTAAAGGTCATCAAAATCAGCCTTTTAACAGTCCACTGCTGGACTTTTAGCCTACCCACGAAAGGGTGATTGGGCCATATCCACCACGCTGGGCCAGTGCGGATTGGTGGATTTTGTAAAGGTGTCGAATAAAATTTATTGTCTTTCTTTCTTTCTTTCTACGGAAAGATGAAATTGTATGAAAATGACATTAGCTTACAATTTCATCTTTCCGTAGGCGTTAACGCTAACATAACGTGGGTTTTGTCTAACCCCCCTAGGGCCTTACGACCAAATGCTAACGCGGTATCGAACTAACGTTAAATGCGCTCAGTTGGAAAATCACGCGAACGTGAACCTTAACGCGCCCAGATACGTTAGTTTGATACCGCGTTAGCAGTTGGCTGTAAGGCCTTGGACTAGACTCTTCAGTCGGCGTTGTCACTTTGTCAATTGAATTATAATGTGTTATGTATACTTTATTTAAACTTTACTGGTGGTAGACCAGGCCTTATCAACATTGTATGGAGGAAAATTCATGCCTACGGGGGCTTAAACTTAAATTGTCATCCTCCTTGTGAGTAATATTATTCTGTGTGGTAGATCACTTAGGTTTATTTTGAACTGCAATGTAGACCGCATACTTCGAAAGTTTGGCCACCCCTGTCCTATAGACTATAATATACTGTTGGTTCTTTTCCTTGTGTAAAGTTCTACTGTGTCTGGATCATTTTACACCTGTAAAAGCATTAGTGAGCGTACGGTCAGAGTCGATGTGGATTCGATCCGTTGAATTATTTATCACAATGACATCGGCTGGCATATAATTTGCCGTGCACGCTCCCCTATTATGCTCTTCAGCGATTCATTCGATATAATGAGTGCGTCACTCGCTACCGGCCATTCTTTGGCCAAGAACGTCGGAACGTCGGTGCGTGAAGTGAACCAACTAAAATTGCAGCAAATACCAGTCTTTTCGTTTTTGATGGTAACTTTATTGAATGACTCGTGATTTGTTTCTAACTACTGTTGAGAGCGGCGTTTGAAGAGGCTTGTAGTGATTGCCGTTTATGGCGAGATAAATACGACATATGTATGGTAAAATGTGCACCGTAAAGTGTTTAATTTTTTTAAACGTTTAACGGTACACAATCGTACACGTGTCTTGTTATTTCAAAAATACGTGAAGAAACTAAAAAACAAAAACATCGAAAATAACTAACACATTAACTTTTTACAGTGCAAGTGTTCTACAGTCAATTTTAGTAGCTTTTTGAATGTAAGGTTGTAGCTAGTAGCCAATATAAAACATTAAAATAAAAACATTCAGATTTTTACTATGTCATTGCAGCTGTCAGACAAATTCTCTTAACGACCGGACTATAGTTCAGATTTCATACTTTTGTATTCGCACGAGAATTAATCCGGTTAGACTATTTTTCACTAAGCTACCAATCTAATTAGACTTTTTGCTACACTTTTGTGGCTAATAAGCAAAAACTTATTTCGAAAAGCTTAACGAGATGAGGTTCCCAGAATAAGAAGACAATAACAAATACTTGTTAAGTCTTTAATACTTTCAAGTATCTGCATTAAATTTTTCAACACTTCAAAAGTGGCGTTGTTGATGATGATAGCGAGGCCATAAAATATGGAATACTAATTTTAAATCAGATAGAACTCGGCGCAAATAAGAGTTACGACATGGCTATAATCGACTCAAGCACGCCATCTCTCATATTGGTTTTAACGAAGGCGTATTATAACAACGAAAATATTTATTCAACTTTTTAGAAGTTTATTCAGAAGCCAAGTGACATTTTGGGACGCTGAGTCATCAGTTCGATTATAGTCGATAGATGCCTCATATGGCATAGGTACCTACATTAATGGAGATAACAATAATTTTAAACAGTCTTCATAATATTTTAGGTAGTAATATACCTACTAACGCTTGAAATAAGATCATTACTTATCATCAGGCGAGGTGGCGGTCAAACGCAAACTTGTTATTAAATAACTAGCGGTCCGCCCCGGCTCCGCACGGGTATTGTTATATAGCCTATTAAAGTAGCCTATATTAATCAGTGATAATGTAGCATTCGAATGGTGAAAGAATTTTTAAAATCGGTCCAGTTCTTTTTGAACCAATTCTTTACAAACATACATATCTTTCCTCTTTATAATATTGTACGTATGTATAGATAAAAATAGCTATATTAATGTTATTTGAAGCTAAATATTTGTGATAGTAATAACTAACGTTTTTGCTTCATCTATTGCGACGCGTTTTAATAACTTGAGTATTTAAATACTGTACATTGTACATTAAATACAATAAATAGATAAATGGTACTGGTAGATTATACTCGATTGATTAATTTTATTTTTACATCTACTCGTAAAATGAACACGTAAAAAGTTGAATAAATAATTAATTTGTCATGTACACAAAATACTAAAGAAATAAAACCGACCAAGTGCGAGTCCGGCTCGCGCACTGAGAGTTCCGTTCCGTACCACCACTGTATACAATAATTATCATTTAAAAAACCAACTTCAAAATTAGTTAAATAGTGCATTACGATTCGGTGAAAGAAAATGAGGTCATCCAATAAACTCACATACCAGTTATAACTTGGTAATGAACAGAAATTTGTCACCGACTCGCGCTTGCTATTGTATTTATTTGTTGTTATAATTTAGAGTGCTTACGTATTACCGTTTTTACATTAGAGCTAATTCAAAAATACGTAAAAAAATGCGTTTGTTGTATGGGAGAACCTCCATATAATTTTTCTTTTCGACTTTTTTATAATTTCTTAGTTAATCCGCCGTAACATTAAATACTAGTTTGTGAAAATTTCAACTGTCTATCATTACGGTTCGAAAAATACAGCCGTTTCAAGGAAGGACAGATGGACGGACGGCCAGACAGACAGCGTAAGCTCAGTAATAGAGTCCCGTTTTTACCCTTTGGGTACGGAACCCTAAAAACTAAACACTGAGAACCACCAATGAGAAGTTCTTAGAATGAACATGCGTTAAATTTGTAACGTACAAAAAGTTTGACGATGAAGCGACATGATAAATTGTTGTAGAAATAGTGAACTATGACACACGTAGACACGCTTGGTAGGTACAACATGCCATCCCGCGGTTAGCCGGCGTACCGAACGTGCGCTCGACGAAACAAAAAGTGACGTCTCATTGATGTATTGACTAAAAAGCTTTCTTGACCGTTAGCTAGTTAACAAAACGATAAACAATTAATCATATCACGATGGCTATCTTTATCTTAACACACTAAGTAAAAACCTTATTTTTACTGTTTGATGTTGCAAATAACTATTAAACTGTGTGAAGTAACGATCTTCAGCCATTCCGAAGACGGCCCGCACGGACACATTTTGACCCTGATTTTAAATAAAAGAGCAGTAGAGGAGATAAGCACTGTGTAATATTATTTGCATACAAATGGTAGTCTATTATGGAGATAGAGCACACAATGTGTTTTTATAAATGGATTTAAGACGAGACATTTAATTCCATTCTCACATTTTTAAATATATATCGCGGAATAAGCTTAATGGTAATAAATTACTTATCATAATTGGACCGGCTTCTGAATCTCAGTATTTGTGGGATAACTAGCAGCGTCTCGCGGTTTCAGCCGCTACAATACAGGCACCGTGATTTTGAAAAAAATTACATGTGTAGTGTTAGCTTTATTTTCTTAGTGTTTTCACCAAATTTCAACAACATAAAATTTTACTCCGTTTATACCTTACAACCCTTTAATTTGATATTTTTAATACATATATCGTGTATCATCGCCATATTAAGCATATTTTTTTATTTCTATATAAATGATACCATCTCATCCATTTCACACCCTTAGAGGTACAATTTCGCGAAATTTGTTTTTATTGTTGACTTAGTACCTCTATTTGAGGAATATTCGGTTCTAATTTGACGTCTCTATCATAAGTGGTTTGGTGTGTTCCCAGAAAACGCTTCTTCTTTTATATATATATCCAGCGAGAAGAGTGACGAAATGTAGTAAAAGAGGCATTGACACCATTAAACCAATCCGCTAGCCAATAAGGTGGACACTTGATGTATGCCTTTCCATTAGGTTAGTGCGCAAGAAATACATCACAGCGAGGCTTAATCAAAGACGCGAAGAAACCACCCCAGATTAATACGTAGACACAGAGAGGGAAACGCACGGAATTAGGAATCGGATACGTTCAACCCGAACATACCAAATGAAGGCCGTGACTTAGAAGAAATGATTACGATTCCGGCCACAAGGCAGGGCGTCGGTCGGGGTTAATTAACCGTCGCTATAATACAGCCAGAAAAAATATCCGTTCATTAATTTCGCCACAAAAGTATCGACCTAAATGTCGGACATAAGTCTGGGAAGTTAAGAACATCGTCCTACATTTCAAAACAAGTGACTCGGTAACTCCAACACATAATTGATTTATGGCACAGTCGCCGCAGTTTCGCGGCAAAAAATGTTTGAAAGTTAGTAATAGCGTGGCAGATGAGATCCGCAGAAGGGTTAATTAAAACGAATGGGACGGTCATCCGCGAGGAGTGTCGAAGTTTAGCGGATCACCAATTTCAATGCTATAATATTGTTACAAACTCGGCACCCGCGTTTCTTTAATTAAAATTAACGACGCAAAACTTTGACAGTCAAACGAATTATTAGTACAGAAGCTAACTTTTAATTAGTTCGCCTTCTTCCAGCGATACTTTTGTGCATTTGTCTGAAGTAATTTAAATTAATTTGAATTCTTTCTTACGACATAAAAATCTCAACTTTATTATTCGATTAACATTGTGCGTTTCTTTTTGTGAGATACCTTTAATGTTTTATTCTTTCGGGGTTCATACTTTAATTAAGTTCGATGGGATAAAATAACGAAATAAAATGTGTTATAATGACAGGTAAATATGAATACAGGTGTGATCAAAGAATTATTCACAGTAGTGGAGCAAATGGTTTTTGATACAAATTGCTCACGCGCAGTGTATAACAGTTTATAAATTGAATGAGAGGCGATAAGTTTTCGAATTACTAATTTCACGGCGGCTGCATTTTGAGTATGCGTGACAATATTTGACAGCATCCAACACAAGCTTTGGGATCATGCATGTCTAAACACTAATTTATTGATATACAACTACGCACAGACAGAAGCAATATCAAGTGCTATTATTTATGACAAGTTATTATTATTAATTTATTTATTTATAGTAGAGTGTGAGAAATAACTCATCGACATACCAATATAACTTATGGAATAACTGTGTTTTTTTGTCCAGGGATTCCCGTAAGAGGAACATACATAACGTAAGTAACGTAGTAAATCCTAAATTAGATAGAAAGATGAAAACGGTACCGTGAAATGTAAATATCCTGTCACCGCTTAAGCTAAAGTTTTTTACTTTAAGGCCGCGCTCATCGGTCAGAGCTATCTTAAAAAAATGCTGGGTTTTTTTTTTCACCGCCATCCTATAAAATATTAATATGGAAATTGCTTCACACTATTTACAATGTATTTCGAAAGATAATGCATAATCGGTTGTTTTAACTCACTCACACTCACTCAGCGATATTTTTTATTTGCTTTTGCGTCGTCAGGTAAAAATAGAGATTCCTACATAAACTAAAAATATAAGAACTCAGGTAATTATTTACTCTTATTTCGTTGTGGAATTTATTCAATACACTTTACAAAAGATGAAATGCCTAATGAACTAGTCTATCAAGGCTAACCAGGTTTAGTAACACCATAAATGTTAGCCAAGAGTTATAAGATCATTTCAATTCAGATTCAAATATTTAATGAGCCATAAGACGCGCATCCGAGCGAAAGCAAACGCAATAGAGGATTGAAAGTGTCACAGTGCGTGAATGGTTACAAGAGCAAGAGTGCGCCGGTCCGACAGTTCACACCTCATGAAGCCCCGGGGAGTGTGGAACCGGCCTGGTGCGGCCAGTTCACTGGGGCCAGTGCTCATGCAGTAGCACAACTCGGAACGAACATATTTTAAAACAATTTTGGCAATGGAAACTATTAAGCTGCCAAAACTATAGAGAAATGTGCCAAAAAGCTCATCAGCAATGAATCCTTAGTTCGAACTAAGCTTTTTAGTCTTGAGCATCGACGTAAAGTTGCTAGTCTACCTGGTTAGTCTATCCGGATCTACACGATCTAATTCCCTCCTGCCCATTTTTCTAACGGACTGCCAGAGCGGGCACGAAAAATGGTCACCGCTTTATGGTTGATATTCCGAAAACCCGTACGAAGCGCTTTGATTCCACATTTATTGTGCGAACTGCTAGTCTGTGGAATGCGCTGCCTGAATGGGCGTTCCCCGATAGTTACAATCTGGGTGTCTTCAAATCACGAGTGAATCGGTTTCTTCTAGGCAAGCGTGCACCAACATAGACCGCATCATCGCTTAACATCAGGCGTGATGGTGGTCAAACGCAAGCCTATTATTTATTTTAAAAAAAAAACTTATCACACTAATCTATACACGGTTATAAGAAAAGGGTTTGCTAAGCCAAAAGGAGGTCATTGTGCTCATAATATTATGAACAACTTTTACTATGGGACCAACTTTGAAACCGTATTGTCATGTGTATGTTCCATAGAAAACAGTCATTGACGCTCGACAAAATTTATGGAACAGTATTTTTGGGTATATTTATCCGCAATCAACTTTGTAACAGCTGAACGTATTTTCATGAAATTTTATGTGGAGGTAGCAACTTTGGATTAACACATAAACTACTTTTTTATCTTGGAAAGTATCTATGGCTCCTCCTGTAGGAACGGGTAAAACCACGGAGCGTTGCTAGTTTAATTTCAAAAACTTAAAAATCTGAGATAATTGCGTATTCTGAATGCATTCAATACTTAGCTTCAATGCTAAGCATTCTTTGAAAGGATATAATTCAGCACAAAAAACCCATGACCAATTCTTAATAGGGCTTATAACTTTTAAAACTCTAAACAGTTTGGAGAAAACTAGTCAAAGTAACACACTGTAACCCTAAACAAATATACCGATCTCGTTTCCATCGTTGGTAAAAACAAATTGTGGAGGCTTGAGTTAGATGCGAACGGTTGAGTGAAGTTGCTCTACTACTAAAATGTTTGCACGCTTGTTTGCTTACTGTACACTATTTCTCTGTGGCAAAATAAAACCGCCAGCTTTAGAGGAGACGGTCACAAACAATTGAGAATTATCAACAACTAAAAGAACTTACTGATTAGATTTATGATGTCGCTCTTGAGATGCTCTAGAGAGTGTTTTTTTTTACCTGGAACAGAAAATAACACTTTAGCAACAACAAAGTTGTGAGTAGCCTCCGATACAGTAAATCAAGTAGTTTATGTTGGCAATTCATTAAATTCTTATCATAATAATAGCTTGACCACTCCTCAGTCTGGCGCCAGCCCACGCTCAACGTAAACAAACCGAGCCTCATCTCGCGATCAATGAATATTAAGCACCACTCATACAATTTCCATGCTACTTCTTCGAGATAAACAATAAATAAACCCCTTCGTATAAATACTGGAAAAGAAACACTGATTGCTTCATAAATTGTCAAAAGTTTGCCAATGAGTTTCGCCGGTTCCGAACGAAAAATAATGTATAACTTCATGCAAATTGGCGAATAAATAAAAAATGTGTATGTGTGTTTTTAATACGCTTCAGATATTACTTTTGCGATACTAATTGAGATGAATGAGACAGCGCACGGGAGAATGGTCTCTTAAGGATTATGAATTGAGACCCGACCGGGTTCGAAACTGAAACACAATAAATCTAAACTTTCAAGGTAAAGGTAGAGCTACAAGTATTTCGTTTCAGCTAGCTTAGAAATTCTCTTTACTTAGAAGATAAATATAAAAGACTATTGGCTGTCAGATTAGTCTAACATAAATAGTTAAATCTATAAAAGTACAGAGAAATAATACGCAAATACTATTCAGAAGCAATTTGTATGTAACTAGCACTCATGTATAAAATCTAATAAGGAAAACTAATGTGGAACACAAACAAAGAACATCCAAAACAATAGCCACAGTCGATACTAGGGAAATAGAGATGAGAAAGTGAGATAAAAACATTGCTGGAGTGTTCACACATTGTGGATAAACAACGAGTATTTAGGTCGGCGTACTCTCTAACATTTAGTTAAGTATCTAACTAATCGCATTGAATGAAGACATAAAACATTGATTTGATGCAGTTAGTAAACCAACATAATGATATACAAATCATTTTTTGAAGATTCTTTTAGAATCATTATCGCAGCTATTCGATAAAATATTGTACGCCGCTGGCGAACCCCGTTTTACCGATATTAGTTGACTACGCCATGATATACTCTCAATACCGTTAACAAAATGAACATCGGACCGGACAAATTGCTTACGCTCCTAATATTTTAGACACCTTCGTCTCGATACGATAGGGGCTTTTATCAGCTGTAGCATCTACTCTGTGTTAAGATTCGGAGATAACTTGATCAGCTCGATGCGAGAGCTCTACTAGTCTGGTCGTCGTTCACATTAAAAACGCAGGCGGATGCGTTTAGCTCATCGAGTTTTTTTAAAATCGTAAACTGTTTTATTTCCCTGGCACGTAGCGTATTATGACATCACTGTTACACGTTATCTGCGTTTTGACTCCTCTTTCTTAATTAGAAGAGCAAAACAATGGAACGCCTTGCCCCTGTCTGTATTTCCGCAGCATTACAATCTTGGAGTGTTCAAGTCTAGGGTTAATTGGCTATTACTGGGCAAACGTGCTCCATCTTCGACCGCATCCTCGCTTTTTATCAAGAGAGATCGCGGTAAAACGTTATCCTAGTCCTATGTATAAAAAAAAAACACTTTTGCCACTTTGTGTTAGCTTTTACGAAAACTTTAGTGCTATTAATATGAGGTCAAGATAAAGATAATTCATTTGCACAAAACACGAGTATTAATACACACATTTATAAATGCATGCGCAATATGTGTTTAAACTATATTTGTCACTTTGTATTATATTTTGCCTAGTAGGCGTACAAATATAAAGAGATGGCATAAAAATACCACAAATATTTAATTTAAAAAAAAGCTTGAAATTAACTAGTCAAAACAATGTCATTAAATGTTCGTGTTATTGTTCTAATTAATTAACAGATAGACATTTGTATAATTGCAAAATAAACAATATGACCTACTGCCGCCGTAACAAATAATTATCATTTATCCAGAATGGAATGATTTAAAGAGCTGTTTTCGCGTGGTATGCTTTCGGTTGCGTCTGTAATGTGAACGATGCGTTACGCTTGCCTACCACTAGTGCTCTCTGAGAGTTAACTGCATTATATCTGTAAACAATGAGCCGAGGTCAGGCCGTGTTCAAATATCAAGGACGACTAAAATCTAATATTGTTAGCGGACAATTTATAATTAAGTCCTGGAATCAGACGAGCTCCGCATCCAACCAATGCTTCAATGTAGTCGTAAACGTGTATTTACGGTGTTGCTACTTATTTTTATAGCCAGCGCAGCACTATTCGAGATAAACTAGTTCACGGTGTGGTTGGTATCTCAGATCAGAGAAATAAGGGAGATATGGTAAAGTAGCGTGGCAAGTGCTAACGCATCAGGCCAGAATCAGGCATAATGCTTTTAGTTAAATTCACCCAGCAGACAACCTTGCTGCGTTTTTTCTGCATGTGGACTTCTTAGCTCATTGGTACCGCTGCAAGTTTCTCACTGTGCGTGAAAAATGGGTGAGTGTGGTGTAGTAAAAAAATGATTAAACAGGGAGACAAACACATTTGAAAACGAACGATAATAAGGTAACTTGACTAGTGTTTGATTTATTAAAAATAACAGGCTTAGCTAAAAATATAATTAAATATAATACGTACACTAGAGAACAAATTTAAATCTGTTAGAAAAGTTCAGAGATATAAGCGTTTAAAGGTTTTGTGGGGATTGAGATCCTCTGTCTCTTTTTCCCAAACTGAGTGTGCGGTAAGCGCCATAAAATACTATACAATTTTTTTTATGGCACTCATAAGGTTTGACTTCATATCTTGGTATAGTGAGCTATGTCTAGCATGAAATTAAATTTTGTACTGATTTTATTGTTGTTTCTGTCGATCGACTATATATATCGTCAGATTTTAAATAGGGCAATAAATTAGTCTATTATTGTACTACGGCATACCTCCCTTGTTTGTCTGATCCGAGGTCCATACCGAACATGAGAGAGGTAGGGCCGTCTGTCGCACATCAATACGGGAAGCATAATCAATATGTTAATATCTCAGATAAGACATTCAGATACCTAAACATACAGTCGCCGACGTCGAACAAGGGTAACCCAAATTCTTCTTTGATACGATCGTAAATAACCGAATGGTAGACCAGATTGTAAAGACATGATGACTTTTTGTCAATGTAAAGTTCGTCATATGCTAATGAAACGTTTTCGATTCTATTTTCCATATTTAACGAGGAATATTGAAACACGGTAGTGGTTTTATGTCAGTGTTCTAATTAAAAAAGTTATATGAAACTAATTACCTTACTTTACAAATGTTTTAATTTGTTAAAATTCTATTGAAAGAACGTGTGACATTATATTTATTTTGAACGATTAATTTTTAGTAAATGCAGTGCAAATAACAACTTTAGTTTGTAATTTGGTAAATAATTTACCGAGCGAAGAGGTCTGAGATTTAAATGGGACATGTCAGCGTATCTATGTATGTATATATATTTTAACCGACTTCGAAAAAGGAGGCAGGTTCTCAATTCGGGCCGTATTTTTTATGTATGTACTGCGTTTATGCCGAACTTCAAAATCTGTGTATAAATATTATTTTGTTCTTTGAATATTAGCTTTATTAATTTATTCGACGATTATTGAGATATATTGAGTCGCTGGCATCCAGTGGATGCAAAAGGCAGGCTGTCGTTCAGTGTGGAGGTTAAAGGGGGAGGCGTATGTTCAGCAGTGGACGTCTTCTGGCTGATGATGAGGTCATTTTTGAGAGCGAACAAATAGTTGAACTAACGAAGAGAGGTCTAGTAGGAGAGTACTTAATTGGAACAAACATACATACATGTACACATACATACACAAACTCACAAACTTCCGCATTAATAATATTAGTGAGAACGCTAATGAATGTAAGCAAACTTTATAATAAAGCAGCAAAGATATTTAAAACCATGGAGTCAGCTCTCAAAAATTTCCGCACCAACAGTAGACTAAGGCCATTCTAACTATTAAGCTAATCATTTAATTTTGTGTATACATGTAATGTATATTTGTTGCTAACTAAATTAGGTATTATTCAAACGATATAGGATTTTAAAATCTCCTTGGTTTAATTACTGCTTATAAGTGTTTTAATTGTAAATTAATTGATTTGTCGCTGGAAATTTTTTCTAAAAGTTGGCGAACAAGCAAACTGGCCGCCTGATAAGTAAGCGAGCACTGTTGCCTATGTACCTGTAATATTGCAACACAGATATGTTTCCGACCTTTAAAGACTCTAAATGTCGCTATTTCTAAAATATGTCAAAATTTGTGTAGATTAAATTTACTAAGGCCAATTTTTTCATGATTTTTCACTAGTCTGAAATCCACGTGATTGTTAATCAATGTAAAACAATATTAAAATGTCATCTTGTTTGAGACCCCAAACTTATAGGATGAGTTTTAATTTAAAATTTTACGTCTTTTGCAGATGTCAGAGCAAGGGGCCGTATTTTAATAATAATTAAAAAACTCAAAATACGTGCGCCGTAAAATCGTGATTGGCTCCAAGTGAAAACTCGTTAGGTAGATCGTAAAAGTCGACAATAATTAGGCGGCCACAACCGCGAGAACCGATATGAGCTGATTACGAAAGAAATACAGTCTTACCGCGTTGATTTATTGTACGTCGAGTTCGGTTTCATCGCCTCGCCTTGCCGGCGCAGGCGCACAGCCCGGCGCACCACCATCACATATTTTTAATGTTCACTTAATGAAAAGAAATTCTTCACATTTGTCTCTCTGTCCACGAAAAAGTGAAAACGCTGATCTGAGTTATTGACCACGGTCGGCTAACAAGCCCAATAATATTGAGCAATATCAATAAATTTCAAAGAACCCCGTGTTTACCATCGATAATATTGATAACTATGGTCAGTTTATAGTAATCAGAGGTTAATTAGTAATCAAAGTGTAACCACAGCTGGACCATAAAACGAATGACCAAAATATTATTCGTTACCATAAATATACAAGATTGACTAGGTATGTAATGTAAAATGAATGAAACTGGTTCCATTTTATGAATCGCACATAAGTGTATCATTATGTAACAAAAGCTCAAATGAGTATGCGATAAATTCTCGCTCAAAGCTATTTCAATCTTCTAATATGATAAACGATTCGTTCAAGAGAGCAATTACAATGCTGCAGCGGTGTTAAAAGTAAAGCAAAAGGTATAGAAATTCATTCGTGCCGTGAAATCCGTGAACCATTAGCACTGCTGCGTTTATGTTTACCCTACTAAAACATGCGTGGAAGTGATGCCCTTAACAACTCATTAGTAGTACGAAATTTCTAAAGATATTTAAAACAACTGATAGATTCGACATCTACGCGCCCAAAACTGTAACAGAATGCAGTATTTGTATATGCGAAAAGAACGCTATTACTTGCAGTCGCGCATTTGAGAAATCAGTCGTAACGGTTGTTTTGTCGGTTGTTTATTTGAAAATTAGTCTATATTTTAAGACGGTTACTCGGTTACATTCGTGATGTTGAATCTATAGTTTTAAATATTTATGGAAATTTGAAACCAAATCACAACTTGGAACATCCCGGGCAATGCATCGACATCACTAGTAGAGTCGCAGTTGTTCATGTGGTTCCGCTTACAATCAACCGAACCGCCTGTTCGTTTGAAGCTCTTATTAAAAAAAAACACTGTTAGTGTGGTTACATTTTCTCACATTTGCATGAAATTGTAACTGTCCGGGTGAACGGGTATCTGTGGGTGGAACAAAGCCTGTGCTGGTTAGCGTTTGTCGCCTACATATGTCCGTCATAGCGGGGCACGCGTCTGAACCCGGGGTCATGCGTGCCCTCGGCTTATTCCAGCCTCGTTAGCACGCTCGTTCGATACAACTTGCAATGTACAAAATTATATCCAAATGTCGATGGTAATCACCGACCGTCGTGAGTAATAAACATAATTATAAAATGCTAAGCGCGAATTTCGGTGCGCCCATTTACCGTGAACTTTATAACGGACATCGTTTAGCGAGTTATAGATTAAACGTGCCTTTAATTTATAACTTCCAAAATTGTAACAGTTGTTTGCGAATATTTGGGCCATGATCGAATACGGAATGTGTGAAATAAGTCACTTTTGGTTTTTTTAAATGTACGCAAATTGGCAAAGGACCAAAGATATTTAAAACCATGGATATCGGTTCATCGCTCAAAAATAACCGCACTGTCACTGCAATGGCACTGTAAATGGCATGTTGTAAAAAAAAACACTAGACTAAACCTATACTAACTATGAAGATATAACTTTTGGTTATAAAATGAACGCAAACTCTATAACAAAGCTCCAAAGATATTTAAAACCATGGATATCGGCTCATCGCTCAAAAATGACCGCACTCACAGAGATTGAAAATCCGTATCAAAACTTTTGCTGAAAGGAACCACAAACCCAAACGTCATTTGTGGTGTATTTATTTTTGATGATTTTTTTAAAGCGCTATATCAATTTCGATAAAAGATAATGAGATAATTTATATGAGATACGGAATATACACGTAACAAAATACAATAAAAAACATACAGTCGAATTGAGAACCTCCTCCTTTTTGAAGTCGTTTAATAAAAAACGGTTTCTTGTCACCTTTGATGGACATCGCAAAAGTTACAAAAAATAACAACAAAAATACATGATAATTCCTAATTAAAATTATGCTTATAAGCAGTTCGTAAAAAATGCAAATTTATGAACAAAATAAAAAAATGGTATAAATTAACTGAGTCAGACAGTAAATCTAGCAACTATAAAATAAAAAATCTTGAAATATTATACGTATAAAATGTGTCTTACATGTTTAATAGCCCCTATTTCTTTATTCGGCTACTGAAGGAGGAAACGGTACTAATTTTAATGACGTTTAACATCAAGTGGCATATAAGTCGACCCACGTGTAAAATTCCTCGGGACTTTCAAAGATATTTAAACTTAATAGGAATTGGTTATAAAATAGAGCATGCAGGAGACAGACAGAACCACATCTCAGTTTTACGACAATGAATCACTACATAAAATTGTTTGTAACGTTTATAATCAACGTTATGTTTTACACAAATTCCCAAATAAAAAATATGCTTTTACTCGACGACGCAAATCAAAAATTACTATAGGTATTGTAGTAAGCGTATATGCATACAGGGTTACGCATATAGACTGTACTAAGCCGATACCGAAGCCGTGTTCTCAGACTCCGCTATGCGGTGTAGCATGGTGGGTGCCTATGACATTAGGTGATAGCTGTCAGAGTCACATGACTAGGGAAGTGACATTATGCAATTACATTTCATTGATAACGATTCTCACTACAAAAAGCTTCTCTTATTATCAACAAAGAGTCATCGTTAATTATATATCTAACAGAGTCAGATGATGAACCCAGTAAGATTCAGATGGTTCTGACTCTGATATCAGCTTAGGCAGTTTAAACGAAAATAATTTATAGACTAACGTATGTTCTATTGTTTCATTTAACTCTATAGATATCTAATAAAAAAATACATACAGTCAACTTCTTTTTCTATACAAAATATCGACTATCCATCATAGCAATACATCCCATCACTAAACATGTCTATGGTGTTACGTTACATGTATAACACTTTGCTTCGTTTTTCTTTCATTTCAATTTTATTTGTAGACAATAACATTTTGACAGAGTAGATTTATTTAATTTACTAAAGTTATTACGGATTCCTTATTTAACAACTGTGATATTTAGTGTACAATTGATATATTAAGTCATGACTGTAAATCGCGGCAACGATCAAGAATGACAAGGAACGGTTTGGCTAATGTCACAGGCACCATACTACACCGCACAGACTGTAGGTACCTACCTAAGAGAAGTTGAACCTAAAAACAGTACTTGATAAGTCATAAGTCGTGTAAGTAAATCCTATTAGTGCATTCCTCATACGAGTGTAGAAGGTAACATGTATAGGTAATTGAGAACGTAATAAAAGTGAGCGACATCGTCGTGTGAAGTCACGCGCGTTTATCTGATGAGCTTTACTTCAAGCGAACCGCTCTCGTAGTACCTACCTCCTACTCATGTACGTAGTTTATATTCCTAAAAGCTCTCAGAAACCATATCAAACGACAAGGATTTGTACTAGAGATACCATTTATGGACGTAGATTTTTGACCTAGGTTTAGCGTTGGTGTTCATTTTGGCAAGAGTTTAAGATCGAGCTATTTTGCGAGGTTATTCTCCGTTTGTTTTTTTTATATCTACATGGATCATCTGTTTTCGTTTACATAAGTATATCGTTTGCTTCAGGATACGATTTTGCATCCAGACTTTACAACTGAAAAAAATACGCGATGGAAAATTCGAATATTGGAAAATTATTTCAAAATCGAATGTGACTATAATCGATCTAGAATATATGAAATACTTAAAATTTTCCATAATTTCCTCCAAGATTTTTAGTGTATCTATTTTACGCTATCTTGTTTTTTTATCGTAAAATAAAAATATTTTTATGTACAAGGTTTAACATACCTACAATTTTTGGTAGTTATGGTATTAATACAATAGGATGTCATTGTACTCGTTATTATGAACAACTATTTACTATGGTTCCGACGCTATAATCGCACAAAATAAGCTGTTCTTTAGAAAATTGTCTTTCAGACAACAAAATGCATGGAAAAGTTGATATTTTTTAACGATTTTAGTATTGGTCGCAAAGTAAAAGTTGTTCATAATGATGAGTACAATGACATCCTATTGGCTTAATAGGTAGGTACTACCAATTCGTTAAACCTTTTATATTAAAATATTTTTATTTAACGATAAAAAAACAGGATAGCGTAAAATAGAATCACTAAAATCACTCTATAAATGTTGGAGGAAAGAATGGAGAATTTTAAGTATTTCATATAATCTAGATCGATGTCACATTCACTTTTGACTCTCTAACGGCCACAGTTCTGCGTAACCCTTTAAGTAAGTACTGAAAAATATCAATCCATATTTAAAGCTCACTCAACTTTAAAAAGAGAGACATAGATAAAGTGTTATGTTAATTAAAAATAAAATATCGATATAGCCAGCGGCTTACAAATAATAATTGCAGCAATTATGCAACATTTCATAAACGGCGTCCGGTGTTACATACACAAAGTGGAGTACACGTAATCAGGGTAAATGATCAATAACGAGGCCTCGGTAAATCGATGAAACGTCAGTGCGCTCCCGTTCCTTGTGATCGAACGGATAATAGCTAAAAATATTTATGGTTGCAGTAGCTCAAAGACGTACAAGCAATGTGTACAAGCAAGCAGTTCTGCCGCACACTGAGCCACCGGTGGTGACAGCTAGTGGACGCTACAAAACACAGCTACCAGTCATGGCTATTAGTAACTAAGACATACTTATTATCCATATTTTCTTCCTTTTACCCTCAGTACTTTTTAGTTTGTGTTTAAAAATTCAGGCAAAAAAACGCGCCCTCGAGTAGCAAGCGCTGACCACCCCCGCTTTTTTTCGGAAGCCGTTCAAGAGTCAGTTCCACACGAACGCTACCACCCACTATAACATGGGTTCTTCAAAAGGGCTGTTAATAGATTAATAGAGTCTTTAAAGGTCGGCAACGTATCTGTGATGCCCTAAGTGTTACAGGTATCCATAGGCGGGGTGATCACTTACCATCAGGCGGTCCGTAAGCTTGTTTGCCACCTATGGCATAAAAAAAATTGAGTGAATAACATACAAGATGGATGATAAAAAATTTAACACAACTAGTGGCAGCCACTACAAGCTTTGCTGTGGCCGCCCCCGGTGTCCTAGGGTGCGGCAGATCCAAAAGCCTTTTTAAACTACATTATTATAATATTTAGCTTCATATCTCAACCCGTACTGTCCCTCACCTATCGTTGTATAGCTTCATAGCACGATAATATCATTTGCATCCATTGTAAGCACAGCCATTTCACACTTAGCTATCTAAGTTCTATATCGCTAGAAGATTGTGCGGCGGTTTTACGAAGCTATGATGCGATACAATAATAGCATAGTCTGGAAAGACCTTAACGTAGTTTCAAGCACAGGCAAACTTACGCGATTCAATCTTTGTCTAAATACATCTTAGTAGGCACGAGATTGATCAGGTGGGGAAGGTATGGAGTTGAGTTACTCTCTTTTTGATTCAAGTTAATACGGCACTGGATGGATGCCGGTAACTGAACGGCTGCACGTGAAGATAGGTGTTTAACGAAGGCAGTAGCTTGGGTTAATCGAGTCAGCGGTATCTGGATTATGTCATTAAAACTGCATCACACGCTCGTCCGCTCGCTAACTGGACTTTGAAGTCGGCGCGTATCACGCCGGCTAGAGCGCTGGGTAATAAATAAGCGGAGAGATGACACTGAACTGGCATGGAGTGCAACCCGCACACGACTCACTCCAATGAGTATTCACTGAATGCAGCATAGCCGGCCTATTTGTACATCTAACTAGATTCAAACTCCATTACCGCAACCCAATTGCAACTTCTTAGTTAACCTAGTTTTGATTTGAGTGCATATGTAAGTACCTATTAAACACATTGATTTATAAACACATGGATATTGAGTTTTGTACGCGCGCGCGGCTGCGTCTCGCTTTGCACTACGGGCCGCCGATATCTTACGTGAGTAATTCCCGTGTAACATAAATAAAATATACTTTTAAAGTTATCGAAATATCGAAAAAGTTATCTTTTGGTTTAGAAATTTTTGACTGCTGACTTGTATTAAATACCTTTGTATATAAAGTCTTAGTTGCTTTAGTTGTTAGATGTAAACACAAAACTTTTATCGGTACATCTAGGGCAGTTTTAGGGATAGTTTTCAAAGAGACAGACGTATAAAATTTTATAAGTACCGTTTACATGTTTGTCTGCTGATTTTTATAGAACTAAAAGCTTTCCGTTCTTTTCGAATGAGTAACTAGTTATATCAATTTTAATTCATGTGCAGTAATTACAGCAAACAAATAATCAAGTTTGATTCGTTAAGCAATGCTCCATTAAAAAAACACGACTGAAGTAAACACAGACCGTATTCGCATTTGCTCACTGCGTTTAATCCAGATAATTTTTATGGTACAGGAGTACGTAGACAGCGTGCGACTGCGGCGCGGCATGCCTTCCCATTAACTCCGGCGTTCCGAGCAAACCCCAAAAATTGGGAAACAAATTGTGAATTAAAATTCCAACCGGGCCCCGTAACTTGGTGATCACTGAACTATGTAAACAACTGTTTGCCGGTGAATGTTACCCGATTTCAACGTAATCTCTGACGTTTTTAATGACTGCAAAGAACTGTTTTGTTGGTGTATTTAAATTGATAATCGTCTTTATTTAACTCACTGTTTCTTTCATCGCCATCATCATCGTCAGCCTGTATTGACTCACTGCTGGGTATATGCCTTTTCTCCCTTGTACCATTGATCCCTGTCTCATGCTAATTTGACCCACGCATGACCCGCTATGGGTTTGATGTCGTCGACACGTCGCTATCACTAACACTCTGTAAGCGCTCTACTGCATCTTCCGTCATTATATCATACTATCCATGCACTGCCCATCCCCATCGCGCTTTTTGAGCCGCATGACACTGTTTCTGACATCATTAAATGACTTCCCAAGTGATAATTTTTACCATCTTGCGCTATACAGGTTATAAGGAAAAGGTACGCTTTGCCGAAAGGAAGTCATAGTACTCATAATTATGAACAACTTTTACCATGGAACCAACCCTAAAATCGCGAAAAAAATCAGCTGTACCATAGAAAACGGTCATTGACACTCGACAAAATGTATGGAACAGCTGTTTTTTTTATCACGATTTCATGTTTTGTCCCATAGTAAAAGTTGTTCATAATGATGAGTATAACGAACCCCTTTCGGCTAAGCATATCCTTTCCTTATAACCCTGACAACCCTTTACAAAATAAAATCATGTGTGCCATATCTAAGTAAGATTTATTAAGTTGTGTATAAGTTTGGCGGCTAATACTAAAGAGCAACAAAGAATTTCGAATGTTTTCTTTCATACATTAACATCTCAATTCCAGATCGCGTGAGCAAATTTATCACCATCCTGTCCAAAAGATAATTTCACAAAGTAAAATAAATACGACAGGGGCGACCAGAGCCATAATTAAGAATTAAAGCTCTTACCGAAATTGTCGCGAAGAGCCCCGACACAGCCTTAATTTATAGCGGCCGAATAATATTTCCAGTTAAATTGAAAATGTTAGTCGGAATCCAACGCCGATTAATCGATAAACGGTGCAAGAGACTTCCCAATAAATTATTATTGCGATACGTTTTGCTGTCAAATCGGTATCAGTAAAAATTACGCATTCGAAGCATTTCCGCTCCGAGGCAAAAGTCAAAAGATAAATCTGTTTGAACATTTGTCACTACTCTAGTGTGAATACAGCGACCACATGACTACCTCCATGGTAAGAGTTCAGTTGGATGACCTTTGGCCAGGATTGCGTGAGAATTCAGCGGTAATACATTTTATAATTATAGTTATTTACAAAAAAAAAACAAAACCAATTTCACTCGAAATTTAGGAATTCAATAAACGGGATCGGTTCCTTAATTTGTTTCCCTTGGAGGTGGAATACTTTCTTTAAATTTTAATGGGACAACCTACGAGTTATCTAACGTGGTCTTCAACTGCTGGCCTTTTGCAAAAAACTCAGAGTTCCACAGCGGGCAATGGAGAGAGCTACGCTCGGAGTTTCTTTGCGCGATAAAATCAGGAACGAGGATATTCACCGAGGAACTAGAGTCACCGACATATCTGCTCCGATTTGTAAGTTGAAGTGACAATTGGCAGGGCTACATCGCTCGAAGAACTGATAATGGATGGGTAACGATAAGGTTCTTCCCAAAAAAATATTTATCAAAATCAGCTAACAATCGGCAAATATATTGCGTAACATATACACACACAAAAAAATTGTCGAATTGAGAACCTTCTTTTTGAAAGCGGTTAAAAATAATAATCTTTTTTGCAAATCGTGTAGCGTCGAGAAGGATAGCATATTTGCAACTGAGACGCATAACGAGACTTACATCTCGTTCGGAATATAAACAAACATCAAAGCGTGAAAAATCTTGATTTTTGACGGTGAATAAAGACGGCACACACGCAGCGAGGCGGTCGTGAAAGTCAAAGTGTTGCGCGACAAGTTTGCGGGTGCAAAAAGTGCTTCTGTAGTGGCGGCAAGCGAAACGGGCCCGTTTTTGTGAACAGCCGTCAAAGCTCGGTGACGCGAGCCAAGCTGTCGACCACTCAAGATCGCTTGCCTCTAATTGGAACGTCTACCTGTTGCTCCGACTTACTTTTTTCAGCATCCAAGCGTATTCGTTTCTCCGACGAACACTCTACGTGAATAGCCTCGTAATACCACACTAGGTAATCTTGTCAGTGTTTTTTTCTATAGATACATAGAAAATTCACGATCGTGTTGATATTTTTGACTGAGTCAGAGCAAAAAAGGCGATAACGTGTGCTTCATAACTTCATGTTTGTATCGCTAAAAAAGATTTCAACGCGCTCGTTCTTGATGTTGTTATATTGCAATATTGACTTGCGACTGAATTTTATCGTGTTATAATGGTAATGGACAATTGTTTTTACAATGTTTTATATTTTGAAGTATAATAGATTTTTTTAATAATGTTTTGCGGTAAGCCGAAATATAGACGAAAATTGGCATACAAAAAATTTGCCGTTAACTGCTTGGCTTTGAAAGTGCGTGCTTAATACAGTTTTGTGATCAGTTATTCATTTTCGTTTTTCAATACACGATACCAGTGAAGCGTATCCTAACGGCGAGGTAACTAATAATAATAATAGGGCTGTCTGTATATCATGTCAAAATTTTAGATAATGATAAGTTTAATATAATAAAGTAAAAATATATGTGTTGTACGCGCAGGTAAACGTAGCCGGATCTTCAGTCCAGCGTTGGCGGGATAATATAAACAAATTTTTCACACCATCTGCTCGACAATTTCCAATTATATATCATGCAACCTCAACGTGAAACCGTCAAATTTGTGTGGAACCTCGTGGAAAACTCTAAGTAACAAAATGCCCATATGCCGAATGTCCCGCCGAAATGTGGCCGAGTGTGATGAATGTAATGTTCGAAAATCTAAATGGTCACCAAAAGCAGAACTAAAAAAAAAAGAAGGTGCGTTTAGAAAGAATGTCAACCAAAAGACGGTGTTTGGTGCCGTGATTTTCAGTGAAACCTGGCTTTTTATTGTCTCGCAGAAGGTGTAAAAAGTAGAGTATGCTCCTCTAGAATTAAGCTTGTCTTCGTCTTGGGCAGCTTGAACCTCTCGCTTCACTCAGGACTCTATATAATTCTAGAGTCCCTCGTTACGCTCAGGGTTCAATATGCCGCCCGCGACGTAAGACACTGCTTTATTCCCTTAGTGCATAATCTACTATTACGGAAATACATAGACGAGACAGGCGTTAAAATTGGCAAAATTGGCAAGAGGAAGGAGACTTTTGTCCTGCAGTGGGCGGAATGTGCTGTCAATGATGATGATGTTATGTATTATTGTCATAGCCAGTTCTACATACCATTTTTTTGCTTTCACTAGAGCTTCTCTGAGTGACGATTATAATTATCAATATAAAAAACCTACTTCAAACCGCCTCCTTTTTGGAATTCGGTAAAAAAGTAAGAAATAGTTGCAGCTGGCTCGACAGATGGCGCTATTACTGCAACTATATCTAGCACAATTTTACCCCTCGGATTCAGTTAGGATATCTAAGGCAGCCTACAAAACTATCCTACAACATCGCTGAGAAGGCGCCACCGCCGCGCTAATCTAGAACAGCATATTCAAAAGGGTTATGAAAAAGTTTTAGCGAGTATACCTATATTCTGTGCAAAGAAGTGAATAACTACTTCACATATAAAAATATTATCTACTGAAGCTTATATGAAGAAAAATCTTGATTGACTGATTGTCATTCTGTCTGAATTTCCCTACAGTGTAGAGTTAATGGTAATGAAAAAGAACTAGAGCAAAAAATACATAATAGCTGTTGAAAATCAACGGGTACGAAGTAGTGTACGCGTAGATTTTCATACAAACGTTGTATTGATTCTTAATTCGATCCTTTCGCCAAATGTTAGCGGACCTCTACACTGTATATCTGTACTCTACAAGGAATCTACCTACCAAATTTCAACTTCATAGGTCAAGTAGTTTTCAAGATTTCATGTAGAGTCAGTGAGTGGTATTTCGCTTTTATATACATAGAAGATAGATGTAATAAGAACACAGTAAAAGTAGGTAAGGGGACTTCACGATTATGTTTACAAACTTATTCAGAAACGTACAAGTATTATTTTAGGAGTGTTTTGGCGAAATAAATGTTGCTTAAAAGATACCTCGTTTTTGCTAGTGTCACCCCTCGAGAAGTTGAGAAAGATTTTCACATTTCTAATCGAAAATTGGTGAATAAGTCATCATCACCATTATCAGCATAATATGTTCCCACTGCTTGTAAACAGACCTTCTATCAAAAAGAGAGAAAGAGCCCTATCCACAATGCCTGCCCAGTGCATGTTAGTGAATAACATATATCATTGAACTTTTGGGGCTCTTGAACATATTGATTTCCTCACGAATAAGTAGGTTAGTGTAAATCGTATAGCCTCTTTGAACACTAAAAATAGTGATCAACCAAACCTGTAAAGTCCCTGGTGACCCTGACTCAGCAACTCCACCGGTACCGCGGACGATCCGGCGCGTACGCCGATTCTCCACGCGCGCCGCCACCGGCACCGGTTTGCCGGAAACGTTGTGACAAGTGCACAAAAACTCACATTCATTCATGTTTTTTCCAGTGTTGGTCGAACAGGTTCATGATAGAGACGGGTATTGTTGATGATATTGGTTGCTAAGTGCACAAGTTATGTGTGGTCAGAAATGTTTTTTTTTTGTAATACGACCCAAAAGCCGACACCAGTAAATCTGTTACTATTTCATTGTAGAACCTAGAACGTGTGCCTAGACTTTCATTTCAATTGAATCTTCGGATTGGACTGAATTGTTACATTTCACAACAAGGTTTCATAGAAATTAAACAATGCATTCAGGAAGCTCTTCATCGGCAGCATACTTATTTTTATCGAGTCAACGTTTCGTGCGTGATCATGAATTAAATTAAGTTTTTGGACCAGAATTTCCCCACTCCAATGGCACTCTCTGTAAGCTCGTTTGTTCGTCTTGAGTGCAGGTTTTAAGGCACGCTGCACAGTTCAAAAAGTATGACATTGTTTGGGGGCTTACACCACCATGCGCTCAATACCGCTTTCGATATGGGAACCTTTTATGTAACCCTACTTTGCCATGATATCCCGGCTTTGGCCCACTTGGGACCTAAGCATACTTAAAGCTAGCCAAGTAATTTCATCGACATGTGCATATTGTGCATGCAGAGTGAAGGTGTGTATAAATAAGTTAGTTTTGAGCTGGGCCCGCGGGTGGCAGCACGATCGCCCCCGCAGCCGTGGCCGCCATTGTTTTGACGTGCCGGTTGATTTGTGCGCGAGCGCAGCAATCGATCGTGCGACCGCCAATTTATTACCTTCCCTTCCCTAGACTTGCGCCTTGGCGCTGTTACCCGCAAATTAGAGAGAACGGTCGTCCCACTTGCTCTGCTAGCCGTCGATATAAGTTTGCACTGCAATACGTGAGCTAAGAGATATTTTCCAGTTACAGTTCGGGAGATCATGACAGAGCGGTGCGAGGATAAACTTTTTACTCGCTTACCGAGCACGGTAAAATCCACTTTTTGTAACTGTTAATAAAAGTCGAAACATACCAGCGCAAGTTTAGTAAAGTGATAGCGCGATAAATTCGAACCGCATATTAAATGCAGAAGAAATAGTAATTAGTAGCACAGTTTATCTCCGATTCACTTCGCTTCTCTCAACACACGGCATCTTGTTTAATTAACCCACAAAGAACATTGTAGTTTTATAGCATTTAAGCCAAAGGCTATAATGAAGTGGTATTGAGTCATCAATAAGAAAAAGCAAAGTAATAAGGTTGAACACGTAATCTCACATGAGCCGATAAAGGCAAAGTCATAAAACTGGCACTAAAGCTGTAATTAATGTACCAAGCGTTCATTATACGCGGAGTAGTTGATACCAGCGAGCCAAACGAATGTAAACAATCATTCGATTAGTTAATCCGCCAAGCGAAGCGGTTCGAATAACAACAGGCAATAACTGCCCAGCCCTGATTAAAGCGATACGGAAAGAAAATACGGGCATTACGGGCACGCACTTGCATACTGCATAGATATGAATATTTCTGTAAGTTTCGCTGGGAAAGTTCTTTGTGCCATAACATGAGCTCCGTGCCGTTTTACTATCGAACAATATGTCATAGCTGTATGAACGTATGGTGAGTTTTATTGCCGAATTTAAATGTACGGACCTCTAAACAATCCATAACAAAGCGACGGATCCGATTGAAAATCGTAAATATCGAGAGCGGTGCACAACTGCACACGTGACATAGTGCGATCGCGTGTAAACTACGATACGAAGTCGGGTTCCAATTTCGGTTGAATTTAATGTAAATGCATGAATTTTCCCCGTGCCACTCGTACAATCAGTGTCGAGTGCTGACATTTGCATATGCGTTGGTGAAATTTCAGAATAGCTATTCCGTCGAGCTTAACCGAGTTCAAAACTCGGCGAGCACCCGACTAGAGGAAATGTTTCTGCAATGTGGCGGGATGTAACCCCGTGTCTGACACACGGGGTGAGCGATCCAACAAAATCCGTTTTATTAAAAGACGCGGCGCATTCTCTAAATGCCGAGCGAAACAAAAATGGCGCAGGCTGCTACTGGAACCTTTAAGTGGCCATGAGCGTAAGTAATATGAGGGGCATATGTTATTAGAAGCTGTTCAATGTTCATGAGGGCTCGCGCCATGTTAAGTGCGTACTTAGGGCAGATTTACAGTAAAAAATGATGCAGGAGCTGGTAGCGGTAAATTGGATGGAAAATCTTATCGCGAGCACTCGCGGGTGTGCCGCCTGTGCCGAGCTCGGGTGACATACCCACATGTCAATACCTGCTGTCGCGACTCGTACACTGCACGCTGAATCTAGAGCACTCGATTCTACCATACCAGATTCATTCAACTTTTCTATGCAAACGCAATCTTCTTTTCTTAAAACCAAATAAGTCGGTAGAAAACGTTACAGCGTCAAACTAGGACACAGCGAAAGAGGTTTGCTTTAATCAGAGATCAATCATTCGCTCGATTCGTGAGAAACATCTGATTCCCTATTTTGAAGCATTTGGTCTGTGTTCACCCGACGGGTGGTATCGCCGTCTCTTTCATTAGTCGCGAGTTAGAAAAGGGTAGCGTAAATTACGTCGGTTTGAATATGACGAGGAGTCTCGAATAAGGCGGCAGAGCTTGTTAACTGTCTTCCCAGAGTGAGTTCGTTCAAGGCGTTCACCCGACTGATTGGAATGCCTCGTAGACAACGGGTTCGGAGAAAGCAATCACAATTTATGGTGCTCCGGTGCAAGGACGATGACTTACTTTGTTGTTTTAGCTAAATGAGTAATTTTAAGATACTGTAAAAATAAATTGGAAGGTGGAGTTGTGAAAAAGGCTCTCAGTGTCGTAATCTGGGCGAAAGCTTTTCATTACGGCGCTTTATCGCAAATTGAATGATTCTCTATAAATTAATTTGTTTAAGTTCTTGAGCGACTTTTATTAAAATTGATTCCCGAGTGAATCGATCTTCTAGACAAGCGTGTTGCATCGTAGACCCCATCATCGCTTAAATTGCAGTCATACTTAAGCCTATAAAAAGCGAAATATATATAATATATATCTATATATATAAAAGCGAAATTCATTCATTCTCTCACTTCTTTTCTCTTCTACTCACTCACTCATTAAACACGAAATCTCGAAAACTACTTGACCTACGAAGCTGATTCCTTATGGGGTGTAGAGGTCCGCTAAGAAAGGATTTTACGAAAGGGCCGAATTAAGGATGACAAAAGGGGGTTGAAAGTTTATATGAAAATCTACGCGTACGAAGTCGCGGGCAACAGCTAGTTAATAATAAATAAAAAGATATAAAAATCTTTTCTTTCGTAACTTTTCACATAATAATTCAGCACCTGTTCAACGTTCGTGGCATACGCTCAGCGTATTGTATATCGATTTCGAATCAAGATGGTTTGCGAATACTGCGGAGATGCATTACCATATGGCACTGGCATTTGATAGCGGAAAAACATATACAGGGACAAGAAAGACATTGTAATTTACTAACAAAGAAGCGATCTTATAGAAATTAAATGAAAATGTATGTAAATTGTATTTTACAGATTTACTCTATCATCGTCCGCAAGGTCGAAAACCTTTTTTCATCAGAGTCTAGACCTAAACAACATAATATGTGAAAATCATTACTACACCACCTTTTGCAAGGCAAAAACCTTTAGTGACTGGGCTATTAGCTTTTCTCTTGCAGTCGTCATACGTATATCTTCACTTCAACGAGTCTCAGGGCAGCCTACGCTATATTTCCCAGTTTGTGGTATCTACACGTCTACCCCAACGGTTATCGGTTCTGCGACAGATATGACCGGTCCACTCCCACTTCAGCTTGCTACACATGCTGCAAATTTTAATGCTACACTGAGCTATGTCGGTGTCCCTGGTTCTCTAGCAAATATCTTCGTTCCGGATACGATCCTTCAGAAAAACACCGAGCGGAGTTCTCTTCACAGCTCACTAAGCGACTTCGAGCTTGTGGACCGCTCCAACTGTAACCGTCTTATTACAAAACACGGTTTAACTTTAGTACTGGGATTAGTACCAGGTTCAAACCATGGACTAAAATAAACGTTATTATAAAACGAAGTTTTTCTCTAAACCACGGATTGTCTATGGTACTAAAGTTAGACCGCCGAGACCCCTAGTTTAACTATGGACTAACTTCGGTACTAATAGAATTTGAGGTTATAATTATTTTATTTAGTGTTTTTATTATTTACATATAGTTTAAAATGGATTTAAACACGATTGACATGATGAATTCAGAAGATTTGGACATGCTGGAGGCATCGCGGCGATCTGATAGACCTCGTCATCGTGTGAATCCTTTCGAATTGAGTGACGAAGAATTAAGATATAAATATAGGTTCACAAAACGCTTTGGCCCAAAAATAGTGCATGTTTTACGTGAGGATCTGGTCCACGATCCTAGAGGAAGCCCATTAAGCCCTGAAGTTCAAGTGGCTTGCGCTTTATGCAACTGGGCTCGCCATGAATTAAGTGCTTGTTTATAACCTTGGTAGATTACAATATAGCTATAGGTAGGTACTTACGCAAAAAGTAAAAATATGCACTGATGCATTGAATTATTGTTTTCTTTGTATATTCAAGACATTACAGCCGATTTGCATAGTGTATCTCAACCAGTCAGTAAAACTTCCAAAAATGTAGCGGGTATTATGGCAAGGGATGTTCCATTTCATAGATAATTATAAAATTGCGAGCTACATTAAATGAACAGGAGGAAGCTATGAGAAAATTTAAGAACATTGCTAATTTTCCCACCGTAATTACAAAGATTTCATTAAACTACTTAATGTCTTTGGATAATTACAAATATTTATCTGAACGCCTCGAATTACGCGGGACAGGCGCATAGCTTTTTTCTACGTTAGGATTTTGGCGTCGCGCGTGATCGTATTATGCCATGAATTTGAAAAGTGCTCAAAATAATAAGTTATGCTTGTTTAATAGATTGAAACCTAAACAAACAGCAATTTAAGATAGCTAAATAACTTAAATTGCATTAATAAATAATTATTTAAGCTTTTGAAGTGTGTTTTAAACCTGCAGGAACGAATGAATGATTAAAATTTTTGTTTCTTATCTGTGGCTAATATTGAAACTATGGACTATCTTTGGTATCAGCTGGTCCTCGATTAGTCGAAGATTTGTAATAAGGTCAAGTTTTAATCCCTTAGTACCGTAACAAACTCGGACTTTTTAGTCCTGGTTTAAACCTGGACTGATGGACTTTTTTGTAATAAGGCGGTAAGTGTCGACGTTTCAGCACGTAAGTTACGATCTTACGATCTTCTCTTGCGAGATCGCAATTGGGGCAAAACAGCTTGTAGGAATTGTGAAGGCATTATTAAAATATATCAATAAATGATTGTTTATGTTCGGGTGGTCTATATAATATCCACCCGATATCTTGAATGAAAGTTTGTTTTGGTTAAGTCTGTTAACACAGGTTTATCTCTATCTGTCACTTCTTATCCCTGGCCCAGAAGATATAATCCCTGGATTTCCGTCTTTCGCCCTCCACCACTTGAATATGTTTGTAATGTTTATTTATAGTTTTGGTCCTAATTTTAATTAAGAAATGAAAACCTTGCATTGATTGATTTATTGAACATTGCAATTACATAGAACGAATGAGTTTTTTTATTTTGTCAGTTAGTGAGTCAGAAAAAAGTGTGAGCTCTACTTCGCATTTTTTATATTTTATTGTATCTGTTAGATTACATTGCAAGTGTGGCAAGAAAGCAGTGAACAAAACTTGCGAGGAGGAGAGATTCTTCTCTCTTCGCGATTCCTGTGAGTAAGTGGAAAATGGTTAAAGATGGTTTATCAAAAATTCAACTATTCTGAACAGCCTAAGTGTCTTTTGTGTTCACCTATAAACTTTCACCTCATTTTAAATTGTTTTTAGTTACTATATACAGGGTAACACGACAAGGTGATAATCAGCCAAAGGAGATCATTGATCACTCCGGATCTAAACCTAAGTTAATAATACATATATAATTATAATTATTGTATTTAGACGTGTTTACCATCTTTGACCACGCCGTCTCTTAACATCAGGTGAGAACAAAAAAATATTGTAATGAATAACTTTTTTTATGGGACCAACCGAGAAATCGCGAAAATCTGCCGTTTCATTTCATTTCATTTATTTAATAACATACAAAACAGAATGCAATAATTTTAAAATAACATTGAATACATTTACATTTAAATGATCTGTAATCACATTCTAAAACTATGTATGCCTAGGTGCATTATAATAACATCATTGTGGGTGTTTATAAATTGATAATTAATAAAATATTGAACAAATAATATTTAAACCTAATGCTAACATCATTTCTAGTCTAATTAATTCTAAAGTCATTTCTTACTTAATACAATAGGTAAAGATTTTTTTCAGATTAAAGTGCAAAATCTTTTTTAATTGCCTTTGAAACGGAAGTAACTTTAAATGGAAAATATCAATGTCTCTGTTGGAGACTAGTATTTCGTTGTATTGGCGGCTCATTCTGACAATAGGGTTATAATAAGACGTGTTATTGGAGAAGATCTGTAAGTTGAAGATATTATAATTGCGTTTCATTCATTTCGTTGGTGTGAATGAAATCTTTCCATAAAGCAACAGATTTTTTTTATGAGTACAATAACTCTTTGCGACTTCAAAAAGCGAAGACAAAAAACCTGAAACGGGACGAAAACTTTTTATGTAATAATATTTTTCGTTGAGTGTGAATGATTTTTTTCTATAAAGCAACTGGTTTTTTTGTGCGATTTCAGGATAGAGCTATAGCAAAAGTTTATATCATAATGTTGAGTTCGATAACTCCTTCCGCCTTAGTACAACCATATAGGTCGTGAGTAAACAGTCCTTGATTGGTCGATGGTGCTACACCAACGCCCCCTATGTTAAACTTAATTCAAATAACGTCATCATCATCATCATAATCAGTCTTTTAACAGTCCACTGCTGGACTTTTAACCTACCCCCGAAAGGGTGATTCAAATAACGTGCTAAAGTCAATCAATATAAATTATATGTTATGCTATAAGTGGCGCTAATGTAGTTCTGACTTAAACATATATAAGTAAAAAGCGAACAACACTAATCCAACTCAAGCATCTTTGTGACTTCAGTAATGTGGTAGTTGAATTGGATTTGTAATGGGGGACGTAGGTCGTATAAAATCAAAGTTAGCGAGCCCTACCTCCGGCAGGGGTAACATAAAATGAGACACGTTCCTACAACTCATAAAAAGTACAGAACGAGAAGGTTCGCGTCCTGCCATCGCGGGGAGTACGCATTATTTAACAGTGGCTCGTAAAACGTAGAGACGCACGAGTTGTCCTCGTAAACGCCGTGCCTTTGTCAAGTGAGATTAAACCAGACAAATACGAACATCGCAATACTGTTACTAATACTTGTATTACACAATAAGAAGGAAACGTCATCAAGGAAAGTCGTAACTTGCGTCGGTATAACGTTCGAACACTCAGAGAGTGAAAGCGTCTTACGCAGAATCTAGTCACTACAAAATAGTCTCGAGATAAAACAACATATGAAATGATGATTATTATGTATAGATTGCGATTATTGTGGTGGAAAAGCTCTTTTGAAAAGTTCGCCTGGAGAAGTACCAGATCTATGCAGAGTTACCCACCAAGCATTACTGTTTCAGATTTACGGGCAATGTTTCCAGTGAAATTACTGGGCATAAAGAGATTTTACATCAAATATCTCAGGGTGACGAGCCTAAGACTTTAAACTAAGAATCTTAGTCTTGAGCATCGGCGCAAACTTGCTAGTTTTTTAATCTGTTTTTCAAAAAGTGTTCATCGGATCTGCAATCTCTAATTCCCTCCTGCCCATTACTATATCGCACTGCCAGAGTGTGCAGGAAAATATGACACCGCGTTACGGTTTATATTCTGAAAACCCGTACTAAGCGGTTTGATTTTAAGAACTGCTAGTCTGTGGAATGCGCTGCCTGAATGGGTGTTCCCCGATAGTTACAATCTGGGGTTCTTCGAATCGCGAGTCAATCGGTTTCTTGTAGACAAGCGTGCTCCATCGTAGACCGCATCATCGCTTAACATCAAGCGAGGTGGCAGACAAGGTCAAGCCTAACATTTAATATATAATAAGTGCATTATAGCAGCCGCAGAGTTTTGAAGTTCAAACTTCTGGGTGGCACTGAACTGTTATGGGCAAGCATGACGTCTACGTCACGCGAGCGACTTGCTCGTGCAAAATTACTATTTGTGCATTAAAAACTATTTTGTAATTTTTGGTAAACTCCCGTTTTCAGATCAACCGCCGCCGTTATCCAATCTCAACAATAGTCCCTCCATAAATAGCGCTTCTGGGCACGTGCATATTTCTCGATTCCGAAGTGAATGCTGGCAGTAAATCAGAGAAAAATATTTATTTAAGCAATTAAACGCCTTCAATCGAACGCACCGGCCGTAAAGAAGTAACATCGAAAAATAATTGAAATATTCAAATGAATATTCGAATCAACGTCTCTGTTATTTATTAGTACGAAGGCCTACGTCAGGTTATGAGGAGTCTGTTGTTACAATTAAACCCGGCTAATTAATAAAGTCTTTATGTTGGCTTGACGTGCTGGAGAAATAACTAAACTTGAACAGATATTTGGTAAATTGGCAATGGTTTAATGGTTAATATGGATTGAGTTACCTTCCGCGGTATAACATGGGGTACTTCAAAAGGCGAGTTAATAGAGTCTTGAAGAGCCAGCAACGTATTTGTGATGCCTCTGGTGTTACAAGTATCCATAGGCGACGGAGACTGCTTATCATCAGGCGACCCGTCTGATTGTTTGCCAGCTATGGCATAAAAAAATAACTAGAGATGAAATTAAAAGTAATAAAATAATAAAGAATTACATAAGAAAAAGGGTTTTACGAAGTAGGTATATTTAATCGAATTATAAATGTTCATGATTTTATTTTAAACTTCTATAGCAACAAAGCAAAAAAAAAACAAGTCGCAAACTGATAATTGCGGCAGTGCAGCGCACACTCGATTTACTCCTGACTTCGATTAATCGTTCGTTTTGTTGGACTCCGATCTAAATTTACATAAAAATGTTTGCGTTATTAATGTAATGGTAAGGCAGGTAGGAATTTTAATTATTCAAAGGCGTGTATCAATTCGATAGCTTTTTGAGACGTTGTGAAAGGAAACTGTGAAACCGCAATATGGAAAGGCTATCAGTAGACGAGTAAAATGTGTTCTCTATAAATGATAGTGTTTTTGAAGAAATCAATAAATAAACAGTATAAAGAATGCAACATGTTTTTATAATCGAGGCATTGGCGTGTCACTATTGATGAGTCATGGCTCAAGACATGCGTTTGGCCGGCGGCACGCGGCGTCGAACTGCGCTTGCGCAACCAACGAGGACGGGCCGCTGCGTTCGTCGTCCGTGCGAACTTGAACTCGCACGCGGTCAAGCGCAGTGTTACGACTTACTACTCACCACAGACAGAAGCATTACGCATCCATTCGCATTTTAAAATAATTTAATCGTTCGATGAAGTATTCACAACCATTGAAAATCAATAAATTAAAACAACTCTAATTCACAGAGGAAATCCTCAATGAGGATGTAGTTGCAAAGCAATAAATAATTAAAATCTCCAATTTCGTGTCGGAGTATTTATTACTTCTTAACATTTGGGTGGAGCCGTTTATACAGCGGGACATAAATTACCCACTGCCGCACAATCTAAATTGCATTTGCGTTCATATCTCTAGTATAACGAGATACGACAGGAAGTGAGAAAAAACTAATATTCCTATTTGATAAATGTCGAAGATTAAACTGTTTCCAAAAATAAATCACGGCCGGTCTCTTCGTGGCTGGCATCTGTAAATTTCCCATAAGCCGTATCGAATGTTGAGAAGAAGCGTTGTTATCTAAGTTCAGAGTCGGAGTCTTCGATCCGGAATGGTTCGGAATGTCAATCGATTGTTCGGCGAGGAGTAGACAAAAAGTTAATTAGGGCAGTGGCCGGGGCCGGTGACAGTGCAGCGAGGCGGCGAGGCGACGAGACACCGGCGGCGGTGGCGGTGGCTAGCAGGTGGCTATGGGAAGTCCATCCGTGCGCATCGGACGAGCACCGAGACAAATCGCAGCTAATTGTAGTCGCGGTGTCCACTGAGCCGCGGCATCGACGCCACTCATGGATTGACAATGCGTCATACTCTGAACATTCTGGTTTAGGTACAAATATGTAGACGATAAATGTCACGTCTTCGATGTCTATGCTAACGCTGATATCAAAGGATTTTGTTCGAGAAAACTTCCAAAACATCTACGTAAAAGTGGTAGATATCATACCAGATAGGGACTAACTTTCATTTCAGAATCACAGTTTGATGGAAACGATAAATCTTTATGCATATTTCTATGCACAAAAATTTAAAGCTTTACCTACATACTTTTTGTATATGCCTTACGAACAATGCATCGAGGTTTCACCTGCCATCGGGATAAAAAGCCTATGAGTTAGTCCAGGA
Source organism: Agriopis marginaria (assembly GCA_932305915.1). Taxonomy (NCBI): domain Eukaryota; kingdom Metazoa; phylum Arthropoda; class Insecta; order Lepidoptera; family Geometridae; genus Agriopis; species Agriopis marginaria. The sequence goes on along the minus strand of OW029926.1, from coordinate 10,513,825 downwards.
TGTAAGCTACCTCCATACCTAATTTCACTAAAATCTATTCGGCTGTGTGAACAAACATACACACTAGGATACTTACAAACTTTCGCATATAATTTTAGTGTGATGTGATAGTATGTTTTTTTTTATAGCGAACCCTTTTTGACCACCAACTTGTCTGACGACAAGCTACGATGTGGTCGAAGATGAAGTACGCAGACTTAGAAGATACCTATTCACTCTATTCGTTTTTTGAACTATCTAAGTATTTGGACGATCTAAAAGAAACCGCAGGGAAACGCTGGAGGCAGGCCACTGCCAACCGGCCCTTTTGGAGATCGATGAGGTAGACCTAAGTCCAGCAGTTGACGTCCTATGGCTGAAATGATGATGATGAAGTATTTAGAGACGAAATATATAAATTTGCAGTTTATTAGCTTCTATTCTACGAGATAAAATGTCTGCATTACAAGAAGTCTTTCTCGTCTCGATAAAACGTCGAATGTCGAAGCGAATACCTTAACCATGTCTAGCTCTACCGAGCATCTTCAATACAGACACAAAACGTAACAACTTTTATAGCTATTGAAAACGGACGCAGATCGATGAGCATGTGGTCCGAATACTTAATTCCTGGGAACTCTTTCACTACATTCAAAAAGACCGATGGCGATTACGTACTCAGCTCGTATCATTTTTATGACCACTTGAAGAGAATTCCAAGCAGGTCCCTTTTCATTGTAGTAAAATTACACGAAGCGAGACTATGATAATGCTCTAAGCTTTTGCTTTCTTCAACGTTTTAAAGATTTAAGTGTTCTAATACTAATGGGAGGTTTTCCGAAACACAATGAAAAAAAACTGTTCATAAAAATGCGGTAGATTGGGTTGACGAGACATGTATCTGAAGACTCGGGGTACAATCGGTCCACATGTCATAATATGTAAAGCCTCAGATAGCATGAGTGTCAAAAATACAAATACAAACTATAAAACTTGCTTATTCTCATAGACCGATAAATATCTGTCTACCTGGGGTCTGTTTCTTTTAAATGTTTGTTACGCGATTACTCCGCCAATATAGAATTGTTATTGATTATACTTTTTTTTTTTCGTGTGATTGTATTTTGCGGTTATTGTTTGCTAACAAACAAAGTAATTGAACAAATAAAATAAAAAAGATTCATGTCTTGTCAGAGCCATCTATCGATGGTTGCAGAACTATATTCGTCCAGCTGTTAGAAAGCTGTTGTCAGTGAGACAAAGACAATAAAATAGGTTCAAGTGTTTTTCAATTGTTGAGTGTAATTGTGGTGTTTGTTAGAATAGGCGTGTTGACCATCTTCGACCACACAATTGCTTAGCATCAGGTGTGATGTGGTCAAACGCTTGGCTCGTCAACCATAAAAAATAGAAAAACATACATTAAAAAAATCATAAAATCATATATTTGGTCATAAAAAAGATATTAAACTTGTAATTTTGAATTAGTTAGCAAATTGCTTAAAATGCCATAGACTCTAGAACACGGGAATCGCTTTATCAATGGCAACAGTCCTGATTAATAAAATGAGAACCTCTAGAAAATAATTGCCCAAGATAGGAACAATTAATGTAAATACAAGCAAAACATAACTACATCTTTGGTTAACATTTAACCAAATTTGTATCTTATACAAGCTGCGCCTTGGGGTTTCATCTGCAAGTTAAAATCGTCGTTAAGTTTTATGAAATTTTCTAATTTTCTGCGCAATTTTCTTACCAAGCCAAGCCCGTGTAAGTGCTAAGGGGGAAACTGTAGGTATAACGCTTCGATTTATTTATTTTTTCTAAGTATAGTGTAGATACTCTCATTTAATTATTTTACTGCGAAATACATTCTTAAGGAAGCGAACTCAATGGACTTATTAATCATTCAGACACCAAGAGATTTGCGCGAAGAAAATCAACAGCAAAGGTATAAATCGTAATTATAAAAAGCATACGTTACAAGAGTATTATGTAAATTTAATCGGAAGATCAAAGAAAGGACTCGGATGTCGCGTGTTGCTGTTGATAGATGTCTTTATAAGGATTTAAATCTTAAATCTTAAATATCCGAGAACCGTAATGTAAGTAAAATTAATGACGGTGTCGAATTTACTACGGACTATAGCTACTAAATATTTCTTCAACATTTTGATTATAAATAGCAGTTCTGCGTCATATTAATTAAGGTAATTGATGTATTGTGTTTAACAGTCATTTTAACACGCTTTTATTAGCTTCCATTGCAAATTACTATGTAAAAAAAAAAAAACAAGTCAATTTTAACTTTACATTGTTGTCTCGACTTGAATTTTTGCAAATATTAGAGGAGTTAAAGTGGCAGTGGACAGGGTACATAGCACGTAGAACAGATGGCCGATGGAGCCGAAAGGTTCTCGAATAGAGACTACGGACCGGTAAGCGCAGAGTAGGACGTCCACCCACAAGACAGACAGACGACCTAAAAGAGACCGCAGGGAAACGCCGGATGCAGGCCGCTTCCAACAGGCCGTTTTCGAGATCGATGGCGGAGGACGTCCCAGCAGTCCAGCAGTGAACGTCCTACGGCTGAAATGATGATGATGATGAAATATAGAGGATAGTGATACTATAATTTGGTACCATCGAACTCATCTGTGAAGTGAGTGTGTGAGTTGAAGTGGCAATGGGCAGGCCACATCGCTCGAAGAACCGATAACCGATGGGGAAGAAAGGTTCTGGAGTGGAGACCACGAACCGGAAGACGCAGCGTAGGAAGGCCTCCCACTAGATGGACCGACGACATTGTGAGAGTCGCGGGCATCCAGTGGATGCAAAAGGCAGGCTGTCGTTCAGTGTGGAGGTTAAAGGGGGAGGCCTATGTTCAGCAGTGGACGTCTTCTGGCTGATGATGATGATGATGAACTCATCTGTGACCCAGCAGTGATAGGCTGATCATGATGAACCAACTTCAGGAGAGGGCAGGTTCTCAACTCGGGCTTTATTTATAACGTATGCACACCGATTACTCCAACATTTGTGAACCGATTTACGTGATTCTCTTTAATTATGTAGGGGACTTGCTCTCTAGGACCTAAATAATCGCACAAAAATGTTGTCATCTATGACTCAGTAGTTTTTATCCAGCTTTTAAAATATGAATAATTTTTTTCGGACGCATATTGATTTGGCATATTTAAGAATTTTGTTCTAGATCTTACAAGTTTTGAAGTTGGGTTTATAAATTGATTATTATTATTTAGAAGAGTAGTCATTCAGACAATATCGGCATGATATAAAAATATTCTACTCATTACTAGTACAATGAATCATATTTATGATATAGTGAATAAACAACTATTTATTACTGTAGAACATTCCTATGATTTCGATATTTTAGTGCTGCAGCTTGTTCCACGGTTCTCGTATCTACCACGATCATGTTTCATAAGCATCAAGTCAAATGTCAACTGTCGGTCACATTTTATCTTCCATCAAGTTCTATGCTTCTCGAAATCACCCCATAAAGGTTCCAATGAAACATAGTCTGGTATGGCATTACTAAAAGCGATGCATACAAAGGACAGCTAATAAGCAATATGTCAACATTCTCGTCAGAGGTCATTCTTATCGTCAAAGGTTTGATTAGGTTCAGCAGTAAAAAAATCTATAAATATTCGAATTTAAATTTATAATCGTGGATGATGGGAGTCTCGTTACCCGTTAACCGGCCGGTCGCTCGTGCACACATCTTTCGACGCGGCCATTAACGCGCTTAGATCAATTGGCTTTCGGCCCGTGGGCGGAACGTTTCATTAACTATTCTAATATAAAAGCAGTCCGAACTGATTAGTTCCTTGAACGTCTGACGCTTACAACCGTAATCGATATTCGTACAACACACTTTAGGGCGGGTTATGATTATGAAACCAACATCTACATTGTAAAGATAGAATTACGTGAACGCGATCTGTATCAAAAGAGGAACACCAACGAAGAACGTAAAAATAACAAAGAAATGAAATATATACAAGGGGAAGGCAACATCTATAAATTGATATCTCACGGCGGTCAAGGTGAGTAATGCATAGACGACGCATCGGGAGTTGTATAATGGTCGGAGACACAGGAATCACCGGTAGCGGTGGCTTATCTGATAATAAATATTATGGTCCATTCTTTTAGGCGAGAGGGTCATTAATCGAGTGGTCGATACGCGAGTATCGCCTTACGAGCTGCATTGTTGGACCCACAGTTGTTCATATTTATCAAAACGCCAGTAATACTGTGGTACACACAAAGAGCCGGGCGCGATGCCATACTAAAGCCGATACCTTTGTCTCGTGACAACTGACATCGGTAGACTTGAAATATTAATTTTAAATTATCTGACACTCTGAATACTAGGGACTTTGAAGGCCAAGTCGTATCAAAATTCTAGCTTGACAATGAGTAACCGGTTTTGTCTATACTTATATAATAAAGAGGAAATATTTGGTTGTTTGTTTGTTTGCATTGAATAGGCTCCGAAACTACTGAAACTATTTAAAAAAAACTTTCACTGTTGGCTACGCTATCCCCGGGTAACATAGGCTATATTATATTTACAAAAAAATAGGGATCCTTACTAAAACTCCAATAATGTAACCCAAGGTGTAAAAAATAAGATTTACAATATTAACTTTGCGCGTTTGAAAGTTCTAAGATAGGACAACGTCTGTCAGGTTAGCTAGTCTATACTAATATTATGAAGAGGAAAGATTTGATTGTTTGTTTGTTTGTTTGCATTTAATAGGCTTCGAAACGAATGAATCGATTTGAAAAATTCTTTCACTGACGGGAAGCTACACTATCCCCGGGTGACATAGGCTATAATCTATACCCTTGCGAAGCTAGGGCGGACCGCTAGTATTTTATATAAAAGTGACTCATTCACTGTTGCACCACGAAAGCTCAAGAATTTCTTGATATATGAATATGCACCTGAAATTTAGGCAGGTCTATTCGTTATGCAGTGTAAAGGTCGGCGAAGAAAGGATATTGCCAAAGGGCCGAATTAAGGCGAGCAAAATCTACATCCATTGTCATGTTAAATCACATCATCGTCGTGTATGAAGTCGTGGGCTTCAGCTAGTAGTTTATAAGTTTGTCAGAGTTATTAAACCAAAATCTTGTTAATAATTTGAATAAATTTTCGACGGTCATAAACTCGTAACACTTATGACAGCCAATCACCAAAAGTAAAGATTGAACATGCGACAAATCATCAAAAATAAAATAAAATTAACACTCGCTCTATGTTTTAATGATTAATTCACACCTATATGTCTAACGAGTACCGTTAGTATACAAATCCGGAGGGCTTTGTAGCTTTGAAACACGCCAGCCGTATTAGAGTCACGAAATCGTCAAGGTTGAAGTCATTTGCATATAAATTACTTTCGACGATGCGTAAATCCACGTGTTGCTCGGCGAGAATAGAGATTAATGTGGTAGGTGTCTGCGCCGACCGGGTGACAGACAAGTTAAAGCTGACATCCGTCAACGCCGACCAGCCGTAATCGCCGGATCGAAGATCGATGCTAAGCCCGGCTTATTGAACTCTTCACGAATTCAGATCGGTCGAACATGCCCGGAGCGCAGGACAGCCGCGCTCTCCGTCAGCCCACACACTCTACTTGTCAAAGGTTTACTTTCAAAGTTTAACAATTTTAACTCTTCCCTGTCTACATGTTTCAAAAAGATGTGATAATACTGAAGAGTATGTATGTGAGTATGTATGTCTCATCATTATGAACAATTTATACCATAGGATCAACACCGCAATCGCGAAAAATAAACAGATGTTCCATAAAAAAACAGTCATTGACACTCGACAAAATGTATGGAATAGCTGTTTTTGTCCCGCGATTTTAAGAGTTGATCCCATAGTAAAAGTTGTTCATAATGATAAGTATATACCTACATATCTTTCGGTATTATTACACCTTTTTGAAACACGTTGTATAGAATAAATACTACATGAATGTGTAATGTTTGTGCGTAGTAACTCAAATGTGTACAGTAATGTAACATCTAAACGACTTAAACAAAAAGATTATTCCCATGATTAAGACGACATTGCTAAATAAAAGTGTAGCCTGTATTCCACCTATGATTTATAACCATTTGCCAAAATTTATTATTAAACTGACCCACGTTTGTAAACACAAACTTAAATATTTCCTTCAAGACAACAAGGCGTATTAGGCGAGGCGTATGTTCACTTGTGTTGTTCATTTTTATTTACTTTGACATACCTACTTAATCTAATCTTTTAACATTTATTTCTGACAAATTCTTATATAATTGTGTTTTGAGTTGACTTATATAATTTAACTAGCGATCCGCCCCAGCTTTGCACGGGTATAGATTATAGCATATTATGTCACCCGGGGATAGTGTAGCTTCCCGTCAGTGAAAGAATTTTTCAAATCGGTTCAGTAGTTTCGGAGCCTATTCAATGCAAACAAACAAACAAACAATCAAATTTTTCCTCTTTATAATATTAGTATAGATAATGTGAAATGTGATTTTCTTCAGATTAATCATGTGTACCCGTATATACGCTATGAATATGGACTTCTGACAGCAACCGCTACGAAAATACACGCTCACAAGGCATTTCAGCTATTCTCATGCGGCTTTATCCCGAATGAAAGCGGTCAGAAACTCTTTTCTATCCAATTGCAAATCAAATAGCTTCGCCTTATACATAACGATGTTATCGCGAACAGTTGCGAATCGCATTAACATGCCGATGGGCGGCTGGTATGGTAGAAGTTTGTGCGTTTACACGTCCTCCCCGCATTCAGAGAAGGGCTGTTGATTCCCTTTGGCACTGGGCACAAGTGATCGTGAAATTTTATGAGGGCAACTGACCTGGGCGTGTGTAGCACTTGCAACACCAAATCGACGCGTAATCAAAGGCTTTACCTGTGATCGGGCGCCACCTGAATCGCCATTATGATTGGGCTTTGTAGTTTCATATGCTTTATTCCAAAATTTCTTAGAATAACTAATATCACTAAAACTTAAAATGCATGCGTGCAAATTATGTGGAATCATGAATTGGTGCAAATAAAAAAAAATTGTATTACAAGATGACCGATCACTCCGGTCCCCGGCCGTGATGTTAGTTGCTCACATTATTCAATACTAAAGCATCATTTGCGTGTGCAGAAGGGTAATAAAGAAGCCAAAACTTTGACGGCTCGTAAAATAATTAATGTAGATCATTATCAATTCAGTGTCGAAAGATCGATGAAGCAGAGAGCTAAAGTCTTACCGGTTTTTGCACGCGAGGGATCTCTACGGGAGCACTCGCACGCGACGTTGCTACTCAAGCAACGCAGAGTGGTGAAACGGAAATGGTGGGACATAAATAGAGCCAAATTGTGTTTGCGAAGGGGCGAAGGGGCAGCACTGCGAGCCGGCGAGGAAGCGAGGAGCAACGTATTTATTCTATTTGCCGAACGTGCCTCGCCGGTATGGGCGCTGTTTGACGATGCAAATTTATCGCGACGTTTAATAAAACGCGAACCGAGCTCATTGATTCGCAGATGTAGCTCATTACAAGGCGTCCGCCACCGCACGCAGCCGGGCCGCCTCGCCCATCGCGCTACGTCTCGCCGCCGACTACCAAAACCTGTAAACTCAACAAATTAACATAAATTGTCGCCGTTACAGCCACGCATTTTTATCAGAATTTTCGTTCTTATAGTGCCTATATCGGGAGATACAGAACACTAGTTTACACATTATGATGATGCACAATAAGTAGATTATATTACCGGGAATGCATGAACAGCCTAGGAAGCTATCGTGAGAAGAACATTAAAAGAATCGATAGTGCCCATAGTGGGCCATCGTAAACTGCTAGCAACAGCCGTTTGATCCGATAAAGCCAGCTAACATCGGCGGGCCCGCGCAGTAACCGGCGATGCCGATACATTCGAGCCCTTCCTCCTACTGGAAACAATGAAGCTCGTTTGAATTGATTACGAGGTTGCGGCGCCGCTTCCACACATTTTTTGCGTCGTAAAAGCTTGTTTGTAAAAATAGCAATTTTCTTGCCAATATGCCTTCTTATTCGAAACTGGCTCGTTCGCCTTCTCATGCAAAAACTCGAGCGATGTGGAAAAATGAAACAAATGTTGCATTTACCGCTGAGCGAATCTCATCTCTACTATTTTCTTTTTCAGACTGTGCGCCACACCTTTCAGGAATTACGACAATTTGGTGACTGAACAGTTAACCTTCGACTCCAGTTACTGTTGTACTTATATTGCAACTGATAAGGTTTCGTTTTACGGTAAACCAGTAAGCCGGTATGTTGCAGGCTAGATTTGTAGATCTTATTGCAGTTAAGAGTACAAGTTGTTAGAGCAGCCCAGATGAACTCTGAGCGGTTGTTCCGCGGACGCAACACGAGTTTACATCGCGGCAAGCAATCGCAACTACAAACTAGGAAAGTACAGAGTCGGGAACCTCAAGTGAGCTCCGGTTCGCCTCTTTTAAGCGAGATCGACGCGTTTACCTCTGGCGCGGCTCGGTGTAAATTGAGGGTTTCACTCCTTCCATGCAAAACGATCATAGCATCCCTCTCGCACGACGCAAACTCCGCACAACGGCGGTAATCATTGTTTTTGAAACGAGAGTAAAACGACATCGAGCTCAAAGTATATGGGACGGGAAGGAAAAACGAACACAGCGCGGTGTTCCGATAAGTTTAAGATAAATAGCGCGCTGAGTTTCACTTGGCCTTTACTCAGCCAGGTTTTTTTTTGCGTTCCAATTCTGCGTCGCAATCTAAACATGGGATCGTTTTAAAATCATAAGTTACGAGATTAATCAGAATTATGCATCTACTTTATTATGGGACTGGAAATGAAACTTACATGCGTTTAGTAAGCATATTATTCATTTCTTCGTACTTATTCATTGGTAGTTATTTTAACTCTAGTCTTGTTTTGATAACTACACTTATCAGATTAGAAATATAAATGTGCATGCTGTTACAGAAGTTAGAAAGTGGGCCATAAATAATTTGTTGCATTTTACTGGATAAACTTACCAAATAGGTACCAAACTTGAATTGTAAAAGGTTGGTCCTTCAGGTCATCGACATTAAAAGCTACATATTCTATGACGCACATACTCAAAAGAGAAATCTTTGACCCGTATCATATCCAACATTGGTATTATTCTAAGATAATGGACTATGTGTCAGGTATATGTGAGGTGAGCACAAAGACGCATCTCATTTAATGCTGCAAAGACAAAAGCGGCAATTACAATAGTTACCCAGTTTTGAAGCTTCATCCAAAAATAACCCATAGATAAAGGATATAAGAGCTATGAACTGTGTAAAATGGGTGAGATCAAAAACCTCCATGTTATGAGGTTTAATAGCAATAAAGTAATAAAACAATAACGTCATTATTGCCGAAATTACGCTCCCAATTAAAACGACCTGTCCGTACGCGTACCTTTTTAATTGACTTGGAATAGCTTTAAGCAAATAAACAGTATATTATACTCTTTCCTCAATTAAAAAGTGAGTGTAAGCACTGTAACGATCGCAGGTGAGAAACGAATTGGTTAAATATTTTGTAGTCCCATGGGGAATAAAGTTTTATGTGTTGACGGCAATTGCACCTAGAAGTGTTACCATAAAGATCTAACCAATAAGATTTAACTAAGAAACATTTCACTTGGCGATTAAAAGGGTGAAAACACAACTTTAAAACATACAATCTTATACGTAAAAATTGACATTAAACACTTTTAATGGATTTTAACGCGTATATAATACAAACATCATTCAGAAGTGTTTATATTATTTTCATTCCTGACGTTTCGAACACTATGCAGTGTCTGTGGTCACAGGTAGACTAGATTATAGATGTCTATTGAAACCAATGTTCGAAAAACTTGTAAATAACAAGTACCGCCAATGATTTTAATCAAAACCTCTCCTGTGTACGTAGTAGAGATCATGTAGTTCTGCGCCGGGACATTAGTTTTGCAACAGTGTTTGAAATGTCAGTAATTATAATAATTCAAAATACCCGCGAGAAAATCCATTACACGTATTTCATTTCATTGAACAATAATCGAGAAAATTCAAGAAATCATTAATCGGATAGTATTTAAATACTAAATGGTTGCTTTTAGCGATAAGGCCGCCACTTGTGGCACTAGCTCGTAAGTGTTTCTATTTGTTTGTATTTTTTATTGTGTACACAATAAAGTGTTTCTATCTAACTTAAATCCCTTCAAAGTAAAAAGCCTTTGAAAGGACTCGAATCCCTTTCAAGTTCGTTTTTAGCCAGAATGCCATGCTAGCCGTGACTTTTTAATAGATTAAATCAAATAAATTCTAATACTAATATTTGAGCAAACTGCATCCTGAAATATAAATATTCTTATCCTAATCGAGTGTACAATCTGATTCCACACTAAACCTAAGTCATCTTGATCGCAAAATCGGTTCAATTATTTTGGCGTGAAGTGATCACACCAACTGCGACCAGAACCACCGGAGGATGGGCAGCAGCGTCCTGTTAGTACAATACATGGTGAACGTACTGCGATCTCCAAGCCGCCTGCCAAGCGTGGGGATTATGGCAACACCCCTCTCTAAGAGGGAGGCCTTGTTCAGCAGTGGACATTTAATGGCTGATGATGTGATGTGATCACACCAATATTATAAATGCAAAATTATGTGTGTAAGTGTGTATGTTTGTCCGCACTCAACTCCGTAACAGCTAAACAGATTTGGTGTAAATGTAGGATATATCCTGGATTAAAAATGACATCACATAGACTACTTTTTGCACCTATTTTTAGTTCTTTTAATATAGGGGGTGAAACACATACACAGACGAGACGAGACGTGAGGGTGATGGGCAGTTGACCTAAACAAGACCGCAGGGAAACGCTGGATGCAGGTCCCTTCCAAGCGGCCCTTTTGGAGTTCGATGGGGAAGCCTATGTCCAGGAGTGGACGTCCTATGGCTGAAATAAGGAAGGGGTGAAACCGCGGTGCGCTGATTGTTGTATCACAAAAAAGCCTTAAAGTATCTAAATAAACGTCTTTTCGATTCATTAAAGCGCATTGCAGTAGACGCAGCCCCGTGCCAGGACCACGTGCCGGAAGACGGGCCGTCACGTCAACATCCGCTGGCCGAGTGATGAATGGAACTGGAACGGTGACATTGTCAAAACCATTAACAACGTCATCTCTACGGCGTTAATATTAAATCCTCATTAAGCTCCTGTTAGCTCGGGTGACGTTCTCGAGAGCCTCGCGCAACTTAAATTTGTCATTAGGTGTAGCGACGGTTTAAACTTAAGTTTTGGAAGAAGATGCAGTCTTAATATTCATTACATTACTTGCTGATTAGTTTCGCTGTTACGTTTACTTTGTAATCACACTAAGATTATAAATGCGAAAATTAGTGTGTTTGTTTTCACTCAACTCCATAGAACGTATATGGATGTATTTTGGTATTGAGGTAGCTTAGATCACAGATGAAAAAAATAGGTTATTTTTTATCCCGAAAATTTAATGATTGCAGAAAATCAGCGTACATATTTTCTTTTTTCAATAATAAGCTTGCGTTTGACCTCTACCTTGTTAAGCGATGATGCGTTATACGATGGAGCACGAAACCAATTCACTCGCGATTTGAAGACAATTGTAAAATAGTATTTTTTTTTTTTTTTTGTAAAAAAAAATTGTTTTAATTGTAAAATATCGGGGAACACCCATTCCTGCACCGCATTCTACAGTCTAGCGGTTCGCACTTTCAAGTAGCAGTATGCTTGCATGCATGCTTGATTTTGAGTGTTGGTGTGGTATAGAGCATGTTTGCCTAGAAGTAACCAATTTACTCGCTACTTGAAGACTTGCAACTATCGAGCAACACTCATTCCGGCAGTGCATTCCAGTCTAGCGGATCGCACTTTCAAGCTAAGTTGCAATGTGAGTCATATCCATTAGAGTTGATTTGACATTATTTTACTTAATTGCACTTTAACAATGACACCATCGTTAACAATCACAGGAAGTTTTGATCTGTTAATGACACCACACATTTATCGTTCAAAGTACGTTAAGGTGGGTAAACGCCTCAGAGACCAGCAAATGGCACAAGTGGTGTGTGGCCATTCGCATTACATCGTAACCCACTCACAGGAACCCGACCAAGCTAACCGCTAGTGCACTACCACCTTTATATTCCACATTAAACTCACCCCTGTGGGTGAGACTTCCAGGCATCAATTTCAATTTCGCGAAATAGAGTTTAGAGAGTCACAAACAGAGTACAAACAACGTCTTAATATATATTCCTCGTTAGAAACATAATTAAGAAAATAAATTAAGGCAACTATAAGATTTCTTGGTAAAGATCATTTATCACTATAAGCGAAGGCTAAGTAGTTACATTAGTTTTTGCTCTTTATGTGTCATTTCTGGTGTCAACAATAAAGAGTTATTCGTCAGGGTACTGATAAGATGACGTACAGAATTAATTAAAGGTTATAAACAACTAGTTGCACCGTTCGGTTCAGTTAACTCGCATTTTCGGGGTAAGAAGTATGCCCTTGTGATGCTCGTTACTTGTAGAATTTTATAAAAAGCCTTAGGACGGCTCTTTGCGCTTGGCTATTGCATGGCGTGGTTTTAAGAGCAGGTGACTAAAAGACCAAGCCCTAGATGGACAGACATACATTACTTTCGCATTTATAATACAACACACACATGATTTATTATAACACTGATGTGGAAGTTATATTAGCTTATTGTCGTAATCCGATCCACAATAAATTTCAGAGTAAACAAATGATAATTTCACTACATCGGCTTTATGAACATCACAAAGAGCAAATGCAACAACGCACAATAAATCGGTAAGCATGTTTAATAAAATTCTTCTACTGGAGAATGAATCTGGCATCCGAACGATTCACGATCTGAAGACACGTTCTCAAACAAAAACTTATAGAAAATCAGTGCAGAAGCTTTGCAGTCAAAGGAATTAGAGGTGTAAAAGTGATCATTTCATGGAGTGGGCATTTCAAAACTTAGTCATGTCAAATTCCAATTTATTTGTAAATCCAAAACCTAAGTGGATAAGAATAGCATTCGGAAAGAACATTTACACAAAAAAAAAAAACTTTCCTTTTATCTTGACATAAAACTTAAGAACGCTTTGAAGCATAACGCGCATCTCGCTCGCTCAATTTGAAATGTGTTATTGTATAAAAACGCTGAAAAGACACTGATTAACGTTTTCGAATCATACTCTTCATTGCCAAATTCAGACCCACTTGCACGACTGATTAAAATCTCGATTCAACGAAATTCAAACGTCAAATCGTATGGAAAGTTTAGTAAAATCTAGATGTAAACCAGATTTAATTTGTTGTGCAAGCCAGCCGTAAAATGTGTATGTAATTTTTTTTACATTTTACTTGCAAATTATAATCATGTTTTATAAAGATTAATTACACTTAAAAAAAAATTGCAAAACATATTTCATTATCATCTCCATTTAATCAAAACATAAAAACAATATTGAATGTGCGTTCGAGAGAGAACGAAAATCCGTTTCCTCCTCTTCAGAAAAACGCGAGCTATGTTACTGAAAACAATAACGATTCTGTGACAAAAGCTCGGTGTCAGGTTGTTCGCGTGACCACAAGGGGCGGGATTCCTCTTTACTCATTAAGTGGATCGACTTACCACTACATTCCTGGGAGTCAGGGGCTTAGTCTTTATTAGACCCAGTACAAGGATTTCACACTATTGTTTGGTCTAGTTCACTCTCACTTTTTACTGTAAGGACGGAATGGTAGACATAGGTAAAGAAGTTAGCCTCCTGTAGTTTAAAGTCTGAATCTTGAAAGTGGAACGTAACATAGATATAAACTCTTTGTTGTACACACCAGATATAAAAGCTGCGGCCTTATCGCTAAAAGCGATCCCTTCCATGCAACAATATTGTATCCAAAATATAGTTAAACATATATTAAGTTGTTAGAGTTGTTAAGTAGTGCCATAATCTCAGAAGGTAGAGAATCGTTTTATTCAAATAGATATGCTTTAATCAAGGCTCTAGTATCAAACTATTACGACCTTATCGCTAAATTAATATTTTGGTTTCCCAACAGTGTGAAACCAGCTAAGAAAATTAAATTAAGCACGCACGAAGTAGCCCCGACGATAATGAAAGCTCAGGCGGGCAGGCAAATTATCATCTGGTTGGCTTCACCGGGTTACGCAAGACAATAAGCGAACAGCTGAACCGATGTGCAATAGGCAGCCGCCCCCTAAGTGGCTGATCATAATCCAGATAATAGCCAACTATGGAAGGCATTTTCGTTCGTGGGCCGTATGTCGCACGACCGCTGCCCGCCATCGAAAGTGAATTGTCGTGCCAGCAGCAAACACGTCGTCCAACATTTGCTGCATCGTGACCAGGCCTTCGCAATAGAACATTAAATACAATCATAAATGACCTTACTTTATTGATCGACGACTTCAACATTAGCTTTTCAAATAAACTTCATGTAGGATAAGCTGTTCCAATAAATACCTACACTCGTCACAATCGTAATCTTTAGCTCGTAACATGCTGCAGTGTGAAAAATTTATTTCTCTATGAGTAACCTTACGGGATTCCATACTGATATCAAATTATGATCGCGTGAACCGAGACTCAAATCTCGATGAAAAGCTCGCTCAAGGGCACGAGTTAAGAGTATAATATTTACATTATCAATTGTATGTCATCAGTAAGTCCGGAGCGATGTTTTCACTCGCTCGCTCGGCGTGTTACCTTTCGAAAGCGTCGGCTCATAAACAAAGCGACCTCTGAACTTAATAACAATGTGAGTCGGGCGTGCGAAACGGGAGATGCACTCGGCGACTTGCAATATTTCTTTCGGGGCCCATCGAGTCTAGCCGCATGACGCGCCATAATTTACTGTAGATACAGCGCAAACGGCAAAAACTGCTCGTGGTTCGCGGCGATCGCTCAACGAGATAATAATCCCTATAAAGAAACTTTACCGTCATATTTCTGACCCACATCTCATTGTTGTACTAACATGGCGTCGGACTATTTGAAGAAATTGAGTACTCTTTTTTGCTAAATTGAGTTCTTTCTACAATGCACCGACGAAAGCTTATTTTTCCAACTGACAATAGAGACAAGGTCGACGAGAATTTATTGACAAAAGATATATAGTTGTAATTATCAGATATGGTGGAAATCGTGACCAACCTGAGGTCAATGTGGAATTTGGCATCACTGACATATAAAAGTCCTTGTTCCACTATTGTTTCGACCTTTCTCTAATGAGAAGTCATGCGCGGAATAAATATATAAACATGGACTGGAATTCACTTTTAAGCTGATTTTGATAGGTAAGATTACTGTGCAAGTGTGTATACCAGTATACCTCTTGCATTACCAAATGCCAGTCAATCATTAAAAGTCGCTTAAGCAAAGTTAGATAAAAATCGACAAAATTATATCTTGGCCGACGTGCACTAGTGACCCCTACTGTCTAGATGGGGTATCGATTACGCAACATTGCTCCAGCAGACGTAATCCGTAGCTCGGACATGTCTGTCGTGCATGTAAAGTGAATTCGTCTCGCAGAATCGATGGTCAGTCCAGTTTACAGCGATACGTCATGCAGCCTATAATCTGATGCACTTTGGTATCGAGCGGCACAATACGTGAACCTACTGAGCAACCGCGCTAGGAAGGTAGAGGCTCTAGTACAGAAGAGCCAGAGGTTAGCGAGCATTCTTAGCCGTGATACCTATTTAAATATCATACTGTTCCGATAGTAATTTCTAAATTGGAAGTGTCGTTCTTCACTTGGATTTACTATTTAAATGTTATAGACAATTCAAAAATTTAACGACGGATTCGAACCTGCGTCATCAAGTATACGCCTCGAGCGCTCGATCCACTGAGCTACGGCTGCTCTCCTGTCGGCCTCCAAGTTTTTTTTACTGTTTTTGCAAACAATTTTAGCTTTGGTGACGTCGTCTATAATTATTGCTACCTGCAAGTAACTACTCAGCTAGAACCACAGAAAAGAGAAGTCAATAGAACGGAAATGAGAAGGAAGATCTGTTATCAGGCATTACGAGTGAACCTTGATTGAACATTCTTATTTAGATCAACACGTCGAACTTCGCATCACAGTTGCTAACTGATTTCGAATGACTAACGTTTCGTTTATATGGGTACAACTGGCTACAACAAATTTCTTACAAAAATGCCTTGACAGCCGTTCTAATTTAAACAAAAAAATATCTTTTCTGTGGCTAGAACATTTACAGGTCCTAAAGCTGACTGAGAGGTGACGTTTTTTTGCTACCTTGAAAGTAATCAACGCAAAACGTTTGTAAGATTTAATTAGAAGGTATTGTAATGTTGTGATAAACAAGATGGCACATTGGAATAAGCTCCGGCTTGTTGGAATTCACCATCTTATCAAAACAGACTCTTACGTTCGGTTTGTTAGAATTTAGCAGCTTGTTTAAAACCGACTATGTAATCATATTAAATTTCATACATCTAAGCTTAGTTTCCAGGAAACTCGCTGAAAGCACTTGTGCAAAGGCCTCAAGCAGTTTAAGTGGCGACTGTTTCAAAGCGTAAACCGACGCATCCAACCATGATTTCCCCGACTGGCAATGCTGTTTACATGATGTTAATTATCAAGGAGTAAATTAAAAGTTCAGAACATTACTTTAAGACGAGGTTTTCCCACTTTTGAGCAACGCTCATTACTACAGATGACCATAAGGATAAATTTAGCGGAGCAAAATCATGGCGCTACTAAAGTATATCTACGTTATTTACTAGACTTAATACTACGACTTGTTCATAAATTAGTGGGAATAAGTTAGTAGAGACTTCTGTATTCGATTTATTCACATACAGATTGCAAATAAATATAAATCGAGCAATATTAAGAAATACCATAAGCAAAACCTAGCTCTGAGTATAGCAACCATACCTACAAATTATGTAGAGCGGCACAAGCAGCCAAAGATATATGGAGACAGATATCCACACTCCATATTGGGTCGTATTTCCTCCACCGGCTCCAATACACAATACCGCATATCAATTTTGCATATCTCACACAGAGTGCTTACATAGTGCAATGTTATCAATAGCATATTTTGGTCGAGATACATTCGAACTTGCGTTAACAAATTGTATAAATTCCACCTATACAAGGAAGTTCTGATAATTTTATCAACAATGCCACTTATCTTGTGAATTATTTCGTTAATTAATAACAGGATGCGTTGAGCAGCGAAACAGCCTGTTGTTAGTTTCTAATTAAATCAAGTAACGCTATAATAATAATTTGTGTATTAACAACTTGGCACCTACAGGTTGAATTCGTGACCACAAACAATTTTCAAATTAACAACATGGTTGTTGCGTTCTCACACTTTCCCACAAACGGATAGACGAGATATAAAAGGCGACGGTAATAAGGACAAAACGCTTCCGAAATTAAATAAACAGTCGGTAGGTACGCTCCGTCGACTCCGGCATAATTCGATAATTTACAATAAGGCTGCCTTGGGCCGCAGCCGGTAAATAAGATTCTCATGAAATTCGGCGGCAGCCGCGATCTTATCTCCGGCACGCTATCCATCACGCGGCGATAGTCACGAATCCGACTAATTATTTATTTCAAAATACTATTTGTCATTAATTGTACAACAACACCGATAAAAAAGTCAGTGATCGATAATGCACTCACGCCGACTAATGTGTACGAATACGAATAGTTTTTTTTAACATCCTTCTCAGGTTTAACTGGACAGTCGTAACAGGTGCACAATCACATCACGAGCACCTCGTTATTGAAACTGACAAGCGGTCACAGCAATATTAACCATCAGTCGGCTCGAAATGAATAAATTAAGATAAAAGCAAAAGGAGCCATTCTCCACTTCAATTACGGCAACCCACACAATGATTAGACGTTTCACTAGGTGTGCTGAGGCTCGATCGCGGACCAACTTGAATTATTAAGTGCTAGCTTTGTTATAAATACATTCAACATGACGTAGATTAATGGAATAAAATGCTGGGTCCGTTTTTATTCTTGATCGTCTTCATTCCTTGTCAACATTCTAACTCCCGGATTAAGTGCAGTCGTTTATCTGAGAATTTACGTCGTAACAAGTTGGTCCTTTCGGGGTTATTTTGTGGCGAGGCGTTTTATTTAGGCTACTCGGGTCAGTTGATAGGATGAATGCCGAGGACTACTGAAGATGGATTCCCGTCGTCGCCGTCGGATTAATAACGGGCATACGTCATGTGAGTGAGACCAGCTTTCTATGAACGGCTATTTCTATATACGCCGAACTCATTAGTAGGCTACGCGTGAGGACAAAGCGCAAGTAAACGTAGAATATTTACAAGGTAATGCGAGTTGTGGCTGCAGATAAAGGAATAAAAGGAACTAGTTGTTCGTTATCTCGAGCAGAAAGGGCGACCTTCAACTTTGCTCGGCCTGAATACTGAGTGGAGCAATAACAAGAGACACTGGGTGGTTGGCGTTGGACTCTTTCGTATGCAAAGAACGTTAAGTGTTAGCCGACGCGGTGTACGGGCCGACCATTAAACAAGCGGTTGGGAGCTGAAATAGAAATGGGTTGTTTGAGTAGGGTTCTTTCAAGAACGCAATTGTGCTCGAACGTGTCTTGTTAGCGAATGCGTTATGCAAATGCCGGGAAGCGGCACAACTAACATTAGAGCCAGTTACAACTGATATATTGCGTCACGATATTGATTTTTGAGTGGCACTTCATAAGGTGGATTTCCACTAATTTCAACTTTAACATTCAAATCAAATTTAGCTTCACTATTTTAGTTATAACTAGCGATGCGGCTATTTCAAAAACGCCTTGCATCTGGAGATTGCAATTGCAGCAATACAATATGAGTGCAATACCATTCACATCAATTATAATCAATAAATCATCCAATATCGGTACTACACTCCCGCTTAAGTGCTATTAATTGCGTCAATTTGATGGTGATTAAATACTAATGGGTATATTGAACAAGCAATCAGTCAATTCCCGACAAGTGCTCATGTTAATTC
This sequence comes from Agriopis marginaria, assembly GCA_932305915.1. Taxonomy (NCBI): domain Eukaryota; kingdom Metazoa; phylum Arthropoda; class Insecta; order Lepidoptera; family Geometridae; genus Agriopis; species Agriopis marginaria. Next base: position 10,494,628 of record OW029926.1, on the reverse strand, counting down.
GATGATTGCTTTACGATTTCACCACTGATTAGTATCAACGTTATTAGACTATAATTGATTGTTAGCATGAATGGGAGAAACAAGAATTGTTCGAACTGTGTGTCAACTGTTGCAATTTTAGACAGAGCTCATATAGTTGTTTAGTTTTTATTTTATTTTACTAAAAATCAGTATAATCGAAAGAGTTTGTCCTGAGTGAGTGACTGACTGACAGACAACGTACAGCCCAAACTGCTGGACCTAGAGACTTGATATTTGGAGAATTAAACAAATCCTGATGAGTGAAAACGCTCACTAAGAAAAAAAAAGGATTTTAGTCAATTTGCATCCTGTAGGGTTAAAAAGGGCAATAAAAGTTTTAAAAAACCTCTATTTTGGCGTTATCATTGCTAGGCAGTCGAAATTTGGAATGCATATGCACATGACTGTAATAAAATAAAAAAACACGTCCTTTTTTATTTTTTGTAAAATGTATTTAAAACTGAATAGTTAGGATCAGGTTTTCAAAGTAAAGGAAAATTGTGATATTCTTCTGATAGTTGCTACAGACGGTTTTTAAGTCGTTAACAAGGTGCTGGAAATTATTAAAAACAAGGAAACACATTATGGCATACACCCTCAGATAAGAACTGATAGTTATTCTTTGAAACCGTTTCAAATTGCATTTACACTTAGAAATGTAAAGGCGACAAAAAGCTCAACCTTCACGATATTTCAATAATAATGTATCTTGCGATTGTAATTTGAATTGAGTCAGCTTTAACGATCGGATAGGTGCTCGAGCTCGTTCAGTGCCTGCTAAATGGAGTTCGTAAATTGACGATTAAGACGGTACACATTCGCACGACAAAGGGTTCGCGTCAGAGAAGCCGCCGCTGCACAGCCCGGTGCCATAAATTCCATAATTAATTTTATTATCGAGCAAGAGCAATGGCTCTCGCGTCAACTTAAGAGAGATTTGCGATCCAAAGCTACCGCACTCGTCCGCCTTATCATTAAACGCTCACGATACTCGACGGCGCGCTCCGATTCATAATGTCCCTTAATGCGCTGTAATTGTTTGCGAATAAAAGAAGCCAGCCTGAAAGGGTTCGATTCGCGAAGCGCGCCCCTGTCAAAAGCCATCATTGTAATAGAGTTTTCTTTCTCGACAGCCGCAAGGATATAAAGGCTAACTTCTTTTTCAAAGAAAAGTAATGAGAATTTAACTTAGCGGAAAACGGTCTGCGCGGCTTTGCGTTCCGTAAGCAGCGATGGGGGGAAAATGTTTTTACGGTATTCAGTACGACGATGGCCCCTTGCAGCGCGCCTCCACAAAGGGCTCCGGCGTCGCTCGCGCCCTGCTCTTTATCATGCGCTTACAGCGGAATAGCAACGAGTTTGGTGCAACTTTCAACCGAATATGACCGCTCCCTCAAAGGAAATCATAGTTTGCGTCCCTAATTAACAAGTATATTAAAACTAAAGGTGTAAAATTAATTACACAGGTTTTGAATTACCATCTAAAAGTTACAGCCGAGTCGCGAGGGCATCGTAAACGGTTCTCGAGTAGAGATTGAAAATTTCTAGATAACGAGCTCGTGTTGATCTTAATTTAGACATAATAAGCGGTTCATCGAAGGTCGAGAGCAGAGAGACCTTTAGCTTCATTAACGCCATAAACGGTGGCTGCATTGTGGCCGCGAATGGTGTTTCAAAGGGAACGTGGCTTTCTTCATACAATTATCTAAACTTGGTGTTTGCCATTAGCCAACTGTGCAGTTTCTGTGAAGTTTTGGAATCAGTATCTTTAAAGGACATCTTTTCTAATTATTGCTGTTGTTGTGATTCATAAGATTTAATTATGTTTATCTTTATTTATATGGGGTTGATAATCATCATCATCAATATCAGCCTATCATGTTCCCACTGCTGGGACACAGGCCTTCTCTCAGAGAGAGATGATGGACCCTAATCCACCATGCCAGCCTAGTGCATGTTGGTGAATATCATATGTCTTTGAACAATACACACAAGAACACAGGCGTGCTCCATCGTAGACTGCATCATAGCTTAACATCAGGCGAGTTGGCGGTCAAATGCAACATTTGCAACATAAAAAAATATACTTGCCAAGTTCTGAGTTGATACGAAAATTAGAAGTAGGTTAATATCTACTTCCTACATTTGTTTACATAATTAAGTAGTTACGAGGAAAGCTAATAAAAGTCTCTTAAAAAAGGTTAGTCTGCGGTCGTCAAAAGAAAGGCACTGTACAAACCATATCGGTAACTGAGCATTTATGAACACACGTATGTATGCGGAAGGCGCAGCGTAGGGAGGCCTCCCACTAGATGGACCGACGACATTGTGAGAGTCGCGGGCATCCAGTGGATGCAAAAGGCAGGCTGTCGTTCTGTGTGGAGGTTAAGGGGGGAGGCCGATGTTCAGCAGTGGACGTATTCTGGCTGATGATGATGTATGTATGCAAGCCTCGACTAATAATGCTTCTAAAGTTATATGATTATTTACGAGATATTTACCGTGGTAAGGTTGTGGAATGAGCTCCCGATATTTCGGCGCAGTTACATGCACCGTGTTCACGGGAAGATTGAAAAATGCGGGTGGTTGGTCGAACAGGTCGAAGTTAGGTGCAGACATAACGAGCTACCTTCTTTCTTACCACGGTAAATATCCCGTAAATAATGATATAACTTTAGTTAACAACCGTGATCCTAGTACAGTGAACAACAGTGAACCGTGAGTTTTAAACAGTAGTAATACTTATTTTACAGGCCACTGCAGTGATGTACTATGCCTGTCGGCTTTCGTAAAACGGCCACCAAACGAACATACGCCAGTACCGGAATGAGCGAAATATGTGCATATTGAGTGCATCAGTTGCGCAAAAAGGCACAACCTCGCCGCGATAGGATAACAAGATAACGAGCGTGCAGCGGCGGAGGAAGACGGACAAAAACAAGACACGGTGCCTACGCGTCGTGTAGCTTGTTTACTTAAACGAGGGTTACATTCACTGCCTCTGGTGGATTTCGCGGGTGATGGTTACATACGGTTTGGCGAAAACGTAGAGTTACACTCCAATAAAAAAAATACCGATTTCAGGATGGGTTTCAGGATGGGTTTCAGGATGGATTTCCGAATTCAATCAGTTTTGTTTTTTATTTATGTACGACATTTGTGAATTGATTTACATGTTTCTTATTTTATTATGTAGAGGAAACTCTCAAGGTGGTCCTACAAAAATTTCATTAGCTTTGGCTCAATACTCTTTTAACCAGCTTCAATAATATCTGTACGGTTTTTCAAGAGCTTAACCATTTCAAGTTGGCTTTTTAAATAATTATAAAGAGAAATATCAAAGATAGCAATTTCGAGACGAAGAGTACGAAATCAAAGTTCGCATTCGCAACATCCGAAGACTACCTTGATTTTCATGTTTTTAGGGTTCCGTACACAAAGGGTAAAATCGGGTCCTATTACTAAGCCTACGATGTCTGTTTGTCTGTCTTTCTATATGTCTGTCTGTCTTTCTATATGTCTGTCTCTATGTCTGTCTGTCTGTCTGTCCGTCCGTCTCTCTGTCTGTCTGTCCGTCCGTCCGTCTGTCCGTCTGTCCTACATTTAAACGGCTGTATCTTTGGAACCGTAATAGATAGCCAGTTGAAATTTTCACAGAATATGTCATGTTACGGCGGATTAACAAATAATAAAAAAGTCTTAAAAGTTTAAACGATTTGATTGATTTTTGGATCACCCTCTGAGTTACATAATATAAAATTAAACTGAGAATCTTGCCTTTTACTTGCGGATTTTAAACGTAAGTGACTTCTCTTAGAACAGAAAGCAGTGAATTATATAAACAGTTGCAAAAATCTTAAAATTCAATGAGCGTGACAAAATTTATACTAATTTCATTCAATGGTTAGCTAAATTTACTTTTGGTTAAGTTTATTTTGCAAGCACGTTTGCTTGTTCATAAACATACAAATCCGCATTAGTTATGTGGAATCCAGGGCCGTATTAGGAATGTTAAGGAATCTAAAGTGTATACGGATAATTCTGTGTATTTATACTGTACGTGCAGTCCATAAATTGGCCAATACGAGGATCTGTCTCACGGCACAATTCGCGGAACGATATCATTAGCACACAAAGCATATTAGGCTGGTTGTACAATTGGTGGTAAGTAACAGCCGAACTTCACGCCCGAGTGGAGAATCTGTTTTTCTAGCCGAGCCATACAAGTTTATCTATTGTTATCGGGAATGATCTCGTCATTACACACGTAGTCCGCCTACGACGCTGCCTTAGATGACAGAGATCTTGGTTGTTGGTACAAGAATTCAAATTTAGCGACTTTAAAAAAACTAAACTAATAATAACCAGTTTTTATCTCTAAGAGCGAAAAATTTGAGTGAGTGAAATTCAACTCTCTCCAATCTCAAGTCTGTCACTCTCAGTTTCACTTTACGTGAAGTGGGTGTTTAATTTATGTTTAAAAAAACTATACTTGATAAAAATATTAAAGTCATACACTAACAGACTACGCACAACCTAAACGCTGGGTCTAGAAGCATTAAATATTGCACAAGTGTTCCTTATATAACGTAGGTGAGCACTAAGAAAGGATACTTCAAAATTGTATATAGAGGCGAGGCCAAAGGTTAAAAGTACTGAAGTTTTAATCAATGTCTCTTCCATTCAGGCCGCTTACGTCTTGCACCGATTTCGGTATAGTACAGTAACGACCCACTCTCTCGTCCACAATCTGATGTGCGCATGAGAACTCGCGAGCGGCCTCATGAAAACATCCGTATGACTCAAAACGGTGTGAACTAAGCCGATGTTTTAAAGCCTTATCACAACTTAACACACTTTCCGACACCTGTTAAAGTAGGAATAGTAAAAAGGGCCTTTATCTTAGAACCTGCTACATACTTAATGCAATTAGAATGACGGAATACATTAGACGCCGGAATAAAACTTAATGGACTTTAAAAACCAGCTACATAATTATTCCACGCTGATGATACAGCTGTGAAAGTAAATACAATCTCAAGAACATTGTTAACATAACGAAAGGAGCCGGACAATCGTTCGTCAAACATTAACAACTCATGACATAATAGAAACAGAAGAGTGCCGTAATCAACTTTAATAAGAAGGTGAGAAGGCGAAGCGTATTTATTACTTTAATGGAATATCAGCAATTAGGGTTGAAGATAGAATCGGTAGCTGCTGACAAGGTGCAAACGAGAGTGGTCAGACCGGATACGTAGGGCCGGTCGAACTATGTATTAATTTACTTTAAAAAGTTAATATGGTTTGTGTTCCTTTTAGGTAGGGACGATAGTTGCTTGTCAGGTTCGATAGGTATAATGAAGCTTTGCACGAAAATAAAACAATGCCGCCGATGAATTACCATAGAGAATGAGCGGAACGGACGGATTAAGTGAAATACAATCAAACAAGGAGGCGTGCGTGCCGAGAATTTAAAACAGATAAAGTGAAGCTCTCGATAGGGCGACGGAGTGTAGAGGGAAATCTGTTTGTTTCCATTTCTGTGCATAGCCATTTCAATTCTGTTGATTCTATTGATGTTGCTTACTTAGGAAGGATTTATTTATTGGGAATTTCGTAATCCGTTTATTGGATAAATAAGACGAGTATTATTGAGTATGTTACTGGTATGTAAGTACTGATTAAGATATCATGATAGGAACTAATTTTTCTTTAAAATAGACGTCAATACGAATCAATAAAGGAAGAAATTGTTAAGTTACTAGCTGTTTTACTTGCGGTTTTTAGTTCTGTCGTTTATTTTATTTATGCCATAGCTTGCAAACAAGCTCACGGCCGCCTGAAGGTAAGCGATCACCGTCGCCTATGGATACCTTTAACACCAGGGGCATCACAGATACGATGCCGACTCTTAAATAATCTATTAATAGCCCTTTTGAAGAACCCCATGTCTTATACCCTTCGTCGTGATCCACGCTATATTATTGTTAAATTTAATCCACATTTGTTTAGTCAATAAAATGTAACATACAGACAGGAAGATTCCTATGCATTTATAATATCAGTGTAACGTAATGGAGTATTTCTATACCTACAAGCCCCGAACAAAATCAGTAGCTACATGCCTCTATCAAACTAATTTTATAAATTCGAAGGTGTTTGTTTGTCAGTTTGTTTGTTCCACTTTCACGCAGCAACAGAACAATGAACCGACGTATTTGTTCCATAGAAGTAGCTGGGGTGGGGGGGCACTGTATTGTATACTAAATGGTACTTTAGGATTTTATCCCGGGAAAAGGTATAATTCTAAGGGAATGAATGCGCAGCTAGTAAAGAATGAGCTGCCAATCGGGACGCAGCAGCGGGAATCAGGAAGCACTCCGTCGCCGTCAGCGGAGCCGCCACCGTTCAAGTACGCTGACTCAGCAGGACTCCGCGCGTCTACCGCCATTAGTGACTACGTGCCTTGCAGCAGTGCCGTATTCGAGTATCCTAAATCCTCAATCTTAGCAATTTGTTAGACAAGTCGTTTCATCATCTTCATGAAGCTTTCCTTATCTCACTGGAAAGTTCATCGTACTTCAGTACTGTGCAAATCTTATTTATTTTCTTAATAGTTTTACAGGTATTTTTAAACGTTATCAGCGGCATCAGTTTCTACCTTAAATAAATATTCGGGACATTTTTGCACACACGGTCTTCTGACCCCAAACTAAGCAAAGCTTGTTGTGCTTAGGCTGCCAGAGACTGGTATACATACATATAGTTTTAAATACATACGTAAAAAGAAATTAGTATATGGCATCCAGTATATGGATAAGATCGAGTTTATATAATTTCCATAAAATGGACTGAAGGAACTTGACTTCTTGGGTTTATGGCTTCTGCGACTATACTGAAATGAGTTACGCTTTGTGACAATATGTAGTTGTCAATTTTGTTTAATACATACAACATTTCTTGTAAAGCAGGTGCATGAAAATGGTAATATAAACACGTCACGTTATTTTCTTTTACATAGAGAACCCGCACCGACACAGCTGTTAAAATTTGCAAGTTGAAGTGGCAATGGGCAGGCCACATCGCTCGAAGAACCGATAACCGATAAGGTTCTGAAGTGGAGACTACGAACTGGAAGACGCAGCGTAGGAAGGCCTCCCACTAGATGGACCGACGACATTGTGAGAGTCGCGGGCATCCAGTGGATGCAAAAGACAGGCTGTCGTTCAGTGTGGAGGTTATAGGGGGAGGCCTATGTTCAGCAGTGGACGTCTTCTGGCTGATGATGATGAGAGAACCCGCATGCCACAAGCAACGATGCCCCAGGCTCGTTCTTACAACATGTACTTAGTTCATCCCTGCATACGAGTCCTCCAACGTATTATTATGTCGCTCGCGCACTTCGCACTACGGAATGGGCCAGTCATTGCGCTCCCAGACCGACCAATTAAAGAAGCAACTGCAATTTGTAACCCACAAAAAACCGTGACGAGACGTCGATACAGCGTCCTTGTTAACAACTGTGAAGCGATGTTTTTTAGGCTTTATGACTATTATAAATATCCGAGCATCCGTGCGAACTATTCGATTATTGCAACGTAAATTTGATAATGATTTAATGGGGCGTACAAATTATGTTCCGTTCTTAAAGTGCTTAAATGATAAGTTACCAAATTACTTTCGTGTCGAGAGCAATTAAATTCACTTGAGTTGATCGCAAAACCATCACAATTATCAGAAGTCAGTGACTTTTGTCGTCCACGGTAAAAAAATAACAAAGGAAAAACGGCAAAATTGCAATGACACAGTCAAAATTGAAAATTATAATAACGTCTAAATCCCCACCTGTGATTAAGGTTCCGTTTCAAAATTGCGAAATGATTAGCGAGGATGGTTTGGCCAAGCAATGAGGTGGTTATTTCAAAACACGTTTTCAAATTGGTATAATGTCACGTAATAACACGTTAAAATTACTTCGTGAAAATTATACCACAGGTTCGGTGGATTCTATGAAATGTGTGTTAATACATTTCCTTATAAGTAAAGCTTTAATAGACGCATCGTAAAAAAATCTTTCGACAGCAGCTTTCATAAGTGTAGCGCGGCCTCCGGAGACGTCAGCCGACAGCCAACCGAACACTGCTCATTGTGCTGTCATCATATTAACTGACAGTACACAAAATAATCCGCTATTCATTTTATATTCATACATACAATTACTCGCAAAATTATACCGCGAGGACAATACGAACGTCTTACGGATCCATCACGGCGCAATTAATTCAATTCTCTAGCGGTCTGCGAGCACATTAAGTAAACATTTAGCCTATTTTTCTCAATTCAATTACGTTCCACACATCATTCTCGCATGAACGGAATGCTGCTTAGCTATAAGCTTCGGAATGCCGTGAATATGCCGGGTATATTCACCGGGCACGCTTAATTAAAATGAGTTTGTAAAAGGATTCCCGACATAGTAACAGGCCGTTTAGCGGTGCAGTTAAGTTAATGGTAAACATACTATTATATTCGAGTGTCGGTTAATTGATAGGTGTCGAGTTTGCGGGTGAATGAGATGTCGTTTGAACGCGGGACGCTCGAAGCATTCAATTTGCTCTAAATCAGCGTCCGGAGCGCATGTTCGTGGCGGCAATTAAAAACCAGTCGAACAGAGAGCCCACAGTACACAATGTCTACTCGATTTCAAAATATAACAAACGAGCAACGCATCCCGGCTTCGCACGGGTGTGTCTTATTTTGAAGTTATACTTCTTATGCGGCTTGTAACAAGGTTGCGTTAAACATTTAAAGCTACCATGGAGGGGAGAATTTTCTCTCTCGTATGGTTGCGAAATGTGTATCCTTTTTTTTCGGTCTGCGACTAGCAGAACCGGTAGTGTAATGGTGTCGCTAATGGATTGAGAAGCCTAAGGAGCTAGGTTCGAATCTCGAGAAAAGCATGTTTTTAAATTGTTGATATTTTTGCCCTAGTTATAATTTTAGGGTTCCTTGTTGAAGTATAAGTTCATCCGCGCGGAGGGACTCTACGCACAATAATTTTTTTAACTACTTTTTTGAAAATATTATATAGCCTGTCACCCGGGGATATTGTAGCTTCCCAACAGTATTTTTTTTTTCAAATCTGTTCAGTAGTTTCGGAGCCTATTCAATGCAAACAAACAAACATATAAATCTTTCCTATTTATAATATTAGCATAGACTACCCGCCCCGGCTTTGCATGGGTGCAATGCTGATACTAAATATACTACAGAGTGTCTTTATATACAACGTTCACAGCTTTTTTGTCATTAGAAAATACAAACATGTTTTCTTTAGAAGTTACTCTTAAAAGAGCGAGATATAATTGGCCATGTGAAAAACACTCAACGCTCAAATCTAAGCCTGCAACGTTGAAAGTTTGACCCTGTGATATACGAAGCGGTGCGTTGGACATGTACCATCGCGGACTTTTTAGTAGACCTTTTTATGGTGTACAATACTGTAGTACATTATTTTGATCTATCTCGTAGGGTTCAACCAGCGTTTGCAATGTAAGCGCAAAAAAAATAGTTTATTTACGACATCACATTAGAAACCTCTAAAATTATCAGTGTTTCTCTACTATATACATATAAACCTTCCTCTTGAATCACTCTAAATCGCATCAAAATCAGTAGCGTAGTTGTAAAGATCTAAGCATACATAGCTTATGAGGCCCATAGTGAGAGACCACGTTTCAGTGCCGTATGTCATCACTGGTAACACACACTGGTCGAAGACTTTCGTCTTAAGGCACTGAGGTATTTTAGATGAGAAGACGTTGCGAAGTTTACCGAACGCTGCCCAGCCGAGTTGGATTCGCCGATTGACCTCTTTCTTGAAGTTGGACCTACCTAGTTCGACTGTTTGTCCTAGGTAGACGTACGCGTCAACAGCTTCAAGAACTGAGTTCCCAACTGATACTGGGGTGGGCACAACATGGATATTTGACATGACCTTTGTCTTGTCCATGTTCATTTTAAGGCCCACCTGTTGGGAGCTATGGAGAGGGCTATGCTCGGGGTTTCTCTACGAGATCGAATCAGAAATGAGGAGATCCGTAGACGAACGAAAGTCACCGACATAGCCCACCGGATTAGCAAGTTGAAGTGGCAGTGGGCAGGGCACATATCACGCAGAACAGATGGCCGATGGGGCCGAAAGGTTCTGGAATGGAGACCACGGACTGGTAAGCGCAGCGTAGGACGTCCACCCACAAGATGGACAGACGACCTAAAAGAGACCGCAGGGAAACGCTGGATGCAGGCCGCTTCCAACCGGCCCTTTTGGAGATCGATGGGGGAGGCCTATGTCCAGCAGTGGACGTCCTATGGCTGAAATGATGAAGCATACATAGGGATAGACAGACAGCGGGAAGCAAATTTTTTTATTCTTTTTAGTGACGACAAACAATTCATATTAATAAAGCGTTTTAATCAGAGCTTTGAATACGTCTAAAATGTTATTCCAATCCGTATTTTGTTACGACACAGGGACATGAAAGAATTAGGTGTGAAATATTCTCCGATGGCACAGAAGATTAACGGCTTTTGTCAGCGACTCTAGTAGAGCTAGAGCCGAACAATGTGAGAACAAACACAATAAAACACATTGTTGGAGCAGCCGTGAGCTGGTACCGTGTTAATAACTCGGCGGCGATAGCTCGCGACACAATAGAGCCGAGCCGAAGGAGTGAGACAATTAGGAGCGTTGCAGCGTCAAATAGGATGTTCCCCCGAGAGCCAATCTCGCGGTTCAATTTGCTCTGAATCAGAGACACGCGCACCCCCGAGCGTCTCATCGCTATGCAATTATATACCTCGTAATTTTACACTCATAATTATAAACGCTATCAGATGACAGTGTGAACGATGCGCCGAGCTCATCCTAAATGTTAATTAATATAATATCGCTTTGTTGCTTTGCGATTTAATTATTGGATTGTGTTAATGTTATTGCGATTACTGAAATCCGTGGCTGTAAGTTAGTCGTTTTCTAGTACCTGTGCACTTAGAACATAACAAAAACTTCTATTTTCATCCAACACGAGTATCTATGCACAAGTTTTAATGTAGTTTAATCTATAATTCCCGTTAAGGATGTTTATAGCTAAACCAGAAATATCCAGAAATCTCTTCGCATTACCGAAATCAAACAAGCATCCCATTCTACTTTTGAGTCGTAACGTAAGTCGTTAAATCCATTCGCGATTGTGTGCATATACCCACAGACCTTTATCTGTATAGACCTCGCGTGTTCACCTACTTTGCAGTTCTTTGGCTTGTCTTAAGTTGGATCAATGCTCCAACTAGCACGTCGCATAATTCAGTTTGATTTCCATCGTTTTGGCAGTAGCACGTCAGGCGTCAACGTTGGGCTTCACAAGATTGAGCCGTGTCCACGCCTCCATCCAAAGGCGTCGGGTGGATGGAGCAGCATATAAACCGATTCTAGTAAAGATTTCATAAAATATTTTTCAAAACTTACTTAAAGACAATTTAAAATCATTATAACGTTCACAAACGTGCGCTAAATACGACCACCGCCTACCAGTAAATTGCTCTCGTAATAGTAAGTACAAAAAATGCGGCATGCTTAATTTCCATACAACTTGACGTGCTCGTGGTGTCTATCTTTATAAATGTCTGTACATAAATACTTCTACCGCAAATACGAGAAAGCACGTCGTAAAGAAAATAGAGATCAGGAGGAGTTAAAATAAGTGGGTGAAAAGGATATAAAATGTGTATTGGAAAGCGCGAATGTACGAATTAATAGACAGCATAATGCTTCGAACAGACAATGAGCCGTTAGAGGTAAAGTAACCGCCTTTCGAGAAGCTTTTCAACTGTTAAGACTTCGAAAGCGTTACAGATACTCATACTTGAAACGGGCTTTGATATGTTTAGAAGCTGGCGTTTAATTCAAAGGTCTTGAAAGTACATACAATGTGCGTATCCAATCGTAATCTAGAAAACACTTTCACAGAAAATCACACCTTCTGTTATAATTAGAAACAATGTGACAATTTTTAGGGTTTCGTAGTCCACATTCAAAACTATTTCAAGCATTATCTGATTCTGAATTTTTGAGTTATAGCGATAAAATGTAATTCTAGACGTTCTCTAGCTCAAAGATCATTGACCTTTTCGTAAAATGATCTTGGCAATGAATGGTCTTCCTACTGGTTTTTTTATTGACTAAACCATAAAAAGTATATTATGTTATGTCGGGATGATAAATCTTAGAAATTTGGCAAGTCCACAGAGCTTTGTTCGTTCAATTATATGGCTTTGGTTACGGACATACGTTGTTGGGATACGCATATGTTAGGGTACTATATGCGTGTCCCGCCACGCTCTTGGCCAGTTGTGTAATTACGCTAATAACTGCTCGCATTTATTGTGTAAATATAGTTATCACTGAGGTAGTTTTTTCCCAACAACTGAAAACAATATAAATAGAAATATTTTGTTTATTTATGTTTTGTCAAAATACACCTAAACACTGTCCAAGCAGTTATTTTCTCTGACAGCTGCAATAGCATTTTTAAAAGCTGCGTGAAAACCACGAATTCTTATATGCTGTGTTATTAAAGGTAAGATTGTAGCAGGTACCCGATATACTCAAGTGAAATAGCAAAAGAAACTGTTTTATACAATTATGACAATGATGAAATTAAAAAAATACGACATCAAACTTTGCCTACACGTACAAATTGAAAATAAAAACTTAAAAAGAAATGGGGTAAATTTAATAAACGATATTTATTCCCTAATGTCACCTTACATTACCTAATATTTATAACCTTAGAGGTGGAACAGTTTTCAATTGAAATGGAATTACCTTAGAGCTACAAAAACCTATATATAGCTACCCTATAACGCCTATTCAATAAAAATAAAATCAATTAATCGCATTCACAATCGGCGAAGACTCGTAACAAACACAAAAATTACAGTCAAAATGAAAACCTCCTTTTTGTTGTCTATTGAAAATAGCTTATATATTGAGAAATATAAGTAGCGAAAATCCTACTAATATTATAAACGCGAAAGTTTGTATGCATAGATGTATGGATGTTTGTTCCTCTTTCACGCTGCAACGGAACAACGAATCAACCTGATTTTTGCATGGGTATAGTTCAAGAGCCAGAGAGTGACATAGGCTACTTTTCATCAACATCATCACCATTTTTCATCACTACGCGGGTGAAACCGCAGGGCGCAGCTAGTTATATTATAAGAGTATCATCCCAAAGACTTATTTTTTTATAAATTGTTACTGGTTAGTGTATTTATTGACTAAACAAAATACAAGCTAACACTACAAAAACAGATGCCCATGGACCGTTGAAGGTACTTATAAAACTGATAATTACTGATAATTGCGTTTCCTTTACACCGCTCTTAGCTCTCACAAGAAAAAGAAGTACGAGAAAAAATGTTAATAAATATATGGCGAATCACATTTCTTGAGGGGAAGCCTCGTGGTGGGGTAATATTTAATTATCCCACAGCGGAAGCGCGAGGCGGGGTCGAAATGACCCCACCCGCAAACAAAATGGCCGCTTCGCTACAATTGCACTCCTTTATTGTCCGCAGGAAGACTACATTTACATTTAGTCAAATATACATACATGCCCTCATACGTCTATCACAGTGCAATTCAAACAGCTATTTGTGCTGTGTGTATCTGTGTCATGCTAAGGACACTTTCTTTGGTGACTATATAAACGAACATCTGTGTGATGCTAAGGACATTTTCTTTGGTGACTATATAAACGAACATCTGTGTGATGCTAAGGACACTTTCTTTGGTGACTATATAAACGAACATATGTGTGATGCTAAGGACACGTTCTTTGGTGACTATATAAACGAACATCTGTGTGATGCTAAGGACACTTTTTTTGGTGACTATATAAACGAACATATGTGTGATGCTAAGGACACGTTCTTTGGTGACTATATAAACGAACATCTGTGTGATGCTAAGGACACTTTCTTTGGTGACTATATAAACGAACATCTGTGGGATGCTAAGGACACTTTCTTTGGTGACTATATAAACGAACATCTGTGTGATGCTAAGGACACTTTCTTTGGTGACTATATAAACGAACATCTGTGGGATGCTAAGGACACTTTCTTTGGTAACTATATAAACGAACATCTGTGGGATGCTAAGGATACTTTCTTTGGTGACTTTATAAACGAACATCTGTGGGATGCTAAGGACACTTTCATCGGTGACTATATAAACAAACACGAGAGCGCAGGCTCGACCACATCTAGCGCAGGTGTGTGTTGCGATAAATAAATTTGCGAAAAAAACTTTTGCGTTTCTATTTATTTTATGTGAAATATACCAACGGTTCGCAATTTAAATATACATACATATATACATACTATGTCGTCGGTCCATCTAGTGGGAGGCCTACCTACGCTGCGTCTTCCGGTTCGTGGTCTCCACTCAAGAACCTTTCTTCCCCATCGGTTATCGGTTCTTCGAGCGATGTGGCCTGCCCATTGCCACTTCATCTTGCAAATTTTAACAGCTATGTCGGTGACTCTGGTACTTTGGCGAATATCCACGTTTCGGATTTTATCGCGCAAAGAAACTCCGAGCATAGCTCTCTCCATTGCCCGCTGAGTGACTCTGAGTTTTTCCAAAAGGCCAACAGTTAAGGACCACGTCTCAGTACCATATGTCATCACTGGCAACACACACTGGTATCTTGGACGAGAAGATGTCACGCAATTTCCCGAACGCTGCCCATCCGAGTTGGATTCTTCGGGCGACCTCTTTGCTTAAGTTGGACTTACCTAATGAACAATCTGTCCAAGATAGGTGTAATGGTCAACAACTTCTAGAGTATCGTTCCCAACGACTATTGGCACGGGTTCAACACAACGGGAGTCGCTGGCATCCAGTGGATGCAAAAGGCAGGCTGTCGTTTAGTGTGGAGGTTAAAGGGGGAGGCCTATGTTCAGCAGTGGACGTCTTCTGGCTGATGATGATTGATGATATACATGCTACCGCATACCATACGACTTTTTGGAAGATGCATAAAAATATGCTGGGCGGGAAAGAGAGCAGAATATCGACGAATGAAAGAAAAGAAAGGATGCTTTTGTCTTGCAATGGGATCAGGGATGAAAAAAAAGACCGATTTGTTTGTAGACTCTCAAGTTTTAAAACTTAAAACCCAAGCAATGAATTATTTACAGCCAAAAAATACCTACAACGTCGAAACTCCATTTGAGGATACCTGACACTAAGGTGAACACTGCAAAAAGTAATTAAATCTTTATTACCGTAACCACCGGCCTTTTTTATTAAAAAAAACTCGTTTGAGACCATTCTTCCAAAATGACTGTAAATTCACTACAAAAGATCGCAAAAAGTACATTTACGAACAGTTTAATAGATAATATTGTACAACGGTTCCACATCTAGGAACTTATTTAAAGTAAACGTCCGTTATAAAATTTTATAAGATCAATATTAAAAATCTCTTTCGCCGTGAACCATAATGTGTTCGTATAATTTTTTTTAAATAGGTATCTGACTAAACAACTAGTTAAAACTATTATAGAACTAAAACTAATCAAAATCAAACCTTATTCCGAATGATATAAAGATTGGACGGGTTATTTCAATTTCATGGTGGTTTCTTAGCAGGCCGATACTGCAGATCCTAAGTTGGCGTGAATAATCGCCAAGCGCTGCAAATGTGCCACTGACACTGTCTACCGTTTAAATGGTACCTACGATCGCAAAATTACTATCCATTGACAATAAGTAACCGGCTTGTATATCTTACGTCTAAGGCTTCGACCAAAATAAAATGAATGGACGGGCCCATAAGAAGCGCATTTTTGAAGATTACAAATTAAGCGCCGGCGCTCACTTCGTTTCACTCGATCACTAGCCGTAAGAAGTGCAACACGAGACTATTGTTACATGATAACGAAACATCTGATAAAATTATGCCTTCGTGTGCTTTCCCGAAGTGTAAAAACACAACAAAAAACAGCCACCAATTTTTTGTGACAAATGTACTGTACATATTTGCAATTAGGTGTTGAAGTATATGTCCGAGTTTTGACTCGTTTTTACTGAGCAAGTTCAATGGTTATGTCCCGTCTATTCTATTATTTTTGTCGAAGGTCTAAGGTACAACTTAACCACGTAATTACTCCGATCTGGTTTTACCATCACCGCTCGTTACAGGTATGAATGATTTACTATCGTTTTATTTTCTTTCTATTTTACACCACAAGTCCTTAACTTAACAAGCCTTAACGAGAGTATTTAGAGACCGCTACAGCAATACAGCAGTTATATATGAATAAAAGCTAACGAAAGTTTTTTTCTCCATTAAATAACAATCAAACACACGTAAAAGGTGCGCGTTGAAGTCTTTTGTACGGCCGTCAAATTTAACTGGTGGGAACGATACTGCTGCAATATTTTTATTAGTGTAGAGGTCATTCGCACAAGAAGTTTATTTATGCGCAGGAAAATAAATAAACATGCCGGCAGTTAAAGATTAAACCCTTCGTATCAATGTTAATTAAAGCGTGTACACGAGACGAAGACAGAATAAATTGAGTGTATTAAAGGGTGCATGAGATATTTAATTATGGCCGATTTCGATCAATACCAGCCAACAATTGCGTGACATGGGCAAAGGGGCGATCTTAAAAAAGCTGATGACAGTGGTACTGTTGTGGACAAAAGTTTAAACATTTATTTTTAAGAAATGTCGCTCCGCGCTGGTAGGCAAAGCTCGACATCCCGCCTAATCACCTTAATTCATTATGTAATATCTACCTTAAACATGTTACGTAAGATCTGTATGTGAATTCCATAACTTGCAATCATCGAGATACAATACCTAGAGTCACAATCTCTAAGTGAAAAAAGGTCAAAAATCGTCCGAGCGTCATTGTACATACTTAAACATCAATTATTATAGTTTGCCACATTTACTCCAATTTAGACGGTAATTATGTCACTTGCATAGTGTTCAACGTAGCTTGTCCGCTATGGCATCGCGGCGTTGTAGTTGCCTTTGGCGTTGCCTTATACAACTAACCAAAAAGACGGCGCAATGCACAGCCGAGTTTTGATTCGGTAATAAATTTTTTTGCACGTTGACTTTATTGATATTGTAACTCGATGCGTGTACTAAATTAATGAGTATTAAGTATTTAACTGAAAATGTATTTCGCTGCCTGAATGGGTGTTCCCCGATAGTTATAATCTCGGAGTCTTCAACTTGCGAGTGAATGGGTTTTTTCTAGGCAAACATGATCCAATCAAAACTGCATCATGGCGAGGTGGCAGTTAAGCGCATACTTATTAATCAATATAAAAAAATATGGTACTATACAAAAGAAGATCCATAAATCTACCACAGCTTTTTTTTATAGCAAAAATAGCAGTATCTAAATCTGTATTATATATTTAACTGGTGATGCACCCCGGCTTCGCACGGGTGTAAGTCTTATTTTTTTTACACCTTGGGTTACATTAATGGAGTTTTAGTAAGGATCCCTATAAAAAAAATAGCCTATATGTCACCCGGGGTTAGTGTAGCTTCCCAACAGTGAAAGAATTTTTCAAATCGGTTCAGTGGGTTCGGAGCCTATTCAATGCAAACAAACAAACAAACAATCATATTTTTCCTTTTTATAATATTAGTATAAATAAACTATTCTTTACATATGTAAAGAAAGTCGAATAATTCCTAAAACGTATGATTTTCGCACGCCATAGTACAATCGCGCACGAGAGTTGCGCGGGCGCCTCCCGCGGTCCGATTAAATGGTCGAGCAGCTCGTGTAATGAACCGAGATAATTCAACGGAGTCACACGCACTCGCACCCGTGACTCATCTCGCGACCTATCTCATGGGACTGGACCCGCTTTCGTTAAACCTCTAACACTCCCTAGAAAACTTTTGCCACAAAATAGAGAGATAGATAAACTCTTTAAAATACTGCAATATAAGTGTTAATAATAATTATAGTTTAACAGACCTAACTCTCTCTATCTCTCTCTCTCTCTCTCTGAGAGAAAGCCTGTGTCCCAGCAGTGGAGACACGAAAGGTTGAAAATGGTTTATGTGATTCGGTGAACGAGATGAGCCCTAAGTATAGGGATTTATCAGAATCCATTAAGAAGTTCCACTATTCACCTCCTAGCTCCATCATCAGCAAGCAATCAATAACCAATTTGCAAAAATCGCGAAAACCTTAGAAACCATATCTCCCTTGTTTGTCTGATCTGAGACCGTTCCGCTATCACGGAAACTCTCAACTCTGTATGTCATCGCACTCACTTTAAATTGAATGAAGCAATTTCGTGCTACGCTGTACACAGTCCTAATAGGAATGGAATCTAGGACTAGCATGAGATGAAAATAGAATAGTCATTTATGTACCCCAACGTGCACGATTCTCACGATCTCGACTACAATCTTTTATTGTATGACTACCGCGATAAACTTCAATTTTGTTTAAACCTTAACAACTGTTGTTCGAAATATTTTTGCTAAACATTGATTTCCAAACATGTGGAATTAGATCTAGTGCAAAATTCACGAAAAAAATGTCATATAAATAGTTGACCTGTATATTTTGAGTTAGAATGCAAATAAACCCATAAACTAAAAAAAAAAGTCGTCTATATAAAATGTTTATTTTAGCTTGCAATAATTACATTCAAAGTTGACAGATTACTAAATAGTTAAAATGGTTATACTCGTAGGCTACCTTTGGTTCAGAAATTTTTGAGCGCTAATCTGAAATCAAGTTTTAAATATCGTTTTTGCTAAATATTAGTTTTTCGATAAGTTACAAAATCACGTAAATTCGAAATCTACTATGATTATGACCAGATCACTTGTTAAATACACATTCATCATCATCACCATCATTATCAATTTTCCACTCACTGCTGAGTGCGTGCGTCTTTTTTTCAGTGCAACGTTTATTCCAGTCCTGTGCCAGTATAATTATTATAAATCGGTAAAATGCACCCATAGAAAATTATTGGCATCGTGTTTTGCAATGGAGCCATGGATAGAAACAAGTTTGTGGAAGCCCTTTTACGGTCTATAGTGTGTTTCATTTCAACGTAGCGTTCCATCAGTCGTGAGCAGAGCATGTGATGCATGCAAATCTGCTCTACTTGAGTTGTCTCGACACGTACTAGCTGTTATCTAATCTGTGGTAGTATGCACTCTGCGACAATGGCCTGTGAGCGCCGCCATTCTCTCCCCAAAGGGGCTCTATGCTCTCATGAATATTGATATGTGTGTAAGCAAACTAACATGCTAATTTGTGATAAACAGATACATATTAAAACACATTTTCTGAATGTAAAGTGTTAGGTGCGGTCTCGAAGTCCCGTTCCATTCATTTGGGTTGACATTTCTTAGATATTGTGTTACTGAAAAACTGATAAATAGAGTGAACAAATCCACCAATCCGCACTGGGCCAGCGTGGTGGAGGTGGCCCAATCACCCTTTCGGGGTAGGCTAAAAGTCCAGCAGTGGACTGTTAAAAGGCTGACTATGATGATGATGAGAGTGAACAAACTTCGACATCATCATTATCAGCCTTTTATGTTCCCACTGGTGGGACACGATGTTTCCTTTACCGTTTTCAGCGATGGCAACGTACATCATTCATTAAACAAACTTACACTCAATAAATAATCGGCCTTTGATCATATACAATTTGGATTTGTCATAAACTCGAGCTAGTACCGAAAAAAGTCTGCCAAAAACTGAAGAGGGCGAGGTATACACGTATTGCACACACTGACATATTCTTACTAGTTCTACAAACGCACACTACAATATTAAGCGGCACACAACGGCAAACGAAATGATTAAATGGACGAAAGGGGAAACTGTAGGTATAACACTTCGATAATTTTTTTCTGAGATAACGCCTGATAGGTCATTCAAATATGCAACGGGTTCTCTATAAAAGGCTCAAACATTCCTTAGGAGTGTTAAATGCTTGTAGTTTTACCTTGGAAATTAAATAATACGTGATAAGTTCCGATAAACATATAAATTAAAAAACAAAAGTTGGAAAGCCCGTTTTCTGCCTGGAAATAAAAAATGGCCAACAGAATATTTTCCCATGAAATTAACAGTTACGCTTAATTGCACAACTCACAGAACATGAAAAGCAATCGTAAATCAACAAGAGGAAACGGCACAGGAATCGCTTAATTGACAAACAGTGTATTCGTAATCGTCTAATTGTTTGAAAGGAGGGCTTTTAAAAATGCAATTTAAGATTAAGCGCATAACTCGGCCCTCCAACGTTTTAAGTAGAAACAATAAATTCATCGACACTAATTGGTGGTTTTCTCCAATTTATCAGCTCATTACATCACAGTAGCGCGAATAAAATAAAATATGTGTGCGGAGCTGTACGTGCGCCGCCGTGGGCTGATCATTCGCATGCGATAAGCGTCGGTCAGGCACATCGTAAATTCAAAGAGCAGAGCTCTGCCGAACTACAGACCTGATTGTGGCCTTAATCAGGAGTGCCTACTCGCAACTCACGGTCTCCGCGCCGAGTCCCGCTCGACCAGATACCAGATGTCTCTGTTCTAAATATCGTTAGGCGGATAGAGGACTAGCAACATTGTTGTATGTATGACTTCTTTAAGATATACCGGGTGTATATCTTAGCGATTGTGGCCAAGTAGTAGCATGTGCTCTTTACAATCTGACGGTACCCGGTTCGATCCTCGGCCCTGCACCAATGACTTATTTAGTTCTTGAATAAATTATGTGTAGTTTCGATGCCATCGCTCAAAAACAGTAAAGGAAAAACTCGAGAGGAAACCGACTGTCCAAGAACTTCAAAAAAAAATATCAAAGACTTTTAACATTCACCAACATTCACTGGGCCAGCTAGGGCCCATCCCCTGTCTCTCTCTCTTTTATTATCTTTTTCTCTCTCTGAGAGGGATGTGTCCCAGAAGTGGGAACATGATAGGCTTGTAATGATGATGATCTCTAGAAGACGGACGTATTCAAGGATATCATTGTTAGGAGATACACCCATAACGATACGTTCAAAGTTTTCTACGGAGCCATATCATCATCATCAGCCTATCATGTTCCCACTGCTGGGACACAGGCCTTCTCACAGAGGATGATCCCTAATCCACCATGCTACGGCCCAGCCACGATCGCTTTTATAGATTCGTATAGAGAGTATAATTATATCATACTAGCTGTTGCCCGCGACTTCGTACGCGTAGACTTTCATATAAACTTTCAACCCCTTTTTGTCATCCTTAATTCAGCCCTTTCGCAAAATTCTTAGCGGACCTCTACACCCCATTAGGAATCTTCCTGCCAAATTTCAGCTTCGTAGGTCAAGTGGTTTTCGGGATTTCGTGTTTAATGAGTGAATGAATGAGTAGATGAATTTCGCTTTTATATATATAGACTAGCGACCCGCCCGCCCGGCTTCGCACGGGTGTAATTAACGTGCGAAGCCGGGGCGGGTCGCTAGTTATATAATTATTTAAACTATCCTATCTCTCAAGTTGGATCGAACTGCACATGGTGTGCGAATTTTATTATAATCGGTTAAGTGGTTTAGGAGTCCATTGAGGACAAACATTGTGACACGAGATTTATATATATTAAGATAGAGCCCTACAAAGTATCCAAGATCAAAATAAACAGCATAAACGAAAGGTATCTAGTTCGTTCAGATAGATCTCAAACAAGCTATGGGGACTCATATGTACTAAATATGTTTGACCAAAGTTTGAAAGTGGGTCCACAGAAGCGGCGCGACTACAAATCCGAATTTATCCGAGCGGTTGCACTTTGAAGATGGCAGCCCCTGCGTTGCATGCATGCAGATGAGCATACAACGTTTAATCGTTTAATGGAGACTGCATTAATGTATCAGATTGAATGTTTATTTCTTATTTGAAAAAATAAAATTACTCTCGCCAACTAAGGAACGGCTTACGATTGCTTATCTTTGCAGCGTAAGATTTTATTAAGTTCACTTGTGCTTTTAATAAAGGTTGAATCGAATGCGTGGATGTATCGATAACTCGACCAATAACAGCGGAACTTCGTTATAGAAGTTATAATTTTTTTATTTTGTAACCAACTGCGCCTCGTGGTTTTACCCACGTTATTATGAACCTCCTAGAAGCAATCTCATTGGTAGCGACAGCAACCTTCTTTTACATTTTTTTTTCTATGCTGTAATATCTCAATACTCTTTATGCTGTAGACTTAAATTAGTAGATATTAGTAGTTTTTTTTCCCGATATTTTAATACTTATTCTGCTTTTCGGGGCGGAGGGAAAACCTATAAATCAAAGATCATGAAAATCGGCCTAGACACGCATCAGTCCAGGCACAGATGCCGCCGGCTCGTTGATCACGGTTCGTGTAGTAAACATTAAAATCGAAAACATAAGAGTATTTTTGGCGCGGCTCATATTTCGCAAACATGTGAAATCACCTGCTGCTATTACATTATTTTTTCATCCTTAGTTTACATATCGCCATCTTATTTTTATGATGACGTCAGCTAGTGACCATTCTTAAATTTACACAAATCTATCGACACCTCTTTTATTAAATAAATAAAATAAAAAAACGGGACATTTTTCACACACGGTCATCTGACCCCAAACTAAGCAAAGCTTGTGATATGGCTGCCAGAGACTGATATACATACATATATAGTTTTAAATACATACTTGAATAGATATTAACACCCAGGTATAGAACAAACACAAATTTTCATCACATAAATGTTTGTCCTAGGTGGGAATCGAACCCACGCCCCCAAGTTCAGAAGGTTCACTACCAACTGGACTAACGGGCTATCTAAATATTACAATCGGTTGAGGCGTTATGGCTATAAGCGGGAACATACATACATAGACGCAAACTACAATACCCTAAGCTTTGCGTCGTCAAAATTAATCAATACGCGAGTGCCAATGCTCTCTGGTATCGTTGAAGCAGGCACGCATAGAGAACGCTTGCATGGAGGCATAATTCCATTATAACATACGGCACGACCAAATAAAAGGTACAATATTACAAGCACGAGTGACCCGTTTCGCTATATCACTAAATTGGCCACGGCCATTTTCATGGCATTGTTTAAGGAACGAGGCGCTACTAAAGCCAACGTGACGAGCGCGGTACCCCATTAAATGTCATGCAAAACTGAATTTCAATTTTCAAACATTGGCTATGCGCGTGATTTACTATGTTCGTGCAAGTTGCCATTCGTTACTTTATTCCACACAGCATTAACCCTTCGAATGGATTTTAAATCGAATGCATTATTTATCCCTACATGAATTAATAGCATAATACAAATTATTACTACATAAATAGCATTTATTTGTTAAAATTATTATTTGAGCACAACAGTAAATATTAAATAACTTAAAATAAAATCTAAACAAACTAATACTAACTACAAATAAAATTTAAAATTACAAACTAAATATAAATAATAATTTTAAACAAGTAACCCGCCCCTAACTGTGCCTGGTGCGAAGGTGCCCATAACGCTAGCGGCATTGCCACGCTGAATGGCTATATACAACCTTTGCACAATGTACGAGACGGAGCGAGCGTCATTATTTTTCTCCCTCAACCTTCGTCTATATATTGAAGAATACGCTTTTACCAAAATTTAACTGTAAGACAGTTATTGCTTCTAACTATCTTGTACGGGTTTACAATAATATGTCAATGTGCAAAGAGGTTTAATTATATATTTCCACAAAAAAATCCACAAAAAAACCAATACAGTTTATTTTAGGCTATACAGACTACAAACTTTTTTTTAAACCCGATAACAGCTGATAATATTCGAAAGCATAAACAGATTTTCTTGAATCATAGCTAAGAACATTTTCGATCAAGTTAACATTAAAAAAATTAACTAAATCGTAATCGGTTAAGCCATTTGGAAGCTACGATGCCACAGACACACAGACACACACGGTAATCTTATGACACCCCTATGTTTGCGTCGGGGGTTAAAAATAATTGACATAACCCGATCGTATCCTGTGATTGGCTCATACAAGCCATGGCCATCTCAAAAAAATTGTTTTGAAATTTGGTTGCAAGGCAATGAAATGTATGTGAAGACACCCTAAAATATTTATGTATATTAGAACGTGAAAGTCTTATATGCAATGTTTCATAGAAAGCGATGAGAGCGATGGTGGCCACGCGGTAAAATGTGCGCTTCAATTTGATGGCACCCGGTTCGATCCTTGGCCCTGCACCAATGACTTATTTACCTTCAACTGTCTATGGGCAGACTAACTGTATTTGTAGTTTTAGTTTTAGCTTGTATTTTCAAAAAACGGTGAAGTCAATACATCGCGAGGAAACCGGTACGTCCAAAAACCTCAAAAGCTCAAAGACATGACATTGACCAACATGCAATGGGCTGCATGGTGGACTAGGGCTCTGAATCCTAGCAGTGGGAACACGATAGGCTGAAATGATGATGATGATGAATGTTTCATAAATGACTTCAGTTAGAGAATTATTCAAATGATGCTATTGCAAATAACTTTGATTTCTTAGTTTAATAGCACTTGAACGTAACTAGATCGGCACTAAATTGGAATGGAGACGTAAATCGCCAATGAGACCTATAAGCTCGCTGTGTCTGTCGCAACTCTAATAGAATCTGGAGCAAACGTAATGTGTATGTAAATTTTGCAGTGCTTCAAGGCTTCAGACCAAGCACCGGCCACTCGCAGTTGATCAAATATCAGATAAATATTATAGAGCTTGGATCACGCGCGCCCGACAAAACGTTGGGGACAGTTTATGTAGGCGTTCATTATCTTGTTTATCAATGTCGCTGTTTAATTTTATCTAGCTTTTAATGACTGTAATTCTTAGCGTTATCTAGCTTTACATAATAGGCTCGACTTAGAACAAAGTGGGTCGTTTTACTTACGAGTTACATAAAGCCCAAATCCACTGTTCTCATCATCGGTAATAGGTGCCGCTTAAAGGATAAGAGATTTTTTACTGACAATGTTATCTAGCTGTCAATCTGCGGATCATAGTAATTACCCATTGGCAAATGTTACGCAAATGCAAGCGATATTTTACGCGTTTTTCACATTAGATACGCAGGTTTCAAACGTCTTTCAAATCTAACTTGTTTAATCGTTTAACCGTTTGTCTTTCTCGCACGATGCGTATTTTCACAGTACTGTGCATACTTTGCTTTTGCGAAAACTGTAGTGCTATTGAAATTAAAATCGTACATAAAATAAATGAGTGGTTTTCGCGAATGCACTTAAGTGCGTCTGTAATGTGAACGATGCGTTAGCGAGCACTCAACCGGTATACGTAACACATGCCCATGGCAATTAGTATATAGTCCGGTGAGCGACAGCGTGGCTAAACCGATTACAGCAGCATTATCGCGAGATCAGCTTGCTGCAGCCGCGACAACAATACACGAGAACAGATTCCTGCATCATGACGGGTCGACCAGACATCGCACGAACACCTCTCAACGATTTACAACGGACACTTGCGAAATCAACGTCAAAACTATCAATTTACATCAAACTAGAGACCAGTACACGTTGTAGTCATAGCTCTTGTGACTATGACAGCGCCACATTGTAGTAATAGTAGTGTTAATATAACTAAGTTTAACAAACAAAACCTTTTAAAAATTTACAAGTAATCGGCAAAATCGGTTGAGGGAAAATAAAATTCGTTTATATTGTAGCCCTCGTGCTAGAGAAAATTGCATTAACATTTTTTGACAGTCACCAAGTCAGGGTGATGACGAGGACGTTTAGTCAGTGCTGACAGTGAAAAATTACAACTCCCAGGTTCGCGTTGGCGGAGCGATCGATCGATAGTTCCTCGTAATGAATTGCTGTCAATCGCGTGTTTTGACTTGCGGGATCACTTCTCACTATCTGGGCGCTCTTTTTTGTGCAATGAGCGCTTAGTCACCATCAGAAATAGAGACTTCACCCCTGCGGCGGTTTGTAAATTAGCTTGGCGTGTCAGGAACAAAGAGTTATTACGAACATTACGGTGACTAAATCGTTGACAAGTACACAATTCAGTGGAAAATCAGGTTCGTTGGGAGAGTTTGCGTAACATCACCGAATGGTCACATAAAATGGTCGGCTAGTGAGGCAGACCGATTCGACCTACATGCAAATCAAGTCACGGCTCGACCTAAATTACAGCTGCTACTTCTATCTGTAACTGACTCACAGGGACCGGATAATGGGCTAAATTATGCTCATCAGACAACGATACCACAGCAATTACATTGCAATTCATGCCAAATCTAATCTGACTTTTGGGAAAAACATCACTATTATAAACAGATTTGTCGATGACGAAATACAGTAATAGCAACGTGAACTCGGTTTAGGAAAAACAGCGGACGCGATTAAATAAAATTGTCCCCTGTATTAGACTCACCGTATAATCAAATCTCATGATTTCTAAGAACTCTATTATACTTCTCTAATAAGAAGCAAAGAAAATCAAGGCTGCCTCTGTTGAAAGCTATTTAAGACGATACTAACTTTGATCGATACTAGCTTTTACTGTGCAGTAAAAATTTAATACATCTTTTCTGAGAATATCAAGCTGTTACGTGTTTCTCCTATGAAATATAATTTTCAATAAAACTTTAACCATACGCTTGAAATGACCTGTTTTTCTGTTCTATTGTAGAATTTATATACGCGGTATTGTTGCCTTTATGTTATGATATGAATAATTATTGACCACTAATATAATACAATGATGTGATATCATAATATCATTCAGTGTGGAGGTTAAAGGGGGAGGCCTATGTTCAGCAGTGGACGTCTTCTGGCTGATGATGAACTGATGATGAAGATATCATTGAATCATTTATTTGAATATTTGTTGCATTTATTATTTAACTAACTATTTAACTAAAATATTGATGTTCTTAACTACACTAGTTTATTAGGTTATTCCTGGAAAAATTGTTGTAATGAATAAATACATTAATATTAGTAAACATTCCGTAACGCTAAGGATTGGAGAAACCTGCCGGCTTCCTTGTTTCCTAAGATATATAATCTGGGCCTTTTCAAGGCCAGGGTGAATAGGTATCTTTTAAGACTGCGTGCTTCATCTTCGACCACATCGTCGCTTACCAACAGGCGAGTTGGTGGCCAAACGCGGACTTACTCGCGATAAAAAAGTTAACTGCGGAAAAACCAGTAAACCTCTGATAAATTTCGTTACCACGAACCGGAAGACACAGCGTAGGTGGACCAACGACATTGTGAGAGTCGCGGGCATCCCGTGGATGCAGATGGCAGGCTGTCGTTCAGTGTGGAGGTTAAAGGGGGAGCCCTTGTTCAGCAGTGGACGTCTTCTGGCCGATGATGATGATGAAATTTCGTTACTGATATTATTTTACTGCATTCGCAAGAGTTAATGAGATCGATAATATGCAAAAACTAGCTCGTCCCCGCGGTTTCTTTTACGTGGATGTTCCCGCGGTATCCGTACATTTTTCTGGGATAAAAATCCGATCTACTCTGCGGCCCTCCCAGTATGCAAAAAACCACGTCTATCCGTTGCTCTGTTGCTGCGTTAAAGAGAATCAAAAAAACAACTATAGTAGTAGTATGATTAGCAATTTTTCACTCAAAATATATAATTAAAATTTTAACCATCCGAGCACTTTATAATATTGTAAAACATTACGTACAGGTTAGAAAGCCCAGAGGGGTTCAAAGTCCCTATGTGAAAATGTATAGTACCTCTCACGCAAATGTCAAGTTACAAAATTAATTTCTGAACCTCATAGCCTGTCTCTACATACCCCTAGTGGGTAGATATTACGAACCAGTATCGTTGAATATTAGGAAATCTTACGTTCGTCAAACGTGGCATACACTCGTAGTGAAGTCCTCTTACTATGTAAGCAATGTCAATTACCGGAAAGTCATCTTTAATTACATTTTGGTGCACAATAAAGATGAAGGGCTTGATTCTTGCTCGAATGATATTTCGCACGAAAATATCATGCTAAATTAACTAGCTGACTTTCGAACGAAATCCTCAACATAAGTTTTTTTAATTTATCATATCACTCGCAGAAGCAACGAGTGGTTTGAACCATTCGAATTTGATTTCTTTCAATAGAAAACCTTTCATTCGCATATTTTCGTGCGAAATCATACGAGCGATTCAAAAATTGAGCCCTTGATAGAGCACGTAAGTATGCAGGTATGTAACTTTAATTTGGCAATTTGAACACTTTTGGTTACATGGATCTATATAGGTTATCTAGGTTTTACGATTTTTAAGTCCCGTAGATCCTATATAACTTGTTTTTTTCTTCTAATTTATCATATTAACTCTCGGCTAATTTCACAAACCCTGAAACAAGTCCACAATTTCTAAACACTCTAGGTACTCTCTGAGTGTCGGCTTTGTCAACCGATACTTGGAGGTGCGCGTGCGCAAATCAATTTGCTCGCAATCTCGATAGCGTGAGATAGTCAATCTCTAACGAGCTACCGAACGTTCGAACATTTACTTTATATAAGTAAGCTTAGTTACAAACCCGCTTATTTGTAAGTATGTACTTGCTACTTTTATCGGTGAGCAATCAGCGGCAGGCAGTGCTTAGCGATTTCCTTCTAGGGAGAAATGTTTGGTAATAACACGTGGAATTGGCATATTTTTTTGCTACGGATCTAGGTTAGGTCTCTATATACACATGATGTACATGTTATAACACCATCGTCATTATCGACCATTCTCCACCCACTGCTGGGTATAGGTCTCCTCTTCAGCGCGCCATCTTTTCCGGTCCTGTGCTAGCTTTGTCACACATGTTATAACACTTTATAATTTCGACTTCTGTTGTATTCAATAACTTTCTAAATAAAAAAACCTTCTCTAATAAAAAAAAAATGCTAATAGGATAATTATTTATGGGTCACAAATAGCACTATTCATATTAAGTTAAATAATAAAGATTGATCTAGATAAATAAACATGTTGAAACCTTGTCGCAATTAATATTTACCGCACGTAGGTAGATTTATCATTTGAAGTATTAAATTATAAATTGGACAAGGTTTATTATTAAAATAGTTATGGTGCAGTTCAGTTGCCAGTCACTTTCAATTCTCGCGTGAACAAAGCCAGTAGACGTCGCGCCTTGATAGTAATGAATTGCACAGATTTCATATCGAACCTATTGTTTGTTTATGTCTACCTCTACAAAGTAAATAATCTCACTTGAAAGTGACTATGAGTAAGATTGTGTTATTTAAGTGGCGCTAAAAGTGACACCTACAAAGAATTATCACCTCAAAACCCAAATTTAGCTAGAATTGTACCCCGTTGTAATTGTTAAAGCTCTCTAATGGTAAGAAATCACCGTCGACTATGGATAGGTGCAACCAATGGTTGTCTGGAAGATATCGCGTTTAGCGTTAATACCGCCACTTGTGACACTAGCACGTAAGTTTCTCTATCTTCATGTAATTTTTATTTCTGATAAAATAAAATATCTATCTGCCTATATTGATTGGTATTTTATAGTCAACTAGTATAAATTCAAAATACTTCTCAATAGAGAAATATGCTAACATAGTATGTAAATGTAATTCAATATAGAAAAAGCACATAAATACATGCCACCTCTCCAAATATTTAATCAAGCGTGAAAAATGCGCAGTCACAATGAAGAGCTTAAACGCGCGCACGACGAAAAGCGATGGTTCTTTTCACACGTAATCTGTTTACAGCTGAAATACGAAATTATCTTCCAAACATATGAAGTTTGCCGGGAGGCAATCAATCATGAGAGGGATGCGGAGGGAAGCCGCGAACGTGAAAACCGTCGGAGGCACTCCTGTGAAAGCAACGAATAATACAGCACGAATCAATCATAGATTTTTGCGACGATCCATCATGAGTTTTCAATGAAAATAATTCACGTTATTATAATTCGTTGCGTATACGCTTATCCGGGGACTTCGCGCGATCGGTCACCAACAACTTTCGACACATTCATCACCACATAAAACTCTGCATTTTGAATAAGTGGTCCAAGAAAATTCATACTGAAACAACTTTGTGACCAATAAATATTAACGGGAGATGGTGATCAAACGCAAGTCTATTATTTATTTAAAAAAATATATACCCGAGAGGAATAAAATATAATTAAATATTGCGAAATGTGGAATGAGCTACTTTCCGCGGTGTTTCCGAAAGGCTACAACATGGAGTTCTTTAAAAGGCGAGTTAATAGATTCTTGAAGGGTCGGCAACGTAGTTGTGATGCCTTTGGTGTTATTAGTATTCATAGGCGACGGTGACTGCTTACCATCAGGCAGCCTGTCTACTTGTTTGCCACCTATGGCATTAAAAAAATGCGTGATAAGTCCGATAGACATTTAAAACATGTGTTCATATCGCGAAAGTTTTAAAATTACTTTAGAGGATACAACTACAATTTTTATGGTTTAACAGGCTAGGCGTATGCCAACACTCACCTTATGTTAAGTGAAGGTGTGGTACAAGAACGTATACGCCTAATCTATAATGGTAGTGGTACTCAAGTGATGTTGCCAGAATACATCACTGGTGCTTGGCGACAAGTTTTTGACTTTGGGATTTTTTTATTATTATCATCGCTGCATTTGATTACGATTTGTACCCGGTACTATCCAATACGGATACGAAACCAAATGGTGAACTGCGCTAACACGTAATGCAGCCATAGATTGACCCTAGGCACATACCGTTCAATACAGACAGCATAAGGTGTGTCCGCAATATCACCTGGCTCATTAGTATCTACTTATTTGTATTTACTAAGCCAGATAAACGTTTACAAAGTGCAAAAATAAACCAACGAGAGCATTTCAAAACGGGTGTCTATGACCACCCTCTCCGGGTTGTTAAAGCATCGACAACACTGCTAGTGTTGCTAGTGACCATAGAAGGTTACCGGTTACCAACAGGCGGACCGCATGCCTATTAAGAGTTTTTTTAAATATTAAATAGCAGTAAATTACAAAAAAAATCTAGACATTTTTGCACTCACGGTCATGTGGCCCCTAACTAAGCAAAGCTTGTAATATGGCTGCCAGAGACTGATCATCATCATCATCAGCCAGAAGACGTCCACTGCTGAACATAGGCCTCCCCCTTTAACCTCCACACTGAACGACAGCCTGCCTTTTGCATCCACTGGATGCCAGCGACTCTCACTATGTCGTCGGTCCATCTAGTGGGAGGCCTACCTACGCTGCGTCTTCCGGTTCGTGGTCTCCACTCAAGAACCTTTCTTCCCCATCGGTTATCGGTTCTTCGAGCGATGTGGCCTGCCCATTGCCACTTCAACTTGCAAATTTTAACAGCTATGTCGGTGACTTTGGCGAATATCCACATTTCTGATTTTATCGCGCAAAGAAACTCCGAGCATAGCTCTCTCCATTGCCCGCTGAGTGACTCTAAGTTTTTCCAAAAGGCCAACAGTCAAAGACCACGTCTCAGTACCATATGTCATCACTGGCAACACACACTGGTCAAAGACCCTCGTCTTGAGGCACTGTGGTATCTTGGACGAGAACAGAGAAACAGAGTAGTTGGTAACAGAGACTGATATATCCCGCGCCCCCAAGCGCAGGGTCACTACCAACTGGACTTACGGAGATATAAAACACACAAAAACAAAACTTTTCAGAAGTAAAGAAGGTACTTGTAAATATGTATACCTATGAAGTGCTTAGCGGGAGTGTCGATAATACCGCGACACGACTAGCCCTCGCTGATAACTTATACAGTCATGGAACTTGTAGAGAAAATCCGATGAACATGAGGCTTCCGGCCTTAACATTCAAGGAATACGATTTGTTTATCTTGAAGACAAATGTATGCACATCACAACACATTCAACAAAACGAATCTTAAACCAAAGAACAGAAGAGAAGAATAGTCAAGTGTTGATATTCTTCCTCATATGAATTCGGTATCCGCTAAAAGCGAATGTATTACACCGCGCTGAAATATAACCCAGCATCTAGATACATATCAATAAAAATTTACACATGTTAAAGGAACATCTTAAACGTGAAATACGAGGCGGCAATGTCGTCTTTCTAGATAGAGATCTAGCGCGCGCCCAAGTGCGGAGGCCGCGCGACGCTACGGTGGGGTCCTCAGGCGCTATTGTGCTTGCGGGACATTTGTATGAATGTCGCCGGACATGACAAAAGCATTCAATAACAGCTGCGAACACCGCTTGTCCCACAATTTTTCTAAAGATCCAGCTTTTAACACTTTCTTTGGAGGTCTTTTCATGCGAGTAAAACCGTTTAAGTCCTGCAAAACAATTTCAGGTGATACCATAATTCGAGACGAACGCGAGCAATTTCAATTTAGAAAGGTGGCATTAATAGTTAGCATTTATAATAAATTGAATTTTAAATAGCAGAGTCAGGCGCGACCGGCCAGCTTCACTAATTTAACTCGGTTAGCTAATTTATCCGCTATTTAGTCGACGGCAAACGTGAGATCCATATCGCGTATACTGCAGTTTAAGTTGGCTTCGGAAGCGCGCTCGAATTCGCGGCGGGCGGGCCGATCGAATTACACGGATCGCTGAAAGAATTTATTTATTTTAATTAGATTAATCCGCTCGCTAAAAAATGGACTGTGAGTTCCTGTTTAGATACGAAATCTGCATCAAACTTGACATTAGAGAGATTCTCGGCGGGTATCAAACTTAGATCGCCAAGATAAAAGCATCACATCACATTTACATTATACATTCCCTCGGGGACGCTCGTGAATCTCTGAAGATTCAGTTTAAACTGGGAGATCGTTTGAATTATACAATACGTCTCCGAGCGTAAGAGGATGTTTTGCGCACCTGTTGGTGTCTGCTTAAAACGAATAAAGAAACACTCTTTGTATTTCTTCACCAGACAATCCTTTGTGTAGATCATGATCTCCACAATACATTAACACTTCTCGGGAACGAATGAATCGCTTCATCCTCACGAAGGTATGCAGCGGCCTTAAAAATTCATCTTATTTCATAGGCAACACTTAGAAGGCAAGGATAATATTGCACCAAGATCCGTTGGGAACGACAGTGGCCATAATTCTATTCAAAATCAGTAGATATAGGCTCGCCATAAGAGGAAGTCACGGGTGTAATCGTGGCCATCTCGCCGAGCCGTTGTGGTGCTGGCTGCGAGAACATTTAAATTATCGAGAAGCTAGATCCGTGCGGCCGTAATCACACCATTCATTTGTAAGTTAGACCAGCTAACAGTAAAGCCCGGCTGAACGAAAGTATCACCATCAGATTACCTGGGGGACTCTCAGGCTCAATATTATTCAGAACTGAGAAAAACAATCGTGCCTCGTTAAATTGCGATAGCGAGTTCGCGATTGTCCGCATCGAGTTCCTTTCTATACACACGTACACGTGCATATATGGATGCTCTTACGAGTACGTATTGCGTTACGATTTCGACAGAGACCCATAGACACAATCCATCATGGGTATCGTTCGGTCGAAGCTAGTGTCTCTAATTACGAATCGAGTCGAAACCGCTACTAAGAAGACCTTTACCGTCAATGTATCAATCCAAAAAGGTAGATAAAAGCCAGCGATCGGGCATGCTAATGAGGCCGACCGGTTAAAGGGACAATTGGTTGCCAGCAACTGTGCAGCTATCTTTTAGACATTTAAAGGCTGTATTTCTTCGCTCCTAGACGGGAATAAGAATGTTGTCGGACGTTGATTAATCGCTTTCTAACTTGGAGCAAGGCTGAAGTAACTGTGCTACCGAGAGACGCGAATAATTGAAAATGTAAATGCTCGTCCTCAATAACGGGAAAACTGGGGCATGAGCACTACGAGGTTTATTAAGTGTTTTAAATTGGACATAGTTCTAGTTTCTAAATTGAAATAGGTAAATACTGGTAAGGTTTGGGATTAGGAACAGGCGTTGAGTGTGTACCTGATTGTGTATGTACGTCAAACTTCTCTACATAGTATAAATTGAAGTCGCTTTCCGTGTCTGTCTGTATGTCTGTATGACCGCTAACTCCTCCTAAACCACGCAACGGATTTTGATGCGGTTTTCACCATCAGTTAGATACATTTTCAAGGAAGGTTTATTTATATAACTAGCGACCCGCCCCGGCTTCGCACGTAAATTACAACCGTGCGGGTCGCTAGTATACAATAAAATACTAAAGTCATATAACTGTAGTCTTTTATCGGATTTCCGCAGCCGTACCAAAATCCACACTAGCAAATAAACCGTGAGAAGTGCAATAAACAATTTACCAGACCGAAAGATAATACGGACTCATCGATACAATAAATCTATTGGTACCACTATCGAGGCAGAGCATACAAATACGAAATTGATTGCTTCGTGTGCCGAGTGACATTTCAGTATCCGCAAGAGGGGTGCGAGAGGAGGGCTTCACAGTGACATTTGAATAGGTCTGTCTCGGCATGTACCGGCACCCAGCGACGTCCAACGAGAGGCGACAATGTACCACGAACGGGGAACAACATTCCCATTGAAAAGAAAATTTACTTTTATCGACGATCCACAATGAACCACCTTATTTTTCAAGAGACCGGCTGGGTACTGTTGCGGTGATAGTCTGGCCTATACACGGACCTTTAAAGAGCTCTTTAGGAATTTCACTAATGGGTCTAGATAACAAAGTAAAAGACGCCAGGCGTCGTTAGCTCGACCAAAATGTTTGTGATAGAGTAAAAGTGTGTGTAGATACTTATATACCGAGGTAGGTGATAACGCGAGTAGCTTATAGAATTTAAGTGAGGCCTAATGGATTTTTAACAACAAGCAGAAGCAGTACGAGTTAAAGCAATGATATACAGCACAAGGTTTTCACTGATAAAGAAAACGAGTAACAGAAAAAGAATAGCAACGCTTTTTAGGGTTCCGTACCCAAAGGGTAAAAACGGGACCCTATTACTAAACCTACGATGTCTGTCTCTCAGTCCGTCCGTCTGTCCTACCTATTAACGGCTGTATCTTTCGAACCGTAATAGATAGCCAGTTGGCAAGATTATAGTACACACTCTAAAGTATAACAACAAATAATAAATAATTACCAAGTGCGAGTCGGTGACAAATTTCTATTCATTACCAAGTTAAGCAACGTATTATTTTGCTTAGATGACTTCATCATTCATCTCACCGAATCAAAATACCACCACATTTTACTAACTTTGAAGTTTTTTTTATTAATAACTAGTAGGCCGCCCCTGCTTTGCACGCGCGAAGGATAGTGCAGCATCCCAACAGTGAAAGAATTTTTCAAATCGGTTCAGTAGTTTAGGAGCCTATTCAATGCAAACAAACAAACAATCAAATTTCCTTTCCTCTTTATAATATTAGTATAGATTATTGTATTTTGTGATGGTACAGAACGCTCAGTGCGCGAGCCCGACTTGCACTTGGCCGGTTTTTATTTAAAACGTTAGTTTGCATTAGATAAGATACAGCAATTAAAGAGGTGCAACAAATTTTCATTATTATTATTAAATACGTGATTGCACGTGAATCGTTTGAAACAATAAATGCGTCATAGCGCTTCTGCATTAGATTATCTGTATGCGATACGTGTGCTGAAATAATGTTATGGCCGCACGTCGGTTCGAGAGAACATTTCGATAAAACTGCTCAAATAATATTACCGAGCCGCAAACTGTTCCTTTGTATCCGAAGATCTTAGAGTTTCGCGCGTAACTTACAAATGTACAAGGCGTTGGATCAAACGAATTGTTATACTAACTTTTGATCATAATCTTTCATATCCACTCCACGTTTCTCACAAAATTTACAGCTGAAGAAATGCGAGTTAAACCTCGAGTTTCTATTTTTCTTCACAAAGCGCTAAGACGTTTGTATCTCAAATAATCACGACAAGTGCAGCAACCTATGTAAATTCGAGTAGCAAAAGCATCCACTACCAGTTCCAGGATTCCTCGGCAGCTATGTGAGAACTTCGCCAAACAGAGAAGCCTGCGAAATGTTTGTATATATTTGTATAAGAAATGAGGAACAAAACAGGAAGTGTTAACTTCTTGTTTGCGCTTTAGAAGACGAGGGTTTAACTTGGATGTATTTTCGTAGGCATTCTATAAAGTAACTAAATAACATTTTATTAACAAACATAACTATAAATAAAGGCCCTCAATAAGCTATAGAAGCTATGTTATACAAATAAAAATCTATATGAATGCAATAAGACACATCTCAAACTGTGATAGGCGATATCAAATTGATGTTACGGCTTTCAAATTGTTTACCGTATGTTACCAGCACGCGCACACTGGTAACCACAAAAAGTTATACAAAAAATATTTTAAAACGCGAGGCAATGTATGCTCGTGTGACCTTACATTGGGAACTTTACTCAAAAATGCTTGTAATGTTGTCATTATTTTGACAACCTTCTTTGGGCAGTCGACCTTTTCGTGCTACTTGAAAGGGCGCCAGCAAAGTTGTTTGGAATTTCATTGCTGGTGAGTTTTAGCCACCAGCAATTTCGTTAGAAAATAGAATTGTCGAGTTTTGTTTCAAAAATAGTTCAGTGCAAAAAATTGTCTGTGTAGTGTATGTATAGGTATATAGTAAAAAAAAGCGCGGGAAAGAGACAAAAGCGCGGCGCGGTTTTTTTTTTTCTTCAATATTCTATAATATTTTTACCATCAATTTATTTACAAGATATTTTTTTTAAATGAACTCTTCAAGCGCCGAATCCTCCCAATTCAATGTGTTTAACACCCCTGGACGTTCAAAGTTAAACGAAATTAGTGATGAAAATGTATTGCCCTGGAAAGAGTGTTCTGAGTTTTAGTTACTTTGGATAAATTCTTACATACTTTTATTTAAATTACTCGCATTGTTTGAGTAAAGCACTATACAAGCCTTGGTCCGCAATGACTGCATTCCTGGCCACTCTATGATGGCTCTCGAGCTAAGCTTAGCTACACTCTCGGCCTTCAAGCTTGATCATCATTGCAGCCCTTGCTGGCCGCGCTGTAAAAGCGTCGACCTTCGGTCTCGGCCTTTATTTTAGCTTGTCCATCAAGGGCTGCAATGCTAACCACGCTATGATGGCCTGGACATGCGCTACACTGCGTTTTCGGCCATCATCATCGCTGCCAGTAACGCACTCATTACAGACCGCGGCAGTAATGTACTATAGTAATAATAGTTAAAATGACAAATACTACCAATAAATTATAAATTCAATTCGATTTAAAGCAGTTATAGCGTGCCGATAGTAAACGTACGGATATAAATGGTATAGGTGCTAGCCCGGGGGTCTCGGAGGGCAGGGGGTCGCATTCACCACCTGCACCGCTAATTGCCGCGCCTCCTCTCGGAATGAACAGTTACTCTCTCTCACAATGACCTCGAGTATTCCCCATAAGTAAATACTGTTACGATGTTCCCGATTGTATCAAAGCGCCTCGCATAGCTCCCAATATCTGTTATTGAATCTCTTGTACGCGCCGCAAGGCGGAAATTCCTTCGCATCTTGTTAGTATTTTAACACCTCATCTCATTCTATTAGCTTTTTTTTTTAATTTATAAAGGGTTTGAACGTAGGTATATGGTAGGAAGCGCCTAATTTTCACACAACTTTAACTTGCCATAACTTGGAAATACTTCAATTGATTTATTTTGGTATCTTACTAGTTAAACATAAAAAATATTGCAGATTTATGTTTTGAACTGCATAGAATAAGGTTATCGACCAGGTGTTTATTAAAAATAACAGGTTTAGTGAAAATTATAAAGAAAAGTAATACACTTACTGAATAAATTGGCTAATAAAGGTCTGAGATACATAAACGTTGAAAGTTTTTGTTCGAATTAGGAAGAGATGCTCTGCTTTCTCGCAAAGTGAGTGTCAGTATAGAGTTTGTATGGCAAATTTTAATGTGACGTCATTCGTAAGTATAGTGTGCTCTCTGTCTAGCAATGCATTCACATCACATCACATCATCAGACATTAAATGTCCACTGCTGAACAAGGCCTCCCTCTTAGAGAGGGGTGTTGCCATAATCCCCACGCTTGGCAGGCGGCTTGGAGATCGCAGTACATTCACTGTGTACTAACAGGACGCTGCTGCCCATCCTCCAGTGGTTCTGGTCGCAGTTTTAGGACATACCCGGGTCCAGGCAAGGCATTAAAATGCTTATATCGTCCTTAAATTTGAACACATTTTAATTTTGTTTTCGGTGTTCGTCTCTATTTATGGTCAGCTTTTTTATAAAACTATTAAACTCTGGTAGCCTTCGTCTGGTAGCCTATATTGCGTGTAGGCCCCAAACTCGCCTCATTCTGTCTTGGGGTCCGATGAGCAAGCAAATCCTATTCAGAGATATCGCCACGCGCTTACAATGTGAAAAGAAGATAATAATAATAAGATTAGATTAAACTACGTACAGAAAAATCCCGCTAAAAGTACATAGATTATTAACAAGAAATAATAAAAAATATATAAGAGCCAGCCCCTAAATATCAGCAGAAATTATTAACACCTTGATATAATATGTATTAGCGATAAGCATAAATAACTTAAAATTGTTTTTCTCGTTTATAGGTATCGAAGTTCCAATAGAGTATAAATCCCTTGAATATATTGTGGAGATTCAATGGGCAGGTGTGACCTAACGCCAATAGGCAAATTGCTATTGTTTATAAACAAGCCGCGAACACCTTTCATGAAACAATACTAGGAAGTTAGCGCGCATTTGTACTACCTACTTGTAAACATAGAAAAGCATGTGATATTACAAATTCACTGTTTGGATTCCCTAGAAGTTTGCAAGGCGCCACATATCACGGTTCATAACGTGAACATAACTTCCTGTTAATCTATTTAAATGCCAGTTAGCATAGTCTCAAGATCTGGGTTAAGGCAAGTTCTGCAATCAGAGAATAACAGATACTCTTGTTAAACAAACATAAATGAATGTTATTTTGGTATGGAATGCACTGAGCTATTGACTTTCAAAATGATTTCAATTGAGACTGGTAAATAGATACGTATGTAAATGCAGATATGCAAAAGGTCGTGTTGTCGCTACCCAACACGATACGGAGATCGGATAAAAGCAGCATTGCAATGGCATTGTATAGATATGAGTCTAGCAACTTAGACAGATGGAGATGTATTACAAGACCTTTCCCAACCGTGGATACAATATTAACATTACCGCTCTATTAGAGGTGGACGACTTTGAACTCTAAAGCAGCGCATTATGCACTCCCCGATATAACTTCAGGACTATTCAAATTGAGACGCGAGTAAACAACGAATCATATTTTGCATATAAAATTATCGTCGGAATTGAACCTTCACAATATCCAACTTGTATGTCTAGGTACTAGCTAGTCTTAATTGTGTTGTCTATTTCTTTACACGAAAAATATTTAAAACACAGTTATTTAAAACCTAAAACTATAACTAACTAATTATTATATACAAATTAAAATAAATTAAATATATAAATAACTAGCGGTCCGCCCCAGCTTCGCATGGGTATAGATTATAGCCTATGTCACCCGGGGATAATGTAGCTTCCCGTCAGTGAAAGAATTTTTCAAATCGGTTCAGTAGTTTCGGAGCCTATTCAATGCAAACAAACAAACAAACAAACATACAAACAAACAAACAAACAATCAAATCTTTCCATTTTATAATATTAGTATAGAATACTAATCTAAAAGCCCCGATTCACTGCCGTACGTCATCACTGGCAACATACACTGGTTGAAGACCTTCGTCTTAAAGCACTGAGGTATTTTGGACGAGAAGACGTTGTAAAGTTTACCGAACGCTGCCCAGCCGAGGTGGATTCGCCAATTGACCTTGCGGGAGGGAAAAGTGGCCAGGCATTGCCACGCTGGATGGCAATGCTAATTTTTTTGCCAAAGTTGGCGCCAGCATTCCGGTCACATGTCACCAAGCGTTTGGCCAAGTCCCTAAGTTTGTTGTCTACATTGCGCATTTCAATTTACAACTACAATACATATCAATCGATGCGAATGGAATCTGGGAAGCCTATTTCCGTCAAAATCGATCGTCGTGAAGTGCCGGCACGAAACACCCGTAACATCTCCCTTATTTTATGTAGCCACAGGCGTTATGTTTGTTTATTTTATGTCCTAGCGCTCGGGTAGAGTCAAAACGAGTCGCAAATGTAATCTATATTAATATATTTTATTCAAAGCTTTTAGCTTAGGAACTAGAGATTGGAAGTAC
This sequence comes from Agriopis marginaria, assembly GCA_932305915.1. NCBI lineage: Eukaryota > Metazoa > Arthropoda > Insecta > Lepidoptera > Geometridae > Agriopis > Agriopis marginaria. The sequence goes on along the minus strand of OW029926.1, from coordinate 10,454,136 downwards.
GTATCGCTCAGATGTTAACTCGATCACGAAAATTGAGAAGTGGGCGAAATAATAGATGCTGTATATTAAAGGAGTTTAGCAAGTCATCGTTTATGTGTGAGGTTCTAGAATGCATCCATTAAACTAGGAAAGCAATTACTATCCATAAGATATTGCACATGGAGAGTACAGCGGGGTTGCAACTAACAATTTCTGTGTCGACGGTATTGAGTTACGATGCGGCAAACTGATGCTTTATTATCCGGTCCATCTCTTCCGCCCTTGTTGGTCCGCGATCACTCGTGTCGCCGGCCTAACGGTCCGCCGATACATCCGCGTTATTAATCTTACCATTGTATTAGCCACGAGCATCTCTCGCGACGTGTGCGCATTGATAACAGTAATGGCAATGCCGGTTCTAATACAATCAATAACTTCGATTACAGTTACCGGACACCTTTTATCCAGTGAGGTAACATTGTCTCGGGAAACGTTGGGCTGATCCACTTGATGGAAACATAAGGGCGAGTGTGTCCCCGTTGGAGTAATACGTCGTCGCGTGTCCGCCCACAGCCATCACCGGACGGCGCGATGTGCACCTACCCTCTCTCCAATTATGATAACCATCACTCAAGGCGAGCGGAACGAAAGGGGGCAGGCACCGACTCAAACGTAAAATTACACTTAAATTTTTACTCGACGTCTCGGGCACACAATAAAAAACAAATATTCTCATGGTGAGTATCGACAAAACGTGACCGGCCTTCGTCAAAATAGTCGACCGTTGTCTCGGCGGCGCTTTACATCGCGCCGAGTGCTAAAGTGTAAAACGCTGCAGTGAAATTTATAAGCTCCACGTCACGATTATTGAATAATGACTTCACAAATTGGCGTCAACACGTACCTGGTCAATTATTTATTATCGCACTTCGTGTCACATTTCGAAACGTTACTGAATTGACTTTCCTTTCCTTACATAACAGCACTTTATGGTAAGTAAGTACTAGAAAAATTACCTGTGAAAGGTGATTGCGATGTGTAATAATTTCCAGTGAATTTATTCAATAATACGCTGCGTTAACTAGTCTAGCGTGCGTCAGGGATATAAAATATTGGTCTCTCCTTATTTATATGGTGGCTCGTTAAGTCGGACCGCCGAAGGGAGTGTCCATTTATATCTCGTTGTCGAACCATGTGTTTTTACATGGCGCGCGAGTGTTACAACAAATTCAACAAACAACCGGGCGTCATCTATCAAAAACACTAACGAGCTCAGATGCCGCGGCCATTTACAATCACTGCGCGCCGACTCCAATAATATGCGATGATTCTGATCGAATAATAATACTCGGCTAGCTCTATATTACGTACATTTGAATAACTATTAAAATATTTGTCGTTTACTTTTATGGATCGATGTATAGTACAGTATTTTGTAGCTTAAACAAGTCATGTCAGATGATTTCGCATGGCTTAAAAGCTCTGTTAAAGGATTTGACCCGGACTCATCATCATCATCAGCCTTTTTTTTAACAGTCCACTGCTGTACTTTTAGCCTACCCCCGAAAGGGTGATTGGGCCATATCCACCACGCTGGCCCAGTGCGGATTGGTGGATTCACATACGTCATTGAATTCCTTCTCCGTACGTATGCAGGTTTCCTCACGAGGTTTTCCTTCACCGAAAAGCCAGTGGTATGAAAATCCGTACATAAGCTCCAAAGAGCTCATTGGTACGGGCTCGGGATTTGAACCCGCAACGTCAGGCTTTCAAGTCTAGCGGTCTCCCAAAAATTTGCTACCACGGCTTTAACTCGGGCTACAAATCTGCTATCAAACATTTTCAGAGAGAACTGGATGATATCGAAATGGGTCGACTGTATTGTTCATATCGCGGGTAGAACCTGGACCGTATAAGCACGTAACTGTGGCATATAGCAAAGCACATCAAGAGAGAGGCATGTATCCACTAAATTAAAGATGTGATGATGACGAAAAGAGTACTGTACCTCACAACAGCAATTGTCATTTCCTAAATAGTAAGTACTAGAATAAAAGATTCAATTTCCATAGCTAGTTAATGCATTGTTAACAGCACAAACATGAGCCACAATCAAAACTGCAAATTACAAGAGCAATCAATTACGCCAGTAGATAATTTGTCTTTCTAGTAAAACCAATGGACCAACGATTTATCCGCTGTCAAAATCCGTTTCAATATTCATCTATCTTGAATGATTTGCTTAGCTATAAACATTATTTTGTAGACTAACGATTGGCTTCATGTTTACTAGCAACAGAATACGAGCTCCACATAATGGATAGTATATTAATTTGATAATGTGCCAGAACATCGATACATGAAGGCTTAAGACATATAGCATCTTAAGTAATTTATTGGGCAGCATTAGACAAATTTCTTACTTCAAAATAATTTTAAAACCCGTATTTTGGCGAATCGTATTTCGCAAACGGTATACCTGACCAATAGTATGTATTGAACTTCTTTTAATAATCAACTATTCAATTAAACATCACATGAAGGGGAGCAGTAAAATTTTATTATTTTTTATCCCTACACATACATATCGGAAGCCGACATGTAAATGTCGCCATCTTGTATGTATGTTGACGTCACCTACCCAGTTAGCAATAGGTGGGAAATGGTGGCAAAAAGGGGGGTATTGTGTACTTTTCGTCGGGTAAAGAGGAAACATTTAATGGCACATCAGAAATATTTAACTCGCATCCAAATATCTTCAAATATGTTTGCAGATCAAAATCGCATAGACAGTATTTTAGAACGCTAAGAGCGAAGAAAAGCGGAGGTTTTGGTTTTCCGTTTTCTAATTGTTATTTTTATTATATTATATCTCTGTCACAGACATTTTTGGGAAATAAGTGCTTTCATGATGTGCATTTAGGTTTTTTGTCGGTATTTTTAGTATGAAAAATAAATTTTGTTGGTTTTTGGTTCGAAAATTTCAATCACTTAATTAAACGGGGCGGTGAACTATCCCATTAGTCGTAAAATAGTATTGTTTCTAAATTCTGCAATTCTGAAAGTGCCGTAGCGTTAGGTGCAAGGTATGAATGTTTATACTTCTCACATTAATAAATCCATATATGGCCTTTTCAGGAGAGCTTAACATAGTGCAGTGTCCATTTGGCTCAGCCTTAGAGTGCAGCGAGGAAGACGATAATCCCCACTTGTGGATGCGTTCGTCAAATCCAATGCTTTTTCAGGGGGCAACATTATTTACTGTAGAATTTGGTGATATAAAACTTAGGATTGGGCAGAATTTTTCGAACAGATTTTTAAACCATGCCTATGCTTTCGACAAACTTTGGAAGCTGAACGGCTTTCGACAAACTTTAGTGTGTATATATTATACTAGCTGACGTGACAGACGTTGTCATATTTTTTTTTTATAGTAGATAGGCTTACGCTTGGCCGCCATCTCGCCTGATGTTAAGCGACGATGCGGTCTACGATGGAGCACGCTTGCCTAGAAGAAACCGATTCCTCTCGACTTGAAGACACCCAGATTGTAACTAACGGGGAAAACCCATTCAGGCAGCGAATTCCACAGACTAGCAGTTCGCACAATAAATGTGGAATCATAGCGCTTCGTACGGGTTCTCGGAATATCAACCATAAAATGATGCCTGGCGGTCCGATAGAAAAAAGGGCAGGAAGGAATTAAATCATGCAGATCTGATGCACACTCTCCGAAATGTATCCGATAAAAAACCGATAGACTAGCAACTTTACGCCAATGCTCGAGACTAAGAAGCTTATTCTGAACCAGGGATTCATTGCTGATGAGTCGCTTGGCACGTTTCTAAATAGACTCCAACGCCCCAAGCTGGTGCTTAGCTGATCCATCCCAAAGCTGAGAGCAGTACTCCATGCAAGACCGAACTTGTGCTTGGTACAGTGACAGCAACTGCTTCGACGTGAAGTACCGTCGTACCTTCGATAGGATACCCAGCTTTTTGGCAGTCAATTACAAATATTGAGCCTTGTTTTCAATATAGGAGCCAAAGTTGAGGGTAGGAGACAGAGCAACGCACAAAAGCTCAAGCTGGTCAGTTATCGGAATGGATACATCCTGGAAAGTAGGAGCCAGTTGGAACGGCGTCCTTTTGGCAGAGAACAGACACGCCTGGGTCTTAGCGGCATTGAACTTGACCAGGTTGGCATCGCCCCATTCGGAGACTGCCTTAAGGGACAAGTTTATGCGCTCGACCATGGCCTCTCTCAGAGACTAGATTTGTGGTCCGCTGGTTCGTGCTGTAAAGCTCTCTACTACTGTGCTGTCGTCTGCGTACCCAAAGGTACCGGGCTTTAACAGATCGTTGATGTGTAGCAGAAAGAGCGTTGCAGCGAGCACCGACTCCTGGGGGACACCGGCATTAATTGCCATTCGATCGGACAAGCAGCCGGCAATGACTACTCGAATCGATCTATCCCTCAAGAAGTCCGATATCCACACAATGAAACCATTATACAAGCCAAACGAGGAGAGCTTGCTTATAAGGCCGTCATGCCAGACCCTGTCGAAAGCCTTCGAGCTGTCGAGAGAAACGGCGAGCGCTTCTCCGTATTTCTCGATGGCCTCACTCCAGATGTGTGTGGCATACGCTAGAAGATCCCCAGTAGACCGGTTTCGGCGAAATCCGTATTGCCGGTGACTGAGGAGATCATTAGTTTCTAGATACGCCAGTAGCCTGTTGTTGAGGACACGTTCCATAGTCTTGCAGAGTATGGACGTGACCGAGATTGGCCTGTAGTTGGCAGGGTCTGCACGACTACCTTTTTTGGGCACAGGTTGCACGTTTGCAAGCTTCCTTGATTTCGGCACCTGTCGGTCCTGTCTTAGAACTGTCAAACACGCAAAGTTAAATAAATAATTACACTTTGGGTTACATTATTGGAGTTTTAGTAAGAATCCTTATTTTTTTTTGAAAATATAATATAGCCTAAGTATGTTACCCGGGGATAGTGTAGCAGCGAAAGAATTTTTCAAATCGGTTCAGTAGTTTCGGAGCCTATTCAATGCAAACAAACAAACAATCAAATCTTTCCTCTTTATAATATTTATATAGATATCCTTCTCGTTAAAGTGAGTTTTTTTTTTATATTTAGCAACTTCGTGAACGCAGCAAATGTTTAAACTACGAGTATTAATTACTCTCATATTTTTAATGGCAGTTAAAATGAAGGTTTGTTGTGTACTTACTTAACTCCTGAAACAGTATGCAAAGCAATTAGCTACCCAACGTTATTAGAATTGCTTTGTCGGCTCGGCCACCCCTCATTAACAGCTTAAGCTTGGGCCCCCCTATGGATCCTCGAAGAGTAAACATAGTAAATTAATTGGTCATTTCATGCTTACCACGCGTCAATAAATTGCAGACGTTAACTGTTATTTTCAAAGGACCGCAAGAATACAATGATAACAAAGTAACTGGGGAACAGGGTTTCAAATGAACATGACCTGTGGTATCTACGGGGTTACGCAGGAAAGGGGGACCTCTTTGACCAACAAATTTTATAATTTTGTTGACTATGTTAAACTGCCTGAAATATTAATGGATTCTTCCATAAATATTTCAGGTAGCTGCGTTAATAAATAATTATTGATGAATGAGTTTGACATATTGAAATACTGACATAATACATTTTTGCATATTTCTGTTTTCTTCTATTAATAGGCTTGCGTTTGACCGCAAACTCGTCTGATGTAAAGCGACGATGCAGTCTAGATGGAGCACCCTTGCCTAGAAGAAACCGATTCACTCGTGATTTGAAGACACCCAGATTGTAATTATGGGCACAGCTATGGGGGAGGGAACACCCATTCAGGCAGCGCATTCCATATTTTTTTATTGAATAATTTATTATTTAATTTGTCTTACACATAAAAATATTATTAAAATAAGAAAATTACATACATCGTTGTAGAAAGTGTACTGGAGAAGTTTGACTAGTAACTATGGAGTTATTAATTTAAAAAAAAAAAATTGTTTGGTGTACTAAGCCGAAAGGGGTCGAATTCACTCATAATTATGAACAACTTTACTAAAGGACCAATGACAATATTACCAACCTTGAAATCGCGAAAAACATATCAGCTGCTCCATACACTTTCTCGAGTGTGAATGACCGTTTTCTATGGAACAGCTGATAATAATTGGCCAATAAAGTTCTGAGATATATGCGTTCAAATTTTTGTTGAGTGTGAGGGACATACTTACGCAATGTGAGTGTCAGTATGGAGTTTATATGGCGTACTCAGAATTGACGTCATTAGTAAGTATAGTGAGCTTTCTGTCTAGTATCAGTAAAATGCTTGTATCTACCTTAAGTTTGAACACATTTTGTTTTTGGTTATTGGTTTTATTTATAGTCAGCTTTTTTATAAGACAACTAGCTGCCCCCGGGGTGTACCTACTGCGTGGATTAGTCCTTATATCATCATCTATCTGCCAGTGAAAGTCTCGTCAAAATTGGTCCAACCGTTTTGGAGTCCATAGGGAACATACATAAGCACCATCATTATCATCATTCCGGCCATAGGACGTCCACTATTGGACTTAGGCCTCCCCCATCGATCTCTAAATGGACCGGTTGGAAGCAACCTGCTTCCAGCGTTTCCCTGCGGTCTCTTTTAGGTCGTCTGTCAATCTTGTAGGTGGACGTCCACTGCTGAAAATAGGCTTCCCCCATCGATCTCCAAAAGAGCCGGTTGGAAGCGGCCTGCATTCAACGTTTCCCTGCGGTCTCTTTTAGGTCGTCTGTCCATCTTGTTGGTGGAAGTCCTACACTGCGTTTACCGGTCCGTGGTCTCCATTCTCCACCTTTCGGCCCCATCGGCCATCTGTTCTGCGTGCTATGTGCCCTGCCCACTGCCATTTTAACTTGCTAATCCGGTACATACACACATCGCCTTAAGAAAATAAAAATAACCAGTCTATCTACAGTGTTTTGTAGTCTATCTGTACACGTACCAGAAACAAGGATTACGAACATAGTTTGCAGGTGGTCCAGTGTTTGTCAAATTTTATAGTGTAACCATATCCGGCCAGCAGCCAGTCGTTTCCCGACGGTAGTGGTATCGCGGCTACGTTATACGTCCGCAATCTCGTGCTGCTGACTTTACGACCCCCAACATAGTATATTGTTGCGCACATTCTTTGTATCGTGTCAAATTTTTAACCAGATTTTGGTTTACAGCATGAATTGAACAAAAGTAAGGTTAAATAAAGTTAAAAAACCTGAGTGCATAAAATGACCCGTTGTGATTTTATAGTTGGTCCCATAGTAAAAGTTGTTCATAATTATGAGTACAATGACCTCCTTTCGGCTTAGTACTAAATGCGTAACCCTGTAAATATATTTTTTTCAATCTCGATAATAGAGCTGGTAATCTTCAAACAGCTGAACAGAGTTTCTTGACTCATAGCTATGAAAACTCGTTTGAGTCACCTTTAAAGCAATTTTCTCATCAAAATCAATTTAGCCGTTTGGGAGCTACGATACAACTGACACAGATACACCCGTTAATCTTATAGCACTCTTCTGTTTGCGTCGGGGGTTTACTGACCGTCAGAAAAACGCACGCATCACGTTTCAGGTCTCACTATAAAAAAACATTATATTTCGTTATTGTATCACAATGCTGTCAAGCGGTGAATTAAATTACACGTTGAAAAAAAATAATTATCGATCCGCAAGTTTATTCAATAGACGCCATATGCGTATCATTATATCGCATTGAATAGAACTTTCGGTTTTGTGAACAAAATTAAATTATTCGGGCGTGTCTACGAAGGCTCTCAACTTTTTTCGACATATTTTTTGCCTGGCTCATGTTATTAGTTTTTACTTTTGCAGTTTATTTAGTCGAAAACGGTCCAGTTGTAGTTTTATAGCTTTTTATTTATGATACAAAAAACGTTTTACCGTAACTATTAATGATTCAATTTCAAACGTGGACACCCCACCCTAATTCTTCCAACCGGATATGATGAAGCATTTCTTGTCGCTCATTAAAATAACCAGGATACCGATCCTAGAACGGTACTTACATAGTACGTATCTAAATAAATACATAGGTTATGCCAAAGTGAAAACAAGCAGCATTCTTTAAAAAACCGGCCAAGTACGATTTCGCGCAACAAGGGTTACGCACCAACCGCACAACTAACTTTTTCCATTGGGTTCCATTGGAGACTGACACGCACTTGGCTGGATCTTAAAATATTTTGCTAAAATTCACAATATGACAAGTTCATAGCTATTTTCGTTTTTGAGATAGATGCCGTAGCAAAAAAGGTCTAAAAATTACAGCTTTGGTTTTATTTTTGCTTAATTTTCTTTTATTATCATTATCTAGATCTTGTTAAATTTACCTAACAAGCTCTAGATAATGATAACTAAACAAGCCAGGGTCAAACAAGCCCATTTTAGTGCCTTTTCTATGTATAGGATCTGGGTCCCTGCTTTTTATGATAACGTCACCTACCCAGGGACTGCGTCGGAACTGAAGATGTTTCTATCGACGTCTCATTTATCAAAATCGGTAGAGGCGTTTTGGCTTAGGGGATACACACACGTGCGCTCCTTTTTGCTCTATCATCGGTTAATAACCAGGATTCCGATCCGCCAACGAATCTTGTTTAGCAACCACCTAGAGAAATGGATAGGTCATGTCAAAGTGAAAATGAAATAGGCCGCGCGTGTAGCGACATAGGGCTTGGACTAACAGACTCGATTAAGGTTGTAACAGACGAGCGTATTCAAGAAATCCAGCTAGTTAATTACGTTGAGACAAGCGAATGGTGGATATTCTTTCTCATTACGGTGGCGGCAGGGTCTCATTAGGCAGGAATATGTCAGGGCGGCGTGCGTACCCACGGTGGCCGGTCGTTTGTCCTGTCGCCGTGTGCAGTGGACATTTTTCACTGTGACGTAATAAATACGCGCGAACGCACCTGCATTTGCGCGCTCAATGACAAATCGTTGACGATTGCGACCGGGGTGATAGCGAGCTTTTGATGTATCACGGCTGAACGCCATATGGTTGCACGAGTAGGAACTGTGTTTATTTTCCTGTACATTTTTTTTTTAAATTTCTTTTGTACTGTAGAAACTGGAATGCGATCTCCGAAGACATTTGGTTACGATCGGACCATTATTTAAACTTGAAAATTGATATAAAAATATTACAAAAATAAGCCGCAAGAGCGGTTCTCTCTTTTTAATATGGTGACTTTTTTTCCTAACTTTGTTTAAGGCAACAAAGATAACAGAGAGATTCACTCAAGATAAATTTATCTCTGAGCTATAGTGGCCGAGCGGTAGCATGTGCGCTTTACAATCTGACGGCACCCGGTTCGGTCTTCATCTCCGCATCTATGACTTATTAAGTACTTAAATAAATTATGTGCAGTTTCGATGCCATCGCTCCGCTCGAAAGTAAACATCGTGAAGAAATCGGTATGTCCAAGAACCTCAAAAATTCAAAGACATGACATTCACCAACATGTACTGGGCCTGTATGGGGCATTAGGGCCCATTCTTTCTCTCTGTGCTTGCTCTCCAGCCGTGCGAACATGATAGGCTGATACAGCACTCACAAACACTTACTTTAAAAAAAATAGTTTAGGCCATATTTATATATGTCAAGGAGTCAGCTTCAAGTCAGCTGTCCTCCCATATGAAGCACTTGCTTTTTATGTCCACTAGTGATCGAGTTTCTGACAGTTATAGTGAATGTTGCACAACAACAGTAATATATACGAGTTTCACGCAATCGTTTACAAAGCTAAGTAGGTAGGTACATCTTCAATTAAAGCACATGTTGATTTTATTAATACAAATAGCTGATACTCGTAGTCCATAAAGCGTAGCAATTTATTCTGGGACCCGTCACACATTTTCAGCACATTACGAGCGACTCTTTTAATTTGCGCTTTCACATTCCTAAATTGAACCTTTCAACACGTCGTTACTGTAACGCCATCCGCTCACATAACCTTTCGTTTAAACACGTCAATTAAGCGCTTGAGGTCGCATTATTCTTACGACATCGACACTCACTTAAGCGGATACTTGCAAACTTTGAGAGCGTATCAAATTTCAATTTGCATAATAAAGTAAAAGCTCATACGTCGATACAGGCGTGAGCACGCCCCACATTAACAATATTAAGTCAACATTACGTGGCGTATCTGTGAAGAGATGTTTGCAGTGAGTTTTGCTCAAGTCTAGCGTTCTGTTCCCTTGCATACAATTTTGTAACATATTTGAAGTGGCCGCGCTCTTGAATAATACAGCGACTGAGACCACTTAGTGCTAAAGAGCGATGTAAATTTGAAATACTTGTTTAACATATACACTGCTTCGTAGTTGTGGAGTACCTTAATATTACTTACGGGTCAATTAAAATACTGAAACCGCATTCCTGACATTTGGAGTTTCGGGTGTATGTTTTACTACGTAAAAATTAGTCCATAAATAATATTAAAACAATTGCTATTACAAAACATTCTCATCTCATACATAGTGGTTGATTGAATCAGGCGTTACTTTGCAGTAGTTCATCTTCAAAATTACTACTTCTGCTACTACTATTACAAATTTAGTACACATTTAAATATCTGGTTTCAAATATTATAAAAAAACTAAATTCTTTGCGTTATTTTCCACAAATATATACGACACATATAAATATACACACCATAACACATGTACATTAGACATACATTTTGAGATACCATTTTTAACCCCCGACTCTACAAGTTTGACGTGTCTATCTGTGTGTCTGTCTGTGGCATCGTAGGTCCCAAACGGTTGAACCGATTTTCATTTAGTTTTTTGTTTCTTTGAAAGTTGACTTGATCGGGAGTTAGGTATCAAGCTATGATTCAAGAAAATGTAGTAAACCGTTAGAAGATTATCAAGTCTTTTATTGGGGGTTTAAAAAAACAATTTGTACTTGTTACCTACGCAATGTTTGAGAAAATTACCGACTAGAAAGACAATAATAAGACAAGAAAAGACTATACAAGTCTTGGCGGCAACAGCATTTATGGCATCAGGTTTGCTGGCCCACGTTTACGACATATTCACGTTCGTTCGCTGCAGTAATGTACTCTGACCCAGTAGGCATGTAGTCGACCCATGACTATGACTCATACCTAATCTTTGTATATTTTGGGAAACCCCCCAATAACTCAGTCGCAGTGACACTCCTACGCCGCTATTTAAGTGTTACTTACTGTCAAGAATTGTCGTAGTATATTAAACATGGATAAACATTATTGAAGGCTTCTGCGGTATTGTTAACAAAAGCAGTCGGCGGCAAGCTAGTGTCCATTTCCCGGTGCCGGAGGGTCGCGGGTGGTCCCAGCGGGTGTCCCTCTCAGCTCTTTACAATGCCCATAATTCAGTGATTCGCGCGAATACTAACTAGACATTGCTTATCTGCCGCGACATCCAATACTTTAGACGGCGAGGAAGCCCTAAAACAATCTTACTCAACCTTATCTCAAAATTATGAATACAGGAAATATTTATAAGATGCAAACATTGCAACAGTACTTAAGGTTAAAACGAAAGATAATTTACTAATAATGAGGCCTGTCGAGATTGCGTGACGACGAATTAAATGAGCTTGCGGTTAGTTTCAATTTGCGGCCAAGACGCTTGTTAGAGACCCGCCATAAAACTGTTTATGGCTGGAGCTTGTAAAGCGACGTAAAATATATTATTATACACTAATGAATTTTCTTAATTGAATTGGCGAATTCAGAGATTGGACATTATAGCGGTTAATTCTGCAATCAATCTTGATCATTTCGATCGAACTGGTTTAGTCGAAGAAGGCGATTTTACATGTCTACATTAGAGTAGGTATAAGTTGTAATAATCAATGCTATGTTGATGGTGTGAAGTGGACATGAAAGGTGACCACCAACGGCGCTACCCAGGGTTGACATTAGATGTTAGCGTGGTAGAGCACTCGACGTCAATCTCACGAACTGGCTGTATTCATGCTCGACACAAGTGCATTCGACGCTACTTAACATATGGTTGTTGCATTTCATTTCAATGTTCGCTGTAATACTCGTAAATATGAAATAATACAGTGATTTAACAGAGTTATGTGTAAATTGTTGTGATAGCAGCTTTTCTTGGAAATTAACATAAATAGTAAGCAACGATTTACGACCCCCGACCATCGAGATACAATACCGATAGAGTCACAAACGTGCTAAAAAACGAACCAAAACTCTGCGCACGCTACGCATTGCGCCGACTTATTGGTTTCGTTGTAAGGCAACCGCGATCCAACTACAACGCTGACCAATGCCACTGCCGCAATGACATAGCAGACTAGCCACGTAGAACACTATGCAAGTGACATAACGTCAAAATTGGAGTTAATGTGGCATTGTGAATTATATATTTGTTGTCTCGTCGCTCGGACATTTTTTTACTGGTTTCAATTATAAATTGCGACTCTATAGGTATTGTATATCTATGCCTCAGACCTTTGACGTGGATTATAGAAAACTTCTGTACAAAAGCCATAATAAAATAATCGCTTATATTTTAAGTATCGCTTAATTGCCTATCGGCACTTATCGCGTATTAAAACCGTTCAGGAAAATACTTCTCGTTTAACATTCTACTGGCCATGGTCACGAGCTGACCACGCCAAATCAAACAAGTTCATGTATTCAAACTCTTATTATTGTCACCACGATACCTAAATCAATTCAGGATACAGCACCATATGAGGCAATAAGGCCTCCGGGAGTTAGTAGTCAATTTGTGCTAAAGCTATTACCCACTTAATGAAGGATACAAGACAAACTGGCTTTTGTAGGAAACCATCAGCGAGGCATCTACGCGCCGGGAAACCACTTTACTGGAGCACACTATACTCACTAAGTATTCCAACTCATTCCAATGTCTACGGGTAATGGCGTAGTGCGCGTCAGATAATACACTTACGCGGTGTTTGTTTAAAGGCAAATACAGTTGTTGCGGCTTTTAGTGTGCGGCTGCAACTATAACGCGCGATTAAGGGGTTTAAAGTTCGCAGGCGTAGAAACAACGCGCAATCTTCTAACAAAATAAAATGAATGGACGGGCCATAACCATTGAACTTGCTCAGTAAAATCGAGTCAAAACCGTCGGACATATACTTCAACACCTAATTATAACCATGTACAGTAAATTTTTTACAAAAATTAGATAGCGGTTTTTGTTGTGTGTTTACACATGGGAAAAACACACGAAGGCATAATTTTGTCAGATGTTTCGTTATCATGTAACAATAGTCATGTGTTGCACTTTCTACGGCTAGAGACCGACTGAAACTAAGTGCGCGTCGGCGCTCATTTTGTAATCTTCAGAAATGCGCTTCCTCTGGGCCCGTCCATTCATTTTATTTTGGTCGAAGCGCGCAATAAGAAAGTCAATTTGGTTCGCTAACGAGATTAGATGAACGGCGGGTGCTTGATTAGACTCCATCAGACTGGAGTTGCGTCGCTCTGCGGTGACATGCCAGGGTACGGACCGCAATGTCAAGCGGAGAAAACTGTGTCTCTCTCACGAATTTACCAACTGTGATATAGACACACTCTTTTGAGTTTCTAACGGTTCAAGTCAACTTTATAACACTCACTAGGACAAGTGCGTTTAAGCCTGGTTTTTAATTATAAACTTCTATTTCTTTAAAGTTTATTGTAACCAAGGCTTTTTAACCCCCGGTATTATAAGTTTAACGGTTGTAACTGTGTGTCTGTCTGTGGCATCTTAGCTCCCAAACGGCTGAACCGATTTTGATTTAGTTTATTTTTGTTTAAAAGGTGACTTGATCGTGAGTATTCTTAGTTATGATCCAAGAAATCTGTTTAGCCGTTTGCAGATTGTCAGTTCTATCATCATATTTTTTTTTTAATTTTTTGTTTATACATAAATATTTACACTTTTTGTGCCTACTACAATTATTTAACTGTATCTCTATCGGACGAATGCAATGGCGTTATTTCTGCAATTATATATAAATTAAGCAATTAATATCTCGACAACGAATATTAAGCAATTTGCTAAAACGGCCGCGAGTCAGATCCCAATCATCGTAATAAAAAAAGGTTTTAAAGGAAGCTCAAAACGTTTATAATTATTATAATTGATATTGTTAAAAATATTTCGTTTCATTTGCCAAGTAATATTTTCGAAAGGTGAAAAACCGGTGGCATGTTACGTAATCTGTCAAATTGTCGAAGGTGCGAGGTGAGCAAATGGCGACGGAAAGAAGATGAGTACGTACAAAGAAGAGAAGTATGTACATTGGTATCGTTTAAAATTATTAAATTTACATAAGCTAACCAGTTGAGATTGCGATCGGCTAGTTCGCGGCGTACCGACCTATCTGTGACGCTAAGTTACTAGTAACTAGTGTAGTAAAGTACCTATCCACAAAACTATCGATAAATCCAAATCTATACTATAATATTATAAAGAGGAAAGGTTTGATTATTTGTTTGTTTGTTTGTTTGCATTGAATAGGCTCAGAAACTAATGAACCGATTTGAAAAATTCTTTCACTGTTGGGAAGCTACATTGTCCCCGGGTGACATAAGCTATATTTTTTTTTAAATTAGATCATGCAACCCAAGGTGTAAAAAATAAGACTTACACCCGTGCGGTGCGTGGCTAGTCTTTTATAAATATGAATCAGATTTTATACATCACAAAGGAAATGTTATTACCAAAATGTGTTGTAACTTTATTGTCCACACGTTTTCGGATTTGCAATCTATGCCGTAAGTACTGTTACGGAATTTAATACCTGTGGTAGTGTTAACTAGTTTGTATAGCTTATTAACACCGTATAAGCACCGTTAACGGTGACGTCTCCAATAAAATACGAATTTATTAATTGCTTGACAAAATTGCAGAATCAGTGTAAATTTTTTTCCGGGATATCTCCATAGTACATAGTATATTTCTCTATGATAGTCATCATCATCATCATCATCATTTCAGCCATAGGACGTCCACTGCTGTACATAGGCCTCCCCCATTGATCTCCAAAAGGGCCGGTTGGAAGCGGCCTGCATCCAGCGTTTCCCTGCGGTCTCTTTTAGGTCGTCTGTCCATCTTGTGGGTGGACGTCCTACGCTGGGCTATGAAACCAAACGCTATGATAGTACCTACACGTAAAAATCAGTCATTCGGCCAACAATCATTTTGCAGGGTGCCGTTGCGGCTGCCTCACACTGGCTTTTGTAGGGATGTGACTTTCTTGCGAAACATCACATGAAAGTCGTCCGTGGTCGCGTCAGCGAACATTTCAGATGCACTGCAGAAGCCAAAAGTAGTAAAGACTATGCCTAAGTTCCAGTGAGTTTTTAAGACTTGGTGTAGATGATAATTTAGGAATGGGTAGAATTAATAAATCATCGATGTCGATTATGTTTCTCTAAATCGAGTACTTCACTAGGTCTATCGGCAAATTGAATGACTCGTTGTTAATTACGGTTATTAAGAGTCACCATGCCCGCGGGAGTACAGACACGGATCCCCGAGGACCACCGCACACAACCTACTAGAAAATACATTATTCCTGTACCAACTAGAAACATTTGAATACGCTTGAATAACGACTCTGCAAAGCAATTAACCGGCGGCGGGGTTTGTTATTAAAAGACGACGCAGTTAATACGATGTCGTGTAAAATGTGACCATCTGAACAGTACTCGAGGAAATGGGATTCGAAACGAATTGTTAAGGAACAATCCACAATGGACGACGGGAATATTGTATGACGCCTACGCTGACGTAAAGCATCGCATTCATACCGTTGTCATGCTGTTTCTATTCAGTACAATTTGATATACTTGTTTGCATTAAAAGTGTAACGAGCAAATTCATGCGTGATGGGATAAGATGGTCAGTACGTAAAGAAAAACAGATTAAATGGTTGGAAATGCGGTTTTCACTGAGCGTAAATAATTTTGAGCTGTGTAGATAATGAAGGGCTTCTTAAAAGTTTGGTTTTATTTCAATGCAGAAAAATAGTTGAATATACAGTGCTCATAAAAAGCATGATGGTCGTTAAGCGCGATTAATGACTTTTATTCTTATGTCTAAAGTAATTGAATCGACTTTTATATAGTTTATACCGCACCGGGTACTAATTACAAGCATCTGTAGGGCTCAGCAAGGATTTATTTGCATAATCTTCACATGCCGCGACAGAATACAATTAGCATTAAAACAAACTGCCAACTTACATACATAACCGAGCTAAAGGTCCCGCGATTCAAACAAAAATGAGTCTGAATTGTTTAAAATATGAAAACACAGGGATAGAATAGCACGTGTAGCAGATGTGTTTAATTACTGACCCGACAAAATCTCTGAAAGAGTCAAGCTTCATTATAAAAGCAGTGGCCCTGAGCTTCAGTCCACGATAAAGTAAATAAAATATCAACATCGAGCTAACGCCCGTACATACGAGTTCGTTCGTCGCCTCGTATGGACGTGTGTCAGTTTTACTTAAAAAATATTAAACTCGTAACATTCAATTTAAACCATTACGACGTTCGACGTTTAGGCATTATATTGAAGAACGGTGTTAAACGAGTGTAGACCGTTTTGTGCCTGCGCATCATCCACGCTTTGTGTTGCCGTTGTACTTGCAACCCGCCTTCACCTCTGCGAGAAAAATCGGTTGCAATTTTTTTTTCTCGCTCGCGCCTGTGACGCCTGTGCGTGCTGTGTACAGTCATGCAGTGAAGTTTTTCAACAAACTAAAACTTTCCTATAGTAAGTGTAGTTGAACTTGCGTGGTGTGCTGTTTTGGTACAACACACATACAAAAAATATGAGCGTCCAGAGATCGCCAACCCGCCCGACTTGCAGTATGAGTGCCGGTGGATCCCAACCGGATTTGTCGAAAATAAGCAATTTTAGCGAGGATGTGAATATTACTCAGCGCATCAAACGTAAGTGGCCAGATCAGTGTCATAGCTCTAATGAATTAACGGAAATGCGATCAGAGATGACACGTATCAGTTCATTACTAGAAAAATACGTCAACTCGAATGAACAGATAATGCTAAAAATGCAAGACAGTATTTCCGATATAAAATCTCAAATTTCTGACATGAAGTCTTCTAACGACCAATCAATAAACATAATTCGGGACAAGGTGGATGGAGTGATGACACAGATTAGTGACATTAAGTCGTCGACCTCTAGTATTGTGTCGGAGCAGAGAGATATTAAACATCATGTCACGAGACTTGAAGAGTCAGTCACTCTCGGTGAAAACAAAATTAAGTCACTCGAGGATGACCTTAATGTCATAAAACATTCGACTCTTACCACATCTTTCAAATTAGAAAACCAATTAGGCCTAAACGAGCAGGTCATTCAAGAGATGCAGAATCGTAAGAATAGAGAGAAGAATATAATTCTTGTAGGCTTGTCCGAGTCGACTTCCTCTCGAGCAGAAGAAAAAATGGCACAAGATGAAGCTAGTGTGTTAAATATAATTTCTCTCCTGAGCATGGACATACAGAAACCAATCAAAGTTTTCAGAATAGGTAAACACAACCCGGATAAAAGCCGCAGCGTTAAGATATGTTTTGAATCATCAGGACCTGCCATGCAACTGCTACGTAACAAGGGTAAGCTGCCAGATGGCTTGAAGATTTACTCAGATCAAACTCCAGCTCAACAAAAATACCTAAAAACTCTGAAAGATGATATGAAGCGTCGTGAAAGTGATGGCGAAAAAGACCTTACTATCAAATACGTTAACGGCACTCCGACTATATTAAACACGACTCCAAAAAACTACAAACAATAAGTACTAATACCGGAAATGACGCTGTTAATTGCAATACTTACGAATCACAAGACTGTTACCAGAATTTTTCAACCAGCAAATCACGTTTTACATTCCTATACCTCAATGCTCGAAGTATTCGTAAAAAAGGCAAATTTGACGAACTGAAGTGTATTATAAGAGCAATACCGAATACAGTGCATATCATTATATTAACAGAAACTTGGATACGCTCGGAAGCCCAAGCATTACAATTTCGACTTCCAAACTACACTCACCACTACAATTATAGAACTGATATTCGTGGCGGTGGAGTGTCAGCATATGTCCACAATAATATCAAACATAGTTTGTCAGAGTCTAAATACATTGGAGGTAACAATTACTTGTGGATAAAACTAGAAAAATACTCATTGGATGTAGGAGTAGTGTACAATCCTGGGCATACAAATTTTAAGCAATTCCTCGAAGAATATGAATCACAACTTGAACACAGAAATAGAGCAATTGTTTTCGGTGATTTTAACATAGACTTATTAACTAAGAACAAAAAAACTGAACAGTATAAGCAACTTTTGAAGGAATCAGGACATAAGATTATAAATAAAATCAGCAAGAAACACTATACTAGAGCAGGTGATACTAAAAAGTCGATCTTGGACCATGTCAGTACCAATTTAAAAAATGACAAGTTCCACATGATAACTGTGAATTCTTCATTGTCTGACCACAAACAAATATATTTAGAGATGAAGAAAATAAAACCCCCACCAAAAATATATTCTCAGTACGAAGCAATAAATTACGAAAAGCTATTTGAATCAGTAGAAAGATCAGGACTGCAGTATATAAATGATGATTTCAAAACATTAGAAGAACTACTTAAAAAGTGCACACAAGACAGCAAAGTAATAAAAACCAAAATACTTAATCAACCACAAAAAGACTGGATAAATAAAGATGTATTAAATGATATTAACCAAAGGAACATTTTATGGACAGAACTAAAAAAGAATCCAAACGATGATAACTTAAAAAAAGAATTTCATAGAAAACGAAACAAAGTCGCTAAACTAATCCAAGACACCAAAGATTCATACTACAATAAAGAATTTGACAATTGCAATAAAAAACCAAAGAAAATGTGGAATCTAGTGAATAACCTAGCAAACAATAAAATCAAACAAGCGTGCGCTCCTTCAAAACTTGTAGTTGATTCAAATGAAATTACTAATCCGCGAGATATGGCACAAATATTCAATGACTACTTCTCTACCATAGGGTCACGTTTAGCCGACGAAATACCAAATGAATTTCATAATAATTATAGTCATGCTTTACCACAATCTTCCACACAAAATCTACAACTCCATATTTTCGAACCATGTACTGAAAATGAAATTTTAAACATAATCAACAATCTTGACCCTAATTGCAGTGTTGGACTAGATGGTATAAGCACAAAAGTAATAAAATGTATAAAACACTTGATAACACAAAAATTAACAGAGTGCATTAACAAACTCTTACTTGATGGCATATTCCCCGATTCATTGAAAATTGCGAAACTTAGCCCCATTTACAAATCGGGACCGAAAACAGACCCTGGTAATTACCGACCTATCTCTGTGTTACCAGTGTTGTCAAAAATCTTTGAAAAAATACTATATACAAGATTGGATAAATTTTTAGGGTCCATAAATTTTATTTATGAGCGTCAATACGGGTTTAGATCTAAAAGTAACACACTTACAGCAACTATTGATCTTATTACTAAAATTAAACATAATATAGACAAAAAGAATGTAGTCCTGGGTGTTTATATTGATTTAAAAAAAGCCTTTGACACAGTTAGTCACAAACTGCTCTTAAAAAAACTACAAGCCATTGGAATTGCAGGAACAGCCTTGAAAATGTTTGAATCCTATCTAACAACAAGATCACAAGTTGTTAAAATTGATGGTTGCTTTCAAAGTGACCCACAGCCCATAACGTGTGGAGTCCCCCAAGGCTCTATTTTGGGCCCTTTGCTCTTCTTAATCTATATTAACAACATGCATGAATTAGGTCTCAGTGGACATATTACTCTGTACGCTGATGACACATGCATGTTCTATTTTGGTCCATCAATACATGATATTGTTTGTCGAGCTCAAAACGATCTGAAAATACTTAATAATTGGTTTCTATTTAACCTACTGACCATTAATATATCTAAAACTTGCTACGTTATTTTTAAAGCTAAAAACAAAATAATACCTATGCATACACCCCTCACAATTAATAACGTGCCCTTGCAAGAAAAATCCAATGAAAAATACCTTGGCTTACACATGGACACCCATTTAACATGGAAAGCCCACATCGATCATATCAAAACGAAACTGATCACACTTCGCGGTTCCCTTCGCAATTTTGTGCGATGCATCCCACGCAAGCTACGTCTCACAATTTATAATTCACTTGTGAAGCCGCACCTGCTATACCTTGTCGAAGTGTGGGGAAGTGCGGTCAAAACAAGAATAGCTGAACTGCAAATATTACAAAATAAAATCATCAAAATTATATTTAATTACCCCTACCTTACAGAAACTAAAAAAATCTATATAGAAACAAAATTAATGAATATAAAACAACTATACGCTTACAACAGTTGCATTTTTATACGAAAAACTATTAATAAAAACGTCCACACAAACTTGGTGTTTACAAAACGAAAACAAAATGTTTCATACCCCTGCACTCGCCGCGCTAGCTTTATTGCCCTGCCGAAGATACGAACTAACTACGGCAAGACTATGATTACTTTTGAAGGAGCGTGCCTTTATAACAAACTACCCTCGGAAATTAAAAACACTAAGTCGTTCAACACATTTAAAAAGCTACTTGCTGAGCATGTTATGACAACATAAAACGAAAGCAAATGTGTTGGACGAATAATAATTGGATGGATGTTATGTACTTTATATACTTATTGTTTTGTTCTACATGTTTGTATTGTATTTTATTAAGTTATTTTTGCGACGACGAACTATAAATTTATTGTTAGCAGTGTTCTCATGGAAGTGATGTAACATCTTATATGAGAATAAATGTCTATAAACCTACATAAAACGATGGCGCGCACACGTTAATATTTGCTTTAATAAACTTCGGACATTTTGTGAAAAAATTGCGGGCCGTTGCAGAAATTAAATGGTGGGACACTGGCCGCTCTTTAATACTAGCCAAATGCGAACCCCAGCCATAAGGGCTTATATCGCGACACATGGTCAAGTTAATTATAAAATTAAAGAAAAAATATTGCTTGGATCCCCAGCAATTAACCTAAATAAAAATTCAAACAGCGGCCCTGTAGCTTTAAACTCCAAAGCGTAAAATGTGTAGGTATGAAATACGAATTCTCGAAACTTAATTCGTACGTGTCCAAAAAGATAAGGCGGTTGTAAAGAGTGGATTACATGAAAGGTGGCGAATGAAAATTTTGAGAAATGTGCGCTTGTTCGTTCGAGAATCTTCCTACGCCGTACAGGGAACCGAGTGGGCGAACACGAACATTGATGCACATTCAGCCGCCTCGTTACGCCAAATCTAAGAGAATGCAATTGAATTAAGAGGGCATACCACGGCCAAGAAATTTGATGAATAGGTATTTTGCAAATCTATTGCTGTCCCCTGACCTCAAGCCTCTCCCAGTAGAGCGCAATAGGGACAACTGCAGCTCGGATCGATTATACCTACGAAAAGTAGACAAAATCATCGTATCACGAAAAGTAGACAAGTATTTTTCGGTTTCTTCATTCAAAACTAAGCCGATTTCATTATTTTTTAATTTATAGATGTGAACAAGATTGAACTATGTTTCTATCATTTATTTGTCTTTTATAAGCTCGTCAAATTTGTTTGATAGACGTTTGAACATGGCGGTAAAAAAATGGGATATTTAAAGGCTCATATTTCTTATAGTAGTTAACTTATAAGAAAAAAATATATATGATAGAAGCATGATAATGGGGGAGATAAATTTTATAAAAAAAATACAGTTCTAGCGGTATTATCCAGGGAGGAAACACGAGAATACGTTTGTATGGACAAAACGCTGCCCGTGTGCCCCACTTAACATAATAGTGATTTTGATACAGTGGATCGCGAGCATTGCGACGACCGCCATATTAAGCGGTTGCATTGACTCATTGAATATATTAAACGAGTGGTTGCATGACGAGGCAATCGCATGGTAAGTGGTGATTTGATTGTTCATTGTTAAGCTAAATTTATTTATTCGGTTCTATTAAGCTGGAGATATCAAATCATTTCTCCTTTATTAACTTGACGAGAACTGTATTTTATAAACGGTCAATTTCCTTGTCTATATGGTTAAATTACGTAATTCTTTACATTAATTTAAAATATGGGGATAAGCGCTTTGATTCCACTTTTATTGTGCGAAACTGCGTGATTATGGACTGCTCTGCCTCAAATTTGTCACGAGTGAAACAGTTTCTTCTAACAAGCGTGCTCCATCGTAGACCACATCATCGCTTAACATCAGCCGAGATGGCGGTCAAGCGCAAACCTATATATCAATAAAAATATAAAAATAACTACGGCGAGACTGAATGGAGAGCAACACAATATGAGGGCGCAAACTTTAGATTTAGTTACATTTTAAGTAAAATCTAGAATAATGAATTTGATAGATTCAATTGTTTCGTAAGAAATTTCCGTGTCCGTTCAACAAATATTTACATTGCGCCAGCGCAGTGAACACAAAACGCGAACCACATAAATATTCACTTTTGTGCGTGTCGCGATATCGAAGCAGTCGCCAAATTAACCAGCCTTTATGAAGATATACGACAGGGCAACGCTTCCACTGTGATTTATGTGATCAGTAATCGTGTTTGTTCTGGAAAACATTTTAAGGCCCGTCCAAAAGAAAAATCGTATGACATCAACACTGAATAAAATTCGAGATTTTTGTCTCCATTCTCAAAATAAAATGTGTCGCAGTCACGATGTTCGCAACGTTATTTAAGACACTTTACGTATTTGTGTAGTTTATCTTTACAAGCGATAAACTGAACTCGCGAAACCGTAAAGAAACATACATCAAAGAAAAGAAACTCTTTTTATAAAGTCCCATTACGGCGTTCTTCGCGGAGACATCACGGCTCAGCGGGTGTGATCCGTTTCCACGCTCAATGAATACGAAATAAGAAATCAACGCAGCCGCACTTACCCCGAACCATTTCCTTTCATGGCCAATATTTTCAGCTCCGCGCGAGAGCCTCTCTTATACATGTGAGGGCACGTTTTACAATTTTTGTTTAGTAAGGAATCCTAAGCCCGACCAGAATTAATATCACGGTTAACGCAACTGTACTGCATCTCCATTATCAGCATATCATGTTTCCACTGCTGGGACCACGGATCAGACAAACAAGAGAGATATGGTAGATAGGTGGCGTGGCGGGTGCGAACGCTTCAGGCCTAAATCTGGCTTAATGTCTTTAAAACACTGTTTAAACTAACACGGTTGTTCACTGCAGCTATATTATTATTAACGAGTAGATGCGACTAGCGAGAGACCGGAGAGAGTGGCATAAACAAAGTGAGACCAGCAACTGGTCATTCAGGGCTGATAATGATGACATTATTATTATTATTAACGGAATATTTACTGTGATAAGTTGGTAGACGGAGCTCCATGGATGGATTGCGGTGCATGTTTTTTTAGTCTTCCCATGAACAATGTAACTGCGGCGAAATATCGGGAGCTACATCCAAAACCTTATCACGGTAAATATCCCGTTAATATTCATATAATTGATGCCTTTAGTCAAACTCGCCCTGCAGACGACCTTGTCGCCCCTCTTTGCATGTGGACTATTAGTTAGTTCATTCGTGTCGGCGCAAGTTTCTTAGTGTGCGTGAAAATTAAGTAAGTTTGCCATACTGACAGTTTTTGCGCTAAGAGGGGTATTGGGTATTGCGGTATTGTGAAAAAATTGTGTGAAACACGGAAACATTTGCACACGAACGATTGCACTATGGCATATCTCTCTTGTCTGTCTGACTGTAGGCTGGGACACAGGCCTTCTCTCTAGCCTTCTCTCCAATATGCTGACCCAGTGCAAATTGGTGACTGTCACATATCTTTGGTTTTTGAGGTTCTTGGACATACTGGTTTCCTCATGATGTTTTTTTCCACCGTTGTTGAGCGATGTTATCGAAACCGCACATCATTAAGTACTAAATAAGTCATTGTTGGTCAGAGGATCGAACCGGGTGCCGTGAAATTGTAAAGCACACGTGCTATCGCTCGGTCACAAGCGGCAGCATGTAAACAACGGTATTATAAATTGGAAAGTCCATTTTCATATAAAAGAAAACCGATTAAGAAGCTTTTTCCGATACCGATCGCTCGAATGAACCTATATATTTTCATGATCGAGCGAATCCAAGATCAGAGAATGCTGACGGCCGGTGCGTAAGAAAATTGTAACGGAAAACTTTCACTGTGACAGACTATTGTCCCAGTAAATAATATGTACTTCAATCCTTGTTTCATACTAATATAACCGAAACCGTAAATAATTATATAACTTTAGTGAACAACCGTGATAGTTTAAAACAGTATTTTAATAGAACCGAGTATTTCAATTATATACAGAGTGTGAGGGGAACACTCTCGAAGCCAAAAGAAGGAAATTGTACTCATCATTTTGAACAACTTTTACTATGGGACCAACCATGAAATCGCGAAAAAAAAAACAAGCTGTTCTATACATTTTCTCGAGTGTCAATGACCGTTTTCTATAGAACAGCTGATATTTTTATCGCGATTTCAGGGTTGGTCCCATAGTAAAAGTTGTTCATAATGATGAGTACAATTACCTTCTTTGGCTTCGAGAGTGTTCCCCTTACACCCCATATACCGAGTATAGAAACTTAAAAAGTGAAACTAAACTAGAATACCTAGTCGGTAACTAGTTTAAACTACAAAAAAAAAAGAAACGGAAACACGGACGGACGGTTTTTTTTAGTGGAAACTATAGTCGGAGTGACCGGCTTAATCTTACGTGAGTAATTCCCGTGTAATATAAATAAAATACCGAGTATATTTTATGGTTGATATTCCGAAAACCCGTACGAAGCGCTTTGATTCCACATTTATTGTGCGAACTGCTAGTCTGTGGAATGCGCTGCCTGCATGGGTGTTCTCCGTTAGTTACAATCTGGTTGTCTTCAAGTCGAGAGTAAATATGTTTCTTCTAGGCACACGTGCTCCATCGTAGACCGCATCATCGCTTAACATCAGACTAGCGCAAGCCTAACTATAATTTAAAAAAAAACTTGATTACAATAACAATAAAAATACGTGTTTCTTAGACCTAAATCTAGATTGTACGCCATTGTAGTGAATGATTCGCTCTATTTCATATAGATGTTCGTTACAGCTATGCCTTAAATGTATGTCACACAGTGATTACATAATTATGATCATTAAAACCTAGTTTATATACAGCTAACGCGTTTAGCTATAGTTAACATCAGTCCAATTACAAGCTGAGATAACCTAATATTCAGTTTACGTTGTAAACTTAACCCAATCTCTGGGAAGTTGAAGCGGTCAAAACAGCACAATAAATAAGTTGCAGTATTTAAATAAATATTTAAATCATGAACAGCCTGTATCAACCCACTGCTGGGTATAGGCCTCCTCTTCCTTGCGCCATTGATACCTGTCTCGGGCTAATCTCATCCACGTATGACCTGCGATGGGCCTGATGTCATCGACCCATCGGGCTGGTTGTCTGCCTACGGAACGCTTATCCGCTATTGGTGACCACTCTGTCAGGGTTCTACTCCACCTGCCGTCACCACGCCTAGCCACGTGCCCTGCCCAGCGCCAGTTGAGTCGCATGATACGGTTCCCGACATCCGTGAGTTTTGTCCTTCGACGGATTTCGGTATTTCGAACTCGGTCTCTCAAGCTGATACCCAACATGGCACGCTCCATTGCCCTCCGCGCGACTCTAATTTTATGCAGTGCATTAGTATTTAAATGTTATCTATCTATTCTATACAACGTGTAACAAAAAGGTGTAATAATATTGAAGGGTACGTATATACTCATCATTATGAACAATTTTTACTATGGGATCAACACAGAAATCGCGAAAAAAAACCCAGCTGTTCCATAGAAAACGGTCATTGACACTCGACAAAATGTATGGAACAGCAGATATTTTTTCCGCGATTTCAGGGTTATCCCTGGGCTGTCCCTTAGTAAAAGCAGACGGGCTGCCAAATCGTCAACAGTCACTGTCACCTATAGATAACTATATTGTAGGCATAATAACACATCTATATTGTGCCCTACGTGACCTATGTACTTGTGTTTACGTTACATGGAATCTTTAGAGGTATGTATGTGCTTGCTCATCGGACTCCCAAGACATAGACATAGCCAAGGGTGAAGCCCAAAAACAAGTCTATATAGTGTAAAAAAATCTGTACGATAAATAATCTGCGTTTTCTATTTTATTTAAAAACTAGCGACCCGCCCGCCCGTCTTCGCACGGGTGTAATTTACGTGCGAAGCCGGGGTGGGTCGCTAGTTATATATATAAACCTTCCGTGAAAATTTATCTATCTGATGGTGAAAACCGCATCAAAATCCGTTGCGTGGTTTAGGAGGAGCGGCCAGACAGACAGACGCGGAAAGCAACTTTAATTTATACTATGTAGAGAAGATGTATTTTAAACAGATTTTTTGCTCGCTTGCTATTTTACAAATCTGACCAAGTGAGATTTGAAAACACAGACGATTGGGACAAGTGGAATTACTCTATCAGTCTGCTTAGAGACGACGACTTGCAAAGCGCAGCATTGAGACGTAACCACATCCTTATATCAAGTGTAGAATTATTATAATGGAACTTGTTATCCAGCCCGTGGCTTGACGGACCGACTGACGGACAATTTGTTTGTCACTCATCCGCGAGTTTCACCCGTCGTGGTTAACAAGCGTGGCGTTTCAAAAGTCGCTCACCGTGTGACATTACAACGTGACCTAGATGAGCCGTTTCGAGGATTCTTTAATTTGGCGGTGCAGAATTCGTTAAATTATTGAAGGGAAAATTTGAGTACATGCGCAGTAGTAGTAATATTTAGTTCTAACTGTATGAAGATTAAAGTTGTGGAATGAGCTCCCGATATTTCAGACATGCACCATGTTCACGGGAAGACCCGATCGGGACTTTCCGTGAACATGGTGCATGTAACTGCGCTGAAATATCGGGAGCTCATTCCACAACCTTACCACGGTAAATATCCCGTAAATAATCATATAACTTTAGTAAACGACCGTGATAATTTAAAACAGTGTTGTATGAAGATTGCTTTAAAACACACATGATTCTAATACGTTTGTTACTTGTTACACAGGTTTTATTACTCATTTGCTCAAAAAATTTAACCCATTACTTTATAATTTTCGATGATTATATTTACTTACATACAAAAAAAAATATTTTATATAAATTAAAGAAAACATATTATGTTGTATATTTACTTTATCGTGATGACAATATTTTAAACGAAAGATTATCTCGTTTCCTACATATTTTGTCGTTAATGGTATAGTGGATTTACTATTTCGCTTTTATATTTAATCGTAAGACTCAGAAATAGAAAAGTTATAAATGACACGTCCAGTGGAATATAAGTTTCTTCTCCTTAATGTAATAAAAGTGGATTATTTATGTACTCCGTAATATGACGAAACGTCTATACTGTGTGAAGGTCCTGCAACGACTAGGTACTAAAATAATGTGTCTGAAACAATTATTTTATTTTTATTTATTTAATAAACGACTTGACTTGTGTAATAGCTATATTGCCCTACTTTACTCTGCATAAATATGTACAAATGTTTGGGTGGGTATTTTGAAAAGTAATACAAATAACTCTCTACTTAATTACGGACGCCGATTAAACGCAGATGGAATTGACAAGCGAACGGACGGCAGCCAATAAACGAGATTCCCGAAATATTTCCCTCCCATAGAATAAAGCCGTTTTTCTCGCGTCCTTTTTCAATCTACCCCGGGTACTACCCTGATACGAGCAGAGCCACATTAAATTCTTCTCGTTTAATCAAATCCGAAGCTTCACCAGTTAAAAAATATAGAAGTGAAGTGTTTCCTTCCGTATCGACGGCGCCGGGGGAGTACAAGGCAGACAGCAAATAAATCGTTGGCGCAGTATCCAAAAGCACCAAAATTGTCGGGGTGGCTTCGCGGACACGCCTTTTATCTGTTACGTCTATCAGCCTTCACGTCCGCCGTTTAAACGTAAATAACAGCAAAAAAATTGCGCGGAATAAATAATAAGGGCGAAGAAACGAAGAGTCTGCCTGCAACCGTGCGGGATTAAAGAGCTCCACGGTTTCGGATCACTCGCCTGACCTAGTTCCCGCCTAGCGACCGCCACCATCATTACGATAAAAGCTCGTTTAATAAATTAACGCTCGCCCGAGGCAACTACAGTGCTGGAAATATGAAAAAACTCACTACTAACATAAAATGGAAATATCATCCTGCATAGCCTTCCATGGAAAGCGTGCACGAATGAAACGTATGTGCTGCAATGTGAACCTGAAAAATCCACATAAATTTAGTGGGCGCAGGTCACGACGCCTGCCGAAGTTGACCGCGCGCGCTCGTTACGGTTGCTTTATGCGGGGTGGTGCAGCCATCGGCTACAACAATGCGCACTCCCCTCTCATAAATATGAAACAATTAGACGATAAATCCCAACTTGAATTAGTATTTTTATTTGCACGTCACGTGCGCACGCCAGATCCTTTCCAACAATTTATGTAGCGAGGCGTCAAGTGTAACAGCTCTAAGAAACTGATGGCGCACTCCCGAGCTTTAGGCGAGAGCCCGTCATTATGTTTACGATTTATTTCCCGCTGAACAAAAGATAAACGATTTATTTGCAGTGTCTTCACGTTCGCACACTATTTTGAATACCGTTCACAAATTGCGGTCACATATTTCGCTAAAGCGCTTTCGAATGCCGTTTACGGACTGAGAAAATGTTGCACGAGATAAAATTCTAAAAGTACTTAGTATCGAAGCCGTTTTGCAACCACCGCTGGCCACGCGGGCTGATCAGCCGCGTGATTAAGAAAAAACCAGATAAGTACGAGTAGGACTCGCTCTCTGAGGGTTCCGTTAAATGGAACCCTCAGAGAGCGAGTCCAAACAAAAAAAAACAACAAAAAAGTTGAATTATTGAAAGACAAACTTAACTTTGTAGTGCACAATAAGGTTCTTCGATTCATTCCAACTACAAAATGTAAGTATGTAATAGCAAAATTATTTTCAAACTAGTAGGCCGCCCCTGCTTCGCACGGGCGAAGCCGGGATATATAGCCTATGTCAACCGGGGATAGTGCAGCATCCCAACAGTGAAAGAATTTTTCAAATCGGTTCAGTAGTTTCGGAGCCTATTCAATGCAAACAAACAAACAATCAAATCTTTCCTCTTTATAATATTAGTATAAAAGTATAGATGATATCACTTCAAATTTATAACTTTCGGATTTATTCCTTTATATGTGCTTTGAGACCTTGCCTCTTCCCAAATTTCATGATTCTAGGTCAACGGGAAGTACCCAGTTTTGATTTCCTTGTAAAATCGCAAAATATGCGAAAATATGCGACATAAACGGTCATATCTTTTGATCGCGTAAACTTACAAGTTTGATTTTTTTCACAGCTCAAAGCATCCGTAGATTTGAGTATTTGATATAAATTTCAACTTGATATCTTTACGCGTTCTTGAGAAAAAGGGTCTTGACAGACGGACAGACGGACAACAAAATGATCCTGTAAGGGTTCCGTTTTTTCCTTTTGAGGTACGGAACCCTAAACCCGAATACGAGCGCAAGCGTGACACAAAAGCAGAGCGATAACAGAGGAAAAACGAGCAGAGGATCGCCTCCAACCGAGGAGACCGTATCTTCCCCCGCCCGGGAGTTATTAAATATTAAAATAAACGCGCATTCCGACACGAGTCCTACGCGATATGCAAGATTATGGCCAACACAATGAGAGCAGCGGCTGCGATCGCTCCCGAGTCTTATCATATCAAAGCACAGCCTTACGTAATTCAACTGCGGACGTTATTCCCGGGAGCATGAGCTGATCAAAATTGAGGGCCTGTAAAAACACGCGGCGCGTAAATTTCGAATTTCGTAATTTACAGCTTTCAATAACCTCCGACCGACATTAAATAAAGGGCAGGTTACTCACATTAGCGGTAAAGTGTTGAATGTCAATAGGCGCATAACTCACGTAGGGAGCGTTGCAGCATCTCGCCTGCGAAGAGTATCGGTGGTCGCATCGCGGCCTGATCCGCCCACTTACCTGAAACAATACATCATTACAATATCACTAACTGAGCGGTAACGCGTGTTAAACGGACATGGATTATGCATGTCCTGTTTTACTACATATTTAAACTCTGAATATTTGGATTTACATGGATTTTGAAGGCGGAACAACTGGGAATAACTGGTTTTAATTCGGCTTGCACTTGCACTTTAATAAAAACTTGGAAAAAAGAAAAACTACCTTCACGGGAAATTCAATAAATAGGGTTTGGAGTTTTTTTTAGTCTTATTAGACCACCTTCGAAATAAAATTCAATATATAATGATGCAAATTTATTCAAAATCAAACAAAATAAACTGACGAATTGAAAAAGTCAGTTGAAAACGCACAAAATTCCGAATTCCGTAACCGTACCGCCGTACGGACACCGCGAGATAAACACGCGGTCTACGCGCGTCTTTCACACGGTTTTATTTTGTTCTTGTCTTTTAAAATTTAAACCCTAGTTGCCAAATAAATAAAGCGTATTTTGCTATAATATTCGTTCTTTAGAGACGTGCACGCGGTCACCGCGCAGGGGCCACATATCGAGCGCGTTGGGTCGTCGGTGCGTAATACGTTAGGGATAAGGTAAATTTAAATTCTAGCCCCAAACGACATGCCAGAAGACGTTCTAAACGGCCACAATTCCAGGCGATGCTCGGAGACTAGAGATAGCGCACGAGTCAGCTATGATAAAATTTTATTTAGCAGCATTAGCATTTTCCGAGGCTTATCAAAGCTCCCTGCCTAGTCGCGTACGCGCACCTCTGAATTTATCCTGTAAGTATTTACTAGAATACCGGTGCTTCCTGGGTATCTCTATTGCCGATTCTACATGCATCCCGTTCTCTGTTATCTTTAATTTTAGCTAACCTTCGTTTCGTTACGGTTCGTTCTAAAGTACAAGAGTGCATGCTTAACTTTAAAAGGCTAATAAAGTTAATTGCTGAAGCAATTACTATGTCGTGATTAGTCTTTGGAACTTGGCAGCAAGATTCAAGAACTTTAAAACTAGCTGTGGTTGGCTATGCACGACGTGATACTAATAAATAAAATCGGAAGTATATAACATTGCCCGGATCACTGCATTTAGGGGAATAATAACGTAGAAAAAGAAATTAAAGCTTTACCAATAGATTTTCCAAAGCTCGTGACCACTGCTGCTGACTGCGATCTAACCTATTAGGGCCTGAAGACATCGAGCCAATTCAAGATAAAAGATCTGATAGATTCAGTAGAAATGCGATTACAATGAACACCCCACATTTTGTTAACGACTTCAGTTCCCTATACAATCGTCGGCCGGATCTCGCATCGTGTGGAGGCGCCGATGTTCGGGCTAATGTTGCTTAATTAACTCGTATTCATTATCTCGAGAACATGGCCAATGGCGCGTGCGTCTTGCTATACACACAGCTTATGTTATAGTTGGTAAGAGAATATGCACGCAGGTTAGGTGGTAGTTACTACGTGAACAGGTGCTTGCAACACGCTGAAACGAGACCGTCTACCAGCATTACCATTCCTTCCTATTGGAGTTTTCAATTAACGTTCTTGCAAAATAATTAAATTGGTCTGTTTTAGTTTCCTATTGTCGGCTTCTAAAAAATACACGAGAACATTGAATATTTTAGATAGTTTACTCTTTTTAAACGATTTTGTTTGAGAAATAACTGGAAAGTGTTTTTCGTTTTTCAAAGTCTGCAGATTTTAAATGGACATTATTTTTAAAGCCATAAAATCAAAGATTGCCACACAATAAAGCTTTAGAAAAGCACGATCCGGAATATGGCCCATTTAACGTAATTTAAGGCGGTTTATACCGCAGCATTGTTGGCTTAGGACTCTCTCGGACCTTTTTACAGGACTTAATGTTGTTTGCACTGCAGAGTCAATTTGATTTAGGGTTATTACATGTCTGACAATGGTTAAGCGATATGATAGTGACATAAAATACAGTGCGGTTACGCTGAATTGATTTTTAAAAGTTCTTTATTTATCATTCTTATACATACATTCTTACAAAACAGACACGGTCTAATAATTGTAGATAACATAAATATATATGACTTCTCAGGCTACATTCGCCTCTAACAGTCATTTTTACGATTACGCTGAAGTAAATAACTAAGGTTACTCATGTGCAGTGTAAAGTTTTTACCCTGACACAGACAATATTTACAAATTTTAAGAAATTGTATGTCGTAATTTTCGGCTTTGGCGCAATATCTTATTTTATTGGGATAAAACTATGATATCTTACATTTATGTAAGCCAGTATTGCATGAGATCTACAATGAGAACATATCTCTAATGTTCAATACAGTCAGTCTTCATCTAGGTAACCGCGAGTGACATTCACAATAGGCTATTGAACTGATTTTTAAAAGCTTTTATATTTAACTTGCCCTGTGTTAGTAAG
This sequence comes from Agriopis marginaria, assembly GCA_932305915.1. Taxonomy (NCBI): domain Eukaryota; kingdom Metazoa; phylum Arthropoda; class Insecta; order Lepidoptera; family Geometridae; genus Agriopis; species Agriopis marginaria. The sequence goes on along the minus strand of OW029926.1, from coordinate 10,421,390 downwards.
TATGTGTGGGACAAATCTTGCAACTGAATTTTAGAAGTCCTCTTCAACCGATTGAGCTGAAGTTTTATATACACGTTTAGTTTGGATGACAATGACGTCGATTCTGTCATACCACTCACTAAACCAAACCAATCTGACAGGACTAAAATTATCTGCCTCTCTTTTCATTTTAATATGTGAGAGAACGGTGGCAACAATTTTAGAGCTGTCTAATTTAGTTTTGTTTAGAGTACATCAGAATCGATGCCAATGCATGGTAAGCTAAATGACGCCATTTTAAATCCAATATGGCGAACTCCCAAAGATGGCGGACCAGTTATTTTTATGCACCCCCACGCTATGGGTATCAAATAAAAAGGTTTGCTGAGAAGAATACGAAAAAAATTGTTTTAACAACTTTGATAGTTGATTGAATCAGGCGTTACTTTGCGGAAGTCCATTTTTAATTTGTATATGTCGAATTTCTAGTGTAATTCCGCTTCTACGTCGTTTCGAGAACAATAAACTTTTTTTTTATATTCATAATTTCATTATTACCTTATAAAAAGCTGACTATAAATAGAGCCGAACACCGAAAACAAAATTGAAATGTTTTCAAAATTAAGATAATATTTAAGCATTTTAATGTTTTGCTAGCTAAAGAGCGCACTATACTTACGTATGACGTCACATATACGTACACCATACAAACTTCAATCTGAAACTCCCGCTTATATCTCAGAACTTTATTAGCCGATTTAAATAGTTATTTCTAGGTCTTGGTTGAGCGGTGACCCAAAATCCAAATGTTTGTGTATCAAATTATGGATACATTTAGATTCGTTTGACTGCATCATGGTCGCACTCCGCATGCTTTAGACATCTACCTCGGCCCGCATTGCGATACGTTCTCGTATATCTTCTTTAAGCGTAGGGGGTACTATTAATCTGGACGTCAAGCAAGTTTCGTGTCGTCGCTCAGCGCACTCCGAGAAATATGAAGGCCATTAATATTAGGACGTTGCACACTAGAGATAGCTGGTGCTATGTCAGGTGACCGTAATGCATGGGTTTACGTATCCATGTAACTGCAAACGTCTTTGGATCAACGGTTCGGGTTAGATTGACCATAGTTGTCATTGCATATTTTTTTACGACATTAATATCGAAACGTTTTGCTAAACGCAGTGATAGGTTGAAAAGGGATGCAGAGTGGTGACAGGAGGCAAGGTGAGCGGAGCGTCTAAGTGCCACCGCGCACTGAGCCGCCGGTGGCAGCCACTAGTGGCCACCACAAGTGCTGGACGAAATGTTTAATACATTTTGTATGGTATCGGCGCACACTGAGCGTTCGAGTGGCTGCTTTCGAGCCACATGGTCAGCGCTCGATTATTGTGAACACAATTTGTCGGCAGCCGTCCTCACCCACAGGACCACAGTCGCCTGCATCACCCTGTCTTAGTATATCTTTGTATAATAATAATCAATAACGTAAATCCAGGGTGTTTCCACTTTTTTTTTCACAAACAAACGCGTCCGACTCCTATAAAACACACTAGTGGCTACGACTAGTGGCTACATCAAGCCACTAATGACCGCGTTCAAGCCACCTGTGGGTACGACTGGTGGCTGCGTCAAGTCGCTAGGCTTGGCTACCGGTGGCTTAAAGTGCGGGAGTCGGTTTTTATAATAGTTAAGATATTCAAACGTTATAAACAAATTTTGCAGAAATACACGGAGGAGATTAGGGATAAACAAGAAAAATTGGCGAAAAAGTTGAGACAGCTTATGCCACGCAGAGGACTGCCAATGATGATAAAGAGGAATATTTATAGTTTATACCAATCTTTTTAAATTTAAGTTTAGCAAAATTAGAGAATAAACACAAACATTAAAACGGGTAGAGCTGAAAGACGTGCACGATATCCAAGACCTGAGGCGGTTAATCCACTAATTCAAGGAGCCACAGCATCACTGCCACTCGTGCGCCCCGAGCGAACCCTGCACACATGCGTGTTCTTCGTCATTATGCAAAACACACACCGGATACGCAGGTGAGTTATTAACCACGTAATAAGTCTGATCTCGTTAAACAGCTCGCGGAATCATTTTACTCGAAACAAAATTACTTACGGCAAGCCTACGGCCAACGACTTCCTACCCCGTAGGCATCTGGCATGGGGCAAACACATCAGTCTACGCATTGGCACAAAGAGTGCCTAAAAATGCTCCTCTTACCAATGGCGGAGTATTGGAGTCGTAACGTTAAAAGGACCAATCAGCGTTATCTCCACGCATCAGCTATTCTGAATTCTTATATTGCGAATAAGTTTAATGTGATGTCTATAGGATCTCAAGCAGTGTAGCCAAATCTACAGTTTTAACTGTATTTAGTGTATCTACATTTTTTTTAAATAGTCTCAGTTTTTAGTTTAAGGCTCCAAATCTACAGTTTTTTGTACAAAAGTTTTATACGTGGGTGTATGTATTACCTAACAATATAGTAATAAGTGACATTTGTTACTTGCTGCCTATTCCGAACCCCAAACACAACTCTCCGTTCGTCAGCTAGATGTGATAAACAGATTTAATATCGCAAATGATTTCAGTTTTCTACAGTTTTTTGAACCTTTACAGATTTTAACCGACTTAAAAAAACGTTGTTTTCAATTCAGTTGTATTTTTTACACCTCAGACTCAGAACTCCGTCATTTATAAACCGATTCGGAAAATTATTTGTATTAGAAAGAATATACTTTCAGATTGGTCCCATAGAAATTTCATCAAAATCAATTCAGTAGTTTGGTTTTTAAATCAAAATAACTGGAAACAAATCATCCAAGTAAACGAAATTGCGTATTTTTACTAATTTTGCGGACGGTTTTTTAAAATTGATATTTATTCTCAGTCAAGTCAGGGTTGGCAAAACTGCTCTCAAGTCGTTGAATTATGCGGCCCATGGATTCCGTGCGCCATGTATATAGGCGCAATGCAAATATTTTACAATTACATACCTCGCAACCAGCCAAATAGGCGCGAGTATCGAGTTCTCCGGCGTAGCTTAACTTGCTTTATGAAAATGGAGAACAAATAAATTCTCGTTATGTGCTAAATGGAAATAGAATTTCGCATTGCGGTAATGAGATTACGTTTACAGTTATTGCTACCATTAGGAGGCGTGGGCGTGTCCCACAAATATGACAGGAATTTCATTAAAAATAAGGTCTACCATTATTTTGTTACTTCAGAATTCCGTTTTTTTGCTACCCCAAAATTTAACAACATAATTGCTGTTAAATAGATCAATCCAATGAAAAATGTTTGAGACATTGTTATTTCTAGTCGAACTTTTGACGAAACTAATTTTGACATTAAAATAACAATGAACTGCTATAAAAACATCCTTCAACCATCCATCATGGGATATGTCGTAAAGTTGATTCGGAACCGGTCCAGTACCAGTATTTCATTAGGCAATCGGATTTATATAGCTAGATATTAATCTAAAACATTATCTGAGATCTTGTAACTGTCACAATTTAGAGTCGGACGCGAAAATTCGATTAACATTCTATTCATTAAATGGTGTGATCGAAACTAATTGTAGCCTTGTTGTATGCAAGTCGCAAATGGCAAGTAAATGTCGATAAAAAGGAGTACTGAAACAATACTGGCAGGTGACGCCGGGCACTTCGCGCCGCATCGCCGCGTTATCGCCTCATACTTCGAGATAAACATCTCTGTTGTAGTTTTAAAGAAAATTTACAAGTCGGCCGGCTATAACCGTATACATGCCAAGGAGATGTCCGAGGGACGAGCGGCGACAACCGCCGGACGACGCTTATGACCCTACTACGGTTCCGATTTATGATCGTCCCCTTTACAACGAGGGCGAGACACTTTACAGCTTAATTTAAAACAGGTCATTTATTTACTTTTTTCGACGCTTAAGGTAGATTGAACCTTTTCAGATGAAGTCGTCGTTCCTAAGCGGTCCCATAAATTATTCAATTAGCATCTAAATTGTATTTACACAGCCATTACTTGTCAAGATCTATGACAATATTTTATTATCATAATATATATGATTTTATTTTTCTCATATATACGATCGTGAATTGCAAGCAATTAATGAAATTGATTTAGTTTGCCACATGATGAGCAATTTATATGAAAATATTATATTAACGATGATAGTTCGGATTATTAACTATTTTATGGCAACATTTAATGGATCTCGTTATCTGTGATTCTAGCTTAATTCGTCTAATATGGTAATTTAATGGTTTGATAATTTAGCTCTCAGGTCGATTATGAGATTGATATTAACATTCCACAAAAGAAGCAGTACAACAAAGCTGTACATTTGAATAATGCGATACAAGTACAAATATCGTGAGGTCTCAATCTGTTGATCTTTAACGCGGAAAAGCTCCATTGAATTCGCCGATGGGGCATCATTGCGCGACCAAACCGAGCGTCAATCACGAGTTACATAAGCACATAGAAAGCTCGGGGCACTGGCAAAATGTCACGTCCGTACCTACCCACTATGTGACAATACGTCGGGGCTCGGTATCAGAGTAGAGCATCTCAAACTTTAAGCGCGAAGGTTGCCAAATGCTCTTTAAAACTGTAACGAACTGTAGTCGATTCGAAAAATATTTGGAAGGAAATAGCTACGTTTCCGAACGCTATACAGGATACGTTTTAAAATAAACGTATTTAGACTCGATATACAGGTTGTTTGGTTATACAACATGCATACTTTGGGAGGTTATTAGTACACGAGATTGTTAAGACGGTAAAAAATAAATGTTTTTTTTTAATTATGAAATGGGCTAGCACTTTTCCGTAACTCACCTGATAGAAAGTGACGATGTAGTCACTTATCACTCGCGTCATGTCACTTTGACCGTCTTTCCTACATCTTGTCTACCTCGCGCTTGCGCATGTATCCGTATTTTGCTATGCTCCGTACGCAAACTAACTTGCTAACTCTTATATATAACGGTTAAATTATTGGTTTATCACAAAATCCTTTAAAAGTTTTTAATTTCAGCGTGTTATAATAATAGCTAAAACCTAAGAAATAATTTTCAGAATAAGTTTATTTTCGTTATTACCTTTTCCCCAAATATGAGCGTCGTCTATTCGAACAGCATGTATAAAGTTGTTTTTTACTTTTATTGGAAATACAAGTTCGATCATCGAACTACTAGTCGGACAGAATGGATTAAACGCATAATTGTACATATTTCTAATTTGGAGTAAAACTTGTTTTGGTAAAGAATGATAAATATATTTGTACAAAAAATGTACGCTGATAAACATCGGATGTCAGGCGAAGTAAATATTCATCGGAGCCATCGGATGAGATTGCCGTAGTGGATGCGTAGGCAGCCCCATACTCCAGGACGCCGGCGAGCATAGAGACAATGACATTTGCATAGCGGGGCGGGCCTAACTGTCACCCAGAACATTCACATTAACCACAGACATTAACTGATCGAAAAAACGGTAATGAATGCGAAATCTATTATGCGCTCCACATTGGATTACACCCACAGCTTACGATCAATTTTCTGTAAAATTAGATTAAACATTGCGTTCATATTAGAATAGCATTAGTTTTCAGGACTTGAATTTCGTTTCGCACTCGTAAATATGATTCTACAGTCTTGAAAGCTTTATCCATCAAAGCTTTCACATATGGTAATTTATGTAGTGCAAAAAGTGGGTCGTCTCTCTAAATAAGGCTCAAAAAGCGTTGTTCATTTCGAGTGGCAAAGCACTTATGCTACTAGTACTTCCGCCCGAGAGCTTAGGGCGCATTGTAGATTCGAGAAACGTCGCCACCGCACCGCCTCCGACGATGCCGCCTCTCTTTGCAATAATGCGCTTACACTTCTGGTTACCTACCTACCCTAATAATTCCATTCTTTGTACACCTCGACTTGTGCCCTAAGTCGAAACCCGTGTTACCGCCAACAGCCTTATTAAGGAGGTACAATAGGTAGCCAACAATATTTCCTTATCCGTCTCATAATAGAATTAGGTAGGTAAGCTTTCAAGAGCGAGTTTTCTCAAAAGGAAAATATGCTTTTTCCCCGTGCGACAATGAAATCTTAAGCCGGGGAATTGCGTTCCCAGCCAGGTGTGTTACGAAGAGGTAGTTTATAGCGAGTTATAAAAATGTTGCTGAGCTTGATATTGTATTAAAGGAACAAAGCGTCAGTAAATCACTATCCGGTGCGGATAGTTTAGCAATTAAAGGCAGACAGACATCCCGCTATCTTCTCCGAACTAATGAGTGAGGACGGTCGCTGCTCTACGACTCTTGGACTTATCTCCTTGATAAACAAGTACAAATGGGTTACACGTTCCTTCAACGTCTGCGTCTCTCTATTTCTCCTTTAACGCTCTTAAGATAGCACAACTTTTATCAGCCAGACAAAGAGTTGTAGCCAAACTCATTAACTGAATGTGTTAGCGATGTTGTCCTGGCTTCTTACTTAGGGTAATGTTTGGACTACAGGTTTAATACTCTTGATCTAAATTAGAGCTTATCAACCTATTTATTTTACTAGACATTGCGTCGCTGCTTTGTTATGAAAAAGTAAATGACAGCGAAACAAAAAGTTTAATTTCAGAACAAGAACAACAAGTACCTAAATGTAATTATAAAAAAAATATAACCCGACTGCATAAAACTAGTAAAAAGTAGGTAACTGAAAGTAACAGCGGTGTGCTGCGTATTTATCTATACCTACTTGTAGTAGATACAGAGCCTTTCATACCGCTTTATTTCGGAAACTAATGAATATGTCATAGTGATTTTATATATTTTTGAAATCTGCTGAGTTTGCTGAGTGAGATCTACGTAATAATAACCTATTTAGCAAAGTTTTTTTTTTCGCGGATTCCATCTTGATTTCTTATACCCTCTGTCACTCCCATTATTAAGACGATTCAAATGACACCTCACATATCGAAATCTATTGAGCCGTTTAGGCTGTAGGGTGCCAAAAAAAACGTCCATACACAAATAAACTTGAAAAACAGAACCCTCCTTGCGCAGTCGGGAAATGCTTGTAGTCCGTTTGACTTGCTTTCTCTATTTCAAGCAGCTATGTACATGAAATCTTCTTAATTGTTAAAATCAGTGTTAAGACGAGCGCCTAGGAATTTTATGAAGGTACAACACGGATTTCGGTTAAATGGAGAGGTCGGACTATAAACAGATCCTAACACATCCGGGCATGGTCCGAAGCTCTTTTATTGCTACATATTTTAGAGAGACGGGTGGAAACGCAGCACTGGCTGATGGCACGTTTACGATACATGGAAATTACATTTACTACGACTCTTTCGGTTTAATTAAAATAAACATCGGTATTTTTCAAAAGCATAATATATTTTATACTTAAAGCTTACCTGTATGTTCTACTTGTCTAATCTGTAGTTAGATGTAGCAGAGTTGGACTAGTTGTGTTTTATGACTTAATTTTTAAGTAAAGTCAAAAAAGTTAACCTACATCAGTATGCAACAGAATATCTTCGATAAAAAATACATTAAGTATGTATATTTGTTCAATGCAGAAATTGCATACCTTATCTAAATAAAAGCGGCTAAGTGCGATATGGGCTCGCGCATTGAGGGTTCCTTACCATCACATAAATTGAGTACAAAAAAATGTTTAAAAATAAATCAAGTCCTGGCAGTCACCCATTCAAGTATAGACCGAGCCCGACGTTGCTTAACTTAAGAGATCGTACGAGAACACGGTGAGCAGAAATTGCTTACCAACTCGCACTTGGTCAGTATTTATTATTTGTTGTTTTACTTTAGAGTGTGTACTATAATCATGCCAAGTTTGACGCTTGAGCGTTTAACTGTTTTTACACTAGAGCAAATACTAACCTACATAAGTATGCAACAGAATATTTTCGATAAAAAATACATTAAGTATGTATATTTGTTCGATGCAGAAATTGCATATCTTATCTAAATAAAAGCGGCCAAGCGCGATTTGGACTCGCGCTCTGAGGGTTCCTTCCAACGGAACCCTCAGAGCACGAGTCCTACTCGTACTTGTACGGTTGTTTGTTTTTACTACTCTGTAACTTTACATATTCTTTAAAGATGACAACTGGCTATCTATTACGCTTCGAAAGAAACGACCGATAAAAGTTTGACAGACAGACGGACGTGCCAGCTTAGGCTTAGTAATAGTATCCCGTCTACATTCTTTGGGTACGGAACCCTAAAAAAATATTCGCGAAAAGGCTGGTTCATTACGTACAGACAAACAAAGAAGGAGCGTCCAATTTGAAAACAATTGCAAAAGCCCGATTCAAATTCGTAAAGACTTTCGCACCCTAACAATTGCAAATGATTTCTCTCGTCTGCACGTATTTTAAGTATTTCACACCACAATACGTGCCTCAAGACCTCATTATGCGGAGTGTTAAAATGCAAAAACGGCGGAGCCCTGCGGGCGGAGGCGGGCGGGTGCGTCCGCCACGGAAGTAAGCCGCTGAAGCGATTTCAATGGCGCAGGAAAACCGCATCGAGCGATGGCGCGGAATGAAAAAGGCCCTTAATGAGTGCTCTCATTAGATTCCGCTTATAATCTTATACGTACGCGTATGTTCTTTGTTAGATAGTAAATTCTGTGAGCTAACGAGAATGTCCATGATCATCATTGTCAGCCTATCATGCTCCGACAGCTGGGACACATACCTTCTCCTAGAGAAAGAGGTTGGGATGAATTTAATCCACCATGCTGGCATTGCTGGCCCATTGCATGTTGGTGAATGACATGTCTTTGAACCGTGAAGGTTAATTATCATCATCAGCCAGAAGACGTCTAATGCTGACCATAAGCGTCCCTCTTAGAACTCCACACTGCACGACAGCCCGCCATCTGCATCCACTGGATGCCCGCGACTCTCACAATGTCGTCGGTCACTGCGTCTTTCGATTCATGATCTCCACTCCAGAACCTTCTTCCCCATCGGTTATCAGTTCTTCGAGCGAAATGGCCTTCCCATTGCCACTTCAACTTACAAATTTAACAGTTATGTCGGTGACTCTGGTTCTACGGTGAATACCCACGTTCCGAACCGTGAAGGTTGTGAATGATGAATCGTGATTTTCATGAGTTAGTAAACACTGACGGTAAAAAAATCTAATGTATATCATATTTTTTTATTGTTATTTCCCTTATATAATTTTATTTTTTATTTAGATTCTATTTTAAATATTGTGTATTATCTGTATACATTCTTATATAATAATAGTACAATTGCCTGACCTGTAAACATGTTTATTAATAAATTACTTTGACTTTGACTTTGTCAAACCGCAATTAACAAAATAATTATCAAAATAAGAAACTTCATAATTAGTAAACTAGAACTCAAAAAACTAGACTAAACTAGACTTCAAAATTAGTAAGCGCTCAAACAAAATTATTCGTATTATAGGAGCTAGTTAAAAAACACGACCAAAGTCAATGATTTTTATAGGACCACCGAGAGCTTCCTCAACATAATAAAAACTATTAGATCTGGTCACAAATGGCGGAGTAATCGGTATGTAGGTATACATATAAATATATATAAATACATTTTTTTTAAATACGGACCTAATTAAAAACCTCCCTCCCGAAGTTGGTTATAAAATATAAACGTATGCACCTACTTAATGTGGGACGTTATAAAGAATTTCGATATTAATAGTTCACCGTATACGAATTGGATACAAGCGTGTCGTTATGTCTTCGGTGTATGTTGTAAGTTCCATAACCGATAAAATATTATAGCACAAAATTTACGAGATATATGTAATTTAAATTATATTGCATTTTGAGTTTTATGACGTCCTATAACGATGCATCCGTTTCGGAAAGAAATACGACCTCTAGGCTACGGTGTGTTTGCCCTGCGAAGAGTGCATAATAAACTTACATGACATTTATTTAGCTCTTCCATTAATAATTCATGATTTTATTGTAGGGGTTACATTTATGTCCTAGCCGGCTAAAACCTATGTACGTATATTGGAAAAAAAGTTTACAAAACAATGGTGGCCAATTCAATTCCAATTTTACACACAACTTTGAGCCGGGAAAACTAGAAAAATACTCCCAGGATAACAAAAATATCAATATCAATACTATCAGGATAACAAAAATTTCGAGGCCAAAAAGTGTAAAAAATATGGGCGATGAAATAAAAAAATAATATGCGCGAATAAAATAGACGAAATACTATATATTTCACTGTTTCAAATTTTGAACTCGCTGGATAATGACAACACGGCCTATGTCTTGCAATTACATATTTTATTAAAGAGATAGAGTCAAATAAGTGAGCGAGTGATTGGTTTCATTTAGGAAAGCTTGCTCTATCAGAGACCGCATCATCAGGCAAAGTGGCGGTCAAATGCAATCCTATCATTTATTTAAAAAAAGGTTAAAATAGCAATTATGTTCTAGGACCTAATCAAACAGATTTGATACGTTTATTCAAATGCATATTTACTATCACATTTAAATATGACTTAGAATTAGTGCATCGAAACCGATGAGACAGTGAGCCGATTCTGATCGGAACAAGCTGCTTAAGAGCGACTAAATCTTCCTGTTTATCGGCTCGCCCATCGATTCTGACACCTCGACTTGAAAAACAGGTTAACACAACCACCTTCAATGAGATGTAAAAATAATGTGTGATATTATCCGGTGGTGGCGAGATTACAGAGAATTACTTTAAGCTTGAACTCGTTTAAAAGTTTAAAGACGATCGGGATCGAGTTTTTGATTATGAGGTGCGTATAAAATGTTAATAATACAACGAATTTAGCATTTAATTTGGTGATATGAAACGTCTAAAAATTTCTATCCAAATGTGATGTGCATTTAACGCCTTCCACAAACGGTGCGAAGCTTTTGCAGTGGGTTTTGATTCTAAGCTTATTATTAAATCCCATCTGTCACCGACCAAGGAGCCCTTGAGGAGATAATGACTGAGAAGGCTTGACAATGTGATTAGATGGTAATAAACATGCCTGGAATGCACCGGAATCATCGTCGATATTGCGCGCAATCACGCCTAACGCCGATTGGAGAGAGAAAATGCAGAATCGCGGCGTACAAGCGGCCCTGGAAAGTCTTCCTGGGGCCCTACGTACAACTGCTATTGCGGCACCAAACTAACGTTAAATCCGCTCAGTTGGAAAATCACGCGAACGTGAACCTTACGCGCCCAGATACGGTTTGCGATCGCGTGATTTTCCAACTCAGCGGATTTAACGTTAGTTTGGTGCCGCAATAGCAGTTGTCCGTAAGGCGCCTGGGCCTTATTCTCTATCTCACATGAGATTCTTTGCCATAAACGCGTGACGTCATAACATGAAAAGTAATTTAAAAATTGACTCTGTGATTTAGTTTCTATTTATCGCATAAATTCGTAACACGACCGCATGTTGTGAGTTTATGTGGTTTGTAATCTACGGGGATTGGCAATGTCAAGTTTGCTAATGCGATGAGAGCGTAACGCGCTTGTTTTAAACTTTCAAAAAAACGTGGACGAAGCCAGCGTTTTACGTGTGCGTTTCTTTTTACATTCTATTAAACTAATGTTTGACAGTAAGTTTTGTCACCCTTTTTAGAGTGTGATTTGTGACCATGCTTACCGTGTAATACGTAACACACACACACACACACATGTAGCACGTTTACAGCTTGTTATGTTGTTTCATACAGAATTAGGGTCCTGGTTAAATATACGTCCAAAATTGTCCCTCCGCTCTTCAGCACTAAGAGTGTTTTAAACACTAGTAAATGAGGTACAATTTAGAACCTTGCGTACATAAAACCCTGTTCGGCTTTACCAACGGGTATTACTTTTCACGGCCGCCTGTACGCCTCTCGGCTCTCCAATCAGCGTTGGGACTTAATGCGATACGCGTTGTCCTTAAACATTGATAGGTCGCTCTCAAATTATAGAACACTAACATTTATAGTGTTCTAAAGAAAACTCATGATTTAAATAGTCGTTTATCTTAAGTGAGCACTATCAAGATCGGACTAAGCTTTATCATCTGCCAATCTTCGTAATGAGTGTTCAAGTTTTTCGCTTAAATAAACATTAAGAAGAGAACGGTCGCCGCGTCCGATGAAACCTTTTACCGGAATTACGCTGCGGTCAACTCTTTGTTTTGGGTACTTTTAGAAGGATAATATACTTAGTAGCTGTGTGCGGTTTTACCCAAGATTTCGTTTTCTAAATCTTTCAAGGTAAAAAAATTAAAGATTTAGACTACGTAGTGTGTGTTATCAGTATCAGCCTATCATGTTCCCACTGCTGGGACACAGGCCTTTTCTTAGAGAGAGGATGGTCCATCATCCATCATGCTGGCCCAGTGCCTGTTGGTGATTGTCATGTCTGAACTTTTGAGGTTCTGAAACATATTTATTCATAACAGTTGTTACAGGTCGAGAGTGAATAGGTTTCTTCTAGGCAAGCGTGCTCCATCGTAGGCCGCATCATCGCTTAACATCAGGGGAGTTGGCGGCCAAGCGCAATCCTATTTGTAATAAAAAAAAAAAAAAAAAAAACTATTACAAAATGGGTAAAAAAATTAAATTATTAAAAGTCTAAATATTCAATTGAGTACCTATACCTATTGTACTATAATCCGTTTACCTTCACTGTTTTTGATTAATGGCATCGAAACGGCACATAATTTCCTCAAATACTAAATAAGTCAATGTTGCAGGGCCGAGGATCAAACCGGGCGTCATCAGATTGTAAAACGCACATGCTACAGCCCGGCCACCATTGCTCTAATGCTAAACTTACATATGATTTATACGTAGCCCTGCCGTGAAATCGGTCAATGAAACAAACCTATTTAAAGTTGGCGTCGACCAAGGGGTTAAATAAAACGAAACAGGCAGCTTATAAAGAAGCAGGCGAAACAGCTTGATGGGGGGAAACCCGCAGCGAGGGTCTAGATTAAAACTTTGTCACTTGGAAGTGCAGTGGTCGCACAGTTGAAGAGAAATTTACTCGAAGCAAAAGTTAATATAAGCGAAATTTGTCCTGTGGCGAGCGGTTTGCGGATACCGGGAAGTTCTACCTCGCTCAGGACAAACTTCGAGCTTCTGCGTGAACACCTGTGTTCATTTCTCGTCAGATACACTGTTTTATTATTGCGTCACTAATTACGATTTATACAAGCTTTTATTTAACTTGGCATGCTTGTTAGTTTGATTAGATCACATCTTGCAAGCTGAATTATAAACAGTTCCTCCTAACAGATTTTGCGGACTTTTTGCATACACCTAGTTCTGGTGATAATACAATCTGCGATAATCAACATTGTAATATGTTCAAAATGGCCGTCGCCACAAAATGATGGATGGTGTATATTTTTTGTTTGCCCTGTTAATATGGGTATCATAACCCTAAAGAGTAGGAAACGATAAAATGAGTGACCACATTTTAAAATAGCCACAGTCACAGGATAGCGGATCACATTTATTGACAACCTTCTTAATAATATATTTAGGTATCAAATTAATATGGGTATCAAATGAAAGAGCTTAAAGAGTAGAACCACAGGTAGAACACAATAAAGTGAGTGACATCACACTAAATTCAAAATGGCCGCCGCTCCAATATGGCGGATTAAGTCATCTGTGTAAAAAGCTTATTTTTTTATTTTTTTTATTTTTTTCAATTATTTTAAAGAAAGTTGTCATGATATAATCACACTTATACATATTTTAAATGCGAAAGTCTATGTGTTTTTGCCCGTTCAATATGTAACGGGTGAACAGGTTTTTAGTAAAATATGGTATGAAAGTAGCTTATAGCGACGATTAACACAGGTTACATAGATCCTGAAAAAAATATACAGTCCCTAGGGTGATTTCTTAGGGATTGTTTGTGACTTGTCAATGTTGATGGGCAAAATTATGTAGACGGTAGTTGTAAGAGTTTCGTACGCATAAACCTTATTGAGACCCAATCTATTCAAAATGTAGTTACTTTAATAATGGGTTCAAACCAACCCAGCGAAATTAACTAGTAATTTCCGTTACTACTTTTTATTCAAACTCTCACAATGTAAGCAGCTTTCAACTTAACCAAATGACTTCTAATTAAAGTTTGATATAAATATTTTTATGTTTTTTGCGGTTTAAACTGTGATGCTATCGTATGATCTAAAGTACGTACGGAGCGAAAAATGCTGGATTTAATTAAAGTAACTTCACAGGCCGTTTTTTAGTTTTGTTATCAGATGTGCATTCAGACAAGAATCAGATGTAATTGCATCGGCGTGGCTTTAAAATGTGCCGCCAAACGGACGCACTTATAACTTGTCCATCAGTTGGTGAAATAAAACCTTGCGTATTCGAATAAACCCGTGCCGTAGTTGAGCATGTTTCGATGAAAATATTAGTTCTTAACCGCCAAATAGTAGTATCGTCTAGACATAAACAGGCCGCCAGACTTAAGACTATGCTTCCGGTCAAAGCTATTTCATTCACACATCTTTTGAAGTAGAAAAAACACGAAGTTTTTAAAGAATGATAATTATTTAAAAAACAGTGTTTTATTAAAAGGTTTTAATAAAACCGATTTCATAATTAGTAAGCGCTCGAACAAAATTATTCGTATTATTAGAGCTGGTTCAAAAACTACTGAGTCAAAATTTATGAATGATTTGCGAGACCATCTCGAGAGCTTTCTCTACTTAGTGAATGAATGATTTTTCATTTGTATGTTGTGTTCATTCTATTTTTTTGCCATAAATAAATTATATCTACGTCTAATGAAGAAATAATCCTTTAATCGATTCATAAATGGCGCAGTAATCGGTGTAAATACGTTATCTCATCTCTATCTCTACATAGTATAAGAGTCTCTCTCTCTCTGCGTCTGTCTGTTTAACCACTAACTCCTCCTAAACCACGCAACGGATTTTGATAGGGTTTTCACCATGAGCTAGATAATTTTTCACGGAAAGTTTATGTATATAAATAGCGACCCGGTTTGGCTTCGCACGTAAATTACACCCGTGCGAAGCCGGGTGCCCGGGCGTGTCGCTAGTAAAAAAAAAAAAAAAAATATCGTGAAGTTTCTCATGAAGGCGAAAGACATATAAATTATAAAAAAAATATGCGATTATATGTGAAACAGTGCCTTTTTTCCTTCTAATTTCAATCATTAATGTTAACTTTAAATTATTGAAAATGCGCAAACGAGATAGCCTGTTAGCAGGCTCTCAAGACCTCATAAAGAAAACTCAAAACAATTAGCATTAAAAAAGAAAAAACAATCTAACGACACTCGTCTACGCATGAAATGGCACGTTATCGTTTCAAAGCGCTGCACCGGCTGGTTTTATTCTAAAATGCAGAGTCGCTTGTTCTCTCGACTTTTCGAGTAAACAGCAACAAAGCAGCGGTCACGAATGAGGTCGGAGATAGCTCCAGCTCAGAAGTTAGTAAGCATAAATTAAAACAAGCGTTTCCATAAAAAGTTGATAAATGGCCATCCACAGGCGCGGCGACAAAAAAGGGGCCGATGTCGACCGGAGCGCTAACGTTTCCATTTTGCGACTAACAGAGAGCTGTCGCCGTTTTCAGTAAAACATCAACAGATAGTTTCTATCAAATCAGGCGAGGTAGCAGTCAAGGTCTATTAACTAATAAAAAGATTGTGAACATATATACCCCGAGTTATGATTAAAAAAACAAGCCACACTAAAACAATAACTGCGAAGTTGTGTGTCAAAATATTTGCTGTCCCTCTCCTCCGGAACGGTTAGGCGGATATGGATGGAATTTTGTACAGAAGTAGCTTATGACTGGACAGATTTAGATTTAAGAACACATAGGATTCTCTTTATAGCGGAAAAAAATACCTTCCTAGTTATATGGCTTTTAGCGATAAGGCCGCCAGTTGTTACATTCGTTTTTTAAGAGTTTTTTGTCCTCTGTATTAAATTTAATGGTGTGAACAATAAAGAGTTAATCAATCAATCAATCAAATACGAAATAACTCTATTTCTGTCTCTCCGTTTGTTATATTTTTAAGACCAAACGGCTGTACTACACTTGATGAATTTGGCTAAGAAGTAGTGTGCATATGGGTACTAACAAAGGATACTTTTAATCCTGCAGTTATCATGAAAAAAATTCTCTTAAATATCATTCTACAAAAGTAGACAGATCTGTTAAACCATGGTAAAATAACTAGTTAAGGTAAAACATTACAGTAAAGTTAGTGATGAAGTTAAAAGTAACTGGGAAGGTAATTGTGTAAAAAGCAAACATCGTAGCTGTAGGTCCCATTGGCACGTATCGGAAAACCACTAGCTAATAAAACCTAAACTCTACTATCTACGTGCAAAAGATTCAGCCGACTTTTATAGAGGCTCAGTTTTAGTTTTAACTGTACCTACAATTTGCTTTTTGCCTTTTTGCAAGCAAAAAGTGGTGGTATAAAGCTACGTATACACTGGTCAGTCAATTAGAGCCGATAAATAAGTCTGAAGATAACATAAAGTAGGCATCGGTAGTTAGCTAAAACAAATCAACCAAAGCCAAACGAAACTAAAAACGCAAAGCTGTAAAGGAAAGGGAAAGGAATTATGCTTTTACTGTTACTACAGTAGCTTCTTTTTATTCTTGCATTTTGCTTTGCTTTCATTAACAAAGATTGGCAGTCAGCTTCTTAAAAGTTTCCTTGTCCAGTGCAAGTCTGAATAGTTCTCCTACTGTCTTTATCCCCGTCCATTCCCTGATATTACGAAGCCCTTCCAACATTACGCTTCTCTAATATTTTGCCTATCATGATGGTCTATAGGAGAAAATACCGGTCATTCCGTAGTACATGTCCGAGGTAGGCGAACTTTCGCTGTTTAATGGTCCGGATAAGTTCCAATTTCATCCACATAAGGTTCTAGAATTCTACATCGGTAAGTTTATCCGTCTTACTGAAGCGAAGCATGTGGCGATAAGAAGCAAGGTGTTGTGGCTCAAATGCTACAACCTTTTTTCGAGCTCTACTTTTATTGGTCCACCCTTAGTCCATACAAAACAACGGGCTAGATGTACTCGTAGCAAGGAAGAAAGTCTGCTACGTGATGTAATATTAAGTTATCGACTGCAAAGAACTAGCATGTTTGTAAATGCAACTCGGTAGTAGATCGACCACGAATGACTTATTCACTACCTGCCAGTATAAAATATTTTTCGCAAACTGACGTCAAGATCTCTAGAAGATTTTTTAATTGAAATAACAGAACGTGTAAGAAAATAACATAGAACCTTGTAATAGTGAGTCAGCGATCTGTAAAAATATTTCTCTGCCCCAGTGAAAACCCAGCTTTAACCAGCGCTACTGGCGGCGCGCGTCCGCAATTCACGCTGCGATGGCCGCCCAAGCACTGGACCGCACACTGGATGCCACTGACACAACCCTGCGCGACGCAACGTGCACTACCATAGCTAAATATAGGAATATCTACGCATAAAAGCCTCTTCAGACTACGATATAATATATCATATCTGCACTGCTCTGTTATGGGATATAGCATAACGTATATGGTAAAGTTGCTAAGCAACGATCTTTTACTTACTTGCTAAGTATATGCAAGTTAAATTGTCGTGCTACAAAAAAAAACCGGACAAGTACGAGTAGGACTCGTGCTTTGAGGGTTCCGTTGGACAGAACCCTCAGAACGCTAGTCCAAAAAAAACCTTAAGTTGAATTATTGAAGGACAAACTTACCATTGTAGTTGATTATAAGGTTCTTCTATACATTCCAACTACAAAATATAAGTTTGTAATAGCAAAATAATTATTTTTAAATGATATAACTTCAAATTTGTAACTTTCAGATTTATTCCTATATATGTGCTATAAGACCTTGCCTTTTGCTAAATTTTATGATTCTAGATCAACGGGAAGTATCCTATAGGTTTTGGTTTTCCTGGGAAATCGCAAAATATGCGACATTAACGTTCATATCTTTTGATTGCGTTAACTTACAACTTTGATTTTTTTACAGCCGGAAGAAACCGTAGACCCAAGTATTTAGTATAAATTTCAACTTGATACCTTTACGCGTTCTTGAGAAAAAGGGTCTTGACAGACGGACAGACGGACAGACGGACAACGAAGTGATCCTATAAGGGTTCCGTTTTTTCCTTTTGAGGTACGGAACCCTAAAAAGCGTCTAATGCCTGAATTTATCAAGGCGCGTGACCCCTTTGAAATAACAATTACCGGAGTCGTCCGGATCATAACGGATGTTTACGGAAAATATGATATTGGATGACTATGAAGTTATAGTAGTTAGTTAGTTGAAGTTATGTTAGTTGATAGCCCGTTGGTCCAGTTGGTAGTGAACCTGCCTTCTGAGCTTGGGGGCGTGGGTTCGATTCCCATCTAGGACAAACATTTATGCGATGAACATTTGTGTTTGTTCTATATCTGGTTGTTAATATCTATTTAAGTATGTATTTAAAACTATATATGTATGTATATCAGTCTCTGGCAGCCATATCACAACCTTTGCTTAGTTGATAGATGACCGTGTGTGAAAAAAATGTCCCGAATGTCCCGAATGTCCCGAATACTGAATTACGCAGAAAGAGTGAACTAAACCGAAAGGGGTCCATAGTACCTTATCATTATAAACAAGTATTACCACGTATTACTACAGAAGCAACCCAGAAATCGCGAAAAAAAATTATCAGTTCCGTAGAATACGATCATTCACACTCGACATTATGTATGGAACAGCAGTTTTTTTTTTGTTGCGATTTTAGAGTTAAGTCCCATAAAAAAGTTGTTCATAATGATGGTTACTATGGACCCTTTTGGGCTTTGTACACCTTTCCCGCTTAACCCTGTATGTATAAACTTATCGTGGGCCAGAAGTAGCTCTCATGCGATATATTGGGTACTGCGCTAGTCTGAAGAGGTTATAGATAACATGATCATGTTAATTGTTTTGGGACCGTATCAGGATTCACACAGAATCTAGATCAACCTGGTTCATTAATATCAAACGGGACTAAAATATGGTAACTGCATGCAACTTGCGCAATATAACGGAACAAAACGCGTTAATAAACCGCAAAACGCTATTAGACAACCGTGTCCGCGAGAAATGTCCGGCTTTCTGTGACCCGCGGTCGTGTGGACACCGCAGTGCGCACATTAAGCGTCCACCTCTGACATATTGCTAAGTATCTGTAAAACTATTCCAAGTTACACAAATGATACCTTAATTGACAGGAAGAAGTGTCCTGTGGATTTCATGATCTGTTATACATAACCTTTACAAACGCATGGATCAGGGCAGGGTTTTGTACAAGGATTAGTATATAGTAAATACATATATTTTAGTCTATATATACGATATAAAAGGCGATGGTACGTCAGTCTTTTAACAGTCCGTTGTTGGACTTAGGCCTATCCCGAAATGGTGACTGGGCAATATCCACCACGCTGGTCCAGTTGCGGGATGGTAGATTCACATACTCCATTGATTTTCTCTCCGTACGTTTGCAGGTTTCCTCGCGATGTTTTCCTTCACCGAATGCCAGTGGCAGTGTGCCGGATGAAAATCCGTACATAAGCTCCAATGACGAGTACATCCGTACATAAACTCTACGGGTCCGGAATTTGAACCCACGACCTCATGGTTTCAAATCTAGCGATCTCCCAATTAGACTACCACGGCTACGAACATAGCCTCCTTTTTGCTTTGCATCGTCGGGTAAAAATAAAGTTATACACAGAAACGAAAAATAAACGTAAGCAACACTAATGGCATGGACATTGAAACAGTGAACCACAACGATCCATGGGGTAGATTTAATTTCCCGTACAAGCAAAACCCACAAACTATTCGTGCACAGAAAGTTGTGTAATCCACAAACGTTCCCTTTAATTGGTTTACCACGGACCTCTATTAACGAAATAAGATGGGAAATCAGAGTATTAACATAACAGTGAATTCAATTAGGGTTCCCAAAGAGGATTACAACTTTTACAATGATAGGAAAGTTAAAGTGGATGCCCGATTTAAACTACCGCGGTATAATCAAAATTTGAATGAGCAAGCACAAGTTGGAATTAAATTCCAATTTTGGCAACCCTTAAATAGATGCTGCAGATATGTGGCCGTCACTGGCTTTGAAGTTTAAAATTAAATGAAATATAGAAGGAAGGGTGTAAATTCAAAATGATACCCCTTTGTTTGCAATTCTATGGTTCAGCTAAACAGAAAAGCTCATAAGATTTTAATTAATTCTGAACTTTATTGTAAACTATGGATATCGCGTTTAAAATGTCCAACCGAAAGATTGACTAGAGCTATAATAACTATCAAGGTAATCTGTGCATTTAGGGTATATTTGTTGCAATCGAAACTTATTTAGCTTTTTACCTACAAATTAAACTATTATTAGACTATAGTCGGAGTAACCGGCTTAACCATACGCGAGTAGTTCCCAATTCCCATGTCATATAAGAAAAACATAATTAATACATTTTTACATAATTCTCAATATAAATAAAAACGGCCAGTGCGAGTCGGGTTCGCCCACTGAGGGTTCCGTACCACTACAAAATACACTAATTATTAATTTAAAAAACCGACTTCATAATTAGTAAACTATGGCATTTGGATTCGGTGAAATGGCGTTAGAATTAAGAGGTCAAAATAACGAAATTACCAGTTATAACTTGGTAATTAACGGAAAAAAAACACCTAATCACACTTGGCCATTATTTATTAGATAGATAGATAGAAACTTTTTATTGTGTACACCAGAAATAAAAATTACAAACAGATAGAAAACACTTACGAGCTAGTGCCACAAGTGGCGGCCTTATAGCTAAAAGCGGATTGTTATTATTTGTTATTATAAGTTAGTGTGTACTATAATAATGCAAAGTTAAACGCTTGTACGTATTACCCTTTTTACATTAGAGCTCATACAAAAATACGTTAAAAAAATACAATCGAATTCAGAACTTCATTTTTGATGTCGGTTTATATGTTTAAAAATTCATATAGGTAGGTCAATTCAGAACACTTTTTTGTGAATTGTGTACAAAACATATCTATGTATGTGTTTGTAAATCAATGCTTCTGAGAGAATATATTTAATTAATTAAATGACCATTTACTATCGAAATTATATAATACGACTGCCATAATATTCCATAATGCAAGACATCGAACTCTAAATCAGCTTTTAATTAAATTCTGAGTTCTCTACTACAAATCAGAACACGTGACTGCACTCTAAAACTGTTTATTTTATACGTATCCTTTAATACGTACAAAATAAAGCTGTTTCTTCGTTCATCTCGTGTTTCCAATCATATACAACGGTTCAAAATTAGTCAGAGTGGAGATAAACTTAAAATACGGTTACCATAATTCTATTTGAAGCTTGGACATTGGCGTCATACATCGAAAACATATTTTACCCGCGTAGACATTCCGTCAGGAACCGTACTTTTTCGCAGGATAAAAAGGTCACTCTCTAGCCCTTCTTTATCTTTATGCAAAAATCACATCGATCCCTTGCTCTGTTGTTCTGTGAAAGAAGATAGACCAAACAAACAAATACACTCTCGTATTTATATCAGATCAGACAAACAAATAAACTTAAAAATAATAATTAGGGGAGATAAAGTAACGTGGCGGGCGGATGCGAACGCATCAGGCCTAAATCAGGCTTGATGCCTTTAGTCAAACTCAACCCTGCAGACGACCTTGCCGCCCTTTTCTGCATGTGGACTATTAGTTGGTTCATTGGTGTCGCTGCAAGTCTTTTAGTGTGTGTAAGAACTGAGTAAGTGTGCCGTTCTTACATCGTTTCCGTTTCTTACAGATAGTCAAAAAAGTGAGAAAAAACGGAGCCAAAAAAAAACAAAAATTGATGAATTGTACTAACTCATATTCTCCCCAGGATATGCTTTACATAAAAGCTTTAATTCTTGAGGCATAGACTCCCTTGTTTGTCTAATTTGATATTAATATGAAGTATTCCTTAATTTAAAACAACAAGATACGAATGAATGTGACTTTATCTCCGTGATTCTAATTACACTGAAAAAAATGTTAAACACTTTTCACTTTTAAAAGACCTTCGATATAAAATACTTCTGCATGGTGTTAAACAGCCCAAAAAGACACCAGTCAACCTAACGTTTACCACGATACAGGCCGGCTGGTATTCACAAAAAATAAGTACAAATGGTCACCCTAATTTAAAGACAATATATCAGAGAGTTTGACGGCGGGCGTGCTAATGCTCTCGAATAATGGCCAATTGTCGGCAATAAAACTACTGCGGTACCCGATGCAAATTGTATTAGCCAGGTCCAGTTTTACATTAGAGACAGATTAACAGTAATTGAAGTAAAATTATTTATTACAAATTAAGCAGCATGGCATAACGTTACTTTTGTAATGAAATACGTTACTTCAGATACCTTTTACAACGTACTTTGCGTTACTTTCTTAAGTAAATTTTTACTCGACGACGCAAAGCCAATAGAATCGTAATTGTAGCTAGTGTGGTTTTTTCTTATTTTAATTCCAGAATCATGGCGTTTGAGTCTTACTTATTAATTTATCTCTTCTATTATCTTCTACACATATTTAATATCAGCTTTCTAGCTACATAAATAATTTCTTTTAGTGGAAACTTATTTGGCTTTTTTGTGCCAGATATATTTCATTTCTATCTTTGTTACAAGACTGTTAGTTTCTCTTAAATTTATAAAATTATTAAATATATTAACAAAATCTTATTCATGTGTACCTATCTGCAAAATAACCTCCTTTCGGTTAGGCATAGCTTTTCTATCTAATCCTGTATATTCGAAATGATATTGTGTGCAGTACAGCAATGGCGATATATTTTCAGAGGTGAACCTGCACAACCTTACGGCTACCTGTTCAAAGCAATCTAGTTTAGGTGATGAATGTTGCGCGATGGCAAACCGTATCTGGGCGCGTTAAGGTTCACGTTCGCGTGATTTTCCGAACTGCGCGGTTTTAACGTTAGTTTGAGACCGCGTAAGGCGTTTACCGTGAGGCCCCTGTACGTGTGACGCACGCTCGCTTCCGGACACTTGTCAATTAGACACAGCGCACACCCCAACGGGGCATCGCATCGCACCACATAAATCCAAAACCCGACGCCGAGGCGATATCACCGACACTCCCGACACTGCCAACACTCCGACACTCCTGCTTTACGCCGTCAATACTTATTGTTCAAAAGAGTTATGGTCCCGCGGTTTATTGATACTTGTTACTATGTTGTTACTTAGTTGTGGATTTCGACAGCTTGGTATGTTATAATTCGAAACATTTTATATTGAAAGGGGTTTCGGAGAGAGAAGTCTTTGAATTTAAATACAATGTAGAGACTTTAAATGTTTGCTTAAGTTAATTAGCAATAGCCTTTTATGGAAATCATTTCATTTTCAGGGACGTTTTCTGTTTCTTTTTTAGGGTTCACCGTACCTCAAAAGGAAAAACTGAACCCTATAGGATCACTTTGTTGCCCATCTGTCTGTCTGTATGTCTATCTGATAAGACCTTTTTCTCAGAAACTTGTAGAGGTATCAAGTTGAAATGTATATCAAATACTCGGGTAAATGGTCTCTTTCAGCTGTGAAAATCAAACTTTTATGTCAACGCGATCAAAAGATGCGACTGTTTGTCGCATATTTTCGCATATTTTAAGATTTCACAAGGGAATCAAAACCTATAACCCTATAGGTTTTGATTCTCTTGTGAAATCGTAAAATTGCCTATAATCTTCCCGTTGACTATAATCATGAAATTTGGCAAGAGTCAATGTCTGTCTAGCACATATAAATGAAAAAAACCGAGAGTCGGTAATTTGCACTTATATTTTTAAAACATTGTTTTGCGATTACAAACTTACATTTTGTAGTTGGTATGTATGGAAGAACCTTATTCATTCTCACGCTTGTCCGGTTTTTTTTTTGTTTTAATATCGCATGTAAGTCATTATTTGACCACCAACTCGCCTGTTGGTACGCGACGATATGATCGAAGATGAGGCAAGCAGACTTGGAAAATACATCAACATCATAATCAATCTATTATTCTACTGCTGATATAAACAAACGCCTATATCCAGTGGCCTTGGGAAAGTCCAAGGCACGCCAGCCCTATCTTCGGACTTTCGATTCCAGTCAATGCCAGGGCCTGCTTTCTTATGTATTTCGTTACTCCATTGAGTCTTAGGGCTCCCTATGCTACATTTGCCGATTCTTGGTCTCCTTGGACTCTAGAACACATCTACTATTATTTATTGGTTCTGCGACAGATATGACTGACCTACTGCCACCTCAGCTAACCTAGTTGTTATTCGAGACCATTTGCCGACAGAATTGCTTACAGATTAGATCGATATCAAAGCTTACGTTTACCTGAAGCTTTACGCGCGTAGTTCTACCTTTGATATAGCTTGCGTTGCAATCAAGTTGCAATGGACCAGTTTCGGGTAGGACTATCTGTTCTCGATCGTTAGGCTTTATAGCGATGACTGTACTTGAGTTTAGCGCCAACAGCGACAATACAACAAACAGGTAGCGGTTTTGGCGAGTTGCCAGTTTCGCCACCGATTCTCTCGCATACCGACTATTTAAGTCTCCATAAATGCAAATTGGTCTACATCTAGCACCGGCGGCATTTAGGTCGTGAGGGCTGTGACGTCATCGATCGGTGAAAGCTCTAGAGTACTAGACAATACGTGTCTCTTGCGCAAGTGTAGCGATCACGGGGAACAATGGCGGGTTAATAGAGCCATTTGACGGCTCATTGCTTATTCATCCACGCCCAGACGCCTCCGCGGTCTTCAGCAGCCGACTGTGGCGATATGTGTCCTCGCCGCCGAGATCACTAGTCCTGTCGACAAGACGTTTCGCGTGTCGCAACGCCGCCTGCCTGCCTGCCTGCGAGAGATATGGATTTGAAGTGACTAACACACATTTCCATACAGTATTTCAATATGTGTAGTCAAATTGTAACAAAGTTAAAGTTAGGGTCCCATTTTCAATTATGTGAAACGCGAGAAAACTCAAGAAAGTATTTGCCATAATTTAGATGTTCAATCTGGAAGCATATGAGATAATAATTATGGTGATCGATATTATTTCAAAAATAAACACATAAATTCAAAAAGAAAATTAAAAGGACAAACAATCCCAACTTACCTTTTTAGAGTGAATATAAAATTCCAGTGGTAATACAGTAAAGAATACACAGAGGAGTCTGTTTAACTCGGAGCTATCTATCATAATATTTAAGGGTCCGACACAGAGTTTACTCTAGCAATATTTCACTGTCGGTAAATAGAGCACAGATTGAGTGGCGCGGAGTATTCCCTGGTGGCAGTTTCACGCCGGACAACGCTACAAAGGCCGTTCGGCGAATTTCTCTCGAGAGCCAGCACTATTAGGAACTAGGCTGGAGATTGCGATCGCCGCTGCGAGCCGTAAGCGTCCCGGCACGAACAGACGCTATCCTAAAGGCAACTTGTCGAGATATTTTATTCATAGAGGCGTTTGATAAACGAGGCGAGCCGCGGCTGTATCACATTCATTATTGCTATTGCCTTGCGCCACGCATGGCCTTATCAAAAACTTGTTGCCGCCAAGAGACCGCCTTGCGTACGAGCGGTCATTTGGCCCCGGACACCTCCTAGGGGACTTGTTTCAAACGCCATTTGTCGTTGGTAAACAGCAAAACAGCTCATAATTCAACTTGGCCACGGCTTTGTTACTTTCCTTTCATGATATATGAATGAACGTCTTTGGTAGTAAGAAGTCGATAAGTTATAGCCGTATGTAATTATTTTTATAGAATTGTGAAACTTGTTATAGTGGATACAGATAATATTTCACACACATGGAAGATGTTTAAATAGAAAATTTTACGCATGCAGCATCTAGAAAGCTGTTAAAGTGTATTATGGAAAATTGCGTGGTTTTCACACATTTTGTTAAATATTTTACTCGCGTATGATTAAACCGGTTATTCCGACTATAGTTACAAACGCATTTGACGGTCTTTTTGCAGGAGAATGCGCGCGCGCAACTTCGTCTTGCCTTAAACCGAAACTATAATCAGAACACGGTCGAAACTATAGTCGGAATAGCCGGTTTTATGATATTAATTCCAGTGAAATATAAACCAAATCTGTTTTAAGTTTACCTTTGTAGAAAAATTTATGTTACTAGATTTTCTATCGCGCGAAATGTGCTAGATTTTCTATTGCGCAAATGTGCGCGTAGCTAACAAAAGTCGTCTCGCTAAGAGTCAGTACCGTATTCTAACAAAATATGATATCTCGGTAAATATAATAATTCCGTGACAAGTCACGATATACCAACGTTTCCATGGAACGGTTAACAATCGTTCAATTTGTAGGGCCCGCAGCCGAGGGCCACAATGGCGGTACACGCGACGCTTGCCCCGACATTCTCATGAGTAGAATAACGCACAACAATCAAGATGTCATTTTTCAACTACCCACGCTGCACTGCGCGGCGACCGTCGAGAAATATTGCCGACAACGCACGCACAATCCGAACGTATGTACAAAAGAGGCGTCTCGCCGATGTCGCGATACGTATCTTTGACTTAACAACGGACGGAACAGTTTCACTCGAATCCCTTTTTATACTTTACGTGTAATCGGCGGACGTATAAAACCTGAACGTATGCGTTTGTATTACGAATCTGACTTTTACACGACGCCAATGACACAGTCGTGTCCTCCGTGCATACCTAGATAGTAGATAGGAGGCAAACAGGTGCTCGTATTTCCAAAGATTTATTTGATTTTTGCATCATTAAATCATCAGCGAGCTAAACATGTGCGTCTAAGTTGTCAGACATTGCGTAAAGTAGCTAAGTGCGGGGCTGGAGTTTTCTGCAACGGTGATTATGACGATTCACAGAAGTCAGTCGGCAATTTATCGGCTGTGGGAGATGGAAACTCGGCGAGAAATGATAGTAATTATTGACACGAACCACCGCTCGAGGCTAAAATCCGCCATCCGCTGCTAAAGATCACAACCGGCCACTAACTCGAAAATTCCACATAACGGAGCGAGCCCTTGGGCGCGATCGGCCTCAAGCCCAACTCGGACATCGCAATTGATGTTCACTGCGAAATTATTATGTGGACAGAACAGTGAACTTTCACATAAATAACGCGACCACAGACTTACATGAATAGACACCGCGAGTGGCGCGAGTTCACCTACTTCTCATGTCTGGCCTGAAGTTAGATCGATGCTCCAACTAGCACACCGCATAATTCATTGGAATTTCCTTCGTCTTAGCACATTAGAAGTCTATACAAAAAAATACTAATTGCATCTTATTAAGAGTTAATATATCGTCAACTTGGGTTGCATTGCATTAATTTGCGTGGTTATGGTAAACAGTGACAAATTCATATTTTGGTTATAAATAACTGAGGATATAAATTTGTTTAATCTAATTTTAGAAATATGATTGATGAAATTTTTCTAAATAGAATAATTCGGCGAAAGCAGGCCTTCTAAAACATGTTTATAGTATATTTTTTTCCTCGAATCAAGTTGTTTTTGGCAATTAGTTTTTTTGTGTTATAATAGTCACTTATTTAATGTAATTTAATACCGTTTTATTTAAAATTTAAATAGTTCATCTGGAGTTTTATCATTTGTGGCTTACATTATTTCATATCCATATATTCATTTTATTTTAGCATTTATTTTGTTTAGTTCTCAGGCGGACGCCGAGATTTGTGCATGTGCATACGACGTATCGACTCGTAAACTGTGAAAACTGTTCCAAAGTGCTCTCTTGACGTCATAGTAGGCACACAAAAAACGACACGCTGGGATTTCATATGACATGATGTACTCGCGAGATCTATCTGATATAAGTCTGTGAATACCTACGACCATATCGGTTAACGCCGATCACACCCATTACGTGCAATTATGCGCCTTTAAAAATAATTATATTTAAATAGGTCATTTTCCACAGCTGCGTTAAGGACGCGAGCATAACGCATCTTAATCGGTACTATCATGAGAACGAATATCCCTATCGGCAAAGATAAATCTCTTAGGGTCACAGCGTGACTTTAAGAGCCATATTACAAAAAGCAATCGTAAAATTTTACGTATCTGGAATTTCGGGCATTAAACAAAAAATTAAATTATTGTTGTATCGCACGCACCCCCACCCCCGCACCCGACAAGCAGCCGGTGTCATCACGTGCGCGCCACGCGGCGGCCCGTAGTGCAAAGCGAGACGCAGCCGCGCGCGCGCATTCACCTTGCAAAAGGCCGTCTAATGAGGTTGAAACTATAGTCGGAGTAACCGGCTTAATCTTACGTGAGTAATTCCCGTGTAATATAAATAAAATTGTAATTGTCAAGACAAATATAAAACAAGTAAAAGCATAACATTAAAATTGTTTATTTTATATCACTCATCATCATCATCATCAGCCAGAAGACGTCCACTGCTGAACATAGGCCTCCCCCTTTAACCTCCACACTGAACGACAGCCTGCCTTTTGCATCCACTGGATGCCCGCGACTCTCACAATGTCGTCGGTCCATCTAGTGGGAGGCCTCCCTACGCTGCGTCTTCCGGTTCGTGGTCTCCACTCCAGAACCTTTCTTCCCCATCGGTTATCGGTTCTTCGAGCGATGTGGCCTGCCCATTGCCACTTCAACTTGCAAATTTTAACAGCTATGTCGGTGACTCTGGTTCTTTGGCGAATATCCACGTTTCGGATTTTATCGCGCAAAGAAACTCAGAGCATAGCTCTCTCCATTGCCCGTTGTGTGACTCTGAGTTTTTCCAAAAGGCCAACAGTTAAGGACCACGTCACGTTTATATCACTAATTTAACGTAATCCACTCTCAAACTTTCCCTCCGAGAATTTTACGAAAAACTACTTTTGTGAATTGGAGGCAATAAAATTAATGTTCAGTTTTTACAAAATTTTAAGCCGTTATATCAATTAAAAAAAACAGATATTTTTATTACAGAAACTGAATTTTTCACAGATCTTTTTATTTGATAGAATCAGAAAACAAAAGTCATTATCTGTTGCTTTTTTTTTTGTTCAAATAATGTGAGAGACGTTTTGTATGGAAACAAATACCTAGCACAGCGAAACAAAATGGCCCTTATAGGGGCAAATGTTTCTGTGCGGTAGCATAATTATTTAAATAGGTCATTTTCCGCAGCTGCGTTAAGGACGCGAATATAACGCATCTTCATTGGTCCGATCATGAGAACGAATATCCCTATCGGCAAAGTTAAATACACAGCGTAACCTTAAGTGGAAACAAATAACAGAGCGGACCAAAGTAGTCCTTATAGGGGCAAGTATTTCTGTGCGGTGGCATCTTTTGTGTGATACACAATGGGACATCGATCGCGGCGGATTGCGCGGAAACAGACGGTAAAACGCTAACGAGTGCCGTCTCTAAGCTAATTGAAGTTATTGCCTCCGCCTGCGATGCTATATACTCGATGGTGATTAGCGAGGACAACTAATGGCCTCTTCGTTATCGAAGCTCTTTTGCCACTTCATCGATCAAGTAGTGTCACACCGATTGGTTAATGATTGATGAATCCAATTTTATATTAGTTTGTTTACTATGACTAATAAGATTGAACTTTACGTAGACGTGTAAGCATGAGCACGAATATTGCAAAATATATTTTCCTAGCGACCCGCTCGCCCGGCTTCGCACGGGTGTAATTTACGGGGCCGGTCGCTAGTCTTAATATATATAAATCTCGTGTCACAATGTTTGTCCTCAATGGACTCCTAAACCACTTAACCGATTATAATAAAATTCGCACACCATGTGCAGTTCGATCCAACTTGAGAGATAGGATAGTTTAAATAATTATATAACTAGCGACCCGCCCCGGCTTCGCACGTAAATTACACCCGTGCGAAGCCGGGCGGGCGGGTCGCTAGTTATATATATAAACCTTCCGTGAAAATTTATCTAACTGATGGTGAAAACCGCATCAAAATCCGTTGCGTGGTTTAGGAGGAGTTAGCGGCCATACAGACAGACAGACGCGGAAAGCGACTTTAATTTATACTATGTAGAGATTGTAAATCAAATCAAATCTAACTGTATACGACGGTAAGCGTTAAACTTGGCATGATTATATTACACACTCTAAATAAAGTAAAACTTCAAATAATAAACACCGACCAAGTAAGAGTCAGAAGCGTGCTAAAAATCCCCAACTAAATATGAAAGAAAACACATATTTTTGATGCGGAACCCTCGGTGCCCTATCTTGCCCTAGAATTATACTTTGCCTTTGAAACTTACGAAATAAACATTTGTACACACACTGTAAGCACACTGTAAACACTGCTTATAATCGGTCCAAGTTTATTTAGCCCTGACGACTGCAGTGAATTATTAAAAGCTGAAAATTCACTTTTGAATGGTATCCAATATCATCATCATTATCAACTTCCCGTGTTCCAATATAGAGAGAGGTATCTAATATACTACAGTATAATATGAAAAGAATTTGTTTTCATGCAAACTTTTACCAATCTGTCAAGAGTTTTATAAAAACTTGGACTGAGTATAGGAAGAATTTTGTTACCAAAAAACCATGACAGTTCACAATAATCAATATTATGTATATCTCTTTACCTGTTAGATAGTTCCCAAAGGAGTCGAAGTAGTCGTTTCTTCATTAATGCGATTGAATATTGACAGAGCTTGTGACTTGGCTGCTGAAGCCTTGCAAAAGGAGTATATTATGTTAATCATCGTACCTGTTAGATGGTTCCCAGTGAACTCGAAGTCGTCGTCCTGGTCCCAGTGCTTGAGCGATAAGTTCGCGAGAGGCGTTGCATTCGCGAACTCGAGGTTAGCGAAGTGCCAGTCCAGGATCTGACGATCGCGTACTGATAGGTAGACGGAGCTGAAATTGTTTTAGATTATTTAGGTCCTATCTTTATACAGAAGTAGCTGACCTGACAGACGTTGTCCTGTCTTAGAACTGTCAAACACGCAAAGTTAAAATTGTAAATCTTATTTTTTTAGACCTTGGGTTACATTATTGGAGTTTGAGTAAGGATCTCTATTTTTTTTAAATATAATATAGCCTATGTTACCCGGGGATAGTGTAGCTTCCCAAGAGTGCAAGAATTTCTCAAATCAGTTCAGTAGTTTCGGAGCCTATTCAATGCAAACAAACAAACAATCAAATCTTTCCTATAATATTTTTTTTTAAATAATATTATTATAGATTATGCTTAGTTGAAGCCATTTTTATGACACATAACATTGATTAAGATATAGTAAGTAGTAAGTAGCTTAGCTATAGTTATATAATATTGCTAACCTGCCTGCCTACTAATGTTATAATTTTAATTTTCTTTTAAAGTTGTCCCGCCGCGCTAATGTCTAGTGTTTGAGGTACAATTTCCAAAGCTTAAAACTTGGAAAAGTCACACAACGGGCAGTGGAAAGAGCTATGCTCGGAGTTACTTTGCGCGATAAAATTCAGCGATAATATTCGCCGAAGACCGAAGTCACCGACTTAGCTGCTCAGATTTGCAAGTTGAAGTGGCAAAAAGCAGGCCACATCGCTCGAAGAACCGATGGGGAAGAAAGGTTCTTGAGTGGAGACCACGTACCGGAAGACGCAGCGTAGCCCTCCACTAGATGGACCGACGACATTGTGAGAGTCGTGATTGGATGTAGATGGCCGGCTGTCGTTCAGTGTTGAGGTCTTAGGAGAAGGCGTATGTTCAGCAGTGGACGTCTTCGAGCTGACGATGATGAGACACATTAAATAATACCCTTTGAGAAAAAAACATATTATTTACCTGGGAGGATTGGTCTCCAAATGCGTCAACTTGTCCTCAATAGTAGAATTCTGTGTGACCAGCTGATCATACTCGTTGCACAATATATTCATCTCTCGATTCAATCTACGTAGATTGAACTCGAGCAAGACGCTCGCTTTGGCGTCGCCCTGGGTTCCCTTATCTCTTTCTACTAGCAAGGCGTCTTTTTCTGCCTTCATTGAATTGAGGAGCTCTTTGATATCGCTCATTCTGTAAGAAATTAAGATAATTGGGTGGATTTGTGTGAATTAGGGCCAATAAATAGTGAGATAGCGACGCCCGACAGGGGTAATAAAAAAAAAGGTAAGTTAACAATCGCAAGCTGTCTATAATATTAATTAATTATTTAAGATTATTTTACATAATTATTATATCTACACTGCCGGACAAACTAGCTCGGTATGAATTGAGCCTGGGTGAACCGCATCAAAGAGGGTAAAATAGAGCTGATATAGAGCTAGTTTTGACAGGCTTACAGAATAAAATAAATACGTAATTAAATATTCAGGACATTTTTGCACACACGGTCATTTGACCCCAAACTAAGCAAAGCTTGTGATATGGCTGCCAGAGACTGATATACATACATATATATTTTTAAATACATACTCAAATAGATTTTAACACCCAGATAAAACAAACACAAATATTCATCGCATAAATGTTTGTCCTAGGTGGGAATCGAACCCCCGCCCCCAAGCGCAGAAGGCAGGTTCACTACCAACTGGACCAACGGGCTAATAATTATTTTTACACAGAAATAGAAAATAAATCGTGAAAACGACATCAATTACCATAATTTTTTACTGTCGTTGGGTATGAATATTGGTCACACCAGATTGGGAACGACTCAATTTAAACTTCTCAGTACCTATTCTTTCTATGTAACTCCATACTGCTACACATACTAATTAGCATCGTAACAGCATCGCAACAGCATCGCTTCGCCTCTGGATAAGTGTCAAATAGCATCATCATCATCATCAGCCAGAAGACGTCCACTGCTGAACATAGGCCTCCCCCTTTAACCTCCACACTGAACGACAGCCTGCCTTTTGCATCCACTGGATGCCAGCGACTCTCACTATGTCGTCGGTCTATCTAGTGGGAGGCCTACCTACGCTGCGTCTTCCGGTTCGTGGTCTCCACTCAAGAACCTTTCTTCCCCATCGGTTATCGGTTCTTCGAGCGATGTGACCTGCCCATTGCCACTTCAACTTGCAAATTTTAACAGCTATGTCGGTGACTCTGGTTCTTTGGCGAATATCCACGTTTCGGATTTTATCGCGCAAAGAAACTCCGAGCATAGCTCTTTCCATTGCCCGCTGAGTGACTCTGAGTTTTTCCAAAAGGCCAACAGTTAAGGACCACGTCTCAGTACCATATGTCATCACTGGCAACACACACTGGTCAAATAGCAGTTCGTGGTAAATAAGAAAACAATGTCGCGGTAGTAGCGTTTATTTCCGTTTTTATGTAAAACTAGCGGTTCGCCCCAGCTTCGCACGGGTATAGATTATAGCCTATGTCACCCGGGGATAGTGTAGCTTCCCGTCAGTGAAAGAATTTTTCAAATCGGTTCAGTAGTTTCGGAGGCTATTCAATGCAAACAAACAAACAAACAATCAATTCTTTCCTCTTTATAATATTAGTATAGATAAGGTGTGAAATAAGGAAAAGAATATGAAAGACTTTACGCTATATCTGTCGTTAGAAAGAAACAAAAATACGATTTGTTGTGGACACTCGGAGTGCCTCACTGAGAGACGGCTGAATGAAGTCGGGCAGCCAGCCTTGCATTCGTCTAGTCAATATGGTGGAGGGCACAACCTATATACAGATAAAAATATCTTAGAGCGATGCAGATCCGATATATTTTTTGAACTATTGTGTGCTGTGACTATCGTCAAGGTAAAGTCGCATGCTAAAGCGCTGAATAAGGCATATATTGTTTACTTACTTGTTAACATTGTTTTTGAGCTTCTCTTGAAGTGTTATAACAGCTTTTAAGTGTTGCATCTGTAAAATATTGTTTTTAAAGAACATTCTACCCCAAAACTAAATTATAACATAATTTTTAAAGGACTTTTTGACAATAACTATACACTTAGCACAGTTTAAGAGCCGTATTACAAAATGCAATCGTAAAATTTTAGGTATCTGGATTTTCGGGCATAAAACGAAAAATTAAAAACGTAATTGTCAAAATGAACATAAAACAAGTAAACCATGTTAAAATTGTTTATTTTATGTCAGTAATTTAACGAAATCCAGTCTCAAACTTTCTCTCCGACAGTTTTACGAATCACTACTTTTGTAAATTGGAGGTAATAAGTTGATAATATATGTGTTGAGTACAAAATTTGAAAACGTTATTTTCATAAAAAAATACGAATTATTATTTATTTGTCACACAAATTGTACTTTCTATAGATATGTCTGTTTAATAAAATAATCATATTTTGTTGTTGTTTTCTTGTTTCTGTTTTCCGGGTCTTACATTTTTTGACGTAAAAAGCAACGAAAACTGGATTTTTGGCGTTTTAGGGTTGGGTCATGGTGGCCGAGACTAGGTTGGCGAAACCCAGGCCGACCGAGGATGAGATGGACTGACGACATCAAAAGTACTGTCGGGAACGAGTGGATGTGACTAGCGAGAGACAGGGGAGAGTGGCATAA
This sequence comes from Agriopis marginaria, assembly GCA_932305915.1. Classification (NCBI taxonomy): domain Eukaryota; kingdom Metazoa; phylum Arthropoda; class Insecta; order Lepidoptera; family Geometridae; genus Agriopis; species Agriopis marginaria. Next base: position 10,386,705 of record OW029926.1, on the reverse strand, counting down.
ACAAAGGGAGGCCTGTAACAAGCAGTGGGTCACACAGGGCTGATGATGATGATGTGGGGTCAAATTGTACCTGTTTGTGTTTAACATTTTTCTGCTGAAGCTTGATGACCCATTCCAATGCCTGTCCGAGGGAAACTGGCGTGTCGTTATAATAGTTAAAGTCTACTTGATGCGAGAGGTATGATGTAGCGTCTAGAAGGCGGTTGAATTCGCGCTCCACCTGAAATAATTAAGTTAAATTTTTAACAGGTATATTGATTATTAACGGATTTGTTACGGGGATTAATAATCATGATAGTTTAAAACAGTGTTTAGATTCTTTAATTCAAACTATATACTGGGTATATACCCTGCCTCGGCCACCACTCTGTTAAGACATTACTCCACCTGTCATCACTGCGCCTAGTAAGCGGAGCGTTGGTCGTCCAGCTGCAAGATGGGTCGACGACATTATTACTATCGTGGGTCGAACCTGGACTCGATTAGCACAGGACCGAGGCAGATGGCATAGCAAGAGAGAGGCCTATACCTAGCAGTGGGATAAAGAAGGCTGTAGATGATGATGATGAGGATGACTGGATATATAATGCAAACGACTCACATACCGCGCGACTAGATCGCTTAGCACCCCACATAAATTCATACTGAGCGCAGTGGGTCCCGCAACGCGGTCGCTGCTGGCCGGTCCCCGGTCGCGGTCGCCAAGGGTCGGAATGCTACCTTAAAGGAAACGCTCCCGAAGCCAAAACGCTACTATTATACTATATAAACGCAATCAAATACTAATAACCATATACTTTATACTTATTGTTATTGTGGTTTAGAATTTTGCAAACCAGCAATGTAAAGCGTGCAAGCGTGTGCGCGGCGCAGGTGTTTCGTTGACCTCTAGCGTCAGCTGATATTTTATTTGCATTACATTGCGAACATAAAACAATAAATTAATCCCTATGGTCTCGCCATAACTTGAGAATGACGTTACCGATTTCATTCAACTTTTTTTTTTAGTTTTCTATTCATACTTTGTAGAAGGTTCTTACGGAAAGAAAAATAAAGAAAAATGCGCATCTCCGTCCAATCTATATGCACCTCAGAGTATAATGCCATTCAAGTATTACGTAAGCAGATTCTTTTTACAATTATTTACCCCCCCCCCTTCCCCTTGTCAGCAAAAGTAAGCAATCCTCTTCCCCCCCCCTCTCCCATGCTTACGTAATCATTGGTACCTATATGCATTTTTCTTTTAATGTATTCTGTTGACGTAATCACGATATCGACCCCCCCAAACCATGTCATCAAAAATAAGCAAAGCAAAGATCCCCCCGCCCCCCTCAAGCGCTTACGTAATACTTGAACGCCCCCAGACCTCCGATTCAAAAATGTCGGAGCCGAAGTCGGAATCCGAAGTGTAATATCAAACGGAAGATCAGACTTTACGGAATCGGAATCGAACTTCCGTAACATTCCTAGTTCATCGTATGCAGTACACTGTTGCTACATACCATTTCATCTTTATGTTTAGGCACTTGGTTGCCAGTCGCCTCATAGAGAGGGCACTTCTGCTTTATCTTATGTAACTCCATGTTCATTTGGACGGAGAGAGTGGTCACAGGGTTTCCGCCTAGACCTGTTACCACCATGGCACCTGGAATTAGAAACAATTTTGTTATAAGAATAAATTTTATTCTCAACCGACTTCAAAAAAAGAAGTCCTTAATTCGATAGAATGTCCATTTCGATTCTTTATGTCAGTTTACTGCAGTTGATAATAAAGTTAGGCTATATCTCGAAGTTGGTCACTTCTTAGGGTTTAAAAATTAGAGGATGAATCCATGTTTATTGAATTTCACACACAACCAGTGTAGAATTCATCATCATCATCATCAGCTCTGAGTGACCCACTCTTGGTTATTCTCGTGTAGTATTCAGTATTCAATAAATAAGAGTTGGTTATTAGTAAAACAAATATATTATAAGTATTAGTTTGCGACATATTATGACATTCACCAACATGCCCTAGGTCATTACTAAGGATTATGGTGGCCCTTCCTCTGTCTGTAAGAGAAGGCCTGTGTCCCAGCAGTGGGAGCATAATAGACTGATAAATATCGTTGTATTGGTTTACTTAATATTGGTTTACTTTTTTTATTTTTTGGTAATTTCTTTTACTGCGCTGAAGTGCTGACCAAACAAAAACAAAATAAGCTATACAAATAATGAATAACCTGATTTTTGGTGCTTGCCACGGATTGGAATGTTCAGCAATATCAATATCTATTTAGTCGCATTGGAGTAGACCATAAACATTGGATATTCTCACCTAAATCTGCAACATAAGGTCCTTTTCTGTATGTACAGATTCTGCCCCCAACCCTGTCTCTGCCTTCGAGTATCACAACCTCACAGCCAAATGACTGCAGCTGTCTAGCAGCAGCCAAACCAGATACCCCTGAAAATCAATAAACAAGGACTTCACATATTTTTTCGTTCTAAGCTAATACAGTGTAAACTCTCTATGGCGAAATTTAAAGAACCAGGTATTTTATTACATTAAGAGAAGTTTGAGAGTAGAAGAAAGGATATTATACAAATAACATGCATAATATAAAGACTGTGTTCCAATGTCCCATACAATGTAAACCAAACAAACCTTTGTTATTTCTAGGTTTTAGGGAGTTTTTCATTAAATAGATGTTTGCTATACAGAGTTTTTTACACTGTATTATAAATGCAAGTCTCTGTCCCTCTTTCTCGCTGTTCCTCTGTCTAGGCCGTAGCTATCACCTTTATTAGACTAAATCATCAAGATCATAATCATAATCAGTCCACTGCTTGAAATAGGCCTCTTCCAAGGCACACTACTCAGCCCGATCTTCCGCTTTTCTATTCTAGATAACTGCCTCAAATACGTACATCTAGACTCTGGATAGGTTACCATAAGCTACTTTGCCGATTCATGGTCTTCCCCCTAGAACACATCTTGACTCATGAAGCTATTTGTTGAATGTGAATGATATTTTTATATGACAAGCTAGTTTTATTTTTGCTATTTGAGGGTTGGTCCCATAGTAAAAATGGTTTATAATGATGAGTGCTATGGCCACATTATGACTTAGCACCATTTTTCCGTGTAACCTTGTACTGTGCATGGTGGATATAGAATACTTTTTATCCTGAAAAATATGGTAAAACTTAATTAACTTTTAGATAGCCCGTTGGTCCAGTTGGTAGTGAACCTGCCTTCTGAGCTTAGGGGCGTGGGTTCGATTCCCACCTAGGACAAACATTTGTGTGATGAACATTTGTGTTTGTTCTATATCTGGGTGTTTAATATCTATTTAAGTATGTATTTAAACCTATATATGTATGTATATCAGTCTCTGGCAGCCATATCACAAGCTTTGCTTAGTTTGGGGTCAGATGACCGTGTGTGCAAAAATGTCCCGAATATTTATTATTATTTTTTATTATTAATGTAGTCAAAACCGCGAAGCACATGCAGCTTCCAAAATAGGCCCTTACCTGCACCGATAATGATGACTTTTGGCCGCTGTTTTCCTTTAGCAGGTGTGGGTATTGGTGTTACTCTCTCGTAAATACCATAATTAATGAATCCGTGGCGCTCTAAGAAAGCATGTGTTCTGATAACCAGTGCTGGGTCACCGTTGTATGGAGGCTGGAAATGAGAATACTCACTGTTATATACCATTGCAAATTGCTCACAAAACATAAATAATCATATTAGCAGCTGAATAATGGTTTCTTAACTACTGCATTTCATTCACATGTCAATTTACATGATCAGGTTTGTCCTAAACTATGTTATTGGTAGTATTTACTTCAAAGATTATTTATCTTTGAAGTAAATACTACAAATTGTCTTCGTAGTAAATACTTTGTTTAGTTTTCAATTGGAACAGGTTGCCTAAAGAGGTGGTCGAACTGAACAGATGGATATGAATGAAGAACATAATCTTTACAGATAAATACTAAATTTTGACACTATATGATATAGGCACATCTGCATATGCTGCTCGCCTATCATCTAATAAATAAATAAATTTCTTATCTGTCTTCTCACTTTCACAGAGTTTTTAAAGCCTACATGTTTGTTAGTTTGTCATTAGTGACCTTAATACCTGTTTAAAACCTTAATTAGTTTAAAAGATTTACCTCCATTTTATGCACAGCAAGTTCCTGAGTGAGTTGTTTCTTTGGATCTTCAAACCAGCGCTTCAGGACACGGTTCCTAATTTGAATGAATGCCAATGCGGAAGCCCCGTGCAAGTCAGAGAAACACTCAGCTTCCAAAGATGACATTTTATCAAAGGGAAGACGTGATTGAAAGGCAGCACCTTCTAAACTGAAACATTTTCATAATGGAAACCACATTACCAGTTTGTGTACAGATACTGGCAAATACATTGAAATATGACTTTGGAAATATGCACAATAGTTCATTTATAAGTCTTTGGCAGACCAAAGAGGATGTGATGTGATTTCACATGGACACGGTCAAGTCTGCCATGACGGAGAGCATGGGCAGAAGCCTAAAAAGTTCCTGAGGTCTGAGGTACCACAAAAGGTAGTAGAGATCATTAAAATTTCAACCAGGAAAGCAGCAGGATTTTGTCAATAGCTTGGAAACCAGTTCTAAACACTGCGCGCTAGAGCAAGACCAATGTGGTTGTCCATCCACCGCTCGATGCAGACAATGTGTTATGCTTAGACCTTATCACAAGTGTTATTATGAGATGCAGCGCTGTTGTAGTGACCTGGAAATCCAATATATAAACCAGTGGACCTCATTTTGGACAGACATTGTTTCATGGTTGATATTGGGATTGAAATGAAAAATTATTTATATTAATCTGGGTGTCTTCAAGACGCGAGTGATCGCGGTGTCTTTCAAGGAAGCATGCTCCATCGTAAACCGCTTTATTGCTTAACATCAGGCGAAATGGCGGTAAAAGCAAGCCTGATATTATATTTTTAAGCAAGAGCTTGGTAGGTATGTATAATAGGTACCTGTTAAGCATTTCTTTATAGTTAATTTCTTCAATATCATCAGGTTTAGAGTCTTCGAGAGTAACTTTCTCCTCTTTTCTGACATCTTTTGAATCAGCGGCGCGGCTGCCAGCTGACTCCCTCCGGCCAACTGTAGACGTGGGGCTGGACGAAGTGACTTTGCTCTTCTCGGATTGATCAGATTCAGAGTCATCTTGCTTCAACTTTTCATCTAACTCGCGGTTTTCTGCCTGATGATCGATAAATATAACCTTACAATTTTATCACGCGAACAAGTAAATACTCTACACTGCTTCAACTGTTTTACAGGTATATCAATAAACTTTACCTTTACACGCTTACGCCGACTCATTTTATTGAGTAAAAATTGTTAAAAGATAATAATTCTTTAGAACAACAAAAAACTCATGCAAACAAAACAAACTAATTTGCGTTCAAAAATTAAATTTTGGTTTGACATTGACAATGTCTCATTGACATAGGTTAAAAATCTAATTGAATTTCTAAACGAACTGAAACTGCCTGTCACTTCTACAAACGCGAGTCAACAGGCATTGCTTGAACGCAGGCAGGCCCTTATTCAGTAACTATAAAATATACGCTCGTAGGGCGGCGCGTTGTTAACCTCTAAAAGTTTGCCCTTATTCCCTAGCAACCTAGCATATGAAAAGAGGCCAAATTGTTTGACGTGCCGCGTGCGTGTTTTAAATATTTAATCAGTGCCCTTAGTCCCAGGTTTAATAGTTTACGAAAACGTTTTATTATTCTTGTTCCATACATTGCTGGGCTAAAGGTATTCGCAAACTTTTTTCGTATTAGAGTGAAGCAATCTATACCGCCGATAACTGCCAAATTTAGTTCCTCCACGTTTCCGATAGAGGCGCTATTAAAATGTATGGAACAATACGTAAACGAAAAAAGTTTTCGTAAAGTATCAAGTCTAGGACTAAGCGTACAGGGCGCTGAACCCTGGTTCCTTTAGGGGGAAATGTAGGGTTGTAACGCTTCCATTTATTTATTTTATTTTTTCTATATGTACCTAATGCTCTTAGGGCCTTACCACACTAGCGACTTTTAACATCGAAATCGCGCGGCTTAGCGACTGCTTCGATGCAGTTACGCCATACAGCCGTTAAAAAGTAGAACAGACAGTGCAGGCACAGAAGACTGCAGGTTTAGTAATAGGGTCCCGTTTTCACACTTCGGGTAGGTACAGAACCTTAAAAATAAGCGTGCGTCAGAAGCATTGCACTTTCATTCGACTAGATATAGGTGTAATTAGGTACCTATTATGCGTTCTAGATTTTATGAAAATTAAAAAATATAAATCTAATTAAAAGAGGTTTAGAGTCGAGGGCTTTTATTTGAAGTCACTAATAACAATTACCTTAGTCATAATACTGTTCCACATTTTCATCTACCTATATCATTAAAATAACAGTCATAAAATAGGTAGGTACATTATTTTTGTCATCATGTAGTAACACATATTACAAAGACTTTAAAAATTGTCCATGAAGAGGCCCTTCATCCGAATAACCAGCAATTTCTTGAGGGACTATGGCACTTTCTTCTATGGTACCACAAGGTCGGCACATGCATTCCAGAGGCGCTTTTGTGGAGACCTGAAAAATATAATTATGATTGACAACTAGTTATTGAATAATATGATGATATCGTTTAGGCGATAGCACTGATTGTTTGAAATGCTTTCAGTGATAAATATAAGTGTTATATGTCAGCATTTGTGTGAAGGTGCACAAAGTTATGACGGCTAAGGTAAAGGTTTAATTAAATGAGATTGGAAAAGCCTGAAAATAGAGGGCTGGAAATGGATGCAGAAAAACAAAAGAAAAACAAGCTAAAACGTATTAGACCACTTACTTTCCTAAATCTCTTCTCTTCGCTCTTTGCATCTGGGCAGTATAATACAACAGACGCCTGCCTTTCTCCAGACTCTTGGCAACAGTTACAAGTCCGCTCCATCTGCCAAATTTTGCTACCAGAAACCTGTTAACGTAAATTGGCATCACGTAACCAATATAACATAATAGCATAATGAAATTACTTAAATTAAAACTTAAAACCTATATTTAAAACTACACTCATCATTGATACGAAAAATAATTTACCTTACCTTTACCTATGAAAATAATTATGTAATAAGCTTCTTTGGGCAAAAGGCGTAATAATACTCACTTGAACGTAGCTGGAACATTTTCCTAAACAAGCAAAAGATGGAATCGCTTTTGGTTTACAACCAGTATGAGCGAGAACATGTATGACTGGCGTCATCTGGCATTCTTGACCTGCAATTAAATTTTATCATCATTTTTAACCGACTTCAAAAAGGAGGAGGTTATCAACTCGTATGTATGTTTTTAATTAGTCCTAGAGTTATTGCACTTTGAATTTAAATACGCAATAACATTTACCTGGGTTCATTTGAACATTGAGAGCTCTAACTGGATTTTCTTGAATGTGACAAGCAGTTAATATCAAACAAACTAAAATTGTCTGAATAAACAACATAATTATATGATTAGAAGTAGGTCTGAACCCTAAAAAAGATGAAATGGTTCTGCGAAATCTCAAGATATGTGTGCCTTTTTATATTAATCTGGTACTATGCATTATGTCAACCCTCTCTCGATTTATTACAAAGAAAACGACTTAGTGAACATGCCTCCCACGGTGCCTAAACACTGTCTCACTTTAAACGTAAATATTTTCGTTTTCCAAGTATCGGTCTGCGCGTACCAACTTATTTACAAGCTATTTCAATTATAATCTCAATGTCCTGCTGGTACGCTACAAGGGTGGGTCGTGGTCTGACCTATAAACGAGCATAAATTTCGCCATATAAAAGGGTAGCATTTTTTCGTAATATTCATTCAAGTTTCGGTAGAGCTACAAAATAACGTTTTTTAGTTATCTTACCATAATGGAATTTACAATTTCTCAAAAGTTGAATTTTCTAATTTTAGAAATACTTTTCGTTATGATCCTGAAAACTGCTGCAGAATCAACTTGCGAAAGTATTTCAACGGAAATACACATTGCAAAAGGTAATAAGCGTTTGCTACTGCCGTAATAAAATGACGATGATAATACATTATTATTATTTATGAACATAAAATACTTACCTATATGTTTTTTTTTTTTCAGAAGAGTATGATGACTTGGGCAGAATGTTGCGATCGTGTAGTGGTGAAGTCGAAGTTAACAAGTGTGAAGGAATGTGTACCAGCCAAGTACGTCCTTCAATTGGTACTCCGACAGGTTTCTTGAAGGTAAAAGATGAATGTGAAATAATAATTAGAAAAAGGACGTTAAAAAAAATTACTCACTTCAGTAAAGTTCTGTTTGCTCCTACCAACAGTCCGGCCGCTGAGACAATACGTCTGACAGCTACAATAACATTGTAAAATAATTTAATGATAATATTTTCTGCAGTAAGTATATTGGCTACAAAGTTAGTAAAAGTGATTAGAATTTACTGTTTTCGGTCAGCTTTTTACAATTTTATGGCAACTGTCAGAAGCATTCTTTCAGCGGCCACACTTTACCATTATATAAATGAGTCGAGCTTGTTGCGCATCCGTTTTTGAGTTATTATAATACAATAACTATAGTTTTCCTACAAGATAATATCTATTGGCTGGTAAGGATTCTGATGATACTTATTTCCAGGAGTGTTTCTGCTGTCGAGAAAACGCGTTGCGAGAACGTCTGGTGACACTCACTCACTGCTACGATCCAGATGGCTTGAGACTTGAAGATGAAAATAGTGCTATCATGGAAGTTCGGCTTCGGGAACCAGATGATTGCAAATGTTACAAATGTGGGGATTTTAGTCGATAGTTAAGATAAATGTTGACTTTTTACGAAAACGGCCAAATGCACGCGTATTTCATAGTTTTATTATCTGCAAGATTTTGTATAAAGGATATTAAAACAATATATAAATCAGCAACTTTTAGTTAAGTCGAGGGCTTTAAAATATTATTTACATTAATAAAGTTGTTATTTTTTATGAATAAAATTAGAACTTTTACATTTACCTACTTACCTACTATATTACATTTTTTACTTATAGTATATATTACTAGCTGCGCTTCGCGGTTTCATCTGGGTAGATATCCTCGATAAAAGTATCTTAAGTTACTTCATACACCATCAGCTATCTGCCGATGAAATTCCCATCAAAATCAGTTTAGCCGTTTAGGAGTCCAAAGGGAACATACAGACACCGATTTTTTATGTAACTATAAAAATATAGATAGAACTGCTTACCTTTCCACACTCGTGTAAAATCAAGTTTCTGATATTAATTATCCTAAACTTTATAGGCTGATGATTGAAAAGTTGACCATAAAAAATCCGATTACAGATAAATTTAAGAGTCTTTAATTACAAGCATTTTAATCTTCCTCTATGGCAAGCGCCATATTTAACTAAACAAAATTCAATGTCACTAAAAACCTAAACTACCTACTTAACCTCAAACTTACACAACTTCAATTCATTAAAATATGTACTATGTATAACGGGTGCGAAATCAAACTTCTAGGTTGTCTATCCTACTCAAAGATCCTACTCTAACGCATAAGCTTGTATCTATAGGCGTCTCACTTTATTATAAGAATCGCACCCGTTTGTTAATTATTTTTCTGTATGGAAGTCCCACCTCTTCAGCGTTAGCGGTTATTATTTTATTTGCTTGGCCCTATAGAAGAAATGGACTGAAAACAATCCGAATGCTCAAGCTCAGTCACAGATGGCAGCCTACTGAGCACGCTGGCAGGATTACCACGCAGAATGGCAATGGTTATATATGTCGAGCGAGAAATACAAATCATTTATTCGGGCGTAATATAAAATAAGCTATCTACGAAACAACAAACAACAACGAAAATAAACTATTAAGACTTTTGACCTAATGTTTTCAAGTCTTTAATTAATATACCAAGTGTATAACTAAGGTTTGTTGTAAATAGCACACAAAACCGGTTAATTTATTGGTCAATGGTGTAAATACTCCATTCTGTTACATTCAAATCTAACAGAATGCTCCGGTTTGATGTAAATTGAAGACTAAAGATCGTTGGAAAATTTAAACCCAAAACAAAAGATGTTAAAATATTGCAACTGGTGTGAAAGCAGCTTTACGATACTCAATTGCAAGCAAAACAATCAAAACAATCGAGTGTAAAAATAATATGAATAAATTAAAAAAAATATAATATTTTTCGGTAACACTTTTATCATCGACTGTACTTTTAGCAAAAATAAAAATTTAATTCCGTCAATAATACATGCCTGACGTAGGATACTAAGTGAATCGGTTTCTTCTAGGCAAGCGTCCTAGAACGACGTAGACCGCATCATCGCTTAACATCAGGCGTGATGGTGGTCAAACGCAAACCTATTATTTATAAAAAATAATATAAAAAAGATCTTTAGTATTTTTTATGCGCAAGTACCTTAACTAAACAAAATTCAAGCTAACACTAACACTACAAAAACAGTTTCCGTTGAAGGACTAAAGACAATCCAAATTCTGAAGCCCACTATCACTATGTTTTTTATTAGCAGCGTACCTAGCAAGCCAGAAACACGCCAGCATGGTCACGCACCATTAACCATGCATAGTACAATACGTAAGAAGGTATGGCTTTAATGGCATTAGCGTGTTTAGTAGTGAGTGAAAAAGAAACAAAAAAAGACAGCATGACAAATTGTCAGTTGACAAACTTGATAACTGTCAATTGTCATGCGTGATCTTTTATCTTTTAAGATTTCGTGTTTCTCGTGTCGATTTTTGTTCCAATAAAAAACAAAAATTACAAAATTGACGATATTTTTGGAAGGAGCATTTGTGTGAGAAGCCATGATTCTCAATGAAGATTCACTGTTATTGCTCATCCTTACATTCTCCTGGGGAGAATTCCTGTGGGAAATGTATCTCGCGTACCGGCAGGTGAGCACCACTGCACGTCATTAATAATTTCTATTGAATACAACAACACAGTAGTATTCGTGTTCCATTTTACTGCAATGTTAATGCCATATACTGATAAACACGGATGCTCCAAGGAGAGAAACCTTTTAATTTTGGCTGTTTCCATGGAGTGTATGCTCATGTATTTATAGGTACCTACTTACCTAGATCTATGTGTCTGCTTTTCCCGTAAAATAACCGTGTATTTTACGTGTTTCAGATGAGTATATACAAAACGAAGAATGAAATCCCAGAAGTATTCAAAGAGCACATTACCAAAGAGTCATTTGAGAAGTCTCGAACATACGGATTAGATAAGTCAAAGTTCAGAATGGTCAAGGAAACATACTCTATTATTATTATGACTATTATTTTGTACAATAGGTGGATTTATGCAGCTTGGGTTCATTGTGAAAGAATTGCAGAAATTTTCAACATATCAGCTGATAGTGAAAAAACAATTAGTTGTATCTTCATAATCTTGTCCACGTTGTTTAATGTAGTCACTATGATGCCGTTCACTATTTATATGACCTTTGTCTTAGAGGAGAAACATGGCTTTAACAAGCAGACTGTCGGATTTTTTGTCAAAGATCAATTGAAGTCACTTGCTCTTAATTTAGTTATTACTTTGCCGATTGTGTCTATTGCATTGTACATCATAATGCTTGGCGGAAACATGTTTGTGGTCTGGTTATGGTTATTCACCACAATTGTTACTCTGCTTCTGTTGACTATCTATCCTTCTGTCATTGCACCTCTGTTTGATAAATTTGTCCCTCTTCCCGATGGCTCTCTACGTCAAGGTATCGAAAAGTTGGCTGCCCGCTTGAAGTTTCCACTTTCACAAGTGTATATTGTTGAAGGTTCAAAAAGGTCAGCTCATAGCAATGCATACTTTACTGGCATATTTGGTGAGAAAAGGATAGTTTTATTTGACACACTGATAGAGAAATTTGATGAGGAGAAAAAGATAACAACTGGGTGCAATGAGCAGGAAGTTCTAGGCGTTTTGGGGCATGAACTGGGTCACTGGCAATGTAACCATGTTAACAAGTCCATAGCACTCACTGAAGTGAATCTACTGCTTGTATTTACTGCATTTGGTCTCCTATTCAAGTATTCTTTACTGTACAAAATGATTGGATTCCCTGCTGGTCAAGAACCCGTCATCATTGGTCTGATAGTTGTTTTACAAATTATTCTTGCTCCGTACAACACAATTCTGTCATTCTTCGCAACTGCTCTTGCCAGACGTTTTGAATATGAGGCTGATGACTTTGCAGTATCTTTGGACTTCACAGAAGAACTGATTACTTCTCTCATAAAACTGGGCAAAGATAATTTAGATTTCCCGTACTATGACCGTCTGTACTCAGTGTGGCATCACACCCATCCCACATTGTTAGACCGAGTTGAAAATCTTACAACTAAAATTGCAGAAAAAAAGAAAAGTGAATAGCTGAATTGTTTTCTTAACCAGCAAGTACAACCAAAGCTAACTGATGCATTTTTAGAGTACAATGACTTACCTTTTTTGTGTTGGGTTACAAAAGTTTGCTGCAGTAAGTTTGCATAAATTAGGTAGGTACTATAATATACAAGATTATGCAGAAAGAGTGTGCTAAACTGAAAAGGGTCTATAGTACCTAATATCGTGATAAGCGTTGTACCTCAACAACAACAACTTAAGGTACAACAGTACCTCATTATCAACAACTTTTACTACTAACTTTTAAAAACCTGAAATCGCGAAAAAAATATCAGCTGTTCCATACATATTGTTATGTTCTCCATTGAAAAGCTGTTTTTTTTTTTCGGGATTTCAGAGTTGCTGTTGAAAGTAGTTGTTCATAATGATGAGTACCTACTAGGGGCTCCTGTCAGCTTAGTAAATTATTTCCGCATCACCCAGTGTAGAATTTTGATTGAGCTAATTTTACTGAATTATTGGACGTATGAACGTCTGTATATAAAAATGTCGTAAAGTGTATGTAGTTTATTTTTATATTCAAAATAATACAGCAGTTTAAGGGTATGTTTCGAATGAGGCAGAGCAGAGTAGAGCTGTGAAAAGAGATGGGATGTTTCTATTAAAGCAGAGATGAGTTAGAGCTGTGTAGCAGAATCTCGTGGACCAAGACCTGATACTTGTTAGGGAAATGGTATCTATCAGAGAGTGCAAACGCTCCACTTGCTTCCCTCTGTACTCCACCCTGCTCCGCACTGCTATACTTCACCCCGTTCTGGACTGCTACACAATTTGATAGAATTTTTCTCGTCTCGGCTATGACTGTTTCCATTAAAGCGGAGCAGAGAAGAAGTGTAAATTGAAAGAACCAACTTGTTAATGTAATGTATGTATTAATATTATTACTATGATAGAAAACTGAAAACTCTTTCCATAAAATATTTGTGTATATTCATAACTAGTAAGTTTTTATTAGGTAGTATGTAGTAGGTACTATTCAACTCTACAAGCTACAAAAGTAAAATAATGGCGTCGATTCTGTCATGCCACTCACTAAACTAAACCAATCTGACAGGACTTTACCTTATCTGCCTCTCTTTTCATTTTAATATGTGAGAGTAGGTATGGCAACAATTTTAGAGCTGTCAAATTTAGTTTAGATAATGGTAAACCAGAATCGACACCAATGTCTTACCTAATTTAAACAAAAATATTTTTAAGGATATGTACATAGTTGATTATTAATAAAAAAGTTGAATAACAATCAACAGTGGTACATTTCGTAATAAACTCGATCTAATCTAATAAGATTTTTATTTATAATCGACAGCTATAACTAAACTAAACTCAATATGAGATTACAACTCATCGCGACCTTACTGCCAATAATCATGAGAAAAGACCGCTCTCAAATATGCCTCAATGCGCAAAGCCTAGGTTTGGATTCATTTGTTTTATTTCAAAATATCCATCGTCATTTCAATTACCTAATTCAAATTTGTTCAGCTTGCTCCAAAGTATCCGGCAGGGAAATGCCCTTTGTCTCGGGTAGCGGTATCAACAAAAAAATCTGCGCAAACGACATAATTGCTAAAAAAATAACCGGTAGATCTACAATCACGGATTCCAGGCTGACGACAGCGGGAGCCATCATCGAGGCGACTCGGGCGAACATCGTCACGCCGCTGATGCCTACATTGCGGCCCAACGTTGGAAATAACTCGCCCGAGTACAAGTATAGCGCTGGAATGGAACCCTGAAAAAGTGAAGGGTAAGTTTATTTTGAAAACTAATATTATAAACGCGAAACTTTGTATGTATAGATGTATGGATGTTTGTTCCTCTTTCACGCTGCAACGGAACAACGAATCGACCTGATTTTTTGCATTGGTATAGTTCAAGAGCCAGAGAGTGATATAGGTTACTTTTCATCATCATCATCACCATTTTTCATCACTACGCGGGTGAAACCACGGGGCGCGGCTAGTAGAAAATAAAGTAAATAGTTTCATCATTATTAGGGGTCCTGTATTTATTTATGGCTAGGTCAATGAAGTCTTTGTCTAGTTAGAGCAACTACCTAGACTGTCTTGTCTGCCATACTCAGCCAAGCCAAGCTAAACTTTTAGTGTCAAAAATAGAACATAGACACGAGAACTTAAAAATCACTGACTCTGGCGTACCTATACAGTACTACCCTGTGCACTTTGATTGAGCCTGAGCTTTGATTAGTTTAAGGTCATCTGACCCCAAACTAAGCAAAGCTTGTAATATGGCTGCCAGAGACTAACTTACTAGCGACCCGCCCCGGCTTCGCACGTAAATTACACCCGTGCGAAGCCGGGGCGGGTCGCTAGTTATATATAAAACCTTCCGTGAAAATGTATCTAACTGATGGTGAAAACTGCATCAAAATCCTTTGCGTGGTTTAGAAGGAGTTAGCGGCCATACAGACAGACGCGGAAAGCGACTTCAATTATTATTATTTATTATTATATTACTACAATTATATTACCGACCGATAATCGACTCACCGCCATTCCTGCAAAGCCAATACCAGCACACAATAGCCTTGGCCAATCATTTCCAACCATTTCTTTAGGTAGAAACAGGAACAATACGAAACATATTGCTGTTATTACTTGGAAAATCCATACAGTGGTCTTTCTACCGTATCTGGATATAATCAAAACACAGAAGACACCTCCGAAAGCTGAGATGATCCCGGTGACTGCGACAGCCAAAAATATATTTTCTCCAATCGAACCCACGTACTGAGAGAACGCATAAAATGACATTCCTGTACAAAACCTACAAAAAATAATTTGGTAGTATGTAGTAGCCTACCTAGTCTCAGTAAATATTTTACAAATACAAGTAAATAAATTAAAATGTAAAACCCCAAAACCAAATCGGCAATGAGTTCAGTTTTTTTACTAAACCACTGCACATGCAACTGGTTTTGCCAAATTTCCTAACCGACCACCCAGGTGAACAACTGTTAGTGTGGTCCATATCAAAGTAGGAAGGTACCTAACGCTAACGCTAACGTGTGATCGCGATCTCGCCTGATGGAAAATGATGTTGCGGTCGAATAGCTTAGCACTATTAGCCTTGAACTTACCTAGACTATTTCTCGTGTTAAGACAATTTTAATATACATTATATTACTTACTAGCCGCCCGCCCGGCTGCGCACGGGTGTAATTTACGTGCGAAGCCTGGGTGGGTCGCTAGTTATATATATAAACCTTCCGTGAAAATGTATCTAATTTAAGGTGAAAACCGCATCAAAATCCGTTGCGTGGTTTAGGAGGAGTTAGCGGCCATACAGACATACAGACAGACAGATAGACGCGGAAAGCGACTTTAATTTATACTATATAGAGATACCTACCAATTAATCGATAACAGCATTGTCTTCTTTCTCATGTTCTTTGATCTAAAAAACATTTTAAATGCGGGACTTTTTCGCTTTATATTTGATTCAGCTTCACACAGTAGTAGTTTTACACTGCTCACATTAAATTTTCTGTTGTTCATCTTGGCTGCGCGCTTTAGGACCTCTACAAGTATAAATAAATGTGAACGAAATATTTTTTCGTTCCTACAGCACATTAAAAGATTGAGCACATTAGGACGGGCCGCAGCGGACCGGGGCGCATCGCAAAAACCGCTTTCATACATTTTATATGAAGTATCGCACATATTGTCGGGGCGCAGCGGAGCGTATTTCCATATTATGTACCTTATGTCTTCGACCACTTTCGTCGAAGCCTTATATAAAATGTACCTTCGACCGCGATTTTGTAATGCGCCCTGGCCCGCTGCGGCCCGTCCTAATGTGTTCGATTCCTAGAGGCTGT
Organism: Agriopis marginaria; assembly: GCA_932305915.1. NCBI lineage: Eukaryota > Metazoa > Arthropoda > Insecta > Lepidoptera > Geometridae > Agriopis > Agriopis marginaria. Next base: position 10,370,337 of record OW029926.1, on the reverse strand, counting down.
TCGTCTGCTGACTGCTATTTTCTCCCTCGCATATTTTCACATTACTAAGGAAAATAAAACGACTGAATGTGAATTCCCAAAAAGTGACAAAACAATAGGTACCTATATAATTATGTTGTCTATCAAAACGTTACAATTAAATAGTTGATTGTCGTTACTTTGCGGAAGTCCATTTTTAATTTGTATATGACGAATTACAATTCAAGTTTTTTTTTAAATATAATTACCTAAGTAGATTTACGGGGTTACTGGTATTCATATAGCATCCTCCTAAGGGCGGCCTCAGTAGTGATGCGAGACGGCGGGAATTAACCATCAAAACAAACAACTTTTGTGCTACGACTTTCGAGATTCGCGGAAAAAATAACAGCTGTATCATACATACATTTTGTCGGGAGTCAATTATTTATGTACCTAAGCAGTTGGCTGTAAGACCGTAAGCAGTTGGCCGTAAATTTTACTGCGTCAAATTAATATATACAGGAGGTATATAGTATATAGGTATTAATTTGACGCAGTAAAATGGTAAAAAGAGATTATTTTGCTTGTTTTGTTACCATAATTAATTACTGCGTCAAATTAATAGATATCAAAATGAAACTTTATTTGCTTGTAATGTTATTTAGACAGCACTTGTACATAAGTCGCTTTTTAATTCACACTTAGTGATTTCATATCTTCAATAATGTGAAAATAGGTGAGCAAGAAAGCTGCGCAAGATAAAAAACTTGAAAAAATGTACCTAAAGCTTTATCCGTCTGACCTGTTGCCAAAAGCCATCTCGGTGACTCCGGTATTACGAACCAATACAGTAAAAATAGTCCTGAGATGGATGCAAGTGCGAACTCCAACTTTCTCCAATCCCTCAACCAATAAGCTAATCCCGCCATGGCCGCAGTCCCGAGACCAAACGGTAGTTGATACAACACTGGAATCGTAGTTCGATACTTTCCACTCACAGCCTGAAACACGGTAAGAGCTGTTGGAAATCACTAAACTTGGTCCCTGGTAATCTATACTTATAATAAAACTGTAACAGGTCCAATTCTGTACATTGAAGATATTTTGAAAAAAAAAATTGGACGGCACTCTATAATCGATACTGAAGTAAAAACTGTATTTTTTTAAATTTTTGTCTGTCTGTCTGTCTGTCTGTCTGTCTGTCTGTCTGTCTGTATCTGGGCTGCGCATCACGCCGAAACTACTCAATGGATTCATATGAAACTTAGCATAATTTGAGTTCATACTACGAGGTAGGTTATAGAATACTTTTTATCCCGAAATTTTGCATGGTTCCCTTAGGAGAGGGGATGAAAGTCAAAATGTGTACTTAGTTGTAATTCATTACCGCGTCGTCCGATTTCAGTAATTCTTTTTTTGTTAGAAAGGGGGTATATTAAATAACGTCCCGTAAAAATTTCAAGGTCGTCGATTTCGTAGTTCTGAAATTACAGACATCACAACCCTCAGTATAAGGTCCAAATAACTTGACCTCCGGAATGTACGGGAACCTTTAAACGTACGGCTCATCTTAAGCTAGCGATTGATTTGCAGCGCACTTTGTAGTGTACGTTGAGTAGGTACTTAGATAGCCTATCTGAAGACATCCTTTAGAAAGGAAATACCTACTCTATCTATAATGTTCGAGAAAGTTCTAGAAATTTTGGAATGATCGATATAATTCTAAAATGAGTACAAACTATTGTAATCGATTTGGAATGTTCGAGAAAGACCTAGATCAATCTGTTTTTTTTTTCTCGCGATTTCAGGGTTGGTCCCATACTAAAAGTGGTTCATAATGATGAGTACAATTACCTTCTTTTGGCTTCGAGAGTGTTCCCCTTACTTCGCCTGTATAATCGATACTGAAGTCAAAACTGTGTTTTTTTTCATTTTTGTCTGTCTGTATCTAGGCCGTGCATCACGCCGAAACTACTCAATGGTTCAAATTAAACTTTAATTTTAGTTCATACTACGAGGTAGGTTATAGGATAAGTACTTTTTATCCCGATATTTTGCATTGGTCGAGCAGATGAAAGTCAAAATGTGTACTTAGTTGTAATTCATTACCGCGTAGTCTGATTTCATTAATTATTTTTGTTATTAGAAAGGAGGTTCATTAAAAAACATCCCGTAAAAATTTCAAAGTCTTCGATTTCGTAGTTCAGAAATTACAGACATCACAACTGTCAGTATTATGTCCATATAACTTGACCTCCGGAATGTAGAGGAACCTTTGAACGTATGGCTCATCTTAAGCTGGCGATAGATTTGCAGCGCACTTTGTAGTATATGTTGAGTAGGTACTTAGGTAGCCCTATTGTCAAAGTCAGTAACACCACCCTGAAGACATCCATAAGAAAGAAAATACCTACTCTATGGACTATCACGTAAAAGAAACAAGTTTTCAATGCCATCATTTTTAGGGTAAAAGCGGGACCCTGTTACTAAGCCTACTCTGTCCGTCTGTCCGTTTGTCCGTCCGTCCGTCTGTATGTCTGTCTGTATGTCTGTCTGTCCTACCTATTAACGGCTGTATCCTTCGAACCGTAACAGATAGCCAGTTGAAATTTTCACAGAATATGTAATGTTACAGCGGATTGACTAACAAATAATAAAAAAGTCAAAGAGGTAAAAATGAAAGGGGGATACAACAAACGTATTTTTGTATTAGCTCTGATATAACAACGCTAATACTTACAAGTATCAAACTTGACATGGTTATAGTACACACTCTAAAGTATAACAACAAATATAAATAATGGACAAGTGCGAGTCGATGAAAATTTCTGTTCATTATCAAGTTATTATACTCGAGCGCCTGTAGCAAACTGCGTAGCAAATTTCTTACCACAATTTTGGAAGGCGTTTTAATAACTGGTAATTCGGTTACTCGGACAACTATTTATTGTATTTTGTGGTGGTACGGAACCCTCAGTGCGCGAGCCCGACACGCACTTGACCGGTTTATTTAAAATAAATTCGGATTGAATTTAATTTAAATTAAGTTCTTTTCAGAACTATTTACTCAATTATTATTGGTCTTCTAGAAATATTACTTAGTTTCTTATGTATTTTTAGGATTTTTTAAGGTTATAGGTATAAGCAGGCGTTTTTTGGTGTAAATAATTAGCTAACCTAGAACATCACCGTATTGAGTCTATATTTGTCTAAACTATCTGTCTTTTACCGGATACATTTCGGAGACTGTGCAATGCAACTGTACAATTTAATATCCTTCTGATATCATCTTTCTTTCACCAACAAACAAGGAGAACCTCGGTGACAAGACTCCATTTTACTGTCGAAATTCCAAAGACTCGCACAAAGCACTTCACTTCAACATTTAGTGGTTGAACAGCGAAGGAACTGCCTACCTGAGTTATTGTCTTCTGAGAAATACAACCTGAAAGTTTTCAAATCCAAAGTAAAAAGCTCCTTTCTTGATAAGAGTGCTTCACCGCAGACCACAGTGTTGCTTAATATAAGAGAAACGGAACTGTGCCCAAGTGCGAATAATTAGTCTGCAGGCAATCGCTGACGAAGTCGCGGGTCCAGCTAGTAATCAATATAATCATACTATACTATACTATCCTTACTAATATTATAAAAGCTAATGTAACTCTGTCATGTCTGTCTGGATGTTTGTTCGCACATTGTCTTTTCACGACTAAACGGCTAAGCCGATCTTAACGAAATTAGGCAGGAAGATAGTATGTATCATGAAGACGGACATAGGGTACTTTTCCCCCCAAAAATGCGGAAAAATTTGATAATCGCGGGTAACACCGCGAGATTCAACTAGTAATATTAGAAATGCGAAAAGTTTGTTGGCATGTTTGGTCCTCTTTCATGTAGCAACAGATCGACTTAATTTTTTGCACGGGTATGGGCATCATCATCATCATCATCACCATTTTTCATCACTACACGGGTGAAAACGCGGGGCGCAGCTAGAATTATTATAATTATATGAAATAGGAAGTGAAAAGCTACATAATACATGTATGTGTATGAGTTGCCATGATTGAAGTCGTCATGATTGAACCAGTTATTTATATTGTGAAGGTGGGAGAAATTTTCGCAAGGTCAGTTTGAGGTTTGCTGGTCAGGGCCCGAGGCCCCCTGAGCTTGAGGGTCCCGATGCACGGCACCATCTAGCCCTCCGATAGCTACGCCACTGTCTACATTAGAATAAACATCGAAACGATCTCATACCTCCATGCAAATAACAAAAGAAATTATCCCGATGCCTCCAGAAGAAAGCGCCAATAGAAACCAATTTAGCAGGAACCACCCGAAGTCTTGCATAAAAGTGACTATAAAACTGCACAAGCTCTGTATCAGTATGCCGACCATTAGCGGCGTTTTGCGTCCGAAGTTGTCTGCCGCTATTCCAAAAATGATGCCACCGAGAAGGACGCCCCACATCATGATACATTGAGTCAGCTGAAAATTATTACAATACTAGCGACCTGCTCCGTCTTCTCACGGGTGTAATTTACGTGCGAAGCGGGGGCGGGGCGCTAGTTTTATAATATATTATATAAACCTTCCGTGAATTTTTTCTAAGTGATGGTGAAAACTGCATCAAAATCCGTTGCGTGCATGGTTTTTGAGTAGTTAGCGGTTATACCTACAGACAGACAGACGCGGAAAGCGACTATAATTTATACTATGTTGAGATAGAGGAGAAGATAAGAGGTAGAGAAGAGATAAGAGATGAATTAGTAACATGAAATAGTATTAGGCTACTAACGTTATAGTTGTAACTCTACCTGCCTAGAAAACGTTACTGGCCGGTTATAATTATGGGCGGAGCCACGCAGCGCCGCCGCCGCCGCCGGTTTAATTTTGCCTCCATATATCTTCTCTATTTATCCCTTCTCTTGTCTTCTCGTTTTGTTGAATAACACCCTTCGCCCACTTTTTTTTTGGAAAGTAAAAACAAGGTAAAAAACTAAAACTAAAACTTTCAAATCAATCAAGCTATCCTCACATGAACAATCCAATGCCTAGAGCACACCAAATCCCAGTCCGATGTAATAGTACGGTTGAAGACTGATCTATCATACGTAAAGTTTTTGCAATAGACCAACGGTATAAGGCGCCTATCCATAGTCGGCCAAACAGCAAGGAAATCCGGGTCATATATCAAACACGGATGCTCTTCTAGCATCTGTAAAGTAACGTGTCTACAGTAGATGTATAATTATTTAAAAAAAAAACGACTTCAAAGTTAGTAAATACGCAATTTCGATTACTAGGATGACATATTTTTTCCAGTTATTGGGATTTAAAACCAAACTACTTAACTGATTTTAATGTCATTTCTATGGGAACAATTTGAAATTATATACTTTCAAATAAAAAATAAATTTCCAAATCGGTTTATAAATGACAAAGCTCTAAGTTAAGAAACATAAAAAAACTATTTTAGAACCCCCTGTTTTTTGAAGTCGGTTAAAAATAGGTATGAATCAGTAGTAAGTATTTGTAGAACTATTCGTTCGGCTCTTCTTTCTAAAGGCGATGTTATATTATGTATGTTCACTATGGACACCAAAATGGCTGGACCTATTTTGACGGGACTTTCACTGTCAGATAGCTGATGATTATATCAAGTAATCCACGCGGGTGAAAACAAGGGCGCAGCTAGGTATTATATAAACAACAAAAAAACACGTCAATTAATAAATTATTAACCTACTGGGTGACTAGTTTCACGCCACTCTTTAACAGAGATTTCAGTGAGAAAGTCAGGTTTTATGCACCAGAAGGTTTGTGGGGGTGCCATGAATATAATGTTTAGCTGGTACCAGGCAATCGGTAACTTTAATAGGGCCATGAGGAATCCTATCCGGAGCTGCCATCTTCCGAAGTCTCCGATCACTTTAGCCGTGAGATCTGCAGGAACCTTAGGCTGTGGTATCGATTCAGAATCTGAAAAATAAATAGTAATTAACTATATTATGACAACGGCTATTATTCAAATACCTACAGCGTGCGCAAAGGCAACCGTCTCTGGGAGCGGACATATACCCTGATGAAGGAGCTCTTATGACTTTGAAAGCGGTCGGGAGCTCGTCTCGGCCGATAAACATAACGTGAGGTGAAAACGAAGTCGTTTTGTCATAGTCTATAAATTCTATAAAGAATCCTCACGCGAGTTATGGAAGTTATCACAAAAGAGTATTAAAGGAAGTGATTAATTATTGTAAGCCCCTGACATAAATAAGGGATGTTATACAATATAAACGCTTTTGTCTGTCTGTAGCCTGGTTAGCTCGGCAAAGTAACTATAGGTAGATTAATTTTATACTACTTTGGAGGACCAATATTTTATTTTGTTAGCCTGAGTAAGGATAGCAAAATAAAAGAATAACATGTAGCTATTTTACAGGGTTACGCGGAAAGGGTCCAAATTACCTATAATTATGAACGATTTTTACTATGGGCCTAATCACGAAATGCGTTGATATTGAAGTGTTTCTCATCTACTACGTACGTAGTAGTGTATAATAGCTTAATACGTGAGTTAAACAAAAGGGAGAAAAAGTACGCGGAATGAAGTCTGTCGTCTGCGCAAGCTACAATGGTTGGGGGGGGGGGGGGGGGGGGAGTTTATTCTGGCGCGCAAGCGAGATTATCTTCGTCATTGTTTCTATTTAGAATTGGAATGAGAGTCATGAGGTGTACGTTTGGTTTGTCCTACTGTGCTTGCTGTGCTGTAGCTTGTGGATACTAGAGGTACCTTATATAAGAGGTAGGTAGGTACCTAAATTTACTATTTGCAAATGACTCGTTTGGTAAGCTGTATGGTCCCTATATTTCTTATATTTCTTTTTCACCATAATGATAAAGTAGGATTCTACAGTTCACAGCTTCTATAGATGCAGGCTCCCTGTAATGGCTGTAATTTATTTAAAATTGGGCTTATCTCGTGTTTATCAACAAGTGGCGCTTAACTTTATCTCAAAGTTAACTTTTGATAGGTTTGACGTCTGTTCTCATGACATAAAAATGATCATGAATAAGAAGGTTTAAAAGCGAAGTACGAAAGTTCTGTTTAGATGTTGGTTCATTACCATTAGGTACCTACCAAGGTTGGCATTTATACCCAACTCAACGATGGCCACTATGGCTACTCTACACTAGCATAGCTGAGAGCAGCTGAGAGTACAATTCAAAGAGTAGTATAATAAAGGAGGGTACAATTTTTTTTCTCTGAAACGCCATCATCATCACCTCTGTCTACTGCTGAACATAGACCTACACTAGAATAGTTTAGTTTAGACGATATAATGTTGTATATGTTTGGTGAAAAACGTGAGGTAAAAATTTTAACTTTGAATTTTTTACTTTTAGCTCAAAAAGAGTTGAGAACTAAAAAACAATTAAAAGTTGTAGAGAATTTTATGAGCATTTATTTGGTCTCAAAACATTTTTCCTTACGACGACACACCGTTTTCAAGATAAATAAACCCAAAAAGAGCCTCTTTTGCCTCACCCCTGCCCCGGCTCAACCCCTTGACGTCAAGATTTTTTGTATATTCACTCCCTAAGCTACCTTTCGGAAGTTTTCGCTTAGGTCCCTGCTCACGCACTCAACACCTGCTTTATTGACTGGACTATAATTATTATCTTTGCCTTCGTGGTGAGGAAATGACAAGAACGTTGACGACCATGGGAAACACATAGCACATAGTAGATCTGTGATGGGAAATAAGTTTTAAATTACGCGCTTGATAGTTCTAATGTGAAATGACCATAGATAAACATATATACTAGATTGCGTTCTGTCAAAATATACCCATACAAAACTAAACCTTAACGTCTAACGATAAGGTTCATAATAATGTGGCTAGGAACATGGAGGTAAAACGAGCTCACTGAAATAGCTACCACGGAGGAAGTGTATCCCTTTCTAAAGATTGCCATTACATAAAACATATATTTTAGTAAAACTCTGTTTTAAACTATCTCAGCTGTTCACTAAGGTTATATAATGTTGTGGAATCTCATTCCACAACCACCACGGTAATTATCCCGTAATCATATTTTAGTAGTTTTACTTATTCAATCGGACATACCAGGCAGGCCCTATTTTGGGGTGTAAACATAAAATTACTACCAATGAAATAAAGATAAATTTTTATTTCCATTTTCTAACGGATATTAATGTAGATAATATATCTAATGTATCATGTACATATTTAAATTTTATTTTTAAGTAACCATGTAGGTTCCTAGTATAATTACTAGGAACCTTCATGGTTCTGCTGAACCATGAAGCTACTGGCAGCATTAACGACATGGCGTTTTTGATTGTTTGCTTACTATATTTTGTTTTTTCAAGCATGATTTTTGAATATTTATTTTAAAATGGTGAAAAATTTCTGTATAAGAAACTGTGCTAGTGAATCATTCGGTGGCTGCGGCATATCTTTTCACAGGTAGGTACACAAAGCTTGAAATACAAGAAAATGTTTACTAGGGTGTCCATACACGTGTGAACATGAACAATATTTTGAACAATGAACAATTATTTTTATACATTATGTTTTAGCATGACCTAGGGATATTTTAAAGTAATTCGCATTTCGGCGAGTGTGCGCAAAAGCTTCGAGCCCTTGTTCCACCCTCCCCCTTTTACTTAGGAAAAGTAGAATGACTGCACATGCACACTACCCTCCCTTCCTAGTGAAAATTCCAAAGATTTGAACTCAACGATTTGGGTCTTCATTTATGATACGTACTGCCCAAGAATGGAACTACCTGCCGTCCTCCTTGTTTCCTGAGAACAACAAACTAGATATCTTCATGGCTAGTGATAGATAGTGACAGTGATAGTGATAGTGTGATAGTGACTGCTAGTCTGTGGAATGCGCTGCCTGAATGGGTGTTCCCCGATAGATACAATCTGGGTGTCTTCAAATCACGAGTGAATTGGTTTCTTCTAGGCAAGCGTGCTCCACCGTAGACCGCATCATCGCTTAACATCAGGCGAGTTGGCGGTCAAGCGCAAGCCTATTATTTATATATAAAAAAAAGATATGTATAGATAGATATGAATAGATTTCTAGATCAACGTGTTCCATCCTCCGCCACACCGTCACGTACCATCAGGTGAGTAAGTGGCGAAACGTAGATCTAGTACCACCATCCAACGGTGAACCGAGCTTTCTGTGTACAGTTGTATCGTTCAAGGGTGTTTCGACGAATCGTACGGGAATCATTCTAAATATTACATAAAAAATGAAAGTACCTAAATTCATCGCTGAATATATTTCATGTTACAGAATACCAACAAAAGAGGATGTAAGAAAAATGTGGTTGGAAGTAATTCTTAGTCGAACAGCAAGAATAACAAAAAACTCCAGGGTGTGCAGTTTGCACTTCAACACAGAAGATTTTATAAAGACACTAGCGACCCGCCCCGGCATCGCAGGTGCAATGCTAATACTAAAATAATATACTACGGAATGTCTTTATATACCTACAACGTTCACAGCTTTTTTGTCATTAGGCAAAACAAACATGTTTTCTTTAGAGGTTACTCTTTAAAGAGCGACATTATGATTGGCCATGTGAAAAACACGCCGCCGGTACCGGCCTGTTGCGGTACTGGCCGGGGGGCCGCCGCAACCGCTATGTCCCTGCATTTTAAATCTTTAATATCTTCGAAAATGTTCATTTAAATTACATGCTGTAAACGGCCATATTGGTCTATATTAAATGCACAATGTATTTAAGGTACTAAATTGGATAAAGATTAATGCTGTATTGCTTAAAATCCCTTCGTTATCACGTAGGGTTCAGCCAGCGTTTGCAATGTAAGCGCAAAAAAAATATGTTCATTTACGACATTACATTAGAAACCTCTACAATTATCAGTGCTTCTCTACTATATTATGCATGTATTATATATATAAACCTTTCTCTTGAATCACTCTATCTATTTTTAAAAAACGCATCAAAATCTGTTGCGTAGTTTTAAAGATTTAAGCATACATAGGGACGGACAGACAGCGACAGCGACTTTGTTTTATCCTATGTAGTGATAGTGATAGTGATGTAGTGATGCTTTCGACAAACTTTGAAAATGAATGTAGTTCGATGTCATTTTCCCGCAGTAAGTAAAATATGCCAAATAGTAGTCATGCCAATCTTCTATATTTATAAAAGCTAAATTCACTCACTCACTGACTTGTCACGAAATCTCAAAAACTATTTGACTTACGAAACTAAAATTTGGCACGTATATTCCTTATGGGGTATAGAGATCCGCTAAGAAGGATTTAGCGAAAAAGCCGAATTAAAGGGGGCAAATGGATGTTGAAAGATTATATTAAAGTCCTTTGTTTTTGATGATACTCAGGGATAAAATTTGGTATTCAGGCTAATAGTTTAAAATAAATAAATACTGTTATAATATTTTTACAAAAAAGAAAGATTAAGGAGGGGGAATTGTACTTTGTATGTTGTGTTGAAAGTTATGCAACTACGAAATTGTAATTTGACAAGTGGGTGTAAAACTTAATTAAAAAATATTTTACGAAAGGGCCGAATCAAAGGGTCCAAAAAAGGTTGAAAGTTTAGGTGAAAGTGTACGCGTACGAAGTCACACGGGTAACGGCTAGTTTATTATAAATACAAAAGTTTGTCTGTTGTATGTGAAAGAGGAAAAAACATCCATACATACAAACTTTGGCGTTTATAATATTAGTAGGAAGTAGGATAGGATGCGAAAGTGTGTTTGTTACTCTTTTACGCAGCAACAGAGCAACAAATCAACCAGATTTTTTGCATGGGTATAGTTCAAGGGATGGAAAGTTATAGGCTACTTTCATCATCATCGTCATCTACTAGATGTTGTTAACTGATCACCGAATTTAAGCAACGGACTACACGGTCAATCTTAGGTAGGGTGATTGCAAGTGGCATTTAGAAACCGAATGATCGAATAAAAAGTTAACAATCTGGGTGCCTTCAAGTCGAGAGTGAATAGGTTTCTTCTAGGCAAGCGTGCTCCATCGTAGGCCGCATCATCGCTTAACATCAGGCGAGATGGCGGCCAAGCGCAAGCCAATTTATAATTTAAAAAAAATATATGTCACGTGACCCGTATGTCCCGGTTGAGTCTTATAACAATGGCCGCTAAGCCATCTCAGAGGCCTTCAGGCGTCCTGGCGGCCTAAAATTCTGACATTAGCGCTCGTCACTGGGCCTATATGAACTTCCTGTATTTACTGAGAGTACCAATACGATGATTTTAGGAATTACCTACAATGTCTTCGTTTCCTCAAAATCATGAACACCCTACAAGAAAAGGACAAATTACTCCGTGCTCGCTTTTCCCTCGGACCGTTTTTTTAGCATGAGTACTCGATCCAGGTCCCTTTGGGTATATATAAAATCCTTGGAAATGACATACAAAAATTGTGACAGCCGACAATGACAGTAAAATACGTTGATTATCTTATCGAGAATATCGTTGTTGTCAGTTTTTGTTCATGACTATGGATGTAGAGTCCTTCGGTCGTAATTCTCTATTATATTCTCGTTGGTACTATTAATCAAGTTTACATAGCGACAAGTCAGAGTCAAGCAAAGTAAGTCACGGTCAAGTCAAACTCATGCCCTAGTAAAGTGGTGGATGCTTTACAAGAGGCTTCTATGGAGTTTTGGAAACAACACGAAAAGACATGTTTTACCTCGATATATTACTTCCGCACTCGAGCACGTTAACGAGCACTTATTAGATAATAATCCACCATTATTACACATTAACACTCGAAAATACACAAGTTTAGGAAAATAATACGAGCCGAATTCCAAAAAAAGGAACTATATGAGCTTTCCTTCTAACAATAAGTGAAACTATGACTATTCCGGGTTTTCGAAATAAAAATGTTTTTAAAAATGTTCAAAGACCGACATTTAACTGATTTATTAATCGCAACATCTAAACTGTATTGGACACTACTCGCAGTAAACAGATGCTCTAATCACTCGCAATAATCACTAAACAGTAATCACGTGCACTCGCATTAAACAAGGTGCAAACGGGCCATAAAGCTAAAACTCGACATGACAGCGAGCAGCGGCTGGCACACACTTGACCGTTTCATTTTCATGGTCGTCGTAGTATTTATATTCTCTTTGGTCGTTGTCAGGAGTTTTTGGCGCCAACGTGGAAAAAGACATGTCGGCTCGTTGGATTATTTTCCTAAACTAGTGTATTTTCGAGTGTTAATGTGTTCTAAATGGTGAATTATTATTCATTAAGTGCTCGTAAACGTGCTCGAGTGTGGGGAAGTGATATAACGAGGTGAAACGTGTCTTTTCGTGTTGTTTCCAAAACTCCATAGAAGCCTCTTGTAAAGTTCCCAACACTTTACAGAGGCATGAGTTTGACTTGACCGAGACTTACTTAGCTTGACTCTGACTGTGACTATGACTTGTTTGACGTTATTAAGACTATACAAAACAGAAGAATAGGCGGTATGGCCTTAAAGGCTTTAGCCTGCCCGATGGGCGAATTATAATAAAAAAAAAAAAAAAAAAAAAAATTGGTCGTTGTCAGTACGTCACGTCGCTGTCAAATGTTCATTTCATGATTTCACGTCGCCTATTTTTACGATTGAGAAATGAGAAAGGGATGGTTTCAGTCATTTTTGTGTTAAAATTGGTTAGTTTTCAAGTTAATGTTTGTGTGTGAAACCTAGACCGACACCATGCCTCTGGCTAACACTTCGGACCCATGGCGAATGCAGAATGTGGGCGATAACACGGTATGTTTAGAATATTTTTACGTTCATAATTAGATTTGAGGGGATTTTCCTTTTCGGGTTACTCATGCCTCCAACCTAAATAATAAGTCCAATAAAAACGAACTTGGAGAATCATGATTTCTACAGTTTCCATCAATAAGAGTTTCTCAAGGCCTTTTCCTATAATCTCCTGTACCTTACAAATTTAATCAATGATACATACCATACCTTGTTAATTAACACAAATCATTGTTCATATCACAAAAGAAAAACAAAAAATATAAAGTTAGGGTATCTATCTACTTACAGTCAACAATGGATGGTTAATATACACTGGACCGCAAATCGTTATGTGCTGTGTACTTATTGAATGATTCAATATTTTTACCATGAAAATGATAGTAACAAAGTACCTACTACCTATATTAACTCTGAATCACTGGCCAAGATGTTCCAGTGCATCATTTGTGTTGTAACATTATTTAAGTGCCATTAGCAATTTGGCTATATAGTTGAAAACATTAGTGACCTTGTGGCAGCTGCACAAGTGATTATTATTATCTAAATTTTATCACTTCTGTGCTAATATCATATTTCTAGAGGCTGTGATGTGTGTTTGTCTCTCAGTATGTTTCAATATGGATCTGTTAAACATCATGAGTGTATATCAGGTAGGAAATATCTGTTTAATATACTAGTAAAATAGTTAAATTAATATGTCACATAATTTTCAAAGGTAATTTAAATTTCTAAGTTCCAGATAAAATAATGTGAATCAAATCAAAATCATACGAAAATGTTTTAATTTTTGGCATCCATTATAACTAATTTAAAAGTATATTAGTATATATAAAGTATAAAGTATATATTAGTATTAGTTTGTAATTTTTCAAGTAGTTTTTAGTTGTTTATATTTTATGTTTTCATTAATTTTCTGTTTATTACACACCGAAAATACAAAAAAAAATTTAAAAGTAAAATTTAAAACTTTTTTATAAACTATACCTACTTATACTAATAAGATTATTTATTAAAACATTTTGTGCAGACAACTTCAAACTCCTTTGAACATTATTTGTTTAAAATGCCTGAATATAGGCTCAAAAAGAGATCTCGTTCTCTGCCACAGTTTTTAAAATTATGTATGTAATTACTACTGCTTCGACCATACCGTTACTTAACATCAGGTAAGCTGTGGTCAAATGCTTAGATTGTCACCCATAGGGCATGCAATGCCGATATACCTGGATCCTGCATACATTTTGTGGGGCTAATCTCGGTTGAAAATTTTGCGGGACTGGTGTGATTACAAAATAGTGTGGATCATACGTGTTAATCTACGCGCGGCAGAGCGTGGAAGCGATGCCTAAGGTTCAGGATGCCTGGGAGAGTAGTGAACAGTGTGAAGGTGCGGGGGAAAGAATTCCCCTCCCATGCCCTTTGTGTGTATACTTTTTTGGATTTAATTTACCTGGATTGAAATGATCTTGAGGGATTGCATGCCCTAGTCACCCAAAAAAAAAACATATTTCATAACAGATTCCGTACGCGTTCTTTCTTGTCCACTCCTTATTTTCTGCCGACATATTCAGCATTATTGCCTAGTATTTGACGAAAGTTTTCTTTTATAGCACGGTTCTGCACAGCTAAACAGTCTCCCAGTAGTCGTAGAAAATTCAGCTGAATCCCGCCAAGCATCCACTACAGAAAGCCTAGAATCATCTGGAGATAACTATGAGCGAGAGGTGGAAATCCAAGATGTGGTCAAAGAAGGCCATGATAAAGCTGACCCCTCACAGTTTGAATTACTCAAAGTACTTGGGGAGGGTTCATTTGGTAAAGTGTTTCTTGTTAGAAAAGTTGCTGGTGCTGACGCGGGCACTTTATATGCAATGAAGGTAAATGAATTGTTTATTAAAGTTTTATTCAATAGGAGAATGATAAGTCCTGCATTGACGTCCCACTTGTATTGTACACTTCCCCTAGCAGTGCCTACTCAGGCTGACACAGCTTTTTGAATTAACCGAGGTTTTTACAAAAGTCTCATAGTCAAATACCAGTTTAGTCAGACATTTCAGTAATTACTTTGATCTCTTAAGGGCCAGAATATGGTGCGCAGCTATCTCATTCGCCCTTTTTTTTTTATACTGTCTTCTTTTGAAAAATGGGCTTTGATCATTTTGCGAAGTTAATATAAAATTTTTGTTTTAATATTTTTTTATAAAAATGAAAATAAATGTGAAAATTTGTTTATCCAAAAAAGTAGACAGAAATTTTTATTAAAATACATCAAATGCGCAAGTGATATAGCGTGGCATTTTCTGGGCCTTAAGAACATAAAAATGGCAATACTGAAACATATTCACATTTTCAGGTACTTAAAAAGGCCACACTTAAAGTAAGAGATAGAGAACGTACGAAAATGGAAAGAAATATTTTAGTAGAAATGGGTCATCCTTTCATCGTCAAATTACATTATGCATTCCAAACTGCAGGAAAACTATATTTAATATTGGATTTTCTACGTGGCGGCGATTTATTTTCACGACTCAGTAAAGAGGTAAAGTATCGAGTAGAATATTGTAAATAGTTTTAAACTTATTGTCATACTGCACAGACTATAATTATTATCTCATACTATAACATAATATTATAAAGAGGAAAAGATTTGTTTGATTGTTTGTTTGTTTGTTTTTTTGTTTGCATTGAATAGACTCCGAAACTACTGACCAATTAAAAAAAAATATTTCACTGTTGGGAACCTACACTATCCCCGGGTAACAATAGGCTATATTATAATTTCAAAAAAAATAGGGATCCTTACTAAAACTCCAATAATGTGGCTAAACCCAAGGTGTAAAAAAATAAGATTTACAATTTTAACTTTGCGTGTTTGACAGTTCTAAGACAGGACAATGTCTGTCAGGTCAGCCAGTGTATAATAAACTATTACGGCCTTATTGGTTAGTGTCCACTTCGTGGGTATGGTAATGGTCCAATTGGGTAATGTGACTAGGCATTGTCCAATGTAAATTTCAAACTGTGCTTTGTGGAAGCACGTCCTCTATACAACCATAGGCAGATATTAGTTTCAATCACAGCATGCCATTGGTTTTATGTAGTCTTGACAATAGTGTTATGTTGATGCCAATGAACTGTATTTGTGACTAACTACTTCTTATTCATAGTAATGATTCATCTTCAATGGATTGTAGAACATACTATGACTACTGGTACAGCTCTGTGGTGCAGTTGTCTGTTTCATGACCATGATCCTGGGTTCTGTCCCTGCTGGACAGATATTTGGATGATGAATTTTAATATTGCTCATGGTCTGGAAGTTATTTGGCGTCCCTGCCACACAGGGGCGGATCCAGGAGTTCATTTTGGGGGGGGCCATTCTGACAAGGTTTGAAGGAAACAAATCGAAAAATTGAGTCAAATGTATGGGATTGCTGGGTGTTTTGGGGGGGGGGGCATGGCCCCCATGCCCCGCCATGGATCCGCCAATGCTGCCACAGGGAATCCTTGTGGGGAGATAATTATAAGTGTAAAATAATATTTACTTAGTATATGATTCAGAGTTAGCACTTGCCAAAAATGTGGGAGTGTAATCTCATTCCACACTTTGTGTTTTGATTAGATTCTGTAAGCTTGTTTTTTTACGTTTGTATGTATAACATTTATAACATAGGTATAACAAATAGCTTTAAATAATTTTACTTTTCCTGTTCGATGTTTCGCATCAAGTATTGAACAAATAATATGAATTTATTCTGAACCTGTACCTATAATTTTGCAGGTAATGTTCACAGAGGAAGATGTTAAATTCTACTTAGCAGAACTAGCGTTAGCATTACAACACGTACACAAATTGGGAATCATATACAGGGACCTCAAACCAGAGAATATTTTGCTTGACGCTGACGGTCATATAGCGCTCACAGACTTTGGTCTATCCAAGTTACCGCCCAGTAGCGACAAGGCGTATAGTTTTTGCGGTACTGTAGAGTATATGGCGCCAGAAGTTGTTAACAGAAGGGGACATACGTTTGCTGCGGATTGGTGGTCGTTTGGTGTTCTCATGGTAAGATTGTTTACATACCTAGTTATTAGGCCTAACATGTATTGAAAATTCGAAGCGGCGTCACGGCATACACGCAGCTATAGAAAAGTCAACTCTCCCCGTTTTAATGTAGGATCAAAATTGTCCCTTTGTGTCTGGACTGTTTTAAACTAGTAAATGGCATACAATTTTGAACATAGCGTAAACCGAAAACAGTTGAATTTTCCACTGCCTCTTGTACGCAATAACGCCTCCACGACTATACTTTGTACAGTCGGTGTTGGGCATTCATTACATTTCAAAATGATCAAATACCTAAGTTTTCTATACATGCCGAAAGAACAGCAGTTAAATTGTGAAAGCTAGCAAATTATTTATTGATGGAAAAAAAATTACCTCACTCAAATCACTTAAAAATAAGGTTGATATTATAGGTGCAAGGGAAAGAAGGCCTATACATAGCGGTGGGTCGATACAGGCTGACGATGATGATGATGATGGTTGTTGTTATAAGGGCGTAAAAACGAGAAGATTCACTTGTTTATATTGATTATTATTCTAACATCTACTGTATTTTTAACCTGACACAAAAAGACGTTACAAACTTAATGTAAATAATGTGTAACGCTCTATGTCTGTGCGTCTGTGTATCTGTGTGTGACATCGTAGGCCCCAAACTGCGGCACGATTTTGATTTGGTTTTTTTTTTGCTTGATCGAATGTTTTAGCTATGATTAAAAAAAAACTGCTTAGCCGTTTGAAGATTATCAGCTCTTTTATCGGGGGTGATTAAGAATTTTCGATTTATACTTTTTATGGTCATACATATTTCGAGTGAGAGCGTTCTTCTTCTATGTGATTGAATTTTGACATCATTCGAAATGTACCTGCAGGACGTAAAGAAAATTCAGAAAGCAATGAGAGTACTCAAATTACACCTACAACCCACCTATAACCTGGTCTTAGCCATTGTGCTATAGACTGAAATACAAACATTTTCCTTTCCTTTGTTATGTCTCGTATCAAATTCTTACAACCTACATAAGGTTCTTTCTTGACATTTAAGTAACTCTGGACTATTTTCCGCATTTTCTATTTCCTTTTAATGTTGAGGTGAAATTCGCGTGGGTTTGAAATGATTTTTGCGTCAGATCAGACAATTACACGCCCACGCGTCATTGTTTTTAAGTTCAGTATTTAATTGACATTATTTCCTTTTCAGTTTGAGATGCTCACAGGAAATCTTCCGTTCCACGGTTCTACGCGGCACGAAACGATGACGCAGATATTGAAAGCTAAACTTGGTATGCCGTCGAATTTAAGCGAGGAAGCACAGTCTTTGCTCAGAGCACTTTTCAAAAGAAATCCCCAGAACAGGTATGTAATAAAATCACATATTATAAATGAGAATATAACTCTTTCAATCAATTACCTTTCAATAGATCTTGACGAAAATGGCTAGGAGATAGTGTGAATCGTGGGGACATAGGATAATTTTTATCCTAGAAAATGGGGAAAAGTTGATAATCACAGGTTAAAACCGCTCAGCGCTGCTGGTTTCTAATAACAGTATATTACGTAAGAAATATTGACAGCTGCAATAACATTGTAAAAACAGTGAATGTAATGTTTTTCTTTAAATATTTCACTGTAGTACCATACTATCAGCAAAAATGCTATGTTCCAAAACTGGCAAAAGTGATCAGAATTAACCATTGATGTAAGTAAATAGGGGGAAGATACGAGACGAATTTCTTGACGTGCACTGCACAAATTATTCACTATCTAAGGCGAGTTAATAGAGTCCTTAAGGGTCCGCAACGTATTTGTATTGCCTCTAGTGTTACAGGTATCCATAGGCGACGGTGACTGCTTACCATCAGGCGGTCCGTCTGCTTGTTTGCCACCTATGGCATAAAAAAAAAACGATCCATGCTGAAAGGTTTAATTTCATACTTAATTACAGATTGGGAGCAAGCGCTAATGGAATCGAAGACATCAAGAACCACGAATTCTTCGCTAGTATAGAATGGGACGCACTTTACAGAAAAGAGGTATGTTATGTTTTACATACATTTTAGCTGCGCCGAGTTGTTGCCTCGTGTTTTTTTTTGTTTTTGTTTCATTATATACACAACACAAATTACAATCTTACAAAACATCCATAATCTCAAAAACATTCTTATAATAATCTTACATTGAATTTTGTCTTGCTCTCTCATTAGATAGACAGATACAGAAACTCTTTATCTGTGTACACCAGAAATAAATGTTACAAACAGATAGAAAACACACACTAGCCGAGGGAGCGAGACAAAAGTCAATGTAAGTTTATTATAAGAATGTTTTTGAGATTATGGTAACCCACCAGATCTGAATTGTAATAAAAAATTAATGTGAATGTGATGAATGAATGTGAATTGTTGTATTTAAAAATATGTGTAAACATAAAAACAAAATGAGAACACATGAATGAGGTTAGTGCTTAATATATACATGTTTAATAACAAACATACATAAATCTGCACTGCAGATCGCACACTACCACAACAAGTGTCGCAGTGTGCGTAATCTGCACGAGTATGTTATGCATCGGATGGGCTTGGAGCAGCCAGATTCAACCCTTATCGGTATATATATCTTCTGATTGGTACAGTCTAGTGTCTGGTTTGGTATACTCTCTGGAACTATTTATTTTCTGGGATAAAAAGATCCTGTGTCTTCAGCTCTCCAATTTATTATCCCTATGCAAAAAACCACGTCGTGCTCTTAATGTGTTGCTACATGAAAAAGTAACAAACGCACATTCACTTTTACGAATTACTTTTACAAAAAAGAATCATCAAAATCGGACTGCTCAATAAAAAGTTATGCGTGGTCTACTTAGTAGTTACTTAGAGAACCTCGTCTTTTTTCGTCAGTCAAAAATAAGACAGGCCCTGTCCGATATATTATTGTTCTAGTGTCCAGTATGCAAAATACGATGCGCCAAAATACCGTTGTTGGATTTTCTAGCTTCTCTATCTCTATCTCTACATAGTAGTCTCTACTATGTCTGTATGGCCGCTAACTCCTCCTAAACCACGCAACGGATTTTGATGCGGTTTTCACCATCACCTAGATACATTTTCACGGAATGTTTATATATATATATATATAACTAGTAACCCGCCCTGGCTTCGCACGTAAATTACACCCGTGCGAAGCCGGGCGGGCGGGTCGCTAGTTACTTTATAATACGAAATTATTGAATCATATCTTGAGGAACAATTTGAATTAACTGTTCATTACTTGAGGGCATAGTTCAGTGGAACCGGTAATGATGAATGAGACACATAACTCTGATGAGTAATGGTTAAAGGCCAGTCCATATCAATACTACGGCGCGGTTATATCACCATAATGGTATGTGGACAAGCCCTGTATATTGCCTTTATCACGCCTAAATCTCCCGTTCCCTAATCACTTAATGGAAATTCGGTGTCTCGATTCATGAATATACAATGATCTGGATGAAAATAGCCTTACAGCTCCACGTTTTAGATTATTTTGTAAACATAGGTAAAGAATTGAGTCATTCGTCCAATAGTAGATTAGACACGTTTTATGATATAATTATTTCCATAAATATGGCGCGTATACTCTACGAGTGTGATTACTTGATTAGCTATCTATTGTTTTGAAAAATGATGTTATTGGATGCCATTCATCTTCCTTATGTTTGATTGGTTATCTTTTTGAAGTCTGCGTTAACCTAAGGTCATTGGAACTTGGGAAGACTGCAGAATGAAAGATATCAGCCAATTTAATTTATTTTTGCACTAGCTTTTGCACGTCCGCGACATAACATAGCCTGTACTTCAACCTGGTCATAGCTAACCATATTCGTGACAACCGTATTTAAATATGTCCAGTGGTTTATGAGATATAGCTACGTGCACAAAAAAACAAACAAACAGACAAAAATTCTAAAAACTGTTTTATCGTGTTCAACTGTTCATTTTAAGACGACGTGTGATTTTTATGTTGGTATCTCGTATTTTTTTTTATCTCTACTATTTTATTATATGTATAGATTATGTATGATTCAGCAGTCTTTTCGCATGATATTTTCGTGCAAAATTTAATAAAAGCGATTCAAAAATCGAGCCCCTGATGTTAAGTGACGGTGTGGTTGAAGATGGTAAACACATCTAACCTGGAATAGGAACTGGCTCTCAAGGTTGCTAGTATTCAGAACTATTCGCGATAGTTGCGCTCCATTAATTGCTACTATTTTTTGCCAAGCTGTAATTGATGGCTTTTCCTTTTATAAATCCCAGCTAAAGTGAGTTCTACATCTCCAGGTAGTTCCGCCGTTCCGGCCCGCAGTATCCCGCGCTGATGATGCGTTTTACTTCGACTCCGAGTTCACGTGCCGCACGCCGCGCGACTCGCCTGGCGTTCCCGCCTCGGCCAATGCACATGAGTTGTTCAGGTAACTATTATCTTACCTTAAAATCTTTCAGAGCGCCTGGTTAGTGCAACGCGTGACCAAAATGCTGACGTGTTTCTGGCTCAACGCTCAACCCATTCAGCGTGGTAATGCCGCCAGCATGTTGGATACGCTGCCAACTGATAGTGGGCTTGAGTATTTAGATTGTCTTTAGACCTTCAGCGGCCTATGAGCAGTCTAAAACTGTATTTGTAGTGTTAGTATTAGATTGTATTTTGTTTAGTTAATAAAGGTATATGTCCCTGTAAAACAGTTAAAAAAAACTATTTTCTCTATGTCAATATAACATAATGGACACTGCTTTTAAGCTACTGACCAAACGAGTGTCTGCAGCACAGCTTGAACGCGGGCCCGCGCTTTTTCAAACCCCAACGTAAAAAGAGGGGTGTTATTAGTTAGTATTAGTGTGCAGTTATATTTTATAGAGTTCCTTCTGCGTTCAAGCCAAACAAAGCCCAAACTCAAGAAAATTCTGGTTACGCCTCTACTCATTATTATGAACAACTTCTACTATGGGACCAACCCTCAAATCGCGAATAAATATCAGCTGTTATTGAACAGCTGATATTTTCAAAACAGCCTTTCGTCATGACGAAAGGCTGTTCTTTTTAGTACACCCTTTCCGCGTAGCTCAGTATAATTGTACAGGTCCAATACAAACACTAACAAAGATCCTAATAATGCTTGTGGATCCATTATTCCGGACCATGGTCTTTACTGAAATCTCCAAGTCATGTTCAAGGGTAAGGTGTGCCTGTAGTATATCAACTAGATTCAATACTGTTGGGTTTTTCCTCAAAGTTATTTATGGCTGATGGTTATCGATATGTGGTGTGACTACTACGCCCTAGTAGGTGTTAATTAATTAACGGATCACACGTCGAAAAGACCTTGATTGTTATTTCAAAATTTGTGTCTAATTTGCTATGTCTGCAATAAGTGACATAGGGGTCATCATCAACATCATCATCATCAGCCAGAAGACGTCCACTGTTGAACATAGGCCTCCCCCTTTAACCTCCACACTGAACGACAGCCTGCCTTTTGCATCCACTAGATGCCAGCGACTCTCACTATGTCGTCGGTCCATTTAGTGGGAGGCCTCCCTACGCTGCGTCTTCCGGTTCGTGGTCTCCACTTCAGAACCTTTCTTCCCCATCGGTTATCAGTTCTTCGAGCGATGTGGCCTGCCCATTGCCACTTCAACTTGCAAATTTTAACAGCTATGTCGGTGACTCTGGTTCTTTGACGAATATCCACGTTTCGGATTCTATCGCGCAAAGAAACTCCGAGCATAGCTCTCTCCATTGCCCGCTGTGTGACTGAGTTTTTCCAAAAGGCCAACAGTTATGGACCACGTCTCAGTACCATATGTCATCACTGGGAACACACACTGGTCAAAGACCTTCGTCTTGAGGCACTGTGGTATCTTGGACAAGAAGATGTCACGCAATTCCCGAACGCTGCCCATCCGAGTTGGATCCTGCCCATACGATAGGAAAATTACAGGAAATCCTGCATAATCTTAGAAA
Organism: Agriopis marginaria; assembly: GCA_932305915.1. Taxonomy (NCBI): domain Eukaryota; kingdom Metazoa; phylum Arthropoda; class Insecta; order Lepidoptera; family Geometridae; genus Agriopis; species Agriopis marginaria. Next base: position 10,347,468 of record OW029926.1, on the reverse strand, counting down.
CATGCAAAGAATACCATCGTATCGGAATTTACGCTCACTTTATTTGCAAGTGGCAAACAAGCTTCGTAGTAATTATCAACTTCCCGCGTGATTATGCAAAACAACAACCTTAGACGGCGGCGACGTCTTGATAAAATCTAGAATATGACGTCACGTTCAGCCTTCACTGCGCTCGCAAATCATGTGAAAGCGGATGTTTGAGAAATGAATGAGGTTTTAGAATACGCCATAAATCGCATTATAGCTTTATAACTTTTACTTTTTTTCTGCTTTTCACGCCCCACAGCATAGCTACGTGTCCTTGCAAAAGTTATGTTTTAAGTGGTGATACGCCGTGCTATATCACGAGGCAGGCGTGAATCTCATTCCTGCGTCGGATTTCCACTACCACGCATTCCGACACCGTCAAAAAGCTTACCCCCACATTTTGCAAAACTGGAAATCTCATACCGACCTTTTTCTCTGCTCCTTTTTCCTGCGGACTTACAAGATGTGGAATGTGCTTACCCCAAAAGGTCTTCCCGCCGAGCTTAAACACGAAGCGTTTTAAAAAGGGGGTATATAACTACCTCTCCTTGCTGACAAAGATCCGCTACTGTTGCAGGTGTCCATAGGCGACGGTTTCTGCTTGTACCATCAGGCGGACCGAATGCTTGTTTGCCGCTCTTTTTTATAAAATAAATCAATTGTCAACAATGCAGGGAAAGCTATGAAGCTATTTTGCGATATAATCATGTTACTGTAGTCTAAAAGCTCCTTAACACGTTATTTTCAGGGGCTTCAGTTTCGTCGCGCCTTGTTTACTGAACGAAGACGACAATAAAACTGTAACCAACACGAATCAGAACCATGTGGCGCCAAGCACTAAGACTTCGACGGAAGAATTTTGGACCGGATTCGTTAATAGGAACAATTTCTTTGATGAATATAGGTACGTTTTTGTATTTTGCAGTCACATGTGGACACCTATTATTTAATAACTGTGGTGTTGTAAACTTAGACAATAATACCATGTCATGTTATGATATGCGATAACTGATACCAGTGAGAGGTTTAACGGTTTTATCTTATCTTTATTGCTAAGAAGTTAGAGTATGTGTACACTCGGAGGGCTAGGTGGTGCCGTGCACCGGGGCCCTCGGCTCTGACCAGAAAACCTCAAACTGAAATTGCGAAAATTTCTCCAAATATAATGAGTTGCAACACGACTTTTAACATGGCAATTCATGTAATAAGTGGCATACATGTAATAAGTATCTTTGCACCTCAATAGTATTCATACAATTATTATAATATTTTTATTTGATAAAACTTAACCAGTTAAGGGCCCCATTTTTTTGAACCAGGTCCTTTGCTTACCTTGCTACGCCACTGTGTGCACAGTGCGTTAACCTGGATGTCTGCTCGAGATGACCAATGTATTGATACTTTTGGACCCCGTTGTTAATCTATACGAATATTATAAAGAGGAAAGATTTGATTGTTTGTTTGCATTGAATAGGCTCCGAAACTACTGAACCGCTTTGAAAAATTCTTTCACTGACGGGAAGCTACACTATCCCCGGGTGACATAGGCTATAATCTATACCCGTGCGAAGCTGGGGCGGACCGCTGGTTATTAACTAAACAAAGACCGCGCGAGGTGTGGCGCGAGATGTGAGACCCAATAAGAACTTCTAGTACACTCATGCTCTTAGGCTGTCACGGCAAGAGTGAATAGTCGGCATAAGGAACTGACAGCCTGCGAACTCATATCTCTATTTTCAATGGGTACATTTTCAGCCTCATTCCAGTTGGGGTGTACTTTCCATTCCTTCCTAATACGTCCACAAAATATGTACTTGGTAGCGGCTATCTTGGTGGTGGCTAGTTTTTTTTTTTATTACCTCCACCTCTCCTGATGTTCAGCGATGATGCATAGACATACATAGTTTATTTGTGGCAAAAAAAATACAATGAACAGTATAAACACAATATACAAAAGAAAATTTAAAAAAAAAAAAATTATATCTGCGGTCTATGTATTTACCGACTTCGGCCACACTTTCACTTAACATTGGGTGACTTGAGGTCAAAAGCATATACAGTCAACCATTAAAATAAAAGTGTCGGAGCGTTGTTCTGGGCCGCTGATATAGTTGCCCCAGAGACTTTGATGGAGATCGGAGTCAAGCTGTTCCTGTGATAATGATAGTGCAGCGTAATTATTCAGTCCAGTTGCTCTTCTGGTTGCTTCTGTGACTTTAACGCTATCCATGACGGCATAATTTTCAGGTTTTGCATGCATGCTGCAAATGACGATAGAAATATGCATCTCAGTTTCACGTAAGGACGTAACGTCATGCAAGCTACTTATAGGTAATTTCTTTCAAGCTGAACATTGCGAAAGATTTATCATTGGTCAATTGATTATTAGAAGATGACGAATCAGAAATTCACTGTGGAGGTCGTCATTTAAAGAAAAAGTTACGTCTATGCGTTTTGCAATACATTTGTGTAATGACATGTTACCGGTCCATGGACAGATCTTCGTTCGTTTGACGCTACGTGGACAGTATAAAGACATCATCAGCTAGAAGACGTCCACTGCTGAACATAGGCGTCCCCCTGTAACCTCCACACTGAACGACACTTGCATCCACTGGATGCCAGCGACTCTCACTATGTCGTCGGTCCATCTATTAGGAGGCCTATCTATGCTGCGTCTTCCGGTTCGTGGTCTCCACTCAAGAACCTTTCTTCCCCATTGGTTATCGGTTCTTCGAGCGATGTGGCCTGCCCATTACCACTTCAACTTGCAAATTTTAACAGCTATGTCGGTGACTCTGGTTCTTTGGCGAATATCCACGTTTCGTATTCTATCGCGCAAAGAAACTCCGAGCATAGCTCTCTCCATAAACAACAAAACATAACAAACATAAGACATAACAAAAATGTATTTATCATGTTTCTTACTTTACAGATTAATGGGTGAACTGGGCACAGGGTCATTTTCCGTCGTACGCCTTTGTGAACATAAAGCGTCGAGAGTTCAATATGCCGTCAAAATCATGGATAAATTACAGTACGACCCACGTGAAGAAATTGAAATTTTATTGAGGTAAAGATAACTTCATAAAAATTAATCACTTAAAGATAATTCACTGATACTGTTTATCTGATAATGCAACAGAGATTGAACCGTAAATCGTATTTCGTTGAAGTAAGCATGTATTGTTTACCTATTGTTTGATGATATTTTCCATTGAGGATATTAAACTTTTTCTTTATTTGCATATTTTAGGTAGGTCAACATACAAAATTTCGGACTACGTACTTGGTTTAGATTAGTGCCTGTTTGGTGGTGAGCGCTAGTGATCACAAAAGAGGGCAAAACAATTAAGTTTAATATTTATATGATCCTGCAGATTTCTTGCACTGACACGTTTTCAGTAGCGTACATATTTGATTAAATTTGTCAATACATCAATTTATGACGGTCATTATAATTTACTGGATTTGAACTGACAAAGCACTGTAGCAAGCTCTAAACCCGAGCTAGGGTTCTTATCAGTATTTCTTCTTTACGACTCTTCAAAACTCTCAGAAGTCTCTCTCTCTCTAAACAGCCAAAGACCATTCTAAATTGTCGAGCAAGGTACCGTAGAGAGGCCGAACGCAACGGCCTTTGCGAGTGATCGCTAATTATTAAAACAATTTGAACCCAACTCCATGGATTCCTTATATCACGCACAACACGCGCTTTTTTTCTTCTGTATTGTGATATTAAATGTCTCTTATCTTTTAAAGAACATACTTCTACGAAAATTAGATTTTAAGGCCTCAACCTTTGCTATAGTTTGGTGACCAATTCTTCTCCTCTGATTATTCCGTGCAATGTTCTAATGTGCGAGGTTTGATTACGTTTTTCCACTGAAAAGAGGCGTATGCACAAAGATTTAGAGTTTACAAAAAAATTATACTATTAATTACAAGCGATAGCTATCTGAAAATGTTTTTGAAGTGAAAACTTTGCTCACTTTTTGGGATAGGGGAAAAGCACTAAATTCACATGACCGTCACGCTCAGATACATAATATATTATATACAGATGTGTGTGTGTGTGTAATATAATAAAAATATTTAAAACAGATATTTAAAACCTAAAACGATTAGTACCTAATTATTATATACAAACTAAAATTAAATTAAAATACTATTCTAACAGCCCCTCGGTGGTGGGAAAAGTGGGCAGCATTGCCACGCTGGATCGCAATGCTAATTTTTTGGCCAAAGTAGGCGCCAGTTTTCACTTCTGTCGGCAGTCCCAATGACTGCCTATTTTTTTTATTTTTTTTTAGTTGCTAGGCAACATTTTAATGAAATGTGACAGTTAACCGAAAATATGTACGTATGTTGTTACATACATATAAATGCAAGTTTCAAAATAGTACTATGCAAGCGTTAGTGGCAACTTAGAATTTATGGACTCCCATATACTGGTACCATATACTCGGTAAATGCTTCTGTTGGAGGCGGTCCAGTAATGTACTGTAATCGTTTCGTTGTACAGGTACAGTCAGCACCCGCACATAATATCGCTTCGCGGCGTGTATTCGGAAGGCGGACGTATCCTGGCTGTAACGGAGCTGTGCCGTGGCGGCGAACTTCTAGAGCATATAACACAGCGTCGGTACCTGCCCGAGCACGAGGCGGCGCCGTTACTGCGCAATGTGCTACAGGCTGTTAACTATCTACATCGGCATACCGTTGTACACAGGTAAACACATGTTATACAGGTTGTTAGGGAAACTGGTGACAGTGCTGGTGATTGCTAATACGATTCCATAGTAGCCGATGATTTTTGCTTAAAACAGGACAATCTAGCACTTTTTATTTTCTGAGTTAATAACTCTATAGCTTTTATTATAGAAACTGACGTGGTTTTCACACATTTTATTTATATTACACGGGAATTACTCACGTAAGATTAAACTATAGTCGGCGTGACCGGCTTAATCTTACGTGAGTAATTCCCGTGTAATATACATAAAACTCTATAGCTGTTATGCACGGGGAAACTTTTTGAATTATCTAATAATTCTACTTATCTCACTGAAGCCAATACTATAGTGGACGTAATTTTTGCTAAAAATAGAAGAAAGGGGCACTTATTATTTTCTGCGGTAATAACTCTAGCTGTAATGCATAGTTAAATTTTTCCGATATCTGATGTTCACATTGAAGCCGATTCCATAGCAACCGTTGATTTTTGCTTAAAATAGGACAATCTAGCACTTTTATTTTTTGAGGTTGTAACTCTAGCAGTTATGCTCGGGGAAACTTTGCAATGTCTGATAATTCTACTTATCTTACTGAAGCCAATTCTATAGTGGACTTAAAGTTTTGCTAAGACAAGAAGAAAATTACACTTTTTAATTTCTGTTTTCGTTTAAAACAAGTTTAAAAATTTTTATGTAAAACCATACTAAATTGCACTTTTTATTTCCAGAGACATAAAGCCATCGAACATCCTATTCGCGACGGCCGAGAAACGGCCCGAAGACATCCGCCTCGTGGACTTCGGTCTGGCGAAGCAACTTCGCGCTGAAAATGGTCTTCTTATGACACCATGCTACACCGCCAACTTTGTGGCTCCAGAGGTTCTCAAGCGGGCCGGATATGACGCCGCATGCGACATATGGAGCTTGGGTAACTATTCAATAAAATTATAATTAGGTTTCTTAGCAGATGACGATCCTTACTTGAAAGCCAAGTTCATTGAAAGTTGACGTAACCTTGTAGAGGTTATGCTAGATCAAACTTAGGGATATAATTTGCTAGACGCTTTACAAAGTTATGTCGTCAACTTTGTATGAGATGTCAAAAAGCTATTAACATAACGGACAGACTATAGGTAGGTGTTACAAAGTCTTCCGTTCCATCTTCCGATAGGTGACCGTGAGTGGCATTTACGACTGAGCGCTAGCAGGGTTCAGATGACACTCTAAATTGGAGGTATGAGTTGTTTGTTTTCAAACAACTACCAAGTCAAGAGACCTCCTGGCGACCTAAAAACTCTGACATCAGGGTTGGATTATACAAACATACTTTTTTATTTACTTGCAGGTGTGTTAGCTTACATCATGCTGTCTGGAAGAACGCCGTTCGCTTCCACCGGTGACGACACGCCTGAAGCCATACTGGCGAGAATCGAGTCCGGGAAGGTAAACATTGACACTTTCGTTCATATATCAATCGGACCGCTGTTTTCTGCAAACACGCAAAAGCCTTCTAGCCATCAATAGATAAGAAAGTCCCTTACAAACTACGCAAGTTCGGACCACCATCTTATTGAAAAAGAAAAATTACATTTATTTCAGGTAATAAAACCCATATACAGCGAGACTATTCGGTAATTAATAACAATCTGGGGCCTTACGGCCAACGGCTAACTCAGTATCAAACTAACATTAAATCAGCTCAGTTGAAAAATCACGCGACCGCAAACCGTACCTGGACGCGTTAAGGTTCACGTTCGCGGGATTTTCCAACTGCTAGTCTCTGGAATTCGCTGCCTGAGTGGGTGTTCCTCGATAGTTACAATCTGGGTGTCTTCAAGTCGAGAGTGAATAGGTTTCTTCTAGGCAAGCGTGCTCCATGGTAGGCCGCATCGTCGCTTAACATCAGGCAAGTTGGCGGCCAAGCGCAAGCCTATTTATAATAATAAATTAAAAAAAACCGGACAAGTACAAGTTGAAAAAAAATAACTGAAGTTGAAATACTGAAAGACAAACTTAACTTTGTAGTTGACAATGCGGTTCTTCGATACATAATCACTACAAAATGTAAGTTAGTAATTATAAAACAATATTTTTATATGTGCTGTACGACCTTGTCTCTTGCCAAAATTAATGATTCTAGGTCAACGGGAAGTACCCTATAGGTTTTGATTCCCCTGTGAAATCGTAAAATATACGACATAAACCTTCATCATTTGATTCCGTTGACTTACAACTTTTATTTTTTTACAGCCGAAAGAATTCGTAGACCCAAGTATTTAGTATAAACTTGATACCTTTACACGTTCTTGAGAAAAAGGGTCTTAACAGACGGACAGACAGACGGACAACGAAGTGATCCTATCATCATCATCAGCCAGAAGACGTCCACTGCTGAACATAGGCCTCCCCCTTTAACCTCCACACTGAACGACAGCCTGCCTTTTGCATCCACTGGATGCCCGCGACTCTCACAATGTCGTCGGTCCATCTAGTGGGAGGCCTCCCTACGCTGCGTCTTCCGGTTCGTGGTCTCCACTCCAGAACCTTTCTTCCCCATCGGTTATCGGTTCTTCGAGCGATGTGGCCTGCCCATTGCCACTTCAACTTGCAAATTTTAACAGCTATGTCGGTGACTCTGGTTCTTTGGCGAATATCCACGTTTCGGATTTTATCGCGCAAAGAAACTCCGAGCATAGTGATCGCTACCGGTTTTCACCTTGCTGATCACGGAGACATCATTGAATATTCCTTTCTTGGTCGTCATGATGAAGTCGATCTCATTTTTGGTCGCACCATCTGGGCTCATCCAAGTCCACTTTCTGGATGGTCGCTTCTGAAAGAAGGAGTTCATCAAATAGAGTTCCTCCTTTTCCATGAAGTCGACCAGCCGCTGGCCCCTCGGATTCCGCTGTCCGTATCCATATGACCCCACTCTTAACTCATCGACATTCCGTGTGCCCACCTTTGCGTTAAAGTCACCCATAACAACGGTGAAGTATGCTTCGGAGGTATGTATGGCATCGGATATCTCCTCATACAACGCCTCTACTTCATCATCAGGGTATGTCGAGGTCGGCGCATATACCTGTATGACCTTCAGCGAATAACGATCGGTTATTCTGAGTATAAGGTATGCTACCCTGCTCGACACACTATCGACTTTGATCACGTTGTTGATGAGTGACTTGCGGACGAGAAAACCAACACCACCCTGGGACTTTCGTTCTCCTTCCCGGAAGAAGAGCATGTTCCCGGAATCCAGAACTATCGTATCCTGTCCCTCTCGTCGGATTTCAGATAGTCCTATGATGTCCCATCGTATTTTGCTCAATTCTTCCTCCAGTTCGATAATTTTCTCGTCGGTCCTCAGAGTTCGAATATTGTGCGTTGCCAGGGCCAGATTTTGTTGGGGGTGGTAGCGGGGCAACTGCCGGAGATTCCTAGCACCCCCTACTCCACCGTTACCTGGCCCGCTACCTGGGCCAGGGATAGAGGAGCTGCCGGGGACTGGGGGCCGTCGTATTTGTTTGTCTGTCATGAAGTGGGGGGGGGGGGGGGGGGGGGTTGTAATCCCCACGCTTGGCAGGCGGCTTGGGGATCGCAGGAGGATCCACCATTCAAGTAGGAGGATGCTGCTGCCCATCCTCTGGTGGTTCTGGACGTAGTTTTAGGACATACCCGGGTCCAAGTGATCCTATAAGGGGTCCGTTTTTTACTTTTGAGGTACGGAACCCTAAAAAAAATATGAAAACACTTACGAGCTAGTAACACAAGCGGCGGCCTTATCGCTAAAAGTGTTAGAAAGCGATGTAAGGGTGGTATTTTTTTGCACAGGTGGAGTTATCAAGCGGTGTGTGGCGCGGGGTATCGGCGGCGGCTCGGGACTGCGTGCGACGCATGCTGCAGCTGGAGCCCGCGAGACGGCCGCGAGCCTCCGAACTTATACAAGAGGTAATTCGCACTCTACTAACCAAGTGGCAATCAGAAAAAGCCAAGCCTGGATAATATATATATTATAATAATATATAATATATATATATTTTTATTGTAATGTTTATGTAATAGTGCTAACAGACGCTCGAACGCGGCTGACGGACCGCCGTACAACCAACGCGAGAGAAAGAGTGAGAATATCATATTTCCCTCTCTTATTCTTATTCGAGATGGGGGCGATAAGTCCTGCACTGACGTCCCGCTTGGGGTGTATTGTGCATTTCCCTCTACCAGCACCTACCCGAGCCAACCCAACTCCTTGAAATATCGGAGTGAGGCTCTGGGGCGCTGGCACAGTTGCTCCAGTGGCAGTTTCATCATCATTATTTTCACTACCATATTTCCCTCTCTTTCTCCCCCATTGGTCAGACGGCGGTTGAAGTCAGCCGCTTTCGAGCGTCTATTAGCTCGAACTATTATTCTTGTTTTGTAGTATTTTAATAAAGAGTCATTGTATTGTATCAGGCGACTATATCACTACTATTATTAGTCCACTGCTGGACAAATCCCTAGGCACGTCAATCAGACCAATCGTTACTTTTTAGGGTTCCGTACCCAAAGGGTAAAAACGGGACCCTATTACTAAGCCTACATTGTCTGCCTGTCTGTCCGTCCGTCCTATCTTTAAAAGGCTGTATCTTTCGAACTGTAATAGATAGCCAGGTGAAATTTTCACAGAATATGTAATGTTACGGCGGATTAACTGAAAAATTAAAAAGTCTAAAAGTAAAAACGAAAGGGACCCACCCATACAACAAAAGTATTTTTTCAACGTATTTTTGTATTCGCTCTAATGTAAAAACGGTAATACGTACAAGCGTCAAACTGCGCATGATTATAGTACCCACAGTATAACAACAAATAATTAAATAATGCCCAAGTGCTAGTCTGTGACAAAATGTATGTTCATTAGTAATGATAAGGAAATTCTGTTGTACGTGCCTGAGCAATAGGGCTTAGATGCGCTGCCTGAATGGGTGTTCCCCGATGGTTATAATCTGGGTGTCTTCAAATCACGAGTGAATCGGTTTCTTCTAGACAAGCGTGCTCCAACGTAGGCCGCATCATCGCTTAACGTCAGGCGAGATGGTGGTCAAACGCAAACCTATCTCTCCTCTATCTCTACATAGTATAAATTAAAGTCTCTCTCCGCGTCTGTCTGTATGTATGGCCGCTAACTCCTAAACCACGCAACGGATTTTGTTGCAGTTTTCACCATCAGTTAGATACATTTTCATGGAAGGTTTATTATATATAGCTAGCGACCCGCCCCGGCTTCGCACGTATATTACACCCGTGCGAAGCCGGGCGAGCGGGGCGCTAGTAATATTTAAAAAAAAAACATTTCCTGGAATGTTGTTAATACCGTTTATTATTTCCAGCCGTGGTTGCTAGCGCCGGCAGCGGCGGCCGAGACTGCGCCGACACTATCCGCGGCTGACGCGCCGCCGCCGCCGGCCGACCTGCGGCGCGCTGTCGACCTCACCTTCCAGGTCAGTAAAGTACGTATTACCCTGTTTCTTCCGCTTTACAATGTTTACACTTTTCTATTTTGTCCAAGCGCTTTGATTCCACATTTATTATGCGAACTGCTAGTCTGTGGAATTCGCTGCCTGAATGGGTGTTCCCCGATGGTTACAATCTGGGCGTCTTCAAATCACGAGTGAATCGGTTCCTTCTAGGCAAGCGTGCTCCAACGTAGACCGCATCATCGCTTAACATCAGGCGTGATGGTGGACAAACGCAAGCCTATTATTTAAAAAAAAAAAAAGATCATCAGCAGACCACTGCTGGATCTAGCCCACAGCGTTGTCAGATGTCCCGATTTTTAAATCAAAATTAAATGTCCCGCGCGGGACAGTCTCAGTCCCGCTTTTCGGGGATAACTCGACCGTGCGTGCAGCGTGCTGAGGAAGCGCGGGCGGGTGGCACAGAAATGTGTGGGCTGGCCGCCCGCCCGGCGCGTAATGAAGATAAGCGCGCGGGAGAGAGGGGTGCGTCACGCAATTGGTGCGACATCCATCTTCTCTTTTCTCTTTGGCTCTTTTCTTATACCCATTTGTTTATAAATTTCGCAAGAACGTATGGTTACTTACGAAGGAATAACGTTTTCGACGACAGTATCCCGCTTTTTTCACTCAAAAAGTTCCAAAACCACGACTTGGCAAAAAAAAAAACTGGCAACGCTGCCACAGCACACTTGCAGTGCGCACTCGACAGAGGCTCACCAAGCAGCAAAATGTTTACCAACGAAATTGCACAAAACAGAAAGAGAAGCAAACGACAATCTTATTGCAGTCACCGATTTGAGTTGCATATAGCAAGAATGGCGCCACCAACGCTTAGTGTAATTGCATAGACAGTCCAAATAGTGGTACATGAATAGATTTCTTCTACATTAACGTGTTACATCCTCGGTCACATGGTCGCATATCATCAGGCGAGTTGGTAGCCTAATGATAATATATTCTGTGTAAAAAAAAACAGGAATGCTATCTTAGCTTAGTGGTTAGAACTCAGGGCGTTTACCTGGGTCGTTGCACAAGTTCAAATCCTGCCAATCGCCAAATTTTTGATCTGCATATTACATTTAAATAGTAAATCCTAAAGTGTGGAGTGTCGCCCTTCCCCGATCTGTTGATCTTACCTTTCATAAATATTGTTACTGCATGTTACTGAATGCAGCAACAAATTAGTCTACAATAAATGAACAAACTTTTTCAGGCTTTGAGAATGTTGAGTTAAAATTGCGTTGAATTGAATTATTTCTCTTGAGGTAAAGAAAAGCGAGAATTCACGGGACAAAATGTCCTTTTGAATCATCACAGACCTTTTTATCTTTATTAGGCGTTTTAAGCAGGCAGCGTTAGGAGTTAGAGCAACAGTTGCGTTGGTGACTGAAGAGGTCAATGCTCTGTGGTACCAGAAGACTTATTAGTACAAGTACAGAAGATTCACTCCGCAAACTCATTTAAATAAGTAGCTACTCTTGCTACTATACAATAAAGTCCAATTCAGGATGTGTGAGCGCTCATAACCTACAGCTATATTAACCTAGAAGTTGCCTCTCTGTCTAACGCGTAACTCTTGTCGCGTTATCTCTGTCTATTCGCGGCAGGTCCGACAAGTCGGCTACTTGTAGCTTCATATCTGAAGTGCGGAGTGCGTCAGGCCTGGCGGGACTCGACATTTGTTTATAGTTTTATTTAAGTAGCAATACATTTCATTCCCATTAAAATGTGTTTTGGTGCCAACGTGGAAAAACACATGTCGGCTCGTTGGATTATTTTCCTAAACTAGTGTATTTTCGAGTGTTAATGTATAGTAAATGGTGAATTATTATTTATTAAGTGCTTGTTAACGTGCTCGAGTGTGGTCAAGTTTTGTTTCCAAAACTCTATAGGAGCCTCTTGTAAATCTCCACCACTTTACAAGGGCATGAGTTTGACTTGACCGTGACTTACTTTGCTTGACTCTGACTTGTTTGACGCTTTTAATACTATGTAAACATGTTTATAATTACGACTAAAGGACATTGAATACAAGGTCATGATAATTTATACAAAAAAAAAAACATTATTCTGTGATTTTTACCACCAGGCCCTGACGGCATCGCCGCTGACACCGCAAGTGCTCGGCCCGGTTACGCAGTCGTCCCTCGCTCAGCGACGCAACAAGCCCCAGAGACGGTTCCCCCCGACACAGCTTTAACCTACGTATACGAACAAAATGCCAAAACTACACTAATAAGGAACTCCGTAAGTATTGCCGCGAAAGAAAAGTAAATGTATAAAAAAAAATATTATTAGTGTGAAATGAAAGGCGTGAGCTTCGGTACTAGCGCGATAGCTTTAAACTAAGTAAAATCGCCCCAAAATATAACGGGAAGACAAGAAAATGTGTTGGTCGAAAGTGTTTAGTGTTTCACACGCGCATGTCAAAAAATGTGTTGAGTTGGAGTTTAAAACAGCGGCCAAATGTTATCACAGTTAATACGTGTTGTTCTTCTAAAGTAAAGACATAATAAGACATTTTAATGTGTGAATCATAGGATAAAATGTTTCAAACAAATGTGGAAACAGAGCTTGCTAAGCTCATCAAACTTTAGATAAAGGATGTTTGTTTGCTTGTTCAATGTTTTTACATTCATATTCGTAAAATGCATCGTCATGAAACATTCCAACCTTCATGATTTTCTTGACAGTATTTCGTTCGTTAGATTTTATCTTGTATTTTAGTACTTATCTGAAACGTATCTTGCATTTAATTATATATGTGAAGATTTAATTGAAAATTAAATAGCTAAGCTATAAGATAAGAAACGTTGATTGAATAATAATAATAGTTGTTCTACATATGTAATATAGGCATCATGCGAAATATTTTCTCGACGAAAAGCCTATTTTATTCGCGTTGAAAAGTAAATGAAATTCTATTTTGATAAGGTTATAAGAATGCACACAAGTTGAAAGTTGTCTTCCTTCTTACCTAAATTGTATACATTTTAAGCAAACTTATATTTTTAAAATAAAAACATTGCTTACCCACCTTGATCAATTCTCAAACTCTTCCTGTGCCATTAGACTTTTATAACATTGTAATTATTTAATTCGTCTTATTTACAAAAGTGGAATACAACACTGTCTAATTTTAAACCTATTTATCTTAGAATTTTAGTTTCAAATTATATTTAAACAGTATAATGTTCTAAATTTTTTTTATCATGTTTATTAGTCACAAAGTACTTCAGGTGTTGATTATATTTTTGTAAGACGTATCCATTAGGCTTAAGGTTTGTTGAAAGTATGTGTCTCTTGAAATGCTAAATGTGTAGTAGTTTTCATGAGTATTAGTAAAACTAAGACATCGCATTATAAATGTCGCTGTTTGCATAATCATTGTGGAGTCACATTAAGGTTAAAGAAGTAATTACTTAAGTATTTGTCAAAGTGTAGTATATTTTCGTAGCGTTTATAATGAGTGTAACTTAAAAGGAATGATTCAGTATTTATTTTCTTTACCACATTTTTATATGAAGAATCAAGTCAATAATTTTAACACTAGTGTTACGGCTTCTATTCTCTTTTACCATTCTTTAGTTCACTAAATTATACCTTTGTCTCTTTTCATTTCCATTTTTGTGGAAAAAAAAATTGGCAACAATTGGAAAACTGTTGAATTTAGATTGTAAAATGGTACCAGTGTCGATGCCATTGTTCATATCCCAAAGAGTATTTATTGGCACAAATTAAATTAATTATCTAGTCCAAACTTGTATGATGTAAAAATGTGGTGAACTTTAATTATCATCATATCAAGTTAGGCCTAACTTGCTCACCAAAGCATGAATAACTGATCAATTAATATTATGTTAATTATACAAGCATATTACCTTTGACAATTAATTGGAAGGTATATTTTTGACATTGATTTATAATATTTTTATTGTGTACTTATGAATATATGATAGAGTCCAACATTTGATATTTGTAGTCATTGTATTTAATACGAGATGCTTTTTGTAGTTAATTACTCTGCGAGTTTTTTTTATCTAACTTTGTAATACATCTTCTAAGCTGCGATGCCGGCTCGATTCTTCAGTAAGCGTTGGGCCTTACTGTTAAGGAGGCAGTCAGTTTGTCTACTTGCTTTATTTTAGTATTCACTAATCATATCATTTCTCTCTCTCTCTCTCTCTCTATCACAAACTGAAGTTTTGCAGGACTAAAAAGTTCACTCTTTCAGTTCAGTAGTGAGAAGAGGACAAGTAGATTTTTAGAACTGTCTTTTCTTCAGTTTGTTGCTTGTGTAAATTGTATGAATCATTGAAATGATATGGATGTTAATCTGAAATAAACTATTTTCATTTAATTGCTAAAGCAGTGTAAGAAGGTTTATACATTTTCATCTAAAAAAGCAAAGCAAGTAGGTAAATTAATCGTTTTCATTTGCATTAATTGTGTAGGCAAACATGTTTGATTATTTAGATGTTACGCTATAAGGTCTTTATATTCTTGTGTGTTTAGTTATCGGTTTAAAGCTTTATTTTTAGTAAATACAACCATGCTAGGAAGATTTTATTAACTAAAGTCAGAAACTTGGCTTTCTCTTTTTATTTTATACTCATTTCTCTTGCATAATTTTTTTATGACAGTGAACCAAAATCGCTAAATGTTTTGGGAAATTCCTTTTTGTATTGACTTATATTGATTCAGTATTACGTGTATAAATACATAAATAATGAATCCTTTGCATAATGTGTAAGTGCATAATACATAATTTGGATGGCAAAAAAATATTTGTAGTCCATTTTCGAATCAAACCTAAAGTCATTTTTGACTCCACATCAAATGTTTTAGATCATAATTGAAATGCTTATTAGATAATAATGTAAAAATAACTGTAGTAAATAATTAGTACATATTTGCATACTCTAACCGTCTTCTCAACTTTAATGCTATATAAATAGTTCTATCAAATGAAGGAATTGATCTAAATATTGAATAGTTATAATAAAACAGTTACTAAACACGTTATATAATATTATAAGGACTTGCATGGGCTAAGAGTATAAGAATATTGATTATAATATAACTCTATTGCCCTCAACATATCTAGTTAAATAACATAATTCCAAGAACGAAAGTACGAAATTAAATAATCTATTGAGAAAATAGTACGTAAATATAGCCTCTTTGATAGAAATAAAATAAAATTCATTTATTTCAGAATTATTAAATTTAACCCATAAAAATGCAAATTACACATTACATGTCAAATGCATTTTTTAAATTCTAATCAAAGATCATTTGTATCCCAGATGTCTAGTACTTGAAAATTAGCTATCTTGGGCCCATCCTTTTAGTAAGGTCATTCAAATCAAGATTCATAACTTCATGTCATGTCTAGATCAAAACAAATAATTATATATATCTTGTAAACAAGTCTAAAATAAAATTCAAAATTAAAGAAAATAGTTAAGTCAAGTAATCTTATCAGTATATAACAGTCACATTGGTACCCTTGTTTCGGCATCGGTACTGCCATGTGTTTGTTGGTACTCGTATAAGATAAGTTGTACTAACACAATGCCTAGGAAATAGAAAAAACAAAAATTTTAAATTGTAGGTACATCTCATCACATCAAAATGATACTACAGCAAAATAATTCAATGCTGGAAGTAATTTAAAGGTGACTTACATTTTAATATTATAAATAAATACAAAATTATAAACACAAAACTTTAAAGTACAAAAGTCTAATTCCACCAATATCTGTGTATAGAAAGACACGAAATCACTCATTTGTACAGTGAAATCCATTAAAATTAGAAATATAATCAATTCTCTATTAACAATAAAGGAAACAAAAGCAATGTTACTACTTTCCAAATAGTAGCACATTCTTTGTACCTAATAGTTTTCATATCATCCAAAAATTACTTTATACTGAGAGAACAAGTGTTATGTATTTTGAAAATCGTCCTTAATAAATGTAAAATGCACATTATAAATAATGTAGTATTTAGAATATTTACCAAACTAGCAAAGGCATAGAAAACAAGTAGAAACATTATTCAGGGCCTCCATTTCAAAATTCGATGCAATGTTATCATTGCTTTTCCATTAATTCTTGAAGGTTTAGGGCAATTTTAACTAAAACTACCATGGCTCATACCCATTCAGAGTAGATTTCAAACATCTTACCATCACTCTTGTTAAATAATTCTTAAAGACATATTTTTAACAAGCTTGCACTACAGTGGTTGTTGTAGTTTTTCTACTAAACTTTAAATGTTATGTATTGTATTTAATTTTATGCCTAAGCAACAAGACCACAAGTTAATAATCAAGTACATTATAAAGGTGCTTCCTGTTGTATTAAAATAGTCACGTTTTGGTGTTAAATCTATCTATTTTTCTATATTCATAATGAAAATACAATTTCATAATAGTGATTGATGCTGACAGACAGTTGTTATTTATAGAACACAAATAGATTATATTATAAACATTGTTGACATTGCTTAAAAATTGTTGTTTTATTTGCATAATAAATGATATTTTTTAAAACACCTTTTTTATTTGTTGTAATAATTTATTACTGTATTTAACACATTGAAACTTAGGACTAATGTTAATGTAATAATGTTACTTAACACTAACTCCTTTTAGAGTAGGGGCTACAACAGGTCCTTTCCCTGGTACAATCAATGGACTGTTCTTGAAGCATGCTACTTTTTCATCATTTGTCATAAGGTCTGGGGCACAAGTTTCAAATATCTTCTTTTTAGGGTTGAGTTGAGGCTCAGGCTCCCTAGGATAGCCATCACAAGACACTAAATCGCCTGCCACTGCCCCGTTAGGAGGTATCAGCACTTCCACCTTATCAGGTGAAGATGCACACATCACCATTGCTTCTGAAGTTATTCCTCGCATCTGTAATTAAAACATTAATGTTGATCTCAATTTTATTTCATCATAAATGTCTAACATGTGTATTTCTAAACACTAGTGCAATAAAATACATAGTTATGTCTAACTTACTTTTGCCGGTTTCAGATTGCAAAGAACCATAACAATCCTGTTCCTCATTTCATCAATTGGAACATGTTTGACAAGACCAGAAACAACTGTGCGAAGCTTTTCTTCACCACAATCAATCTTTTCTACATAAAGTGCATCTGCATCAGGATGTTTGTCAATTTCCACGATTTTTCCAATTCTCAAGTCTAGCTTTCTAACATCTACTGTCTCACTTGTCGGTTCAATTGTTTTCTTGGGAGCTTCTTTGCTCTTTTTAGAGGAATCTTTTTTCTCTTTCTTAACTGCTGGCACTGGTGCGTCTATTTTATCTGGTATTTGTTCCTGGACTATAGCTGCTGTCTTGCCGGGAATTGGATATTGTTTTTTGCCATTCTGAGTTTCAAGTTTTATTAATTGCAATTTTGCAGCTTCTACTTTGTCAGCAAGGATCCTATTTTCTTCAGTGAGCTGTTGAATTTTTGTTTCTATTTTGACCTTTTTGAAATGATCTACCTACAAGAAAGAAATTAATCAATTCAAATCATTAAAGATATGTAATAGAAGTTATTTAATTTTGTGATGATGAAATCTTGTCCATGCCACACGACAAGGTATTGCTACTCACCATATCTCAATGTACTCACCTGTTTTTTTAAGTCCACTATTCTGTCCTCGGCAGTTTCAGCCATTTTCAACAGTTTTGAAAAATTTGATTGAGACATGTTTCTTTTAACAATATTAAATAACATTGACGACAAAATATCGTCACAAAACAGGACAAATATTTTCAATTTCAATGAAAATAGAAAATAAAATTATCTTATCTAACCTCTAAAATAACCCGCTAACTGAACCAAAAAACTAGAACTGACTGTCAACTGTTACGGGTGTCACGTCACACACTGCGACAGTGACAATCCTTTAACATTGACACTGACCTCTGCACTGACTCGTCGGTCGAATGTCACCCTATAGAAACGCCAAGGGCCAGATTCCGTAACTGTAACACGGCGCGTTAAGTTAACCTCTATTTCCTAGGTAATAAAGGCCAAATTTTAGATAGAGGTTAACTTAATGCGCCGCGTTACGTGCGTGTTAAAATTATGGAATCAAGGCCTTGACATTTCCAATATAAACAAACTCTCGAAACACGAAGCCTGTTTTAGTTATTATGGGCCCACCCTGTTTGTGTGCATGATGCTGGGCCCATAATAACTAAAACAGGCTTCGTGTTTCGAGTGTTTGTTTATATTGGAAATGTCAAGGCCTTGATTCCATAATTTTAACACGCACGTAACGCGGCGTGTCAAGTAAACCTAAAAAAAATATGATATCTATTGCCCAGCTAATTTACGCTAACTTACCACGCCGCGTTACGTACGCGTGTATTTGAAGTGTTTAGCTTGACGAATAATCATTATTGTTAGTCGTAATGGCCATAGTCCATTTAAGCTGTAGGTATGCACCCGTATTTTGTAGGATTGCCGTTTCCATTGGGTTATTAGCTCACTGCTCTAGTCGAGGATATTAATTTTATTATTGGCATGGCTCATGGCCAAAGATGAAAGATTGATATGACCTACCATGATAATAACTTAAGACCTTTGCTTTAAGACTTTACAACACAACAAAAGCGAGCAAAGACAATCGTTGTTTTGTAACAAAGAACAAATAAAGATTTTTTTTTTATCCTGGCAAACTTTTCAGTTTAATAGAGA
Source organism: Agriopis marginaria (assembly GCA_932305915.1). NCBI lineage: Eukaryota > Metazoa > Arthropoda > Insecta > Lepidoptera > Geometridae > Agriopis > Agriopis marginaria. Next base: position 10,328,468 of record OW029926.1, on the reverse strand, counting down.
AGTGCATAATGAAAATTAATCGATTTTATTAATATTCCCTCAATAGCATCGACTCATAGGTTAATCTTTACAAAAAAAAATATGGATGAAATGTTATTCTTAAGTATAAACATTATTATTACAAACTTACTATTGTTTCAAAAAAAAAAAAATTTAGTTTATTTTGTGTCGTGGGGTGGAGCTGAAAACTATGAGCGTAGGTACTGGCAAGTGTTACTTTAGAGTTTGTATTTTGTTTATAATTAGGCATATCAGTGGCTGTAGATCATTAAAATTTGTAGATGCTATAATCAATAAATTTTCAAACAAATAAAACAAGTCAAGTACAAGACAGACATGCGTAGTGAGGGTTCAAAACAAAAAAAAAATATCTCTCTGAACGAATGAAAAGTAATAATAATATATTTAGAGTATGACCAAAAAAATAGATACTTAACTTACTAAAAACGTTTCTTTACATACTTATGTACGCAAATTCTTTAGTTTGCAAAATTCATATTAATCGATAAAATGAATTCTCAATTCGGAAATCGATTCTCGATTTCCCATTTTTGTTACAACACTGGGTCAAAAAACTAAAATGGCCGTTGGAAGCGCGTCACAAATACTTACTGACGTTGTTTATATTTGCGCAGAAGTTTATAAAATTGCAAGATTTTAATTTCTTGTAACAATCTTTTAGCTTTGTGCTGCTTACGATGTAAAGTAAAGAATAAGTGATTCGAAAACCTATGTTTGATAATGTTTTGATATTTTTAACTTGAACGATGTCAAACAACACTGTCGGCTCGACAGGGCCTGCTCCCGGCAAATTACGTGGACCCGGGAGACCACCGAAACGTACCACTTGCACATGGTGTGCTGAGAGTAAGACGCCTCTAAAGTATGTATTGCCCACGGAAAACGGCAAAAAAGAGTTTTGTTCTGAAACGTGTCTTTCCGAATTTAGACAGGCGTACAGTAAAGGCGCCTGTCTTCATTGCGACAATGTTATTCGAGGCAATGCTCCTTCAAGCAGCAAGAACTTTTGTTCTACTTACTGCCTAAACAGATATCAGAAAAAGAATGAAAAAAGAACTACATCTCCACAGTCAGGTAATGGGGCAAATGGGACAGAAAATCACTCTAACAATAACTCCACAGGATCCTTTTACGATATTTATCAGTCTTTTGATTGGAGTGAATATGTGAAAGAAACCAACAGTTCGGCTGCTCCACAAGAGTGTTTCAAACAAGCACCTCAGCCACCAGTAAATGATTTCAAGATTGGATACAAACTAGAGGCGTTGGATCCACGGAACTTGACTTCCACATGCATTGCTACAGTAGTTGGCGTGTTAGGACCTAGGCTGCGGTTGAGGCTTGATGGCAGTGATAATAAGAATGATTTTTGGAGGTTAGTTGATGCTGGTGATATTCATCCAATTGGTCACTGTGAGAAGAATGATGGAATGTTGCAACCGCCACTTGGCTTTCGCATGAATGCTAGCAGTTGGCCAATGTTTCTGCTCAAGACGTTAAATGGAGCAGAGATGGCACCAGCTAAAGTTTTCCAACCAGAACCAACAACTCCCAAGTCAAATTTATTTGCTGTCGGGCAAAAGTTAGAGGCTGTGGATAAAAAGAATCCCCAATTGATATGTTGTGCCACTGTGGGTGCTGTGAAGATTGATCAGATCCATGTGACATTTGATGGGTGGCGAGGAGCATTTGACTACTGGTGCAAGTTTGACTCAAGGGATATATTTCCTGTGGGATGGTGTGCGAGGGCTGGCCACCCCTTACAGCCCCCTGGGCAAAAAAGTGCTACGACTCCTAGGTAAGTTATTGACTGCTTAATTTATTTGTTACAATGTTTAGAAATAAATCTCATAAAGTGTAAATTCCATATAGGCAACATAATAAAGGTGCCATTGATTCATTATGTTTTACTTTTGGTTGAATGCAGTAACAAAAAAACACAAATTTTTGGATACATAATGTTGGATTCTACAAATATGTGAGTTTAAAATTTTACAATAAAACTTCTTAATTTAAAAAACTGACGTCATAAAATTTGTAAACGACGATTTGGATGACATAATATTGTCATCCTAGTAACCAAATTTTCGAGCAATTTTGATTTAAAAGCCGAGCTACTAAACCGATTTTGATGAAATTTCTATGGAATCAATCTTATATTTATTTTTCGAAAAGCAAATAAAATAAATAAAAATAATCTAACCTATTTTTATATCAAACGGTTAGAGTAGGCACATAAGGCTCCACCGTTTCATAGTTGGTATTCCCAAAACCCTTTCCAAAGTGCCTGTTATTGCTAGACTGTGGAAAGCGCAGCCAAAGTTCCTGTTCCCCCAGTAACTACAATCTAGGTGTCTGCAATTCGCAAGTGAATTGGTTTCTTCTAGGCAAGCATGCTCCATCTTAGAATGCTATTCTTAACATGAGGCAAGGTGGTGGTCACGCCAAGCACATAAATTATATGGAAAAAATTTTTTTTGATGTTCAATTTATGAAATATCCTCCAAAAATAACATTGTCTTGTTTTAAATGCTTTTGGTTGTTATTGTAAGAGGTGATTAACCAAGTCTCTTGCCTAATGGTAGTCACTAAATTAACTCAAAAAGTTTGAGACTGTACGAGTTTAATACCTACTCTGTGTGATACAATGCACGTTGGACTTACGATATAACAATTCCTTGTAGGTTTGTATCTTTGTATGTATTGAATTCTACCCAGAATATTTTTTTTAGGTTTAAGCTTCGTCATACAGGCATGCCAAACCCAGCATTGCCAGAAGGTGGCTCTACAGGGACTAGTAGTAATTCTAGCACGTTGCCAACTCCTGTACCAGTAGCATCAGTCCGTCTGAGCATCCGCAGCAGTTGTTCAGGAGGCAGCAGTGCGCTGCCGGCCGTTGTTTCTGGAGCCGGACCCTCGGGAGCTGCCGAAGCCCTGGCTAAAGACCTGCTGAGTGTCCACCCTGACCCACAGAAGCTGACACGGGCAATACTTACCGCATCTAGTAGCTACTCCAATATTACTAATGTACAGGTAAGATATTTTATTGGTCGTCTGTTTCTATCTAGTTATAGAGACTAAGGACATGCAATTGCTATTAGACTGAGTGTTCCCTGATTCTTGCAATCTGGGTGTCTTCAAGTCCCTATTGAATCAGCTTCTTTTAGGCAAAAATGCTTTATTGTAGACCTCTTCTTCGCTTAACATCAGGCGAGAAAGCGGTTGAGTGCAAGATCATAAAAAAAAAGTTGTGTATTAACAAGCTTCAGGGATCTACCAGTGTCTGTTGCTAGTGATGACATATATTATGGTACTGAGATGTGGTGCTTACCTGCTGGCCTTTTGGAAAACTCTAGAGTTGCACAGCAGGCAATGGAGAGTGCATGCTCGGAGTTTCTTTGCATGATAAAACCTGAAACGAGGATATTCGTAGAAGAACCAGTCCCAACACATTGCTGCTCAGATTTACAAGTTGAAGAGACATTGGGCAGGCTATATCGCTCAATGAACCGATAACTGAAAGAGAAAAATGGTTCTCAGTGGAGATCAAGAAACGGAATACGCAGCGTAGGTAGGCCTCCCACTAGGTGGACTGACGATATCGTGAGAGGCATTATAGTGTATACTATAATCATGCCAAATTTGACGCTTGTACGTACTACCATTTTTACATTACAGCTAGTACAAAAATACCTTAAAAAAATATGTTTGTTGTATGACCCCCCCATTCGTTTCAACTTTTTGACTTATTTTATTATTTCTTAGTTAATCCGCCGTAACATTAGGTACTGGCTTCAACTGCCTATCTATTACGGTTCGAAAAATACAGCCGTTTAAAGGTAGGACGGACGTATAGACAGACAGACAGACAACGTAGGCTCAGTAATAGGGTCCCATTTTTTACCTTTGGGTATGGAACCCTAAAAATAAAAAATAAAAATTTGTGCAAATGTTTTTGTTTTGTTGTTGTGTCTTATTTTTCAACATGGGTTTTAAAACTCTCTTGAAGTAGCACTTTCAATAGAGGTTTTGGAAGTGATAATGAACCACAATTAAAACATGAGAAATAAAAGTACATAATACATGTAAGAACAAATTGACCCATTTCAGGTTTCGACAGCAAACAAGAGCTATACAGTCAAAGTGCCAGCTGAGCTGACCACAGAAGAATTAAAGAATTGGTTGAAAAGTGTGTGCAATGGTGTTGGATGTTGTGTCGGCATGATCGAAATAGATGCTGGCGAGGCTGCGGACCGGCCTTGCACGCTCTGTGGTGATTCCACCTCCAATAGTGTCTCCTCGGTGACCAAGCGACCCATTGTAAAGGTACGATTATACTTAGGCTGTGTTATTTCACGCCAACAGTGCTCATTAGTGAAAATATCATGTAGCTGTGTTGGTTTTTATTAGTGCTATAGGCGTGATTTGGAACGCGCCTCGAGTTGAATGTGAAATAATTAACACTTTTTAATATTTTTAACCGACTTCAAAAAGAAGGAGGTTATCAATTCGACTATGTTTTTTTTGTATGTTTGTTACGCGATTAATCTGCCAATTTAGAATTGTTTTTGATGATAATTTTTTTGGTTGGTAGGTCATATCTACCGACGTAGGTAGGTGGTCGTTGGTAGGTGGTCCCATATTTTTTTATCGCCATTGATTTAGCGCTTTTTGAAAAATCAACAAAAACATGATAATAAGCAACGATTTCAATGTACATTGTACAGTGCCACCACCTTTTAGCTGTTAAGGTGGGTAAAATTGGAACTACAGTTATTTCTTGGTGAATTTCATACTTTGTTCTCCACTAGCGACACTGTCAACTGAACAGCTAACATAGAAGAACTGTTCCTACAACAGAACTTCAAAAAAACAAAGAAGTGTCTCCATGGCGACCGGGCCCTGTTGTTTATCGTTAAATTTTTCATGACCATGGATACAAAGTATTTCAGTTGTAATGTTAAACAATATTTTCTACTTTTTAGTTTCAGTTTGTAAATGTAGGTATAGTCATGAAGTCTGTTCTTTTTTTTCTGAAAACTATTATTTTTGCTAAATTTTACTCCACAGGAAGTGCCATAAACGAGATTCATCTCCTAATTTTTAATTCTTAAAACGTGGATATTTTTTTTCCAAATTCAATGGGATCTTAAAATGATACATTAGTAAAGCTACTCCTTTCTTACGAATAAAACAAGCAACTGTTGTACTTGTAGATTTATTTACGAGGCGCAGTTGATTTATATGGTGCCGCGAAGTTATTAGGAGGTTGGTTATCGCCTATTACTACATTAGGGCGTGAAAAATTGACACTATGCAATTCCTCATTACTCTCTAGACAAACAAAAACTGCGGCACGCTGGGTTTTACACAATACGATTTGACGTTCTGTATTAGAATGACCATCTAGCAACATGGCTGACATCCGAATTTTAAAATACCTTTGTCAGAACCAAATCCTCTCCAATTCACCACCGTCCATACTCTATCAATAAACTATGTCTACTCATCTAAAGGTTGTCTGGAAGATATCGTCTTTAACTATAAGACCACATGTACCTACTAGTTGCGCCTCGAGGTTTCACCCGCGTAGTGATGAAAAATGGTGATGATGACGATGATAATGATGAAAATTTGCCTATGTCACTCTCCGGCCATTGACCTATACCTGCGTTGAATTGAACATGTTGCTGCGTGAAAGAGGAACAAACAAACTAACAATTAACAACAAACAAATTAACATCAGGCGTGATGGTTATTATGGCGCAAGCCTTTATTTATAAAAAAAAAAAAAAAAAACCAACAAACTTTTGACATAAGTGCCTTTATTAACTAAACAAAATACAAGCTAACACTAAAACTACAAATACAGTTAGACTGCCCATAGACCATTGAAGGTCTAAAGACTCCAAATGCTCAAGCCCACTACCAGTTGGCAGCGTACCCAGCATGCTGGCCGCATTACCACGTTGAATGGCAATGCTTATGCGTTGAGCCAGAATCACGACAGCATTTTGGTCACGCGGCGCATTAACCAGGCTCTCTGAAAGATTTATGAAAATGTGGTGAGCTCCCGGTCCCCAAGGGCCCAATGTCTCGACCCCAAACGCCTCAAATATATAACCACTGCCGAGGTTAGCATATTTGCGTCACTTGTGCTGCTCTGCCGAATTGGCAGCCGCACCAGCCCTACCCTGTGTCTCAGGAAGATTTGACGGCGCCAAAGTATCGACACAAGTTGCGTCCCATACAAGGGGCTGCCCCAACCTCCAGGGCACAAGTGTCATACCGTAAGGCATCCTTCCTCTTATGTCAAAAAAAAAAAGATAGATCTACGCTCAGCTTTGCGTATTATCTCGTATTTCAGGATGATACTGTCAGTCCGGACGAGTCCACCTCGGGGCCGGGCGGGAAGGTGGCGCGCGGGCCGCGCGACCGGCTAGAGCCGGCCTCCTCGACGACGGGCGCACCGCCGCCGCCCGCGCCTCACGCGCCGCCCGCCGACTGGTCCGTCGAAGACGTCATCGGGTTCATCGCCGCTGCAGACCAGGCGCTGGCTGCGCACGCTGACCTCTTCAGGAAGCATGTAAGTACACACAAGCTCAATAGACATAGCCCATTTTTTTTATTCCATCTTAAAAAAGCTACGTATGAATAAAGCCTATCAACGAAAACAAAATTAAAATATGTTCAGAAATCAATCTCTACATAATATAAAATAATGTCACTTTCCGCGTCTTTTTGTATATCCGCTAACGCCTCCCTCCTAAACCACGTAACGGATTTTGATGATGGAGAAATTTTTTTACAGAAGGTTTATCTATACTAATATTATAAAGAGGAAAGATTTGATTGTTTGTTTGTTTGCATTGAATAGGCTCCGAAACTACTGAACCGATTTGAAAAATTCTTTCACTGACGGGAAGCTACACTATCCCCGGGTGACATAGGCTATAATCTATACCCGTGTGAAGCTGGGGCGGAGGACCGCTAGTATTTTATAAACTTACACCCGTGCAAAGCCGGGGGAGGGGGTCGCTAGTTTGTTTATAAGTATTGTTATTTCATACTAGACAGAGAGCACACAAGAGCACGTTATGACGTCAAGCCGTGCGCGCGCCATGCTAATGCTATAATAACACACGCTTTGCGAGAGAGGGATAGAGCATCCGCTCTCTACCCCACCAAAAACTTTAAATATCTCGAGAAATTTATCAGCTATAATTTTTTTTTATGTGTAAAGTATTTAATTTTATCTTTTGCTAAGCCTGTTATTTGTAATAAATTGAACATTATGACACAGTCCTATTGAATGTGTTCCCACTCTACCATGATGCTAAACCCTCGGTATGGCTCAATAGATTTCGCTGAAATTTAGGATGAAGGATAATTATGCTACTTTATAACCCCAAAAATATGGTTCCTTCTAATGTTAAACCAAATAACACGTACGTCTGTTTTAAATAAACTAAACAAGTATCATGTACCCCCTTTTTTTTTCAGGAAATTGATGGCAAGGCCCTGTTGCTGCTGAACTCTGACATGATGATGAAATATATGGGCTTGAAGTTAGGACCAGCACTGAAAATCTGCAATCTTGTCTCCAAAATAAAGAATCGCAGGCATTACAGCACCTAAATATTTATGACAAATATATCGCTCCCAGAGTACGAAACTGTAAGTTTCTACTTTATTAATAACTAGTTTTAAGTTTGTCGTTTTTAAATTACTGTTTTTTTTTAAATATGAGATGACACTTTGAGTCTGATTTGGATTAGAATAGCCTTAAAAGAGTTGAATGTTGCAACCCCAATGCCGTTGAGTTTATTTTGTTCAATGGCAGACAAAACTTAAAACAGACTCGCCCACAAATCATTGTTCTTCCTCCAAATGTTTATAACTGTCATTTTCTTTTTGACACTGCTAAACTAATGCTGTCAAAATTCGTTGTTAATAAGTCATATACTTATACCAAGGAAGATAGACTAAGAGGAAAGACAATAGCGGAACATTAGAGCATAGCTCGGAAATTTTATTTAAAAACGGTATAAACTTAGATGGCGCCGTAATTTGAGCGTGTTGTAGGTTGTCTCGAACTTCCGTAAGCGCTGCAGTCAGATAGCGTACGAAAGGGTTCTTCAAATTACCGTAGCGCTAGTATCGCAGTCAAGTTTCGCAACATTTCAAGATAATAAAGAAAAGCGCCATCTACTGGTATGGGATGCGCTACTCTTGAAATTTTGCGAAACTTGACAGCGATACTAGCGCTACGGTAATTTGTAGAACCCTTTCGTACGCTGACTGCAGCGCTTACGGATGTTCGAGACAGCCTATAGCACGCTCAACTTACGCTGCCATCTAAGTTTATACCGTTTTAGGCAAATTTCCGAGCTACGTTCTAATGTTCCGCTGTTGTCTTTCCTCTTAGTATATCTTCCTTGCTTATACGTAATAGGGGCAGCGAAATAATAACTATAAAAAAGTAACGCGGGCTCTTCAATGGCCCCACGCAAACCAAGATAAGATGGGTGGTGCTTAAAAACCAAGCGAAACGCGCTGTGAAGTGCATGCTTCTGCGAATTTTATTACTTGTATCATTTTACTAGTGATTTGTTTGTCACGGTACGTAAAAAATGCCATAGTGTGTTGTGAAGTGGTGCCGGAGCCAATCTGATGAATGAAAAGAAGGAGCAGTCTCATTTCACCTGTAAATATACTAAACTTCCATTTTATCTGCAGCGGTCGATGGCCGATGTTATTCAACATGTACTAAAGTAGCAGCGTAGGTAGGCCTCTCACTAGATGGACCGACGATATTGTGAGACTCGCGGGCATCCAGTGGATGCAGATGGCAGGCTTTCGTTCAGTGTGGAGGTTAAAGGGGGACGCCTATGTTCAGCAGTGGACGTCTCCTGGCTGAAAATTATGACTAAAGTGGCTATATTTTTGTATTTCGTGATATGAATGAACATAAAATTACAATCTTTATATAGTGGTAAAAGTTTAATGCAAGAAAAAAAGGGAAAGTAGGTACAAAGATTGTTATCGTAATGAAGTACAGTTTTTAGTTTCCCTGAAAACGAACTCGGGCGATGTTTGGAAAGAGGTGAAAATTTCTGGAATGCCAGTAAACACAGTACAATCCATACATTTTTGGGATGATAGATAAACTCTTTATTGTTTGTTTGTTTGGAGACTTATACAAGTCTTAACTAAAAAAAGAAACCATATGCTGAAATAACAGCGAGACCAATTTGGTCGCATCGTCGCAAACGCCAGAACAACTTAAGTTATAGTTTTCTATTTAATATATTTTGTATACTTGTACTAGTTCTTGCAATGCATAACACCATCCACCAAACAATCCAATCGCCAGCTGATGGCCTAATATCTGTTGGGGACATGGCGAGTTTTGTCTGTCACCAGTTTGTCGATATTGTCGATGATATATTAATTTATTAGATCTTGCATTGTTGTTGTGACCTAGAAAAGTTAACAATATAGAAAGGTCTATTCTATTCCTGGTCAGATTCTAGTGCTCAGAATCTCACAATTTTCGATTTGCATAATATTGCCTAAATAGCACACCAAACTTGGTTTCCCCTAAAATATAATCTGCACTTGCTTGACTATAATATTAATTATTATGCTTTAGTCTTAGTGGATGTGGTTTACCAGTACTTCTACAGGGCACAGTACTCTTTATCTATGGTGTGGATTTTGCAAACTATTTCAAATAACTAATCAGCGAACATTAAGATTATTTGCATTTCTTTTCTCTTATATGAGAAGATGGGTGGGACGATAGAGTTCGTCAGCACTTTACTTTGACACAGTCACATGTGCGCCGAATCGTCAATATATTCTCCTGTAAGACTCTAATAAAATCAAAAAAAGGCTAGATAGTACTTTTTGTTCCAAAATGTATCGTATTTTGTACTGTGCCAATACTCTGTTTTAAACTATCACGGTTGTTCACTAAAGTTATATGATTATTTACGGGATATTTACCGTGGTTGTCGTTCCAAAACTTTACCACGATAAATATCTCGTAAATAATCATATAACTTTTGTGCCAATACTGTCACTTCCAAAACAAAAAACGCTTCGGCCGCCGACGTAACTATAGTTTCGTAACCAGTTACGATCTAGACGAAATTATGTTTTTTTTGATACTAGTTACGTGCGAAGACTTATATTGCTGTATATGTAATCGCGGTTTTGATGGAAGCAAAAAATTATTTTATAAAATGGTTTGACGAAGTGCAACCAGACTTGCGCACTGAGGTTTCCGTACCAATCACACAAAAGCACCGAACGATCATTGCTCTGAAGAAAAGGTAAGTCAGATTGATGGGCAAACTTAACTTTCCAGTGAAAAAATACTTTTCTCCCATACATCGACCTACATAACAGTCGATGCTCATACAAAAATGTAAGTTTGTAATCACAAAACAATATAATTATATTTTTATGAGAAAATAAAATACCTATGATCTCTACATACACAGAAATATAAGTCTTTACCTGTAACCAGTTTAGTCCGAATATTTTTTTCCTCGATGGCAACGGCTTACGTATCACTAGTTACTTATACGGCCGAAGCGAAACCAGTTTATACTAATAGCAGTATGTAACTAAGGACTTCCCACAGATTTCTCCCTGTAATGTTAAGTATAGTCATGTAAATAAGTATTTTCGTTGAGTAAAGTTGCATTTAATGTAGTTAGTGCTTATATTTGACATATAATTCCTACATTTTATTGCAAAGTATTCAAAGATATTGAAAACTATAGATTTAACATCGACGCGAGATTCAACATCGACGCGCCAAAAAACAGAAACAAAAGAAATATTATAGGTCCGACACATAAAGTGTTGTGAAGTCGCCTAGTCGCAAGGAAAGGTTCTCAGTTCGATTTGTTTTTGTTTTGTTTTTATGTATGTACACCATTGCTTAGACATTTTGTTAACCAATTCACGTGATTCTCTATATTATTATGGTAGTGGAAGCTCTCGAGGTGGGCCTTCAAAATTTCAACAACTTTGGCTCGATGAGTAGCTATAATAATAAGAATAATTTTGTTTAGTTCGTACATAAATAACGAACAAGCGCCTCTTGATTTGGAAATATCAATAAAATTTGTTTGAGAGCTTACTAGCATTTTGAAGTCTATTAATCTTGATAATTAACGTATTTTTGTCTTAGTTCTAGTGTAAAAATGGTAATACATACAAGGTTAAAACTTGGCATGATTATAGCACACTCTCTAAAGTAAAACAACAAATAATAAACACTGGCTAAGTGCGATTCGGGCGCGCGCTAAACATCCCGAACTGAATGAAAGATTTTTTTTTTGTTGCGGAACTCTAAATGCGCGAGTCTAGTCTATGTTAGTAGTTTTATTTGTAATGTTGAATCTACAGTTTAAATATCCATGTAAAGTATTGAAAAAAAAAAACAATAGCTGTATATATTCATTTACTATAATAATATATATTGGCTAGTCGCGCATAAAGTATATTGTTTGAGTGATAAGAAGTACATTGTAATTTTGTGGTATTTACGATTTAGCCGATTCTTTCATGCTTTTGCAAATTATTACGTACGTTTGAGAAACGTGGTTTCACAGAAAACGTATTTTTGAAAATTATACGACTATTAACAAGTATAAATTAGAACATTTTAAATGCCCCCGACAAAATTGCTGATGATTTTCTTAAGTCTATGTATACTCTAGATCAAGAAGCCTTTCAAAAAAAAAACCTAAGTCAGTTAAAAATCGGTTTATCCGGTTGGGAGCTACGACGGTACAGACATACACTACTACACATTTAACTTGTAGTTACTCTTCTGTTTGCGTCGGGGGTTAAAAAAATAATGAAAAAATCGTCTGTTTAAATAATGTGTAATTTTGTATCAATCTTCCAAGTCCAGTCCCATGTACAGAAATTATATTTGTAGATTATGGTCTAGTGCCTTTCGACGTAGTGGTCATTTTGTCTCTCAAAATGTAAGAAATGTCACCTAGCAGCTTACATTTTTATGAATACACAGCAGAAGTATAACTGTTCATCTTTAACATACCTAAAATTTTAATTTTAAAGCTAAAACGAAAGTAACCTTTGTGTTCCCTTTGAGCTTTCCCCATCACATGATCTTGCCCCCCATCCCCATAATAGGGTATCCTTGTTCAGAGAGTGGTGTACTTATTTCAAAATCATTATCAATACGCTCTTGATACCTATGAGCTTTCTCACAAATTTGGTACTATAACTGAATATTTTAATACACACCGAAAAACCATAATAAACAAGAAAAAGTAATAATATGCACTTAGATAAATTAATTTATACCTAAAACTACTTAAAATCAATATCAAATATATACAAAATACATCGAGATACAATACATAGGAATTGTATCTCGATGGAAAAGTAGCACTAAAATATAAAACTAAACTAATTTAATAAACCGCTGGCAGCAGTCGTCATTTCTGTAATGCTGGCCGCATTGCCGTGTTGTATTGCAATACTAACGCGTTGCGCAAGATTCCGGCCAGCATTTTGGTCATGAGATGCTTCAAATAGACGTGTAGATAATTCTTAAAAAAAAAATATCGTCCTGGCCCCGCGGTCCTAATGTTTCGACCCGAAAACGCTCAAATATGAGCTTTCTTGGTTTTATCGCCAAGAAACTAGGCGTGTTTATTTTTGCTTTGATTATTTGATTTTACTTGACAAAGCTTTGTTTCATACCGCGTCCACAAGTCCCAAGGTTATCAAGGATTTTTTAGTTTTTGTACTGTCCTACTTACCTGAAACATTCTAGATATATAACTTTTAAAGTTAGACTTTGAAATTTAATTCCAGTATTTCTAGGGTGTTGTGGACAAATCATAAATCAAAGTTACAAAAACAAATAATACCCGACAAGTATTTTGGAACATACAAAGGCAATGTATGGATGCGGTATCACGTTTCAAGTAAATCTTGTTTCATTGATTGATTTGTTCCTTATGAGTCTATTTTATAGACTTTCGTCGGCTGAAGTATTTTATTATTAGATCTATCAATAATGTATTTAAATTTATTTTTGCCATTATCAAGTGTTATTGTAATGTTAAAACATTTCATCATGTGATATTCAATGTTATCTGTTGTCGTAATAAATGATTAATAATTTAATACTTACTTATTAATAAATATGTTTGTATGATTATAGAAATTCGTGATGTAAAATTTAAGTTTCCACATGACATAAATATACTACTAGCGGTAGTTTTGCCTATTTGTGGTGTAAATATTCCTAATTTTGTATAATTTAATTTGGTAAGTTGAAAGTGTTTTTACGATTTAGTTTTAGATCACAGGTGTCGTGAAGATTTTAGTTTATTTTTTAAATTATGCAGCTAATTGGCTGATACTTTTTATTCGCATTTGTGTTTTCGTACATAATCTATACTTGGTTCATCCTTGAGTTCCAGCACATTATGATATTGATTTCAAGTGAATGTTAGAGTACATATATTATAGTAAGATACATAGATGCTCTGTATATAAATAATTAATAGTACATGATAGTACCTATATCTATGTAGAAGGCAGAAAAAATGTGTCTTCACAATATTATTTTTATGTATGTAAATAAGCAGATCCATAATGGGAAACAAATGTATAAATCAATAAAAGTGTAAAATGTTTTCGGTTTGTTTAAATCAACCAGTAGACGAAGTACGAGTATTCGCTACGTAAAATACGTATCGAATTACATAAAAGTTTTCAATTTCCAAATAGAAATTTGTATGGAATACGACTTTATGTAGCGAAAATACGTACTTTGACCACTGTATTTATCTAAAATAGGTAAGTGTTACTGCATGAGACAAGCTTCAATGACCATTAGGTACGTGGGGCACTCAGAAAGTTTTGCGAAACTAAAGGTTATATCGGTTAAGTTTTTTAAATCAAATCATTTCAAAGAACCCCAGCATTTATACAAAGTTTCATGTGTCTAAAACAATAAAAAAAAAAAATTTCTATTTTGCCTCAGACACTTTTACGGCATTCTCAAACGCTGTTGGTATCTTCCGGCGATTAAAACTATCCCATTGAGTTGGTTTTTATTTTAGGGAATAAAAATTTACACTTTGCTGAATCAGGGCTGTAAAGAGGACCTGTCCAGGAAGTCTCGTTTTGACTCGTTATAGTGAAGCAGTAGCTAGCCCCACAGAACTATAGATATAGGTCTGTGACTAGCCCTAACGGTAATACGTACTTACAAACTTCAAACTTAGCATGATTAGTATAGTACACACTCTAAAGAAAAACAACAAATAACAAATAATAAATAATAGTCAAGTGCGATTCGGTGACAAATTTCTGTTCACCACCAAGTTAAGCAACGTAGGGCGTGGTATTAGGATGGGTGACCGCCAAGGTTGTCTATGCACTAGGTACTTTTTGTATTTTCTGGTGGTACTGAATAACGGAACCCTCAGTGCGCGAGCCAGACTCGCACTTGGCCGGTTTTTCTCTTCTAAATCGTTCTCCTGCAAAGTTACCAAAATGGCGCGGCAATTGATTCGCCTTTTATCCGTCACGTCGTCGTACAGTTTCTGGTCCTATGGTCCTGCCGGTATAATTGCGCGACCGCCCACGTAGGTACTAGTTGCGGATGTTTCAATTTTAAAGCACCCACTGCTGCTGATATGAATGACGTCATAACTACAATATCCATCAAAAACAGACGGTTGTACTCGTAATACTTAATGCCAATTAGGGTCGCGTGTCTCGCGTGTGCATAATGACAGTTTCAATGATAGGTACCTACCTATATACACCTAATAGATAGTAAACAACCGAGATAACAACGTTGCAGGAACTAGATATTCGCGTCATTTGGTCATCTGAAGACGGCGATGATGATGATGTTGCCGCATCTTTAGCAGCAGCACCGACGAGGCACTTTTTCAATCTTGATTTCCTCATAGTTCACGATGGTTCTTGTTCTTGAGTCTTGAAGAGTTCCTGGTAGTTTCTAGGTATAGTCAGCTGAAAGTACGTAAAGGTGAGGATTCAGAGGATTCGAAAAGAAAGACTTGTTCAGTGATGTTCACAAAAGCAAGATGCAGTTGCGACTTGCGAGTGAATTTTGTAAGTTTTTAGGGTTCCGTACCTCAACAGGAAAAAACAGAACCCTTATAGGATCACTTCGTTGTCCGTCTGTCTGTCCGTCTGTCAAGACCCTTTTTCTCAAGAACGCGTAAAGGTATCAAGATGAAATTTATACTAAATACTTGTGTATTCGAACCATTTTTTTATTTATATTCACGGGTGATCAAAAGATACCGAAATAATAATTTGAATGGAGTCGCCTATGGTCACCTAGGTAATTATATTTACAGGTGATTAAAGGACACTCTTTTGTTTCCTTTGATCACCCACGTGACGTTCATGTTCAAATGTCTCCATTTTTTATAATTTTTTTTTACTATACCGTCACAAATTTTTCACTACACTAAAAAACTTGTAGCGACACCAATGAACTAACGAATAATAGTCCATTTGCAAAATAGGCGACAAGTTTGCTTCGGACCAGTTATACATCCTTCATTATAATTTTTTTTTATTATTATTTATTATTATATCCTCTGCAGGGTGAGTTCGACTATAAAGGGATCAAGCCTGATTTAGGCCAGATGCGTTCCCACCCACTATATACGTCACCTTACCATACCATATCTCCCTTGTTATGTGGTAAAAATTGAAAAAAAGTTTTGATATTATGTGGTTTAAAAACGACATAGGTAAACTATAGCCCGTGGCTCCAGTTGGTAGTGTGAACCTGCCTTCTGTGTTTAGGGGTGTGGGTTCGATTCCCACCTAGGGCAAACATTTATATGATGAACATTTGTGTTTGTTCTATATTTGGGTGTCAATATCTATTTAAGTATGTATTTAAAAATATATTTATGTATGTATATCAGTTTCTGGCAGCCATATCATAAGCTTTGCTTAGTTCGGGGTCAGATGACCGTGTGTGCAAAAAATATGTCCCGAATATATTTTTTTTATTTTTTTTATAGGGACTCGGGACGTACGCGAAAAACTTCACAGAAATAGACGCATTCATGAGTAGGTATTCTAAAACTGTACAGTAAAAAATCATAATGCGTCCATAGGGTAGCTACTTGCAAAGTTATTTCCAATGAAATGTCACCCTTGACACATCATTGGAAAAACCCGATATGCGATATGAGGTCCCTGCGTATTGAATGCATTATCAAGTGTTGACAAAGGGCATTCAACCTCAACCCTGTTTATCGATGCACTCCCAGCCGAGACCAGTTTATTACCGCAAAAAAGCGATGCAATTAAAAGCCCTTGGTCCGTATATTTGTTTGCAATTCGTGAGATTACATTTGATTTAAGAGGGGGCCTCCGAAATTTTATGCTAATTTGCCATGATATTCTAACTAAACCAAATATCCTATCAACGTAATAATTGATATATGTGATTTTTCAATTCATTTTCTTTCCGGCACTAAGACAGAAACATAATAGCGAGATATTTACTCGATACTTTATTGTTTTCAAAAAGGTGCCTTTTTGCTGATTTTTTTGATTTTTTCTTGGATAGAACTTCAGTCACATATCTAAAATAAATACTCATCGAAGGAAAATATAGTTTGTTTTCCAGTGCTAAGACAAAATTTACCTAGATTAATTAGTACTCTCATAATAAATTATATTCGATTTGAGACTTACGTCCTTTAGTTCTAAGCAACTATTCGGTCAAACGGCAAGTCCGATATTCAACCTTATTCTGTTGCGCTTTGCATCTAAATGGCGAAACATGCTCCGTTCAACCTCAGTACCGCACTATGCTCCAACGGGGAAGGACGCACGCGCTTGCTATTCGCCTAGATTTATCTTCCGAGTGCGATTATATCAACACCTACTGTATTTTCAAACAATGGATAACATAAAAAATCTATGGCTTGAACGCGACCATTTGATGCGGCAACCAAGTGTTGACCAAATGACCTAGAGCACAGACTAGGTAAAGCTACTATGAAAAAATTACAGGTATTAATAATTATGGATACGACTAGGCCATCTATCATTAGGGCATCTATTATTATGTACGCTCGGTAATATAGTTACAAGAGTCTAAGTGTTTCGTGTGGAGAGAGAAAGAGAGAGAGAGACAGTCAGAAAGACTACTAAAAATCAAAATTATTAAGTAAAATATAATTTTCGTTGAATAAAAAATAATAATAATAATTAAAAAAATTTTTTTTTAAATTAATAATTTCATAAATAAATGAAATTTAATTAAATAATTATATATATACTTAAATAGATTACAGTTATTAACAACCAGGTATAGAACAAACACAAACGTTCATCACATAACTGTTTGTCCTAGGTGGGAATCGAACCCACGCCTCCAAGCTCAGAAGGTAGGTTCACTACCAACTGGACCAACGGCCTTTCGCGTGTTTCGGTTATTTTAGTATAGTATAGTATAGTATAGTATAGCATAGCATAGCATAGCATAGCATAGCATAGCATAGCATAGCATAGCATAGCATAGCATAGCATAGCTTAGTATAGCAAAGTATAGTATAGTATAGTATAGTATAGTATAGTATAGTATAGTATAGTATAGTATAGTATAGTATAGTATAGTATAGTATAGTATAGTATAGTATAGTATAGTATAGTATAGTATAGTATAGTATAGTATAGTATAGTATAGTATAGTATAGTATAGTATAGTATAGTATAGTATAGTATAGTATAGTATAGTATAGTATAGTATAGTATAGTATAGTATAGTATAGTATAGTATAGTATAGTATAGTATAGTTTAGTATAGTATAGTATAGTATAGTATAGTATAGTATAGTATAGTATAGTATAGTATAGTATAGTATAGTATAGTATAGTATAGTATAGTATAGTATAGTATAGTATAGTATAGTATAGTATAGTATAGTATAGTATAGTATAGTATAGTATAGTATAGTATAGTATAGTATAGTATAGTATAGTATAGTATAGTATAGTATAGTATAGTATAGTATAGTATAGTATAGTATAGTATAGTATAGTATAGTATAGTATAGTATAGTATAGTATAGTATAGTATAGTATAGTATAGTATAGTATAGTTTAGTATAGTATAGTATAGTATAGTATAGTATAGTATAGTATAGTATAGTATAGTATAGTATAGTATAGTATAGTATAGTATAGTATAGTATAGTATAGTATAGTATAGTATAGTATAGTATAGTATAGTATAGTATAGTATAGTATAGTATAGTATAGTATAGTATAGTATAGTATAGTATAGTATAGTATAGTATAGTATAGTATAGTATAGTATAGTATAGTATAGTATAGTATAGTATAGTATAGTATAGTATAGTATAGTATAGTATAGTATAGTATAGTATAGTATAGTATAGTATAGTATAGTATAGTATAGTATAGTATAGTATAGTATAGTATAGTATAGTATAGTATAGCATAGTATAGCAAAGTATAGCATAGCATAGCATAGCAAAGTATAGCATAGCATAGCATAGCATAGCATAGCATAGCATAGCAAATTATAGTATAGCAAAGTATAGCTTAGTATAGCATAGCATAGCATAGCATAGCATAGCATAGCATAGCATAGCATAGCATAGCATAGCATAGCATAGCATAGCATATCATAGCATAGCATAGCATAGCATAGCATAGCATAGCATAGCATAGCAAAGCACAGCACAGCACAGCACAACATAGCATAGCATAGCATAGCAAAGCATAGTTTAGCATAGCATAGCATAGCAAAGCATAGCATAGCATAGATATATTATATAGATACATAGCATTTTTACAAAAATGACCTCATACGTACTGTTTCTGAGATAATCGATGGTTTTTGAAAAAAAATACGAAAATTTTCCGGATTTTTGCGCTTTAATATTTTGAAAGGCATTCTTTGCACAAAAAAACCCGAATTTGGGCTTATCAGACGCGTCTTTTTATTTTCTACACACGTGTGTTTACTGTGTTTCTATTTTATTATTATTTATGCCTACCAACTAAATAACACATTTTTTTTTTTAATATTATTTATTTCCTGAAATTGTGAGAGTAGAAAGCCAAAAAAATAAATATAGTCTATTTATTACACCACTGAATTTTTTGTGTTGTTTTTTTTTTTGTTATTTTTAACATGAAATTCCGGTTATGTAATTTCAAACCCAATTTGGGGTTTTTAGGGTTAGGTCCTAAAGCCGAGTTTTTGAGTTTAACGTCTTCGTCTGCCAGAAAAAATGATGCCTATGACGTCAGATTTTTGATTGGACCTTTGTGTCCAAAGTTATGGACCTTCAAAAAATCGGGTATTTAGGGTCCGCCTCGCTACTTAGTAACTCAAGTTACTATGTACCTACGAGTCTTAAAATACTAAATGACCTATCGTTGGATAGCCAGTGAAGCTAACTATTCTTGCCTGGATTGACCTGGGACAAAATGTTTGAAGAGCCGGGTATTTCAGGTCGTCAAAATCTTAAGACCTAACTTAGACTATAATATAAACTAAAAACTAGAACTAGTTATATTTCCTAAACCACAGCCTTAAAAAATCTGAAAAAAAATTACTAAAATTTAAAATGAGCTTTACTACCTCGAGCCAAAATTTGGGCGTGGTAGGGGGTGGTTTTCACCCTTCTTTATTTCTATTTAAATGTATTTCTCACTGATTTCAAAAGTAAAAATCTAAATATTTTTTTGTAATTTTTTTTGGGTTAAAGGTCTGGTTTAGGAGATATGACCCGGGATCGGGTACCCCGTGCCACGAGGTTTTTGGGTTTTTTGGTCTTATCCCGGCAAGTTCAACCTAGCAAAGCATAGCATAGCATAGTTCAGTTTAGTTTTATTTAGGTTATTTCAATTTAATTTATATACTTTATTATTTTTATTTTGTAGAAAACCTAAAAATAAATTACAAATACAATTTTGAAAAGTGAAATAAACAATTTACGGTTCTGCGCGCCGCGACCGAACTCAGCTAATCGCCAAAACACCAAGTACACCAACACTATGCTTATCCTGTGTGTTATTGCTCCTTGCCGCTTTACAAGGTCGAGTGCGCGAGTTGTGTACACTTTAGCTGCGCGCGACTGCCGCGCTGCCGTGGTTGTGTTTCACACTAATGCGGGTGATGCGAGACGCGCGGGTGAAATCGAAATTTTTCTGGCCTTATACCCAGCCTTAATTTTTAAGTTGCGTTAGAATAAACTTTGCGTCATAACTGTCGCGCATTATTATCTCTATTGTTGTAATGGTCTCGATAGCGGCAATTCTTCACGTAATGATAGCGGACGAGAGGCGCGGCATCGGCAGCTGCGCTCGCGCCGGCCTGCTTGCCTCCACCAACCAGTTCACTACTGCAGGCCGCACGGACCACTACTGCTGACTGCGGCCTGCACCACACGCGTTCTCAACGACGACGTAATTTACAACCATCTAAATAAATATATATTGAAAGTGTCATAAAATTACCTCTATTACAATGGAAATGCAAGACCACAAAACGATTAACGGTAAGAAATTCGCGAGTGAAAGTACAACGTGGTGTATTGACCTACTATGGATGATGGTTGAAAGTATGTTGGCATTGACACTTGGGAAGGATGCTGGATGTATGAAAGTAACGTTAGTGACTACTTGATTAAAATATACAAAAACGTCAAAACTGCAACTGTAAGCAGGAACTTACTTATGTTAGCGTTATTTGCAATGACACTCAATTACCCGACTGTCCCTAAAAGAGTTTTGTGTTTATCAGGTGCACGTAAGTAGGTACGTACGTATTTGTTTCTCTGTTTCTATACATATATGTGACCTCGCGTGGTCTAAACGGCGAATGGAGCGTTTTTATTTTTTTTATTTTGCGAGGTGTTGTTTTCGATTCCAAATGGCATAGGCTACATTTTGCAGTCGATAATTTTGTTTTTCGTATTATACAGGGCTACACATAATGGTAGTGCTGAGTCAAAAGGAGGTACTGATAATACGGGTTGTTCCTCTTGTCTCCGATTTGTTATACTACAATCTACGTGGAGGACAATAGTACTAACAGACGCCAGACAGATTTGGTACGCCGGACCACAGGCCAGACCGCAGTCTGAACAACAAAAGAGAAAATTTCTCTTTCTCTCCCGTTCGTTGGACGGCGGTCCCGTCCACCAAATTCCCCCACTAAAAGCTTTACGTCTTGTGTTTCCTTACAAATACTCTAGGATTATTGTTATCCTTAAAAAAGAAACTAAAATATACGACAGATAGTTTGATATCAACCCTGAACACAAAAGTAATAATTATATAATATTCTTTCGACCTTCAACAGTCTGTAGGCTGTATAATTATTTTTGTAGTGTTAGTGTTAGCTTGTATTTTTATTTTTAAAACATGATTCACATTATCTTCCTGCTGAATTTCGTTAAAACCAGTCTATCTGTTTAGTCATGAAAAACGAGAAAACAAACAGAGAGGTAGACAGAAAATCAGAATTACTTTCATATCATAAAATTCGTTAGGATTTACTCTTTAGTGAGAAAAAGTGAGAAAGAAAGGGGGAGGGGGGGGGGGGGTTTGTTGTCCATACAACAAGCGTATTTTTTAACGTATTTTTGTATTACCTCTAATGTAAAACCGGTAATATGTGAAAGCGTTAAACTTGGCATGATTATAGTAGGTACGGTACACACACTAAAGTATAACAACAAATAATAAATAATGGCCAAGTGCGAGTCGGCGACAAATGTCTGTTCTAAACAAATGTCTGTTCATTACCAAGTTATAACTGGTAATTTGGTTATTTGGATGACCTTATCATTCGAACCTGTACGAAATAAAACTTTTTGACTAATAGCGATAAAATTAATAAATGCAATACGTTCTAGGTAATTGGCCTTTTTGTGAAATTATCAAAATGGCTGGATTGTTTATAATGATGAGTGGAATTACTTCCTTTCAGCTTACCACCTCTTCGTGTAACCCTCTATAGCTACACTTTGCTGGTTGTCACGAACGTGCCGGCTAGCAACTAATTAGCAATATACATATGCTTGGCAATATACATAATTATGCATAGCAATATACATATGCATAGCAATATGCTATACATAGTTCATAATTCATATTTGGACTGTAGGTACCTCATTGATACACATATATGTTGTTCTATACAGAAATTTAAATAAAACCATTTTCCTGGCAGATACCGACGTGTCAAATTAGTATTTGTGTTAGTTTTTCTATTAATCTATGTGTGTCAAATCCTTTCAAAAGATTCTTACGCTCCTCAAGATGAGGCTAACATTTCTTATGCAGATATTCATTGAAACTTGAAACTGTGCCTCCATGTAATAATGTCCAAAGATTTTTTAATGTTTTCATTGTATGTCTAAGTACCTATCTTTGCACATTGTCATTAAAAAAATAACCGACTTCAATAAGGAGGGAGTTATCAATTCGACTGTATGTTTTTTTGTATGTTTGTTACGCGATTACTCTGCCAATTATGAACAGATTTTTATGATTCTTTTTTTATTTGGTAGGTCATACTTCAGATGTGGTGGTCCATTAAAACTGTTTCAGCACTTATTGAAAAAATTAGGAAAAGCTAAAAATATATATCTACACAGATAACGTTTTGGTTTGTGGTTCCCTTCAGCAAAAGTTTTGACGAGGACAAAATAATATTTTTTCACGGACTTTGAAATCGGGTGGGAACTATATTTTATTATCAAACTTTGATTTATAAAAATATACTTAGTTGTTCCCACCCGACTTCAAAATCTGTGTAAAAATATTATGTAAAATAGGTTTGTACAGATGCCTCTCCTACACAAAGATAATATAACCAGTGGTTATATCGTAATTGCTCCTAATACCTAAGTCTTCGCGCAGGTAATGCCGGGTTTCTAATGTAATGCTTATTTTTGTTAGAATTTGATCCTAACACGGTTTTCTTGAGTAGAGACCACGAACCGGAAGACGCAGTGTAGGTAGGCCTCCCACTAGATAAACCGACGACGTTGTGAGAGTCGCGGGCATCCAGTGGATGCAGATGGCAGGCTGTCGTTCTGTGTGGAGGTCTAAGGGGGATCCCTATGTTCAGCAGTTGACGTCTCAAAAGTAATAATAATTAATTCTAATTATCTAGTTTTTGTATTTCGTGTTTAACCCACATACGAGTAAAGTCAAAATTAATTATGCTATATCAAAATAAAGCAGGAAAACAAAAGCAAACATTTTATCGAAAACATTTTCATCATTTAATATTTTTTTTAAAGGTACCAATTACTGTGAAAGATTTTTATTTGTAATCATGTTTTATTATTTTGCTACAACATTAGATAGTAGAACTAAACAGGGATTTAGACGTAATAACTTTAATTTTTTTTGTCCAGGGCCCTGATTCCGTAAAAACACAAAACACGACAATAACACACAGCAAGCGTGTTGTGACACTGTAACCATGGTAACTAACGACACGGTCACAACGTTAGCTTCCTCCACGTTATTTTGAATGTTCAAAACCAACGCGTTACCACAAAATAATTTACTTTGTGGCGTTACAAACCTCATTGCGTTAACAAACTTGACATTGCAAATTCCACGCAGATAACGTGACGCGCGTTAAGTGTTTATGTGGTCATTGGTCATAGAAACAAAGGGCAGAGTAAATTTTTCAACAAAATTTTCATGCAAACGTTGCGTGTTTATGGCCAGGAATCTCATGTAGGTAAGTTAGAGAATAAGGGCCTTTCAAGTAAACTATTATTAAAAATGATCTTGCAGGTTTTGTCTAACAGCATATTTTACATTCATGTAGGTAAGCCACAGACTTTTATCAGGATAGACTCTGCGAGTTCACCTACTTTGCATGTCTGTGGCCGGTCTTAAGTTGGATCAATCCTCCAACACCGCTAATTTCAGTTCAATCCCTTTGCTTATTGGCAGTGACGCGTCAGACATCAAATCAAAAATGACAAATTGCGCCTTAATAAACTGTAAAAACCCGTGCGAATGGAGTTAAACTACCACTTAATTGCTTTCGTGACGTCATAGTACATACAAAAATGCTACACGCTAACTTTTCAACTTTTTATACAACTTTGACGTGTTCACGGTGTCTATCTTGATAAAGGCCTTGAGGTACGCTGTAAGCGGAAACAACCTCCTTCCATCCCCTTATCAACATTTCTAAGGTCAATACAAATTATAGGCAAAATTCTTACTTGTGTCGAGTGAGCAATACATTTAACTCCACTGATAAGCTAATAGGCCTAGACTTATTCTGTACTAGCATTACATCGGCCAGGCGGTTGAGCAGTGAATTCTTTAACTAATTTGGCTATCTTTAACTAATCTGTTTTCTTTTTTAATTTAATTCTGTTTTCTTTTCATTATGTTTTTATTGTATCCTCAGTGTTCATTCTTAGATATTATTCTTACTATATTTCTATCCGTGATGACCTGTAACTGGCTTTGAGTATCTATTTAAGTTTATTTATAAGACATTTGAAACCAAGCTGTTAGTCGTCCTTTTAAGCAAAAAATAAAATAACACTATTTTTCGGAACTTAAAATTTTGGAGGACAATTAAATATATTTTTTCGTGAATGATACATTGCCATGCCATGCAATTGTCATCGCTTTGGGTGAAGCCCGAAATTAAATATTCGCGAGTAGAAAGTACGAGCGGATGGAAAACGAATGACCTCTTCGGTTTGCCTATCATCATCATCATCATCAACCAGAAGACGTCCACTGCTGAACATAGGCCTCCCCCTTTAACCCCCACACTGAACGACAGCCTGCCTTTTGCATCCACTGGATGCCAGCAACTCTCACTATGCCGTCGGTCCATCTAGTGGGAGGCATACCTACGCTGCGTCTTCTGGTCCGTGGTCTCCACTCAAGAACCTTTCTTCCCCATCGGTTATCGGTACTTCGAGCGATGTGGCCTGCCCATTGCCACTTCAACTTGAAAATTTTAACAGCTATGTCGGTGACTCTGGTTCTTTGGCGAATGTCCACGTTTCGGATTCTATCGCGCAAAGAAACTCCGAGCATAGCTCTCTCCATTGCCCGCTGTGTGACTCTGAGTTTTTCCAAAAGGCCAACAGTTAAGGACCACGTCTCAGTACCATATGTCATCACTGGCAACACACACTGGTCAAAGACCCTTGTCTTTAGGCACTGTGGTATCTTGGACAAGAAGATGTCACGCAATTCCCGAACGCTGCCCATCCGAGTTGGATTCTTCGGGCGACCTCTTTGCTTAAGTCGGTATGCCTATGGTTTTTTACAATAGAATACCTACGAGTCAACTAGTTAGTACTATACATTACGTACATTGGGGAAATCTAGTTGACCACCGTTGTTTGTGTTTTTTTACTGAATGGCGTCACTAATGCAAACTGTAAATAATTATTGTTATAGCTACTTAATTTACTCCACTATCTTGAGTTACTTTTAATAGCCATCTACACGTACAAGTTATAGAATTTGTAAAGGTAATTTTACTAATCAGCAGGTACTATTTAATTAACATTAAAAACAAGTATTTTAATATAGCCCTCTTTCCTTGCGATATTAATAAAACGGTTGACTATTCACGAAATTCTGGCTTCACCTTCGATGGTCATCATCTGACTAGTTTCAAAATATCATAAGAAACCCATGTCATCAGGTATACAGCTCCATACCAAATCTCAGTTCGATCGAACCTAAGAAAGTCATTGGTAAAAAAATTCGTTTTTAAAATATTTACTACGTAAAAAATACATTTTAAATAAAAAAGTCGTCGATAAAAATATCTATGATGGAATGAATCCTTGACCTATGCATGCTAATGCGCCCGATAAATGCCAAACTCTCCATTATTTTGCCTTCAAACTAGAAGAATAATATGAACTCCAGAATAAAACTAGATATCTAAATTTACTTAACTCCTTATGCACCAAAATAATTAATCTTTTCTAATTTTCAGGAGATAAGCCACCTAAAATGGCCCAAGGAGATTTGATACAAAGGATCATCGGAGGTTTCGGCCGATATCAGCTGGGATTGTGTCTCATAGTATTCTCTGTAAAGTTCCTGGTAGCATTTCATCAGATGGCCATTTTATTTTTGGCACCAAAAGTTTCGTACATGTGTGGAGTGAACGGAACAGAAACGTGTCCTTGTCCCAACCCTGTATATGACACTTCAATATTCTCCAGAACAATCATCATGGAGTGGGACTTGATATGCGACAAGAGATGGTTGACTAGCTTTACGCAAACGATCTTTCAATTAGGCGTATTACTGGGTAGCGTGATCTTTGGAATGGCCGCGGACAGGTGACATAGAGTTTATTACTTTTACATGGTATAATAATAACAACTAACTAAGGTATCATTAACTGTTTGTGTCATTTCCTGTTTCTCATACTAAATTGTACGTATTATTGTTGTAGGTACGGTAGGAAAAATCCATTGTTAGTGGCCGTTGTCATTCAACTATCAGCAGGAGTAGCGGCCGCGTACATTCCCGAATACTGGACCTTTACATTCTTGCGCTTCCTCGTGGGAATGTCCGTTGGAGGCACCATGGTCACAAGTTTCGTCATCGTTATGGAGTTTGTTGGCACGCAGTATAGGGATACCATCTCAGCACTGTACCAAGTCCCATTCAACATGGGCCACATGTTACTATCAGTCTTTGGGTACTTCCTCCGAGATTTCTCCGAATTCCAACTGGCAATTTCGATACCAGCTGTGCTGTTGTTATCTTACTTCGTGGTGGTTCCAGAGACGCCTAGATGGCTTATCGCTGTAAAAAGAACCGATGAGGCCATTAATATTTTAGAACGCGTAGCGAAAGTGTAAGTACTTACCTACTTATCTTTTATGCTACGTATCAAAATCTTCATAATGTCAGTTATCGCTGTATCTTATTTACATAAGGCTTCTTATAAAATAATAATATTGCCTAGATACAAGCTTATAAGAATTCACTAGAATGAACTGCAAAAAAATGTTTTAATGATTTATTTAAGCAGTGATCTTAGTATATGTAATACTTTTATTATATGCACTGGCGTTATTTATGTTAGGCTGAATTATAGGCACAGTATAAAATTGTTAATAATTAATTCATTATTCGTAGGAACAAACGACCGACCGACAATATTAAAGCAGACATTGACGCGTACCAGGCAGCTATTGAACAAAATCAACTGAAGAAAGGAAACATCTTGGATTTGTTCCGCACTCCCAACCTGCGAAAAAATATAATCGCTATGTCCATAAACTGGCTGGCGTGCAGCTACTGTTTCTACGGAGTTTCACAGTATGTCGGGCAACTCAGTGGAAACGTGTTCATCAACGTAGCGTCCAGTGCTAGCGTCACCCTCATGGGCACCTTGCTGTCGATACCACTGATGAAAATAGTCGGCAGGCGAACTATCCTTATCGTGTTCCACTTTATATGCGCAGCGTGTTTGCTCATTCTGGCTATTATACCGGAGGGGGTGGGTTCGGTGGTGCTGGCGAGTATCGGCACTGTGTGCAGTTTCATCGTGTTTGTGGTGGTGTACTTGTATTGCACCGAATTGTTCCCGACGGTGGTGCGGAACGCGGCGCTCGGTTTTTCTTCCATGACGGCTCGGATAGGTTCTATGTTGGCGCCTTTCGTGATAGACTTGCAAGGCGTGGCTCGCTGGATGCCGCCGGTTGCGTTCGCAATCTTGCCGCTCATAGCTGGCTGCGTCACTTTCCTCTTGCCCGAGACTAAGGGCTGCGAACTCATGACTACGATAGACGAAGGTGAACAGTTTGGGAAAAAAAACAATACTGTGAATAAAAATTAGATAGCCAATGTGATATTATTGTAGGAATAATATATTGTAAATACTATAGATATTTTCTTTGTAAGGTACATAACTATTTCTATAGCAATTTCTTAGTACCTAGCTACCTAGCAATTACAAATAATGTCATATCCTATACATTATCTGGTGTAAATAAATATTTTCAAATATCTTTCCTGTTTTATATTTCAACTACAAATCAATTATCGCGTGTCGTGTCACGCATAGGACATGGTTCCGTAGAATTTTCCCTAAAATGCTCGATAGAAGGTATTAGACTTAGAGCTTTAGATGCGTGTCATCGTAACATAATACCTACCTACTTTTCTATTAATGACGTAATTGGTTTGGAGATTATCAGGAGAACATTGTTTTTTGGTATATTCGATCTTCAAGAGAAGGAAATGTTCATTTCTATTGTAAGTTTTTCTTGGAAATTATAGAGATATCATTAAAAATTTTACTCACATAATCTTCAACACATATTATCTATTAAAAAAAACGAATCGAATTGAGAACCTTCTTTTTTTTTTTTTTATCGGTAAAAAACTAGTATCTACAGCTTTCGTAAAGAAAATTCTTCTGAGATTTAGATGACAAACACTAATAAACCGGCCCAGTGCGAGTCGGGCTCGCGCACTGAGGGTTCCATACCACCACAAAATACATAAAAGTAGTGCTAAAACAACATCACGCCCAGGCGGTCACCCATCCAAGTACCGACCGCGTTCTACGTTGCTTAACTTGGTATGAACAGAAATTTGACATCGACACGCACTTGGCCATTATTTATATTTGTTGTTCTATTTTTGTGTGTACTATTATCATGACAAGTTTGACGCTTCTGCGTATTATCGTTTTTACACTAGAGCAAATACAAAAGCACTCCCCTATACAATACCCCTTAATTATTATTATTTTACTTTTTTATTATTTGGTAGTTAATTCGCGGTAACATTACATATTCTGTGAAAATTTCCACTCGCTATTTATTTTATTACATTCGAAAGATTCCGCCGTTAAAAGCTAGGACGGGCAGACAGACAACGTAGGCTCACTAATAGGGTCCGGTTATTACCCTTTGGGTACGGAATCCTAATTTAAAAAATTGGTTAATTTATCCACTTATCCTAAGCTTTTAACACCGCCCCCGTCTCGCACGAGGCTCCTATCGAAGATCGAAGACAAGGACTGGGTATCAGAGTTCTTGCTTTGGAGATTTATAGGGATTATCCAAACTGTCGCCCATACTGTGTAAAATTGATGAACATGTATTGTTACTGATTTTATTATACCCCATGTCACCATCCAGATATCACACAGCATCACACCTTCGATATTATTATTTTATAGATTTTATAGATAAAGACTGGATGACGCAGCGTAGGTAGGCCTCCCAATAGATGGACAGACGAGATAGTGAGAGTCGCTGGCATCCAGTGGATGCAAAAGGCAGGCTATTCAGTGTGGAGGTTAAAGGGGGAGGCCTATGTTCAGCAGTGGACGTTTCCTGGCTGATGATGATATATAGATCGTAATTTTGAAAAAAACAAAAAAAAAAATCATTTAAGAGTATTCCCATATATAATGTGAATGTGGCCGTGAGGCGTTGGTTTTTTTTTCACTGCATCCCTTGTGTATTGTATAGTTCAAAAACAATAATTAGGATTTAATTTGTTTATGAATCGGTACGTTATTAGATACAGTAGACTAACTGTAGTAAGACAGACAGAACAACACAACAGACAGACAGACAGACAGTAGAACAGATAAACACACAGACAGACAGACAGACAGACAGAACAGTAGACAGACAGTAGACAGTAGAATGACAGGAGATTAAATATTTTGAGTTACTGTGAAAATTGTGAAAACTAAAAAGCTTAAGATTTACTTAGTCATGAGTTTATTGATCTTAGAATAAAAAATGTCTACGCAAACCATCACAAATTATATCATACTGATAGACTTATCTTCTCCATTATATCATAAAAGTATGTGTCTACTGAAACCTATCTTACGCATGTACGCAGTGCGTGTCTTGATTTACTCTTGGCAACTTTTTTATTATCTAAACTCAGATGAAATAATATCTCTGTGATAGTAGAGACAAGCACCACCAATTCAATTCTTTAATAAAAAAAACATGATAGTTGCAAAATGCCTATGATTAGCCAGTTTGCCACTGCCGACCGCGCGGTCCACAGCTGCGGCTCAAGCCTGCTCTGACTAGTACTTACTCTTCGATAGAATTGCAGGAAATCTGCGTAAAATATATCAAAAGTTAAATAATATGACATTACCTTATGTAATGGAAGTACAAGATCAGTGCAAGACCACAGAACAATTAACGGTAAGAAATTCGCGAGTGAAAGGTTCTTACAAAGAATTAAATGAGTATTCGACATTAAACTAAAGTAGAACTATTTCAAGTGTTATTTCAACTTACATCTACATAATGATGTTGGTGTACTCATATGCATATAATATTTTATGGATGATGTGAGACCATAGATAAACATATAGTGTGAGACGTACCTATCAGTTGAAACAATAGCAAAGCGACCATTCTAAAAATTCTGGATTATAATAAAATGCCCAGTTTGAGAAAGACGTGAGTTTTATTAGGCAGGTTGAAAGGCATACATAAATTAATTGAATATAAAAATAACACTTACATACGTATGTAAGTGAAATACGTAATCAGAATAATAAAATAACAAAAATAGAGGTATACAAGGAGGCAAAAAATTTGAAATGTAGTAAGTATAGTGTACATGTACCATCTGAAACGTTATACCTATAATTATAAAGTGAGGCCGATAGGTAGGTTGGACCGATAATTTTTAAGACTATTTGTGAAATCACAGCATGCACCTTGCATGCACCAAAGAATTTTTTTCTTCATTGTCATTGGCATGAACGCAAGGCCTTTGCTTTATAAAGTGCGCGCTGAATGAGCACCATGTCAAACCAACTGTGGTTTTATAGTGCAACAATATACTAGAAACTGTATTGTTTTGAGTAAAGAAAAGAAATTTAAAAAAGAAAAAAAAGGAAGGTCGAAATATGTGTTATGAAAACTGGATCTGCATCTACGTCCATTATCATTTTGTGAAGCAGATTAATTTTGATATACATACTCTTGACCCACATTAAGATATCACACAAAAAAATATTTCGCAGGGTAAGACGAGAAATTACTACCCAACTACCCATACCATATCAGTAGCTAAAATTCTTAAAACATCGCTTCTAAGCAAGTCTCTAAATATTTGAATTATTCTTTTCAGGAGTAAAACTATTAAAAATGTTTCAAGGAGATTTAATCCAAAGGACCATGGGTGGTTTTGGTCGATATCAACTTGGGTTGTATCTCATGCTATCTTTTTCAAAGATCATCGTAGCATATCATCAAATGGCCATTATATTTTTGGCACCAAAGGTGTCTTACATATGTGGTGTGAACGGAACAGAAACTTGTCCCTGTCTGGATCCTATATACGATACTTCAACATTCACCAGAACAATAACCATGGAATGGGATCTAATATGCGACAAGAAATGGTTAATTAGTGTTACACAAATGCTGTTTCAATTTGGTATATTACTGGGAAGCGTAATTTTTGGAATGTCAGCAGACAGGTGAGACCATCTTTATACGTTTCTTATTCGTTACATACCAAGCATTAATCACAGCTAATGCTAGCAATATTGGTCTTACACAATGATTTAAACGTTTCAATCTCTTTAATGGCACCAGCTTAATTTCCTATTGTATTATTATGTTACAGGCTTGGTAGAAAAACTCCATTGCTTGTAGCTGTAGTCATTCAAATATCAGCAGGAGTAGCAGCAGCGCACGTTTCCGAATACTGGACCTTTTCATTCTTTCGCTTCCTCGTGGGAATATCTGTTGGAGGCACCGTGATCATAAGTTACGTAATACTCATGGAGTTTGTAGGCACACAGCACAGAGAAACCATGGCAGTACTGTACCAAATTCCATTCAACATGGGCCACATGTTGATCTCAGTCTACGGGTACTTCTTCAGAGATTTTTCAGACTTCCAACTTGCAATTTCCGTATCCGCTGTGGTGATGCTATCTTACTTTGTGGTGGTCCTAGAAACTCCGCGATGGCTAGTCTCAGTCAAGAAAACCGATGAAGCCATCCATATTTTAGGACGCGTAGCTAAAATGTAAGAACTTTTGTAAGAAGTTATAAAAGTAAGAGTTACTAACTGATCTCAATTTGCGTAGATTTATTTATTTTATCTTGTTTACTGATACCATCTTATAAAATTTTAATAACAAGTAGTGTGTTATTTATTGATTGGAAATATTTAACTTAATATAAGTTTACTTAATATCTAGTAAGTTTTCGTTTGAGAGATTATTGTTTGCATACTCATAATCGTTATCTAAATATAATATTATAGTTAATAACATGAATTAATTATTTTTAGCAATAAACGACGGACTGACAATATCAAAGCTGACATCGTCGCATATCAAGCAGATATTGAACAAAACCAACTGAAGAAAGGAAATATACTGGATCTGTTCCGTACTCCTAACCTGCGGAAAAACATAATAGCTATGTCCATAAACTGGCTGGCGTGCAGTTATTGTTTCTACGGAGTATCACAGTACGTTGGTCAGCTCAGTGGTAACGTGTTCATTAACGTTACGTTAAGCGCAAGCGTCACCCTCATTGGCACCTTACTAGCTTTACCACTGATGAAAGTTATTGGCAGACGAACTATTGTAATAGTATTTCATTTTATAAGCGCGGCGTGTTTGCTCGTCATGGCTGTGATACCAGATGGAGTTGGCTCTGTGGTACTGGCGACTGTCGGCGTGGTGAGCAGCTTCATAGTATTCTTGGTCGTGTACCTGTACTGTACAGAATTGTTCCCGACGGTAGTGCGAAACGCAGCGCTTGGCTTTACTTCCATGTTGGCCCGCGTCGGCTCTATGGTGGCGCCATTCGTGATAGACATGCAAAGCGTGGCTCGCTGGATGCCGCCAGTTGCGTTCGCCATCCTGCCACTCATTGCCGGCTGCGTCACCTTCCTCTTGCCCGACACTAAAGGTTGTGAACTCATGACTACCCTAGAGGAAGGTGAAAATTTTGGAAAAATACAAAAAAAGCGGTAAATAATAGCTAGGTAGCTAGGTACCTAGTTAGCCCATGTGATATTATAGTAGGAATCATATAATATGTAGGTAGGGTAAATAATTATAATTATATTATTATCTCTTAGTATATAACCTAGCAACATAAAACATGTAATGTCTTATTCCGTACATCATCTCGTGTTCATTAAAGGTTTTCAAACAGCTTTACTTGGTGTATATTTTAAATCCTGGAAAACGAGTAAGAATGGGATAGTGGTGTCAATATACAATATCTACCTCTACTCTTGTAAAAAATATTTGTGTTTAAATAGCAATAATAATTATTATTAGTATTTTTTTTTCTTATCTAACAAGAACGTTTCAAAATAGTAGCATTTTCTTTGATGTTGGATTAACTCTATGTGAGTTTATCAAGCTATTCAAGCATACAAATTAGATCTTTTTAATCTACTTATGTCTACGAAACGGCGCGAGTCGAGATGACGTAAGTACCTAATACTTGTGGACTTTGTAAATATGTTTATGCTGTTGTCTCATTAATTATGCTATCTTGTATTTTTATTTATAGTTCCGAAATCCGTACCAACAGCAACATGGTAAAAAGAAACCCACGGGCTGGAATTCCTCCTACGTTGACATCGGTCGCTGACGGACAAGTTGGTCACGTGTACCTACCTAGCGATAAAATTTGCGCGGAGGTAGGACAATAGGTTCATAATTTAGATAAATATATCTCATGCAGGCTGAGCTAAACCTGCTCGAGCTTTCCATCATAAGAAAAATCGTTACATAAACTGTGAAAATTTCAACTGGCTATCTATTACGGTTTGAAAGATAGAGCCGGATAGGTAGGCCAGACGGACAGACGGGAGAACAGATGGACGGATAGGCAGACAGACAGACATCGTAGGCTTAGTAATAGGGTTCCGATTTTACCCTTTGGGTACGGAACCCTAAAAAGTATTAGAGACAGTATGTTAGAGGTAGATTTCTTTCCAATGCTTAATTAAAAATACTTAGTGTTATTGTTACGCTGATCATTCACTCTGAGAACATAATGTACGGAACCCTGCTACTACACATGCATGTCTGGAATCATCTGCTTTAAAAAATAAGTTGTCAAACGTATTTTTATCTAAACGCAGATGGAATAATATCTTTATGATAGTAGAGAGAGGCTGCATAATTTTTGCAGCATAATACATTGCATTAGCCAGTTCGCCACTACAGACCGCGCGGTCCACTGCTGTCTGCTGCAGTTGCGACCTGCACCGAGTTTCACACGTCTGGTACTCGTCGATCAGGTAATTGCAGGAACCTGTATAATATATCGAGAGTGAAATAAAATTGCTTTATGTAATGGAAGTACAAGACCAAAAAACAGTTAACGGTAAGAAATTCACGATAGAATTGATGATTAAAAAAACGATTCAAAATTTCGGTAGTTGACAGGATGTGAGCCTGTATAAAAAGCCACGATCCGGTTTTACGCCCCCACTGCTTCTCTAACTAAGCTGCAGTCACCCTGTAAGCCAAGCCTTGTCAGGTCAGGCTTTGTGACTTGACCTATCTATATCAACCAAATAAGCATTAATGGTTGTGGTAATTACAACTATCAATGTGGATATTTGTTTGTGTGGTGGTTGTATTACAATAATCATTATTATACTTTATACTAATATTATAAAGAGGAAAGATTTGATTGTTTGTTTGTTTGTTTGCATTGAATAGGCTCCGAAACTACTGAACCGATTTGAAAAATTATTTCACTGACGGGAAGCTACACTATCCCCGGGGGACATAGGCTATAATCTATACCCGTGCGAAGCTGGGGCGAACCGCTAGTAGTTTAAAAACACACTTTAATGCGATATAGTCTCTATAGCTGATAGGGATATGTTTATAGGTAAAACGTGATCAAAAGCGACAAGTTTTAGATATTTTTAAATTTACCCTGCATATTTACATTTCTTCGCATATTTTATTTCTTTATTTTCAGGAACAAAACCACCAAAAATGATTCAAGGAGATTTAATACAAAGAATCATGGGAGGTTTCGGCCGATATCAACTTGTGTTGTATCTCATGATATTTTTGTCAAAGGTGTTTGCAGCATTTCATCAAATGGCCATTATATTTTTGGCACCAAAGTTATCTTACATATGTGGAGGGAACGGAACAGAAACTTGTCCCTGTTTGGATCCTATATTCGACACGTCAATATTCACCAGAACAATTATCATGGAGTGGGACTTGATATGCAACAGGAAATGGTTAATAAGCTTTACACAAATGATCTTTCAATTTGGCGTATTACTGGGAAGCGTGATTTTTGGAATGCTCTCAGACAGGTGATGCTGTTTTTCTATGTTTTTGTCGTTAATAATAATAATCAAAGGTTTTATCTGCCAAGGAATGTACCAATACTTAATGACAGTTTGTTTTACTTCCTACTGTATTGTTTGTTATAGGCTTGGTAGAAAAACTCCATTACTAGTGGCCGTCGTGATCCAAATATCAGTAGGAGTAGCGGCTGCATATAGTCCTGAATACTGGACCTTTACATTCTTGCGCTTCCTAGTGGGAATGTCCGTTGGAGGCACAATGGTCACTGGCTTCGTCATCCTTATGGAATTCGTGGGCACGGAGTACAGAGAAACCATGGCAGTGCTGTACCAAGCTCCGTTCAACATGGGCCACATGTTGATCTCAGTCTACGGGTACTTCCTCAGAGATTTCTCAGACTTCCAACTGGCAATTTCAATATCCGCTGTGCTGATGTTATCCTACTTTGTGGTGGTCCTGGAATCTCCGCGATGGCTTGTAGCAGTTAAGAAAACCGATGAAGCCATTCATATTTTAGAATGCGTTGCAAAAATGTAAGAAGTTTAAGAACTTTTATTAGAAGTTCCCTGCTAATCAAAATTTGCGTAGAGTTACTTAACATTTTATCTAATTTAGGTACTGATGTTATCATGAAAATGCAAATCACAATTAATGTGACCTAGTAAGGCTTATTTATTATTACTTTACTCTATATATAAAACTGAATCTTAATATAAATTAACTTTAAACGAACTGGAAAAAAGTAAGGTTTCGATTGAGAGATTCGGTTTCGGTTGTTTGCATACTCCTAATTTTTATCTAAGTGAAATATTAACATGAATTAATTATTTTTAGCAATAAACGACGTAAAGACAATATCAAATGTGATATCGCCGCATATCAGGCGGCTATTGAACAAAACCAAAGGAAAGGGAATATACTTGATCTGTTCCGCACTCCCAACCTGAGGAAAAACATAATTGTTATGTCCATTAACTGGCTGGCGTGCAGTTACTGCTTTTACGGAGTTTCACAGTACGTCGGGCAACTCAGCGGAAACGTGTTCATTAACGTAGCGTCAAGCGCTAGCGTTAACCTTGCGGGAACCTTACTAGCGTTACCACTGGTAAAAGTGATCGGCAGACGAACTATTGTAATAGTATTTCACTTTATAAGCGCAGCGTGTTTGCTCGTGATGGCTGTAATACCGGAAGGAGTTGGCTCGGTGGCGCTGGCGACCGTTGGTATGGTGAGCAGCGCAATAGTATTCTTGGTCGTGTATATGTACAGTGCAGAATTGTTCCCGACGGTGGTGCGGAACGCGGCGCTCGGTTTTTCTTCCATGACGGCTCGGTTAGGTTCTATGTTGGCGCCTTTTGTGATAGACTTGCAAGGCGTGGCTCGCTGGATGCCGCCGGTTGCGTTCGCAATCTTGCCGCTCATAGCTGGCTGCGTCACTTTCCTCTTGCCCGAGACTAAGGGCTGTGAACTCATGACTACCATAGATGAAGGTGAACAGTTTGGAAAAAAAACTTATAAATAATATCTATAATTTAATCTACATTCAATAAAAAAATAATTTAGAAAGAATTTAACTCTAGGTGAGTATCTTATCCATAGACGATTTCCGTTACCCACCTTCCAGCTCCCTGGCTATCAGACAGGTTTTTGATTTGTTAAAAATAACAGGCTTTTCTTTGTCTAAATTACAGACCTAGATAAGCCCGTGGTCTAAATACTTAACCTCTTATGTAGCCATTGTTATACATCCTTTTCTATATACTAAAACGTTTTTATACTTATTTTTTGTTATATTACGCTGTAAACTTGCATGTTATGTTATAAAATCTTAACCGTCGCGTCAACTTATATATTAGAAATCTGCAATTTTGTAAAATGAAATACCCCGAATATTTTATAAAAGTTTCGGATAAACCTCGTAACCATCCGTTTAGGTTTAAACATAAATTGGTAATACCAAAATCTAGGTTAGAAATGCAAAGAAGTGGTCCTCATGCAATGGCCATAAATTACCTGGCGACTTAAAGAGTGACGAAAATTAAAAAACATTTAAATTAAAAACATATTAATTAGAAAGTGTTATTATTCAGTAGAAAATTTTCTTAACGACAAAACATTACCTATAAAACAGATCGGGCCACTCCATATTTCTGCACCATATATATAAATTGCCATACCCTAATTGGGTCATTATGTTTATGTAAGTTTTTACCTATTTTATGTGCCTATTTAGCATAATGTGCAATAAATAATTTGACTTTGGCTTTAAATAAATTTTCAAGTTTTTTTTTACTATAAATATTTAGGTAAACAGGGGGTTGCTGTCGCTACCAAGGAGGTTCCTTCAAAGAAGTATATAACGCGGGTGAAACTACGGGGCGCAGTTAGTTTTGATATAACCTTGGAGATGGCGGGGAAAAAATTGGACCCGTTTGGGAATAAGTTCTTCGGGGGCTGGCTGAAATTGTAACCCTGAAACGATATTTATAAATACGATAACAAGTTGGATTTGTACGTGTTACTTAGACCTAGGTACTCGTGTTTTGACATAAAAGTTATCTCAAGTGTGTTATAGTACTCAAGATAAATACGTAACAAGATTACTTTATTTTGTAATAATAAAACTGTTAAGACGGGAGTAAAATTCACTCGTACTTGTCGTAATTTTATGTATAGTATATGATCACAAAACAAATAATAGTACTAAAAGTAGTACAAGTCATAAAGATAATGGAGACCTAAAAGTAATCGCTTTTTATAACTACCGGTTTTGTGACAGTTTAGCAAAACAGGTTGCATGCTTCGAAAATTGTGTGCCTATAGTATTTATGTATTTTTTTAAATCGAAGCTTGAAACGTTACATTGTATGAAAGTAACCACAAATATAAATTTTACCTCCGTGCCGTCCATATTATACAGGGTTACGCATATAGACTGTACTAAGCCAAAAAGAGATCATTGTACTCATCATTATGTTTTTTAACCCTGATATCGCAAAAAAAGAACAGCTTTTCCATACGAAACGGTCATTCACACACTACAAAATGTCAAAACGAACACTACTTTATTTGCAAATGTTATTAGTCTAAATATAATGTAAAAAAATGCTCACTCGCCACCTCAGGTTTTTTAATTGTCACTCAGTGATTTTTTACTTTCAAAAACATGGAAATTTTTGAATTACGATAAAAGAGACTTTTTAAATACCGACTTGAAAAACGAAAATTTATTTATAGGTTCATTTTACAAGCAATTACCAACAGGTGTACCGGTGGTACCGGCTATATTATACCTACCAGTTAGAAATAATTCATTAGAAGGCAGGAAATTATTTGAAAGGAAAATAGATGTGGTATAAGTATGAAATATTATGAAATACCTTGGATAGTTAGGTATACTTTGGTGAGGACAAGGAAAACTGGGTTGTTTGCCGTTCTATGTCATGAAGGTCCTCTTTTAGCATCTAGATATCTCGTAATTACGATACTTATTCATAAGGTACAATAGGTACCAAATAGGTAGAAGTTTTAAATATAAAACCCGTACGAAGCGCTTTGATTCAACTTTTATTATGCGAACTGCTAGTCTGTGGACTGCGCTGCCTGAATGGGTGTTCCCCACAGTAACAATCTGGGTGTCTTCAAATCACGAGTGAATCGGTTTCTTCTAGGCAAGCGTGCTCCCCGTAGACCGCATCATCGCTTAACATCTGGCGAGTTGGCAGTCAAAGGCAAGCGTACAATTAAATTAAAAAAATAAATAAAAAATTAGTACAGAAGGTAATAGGTTAATTCAGTGTGTTTAAACCTCAGATCAGACAAAAAAGGGAGATAAGCCTTAGTACAAATTTTACTTGCCTGCATAAATTTAGTATGTTGTGGTAAGTACTTACAATTTATTAAATTGTCCATAGCCGTAGCCTACCTGATTGTGCTAGCATTCATAAAGGCAGCGCAATGAAGCATGTTTCTTTACATTTACAATTTATATTCATTCATCTTTTAACAAAGACTCTTTGCCGCTAGTGATCTAATGTTATTTCAAATATTTTTTTCATGTAATTCAAGTGTATTAACTCACGAGAATGCCGCTGATAAATGAACTTATTGGCAATTTTGGAAAATACCATTTATGGTTGTGTTGCATAGTATATTTGAGCAAGTTCGGGGTCGCATTTCAACAAATGGCAATTATATTTTTAGCGCCGCCTGCACGGTATCGATGCCCGAACAATAGTACATGTTGTGAAAACCCTGAATATGATAAGTCAGTTTTTACGAGGACTATAGTTACTGAATGGAACCTCATATGCAAAAACGCGTGGCTAAGTGATTTGCACCAAATGATGTTCCAGCTAGGAGTCCTGAGCGGCAGTCTATTGTTTGGTATTGCCTCAGATAAGTAAGTAAAACGTGATGATAGCAATTTCATCATCATCATTTCTGCCATAGGTCGTCCACTACTGGACATAGGCCTCCCCCATCGATCTCCAAAAGGGCCGTTGGAAGCGGCCTGCATCCAGCATTTCCCTGCGGTCTCTTTTAGGTCGTCTGTTCATCTTGTGGGTGAACGTCCTACGCTGCGCTTACCGCAATATACTCGAAAGTAATAATTACATCCCACGCAAGCATTTGTGATAGGTAGGTATAGGTATCATCATCATCATCAGCCAGAAGATGTCCACTGCTGAACATAGGCCTATGTTCAGCAGGTACACGTGAATATAATTTATTTCATAAGTACTTATCATATGAATTTATTCTACTTTACCATGCTATCTTTTCGATTACAGGTACGGTAGAAAACCTACTTTAATCTTTGCTGTCATCCTAGAAGTCTTTTCGGGTATAATGGCATCATTTTTACCTGATTATTGGAGTTTCACTGTTGTGAGAACAATTGTTGGTATTTCTGTCGGCGGTGTGATGATCATTGGCTTCGTTATAATTATGGAATATGTGGGAAACGTATACAGAGATGTGGTTTCTGTGCTGTACCATTTACCGTTTACTCTGGGGCATATGTTTTTGGCACTTTTGGGATATCTGATTAGAGATTACATGTTTTTACAACTGGTCATGTCCTTATGCAACGTGATCCTGTTATTCTATATTTGTATTCTGCCAGAAACGCCTAGATGGCTCCTAGCTAAAAGTAAAACGATTCAAGCTATAGATCTCATGGAACGCGTGGCAAAAATGTATGTATGTAATAGTATGAAAGCAGTAGTGATGTCATAATTTCGATGTGGTTAAAGATTTTCTACGTTAAAACTCCGCGCCCTCCATGATTGATTGCAATATGCAATCAAGTATTATATTTATTATCCAGTAAAAAAAATAACTCTATAAAAAAGGATTATAGTTTGTAGTGTAGATAGATGATAAATAGTCCCTGCGATGCGAGCAGTTTTATCTACGAATATTTCGGCCCTCTATGCAATATGCAATGGAGTGTAGTAGTGTAGATAAATGATAAGAGCGCGCAGTTTTAGCTGCGAAGATCTGATACCTACGTTGGTTTTCCAGAAATGGCTTACCTACCAATGAAATACGTCAAAAGATGGAACTGGATCAAATTAATAATATCCGAATAAGAAATAATAAGGGAACCGTACTTGATTTATTTAGAACACCCAATATCAGACGCAATATTCTGGTGATGTCGTTTATTTGGCTCTCATGCAGCTATTGTTTCTACGGCGTGGCCCACTACATCAGTCATTTGACCGGGAACGTGTTCATCAACGTCATGGCATGCGGCAGTGTCTGCTTATGCGGATGTCTCTTATCCATCCCGATGGTTAGGTTTCTGAAGAGAAAAGCCTTAGTTGTGATTTCGAATATGCTGTCTAGTACATGTTTCTTTATCATAATCTTCATTCCTAAAGGCATGTGGTCGACAATTATCGGCTGCGTCGGATGTCTTTGCAACTACATGGTGTTTATTGTGATCTATTTGTACACCTCCGAGCTGTTTCCGACGGTAGTGCGCAACGCGGCGATCGGAATATCCTCGATGATGGCCAGACTTGGAGCCATGGTTGCCCCATTCGTTGCTGCCTTGAGACCTCATGGCAAATGGTGTGCACCGACAGCTTTTGGTATAATGCCGCTAATAGCAGCACTGCTTTGCCTTTTATTGCCAGAAACAAAAGATTGTGAGCTGATGACGACTTTAGAAGAAGGTGAGGAGTTTGGTACGCACAGTTCTGAAAGACCAGAGACGGCATAAAACAATAGAGAAATAATTATCTAGATATTAAATGTACCTACAATACAATAAAATGAGCTTATGTACTCTTCAATGAAATAAATGAGTGTTTCCGCTTGCTCCTACTGGGTAATCCTACTAGTAAGAGCACGAGGACTAATATGTCTTTATGCTCCTACTGGTAGTACCACAAGGATAAGTAAGTATATCATCGTGATCCTACTTTACACAGTCGATTGACTAAGGGCAAGATAGAATAGAGTATTTTTTACCAAAACTGTTTACATGAGTCTTTAAGTATTGGTTCACTTGATTACCTACAAATATCCACTTTCTGCGGCTTGCGGCTTTGCGGCTTGGGGGCGTGGGTTCGATTCCCGACACCTGTGACGAACATTTGTTTATTCTATCTGGTATATCAGTATCTGGCAGCCATATCACAAAATCACAAGCTTTGCTTAATTTGGGGTCAGATGACCGTGTGTGCAAAAATGTCCCGATTTGTTTATTTTTTTATTATATTTTTAGGCACATCAAAATTATTTGCATAACTTATCTTGATGAAATTAAACTGTACTTGTTTATGTATATACCTACTTGTGGAGCAAACCTTACCTGAAAAGAAGTACTATTAGATCTCTTGTTAAAAGTGTTATAATAATCGCGAAAACCTAAGAAATAATTAAATCTCAAAATTTATTTTATAGGTGTGCCTCGTGCCTGTACCTACTTATACTTCTTTTCTCTATCTCTACATAGTATAAAATAAGGTCGCTTTCCGCGTCTGTCTGTCTGTATGTTCGCTAATTACGCGACGGATTTTGATGCGGTTTTCACAAAGATAATTTATATCGTTGTATCTATTAATTTGTCATCGGGTTTTCTCCATCAGTTAGATAATTTTTCACTGAAGGTTTATGTAATACTAGTAGGCCGGCCCTGCTTCGCACGGGCGAAGCCGGGATATATAGCCTATGTCAACCGGGGATAGTGCAGCATCCCAACAGTGAAAGAATTTTTCAAATCGGTTCAGTAGTTTCGGAGCCTATTCAATGCAAACAAACAAACAAACAAACAAACAATCAAATCTTTCCTCTTTATAATATTATAGTATAGAAAACTTAGCCAACTTAGCTTAAACGAAGCCGGGCTGGTTGCTAATATTATATAACTGCGGAACTGTGTTTGTTTGTACCTCTTTCACGCTGGAACGACGTGTTTTTTTGCAAATAGATAGATGGAGGTCCGGAAAGTGACGTAGGATACTTTTTATCCCGGAAAAATGTACGATTCCTCAGGTGAAACCGCGGGGTGCAGTTAGTCATATATAAAACGAGGTTAAAATTAAATAAAAGCTAAAAGCAGATGTTGTATAATGGAGCTCAGCGTGCGTTGTAAGGGCTCTAATCTGCAAGGGCGATGTAAGGCTTCCTTGGCGATGGCAGCTCGGGTCAGTAGCGGCGCGACACCATGGTGGTGGGTTTCTTCCTTGCCATCGCCTGGAATTACACTATATTATGCGGTAAGCATGTCTTTTTGCGATTGTATCGCTTTTTATAACACGCTGTTATATTATTAGAACATTGTTAACTGTCACGGTTATATCATCCGCAACCTTATTACAGTAAATGTATTAGCTTCACTTGTAACTATTGAGCTTTGTAAACAAATCTCGAATTTAGAAGTCGAATTTAACCTACACTCGTGACTCTCGTGATTTGAACACACCCAGATTGGAAAACAATACAAAATTATAAATATGTAGGTCCGGGTGGTTGGTACCATCGAATTGATTTGATGATGGAGGATGGTAGATAGTGGAACTCTTTAGTGATT
Organism: Agriopis marginaria; assembly: GCA_932305915.1. Classification (NCBI taxonomy): domain Eukaryota; kingdom Metazoa; phylum Arthropoda; class Insecta; order Lepidoptera; family Geometridae; genus Agriopis; species Agriopis marginaria. The sequence goes on along the minus strand of OW029926.1, from coordinate 10,284,966 downwards.
AATAGTTAACCTCTCGAGTTTGGCCTCATTTGATTTGTTTTAACGAGTGCAATAAACTACACTTGGTGAAGCGAGTCTGGGGGTCCGGGAGGTTAGATATATTATATAGAGCGCTTTAACAGCTAAACAGTTTTTAAGTTTCTAAACTAAACTATGTAATTGTAATTTATTTATTTATTGTTCTATACTTCTACAGTTATATGATTATTAACAGGATATATTTATTGTGATAAGGTTATGAAACAACCGTGATGGAACAACCGTGATATTTTAAAACTTCTATAAAAAACAACCGTGACATTTTAAGTGTTCTACTTATATTTCTTTAGCATGAAATAGTTGATAGCAAGAAATAGAGCCATTGTTCCACTTGGAAGGTGTTTTTTTTTTATTGGGATTAAGTTTTGTCTATCTGATTTCGCTCCTCAATATCTATTTTTCCTATTGATAATATCTACCCACTAAGAGTGCAATCGATGATCGAAGCTTACGAAGATAATCCGATCATTGCTTATTCAATGTTGTGGGATCAAGGGATTTAGTTAAGACGTAGATAAGTACCAACCTACTTGTAATGATAGCTTGTTGTTGTTGATAACTACGTGAAAACCCTTATATCTGACAAATAAAGGAGATATGGCAAGGTGGCGTGGCGGATGTGATCGCATCAAGCCTGATTTAGGCTTGATGCGTTCGCTGTTGAATGGACCATGCAGACGACCGAGTTGCTTTGCATGTGGACTATTAGTAAGTTCTTAAGTAAGTTATTAGTATAGTGAAAAAAGGTGAAACATGGAAACATTTGAGCGCCAACAATAATTGCACTAAGGCATATCTCCTTTGTTTGTTTAATCTGAGCGCAACCTGAATGAGGTATGAGTATGTTATACTGGAAAAATAAATAGTTTAAAATCATGTCATTAATGGGTTAAGTTCAAAGACTATGGTTGAAGTCAAACGTTTAAGACAGACTTCAAATAATTCTCAATATAAAAAACGACTTCAAAATTAGTAAGCGCTTTAACAATAGTACTCCTATTAAAAATTATTGTATATAGTTTGCACTTACTATTATGTTTTATATTATATTCCATACGCGCGATAATGAATCCATACGCGAGTTTTGATGAAGTCACTACTGCTGTTGCCAAATTAAAAGGCGTTCGAACAATATTATTCTTAATAATAGAGCTGGTTCAAAAACTACTCAGCCAGAGTTAATGTATTTTTTGTGCGACCGCTTCGAGAACTTGCTCTATTTTGAATATAATTGAAAATTGGTTTTCAATATCCTTGAAAATTTCAAACTTGAATGAAGCTAAGCATATATATTAAATTCAGGAGTTTCTGAGAATCAGAGAGCTAAGTATATATTATCTTGAATACCCTACCTTTTATTTTGCAAAGTTCCCTCCCCAAGTTAGGAAGAGCAATGTATAGTTACATTATTATGTGTTCCAGGATTTTACATTCTCTTTTGTCCGGTTTCGTACTTGATGTTCGTAAATCATGAACTCTACAGAAAAGTTGTAGATTCATTGTTCGCATTATGGGAGTTATATCCAGTGGTGAGTTTACAAAATGTTACCTATCTAATCATACTAATATTATAAATTTGAAAAGTTTATTGGTTTGTTTGTTCCTCTTTCACGCAGCAACAGAGCAAAGGATCGACCTGATTTTTGCATGGGTATAGTTCGTGCCAGATAATGACATTGACTACTTTTCATCGTAATCATCACCATTTTACATCACCACGTGAGTGAATCCGCGGGGCGCAGCTAGTCAATAATAATACTAATATTATTTATGCGAAAGTGGGTTCGTTTATTTTTCTTTTATTCAGCAACAGAACAAGCAGGTTGACGTGATTTGCATAGAGATAGTTGGAGGGTCGAAAAGTAACAGGATATTTTTATCCCGGAAACTTTACGGTTCCTAAGGGTGCAGCTAGTCCTATATAAAGTGAAAACACAAGCATCAATTAAAAAAAAAAAAAACCTGACAATCTTTAAACGGCTGAGCAGATTTTCTTCAATCATAGCGATGAACACTCTTGATCAAGTCACATTTCAAACAAAACAAAACTAAATCAAAATCGGTTCAGCCGTTTCGGAGCTACGATACCGTAGACACACATAATATAAACACGTTAAAAAATACGGGACATTTTTGCACACACGGTCATCTGACCCCAAACTAAGCAAAGCTTGTGATATAGCTTCCAGAGACTGATATACACTTAAACACTGATTAAACTTATAACACTCCTATGTTTGCGTCAGGGAGTAAAAGATAGAAGGTTGTAATTGTAGCTGTGGAATAATGTACCCAATCTTTATTGCAGGCGCTTTTCCAGTGCTGCTGCGGCACAGAGGTGCACCACTTCGGAGATTACGTGAACCGCGATGAGAATACGATTCTAATAGTAAACCATCGCACAAGAGTGGACTGGAATTACATGTGGATAGCCCTGTACCACGCCTGTCAGGACCCTAATGCAGGGAACCACTGCATCTGCAGAGAAAACGTAGATCTCAACCGAGAGCCTGACACTTTTCTCAATCTAGGTGGAAAATCTAAGATCAAAATCGTATTGAAAGACGAAATTAAATTTGTACCTTGTTTAGGTGAGTTTATAATACTACTATCTCAGGATGAGGAGCGAATCGCATTGACAGGATTACGAATTGACTTTCAAAATGATGTTGGCACTGTTATAGACAAGAGTGTCGCTTATCATCAGATCCTATATAGATCTGTGGAAATCGCATTACTGTGAGTTTTAATCTTTTTTGGCTCACACCTGCAATATTATGTGGAATGAGCCGCAGAAAGCTCGCGGAGCCGCGGAAATGCCGCAGGGATCCTGCTGCATTTCCGAGTAATTATAACATAGGGTTTTTCAAATAGAGTCTACGTATCTGTTATGCCAACGCGCCCCAGTGTTACAGTTATCCATTGGCGACAGTGATCATTTGGTAACGGGCCACCAGGGGCCTTACGGACAACAGCTAATTGCGGCACCTAATCCGCTCAGTTGGAAAATCACGCGAACGTGAACCTTATCGCGCCTAGATACGGTTTGCGGTCGCGTGATTTTCCAACTGAGCGGATTAGGTGCCGCAATTAGCTGTTTTCCGTAAGGCCCCTGGTGGCCCGTTAGCTCGTTTGCCACCTATGGCATAAAATCAGGCAAGTTACTTCCTTGTCATTTGCGACACGTTAAATTTTGTATTTGAGTGAATACGGTTGAACGCTTGGATTTGGAGGGGCATATATTCTGGAAATGCACACAAAATAAATAATGAATCCTGAAAATGTCCTGAAATCTATTACAGTTCCTGAAGGATAGCTATGAAGCTATACTTAGTAAACTACAAAGCGGAACGTGTGTATTGATATTGTACAATTAGGATTATACTGCTACGTATTAAGGAAAAATTAGTTCTAAAATGCTTTTCTGTGAGTAGGAAATACTAATAATATATTTCCCGGATTCCAATAAAAAAAAAAATTAGGTATATTGTTTTTCAGATCTTGATCTAAAGCTCCCTAGGAGTCGAAACAAGATTCGTAATACTTTCCTCAATCAAAAAAACCTTGAACACGAGTCTTTTTGTGATTTTTATAATATATTTTCGGTTTTATTTGATCAATACCTTTTAATTCTTTTTTTACGTTCATCGTCATTTCAGCCGTAGGACGTTCCCCACTGGACATAGGCCTACTCCCCAAATCCAAAATCCCGATCTCCAAAAGGGCCGGTTGGAAGCGGCCTGCATCCAGCGTTTCCCTGCGGTCTAGGTCGTCTGTCCATCTCATAGGTGGAAGTTTGTTCTGCGTGCTATGTGCCCTGCCCACTGCCACTTTTAACGTACCTAATACTCAATAATTTTCACTGACACCTTCTAGAGAACGTTCAGGCTCATTTTTTATTTGTTATACTAGGAAGCGTAAAATAAATTTTAAACAATACAAATCAGATCCAGACAAATCATGTCTTCACCGTTACGTTGCTTTGAAGTACGGACTGTAATAGTCTAGGTTACGATCGATGTTTCTGTTAACACGTATCGCTCTGAAAATTTTGGTACTCATGTCTCCTTAAGCACACATTTGTTTGCAGGTTGGATAATGCAATTAAACAATTTTCTCTTCGTAAAGAGGAATTGGCAGGAGGACGAACTAAGCGTTTCGCAGTACGTGGACTATTACAAGAAGTTGCGATACAGCTGCAGAGTCGTGCTGTTCCCTGAAGGAACTGACTTGAGCGACGACAACCGAAGGAAGAGCGACAAGTTCGCTGCAGCTAGGAATTTGCCGGTTCGTACTTACCAACTCCCTTATAATTGTCACTAGTCATATCATAATATCATCATCTTCATCATCATGATGATGATGGTGTTGATGATGATATTATGATATGGTGACTGGTTCGTACTTACTAACTCCTTTATAATTGTCACCAGTCATATCATAATAAGTATAAATTGATGTAAAACTTCCTATGATCCTAGAGTTAATGCTCTAGTATTTAAGTATACCTACTGAATTTATCTTAGCTTTAGTCTGTTCATAACTAAATTAAACTAAACAAGTAACTGTAAATTGACGTTGATTCTAAACCATTTTCCAAACTAAATTTAACCGCTTTAAACATGGTGCTATCATTTTCTTACGTATTTAAATTAAAAGAGATACCTAAATCTAGTTTTAATACTGTCAGTTAAATTTAGATAATGGCACAACCAAATCGAAATCATTGTGCAATAAACACCAGTCAAATGCAAGTTGAACTCGAGCATTAAGGGTTCCGCATCCGCATCCAATAAATGTGTTACATTTTATTCAGTTCGGAACTGAAGTGCGCGTTTGATACGCACTTGGCCAGTGTTTATTATTTATGTAGTGTTTACGATAATCATGTCAAGTTTGACGCGAGTACGAATTACCATTATTACATTAGATCAACGCAAAAATATGTTAAACTATAATATATGTTTGTTGTACGGGGACGGATAAAGAAACAGTGTAGGCTTATCAGTAGCAGCAATAATTCCGCCCGTACGTACCTGGCTGCGCTCTTGGTACTGCCTGTAAATGTGAGATCAACGCCAAAAATAAGTTAAAAATACGGTTGACGTATAAGGACAGACAGACAGAGTAGGTTTATCAGCAGCAGCAGCAACTATACGTTAAAAATACGTTTGATGTTAAGAGGCGTATTACACAATGAACCGTTAAATTTTAAGTATTTGTATTTTCGGGCATAAAACGAATAAATAAAGCCTTAATGTTCTTATTTTTTAATAAAAAATAAGTAAGCCATACCATAAAAATGTTTATTTTATAACAGTAATTTAATTCCATTTATTTCCATTCTCAAACTTCCCTCCTAAAGTTTTACGAAAAACTAATTTTGTAAATTGGAGGTAACAAATGAATATGTTGAGTTTTACCAAAACCTTAAGCCGCTCCATTCAATAAAAAAATAAAGATACAATTTAATACAGCAACTGAATTTTCTACAGATCTTATTAGTTGAAAGAAAAATTATACCAAAAATCCAGTTTTCGATGCTTTTTTCCGCAAAAAATGTGACCCACATAAAAATAGACAGCGTAGGCCAGTAGCAGCAACCTTTCTGCCCGTACCTGGCTCCGTCTTTGGTAGTGCCTGTAAATGTGAGTTGTTTGTTTTAGTGTTACGAGTACGTGCTACACCCTCGCACTACAGGCTGGGCCATGCTCTGTTCCAAGCTGCGAAGCGCGCGGTTGGCGTCAGTATATGACGTCACGCTGGCCTATGACAAGCCAGTTCAAACTGAACTCGATCTACTGAAAGGCCGAATACCTCACAATGTTTACTTTTATTTTAAAAGGTTAAATACTTTTTAACATTCATCATCATCATCATCATTTCAGCCGTAGGACGTCCACTGCTGGACATAGGCCTCCCCCATCGATCTCCAAAAGGGCCGATTGGAAGCGGCCTGCATCCAGTATTTACCTGCGGTCTCTTTTAGGTCGTCTGACCATCTTGTGGGTGGACGTCCTACGCTGTGCTTACCGGTCCGTGGTCTCCATTCCAGAACCTTTCGGCCCCATCAGCCATCTGTTCTGCGTGATATGTGCCCTGCCCACTGCCATTTCAACTTACTAATCCGGTGGGCTATGTCGGTGACTTTCGTTCGTCTACGGATCTCCTCATTTCGGATTCGATCTCGTAGAGAAACCCCGAGCATAGCCCTCTCCATAGCTCATTGTGTGACTTTGAGCTTGCTTATGAGGCCCATAGTGAGAGACCACGTTTCAGTGCCGTATGTCATCACTAGTAACACACAACACATTTTAACATTCATTATCAAATAATGTTTACGTTCATTGCGAAAGAACAGCTCGTAGAATTTTAGTATATATGTAGCACATCAATTACCAACACACCATAATTCAATTATTATTATGTTATCAACATCTACTACGAGTACGAACTTACCTGTACGTGGAGTTCTATCATAATTATGTGACAGCTTCTTACGAAGGGATTAGCCTGTCAGAGGAAACAAATATTAGATTTCTTAATTATGTAAATAGCATCGAAAGTATTGCCCATAACAATATGTTTAAATTAGCTTGTTTGTCAATTATTATTTTATTTCTAGATACCCCATTGAGCAGCTCCCCAGCAAGGAGTCCGACCTGAGGGTTTGGCTCAACGATCGGTGGCAGGACAAAGAAACGTGTTTGCGGAAATTCCATAAAGATGGTACGATATTAAAATGTTTTGAATCAGAATCTGAAAACCACACTGAACAACTGATATATATTGTTTTAAATCATGTGTTGTGCTAATGTTATGTTGATATGTATTATTTTTCTTGCCTCGATGGCAAATATTTATGCTGCTAGACGTATCTTTAAATTAGGTATCACAAGATTTATTCTATTATTATTACAGGTAATTTCATCGATCCAGTTTCACATAAAACACCTCTTCATAGAAGTCCTAGGTCGTTTACTTTAGCAAAATTGGCATTTATATTTTGGACAGCTATTGATATTACTTTTACATATGCCATAATTAATAGTGTTTTGTTTCAATTTTGGGTTTTATATCAGACTTTATTATTTACATTCGTAACGTGGTATTTCGGTGGATTTCATAATATTCAACGAATTCTTCTTATTTAGACAATAATACGATAGTTTGTGAATATAATAATAAGTTCGTAGCACTTAGTTTAGTAAAAAACCTTTTATTAGATGCTAAATGTTTCTGTGAATTCTCTACAATGCCAAAGAATGTGTAGATATGTTTATAGACAGTAAAATTAAAATTATTTCGAATGTTAAAGATACTAGTTTTATTTTGGTTTTTACAAATAATAACTTTATAAGTAGTTACGTAAAAATGGATTGCAATTTATTGAATAGGAACTTAAAAAAAAACAGAAAATTAATGAAATCTTAAAATATAAACTAAAAACTATAACTTAAAATAACTAAATAAAAGCTACAATTAAACTAAAAGATGAATGTATAAAATATACAAACATGTACCTACTACAAAACAAAAACGCCGTCGAGATCACCACCGTGCGGCAGGGTTCCCAGAACACTGGCAGAGTTGCCCCGCTGTATAGCAATACTTAGCTTTTGAGAAAAGTAAAAATTAATTGTATTCCGCTATATCTTTGGTTCACCGCAGTTACATGTTCACGGGAAGACTGAACATGGTGCATGTAACTGCGCCGAAATATCGGGAGCTCATTCCACAACCTTACCTCGGTAAATATCCCATAAATAATCATATAACTTTAGTGAACAACCGTGATAGTTTAAAACAGTGTTTTACCCTATTATACACATCACACATCATCAGCCATTAAATGTCCACTGCTAAAAAGGCCTCTTGAAAAAGGTCGCTTGGCAGGCGGCTTGGAGATCGCAGTACGTTCACCGTGTACTAACAGGACGCTGCTGCCCATCCTCCGGTGGTTCTGGTCGCAGTTTTAGGACATACCCGGGTCCTATTACAGTTTTTTATTATTATATAGTTTATTATGTAGCCATATTCCGATCTCTGAATAAAATTACAGTGTAGGTAAATAGGTACAAACGGACGATGAAACTATTAGGGGTTGTTGTTATTGTTTGCTACGGTACGTACTAATTAAGAACAAAAAGTCAGCACCGTAATTAAATTATGTTTTATTATTAAGATAACAATTATTAACAAATTATTATCACAGCCTATCTGCAATCTACAGACTTCACAATGCTCCAACTTAACAATACACATGATTGAAAAATAAATATAATAAAAGATAACCCGTAACAATAACAACCGAAGCATTATAGTAGTAGGTACAAAAAACCAAAATGTCTTTAGACTTTTAAGTACCTACACAAAAGATGCGTTAAACAATCTTTTATATATTATGTAAAAGCAAAATACCAATTACATAATCATTCACTGATTAAGCACGAAATCTCGAAAACCACTTGACCTACGAAGCTCGCAAAAGGGGGATTGAAATTTTATATGAAATTTACACGTACCAAGTCGCAGGCAACAGCATACAACATAGCAACAGTAAGATGATAAAAAAGTTTATTCCAAAATCATGGTGGTTTAAATTTTTTTTAATGCCATAGGTGGCAAACATGCAGACGGGCTGCCTGATGGTAAGCAGTCACCGTCTCACCGTTGCCTATGGATACTTGTAACACCAGAGGCATCACAAATACGTTGCCGACCCTTTAGAACTCGATTAACTCGCCGATTTAAAATAAAAAAAGTAGGTATATGTTTGTTAAATCATATGTAATGTTATCATGTTTTCTGAATATTATTGAGTACCATTACGTCTAATTTCTTTTTCGAGTATTAATTCGATGATTCTGTATTATTCAACGTTCATCATTCGGTTGTAATGGGCCACCATTTTACGTTCTCTAAAATACTTACTTATAAAATAGAGCTACATGACTTCCACTGGGTATCTTACAGTCATTCTGAAATTGAGTCATTTCGCTTATACAGATTTTGCGATCCAGACGATGACCCTAACCCCTTTGAACACACATTATCGAACACGTCTCGATAAAGTCATATCAATACATCGAATGTTATGAATACTTTAATTTACTATTCCTAGGTGAGGCTCGTTCGGCTTCGATATGAGATCAAGAGATTACGCTTCGCCTTCTTCCAACGTGTCAGGAAGTCTCCTGCCTCTGGTATCAGGCAGTAATACACAGAGCGCCGCTCCTAACAGCGGCACTATTCCGAAGACTAGAGGTGGTAACCAAGCGCTCGTGTGAGCGAGAGTGGCCACGAATGGAGCCACCATTGATCCTATCCGAGCGACTGTTGACGCCAATCCTACACCAGAATTTCTGACGACTGTAGGGAACAATTCTCCAGCGTAGAGGTAGACTGTGGCGAAGGATATGCTCATGCCCCAGAGGCCGATGCAGCCGAGAGTGAGGTTACTCGCTCCTGAGTGCGGGATCACTACGATCAGCAAGCAACTGAGGCCCGTCACGCAGTTGGCGGCCATCAACGTGACCTTCCGACCGAGAACTCTATTCGCATAAATAGATATCAAGGTGCCGGGAACCTGAAACCGACGGAAAATGCCAATTAATAAAACACATTAATTATCATTTATATTTTAAAGCAGTTACTTTGTTACTCATTAAACCGGTTAGATAACACGGGTCAAGTGATTTCTGGGTAATTTTTATTGGCCGCCTACTTTATAGCTTTCTGTGTTTATGGAAAATTATCTTATTTGTTTCGGCAACCACATCATTAGAGTAAAGATAAACGTTTGCCATTTTTTCTCTTGTGAGCGTGTACTAGAATAGCCAAAGTATTTTGATTAAACTGCGTTTGACACGTTCCAACTGTCTAAACAAATTCAATTTAATTATTCACACGTACCTATGTACCTAGTTACGTGGAAACTTAACAATGTTTATGGTTCAGTTAAGCCATATAATTTTAATAAGCAATACTAAGTAGCTAGTCTAGATTTAGGTGATTAGGTACCTGAATAGCAGCAGAGATGGCTACGTTGGTGAATATATTTCCCGAAACGTGTCCGATATACTGCGAGACTCCAAAGAAGCAGAGTCCACAGACGAACCAGTTGAAGCAGATGGCGATGGTGCGAGCTCTGAGTTTCGGAGTACGGAACAAGGCAAGAAAGGACGCTCGCTCTTCCGGCTTGCTATTCATCTCTACTGACATCTTCTGCGTAGACGACGCTATGCCTTCAGTTTGGCGTCCATTCCTAAAAAGAAAAAAGGTAATGTTACTGATCCATAGTTATTAGGCTTTCCTATTTAGTTATGTAAAAGCTTAAACTTTTATAAAAATTTAGGAAATAAGTTAAGAAAAATTATCTAATTACCTTTTAGCAGCAGTTTCCATAATTTTAACAGCCTCTTCAGACCTTCCAGCGGTCAAGAGCCATCTCGGTGATTCCGGAAGTAGAAAGTAATAGCTCAGGAATAACACCGAGGGCAGTGAGATGGCCAGTTGAAATGTGCTCCAATCGCGAAGGAAATAGCCGAATAGGGGTAGCGTCAAGTGTCCAAAGTTGAATGGAATCTGATAAATGATGCCAACGGTTTCTCTGTATTTGGCGCCAATTAACTCCATTGTCAGAACGAAGCTTGTAACCATAGTTCCTCCAGTAGCAACCGCGAGGAAAAATCGAAGGGTTGTGAACATGTACCAGTTCACGGAATAAGCTGTTGTGACGCCGGATATGAGCTGAAGAAATACGGCTGCAAGGAAAGGTAACCGGCGACCAAATCTGAAACAGAAATAAAAACCTATTGATAATTTCGATCCTTTTTGTTACTTATAACTGTAATTTCCAGACATGATAATCTCAGCGTTAAGTGTCTATGTAATTCAGCATAAATTAAATGCGAATATGATTCATTAGTCTTCTAACCTACTTAATAATCAGAAGCGACCATCATGCGCATCATGTGTGTTTGTTTAAACGTGTGAGGTAGGAAATCAGTATTGAGTTCACTCGTTCAAGGGTTCAGATTGTTTACAGAGGGTTATCAATGAAATACGTATCGACGTACGTATGTTGAGTTTATATTCACAGTTTCACACGCAATGACACAATGGTACATGCACGTCAATTAGGCACTGCAGATAAATATTATAATCGCAATGTCCTTTGAAAAGAAGAAAGGTTCCAATACAGCTAACTGGGACATTGCTTTAACAAATTGCATTTGCTTAAGTACCATCATCCGGGAGCCGTGAGATTTGCTCGCGACGACAACGTTCAGGAAGTGTCAATTTGCCGACCGATAAAGTTAAAGCCGTAGGAAGAATAAAGCAAATTTTTACTGACCTGTCAGAGAGGTGACCAAACACCATGTTGCCGACGAGAATTCCCAACATGAATATAGTTTGCGTGAGATTTTTCAGCCATTGTTTATCGCATATGAGATCCCATTGCGATACAATTGTCTGTTTGAAGACGCCGTGATCATATACGTAGCGACTACAATTGGCCTGACAGACGTTATCAAATATTTCCGATGCGTTGCCGCTGGAGCAAGTATAGTTCATCGGCGGAGCCAGGAAGATGATGCTCATCTGGTGCCATGCCACGGGAAATTTGACAAGGAACACGACGAAACAAATCCATATTTGCCATTTTCCGATCGCACCAATAGCTTTAGTTAGGGGATCTTCGCTGCCCTTTTTGCATTCGACATCCTTTGCTTCATTCTCCAACACTGGAAACAATATAACAAAAAGTTTAATTTTAATGAGAATCACACTGGAATTTCTTCTAAAAGAGATGGCAGTTTTTGGAGCATTACAAAGCAATCTACCTAGTCCAATATTAGACCGTAGAGCGAGAATTTCATATGGTCGTAAAATTTCTTACGATGTTCATTCCGGAGTAAAAATAAGAACAACTTTTTGGAATGGGTCCAAAACTAAAAAAATTACTTACTCAGCTTATCGTCGTTATTTAATTTATATTCCGTTTTATTAACCATTGCTGAAAATTATATTTGCATTATAGAATAATTGGAAACTAAATTTATGATGAAAGTAGAACAAAGAGAACTGTTTTAGTGGACCATCCGGTTGAATCCCTGATCTGTGAATGAGCTCTACAGTCTACGATATTTGCATGCTTGAATCGTTAACAACAGATAGATACGCATTGGAGGGAGAGTCCATCACACTTGAGTCCACATTGGATAATGTTCGCGATATAAATTAATTGGATAAAGAGTTAATGGGGTGCCGATCACGCGTCCAACAACATAGAAGTGATTCTTACCTTCTGGATAGATAACCTTATACTATCTCATTTATGAAAATGGCTGGAAGTGTTGTATGTATACGATACGCATGATCGATAGTATGTACGCTAGTTTAATCATGTGTTTACCAGGAAATTCTATAGTTTATACCTAGTTATGTATTTGAGTTGAAAAAGCTTAAATTGGTTTAAATTAACATACATAGCTCGCCTGAACTTGATTTGTTGCTTTACAGCGCGTCTATACTGGGTAACGCGGAAAGGGCGCACTAAGCCGAAAAGAGTCCATATTACCCGCATCATTCTGAACAACTTTTACTATTGCAGCAACATGGAAATCGCGAAAAGTTCATTTGTTCCATAAAACGGTCATTCACACTCGACAAAATGTATGGAACAACTGATATTTTTTTCGCGATTTCAGGGTTGGTCCCATAGTAAAAGTTTTTCATAATAATTGGTACTATGGACTCCTTTCGGCTTAGTACATCCATTCCACGTAACCCTGTATACAACTCATTATATAGCTGGGTAGTAGGTACTAGAGTAGTTATAGCATATAGTAGGTAGGTATGTATAGTGTTTTTGGGTGTAGAATTTAAATTGCAGGATGTTGATAGTAAATTTTTTCCTCATTCATACGACTTACAAAATTCCAACTTCGATTCCGAGTAAGTAAACAGTGATAATATTATTATGTGGTAAATGTGACAATTGTTTAGTTACGGTTATCCTATCAGAGTAAAATGGTACCTACCTAATGACGCGATCTCTCTATCTACGCGCATTTATCAAGCATAACGACTTACTCGTGCGCAAAATTTGTAAACAGTATTAATTATTATAGATACCAAGGCCCAAAGCTGACACGACGCCGTGTTGAGGCGTACTTCAGCGGCTTTGGGAAAGTATTTTTTTAAGTTTGTTCTAGGTTCAACATTACCTCATTTAGAGTGTAGCCGAATGCATGATTGCCGCTCTTTTTATTAAAAAAAATACTTAGCACAAGTGAGATGCGAGGCAGGCGAGTCGCAGTGCGGAAGCGCGGCGAGGCAATTTGAACCTACGGTAAACCAAGTAAGGGTTCACTGTTCCACGGCCGTTGGCAGGCCGCAATGCCGCCGAGATGCCTGAACTCTACAGTGAGCGTAGGGCCTAAAATGTAGGCTAACAGACCAAGATATATACAGGGTTACTCGGAAAGGGTGTACTAAGCCGAAAGGGGTCCATAGTGCCCATCATTATGAACAAGTTTTACTCTGCGAGCAACTCTGAAATAGCGAAAAATTCAGCTGTTCCATAAATTTTATCGTGTGTGAATGACCGTTTTCTATGGAACAGCTGATATTTTTTTCGCTATTCAAGAGTTGCTCCTATACTTAAAGTTGTTCATAATAATGATGGACTATGGACTCCTTTCGTCTTAATACACCCTTTCCGCGTAACCCAGTATATTAGAGAACCTGAACACTGCCACAGTTAACCTATTTTATTCCAAAGAGATCGAATAAAATTTATGCATATTCTAAAAAGTTTAAGGCTTTTACTGAATTAAGTAGCACTCTAGCATGGAAAGGTTTTGTAACGTTGACCTCGGGTGTGGCTAGAAGCAATAAAGTTATTAATGTCTGCTTATCCAGTTTAGCTTAAATAACGTGCCTTTATTAAATTAATACTAACACGTTTACGTTCGATGAGGTCAGTCAACTTTATGTGTCTGTCTGTTAAAGTTATAAAGGTGGGAGTGGAAAGCTGCTTTGAAGATAAGGTTGTATAGTTAGACACTGCTATGTTCTGTGACAGTGAAGAAAATCATCCGTGCAAACTAAATGGATATCTGTAGCTATTGATACACTTTGTACCCAAATTTTTTATTGCGGTCAGCGTGTTTGTTATCTATACAAATAAAATTGTTCATGACCTCTCGGCCCGTGGTTATCGGCAACCGAGTCTGCGCGTCTCGCCATGTCTTTGTCTCCATTGCATTTCAGCTTATCAAGAGTGGCCGAGCCTCCGAACATCGCATGATAATAAATAACATGTTATCCTACATTACATATACTGTGTCTGATAACATTGAATTGCTACATTATTGATCTCAGCGCACAATATATAGCTACAAAGGTACCTAGGTACAAGGCTACTGGCATCACTTCGGCCGCAGCACTTCAAAACAAACAACTTTTGTCCTACGACTTTTTGTAATTCGCGAAAAAAAGTTTTATAAATAAAATAAAAAACTTTAAAATACACGGGATTTTTCGTATTCTTCTTGGCAAATCCTTTCATTTGATGCCCATATCATGATGTAAACATAATGTCCGCAGTCTTGGGGCGTCCACCTCGTAATTGAAATCTGTATGGAATTCGATAGATACCTACGTGTTTAACGTATCGGATATTCATATGGTATCATATCACCGCTATACGAAGTACGTGCGTAAAGACGTACCCACCTATATCGAATTCCATACAAATTTTCTTAATTGTAATTTGTATGGAATTCGATACGTATAATTGGTAGTTCACCCACACTTCTTCTCCTGACGTTTCTTTTAACCCAGACTTATGTAATAGGTAAGCTATATTGCCAGTCAAGTGTAAAGTAGATACTTAGTATGTAAGTAAAGAACCAATAAGTAATGTATTTTCAACAACAAGATTTGCTTAACTGATGTAACTTTGTGTGAGAATTACATATTAAACACAAAGTAACATACCTACTTACTTGTAAGAGTTCATTGGAGTTGCGAGGAGTCGCAGATTACCTACTACTTTATAAAAGTTTTCCAAGTTTTTCTTTTGCTGTTTCATAAAAATATTTTACTTATTAACCTATTTTTAAAAAATCTTGATAAAAAGTGCATATACGCGAAAACAGTTTTTTTTTTCCGTATATTTTGTTATTTAAATGCAAGGACGTTTCATAAACAAGGTCATGAAACGTCCTTGTTTAAATGTTACTCATTTAAGTTTATGTTAGTCCCAAATTTGGTACGTTTCACCTATGGCGGGAAATTCAAATTTCAAACCGTTTTCATGTCCTTGTAGCCAGGCCGGGTAATTAATTATAAGCGATCATAATGATTGCGCAAATTAATTATTATTCTTTACAAAATGATGTTAAGTTATTTATCTCTAATGCACATTATTAAGTACTTCTTTTTGGCAATAAACTATTTTTTGCTGATTTAAGCGGTTTATTGACAAATGTATGTCATATGGTGCTGGTAATTTATGTCATATGGTGCTGGATTTTTATCAGTAATAAAAATAACTGAACATAATAATGTAAAGAACAACCAACAATTTACGCAAACACTGTGCTATTTTAAAATAATTACCCGGCCTAGCTACAAGAAAAAAAAAACTGTTGTTGGTGAAATTTGAATTTCCCGCCATAGGCGAAACGTACCAACTTAAGTCTAACAAAAGAAGATTACAAAATATAGGTTTCATCATATAGGTACCTAGGTACGTAAGTGATTTTTTCACCTTGTTCCACGGACTCTACAAAAAGGTCACTTAGGTACCATTTTGTAGTAAGGAATTCGGAAGCAACAATTAAAAAGTTGAAGCAATAAAAATTATATCTCGTTGGAAGTAGGGGCTCGGTAAAAGAGGTTGACATTCGCTGGTATTTGCGGAATCGTGTGCGTGTCCAAGACTGGAAGTTCAATAAACAGGAACATTTCCAGCGCGCGTCGGGCGGCGAGGACATAATATTTTGATCTTTGCATTATATTGTGACGTATGATGTGATTGTTGAATGATAACTCAATTTAGCACCTAGTAAACTATTCATATTTTCTCATACTACGTAAGGTTAAAATATTAACTAGTTATGGGAGAGTGGAACAAATATGAAAGACTATCCATTTGTCCAAAACATGTTTTGGTTTAGCGCGGACAAATAGTATTATTAGTGACTCAGTGACTGATAGAAAAAAAAAAAATATAACAGCAAGTTCAATAGACAACAATTCAACAGTTGAATTGTTGTCTATTGAACTTGCTGTTTGCAGGGTCTACAATGGACTATGTTCTATGAGTTTATCCACTGGAATTGCAAACGTAAAACACGTAACGTAAACGTAAAAATAATATTTTGCAAAATACTAAACACTTTGTTACAGACGTCAGAGGTTTTTTTATTTAAACCGTGTGGTTTAAATAAAAAAACTCTCTCTACTGTATGTAGAGTGTAGTTCTTCTTTACAAAGAAGGAAAAACAAGGAAGGTAAGTTTGGTAGGAATGTAAGCAGATAGGTAGATAATTTACTCACATAGCCCACCGGATTAGCAAGTTGAAGTGGCAGTGGGCAGGGCACATATAGCACGCAGAACAGATGGCCGATGGGGCCGAAAGGTTCTCAAAAGGAGACCACGGACCGGTAAGCGCAGCGTTGGACGTCCACCCACAAGATGGGCAGACGACCAAAAGAGACCGCAGGGAAACGCTGGATGCAGGCCGGTTCCAACCGGCCCTTTTGGAGATCGATGGAAGAGGCCTATGTCCAGCAGTGGACGTCCTACGGCTGAAATGATGATGATGGTGATGACGACGACCTATACCCGACTTTCCAAGAAAGAGGCTTAATGTTTTTTGGATGTATGTGTGTGTGTATTTATATACGATAAATAGTTCTTCCTGTAGCATCAACGGTTTGGCATATTTTAAATAGCTTATAGGTATCGTTAGATTCATTGTTAGATTCGTTTTAATCTCCGGAATATTATCATTTCTATGTTATTGTTTTTTGTCTTTCCTATATTTTTTGTGTCTAACATGTAACTTGAAGTTGATTTTAACCTGCTCCTAATTGCCGTATCTATCTATTTTAAAGTCCAGATGAGAGTACAATAAATTGTGACCATCGCACTGATCTGATGATGAAGTCAGAAGGTGGGTAGTAGAATTCTCCAGTTTCTGTTTATTTGGTTTGTTTTAACGAGACCCATACATTATGCTTATGATGTTTATTAGGTCTATTGTTCTATGAAAGTTCTATACCTACCTAACCTACTATCAACTACCTACTAGATACATACCTACATAAAGTACCTTTATGAAAATGATTAGGTACCAAAGTTTGTGAGTATCTATTTTAGTTACCGCTGCCCATAGTTTATTAATGAAGTTAGTGAGTAAGTAGGTAGGTATTTACTTATTTTATTTGAAAAACGTATTGTTATTCTTAACTAATATTATTTATTTTAATTGTTTTCGCATTTAGAGTCCAGATTGTTTTGATGTTCTATACCTAGATTATGTCTTATTATTGACAGTAAATACCTATGTCACAGAAGATATATAATAGCACACATAATAAATTTACCTACCTGTTCATTATAACAAAAAAAAATGCGTATATACTGATACCTAGTTATTTATTATATGTATTTTTATTTATACATATAATTATGGCGTACCTACTAATGACGTCTACGTAAATTGTGTAAATTTAATTTAATTAACAATATTATAACGTTTGTAATTATATGAAATGTAAAAAATCATGATAAATGATATATGTTGATTTTTAGATTTTTATCTAAGAGTGACAGGTTTATTATAAGTAAACTTAACTTACTTTTGTGTGATTAAATCCTTAGCCGCACAGCTTGGAACTATCGTACGCACGTACGCACAAAACCGCTAGAACTTTAAAAATATCGGAAGTGTATATTTTGGGACGTGTGCCACAGCGATCGGCGCTGCGCTCCACCACGCTTTGACGGACCAGCTGTCGCGTGCCTGTATATAGAGGAGCCAAGACACTCCTCTCTGACGACACAACCAGACGCAAGGAAAAACTATCAAAAAGCTCGCACGCAACCACTGACATAAAGTTTACTCGCCCGTTGCAATATAAACCTTATCACCGTAGACACACGCTTCATTGCGTAGATAACGCTTTTATGAGGCTAATCGAAATAGCATTCTAACTTCAAACTGAAATAGACTCACCCACCATGCGATTAAAATCTAAATTAATACTTTGATTTTTAATAACCGGGCTCAGATTTTTGCACAACACGGGGGTTTTCCTTATGCCTACCTACTGCACGTGTGGCAAAACGTTATATCTAACAATGTTAAATAAACCTGTTTCATAAAATCAAGTTCTCGAATTATACATCCTTGCACGTATCTGTTTAATTTTCCGAAGTTTTTCCTTAACGTCAGAATTTATCCGATATTAAATAATCTGAACATGACAACTAATTGTATTACTTTACTGGTTATCTAAGTAATAAAGGTACATACATTACTTATATACATCTACAATAGAGCTCTGTGATAGAGCCTATAAAAGGTTACACTGGCGTCCTGGGCCCTGATTCCGTAACTTTAACACGCACGTATCGCGCCGCGTTAAGTTACCGAATTCTTCCTGAATTTGGTCTCTATTCCCTAGGAATAAAGACCAACTTTTAGAGGTAAACTCGGCGCGTTACGTGGGTGTTTGAAGTTACAGAATCAGGGCACTGGGCTCGCCCGTACCTACCCTGCTGGAAAATACGTGAATGGGCGAATAAGACTACCCTCTGACTCTGGGTGCTGATACCGTGGATAGGAGAATGGGACGGATGAAGGCGAGGCTTTCCACCTGACACTTTAGGTAAATAGCGCTCGTAAGAGAATGTAGGTTTCATCGGGTCCAGGGGATCCAGATAAGTAATTGTATGCTGAGTTGGGGCCGGTTTTTGTGATAATGTACCTACTTGTATTTGGATTATTTTGTTTGTCTTTAAATTTCATTATCGCAAAATAAACATTTCTGTATTTCTGTTTTTAATTGTCACACAGGTTGTTCATTGAAATGTATTAAGTAGAAAACTCTAAATAAAGCCGCGTCTCCTGCTCGTATTTAAATAAATAAAATGTTCGGCACATTTTTGCACACAGTATCCAAACTAAGCAAAGCTTGTATTATGGCTGCCAGAGACTGACATACATACTTTTTTTTATTCCGTAAATAGATATTAACAGAACAAACACAAAATCACTTCACTTTCATCACATGAATGTTTGTCCTGGTGTCCTGGTTTGGTGGGAATCGAACCCGGTGTGGGTTCGATGTAGTGAACCCAAGCGCAGAAGGCAGGTTCACTACTTACCAACTAAACGAACGGGGCTATCCTAAGTGGGGCTATTTCACTCCAAAGATTCAACAAAAAGACGGACACCAAATATTGTTTCTCGAATCATTTTTTTGTTGACAAAGTTGTAAAAAAATCGAGATAATAAATAACGAAATCTCGGTTTACTTCTCCATACCGAATCTACTATACTTTATCTAAGATTGATTATAAGATGAAAACATCAAACATTTCTCTGCCTACGCTGTGCTAGAAACGGCTTTCAATCTGTGCGTAACAGTAGTACCATTTTTTTACTTGGAGACTGCCATTTTTGGTGTTGGGGCTATTTTGCCATCAACAGTGAGGGAGATATTTATTTTTTATATTTTACATTCTATGCTGGTCAAGTTTCTTGCTTCTCATCTTGCAATGATGTCAAGTATCTATTTTACTCTTAAATTAATTAATTATTATCCAAATAATTTATATGTTAGATAAATATCTATTTATAATATTATTAATTAGTCATTGACATCGGTTCCGCTGTATTCTTTCCAGCTGGCTTTCCGGCATAGGCCTCTTCCTGGGACTTCCACAGGGTCGGACTGGGCCGGAAGGGCCCGGGTGACTCCACACAAGTCCGAGGCTGGAGACCCCCTATCCTACATGCCCCGCAAGCCAGGCCCGTGGAGGGCCGCTTGCATACAGCGTGCTGAAAAGGTGCAATATCAATAAAGTTTGACCAAATAGTTTGACTACAAGGAAGCACCGCCCGCGCGGGCTGGGGCCCAGCTGGCAAACGCTACCTCGACTAGGTATATGGCCAGTCCGACGCTAGACTTCCATTCATCTCTCTTTTTTTTTAGTTGTTTCCAATTTATGCAAGGTGATTGGTGATTTTGACATTCGTTGATACCAGCGTTACCAGACGTCCCGATTTAGGCGGCACGTCCCGATTTTTTTATCTAAAGTAAATGTCCCGCGCGGGACAGGTTCAGTCCCGCGCCCGGATCCGTGGCTAATAAAACCGATACCGGGATCCGTGGATACAAACCCCGCTTTTCGGGGATAACTCGATATTCAGAAGACGAATAAGACTCAACTATTTAACGAAAACGATAATTTATTTTTTATTTTAATTTGTACATAATAATTAGGTAGGTAGTGATAGTTTTTAAATACTCTGTTATAAATATTTTTCGTGTAAATAAATACCTCATTACGATAGGGTAAATCTGATTTAAATTATCATATTTTTATTCAAATACAATTTCTATGGCTATTTTGCTACCTATTTTCACGTAAACATGATGTTAACTCAAATAAAAAGATAAATATTTATAAACTTCTGATGAGTTTATTTACTATGTCCCGCTTTCAACGACAGAATCCCGCTTTTTAACCACTTCCAAAGAGGTTATCAATTCGACTGTATGTTTTTTTTATGTATGTTTGTTACGCGATTACTCCGCCAAGTTTTTGATGATTTATTTTTTGGTTGGTAGGTCTTATCTCATAGGTGATCCCATATTTTTTTTATCAACATTGATTCAGCGCTTTTTGAAAAATCTACATATGCAATTTTTTGCACCCCCGTGATACGGGTTTCGAATGAATGGGGTTGCTGAGAAGAATACGAAAAAATAATTATTTTATTTTATTTTTAAATTTTATTAGTATAGTTTTTAAATTAATAGTTTCATTTATTTACTAAAAACATATTATGCTCGTACAAACCTTACCTCCATGAAGTTAATTTGATGGATTTTATATGTGAACACGTGTATGGTCTTAACAGCTATTTTTACGACAGAAAGAGTTACTGTGTAGCATTTTGTAACCTTTTTAACCGACTTCCAATAAGAGACGGTTATCAATTCGACTGTATGTTTTTTTTATGTATGTTTGTTACGCGATTACTCCGCCAATTTAGTTTTTTTTGATGATTCTTTTTTTGGTTGGTAGGTCTTATCTCATAGGTGGTCCCATAATTTTTTTATCGACATTGATTCAGCGCTTTT
Organism: Agriopis marginaria; assembly: GCA_932305915.1. NCBI lineage: Eukaryota > Metazoa > Arthropoda > Insecta > Lepidoptera > Geometridae > Agriopis > Agriopis marginaria. The sequence continues at coordinate 10,263,525 of OW029926.1, read as the reverse complement.
AAAAAATCTACAAAAACATGACGATAAGCAACGAATTCAATGTACATTGCACAGTGCCACCAACTTAGCTGTTAAAGTGGGCAAAATTGGAACTACAGTTATTTCTTGGTGAATTTCATACTTTGTTCTCCACTAGCGACGCTGTCAACTGAATATCAAACATAGAGGAACTGTTCCTACAACAGAACTTCAAAAAAACAAAGTGTCTCCATGGCGACCAGGCCCTGTTGTTTTTCGTTAAATTTTTCATGACACAAAGTACACAAACAAACAAACAACAACAACGACAGTGTTTGTTAGTGGACAAAGTATTTCAGTCGTTATATTCAGTTTGTAAATGTAGGTATGTATAGTCATGAAGTCGGTTCTTTTTTTTCTAAAAATTATAATTATTTTAGTAAAAAAAAAAACCCCGACTTGAAAATAACCAATTAAAAACTAAAGACGGATTAGGTACTTGTCTGCTAGCGCGGAAAGTAGGTACTTAAGTAGTACTTAGATACCTAAATTCGAAATTGAAACGTGACCAAGTTTAATATTTTTCCATAGAATAATAATCCGAGTATTTTTCAGTATTAAAACATTCTTTGAATAACACATCAAATAGTTTGATCCAAATTTTAATTCAAGGAGATTCTTAAAAGGAAATCATTATTTATCTCGCTAAAGTGAGATGAAGGATGAGCGATGGTGGCCGGGCGGTAGCAAGTGCGCTTTACAAACTGACGGCACCCGGTTCGATCCTCGGCCCTGCACCAGACTTGTTTATGGGCAATTTCGATGCCATATCTCAACAACGGTGTAGGGAAACATAGTGAAGAAACCGGTATGTCCAAGAACCTCAAAGTGCAAAGACATTGACCATGCACAACATAAATATGACATTCACCAACATGCACTGGGCCAACATGCACTTGGCCAGCGTTAGGATTAGGGCCAATTCTCTCTGTCAATTCTGTGTCCCAGCAATGAGAACATGATAGGGTGATGATGATGATGAGATAAAAGTTTTGTGTTCCGGGCGGCTGCAAAAATGAATGAATCAATTTCTTCTAGGTACCTAGGCGTGTTCCATCGTAGACCGCATTATCGCGCGAGTTGGCGGTTGCAAGCACTTGCACTTGTACCTACTTGCTACTTGTACTACGCATCGTCTGCAATATTAGAAGAAGAAGAAAAACATCCTATGTTCAGGATTCCACTTTGGAATCACTCGCTTCGCTCGTGGTTCAATCAATCCTCCGCTTGATCTGGATTCATCATCATCATCATCATCAGCCAGAAGACGTCCACTGCTGAACATAGGCCTCCCCCTTAAACTCCACACTGAACGACAGCCTACCTTTTGCATCCACTGGATGCCAGCGACTCTCACTATGTCTTCGGTCCATCTAGTCGGAGGCCTACCCACGCTGCGTCTTCAGGTTCGTGGTCTCCACTCAAGGACCTTTCTACCCCATCGGTTATCGGTTCTTCGAGCGATGTGGCCTGCCCATTGCCACTTCAACTTGCAAACTTTAACAGCTATGTCGGTAACTCTGGTTCTTTGGCGAATATCCACGTTTCGGATTTTATCGCGCAAAGAAACTCCGAGCATAGCTCTCTCCATTGCCCGCTGAGTGACTCTGGGTTTTTCCAAAAGGCCAACAGTGAAGGACTACGTCTCAGTAGGTACGTACCATATGTCATCACTGGCAACACACACTGGTCAAAGACCCTCGTCTTGAGGCACTGTGGTAGGTATCTTGGACGAGAAGATGTCACGCAATTTCCCGAACGCTGCCTATCCGAGTTGGTGTAATGGTCCGATAGGTGTAATGGTCAACAACTTCTAGAGTATCGTTCCCAACGACTATCGGCACGGGTTCAACATGGACATTCGACATGATTTTTGCGTTGCAGTATTGCAGTCCCTCCAGCGTTGTCATATCGACTATAGGTATATCGAAGTGTTGAAGTGTTTGTATAGAAACGCCACCATGTCGATCCGATTACAGGACGAGAGCACGGAACCAATCCAATTGCAGAAAGGCGGAAGACAGGGAGATGTTATCTCTCCGAAACTGTTCACAAACGCATTGGAGGACGTTTTCAAGATCTTGGACTGGAACGGATTAGGCATCAACATCAACGGCGAATACATCACTCACCTTCGTTTTGCCGATGATATAGTCATCATGGCAGAGTCGCTGGAGGACCTAAATACGATGCGACCTCAGTAATCTGCCTTTCCCAACAGGAATGAACATGGACAAGACAAAAATCAGATCTGGATTCGATACCGTGTAAATAAATAAATACTCATACCGTTGAACGATTAATTTAATAAATTATTCTCTATAAAAAACTGACTTCAAAAAACCAGAAAACACAAACATTCTGTACCTACCTACCTACCTACCTTACCTACACAAAGATCAAATGTATTACTTTTATTACTTTTTTTGTTACTATGGAACCCGCATACTACGCATAATGTTATTTTATTATCAAACTTAGGTTTATATTTTTCGAAATTCATTTTGAACTTCGTTGTTCCCGCCCGACTTCAAAATAAGTTAAAATTATTATTTTGTTATTTGTAGTGGTACCTAATATAGGTCCTATGAAGTCCTATTTTTTTAAAGAGAATCTAATATAGAATTCTTAGTTAAACAACGACCATGATAGTGCAATGCTTAAAACCTTATGCATTCAACTTTGTTTTGACTCGACTCGAACAAAGCGCCTGAACAAAAGTAGTCTAGGTAGTTATAGTTACTAATTTGCTATCGCTAAATTTGTGGGCGCTCGAGCAAAAATATCTTAAACTATCACGGTTGTTCACTAAAGTTATATGATTATTTACGGGATATTTACCGTGGTAAGGTTGTGGATTGAGCTCCCGATATTTCGGCGCAGTTACATGCACCATGTTCACGGGAAGACTGAAAAATGCGGGTGGTTGGCTCATATCGGGAGCTCATTCCACAACCTTACCACGGTAAATATCCCGTAAATAATCATATAACTTTATATCTATATTATTCGAGTTGGTTAAATTTACTGACCCTAATTATTGAAATTTTTGTGGGGCCTTACGGACAACAGCTAATTGCGGCACCTAATCCGCTCAGTTGGAAAATCACGCGACCGCAAACTGTATCTGGGCGCGATAAGGTTCACGTTCGAGAGTTTCATCTATACAATACATGATAAAAAGAAACACACAAGTTGGTTTACATATCGACGGCGGGTCGATCGGCGTAATCGAAGTAGTACCTACCTACATACCTACTTATACATAAAGAAAGTACTAAAAATATACAAAAATATGGGCCGAATTGAGAACCTTCCCCCTTTTTCGAAGTCTGTTAAAAAAATATATCATAATGATCAACTCGAGAGTCGAGATCTTATAAAATATCAATTTATGTATGTATGCAGCAACTGTGGTTGCTGATATTCATTGGCTCTATGGTACTAAAGTGACCAACACTGAAATCCTAAAAAAATATCAGCTGTTCCATACATTTTGTCGATTTTATGGTATTAATCGACAAAATGTATGGAACAGCTGATATTTTTTTCACGATTTTAGGGTTGCCTGCACAGACCTAGGTCTGTGATTGCTCTCAAAGTTGTTCATATTGATGAGTACTATGGAACCCTTTTGGCCGTTAAAGATTATATTTGCGTCACGCGATATCACGCAACGATTATTAATTTTATTAATCAGGGCTCAGTAGTATTTTAACATACTCAAATAATAAAAAGATATTTTTCCTCGAGAGGATATGCCCTTAATTGCCACAGCATGACACGTACTAGTTTAAAAAAACATCTCTGATGTCATTGTCATTTCCACATGTTATATTAGGTGCGTTCGGATAGCCCCTTGGTGGCAAAAATAACTGTTACAAACGCCAATAATGATCACATGTAGCGTTCGTTTTGGGAATGTGTGTGCAAAAGTGGCATTATTAACTGTTTTCGCTCACCGTTCGGATAGGTCGGTTATTGTCAACTCAACTGTCATGTTATGTCAATGTCAAATTTATTTGTCATCTCGTTCCTGGTGGCCGCATAACACGTGTTGAATTTTGTGTTTCTGTTTTTCTTAAATTAACTAAATATAAAATTGTGAAAATGTCTGTAATGCACAGAATAAAGTAAGTAAAAGGAAATTAAACGATTGTTCTCACTTGCTGCATTTGTCACACTTGACTATCCAATATCCATAATATATAATTGTTTACAGAAAACCTACTACTCGAAAAGGTAAAAAGGCGCTTCAAGCAAAAGAGCCAAAGCCTGTCGAGGGACCCAAACAATGTATGTTTATGCAAGGACGAAAACCTTCAGAGCGCACACGAAGTGTTATGAAAGATATTTACGATTTCAAGAAGCCAGACGCAGCATACTTAACCCGGAAGAACGATATAGTGCCATTTGAAGATGCTACACTGATTGAAAAGTAAGTGTCGCCCAATGTTTTAAGGGAAAAGCTAGACAACTTGACGAATCTTCTGGTGCAGCAATTCAGTAGATACGAAATCGCCACTGGCCTGAGTCAGTCAGAACTAAGTTCATTATTATTTTTGCAGGTTATGTTAAATAATAATACGTAAATACTACCAGCGCTCCGCGTTTTTAATCGAGGTTAATCCGCAATTTTCTTAGATATAAATATTGTTATTATTCATCTTAATGACTCACTTTCTTTCCTCACCAAAAATAAAAATTTGCTCTGCCAATTAGCTGTTGTGAAATAGTAAAAGACATCAACAGGGGCCCAAATAATTAACCATTGTGTGTGACTATGGGAGGATATCATTTTCGTACAGTAATTTACACAGTGTCTTAGTTTTGTGCCCTCTTTGGCCGTCCAACAGAAAACTGGTCTGGAGGCATGATGATTATTTCTAATGCTCTTTTTTATGCAAACTTTCAGATTGTGCACCAAGAAAGAAGCAGCTCTGTTTGGAGTTGGATCACATAGTAAAAAGCGACCTCACAATATTATTCTCGGTCGCATATTCAACTATGGCATCTTGGACATGATCGAGCTAGGAGCCGATGAGTACAAAGCCATGTCAGAGTTTCACAATATGAAAGTTATGCCTGGTTTGAAGCCCTGTCTGCTATTTAACGGGTCGGCTTGGGAACTAAATCAGGAATTGAAGAGGCTGAAGTCGTTGTTCACTGATTTCTTTCATAGAGAAAAGGTTTGTGACTCTGTGAATACTTACCCACTCTGCTTTGATGTTTCCTAAAATTATAACAGTCCGTACTGTCCAACTGATTTAGATAGCTGGCTATAATTTGGATTGCTTGTTAGCCGGTAGGAAACCTTGTGAATGATATTTGCACTGTGTAAAAGTTTTAATTCCATTTCCATCTTGTTTATTTGAATCAAAACATTGGTGAGATGGCTTGGTTCAGCTTGTTATATTGTTATGCTCTCTCTCTATCCATCATGCTGCTCAAACAATGGAACACCTTGCCCATGTCTGTGTTTCCGCAGCATTACAATCTGGAGTGTTCAAGTCTAGGGTTAATAGGTTACTACTGGGCAAACATGCTCCATCTTCGACCGCATCATCGCTTTCCATCAGGCGAGATCGCGGTCAAACATTAGCCTAGTCTGATGTAAAAAAAAAAATGTTTTATTACACCGTTTTTGAACCACGGCATCGAAACTGCACATAATTTATTCGGGTGCATTCAGATAATAAAGCGCACATGCTACCGCTAGGCCACCATCGCTCTTCTTGACTACCATTGGTCTTCTCGGCCACCATCGCACTTATTCGGCCTCCATCCCTCTTACTCATCCACTTATTATCTCTCAATTGGCCACCAGAGCTCTTCTTGGCCACCAATGCTTGACATAACCACCATTGCTCTTCTCGGCCACCATCTCTCTTGGGTAAAATAATTTAAACATACTTATTAATTATTTTCCGTGAAGAGCATTGTGCATTATTTACAGGCTCTTCAAACAATGAGTTCAAGAAAAAACAATTGAACTGATATTATCTGCCCGCAATTTGGACCAAAACATTCATACATGTGCGCAGTGTCTTATCTATATATATACTAGCGGTCCGCCCCAGCTTCGCACGGGTAGGTATAGATTATAGCCTATGTCACCCGGGGATAGTGTAGCTTCCCGTCAGTGAAAGAATTTTTTAAATCGGTTCAGTAGTATCGGAGCCTATTCAATGCAAACAAACAAACAAACAATCAAATCTATAGTATATATATATTAGTATAGATGAAAGTCATGTTAGTTACACTATTTATAACTCAAACGGCTGAACCGATTTGGCTGAAAATTGGTGGGGAGATAGCTTGGAACCAGGGGACGGACATAGGATATTTTTTATCATCATCATCATTTTTCATCACTACGCGGGTGAAACCCCGGGGCGCAGCTAGTTATTAAATAAAAATAATTCACAAAAGTCAATACACAATAACAAATAAAGTTTAGCTAGTAAAAAAATATATATATAATTTTTTACTAAACCAGCCCACCGCGCCACTGAACCCTGACCACTAACCAAACCCTAATTTAGTTAAAACATCATCATTACCTGCTAATGTTAATATTTCAAAATCCACAGAGTTCTCAACAACAGTTTTGTGTGGTTTCAGGTAGAAACCATCAGACTGCAAGGCTTAGAGCATGTGCTGAGTTTCACTGCAACTGATGAAGGAGCCGTGTTCCTCCGGTCCTACAGGATAATGCTCAAAAAGAGTGGCCAGCGCACACCCAGAGTTGAACTGGAGGAAATAGGTTAGCACAAGAAAACTTATTCTCATTCTTTTAGAGATGGGAGCGATAAGTCCTGCACAGACGTCCCGCTTGGGGTGTATTGTGCATTTCCCCCTACCAACACCTACCCGAGCCAAACCAACTCCTTGAAATAACGTAGTGAGGGTCTGGGGCGTTTGCAAAGTTGCTCCGGGTGGCGTAGATGGAAGTGTGCATGATGATGATGAGAAGCAGTCTAGTTGTTGTGGTGATGTGGATGAAGCAAAAGAACTGTCTACAATTTTAGTGTGGATTAGATCCATGGTATTTAATTAATTTCAATTGTTGATTAAAATATTTAATTTAAAGTAATTTTATATTGAGTGTTCCACACTTTAGGACAGTTCAATATTCTAAGACTGGCAGAATTCAAACAAAACTGCACAACAAATCGGTTCATGTCTCTATTGCTCTTAGTGACAAAGCTATGGTTGCTTTCCTGTCAACTATCACCCTCCAAGACCAAGTTATTCTATATTTTTTCTTGTGTTATTGCTTTTGAGTCTATAATGTAAAAGTGAAATACCACACACACTGACTGACATACTGTCTCATTCTAACAAAATCTCGAAAACTACTTGATAAATATCAATTTCGGCAGGTAGATTCCTTATGGAGTGTAGAGCTCCGCAAAAAAAAGATTTCGTGTAAGAGCCGAATTGAGGGAGCAAAAGGGGGTTCAAAGTTTGTTTTAAGAATTTACACATACGAAGTAGCTGTTTATAATATTTAAAAATATAATTGAAATGGGGATGAGGAGATTTTTTGAATCGAGGCCTAATATCGTAATTGCAAGGCGTGATGATGATGAATTAAAATAGTATTTATTTGCATGCTCCTTTCAACAATCAACTTAATGTAAAGAATTTAATTTCTGATAACATCCTGCCCGCAACGCAAGAGTGCATATTGGACATGGACAAGTCACTAAATAACAATATTAATAGAAGGACAAACAAGTCACAGCAGTAGTAAGAGTGGGCGAGACAGATATGTTTGTATTTTATACCTTTTGTGTAACAAAAGTGTACTGGCTCCCTCCCATCAAAGGTACCCAACTAGAGTAAATAGTACTAGTTGACATGTCTCCGCCATATTTTAACGCATCTTCATAAATTACTTGGGTTATAGACTCTCACTATCCTTTAGTTAATTATGTACACGGAAACCGTTTCTATTGCAAATTTTTTATTCTTTCTACTATCATTCAAGAGTTTTTTTTTTTTTTTTTTCACAATATTTGTTTTATTTTCAGGGCCCTCAATAGACTTCAAGCTGCGAAGGACAAAGCTAGCATCAGACGATCTATACAAGGAGGCTTGCAGGATCCCCAAGGAGTTAAAACCAATCAAGAAGAAGAATATTTCTAGAGATCCATTCGGTTCAAAACTGGGCCGTATTCACATCGGCAAGCAACAGATCGGCCGCTTGCAGACTCGCAAGATGAAGGGATTGAAGAAAACTCCAGAAGAAAGGAAACAGCAGCTCCGACAAAAGAAAATAACCAAGAAAGCAGGCAAAGTGCAAAATGTGGCGGCGCAATAAACATGTTTATTTTAGCTTGGTTATTATTTAATACCTACCTAAAAATGTTATAAGAATGACATGTGTATGCTAAAGGGTTATGAGTTTGGGGTGTACTAAGCCAAAAGAGGGTCATAAGCCGTACTCATCATTACGAGTTGTTAAAAAAAATTATACACACTTAACTAAATGTAAAGGATCGAGTACATTAGGACGGGCCGCAACGGGCCCGGGCGCATGGCAAAACTCGATTTCATACATTTTATATGAACTACAGTAACGTACACGTGGTCTTTAACTGTTGGCTTTTGGAAAAACTCAGTCACACAGCGGGCAATGGAGAGAGCTATGCTCGGAGTTTCTTTGCGCGATAAAATCCGAAATGGATATTGGCCAAAGAACCAGAGTAGAATTTTCCCTCGCTCCCTCTACAACGCCGGTCAAGACTAGTTTTTGTTTTCCTTGGCTTGTTCGGAAGGCGTGTCAGGTCCCCAAGTCTGATAACGTGGCCAAAAAGCATACATGCAGGTAGGGTATACCGAAGCCTGATTCTAAGAGCACGGCTCCAGGAATAGGTAGGTAGTTACTGTAGGTACCCACACGATGTAATAAATAAATTATAAATTGAATAATTATATTTTTTTGCAGAGATTTAATTTTATCTCGATCAATCAATTGTTTTAAACTTATCTTTTAGAACGCCCGGTTTCAAACGCGGAAGGGTTATAGAATGGAAAATGCTTACGGATGACCATCAAGTTACTCCAATTATTGGTCACAATCGAGCTCAAGCAGAGACCTTTAGCGCGACTTCCTGGACAAGTGTATACAAAATGATTTAAATCTAAATAGGCACCTATAACTTACTATATAATTACATGTCCTTGTCAAGGGCTGGAATGACATAGGCATGTGATAGGTTGAATTAATTAATATTGTTTGATCTTGACTTGAGATTCTAAATTATAAATTAAGCATGCATCCTCATTAGTTAGCATTACATAACATAGCTATAGGTATCTACCTGACATAAAATTTAATTATTTGATATTTACATTATTCCTGTCTGATCCATTGCAAAAATGTATACTTACGAAATGGAATTACCACTAGATATCATTTCGGTACGATTCTTAACTTAAAAAAAATGGGACCCACAAAGTAGCTACATATTTATTAATGGCATAAAAAACTATTTGTAGGTAGGTAATACCTATCAACACTAGAGAGTTCCTACGGAGATCATCAGCCAGCCACGCCACGGGACGGAGGCAGACTTTGATTATATATAGAATCAAAGGAGGCAGACCATTGAGTGGGGTTTGAATACCTACCTACAGCCGAGTATCTTTGGAAGACTTCCCCGAGTAACTTCAAAAAGGTATGCATGTCTACACTAAATTGGTAGGCACGTATTTACCTTAGCATCAACACAGGGCAGCATCTCGCGAATACTAGAGTGGTGTGTAGCAGGTACTTTCCCTTTTACGAACGACATTGACTACCGAAAAGTGGTTGTGACTACACTGGGCTGCGAATATGAGGTCTTTGAACTCCTGCACTTCTGGTAGTAACTCGTAGTGTCACTCGTAATTGCTTACCTACTTCATTGTTTTATTTATATCACACATAACGTAACAGTTAGCGGCTTGCATACGGTGCATCTAAGATGCGCAGGTTCAAGGTTGAGGAGGTTGCACGCATCGTTATGCATTCTGCTCTCGCTCGCGTGCCCGCACGGAAAAAAATGCTCGCGAAATTTGTTTCCGACCAAGAATATTTTTATTCTCAGGAATATTGTTTAATATCAAGTAAATAAATGCTTGAATTAATGATAATGTCTTAGAACAACAAAACTGATACTCTTCGCGAAAAACAATATTATTCTCATTATATTTACTACAAACAAAACAATTATTATTCCTTCAAGAATATCTGGGTGTTGGGTAAACAATTTATATTTTTTTCAAATTAAGATTTTTTTGTATCTTATTGTGAGAAAATAATGTATAGGACCAAGAACTATAAAACTTTGATTCAGAACCTGTGACACTTTACTTTAACTAAAACTTTTAACTTGTTAACTCAAGAATATCTTTTTGATTCAAAAAAATATTGTCTTACTTTAAATAATGTATTATTCTCATAAATCGGAAAGTAGGAACGTCTTATTTAAAGAAAAATAAATTTCGTATGAAGAAAAATATTTTTATTTTGATGTAAATTTAAGTATTGAATGAATAATGTAAAATGATTCAAAATAAGATAGGGTTAAGTTTCCTATTAAGAAAACACTTGTTTGGTTCAAGATATTTTTTTTTGGGTTAAGTAAGTATTTTGGCATTAAAGTAAGAATCGATTTAATTCTTAACAAGGTAACTAAATGTTTTAGACCAAGATTCGTCTGTTTTGTGGGAATAAGAAGTGGATTGTTCAACTAAGAAACCCTATGATACAAAATAAGATAGACATACATTTTATTCTAAGAAAATACATGTTTAGTTTAAGACAATTTTTATTGGATTAAGTAATTACTATCGGCAAACTAAGAAATAAAATACTTTTAAGTAAAGCAGTCTTATGTTTTAAGCCAAGATTTGTTTGTTTGGAGGGAATGCGTATTGGATATTTCAACTAAGAATCCCTATGATACAAAATAAGATCGACAATAATTTTATTCTAAGAAAATACATGTTTAGTTAGAAACAATTTTTATTGGATTAAGTAACTACTAGCGTTATACTAAGAAACAAAATAATTTGAAGCAAGATGGTCTTATGTTTTTAGCCAAGATTTGTTTGTTTTGAGGGAATACGTATTGGATATTTCAACTAAGAATCCCTATATGATACAAAATAAGATAGACAAACATTTTATTCTAAGAAAAATTCATGTTTAGTTCGAGACAATTTTTATTGAATTAAGTAACTACTAGCGTTATACTAAGACACTAAATAATTTTAAGCAAGATAGTCTTATGTTTTTAGCCAAGATTTGTCTGCTTTGAGGGAATAAGTATTGGATATTTCAACTAAGAATCTCTATGTGATGCAAAACAAGATAGACATACATTTTATTCTAAGAAAATACATGTTTAGTTCCAGACAATTTTTATTGGATTAAGTAACTACTAGCATCATACTAAGAAACAAAATAATTTTAAGCAAGATAGTCTTATGTTTTTAAACAAGTTTTGTCTGTTTTGAGGGAATACGTATTGGATATTTCAACTAAGAGTCCCTATATGATACAAAATAAGATAGAAAAACATTTTATTCTAAGAAAAAATCATGTTTAGTTCGAGAATTTTTTTATTGAATTAAGTAACTACTAGCGTCATACTAAGACACAAAATAATTTTAAGCAAGATAGTCTTATGTTTTTAGCCATGATTTGTCTGTTTTGAGGGAATAAGTATTGGATATTTCAATTAAGAATCCCTATATGATGCAAAACAAGATAGACATACATTTTACTCTCGGTGTAAGAACCAGACGAACGTAACTACCAAAAACTCGAAAATAGTTTTTTTTTTCGTAAATGGGTACTAAATGTAGTCCTGCGCGATGTGCCAAAACGACGTAACTGTACAGTCAATATTTCACGAATTCAATAATAACGTAATGGAAAAAAATGTTTCTCATTGAACTAGAAAAACGTAACTTTAGTAGCGGTACAAAAAGTGTTTTAAATTAGTTGATAATAGGTGACATAATCAACCCATTTATACCAATTAACTGCCCAAATAACGTATATTGTTCCAATAAAATAAATGTTTGTAAACATTCAAGAATATTTAAGTAAGAGCCGAAATAACGTATGCAACCAATATTTGAAAATATATAAATATGTTCCATAATAAGTGTATATATTTAATGCCTAGTTTTATTCTATAATAGTATGGGTTAATTTACCTATACTTTTTTCATTAGTTAAATATATATTATCCTCTATATAACTCTTTAAAATTCAAAGAATTGAAATATTCTCCAGTTAATAAAAAAAACCTAGATACTTTTATCTGGATCTTACACCGCGAATTTACTAAGAATCCCCATTATGCTAAATATATTTAGGCGACTAAATAAAATAAAGCGAAAGTCTTTTAGGGGACAAATCGGAGTTCGTATTTTATACCTACCTATGTTTGTTCGACGATAACTCGAGTAGGTAAAAAAACGATTGTCAGCCCTGCACCAGTGCTCAGTCTTTACAGACTTTATTTCTATGTAAATAGCGGTAGAATTTACCATTGAACAGAATCTTTGATCTCTGATAGTTAAATAATCAAACCTACGAACTAACTGCGTTTTAGGATGCCTATGATCTACGATCATTTATTTGCACTGTCGCTATGATTTTTTATTGAATATTAGGTGTCTAAACTAGAAAAGCAATTTTATTCACTAAATACGCTCTAATTTTGGTGGTTTACTATTAGGTTTTGAATTTCAATGCATCTGCAGTAATTTTATGGCTAACTACTAGCTGATATTAGTTATATAATCTGGAAGATCGTTTTATCAGTAGTCAGCTATAGATTTTATTGCAAAATTGAACCTTAATACCTTTTGATAAGGACTATTTTTTTTCCATATCTACATCTGGGTTCCATAGTAATTTAATTCTCATAGGGCTCTCTATCACGGATAAGTAGGCTTTATTATAATATAACGAGTAATAGTCGACCAACTCAAAAAATGAACTTGTTTGTTACACGTTATAAGCCATTCAATTGTGAACTTTATATATATTTTTAAAATTCTACTTAGTAGGTATTAACTTATCTATAACTAGTAGAAGTTGAAAGTCGCGTTTCTTAATCCAAGAATAATTGATTCTTTGATGTAAATCGAATGTCTTGACTAATAGAGTATGTGACTATAACCGGCAACGGAAGGATGGGGGGGACGAATGAGTGTTGTCATATCTAAAATAAATTCCCTAGTTTTAAGGAGAGTGCGACTTTTCAGAAGAGAATTTGCATTAATACCTAAAAGTGTATTAAGAAACTATTTCCTCGCAATCAAAGTGAGAAACAAAAAGTTTAAAATAATGCCCAGGTTAAAAAACTAAAATACCGACTATTGTTTAACATAAAAGATTACTCTGCTTTCTACCCTTATGGGTGGAATAATTAATTTATATTGAACCACCCTTAAGATTATAACCCTCTAGCTTCACCTGCGTTGTCAATAAAACATAATCCAAGTCACTCGAGGAGAGTGTATCTTTGTATTCGTGAAAGAGTTTTTTGAATCATGACTAGGTAAGCTCAACCAATAATGCAGGTACAAATATTAGGTCGTACAATTCATCCATGTTTATAATACTGGCCGCAATTTATTGACACGTACCGAAAATATACAACACAATGTATCAGCTTTTATTCCTGTGATTGGTTTCACTGAACATTTATGTTACTTTATTGTACACTAGATTTCTTCCGCGGCTTCACCCGCGCTGTGAGCAATACATAGCCAAATATGTCACTCAGGGATAGTGGAGCTTTCTATGCGTGAAATATTTTTTTATAATCGGACCAGTAGTTCCGGAGTTTGCCCGTTACACACAAACTCACAAACTTCACCTCCTTATAAAACGTGTGTTGAAGTGTAGATTATAGTGTGTACCTAATAGTGTAAATACAGATATTGAGACCGTTCATTTGAAAGAAACAGATAGCGTTCCGCACGTCTATCTACCCTCACGTACTAAAGAAGTGAGTACTCGCTCCGTTTTGAACTGCAGGGTAAAATCCCCATGTATTGTACATGTCCGTAATAAAGTTATAAGATTATTTACGGGATATTTATTTACCGTGGTAAGGTTGTGGAATAAGCTCCCGATATTTCGGCGCAGTTACATGTACCATGTTCACGGGAAGACTGAGGAATGCGGGTGGTTAGTCGAACATTTAAAAAGTTAGGTGCAGACATAACTATCTACCCTCTTTCTTAGTCTTTTGCTACGGTTATCACTGGAATTTGAACTTGAACAAAACAAAAGTCCCGACAAAACACAATCACTGTATCACTGCGTATAGTATTCCCGTAAATAATCATATAACTTTAGTGAACAACCGTGATAGTTTAAAACAATGTCTGTAATATGCGAGCTGTTAGTAATTAGTAATTTAAGGTTCCATACCCAAAGGGTAAAAACGAGACCCTGTTACTAAGTCTCCGGTGTTTGTCTGTCTGTCTGACCTTTAAACGGTTGCATCTCGTGAACCGTAGGTAATAGAGCTGGCAGTTTTTTTTACAGAATACTGTGGATTAAACAAAAACAACAAAAAGTCAAAAATGAAGGGTCCCATACAAAAAACCATATTTGAAGAGGTATTTTTGTATTTTTCATATCTCAAAAACGGTAATAAGTACAAGACTCAAACTTGATATTATTATAGTGCACAATCTGTAGTATAAGTACCTAACAAAAATAAACGGGCCAAGTACGAATCAGGCCCGCCCCAAATAGTCTCGTGCGATCACCGAAGTTCGCCCACCGATCGATCACCCATTCGCGCATATTATACAAAACCCCGAGAGCTGTCAACTCGAGCTTTCTAATCGCTTCGATTGATTTGATTATAATTTAAATTTAGTCGTTTAATGTTTTGAATGAATTTAAAGAATTTTTACCATTTATAAGGGAAATGTTTCGGAGCTGGCAACCCTGTATTCGCCAATTCTCAGATTTGTCCTGTCGCGTCAAGTGGGGTTGTGAATCGTATCGAATACATTTTAATATAAATTTCAATTAATCTAATTTATTAAGCAGAGCGGTTGTGATCCATATTCGCCGTACACCAAGAATTGAATTGAACCAAAAAAGCTATCGTAAGTTGTCTCTGCAAAAAATCGTGTGATCGTGTGTTGTTTCTTTTTCTAGTGTAACAGTTTACTTTGTGATTATTAACCTTCTTAATCGTTTGTTGTGATATTAATGCAGATGGCTGACGATGAAACTTCGATAGAAGTTATATTGCACAAATGGGGAGTTCCGGAGTCTGTTATAGACAGATTTAAAGGTAAGTTTCATTACTTAAAGTATCGTTTAAGTTCTCGAATAGAGACCTCATACCGGCAAGCGCAGCGTAGGACGACCCACCACAAGACAAGGTGGACAGACGAGCTATTAAAGATGCACGCTGATCAGTCTATCTATATCTGATCTATCTGACAGATAAGAACACGCTGAATGCAAACCGCTTCAAACCACTCTAGGAAGTCAATGAGGGAGACGTATGTCCAGCATTGGACGTTCTACGGCTGAGATGATGACATTGATTATTAATATATATTTTTTTCTTCCAGAAAATGAAATTCAGCAATATCAACTAAAACATCTAAGTGATGATTTTCTCAAAGAGCTATGCCCTTTAATTGGCCCCAGACTTTTGGTTAAATCCAAAATTGAAGAATATTTGACTGCACATGGTAAGTTACACCTACTAATAATTAGTATTTCATTTATTTTTGAAGGGATCAAATTTGTATGTATAGCCAACTAACTATAATTATTGCATTGAGTATAGGTAGGTATGTTTTTTTATTAGTTTTGATCAGCAGTTTCACTCATTTAGTGGTAAAGCAAGTGAAAAACAATATTCTCAATATGTAAACTAAAAACAAGAAAATTATTATCTCTTCAAGAATCCCTGGGTGTTGTTTAAACAGTTTATATATTTTTAAAATCTTAGTACATAAATAAATAATAATAGTAAATCTTAGTGCGTGAAGCTGCTAAAAATGTAGCTTGTGTGTCAATCCGTGCTATTGGGATAACAAACTTACACGCAAACTATCACATATAAAATATTAATCAGTGTGGTGTGATTTCAGATTAATATGGATATCGAAGAAAAGTACAAGGAAAATTCTTTGAATTTTTATACGAAGTGGCAAACGTTTATAAATACAATTATCAGTTTGAAATTTATTAATACAAATAAATATGATTCGTTGGCAACTTTATACGAAGGCATAACACAGGAAACCGATAATGGTGAGTTACATACTTTTTTCGGTACCTATCTACTACACCACAGCATGGTAGCCACTAAGCCAGCCACTAGCCATACACATAAGTACCTATGTATAATTTTTCGCATTTATTTTTCAGATCGGAAGGTTCCAGATCAAATGAAACTCCTGTCATCCCATCCCTCCATAAGGGAGACTCGACAGAAAAACAAAATTTTCGACACTGGAGTGCATCGAGAATCTCATTGTTGATATTGATGTAAGTTTATTTATTTATGCGAGGCGTTATGTAGAAGGTTAGATAAGCCAAACGGGTGTGTTCGGGGAACCTTTTCGAAAATAAAAGTAGCCAAAAAAAACCCTGACCATATTAATATCTGAACGGGTGTTACTCACGTTATATTAGGCCGGATCGTGAATAACAACCGTTCAGATATTAATAATGTGTGAAAACCACGCTGACGTGGTTTTCAGAACCACAACCAACAGAACCAGAGTGGAAACTGATTTCCATACTAATATTCCGGCCTTATTTTTTAAAAGATTTATTTGTTATTTTCCTGGTTTTTTCCAAAATTTAATCTATTAACTACCATAACTTTCGTTAAGTCTATTTGTCTGTTGATTAAATATGTAAATTCGAAAATATTCTTAGTGAACCAGTCTCCCACAATATCAATATGTTAAGGCTGCAGTCCCGTTTCATAACTTTAAGGCCAACTAAAAAGTGGGCAATAGAGTTTTTTTTATTCGTGTTTTGATTAAATAATCATGTAAATTCGAAAATATTCTTAGTGAACCAGTCTCCCACAATATTAATATGTTAAGGCTGCAGTCCCATTTCGTAGTATTAAGGCCAACTAAAAAGTGGGCAATAGAGTAATATTTTTTTATTCGTGTGTTGATTAAATGTGTATATACGAAATTATTCTTAGTGAACCAGTCTCCCACAGAATTAATATTTTATGTTAAGGCTGCAGTCTCGTTTCATAGCTTTAAGGTCAACTAAAAAGTGGGCAATAGAGTTTTTTTTATTTGTGTTTTGATTAAATAATTATGTAAATTCGAAAATATTCTTAGTGAACCAGTCTCCCACAATATTGTAAGTCTACTATGTTTTTGATCTTTTATTTTTAAGTAATTTTATTGTATGTACCTAAGTTAAGAATTAAGATTGTGTGTATGACGTGTTTAAAAATATTGTATTATAATAATAAATATTTTGATAAATGACAACTTATTTTAATTTAAAGTCAGGGTTAAAATAAGATTGATCCATGGCGTAAGTCGTAACTAACTCGAGCTAAAATTGATTGTATTGATAATTCTGCTATGTTGTATGTATTGGTTTACAAATGTGTTAAGTGTTTATAGAGCAATACCAGAATGTATTGCTCTATAAGCACTGCATTTCAGCTTTTGTCAATATGCATAGATGACAGAAAGTCTCAAAGCAAGACCAGAATGAAACACAAGTTTACGCGAAAGGGGTGTATTAACCCGAAAAGGGGCTCATAGTACTCATCATTATGAACAACTTTTACTTTGTTGTTAACCTCGAAATCGCGATAAAAATATCAGCTGTTCTATATAAAACTATCAGTGAAACTCGACGAAATGTATGGAACAGCTGTGGTTTTTCGTGAAATCAGGGTAGCCCCCGGAGTAAAAGTTGTTCATAATGATGAGTACTATGAGTCCCTTTCGGGATAGCACACCCTTTTTGCGTAACCCTGTGTTTCATTATGGTCTTGTTTTGAGACTTTCTACTTTCCAATTAAGAAAATTATTAGTTTCATCTGAGAAGTAGAATTATTAATTCAAATCTAGAAATTACTTACTTGAAGCAACAAAACATCTTGATATAAGCAAATATATTCTTCAAACAACGCACAGAAATCGTTCGCCTAAGATCAATCTATTTTTGATCTGAAACCCCCAATTATTCAGACTAAGAATATTACCATACTCTCCCTAAGAAGATACATTCTTAATATCAAAACATCAACAGTCTTTACTTAAAATCAAACATTCTTAAGGCAAGTAAAAGGCATTATTCGAACTAAGAACTTTTGTCTTTGCAGAAGATTCTCAGTTATTTAAGGTTAAGATAAAGAAATACTTTACTTAAGAGTATGCATTTTCAATTCAAAAATATTTTTATTCTTGACTGGACATAAAAAAATCTTAGGACAAGAAAAGGTTATAATTTAAACAGAGATCAATTTAGTTTTAGTATGAAATCCCTGGTTATTCAAGAAAAGAACATTGATAATCTCACCTTGAAAATCTATATTCTCAGTTCAGAAGTAGTATTAGCCTCTGCTTAAGATTTAAAATACTAAAGAAAAGTAAATGACATTATTCAAATAAAATGTAGAAAGTATTGAAAGGAGAGAAATTTTATTCAGTATAAAATTTTAAGTTTCTTAAATTAAGAAATATTATAATTAGTTCAAACAACAGAATTCTCAGTAGAAGCTGTTACAATTTTTGATTCAAATTAAAAGGCTATTTCTTTCTAAAAACTGTTGCATTGTACTAACATCCAGTTGTTTGGGTTTAAGATGTGATCGAATCTTCATTCAATGAAGCATGTTTTGAGTTAAACAACGCCAATTCTCAAGTTAAAATGATGTGCCGTCTCAACAAGATGAAACATTCTCCAACATAATTATCACAATCTTGATTTAAAACTAAAACTGTATTTAAAATAAAACTTATTGTCTCAATTGAAAAATACTATTATCTTCTACTAATACTAAGATTTTGTTCATTTAAGACTCTTGAATTCTGAGCGCAGAATTCGATTATTTTATTAGAAGATTATTATGTTTTCTATAAAAATTGCTTTGTCTTACTCTAAAAATAAAATAGGTATGCATCAAAAACTTTAACTGTCTTTGTTCAAGAAAACTGTGAGTCTTGAAGAACAAGAAACCGTTTCATCTTGCATGAAGAAATTGCTTACTTCTTCTATCGATAATATATCATCTTTATATGAGACATTAAAATGTTGATTTGAGCTTATCAACTAAAACAATAAATTGCTTTATTCAAGAAAATATTGTTTTCCCCATATATGAAACCATATTATTCTTGACCAATAGATATACTCTTGATTCGAGACTTTTTTTCTTTCCGTGCGTGTTCTAAGCGCAGGCTACTTGCACAGTGTGCAATACACTTAATATTATAAATATGGCTGTAGGTAACACTGTCTCTCTGTTTCCTGTTAATTTTCCTAGACATTTTAGCTAGTTCATGTAAATAAACGTAGGATACATTCAACCCGGGAAAATAGGCTGGTAAACTAGTCTAAATCACGGGTAAGACGGCGGTGGCAGGGCATTGAGAGGATGCGACTACGTATATAATATGTAGTAGCTTTACCTAGTATGTGGGATGCGATAACGATAACATGACTACCTACTTGTAAAAATGCTTAGCTAAGTTTCAGCAATTCATACAAAAACAAAGATTTCCGAAGAAAAAAGTTTAATCCATTTAGTTTTGAAAAAAAAGTGAAATCCGAACCCCACCAGCCCTTTAAGTATACTAGATACTCTATTATCTAGCCATATTTTCATCACAATGGATTTTAACAACCTGGGCAAACTTATACCAAAGCTACTAAAATTGTGAAGCCTATTTTGGCTCTGTATACCTATCGCTCGTCATACGCGGAAAATTTAAAGAAGGTAAAAGAACTTGAGTGATTTATCTAAATACACCTAGGCTATTTTCCTTGTCACTGTTTGGATCAGGGAAAGGTAAATGTGTAGAATATAGAAACATATCGCTTCAGGTTAATTTACCGGTATAGGTAGCCTGCTGGGAAATACGCACCTACGTTTGTACACATACAAGTCATACATAATGTATTATTGACGCTCTATAGGGGACCAAACCAAGTCCATGGACATTATTCTAAGATACAAAGCGCTTCGATTCCAAAATTTTCAACGCAGATCGAGTGTGTGGAACTGGCGTCTGAGGTCTATATTCTCCAAAAAGTACAGTGTGTCTTCAAATTGAGGGACCCGACCAGACCCAGACCCTTCAGACCCTTCGAGATACGTAAGTGTTCTCCATCTTAGTCCACGTCATCATCACCGTCATTTCAGCCATAGGACGTCCATTATGCTGGACATAGGTCTCCCCCATCGATCTCCAAAAGGACCGGTTGGAAGCCGCCTGCATCCAGCGGTTTTCTGCGGTCTCTTTTAGGTCGTCCGTCAATCTTGTGGGTGGACATCCTACGCTACGCTTACCGGTCGTGGTATATAGGCCTAGTCAATCTATTTGCCGTCTGGAAAGAAATGGGGGAGACCTTTGCCCAGGAGTGGGACAGTATATTAAAAAAAAAACCATCCGTGATGTGGATTATAAGTGAACAAATTATCGAACTCTCCACTTTCCTGATTATTATTATATTATTATTTATTTTGGCTGCTGAAGATAGAATCAGAGTTTATCTATCGTTTGCGGGCAAATAAACTGCAGATAATTATGTGGGTACCTATACCTAACTCTGGCATTTTCCGAAGTGCACCCCGTTATATAGTTACGTGCAATGCTCCTATGTTTGAGCTTATCAGTAGTTACCTCGAAATTTTAAGTCGATACTTCTTTCTTTAAACACTTTCGTTGACAGTCATAGTCACTCAGGAAAAAGCCTTTTTCTATACTCTATACTAATATTATAAAGAGGAAAGATTTGATTGTTTGTTTGTTTGTTTGTTTGTTTGCATTGAATAGGCTCCGAAACTACTGAACCGATTTGAAAAATTCTTCCCTGTTGGGATGCTGCACTATCCCCGGTTGACATAGGCTATATATCCCGGCTTCGCCCGTGCGAAGCAGGGGCGGCCTACTAGTATATTATAAAATTGATGGAAACTAACGTGGTTTTCACATATTTTGTTTATTCGTAATTCGAACGTAGTGTTGTGATCACAGAAACGAAAAAAAAACTTCTCTTTTCGGTGGTTGAGATTTGCCACTGATTTGCAGTCAAACAAAACTAAAAAGCCACTTAGGTGTTTTGACACCTTTTGGTGTAGGTGTAGGTATTGCTTTGTTTAGAGACGTGTATAATCAAAAGTTTTTTTTTAAATCAAAGGTTTATTGGTATAATGTTGCGTAACTTGTTTTTATTATCAATAGGTTGATCTACTTTGATTGATTAATCCATCAGATGAAAAATATTGCCACTTGTCGAGGTCGTGTATATTATATTGTGGAGAGTGAGTAGGTATAAATCCCTTCTTATAGAACATTATCTACTAAAGTGGTTTTGAATCTCATTGATATAAAATTAGTCACGAATCCGATTAGAAGCAGTTGCGTATACTGTAACTTGGATTAGATATATAATTTACCTACTACTTAGGCCCTTTGATTATACACATTGCATAATCAAAGCTTAGGTCATACTGAAAAATTCTGGATTCTCATTAAAAAGTCCACACATTTTACCTAATGTTTATGATATATTTATTGTTTTTCTAAGTATATTTTCTCAATATTTATTTATACATTCTTTGGAAGCATTGTAAAAAGCATGTGGCCCGGTCTTCCGTTGGGACGTCTTTAATGGCCTCTTGAAATGCATTCACCGCAGCTTCGGAGCTTATAAATCGTATGCCTCTAAGCTTATCTTTAATAAAAAATTTATGCAACATTGTCTGGACTGTACGGCGGATTCGTCATCAGTCCTACACTTGAGACATATAAAAACTAATTTGTAACCTTAGCGAAATGTATAAGGACGTGTTGTCGTGATGAAGGAGTTTGCTGCGAAGACGCTTTTCGCAAACTATTTCAAACACTTTGGGTAAGCACGAATTTCCATACCAATCTGCCGTCACTGCCCTTTGGTTTTCAAGCGATATGCAGTATCTGAATTTTAGACTGTAGTGTAATATCCGGATTCCCCAAAATTTCATAACTTTCGTCGCTAATCTTCTAACATATAAATATAAAAATTAACCTCTATTTACCTTCGTCACGTCATAACTTGAAAACGACTTTACCGATTTTATATATATTTTTTTTTAAATTGGAAATTAACGACGTTTTGAAATTTTCCCGTTTGACAGTTCTAAGACAGGACAACGTCTGTCGGGTCAGCTAGTCTTCAGTAAAAATTATCAGTAAAAAAAATCGACATCAAAATTAGAAAATACGCTATTTCGTTTACTTGAATGACATATTTTTTTCCAGTAATTTTTTTGATTTAAAAACTAAACTACTGACATGATTTTGTTAAAATTTCTATGGGACAAATATGAAAATATATCCTAGATCTTTCAAATAAAAAAAATATTACTATATTAGTTTATAAATAAAGGTGTTCTGAGGTAAAATACATTAAAAAAAAATACAACCAAATTCAGAACCCTCTTTTTAAAGTCGATCAAAAAGAAAGATCCGTTCTGCTGACTGGCTTTTTCTTTCAGGTTCAAAGCAGTATAACCAGGTTTAGATGTAAAAATATATAGCCAATAAAATAAATAAATATTCGTGACATTTTTGCACACACGGTCATCTGACTCCAAACTAAGTAAAGCTTGTGATATGGTTGCCAGAGACTGATATACCTACATACATATTATATAGGTTTAAATACATACTTAAATAGATATTAACAACCAATGATTGTCCTCCGTTATATTTTTTATCACTTTACGTTACCACTCTACACTCGTTTCTGGACATGTATCAATCAAGTGCAAAGCTTCCAATTCTTCAGATGTATGCAAAATATTTTGTACTTGATCACATCCACACTGAATTCACTGAATCAGGAATAAACAGGTACGAAAAGGAGCTTCATCACCACATGCCAATTGAAGACTCTGGCAACTTCTTGTTGACTTTAGCCACAGCGAAAATCAAAATTTTTAATAATTTTTTTAAATTAAATGAAAAAAAAAAAAAAAGATACAAGGGCATGTTGATTTTCAAACGGCTGAACAGATTTTATTGAATCATAGCCAAGAAAAAGGCAGGTGGATGCAAAAGGCAGGCTGTCGTTCAGTGTCAAAGGGGGAGGCTTATGTTCAGCAGTGGACGTCTTCTGGCTGATGATGATGATGAGCCAAAAAAACTTGCGATCAAGTCCTTTTTCAAACAAAAAAAAAATAAATCAAAATCGTTTCAGGCGTTTGTGAGCTATAAGTAGGGCTACAAACAGACGCAAAAAAGGGTGTGTTATAAGTTTAACGTGTGTATCGATGCGTCTGTCTGTGGCATCATAGCTCCCAAACGACTGAACGATTTTGATTTTTAGGGTTCCGTATCTCAAAAAGAATAAACGGAACCCTTATAGCTTATAGGATCACTTCGTTGTCCGTCTGTCCGTCTGTCAAGACCCTTTTTGTCAAGAACGCGTAAAGGTATCAAGTTGAAATTTATACTAAATACTTGGATCTACACTTTCTTTTGGCTGAAAAAAATTAAAGTTGTAAGTCAACGCAATCAAAAGATATGAACGTTTATGTCGCATATTTTGCGATTTCACCAGGGAATCAAAACCTATAGGGTACTTCCCGTTGACCTAGAATCATTAAATTTGGCAAGAGGCAAGGTCTTACAGCAAAAATAAAGGAATAAATCCGAAAGTTGTTAATTTGACGTTATCTATACTAATATTATAAAGAGGAAAGATTTGATTGTTTGTTTGTTTGCATTGAATAGGCTCCGAAACTACTGAACCAATTTGAAAAATTCTTTCACTGTTGGGATGCTACACTATCCCCGGGTGACATAGGCTATAATCTATATCCGTGAGAAGCTGGGGCGGACCGCTGTCATAAAAAAAAATTGTTTTGCAATTACAAACTTACATTTTGTAGTTGTTGTGTATACCTTATTGTCAACTACAAAGTTAAGTTTGTCTTTCAATATTTTAACTTTAGTTTTTTTTTGGACTTTCGCTCTGAGGGTTCTGTCCAACGGAACCCTCAGAGCACGAATCCTACTTGTACTTGTCCGTTTTTTTTTTTGTTTTTTTTGAAAGGCAACTTGATCTAGAGTGATCTTAGCTATGAATCATGAAAATCTGTTCAGCCGTTTGACAACTATCAGCTCATTTAATGTAAATAACAAAAAGACAATTTATACTTGTTTATTATAATGAGTTTGCAGCTATAGAAGCTAAAAAAAACCCAGTCGAATTGTAACCTTCTCATTTTTAAAGTCGATTAAAACTTGAATTAAGTTTCATCTCAAAGAAAACATATTTACTAGGGAGAAGAAACGCGATAACATTGTAGTTATTTACCATTGTGGTTTTCTGATTGTTTACCATAAACATGTTAAACAGGTTGAGGTTTCTACCAGCATAATTTCCGCTAATCACAGGCTATTGCCATTTGCTCTAATAAAATTTAAGTATTTATGTTTTCTCCGTTCGGTTAGTTGGTGGGTACGGTTTTGACGTCAAAGTGTGACTAATAAGTAGATACGAAAAATCCCCGATGAAGTTATTTCCTGGACCGCCTACAGATATGCAGGTTGATGAGGATAATGATAAAAGTCATTATTTACCTACCTAAGATAGGTAGGTAAATAATGATCATCAAAATTAATTTAATACTCTACAAATATTTCTACATACGTCAAACATCTAATGGAAAAGCTACCGGTAAATTCTTGGTCAGTATACGCTTCGTTCGTGTACTTTATTCTACTATCTATATATATATACTAGTAGGCCGCCCCTGCTTCACACGGGCGAAGCCGGGATATATAGCCTATGTCAACCGGGGATAGTGCAGCATTCCAACAGTGAAAGAATTTTTCAAATCGGTTCAGTAGTTTCGGAGCCTATTCAATGCAAACAAACAAACAATCAAATCTTTCCTCTTTATAATATTAGTATAGATAAAAGGCAAACTTCTTACTCATAAGATAAACGCACAACCCAATCTACTGAAGATATAAATATGCAATTTTGAGAGTCATTTCCTTTTATGGTGTAGAACTCCGATAAACCGCGCGGGATTTTGCTCTATTCAAGGGGGTGAAATGTGGTGGTAATGTTTGAATGGAAAATACTTTTTTATACATGCTATCAAACTCTGCAAATCCACTAAGCAAAATAAATATTCAACACCTGTTTCAGTATTTTCAGAAAATCATCCCCTAAGGAGGTGAAATGGGGTGATAATTTTTTATGCAAAATAAATATTTTTGATGCCAATCCAACTATATACGCATATAGGTATAATTATGTATTTGTATACTATAATGAGTACAAAAATATTAGTTACTTGTTTCAGCATTTTTAGGGCTCCGTACCCAAAGGTTAAATACGGGACCCTATTACTAAGTTTACGATGTCCGTCTGTCTGTCCGTCCATCCGTCTGTCCGTCCGTCCGTCTGTCTAGAAGACTTTTCTTGAATTTTGTAGTCGACCATAAATACCATATCCATGTGGTTGTAAACCTCATACATCAACATCATTTCAGCCTATCGTGTTCCGAGTGCCAGCAGTGGGACTCAGGCCTTCTCTCAGAGAGAGACAGAGGATGGGGCCTAAAGGCTATTATGTCTTCTGTGCTAAAGGCCCTAATCCACTATGCTAGCCCAGAGCATGTTCCTGAATATCATATGTCTTTGAACTCTAGAGGTTCAGCGACATACCGGTTTCCTCGCGATGTTTTTCTTCACAGTTTTTGAGAGATGGAATCGAAAGTGCACATAATTTATTTAGGTACTAAATAAGTCATTGGTGTAAGCCTGAGGTTGCCGTCAGATTGTAAAGCGCACATGCTACCGCTTGGTCACTATCGCTCACTCAATTTAATATTAGGTCTGTTTAATTATAAAATACCTAAAAAAAAATTGGAATGTAAACGTTAAGGTGTGATTCTGTTTTACAAAAATATTTGATTAGGAATTTACGATCCTGCGAATATGCGTTGCGCGTTTAGAATGTATAATGTGTTTTTTATACAAATATCTTAGATACTACCTATTTATGATTTATGTTACCTACGCCAAAATCAAGGTTGTTAGGCGTTAAATCTGTGAATTTATTTAAGGCTGCGCTCACCGGCACATCTATCTCGTTCGCAAGTTTACAAAAATTTTAAGATAAAAAAATCACCGATTGTGCATATTCGCGTTAATATTTTCTTTTTGCAATGTTAATTCTAAAGATAATGCCCAATTATCTTTAATAAATGGGTTTTTTAAATACTCACTGGAAGTTTTTTTTGTTCAAAAATTTTAGTGCTTAAGACGTACCGTTGAGTGTATTGACAAATATTTGTACACTGTGGTTTAGCCCCAAAATTTCAAATTTCCAGCATTTTCCGGCTAAAAGTTGGTATAATAATATCTAGTCGGTATAATAAAATCCTACATACCTATATTATTGCAATTTCTGCCTTTGAATGTTTTTTTTTTTTTTTGTGAATTTTCTGTCTCAATTTCATCAGCACTTTTTATCAGCACTGTGGAAATGTAATAAACAGACAGAATAATATTACTTTCACAATAATAAAATTAGTAAACTATTATATGGAACACATGATTATTTTTTCGCGATTTTAGTATTGGTCCCATACTAAAAGTTATTCATAATTGTGCTTACAATGGCCTCCTTTCGGTTTAGTAACATAGTTCAATGTAACCAAGTGTAAGTATTGTGGGCCCAGACACTTTTTTTTACAAAAACGAGTAACTCAGAGGTACTCCGTAATTTGCATTTGAATAAATATTCCACATTATGATTATCTATACAGCCATTGATTTACTATTACTATGGTCAGTAGATAGGTACTTTGTTTAATTACAGCGGTATCTAATTGATCTGCCATGGAGCTCAACGAGACATTATTTATAACACCGGATGCCATTAACCCCTTCCAATGCGTTACAAGAATATTCTTCTGTAACTAAGGATATAATAAAGTAAATTAATTCTACTAGTTCGTCCAAGCTCTTTTTAGCAGAAAAACGTAATCAAACCTCTTAGCACATTGAATTATTGTATGCACTTTCATGATAATCTGTGGGCGAAGTACGATTAGTTTATTCGATACGTAAAATACGTATTGAAATTCATACAGAATGTAAAAACCTAATAGCATCATGTTTGCAATATTAAGAAGATATTTGTTAACAATAATTTTTATTTCATCGTAACCGGGGAGAACATTCTGATTTCTCCTCCTTGCTAATTTTAACCGACTATATCAAGTCGACGCGTATACGTATTTATTATAATAAGTCACACTTACTAAATTTAAGACACCCTGAGTACATTAATTATATAGTTTTGACCCAAACAAGGCAAAACATACCATACAACAGATCGACTAATAAAATCGATACTACCGACTATTTATCTTCCTACTTAATTACAATCGATTTGTCTATCAAATCAAAAGTGTGGATACAAGCTCATACTTATCTACGTAATTCAGACAGTGCATTACCGTACGCAATATTAATTGTAAATATCATACAATAATACATTACATTAATATAATAAATCAGACGTGTTTATATTTTTATATTGACACAATTATAAAATACTTCTGTCTGTATACAACTACAGCTACATACCAACAAAAATGTATAAAAATAATGAGCTTACTTTTCAGACTTAAAGGAGCTTTCAGACTAGGGGTCTTCCATTAAATTACGTAATTTTATTATTGACTATTTTTTAAACCCTCATCCCTAAAAAGGGATCTATTGATATGTTTTACTATGTGATTGACATCGGCCATGATGTTTTCCAAGCCATATCGATTCTGTGATCATTGGGTGACGCGCTACTAGTGGTGTAGCGTAGATTTCAACCCCAGGGGGTAATAACTAATTTTGTCGCTCACTATCGACATTTTTTAAGAGATAGCTTATAAAGCAATGAAGGAGTTATTACATGCTTACTGCCAGCTTAAATAGAACAACGATAAATGCAGGAGAAATAGCACGAGTGGGCCGAGCGTGAAAATTATATCGGCTATATAACGTAACGTACCCATACTGAATGACAATTTTTTTATAATTTTTAAAAAAAATCAGGTAAAACCTACTAATTAATATTTGATGAATAATAATATGTATAATTTTTAAAACAGTGTTGTATATTTTTTATTGTATGAATTCAAATTATTAGGTACGCAGCACACTGTGTTTATCATCAAATGAAATTAAGCTTCATAGTTTATACCGCTATCGTACATATTGTTTTGTATGGGATAGGTACATTCATTATAGCAATTACCGATACGATAGTTATGGCAGAACAGCAGCCAGGCTTATAAATTATAGCGTAGTCTGAAAGCTCCTTCAGTCGTGAAATCATAAAGATCATGGCATCATAGCGGTTAGTTCAACTGGTTAGCATATTCATAATTTACATTGAACCATTAATCAATTATGGAATTATGCGTATGTACTTTGGCTATGTTTAATAATGATTAGCATATGGCAGTCCATCATACTTCGGTGTACTTGCACCACAAGATACCTAATGATAATATATACTTAATTGGGTAGTGGTGTGGGTATAACTCGTCTATAGGTAGGTTAGGTACAAAACCCCAACGAAGATGATTTACGACCACTGGATATTCAAGGTAACAACGAAAGACTGGTTTAAATTAGGAGGATAACGTATTGAATACTCTAAAGAACAAAAAGTTATTGAAAGCTTTCTGCATTGCTATATTTGCTATACATTGGCCAAACGAATGCAACTCGAGGATCAAGGGTTTTGTACTTGTTACGTTTTTTGTGATATGAAAGAGATCTGTTTTGTTTCAACTACATTTTGTTTGTAAGATTTGCCTGATTTTCTGGCAGATTTTTTAAAAAAGATTTGTTATGTTTCTCCTAAGTTGGGAGACAGACACTGGAGTTTCTCCATGAGGAAACATTACCCTTACCGTTTTACCGTTTTGGTAGGGAATCCTAAAAATCGTCCGAATTCAATATTTTGTGGTGAATAAAAACATGATCAAGGGTACCAAGTTCACCATAAATTCTAATCAACTGATGCCACAGTCCTTATTTTTAAGTATGGTTAGAGAATCGAGGTTTAGGGCCCTCTCGGCCATTCACCACCTCAAAACATGTAATTATTATGCGTTGTATCAACGTCGCATGCAAAATACTAAGCCAAAGATTGCGACTAGCATAATATTAAAAAGACAAAATCAAATGTAGTTACTTACTACATACATTTACCTACTACAGGATCTTAGTGTTTCAAAAAACGCATAAGTAGGTACTTATGTTTTTTTTACAATCATCGATCCTTCGAACCGCATCGTGCCCAAAATTGCTGATGTCTTATTGCCACACTGAATTGTGAAGTTAAATTTAAAAAAAGAGCTTGATCATTGGAGCTTTTTGGAGGACCTAAACACACACACACACAGTACTAAAGACTTACATGTTCATACATCATATACAGTGTAAAAAAAAAGTACTTATAAGTAGCATTACTAAAACATAAAAACAGATTACTTTCACCGCTAAGTTTCAGTCACTGAAAGAGACCTTGACATCAAATAATATTTTACAAGTAAATAATTAATATTGTTTGAACAATACGGTAATTAAGTTTAGCATGCTCACGTAAAACGTGAAGGCGACGTAGAGACAAGCTGTGGCGGCGTGGTCCAGCGGCTCCGTGGTGCTACCGTACCCTTGACCGGATGCCGGTCGCTCAGTCAGCGCGCGGCTCTCTGCTTGTACCCTCGCGTCGACCGCACCGACATAAAGCCTCCGTCTCCGCGATCCGCCGCAGTCCAGGACGATGCCTCTGTCGAACGGATGACGCTCGCTGATCTGTTCACCGCGCACTTCCAGTGATACTTTCTGTGACGGAGCCATGAAATAATCGTCTCTCGGTGACTGTGCGCGACGTTCCCGCCATGAAGTCGAAGAGGGATCAGATGGCGCCGCAGCCCGAGCTCCAGGAGTTGCTGCAGAAGCCCGCCAGCCTGCCGCTCCTCGCCGACAGGACCAAGCACGCGACAAGTACGTCCGATTCTCGTAGCTTTCAGTCACCGATCATCTTTTCATTAGGAGAGTGACGTCTCAATAGGATTAGTTCTGGTGAATGGACGTACAACGTAAATTGCGCATAACAATTACTCATTTTTGAGCTAAAATTCAAATTAACAGCCGAGATGCAGATTAGTATGGAAATAGACGTTTTACGTTATGGACGTCTCATAATACGAGTAATACGAGTATGTCACTTATTGTTCATTTGTCCCAGCGTACTACATTCGTGTTTTCATTTTGAGAAGTCTCATCCTTAATTTTTTTCGAGCACGCTGTTCATCTCCTAGGGAATAAATTTCCGTGGCAAGTTCAAAACAAGTATTTGTCAACAAAAGCAAAAACGATGGAATGCAGTAAGCACTACGACATAGATTGGTGCTATACAGCGTTAATGTCGCGAGTCCACTTTAGTAAATACTTAATTAAGTTGTAACCTGTTTAAGCGATTGACGATTATACATAAAATTGAACATTGTTTGAACAAGCACGGAATTAAACATAGATATAGGTGTTGTTGTCATTGAGTTTTAGTGTCAATGGTTGTCCTAATATTGATATTCGTGTTGTTATTTTATCTGTCTTACTTAATTAGGTACATTGATGCTAATTCCCCACTTTAAAATACGGTACAAAAATGGCATTTCTATTAATTTAATTACATTGTATCAAATTACGACAATAAATCTAAGCGCAGACTGGCAGTGGAATCTAAATTATTTGATAAATTATTTTTAAATATCAAATTATAAAAGTGACCTCACTTATGACATTTCAGCTAATGGTACTAAGCTAAAAAATATCCGACGGTATATTTGGCGGATCATACTTCGCAAACGGTACACCTGAAATATTTTTACTAAACATCACATTAATTTTAAAAGACCTTTTCAATGATGCGTCATATGAAGGGGTTCAGTCTAATTTAATTGAAACCTTAATCGCCTTTTTGCTTCGAATTGTTCACGGCACCTACCCAGTTATCATCCCTGATAAATTCATAGGAATTTATGGACACCTTATTTACAAGAATCTGTCGAGTCCTCAGATCAGACAAACAAGGGAGATATGCCTTTGTACAATTATCGTTCGTGTTCAAATGGCTTCGAAGAAGAATGTCCATTTCGCAATTTGTCATAAAAAAATCACTATACCTACCGCTTAACAGCTTAACGCTAAAACTGTTAGTACGGCTCATTCACCATTTCTTTCGCACACTAAGAAAGTTGTAGCGACATCAATGAACTAATTAATAGCTCACATGCAAAAAGGGGCGATAAGGCCATCTGCTGAGTGAGTTTGATTAAAGGTATCATGCCTGATTTAGATCAGATACTTTCACAGTCACACCCGCCACCCTTGACGCCACCTTACCATATCTCCATTGTTTGTCTGATTTGAGGTTGAGCCGTTTAGATTGTACGTGGAAACATACATACATACAAGTTAAACCCTTCTTTTTGTTTTACGTCGTCGGGTGAAAAAGGATTGCTCACCTTTTTTAATAAAAACAATCGTTTAATGGTGATCAAACGTTGAACTTACAAAATTAATTACACTTAATAACAACGTACTAAGTGTTAAAGATAATTGCTATTTAAGCCCCAATCATGCTTTAATTGATGGGCGATAATGGCCGGGCGGTAGCATGTGCGCTTTACAATTTGACAGCACCCAGTTCGATCCTTAACCCTGCACCAATGACTTACATAGTACTCAAATAATAAATTATGTGCAGTTTCGATCATGTACAGTTCAACTACGATGAAGGAAAAACATTGTGAGGAAACTGGTATGTCCAAGAACCTCAAAAGTGAATTATATGACAGAGCGGGCACAAAAAATCGACACCGCTTTATGGTTGATATTTCGAAAACCTGTACGAAGCGATTTGATTCCACTTTTATTATGCGAACTGCTAGTCTGTGGAATGAGCTGAATGGGTGTTCCCCGATAGTTACAATCTGGGTGTATTAAAATCACGAGTGAATCGGTTTCTTCTAGGCAAGCGTGCTCCACCGTAGACCGCATCATTGCTTTACATCAGGCGAGAAGGCGGTCAAACGCAAGCCAGTTGTTACATTTTTTTTTTGGCAACAGGGCAAGCTGATTTCTCGCTCCCTTGCCGTACCTTTGAGGTGCCCTTGAGCGAGTCGCCCACAAGTTAGGCCCAACGACATCTGCGTTTGCCAACCGCCCCGTCAAGCTGTCGAGGTCATCTAAGGCCGGCATCGTCTGGGCCAGCATGTTGAGTTAGGGCCCATCCGCTCTCACTGAGAGAAGTCTTATGTTCCAGCAGTGGCGACATGATAGTCTGTTAATGATAAAATGATGATATACCTAAATGCTTAATTTAAATACTTATTTGTAACAACTCCGTATTTATGTTCATATTGTCCATTGCATCCATTATCCATTGCATTTTACCCGATGCCCAGTAAAGAGGATAAAGTTTTTCAGGCGTATAATATGTGTATGTTTGTATGTATTTTTAAATGCTTTAAGGGCCCCTTTGCAAAATGCGTAGGTACTAAAGTCGTACTACTACACGCGCACGGCCCAGACGCACATAGCGACGGGACCATGGAGAACAAACATGAGTCAATAAAACCATTTTGATAGTTTTAATTATTAAAATATATTTTTAAACTTTTATCCCATGTTTCTATATTTTATGTTTCTTTGTTTGTTGCATTGAATAGGCACCAAAGCTACTGAACCGATTTGAAAAATTCTTTCACTGACGGGAAGCTACACTATCCCCGGGTGACATAGGCTGTAATCTATACCCGTGTGAAAATGTGTCGTGTTTGGGCTCGTTTCCTTAGTCGTGATGAGATCTTCCTCCAGAAATATTTTGACTGACCTGATCGAGGACTTCGGAAACTGCTACTGGAACTGCTAGACGGATAGAGCTAGAAGTGTCGAGTTTGGGCTCGTTTCATTTGTCGTGATGAGATCTTCTTACAGGAATATTCCGACTGACCTGATCGAGGACTTCGGAGACTGCTACTGGAACTGCTAGACGGATAGAGCTAGAAGTGTCGAGTTTGGGCTCGTTTCATTTGTCGTGATAAGATCTTCTTACAGGAATATTTTGACTGACCTGATCGAGGACTTCGGAGACTGCTACTGGAACTGTTAGACGGATAGAGCTAGAAGTGTCGAGTTTGGGCTCGTTTCATTTGTCGTGATGAGATCTTCTTACAGGAATATTTTGACTGACCTGATCGAGG
This sequence comes from Agriopis marginaria, assembly GCA_932305915.1. Lineage (NCBI taxonomy): Eukaryota > Metazoa > Arthropoda > Insecta > Lepidoptera > Geometridae > Agriopis > Agriopis marginaria. Next base: position 10,229,931 of record OW029926.1, on the reverse strand, counting down.
ACTTCGGAGACTGCTACTGGAACTGCTAGACGGATAGAGCTAGAAGTGTCGAGTTTGGGCTCGTTTCATTTTTCGTGATGAGATCTTTTTACAGAAATATTTTGACTGACCTGATCGAGGACTTCGGAGACTGCTACTGGAACTGCTAGACGGATAGAGCTAGAAGTGTCGAGTTTGGGCTCTTTTCATTTGTCGTGATGAGATCTTCTTACAGGAATATTTTGAATGACCTGATCGAGGACTTCGGAGACTGCTACTGGAACTGCTAGACGGATAGAGCTAGAAGTGTCGAGTTTGGGCTCGTTTCATTTGTCGTGATGAGATCTTCTTACAGGAATATTTTGACTGACCTGATCGAGGACTTCGGAGACTGCTACTGGAACTGCTAGACGGATAGAGCTAGAAGTGTCGAGTTTGGGCTCGTTTTATTTGTCGTGATGAGATCTTCTTACAGGAATATTTTGACTGACCTGATCGAGGACTTCGGAGACTGCTACTGGAACTGCTAGACGGATAGAGCTAGAAGTGTCGAGTTTGGGGATGATTTTACTTCGAGGTGCTAGTGTCAAGCGGCATAGGTCTGCTTCCGACGGCGTCCGGCTGACTGACACGCCGTTTCAAATGATAGACAAAATTAGACAAAAATAATCAAAGGAAAACAAACCTTATCGATTGTTGTATCATTGCACAATTTAAGCCTTGTCGGTTCTAGCAAAATATTAGAAAACATTAGTTAAACTATTTTATTTTTCCTATGCCTATTTGAAACATATTTGATGTTTTTTTGGCATACTTTTATTTATTAATATGCATACTAATGGAGTGTATTTTTTTTATTGATTAAAAACATAAAGTTTTTGAAAAATATGTTCCGAAACATGGTTTTCGCAACTTTTGTGGTAAGAGGCTACGAATAATATTTTTTATTAATTATTGATATTAATTTTTATTATTGTTTTGGCGTAGATATTTTACAAAAAGAGCTTTCTATCCATAGATAGTAATACCATATGACTAAGTATTACAGATTCGTTGGAATATGTACCGAAAGTTAGCTTATTTTTATCAGTTGACGGACAACGTCCTTAATGTAGAAACATTAAAGCTTAAACGACTTGAACGATTTTGATGAGCGAGGTGTCGTATGATTCGTCTTTATGCCCGAAGAGTGTCATAGGCTACATTTTTTAGTTGGGTATTTTGTTTTTCAAATTTTTTTATATTTACATTTGCGTCAATGTATTGTATTCAACCCCTGAGATATCGGGAAACATTGCCCTAAAAACTGCCCATTGCGCAGAACTTTAATTTACTGTCACTATTCGAAAAACAAACAGCTGAAATTTACAAATGATAGTAAGTATAGAAGATAGTAGATAAGCCATAAAAACACACACACCTTCTTGCACACTACTTACTGTTTGGAATTTGAATAACTGGCAAAGATATGGTAGTTCCCCTAGCAGACCTAGCACAGGCCGTAGACAAATTTGTCTTTGTTTTTATCCATGCGTAGACGCGACAGAGCTAGAATATGGATACGTTTGTCTTCTTTTAACAAGATAAATACGGTAGAAAGACAATATTTATCCACGGTCCGTTCTAGGTTTGCAGGAGTACTTAGGTTCTAGCTGATTATGCTTATAAGCTAAAAAGCCGTAGGCAATAAAGGTTAACATCATTTAGATAACAATTCAAATAATGCTTCCACTTACTTTTGTAAAAAAAAAAGTGGTCGACAAACATTAACACAATTTAATGGACAAAATTTCGATTTAGAGTCAAAAATTCGAAAACCATTTGGAGATTATCCAATGAAACCCCCCCCCCCCATAAAAAAATATTTAAAAAAAATCTATCCACTATTTTTCAAGTTATTTGAAAAATAAATAAATAACGGAAAAATAGGATTAACAAGCAATAGTTAATTTGCCAAAAAATCGAATTAAAAAATATGAATCTATCTTGCCATCTATTTCCCTATCTATCTATCTTTTACCCCGTATATGTTCAAAAATTTAAAATTAACAGGTAGTCATTAATGGCATAACATCGTGTTCCATCTACATAATATGAATAAATAATAAGCGTAGGTGTTTAAAAAAACATTAAGTTGTGAAAGGATCATATGATTAAATCGCATACAATACTTACGCCATTATTACCTTATTTTTATAAATAAACTAGCGGTCCGCCCCAGCTTCGCACGGGTATAGATTATAGCCTATGTCACCCGGGGATAGTGTAGCTTCCTAACAGTGAAAGAATTTTTCAAATCGGTTCAGCAGTATCGGAGCCTATTCAATGCAATCAAACAAACAAACAGTCAAATCTTTCCTCTTTATAATATTAGTATAGATTAAAGCCGTGGTAGTCCATTTGGGAGACCGCTAGACTTGAAAGCGTGAGGTCGCGGGTTCAAACCCCGGGCCCGTACCAATGAGCTCTTTGGAGTTTATGTACGGATTTTCATACCACTGGCTTTTCGGTGAAGGAAAAACCGGCATACGTACGGAGAAGGAATTCAATGGCGTAAGTGAATCCACCAATCCGCACTGCCAGCGTGGTGGATATGGCCCAATCACCCTTTCCGGGGTAGGTTAAAAGTCCAGCAGTGGACTGTTAAAAGGCTGATGATGATGATGATGAACACTTAAATAAATGGAAAATCTAATTTGCGACCTGGCATCCCAGTACATGTTGTTTTGCTATTTGATGTTGACAAATTTGACAATGTCCTTGACATAAACTTTTTTCATATTCGTCTAGCTATGGTATAAACAGCCATAAAGCCTATACTTTATAATATTTTTTGAAAATTATTAAAAAAATAACTATTAGGTTAAAAATAAAACTGAAAAATACGTGTCCAATTTTTTTTCATAATCTATCAATTAAACCAATAAAAATAGGTAGTAAAAAAAATTAAACGTTGTCCATTAGTGTCAAAATTGTTAAGCTCTTAAGATTTTAAAAGCATCAATGCAAAGTTTGGCAAGTTGACGCTACTTCGAGTGCCTATATACGCCAAAACAGATAAATGTCACAGTTAAGTAGATGATGCAATACATTAATCACACTAATAAACTTACTATATAACAGCTGAATAGATTTTGATAGCTAGGCTAGGCAATTTTTCTATTTAATATTTAATAGTTCCTTTTTATTTTTCTGATTCTGGCATCCTGTGAAATATATCAACGCAAAAATCGCGGAAATTGCTTTATACTATATGCATTGATACATTTGTTATCGTTATCGATTTTTAAAAATAAATTCATTAATTTAGATATTTTGTGATTCGTGAATGTTTGTGGTTTTTTTTTTCCTTTAGAAATGTACGTATGAATATGTGTGTTTGTGTGTATGTAGGTATGTTGTTTTAAACTTGCAAAAGAGAAAGCTGTCGCTGATGACCGCAGTCTTAAGGTCCCTTGTAATAGACCAGAGTTCGTATAACACCAGCTAGGGTTCCATCACAAAATATTATGTAGTTGACGTCAGCCACACGCGGAGTCATATTTAAAATATGATTGGGCGGATCATTTGGAATAGAATAGAATCACTTTTATTGCATAAAATGGTAACTATCTAAAACACATGACTATCACAGTTTTACCCTCTTCAACCGTACAATATTGGCACGTATAACCTATATAAGCTATGATCGTCATACAGTGGGGGATGTTTGAAGGAAAACGCAGTCCTGAGGCTTAGAAAACGATCTTGATGCATCCCGAAAGGGTTGGCAGGAGGCAGCTTCAGACCAAGATTTTTGGAAGGAAGTGGATGAGACCTTTTCTTAGCAGTAGGGCACTATATGTAAAAAAATAGAACGGTAGTGTTCACGTGCCCTCGACTGATCTTTGTTGAACAGAGTCACAAATCAAGCAAAACTGTTGAGAATTGACGTGAAATCGGTTGATGTAAACATAACCTGCCGATTGTTTAGTAAGTAGGTGCCTACTTCAGTTAGCGAGTAGTCATATGTCGTTCATTTTTTTCCCTTTTCTTTTCCTGAGGTTTAGCGTTTTACGAGGTACCGGGTGTAAACCGGGGGGGGGGGGGGGGGGGGTCTGTTTTATTTACTCGCGATTTCACTTGTGATTTTCTAATTTTCTCGCTTTTTCCTGGATAAAAGTATCCTATTATTATGATGAAAATATTATTAAGTAACTTTGCAGCTTACCAGTTTACGCAATTTACCCGTTTTCCTACAGGAACCGTTCATAATCAGTTGGGTTTCTTATTTGTTAACGCGAAATTTTACACAAATAATAGTTACATGGTTATTAATTATATTTCAAGCACAATTTTATATATATATTGTATACTTAATATAATTTATCTTTAAAAAAAAACACAAAACAGAAACATTCTAAGTTTATGACACTACAAAGAACAGAATAATATTTTTGTACGGATTTTGTAGTCAGGCGGGAACTATATTTTATTATCAAACTTAGATTTAAAAAAATCAAAATTTATTTTTAGTACACACGGTCTGCTGCTTTTCATGACTAAAGCGAGCCGGGGTGTTTTTTTTTAATTATAATAACTGGCTAACAAGCTACGGGCCACCTTATGGTAAGTAGTCACCGCTGCCCATTAACACCAATTTTTATGTATTAAATACATAAAACGATTCTAAATCGTGGGTAAGTACCGAAAAGTCGGAAAAGTCCCCATTTTTTTAAGTCCCCCAGTTGTGTCTTGTGTATTCATACACACGTCCTCGCAACATAACAAACAAACTTTCTCATCAATGATGTGATGTCCCTAGCAATCTTAATTTCGTGCCAAATTCTATGATGATCACTTCAGTTGCATCTTAGAGAAAGAAGTGCAGAGTTACTTTTGTATTTATAACTAGCAGCGCCACGCGCTTTTAACCACTATCCTATACAAACCATGATTTTTCCGGGATAAAAAATAAGATCCATGTGTTAATTCAAGGTATAAGCTACTTCCATACAAAATTTCATTTAAATCCGTTCAGTAGTTTCGGAGTTGAGTGCGGATAATAATTATTACTGTGAAATGATCATCACCAGTGTGATAAGTGTGTGATCTATGTTACGTATCGAGGTTACGTAGCATTCACTTAGGAGGACGTCACAAAAGTACATTCTTTTAAAATGGCTTTCAAAAGATATAGTTTCAACCGAAAATGTCACAGATTACAATACTTGTGAGGTTACTGAGCTAGACTCACATTGTTTCTAAACAAATAACGTTTCAATCTTCATCATCGGTGATATTACCTATTATGTTTTATATGAGATGTTTCTTTTATTTACTATTCTTTATTGTAGTTTAAAATAAAGAAAAGGTTCTTGAGTGGAGACTACGAATCAAAAGACGCAGCGTAGGTAGGCCTCCCACTAGATGGACTGACGAAATTGTGATAGTCGCGGGCACCCAGTGGATGCAGTCGTAGTTTCCACTCAAGAATTGTTTTCCCCATCGGTTATCGGTTCTTCTAGCGATGTGGCCTGTCCATTGCTACTTAAAATTTTATTAGTATTTTTAATTATTCAACTGCACATCTGAATCCCTTTATGCGCATCAAAATCTGATTGAAAAAAGCTGTGAATTGACTGAACTATTATTAATTAATCGACATTACTTATTAACTTATTATTTGGAATTGTATTGTGTCACTGTGAATTTGATTTATTGCCTTAGTTTATTTTTATATGTATTGATGATCTATTTAATGAATTGTATGGGTTGTTTTATTGCCTGAAATAAATTAATTTGAATTTAGGGAACAAAACAAAACGGAGCTTACCCTTCCATGTTTTTTAATATTAGTATTTGTATTAATTTAACTGTACACATTTGGACTTCTACTCTACTACGCTTTTACAACATACATTTATCTTTTGATGTGCATATTTAGATCTGCAGTTGGTAAGTAGGTATACTATAGGTAACATCGGTTTTTGATGTGCGATTAAAAAGTAATTTGTATTTTGCCAACAAAAATAAGAAAGCGCTCTAAATACTTAGGGAAAGTAGGATTTCAACATAGCTTAATACTTATAATTTAAATAAATTATTCAGTGCGCGTAGGATTTTACTAGTTGCGCCCACTTATTGCTCAATTCCGATTTAGGAACCAACAATTTGCAAAAAGTAAAAGCGCCTGCATCAATCTAGCAAATCACATAGGTACCTTCTCCTAATATAACAGCATTATCTGAACTTGTGTTCATATTTAGTGCATAAATACTTTCTAAACATATTATATTTAATGATATTCTTAAAGCAGTAAAGTTATCAAGATGATGTTAATTTTATTAACTAGGCAAGTATATAGGTTGGTACCTAAATCTAAATCTGTTTATTTCTATACATCTAAAAAACAATACTAATAAAATAAAATATTCGGAATTTTTTGCACACACGGTCCTCTGACCCCAAACGAAGCAAAAACACAAAGCAATGTGAAGAAATGGGGAGCAATGTGTGTATGTTCCTTATGGACTCCAAAACGTCCGGACCAACTTTGCCGAGACTTTCACTGGCAAATAGCTGATGTTATAAGAAGTATCTTAGGCTACTAGACGGTCTTAGACGGTGTCCATACGGGTGAAACCGCGGGGCTCAGCTAGCACTTAATACATACAAAATTTATTTTCTAACAAATTTTTGACGAAGAATGAATGATATCCAAGTATTTTGTATTAATAATATTCAATGATTAAAGTATCTGATAAATATAATCCTATTCAAATCCTAGTTGGCAGTGACAACTGTTTTATTTAGGTAGGTATTTATTTAATAAAACTGAATACCGGAACTTATTAAAAACCGTGCATCACTTATGTAAATAATTTTAAGTTTCACGGACAAGAATCAAGCATAGGCGACCTCCATGTCAATATTTATAGTCAGTACCTGTACCCAACGGGGAGTGTGTGTTGCCTTCGTGAATCGTGAATGACCAAAGGCTAAACACGACTAAGGCTGGTTTCACAGCTGTGCTTTGAAAATTCTGAATTCTCAAAGCCCGTGTGGATCGCCCGTACTAAAGGAGACGGGATTTACACGGAAGCAAGTCCCGTACGGAACAATCAGCGTCGCTGTGAAACGATGTTCTAGCGCCTCACGTATGTCTGCGCTCCGGGGGTCTATTCGCCGAAAGTAAAAGATACGGGCGACCCGCGTGAGGCGCTAGAACATCGTTTCACAGTGACGCGGACCGTACGGGACTTGCCTCCGCGTAAATCCCTTGCAACTGTGAAACCAGCGTTAGATAAACTTTCAAAACCATTAATCTTTCTAGTAAATATTGATTTAGAACTATAAACAATGTTAAAATTTCTTGACGTTACTAAATAAGTTTCTATTTTGACTAGGCTATGTTATCTTAGACGAACGAAAAATAGTTCGCTGACAAAATTCCTTTACCATCAATTTCCTTTTTAAATGACTTCAAAAAAGAAGGCGTTCTTAATTCGAGTTTATTTTTTAAAGTTTGTCATATTGTAAATTATCAAAATTGTATCAGTAGTGTGGTTTTTAAATGAAAATAATAAAAAAATTATGTCATCCAAGTGAACGAAATTGAGTATTTACTCATTTTGAAGTAAGTTTTTTAAATCGATACCTATTTATCGTATTTATTAAAGTGATAGTAGCATAAAGAATTAAAATTATAAAAAATGCTTTCGTCTTTATGCAATCTTTTGTTCATTTGGGCATGGGAAGTGGCCAAAGATAAGTGCATAAAAAATGCAAGGCGCTACTTATGCGTCTGGGCGTTCTGAACATATAGATATTATAGTTGCATTAAGACATCGAGATACAATACTTATAGAGTCAGAATCGTGCCAAAATAATGTCCGAACCAAAACTCGGCGCACACTACGAATTGCGCCGACTTTTGGTTAGTTAACTTAAAAGGTTACCGCGATCCGACTACAATGCCGCAACGCGATGCCAAAGCTACAATGACATAGCGGACAACTAACGTTGAACACTACAGAAGCGACATAACGTCTAAATTGGTGTAAATGTGGCATTGTGAACCTTATAATTGATACAATTTATGTACAATGACGCTCCGACGTTTTTTGACGACTGTCACTGAGAGATTGTGACTCTATAGAAATTGTATATCGATGCATTAAAATAATAGATGCAAAAACACAGCTATTAGGTGCTAGGTAGTCCGCTGATGTCTTTTTGGATTGTTCAATTTGTCTAAGTGCCTATATTTAGTGGCGCAGCAGGTTTTTTATTTTATTGCAAAAGCAAAAAAAAAAAAAAATGCGATTTATTACAAAAACGCACGACATTAGATATGCTTTTGAATGCAAAATTAATTCTGCTATGAATAGATTTTTCATTAAACCAATATTATGATTGTGAAAGTGTGGTTGTTTGTTGGTTTGTCGATATGTTCAGGTTCGGTACTCAAAGGGCGTCAAACCCTATAACTAAGCCTATGCTATCTGTCTGTCTGTCCGTTCGTCTGCCCTACCTTTAACGGCTCTATCTTTCGAACAGTAATAGATAGCCAGTTGAAATTTTCACACAACAATATGTAGGTAATGCTACGGCGGATCAACTAAGAAAAAATAAATAAAGTCAAAAGTAAAAATTAGAGCGGGTCCCATACAACCAACGTTTTTTTAAACTTATTTTTGTATTTGCTCTAATAAGGATAAATATGGCCAAGTGCGACTATTCACCGAAGTTAAGCAACGTTGGGCGCGCTCGATACTTGGATGGGTGAGCGCCTGGGCGTGATATTGTCTTTTGCACCACTTTTTGTATTTTATGGTGGTACGGAACCCTCAGTGCGCGAGCCCAATTCGCACTTTGCTGGTTTATTTTATCCACTTACTCGCAGGAACAGAATAATGAGTCGATGTATTATTTTTGCATATAGATAGTTTGAGGGCCGGAGAGTGAGCAAAAATGATACTTTTATTATACAAACTGACGTGGTTTTCACACATTTTATATATATTACACGGGAATTACTCACGTAACTAAAGTGAGTAATTCCCGTGTAATATAAAATAATTATACTATTTATGGAAAAAAAATCATGCGAGTGGAACAACGGGATTGAGCTAGTGAATGATAAATCGATTAAATCAACATCTACTATTTGTCTGACCGCATTTACTTACTTTACATAATGAGAAGTGAATATAAATACAGTGTGGTATTCGTTATGATTTTAACTGCGAAGCACATAAACATGAGAGGTTTATTTCATCTAATTCTTTGAATTTGCAAGATATAATGTTCTTAATTGATTGCTTACTTTGCATTGTATTTGCTAGGAGTACTATACTAACTATTTCCAACTTATGCTAGTACTTATAAATAATCGAGTTAGCTACGAAGCATATACTGAAAATATTTTGGTATAACTATATAGCTTATGCTTGTTTTGTCCGGCACTTTTGGAGATCGATGGGGAAGCCTATGAACAGCAGTGGACGTTCTACGGCTGAAATGATGATGATATAACTTGTAGGCAATGGCAAAAAATAAATGGTATAAATAATCTACATCTGCACTGTCGTCATTCGTAGAAAGAATAAATAACTCTTTATTTTGTTATGAAAAAAGCAGTAAAAATGCAAATTTTTGGGATTTTATGAGCCTCCCATTTTTAACATTACTATGTTAATTTATGAGAGATAAATATTACGGACCAAATTGAAAACCTTCCTCCTTTTTGAAGTCCGTTAAAAATAAAACATAATAGCATGACCAATAGAGGGGATAAATTTTATAAACAACTAGCCGACCTGACAGACGTTGTCCTGTCTTAGAACTGTCAAACACGCAAAGTTAAAATTGAAAATCTTATTTTTTTACGCCTTGGGTTACATAATTGGAGTATTAGTAAGAACTCATATAAAAAAAATATATAGCCTATGTTACCCGGGGATAGTGTAGCTTCCTAACAGTGAAAGAATTTATCAAATCGGTTCAGTAGTTTCGGAGCGTATTCAATGCAAACAAACAATCAAATCTTTCCTCTTTATAATATTAGTATAGATGATAGCTCTATTAGTAGGCATTATCCAGGTAGGAACCGGGAATAAGTTTGTATGCACTAAGCGCTCCCCGTCTACCGCTTTCATGACCTTAGCTTTCGCAACTTATATTTGTTAGTATCTTAAGTTCCGACTAGTGAGTTAATTGCCGAACGCAGGTGAATGGCCACCAGCTAAAAACGAAGTTGTTTCCTATACATTCTCGTATCTAGATTTCAATTTCAATAAAACATAAACTGTCCGCGCGGTTTTCGCAACGATTGCTTGCTCACCTCGGAAGCGAATTCCGAATACTTTAAACCAATCGAAAAATATACTCCAAGCCTCCAAAACAGTTTGATATTTGATTTGGTAATTGGTTGTAATTTATAGTAATGTCATTTATGACTTTTCTGCTGTTGCATTTAGGCTGTTTACAGCCCAATATTTTTTATTCCAGAAATGTGGGAAAACTTTCGCGGGTAACACAGGTTTGCCATTCTGGCTCACTCGACATTATTCATATATCATGACCATCTCAATGAGAATGATAAATATGTGACAGAATATAATTAGGTACCTATTTACTGTCCCAGAAAAGGAAGAAAAAGATAAAAATGCTTGCATTTCAGTACGAATAACATCAACCTATCTAACTGTAACATAATCCTGCATTCAAATTACCTGATTTCCAATAATTGTATACCATAGAATTATTGTATTATATTAACACCAGGATTACCATGCTTATCATGCTGGTTGTATGCCCTCAATATTGTTTTAAGATGAGTACATGACGTTGACCATGGCAGGTCTCTATTGACGGCGCTAGAACTGAATACTTATTGATATAAGCCAAAGATCTTTTAAAACTATGGATTTAACATCAGCAACAAAGTTGAAAAAAAAAACTACATAAGTTACCGACATAGCCCACCTGATTAGCAAGTTGAAGTGGCAGTGGGCAGGACACATAGCACGCAGAACAGATGGCCGATGGGGCCGAAAGGTTCTCGAATGGAGACCGTGGACTGATAAGCGCACCGTAGGACGTCCACCCAGGACAGACGACCTAAAAGAGACCGCAGGGAAACGCTGGATGCAGGCCACTTCCAACCGGCCCTTTTAGAGATCGATGGGGAAAGCCTACGTCCTACGGCTGAAATGATGATGATGATTATGATGAACCACTCAAGAAAACCAACCATGTTGCTTTTCCATTACGATTAATTAAATTTTCTATCTATCAATTCCGTAATGTAATTAGAATTTGAATAACATATCGATGCAAATCTTGACAATAAACTGTTACATTTCATTTCTGTAAACTAGCAGACGTTTTGTTAAGTATCTCGCTAGCTGTTTTAGCAGCTCAAATTGTGATTTTGAGATTTACTCATAATATATTTTATCCTATTGAATATTAATTCATTAAAATAATGTTTCGATATTGCGGAAATTATAACTCGATTTGGTTTTGCATTTATGTGGGTAGGTAGCGAAACAGCCAACTGTAACGTTATTGACACTATCAAATCGAATTGTGCATTAGAAACCTCACATACGCCACATCTTTAAAGATTGCTCATAAGTTTTTATTTATAGTTATTTTATTAGTATTCTGCCACAATTCAATATCTATGTAGCATATGATTCACATAAACACAATGTAAAGTAACTCTTATTCCGTGTCGTAATCATAACCATTTGTCAGACTTGTGTTGTTGTACACTATTGGAAAATCAATAATGAGTCTACAAGTAATGGTGGGCACGTAATTGTATCGATTAAACTCTAATGATGTGACTAAAGTTATCATTAAAAATGTTGTAAGAGGACAGGTTAGTTTAATATCTTCATAGTGGTATCTTTGTTTCATATTTCTTTTATTTATAGTTGATCTCATGTCTGATTGCTTTATGTCCTTGTCCCTACTTTTTACCCGACGACGCAAAGCGAAAAGGAAACCAAACATTATTTTGAAACAAACACCGATTTTGATAAATGAAGTGTCGATCGATTTAAGTAAAGTCGGGGTGGGGTTACTGAATAGGTGACGTTATTAATAATACCTAAAAAGTGGCGCTTAGCTACAGACTGTACAGGGAATAGGGGTAAAACGTTTTTTTTTTTGTTTCATTGAATAGTGTTTTTTTACAAAAAGAACGGTAAACAAGCATGCGGTCTGCCTGATGGTAAACGGTAACCACCGCCTTTGGACTGTAGGTGGTTGTAGACCCTTTTTGAAACGCTCCATGATGAAACTCGACGGTAAGATCTTTAAAAAATGAAAATAAACATTGATAGATCAGTTTTTGTTAAGATGTACGTATAAAGGGCTTACGGCTACTTCTTACGGGCACGAAACAACGCTTAAACTACGCAGTGCGGAAAATCACGCGAACGCGCCGAGATACGCTCGCGCTACTTTTCGCAATCGTTTAAAACAGGTACCCGTAAGGCTCCAGTTTGCGTAACATGATCCGCCAATTAAAAAAGTGTCTGTCCACCCCTCTGGGTTTTTAAATGGTTCGGCACAACAAACGTGTAACTTATTAATAATACGTCACTCGAGGGGAACAATATTTTTTTCATCCTCCCTTGACATAACGACGTCGTCATCTTACATTTGATTAGGTTAAAAGGTTTAACCTACACCTTCCTACATATTATTATAATGACGTCATCTACCTAATGACCATCCCTTAATCTACAAGAATCTAATGACACCACATTTATCAAAATAGTTGAAGCGATGAGAATGTAGGTGGGAAGAAACTATAATCCCCTCTTTTTGGCTTTGCCGTTGTCAGGTAGAAATAGTACATCAAAATTTTATACGCGCACAGTATGTAAACAGTTTTTACTTTGTAATCAGGATCAAGAATCTCTCATCTTGTTTATGAATGGATGAACAGGTTTCATATGTGGCGCATACATACCGTAAGAAACACGCTCCATCTCTTGCGCAATGTACGTCTTAGAATTGCCATCACGCACGTGACATTGAATTTACGCAGATTTAACTGTTGAACTGGGTCTGCATACCAGTCGGTGTACCTAACTGTTGTTCTCTTCTGTTTGCTTGTTGAAGGCCAAAGGCCAATTGCTTCAAGCTATCTGAAAAGAAAATCCGCTAAGTTGACGCTGGCCAAATATTGTCTTTGTACTTCTGCGAAATTGTTTCTGTTTCTGTCGCTTCCATGTGAATCTCGATAAGTGTACCTATAGGTGACAGAAATAATCGTATGTCTGAGATTAAAACCGTTTTGGTAAAAAGCACATTATGCATTTTAAATTACCAGGATTAGGATACGGAGATAAAAAATCATTTTCGTGATGAAAATGGAGTCCTCTCTTACGTTTGTAATAACATGTAAAACTGTCGAAAACGATTGACGTACTCTGTCCCACATACATTTAGTTACCGGTAAAGTAACCTTCCCCACTTTGTTCGACTTTGGTATTTGACAACGATTTTCTAGAGTTGTTAGTAGATAATTCGCTACGGTAATCAGTGCCAACGACAATGAAACTTGGTCTAATTCCCACACTGATTGCATAATTTTGGTCGAGGCTTAAATAAAAAATACATATCGTAATCAACACGAATACTAAATGTTCGCTACTGAGAACTATTGTAATTTTGAGTTATATCCTCATGACAAGATGACATTCAACATGAATATGTTAATGGATATTATATAGCATAATAACATGATATCCATGTTAAAATAATTTATCACATCATTACAAAATATTGAGTATAAATGGATTAAAATATTTGCGATCCGGCGCGGCGCGGCGCCGCCATTATGCTAATAGTTAATTCATAGTTATTAGCTAAATAGATGTACGAGTTATTGTATTTATCATATCATAATAAATAAATGTGAGAATGTGTTTGTTTGCTTCTCTTACACGCCACAATTGAGCAGTTGATCGACGTGATTTTGTGCACAGATAGTTTGAAGGCTGGAGAATGACATAGGATTTTGTACTTCTTCGCCCTAGAATAAAAAAGTATCTATGTCTATGTATATTCAGAACTTAGTTTATAGATCCTACATTGTATACTACCTTAATCACAGAATTGGAATTATACATACCTACTTGATGTCTACATAGTACATATGGTTTTTAAATTACCTACTGTAAGATGGAAGGCATTGAATCTCACAGCACAGGATTCCCCTAGTGTGTGAATCAGGGTTCACCGTTCGAAGTTATGTTCATGTACCTATCCAGACTAAAAATTATTCTAATTAATTACGACCACGTACTTTGTTTAAATAAAATGTATTATTATTATTTATTAAATAATTATCAATTTAACGGCCTCTTATACCAATTTTATTCAGTTAAATTACAATATTTGAGCTGGAAAAAAATACATGTCACAGATACATCTGTGTTCGAGTTTATGATTTGGTTCAAAACACGATAGAATAATCTTTCCTCGATCAAAAAAAATAATTCTGAAACAAAGTCGAGTTAGTTTATTTTTTTCGTTTTATGCTCTAATGAAAGCTCGTAACAACCTGGAAATTGCATGTACTGAAAGGCAATTTTATTCATTTTTTTTTTATTTGGATAGATTTTTGATAGTGAATAGTTCGTTTTTTAATGAAATTAAAAGCGTAAAAAGGTCTCGAGAATTTGCGCGCGCCGCGTTCAGTACCGCGCCAGGCGTCATCGAGGTCGGACCTATGTTCGTTTTTGTCGTTGCACTCCCCCCGCGGGCGTCCTAACTCTTGCGATACATCGTCGCTATAACGGCGGGGGCTGAGGGAACGTTTTGTTGCCTACGCGACTCGGATAATAGTCCGTTAAAAGACCGACTTCACAAAATTTGTAAAACACGTAATTTCAAAAAGCACTCACTCACTCACTAGTGGTCGCTATAGCTTTAGATTGGACGCTGTGATTTGCAAAATCGCTAATCATGGCAATGGACTTCAGCTATGGTTGATATAAACTCATGCAAAAAAAATGTTCTTATATAAGGTAACTAGCTACTTAGCACTTATTCACAAAAACTATTATTTTCAACTTTACCTAATGCATTATGCATTGATGTATTTCTTTTCAAAACCAAATTGATTCACTGAAACGATCATTAATGAAAAGCAAGACGCGCGTCTTTTCAAAGGAAAATTGGGATGACGTTGATGTCTTTTGTTTGACTATTAAGAATCATCTCGTAGAGTGTGTTAGTCAAAGAACTTGGACCTAACCAAGGAATATACTACTCTCTAACGAGAGACCTAACGGTGTCAGTGGTTGCGATGACAATTTTGATGGGGCAAAATTAATGTATCAAAGCGAGTAAAATTACGTTTTTAAACTTTATCTGAAGTACGTAATTCAATATTAACGGCCGGCTATCCGAGTCGCGTAGGCAACAAAATGCTCCCTCAGCCCCCGCCAACTTATAGCGACGACGTATATTGCCACGTAGTCAGGCAACGATAAAAACTAACATAGGTCCGACCTCGATGAAGCCTGGCGCGGCACTGAACTGAACGCAGCGCGCGCAAATTCTCGCGACCTTTTTACGGTTTTAATTTCACTTAAAAACGAAACTATTCACTATCAAAATTCTATCTAAATAAATAAAAAAAAAAAAAAATTGCCTTTCAGTACATGCAATTTCCAGGTTGTTACGAGCTTTCATTAGAGCATAAAACGAAAAAAATAAACTGAATCGACTTTGTTTCAGATTTTTTTGATCGAGGAAAGTTTATTCTATCGTGTTTTGAACCAAATCACAGACTCTAACACAGATATATCTGCGACATGTATTTTTTTCAGGTCAATATTGTAATTTAGCTGGAAAAAAAAAGATTTAAAACCGTCAAATTTGGTTTAAGAGGCTCTTAAGAGCATAGATACATCTGTGTTAGAGTCTGTGAGTCGGCTCTTAAGAGCCTCTTATACCAAATTTGACGGTTTTAAATCAATTTTTTTCAGTTAAATTACAATATTTGCGCTGGAAAAAAATACATGTCACAGATACATCTCGGGCCCGGCCATTCTTACCGGGAACGATCACCGGACCCGGTAAATAAACCGCGGCGCAAATTTTAGAAGAAAAAGAAGAATTAGGTAAAAAGATAAATCCGGGACACAACAATGACTTAGAAAAGACTTTAAAAAAAGAGATGAGTCAGTATGAAGCTGAAGGCAAGAAAGATCACTATTTATTCAAGACTACACGATGTCCCTATACCAACTAGTGTTGAAGCTGAGAGGGCTTTTTCTGCAGTAAGTTGCGAACCAGGGATACCTATGTCTCACACGCATGCGCGTTTAATTATAATAAGTTAAATTTTATGTAATATTTTTTTCAAAAAAAGATCTGGATCTGTAACGATATTAAATACATGTAGATAAACTTTTATGTTTGTAGATAGAGCGACCCTCCTGCCAGGTCGTCTCCAAACCGTGGCCAGAGCCGCAAGGTGTATTTAGGCTAGAGTTTGAAATGTTAGTATTCAGTGAAAAGTGACTTTATTTTATAACACTAGTCAAACATCTCACAGTCATTAAATTTAATTTATCTTTTTTATGTTTTAGTAAAACGGTACATTAGCATAACGAAGTAATTAGCACTATTATAACGAACACTGTGCATACTACTAATTATGACTACAAAGGAACTACAGACACAACTAGGATCTAGGAGAAAATTCAGCTAAAATGAATACAAGGACATAACAACTAATTAAAATGGTAATTATTGAGACTGAACCGAAATTCAATTATGAACGGTAATGACCTTAGTCACAATAGGATAGATTGACCTAGGACTGAATAGTTCGCGCTACTGACTGGCAGAGCGATAGTTGGTACCACGAAGTGCTCAGAGCTTGACTGTGAAACACATTATGAACGTGCAATGTACAACTGGTCATCAGAGAAACACTGTTTAGCCAGGCGCATTTATCTTTTAGAATTCGCATGACAGAATTTTGAGGATTTGCAGCCTTTTGAATTATAACGGTAGAGAATGAAAGCATTTTCGCCTTTTCATGTATCATGTTATCATGTAACAATAGGACTGCGCAATTATTAGATGAAGTTAACGATATAATTTTTCGGTCCAAGAAACGTTTGACGCAGTCGTCATTTACTCGTACATTAAACTTTGTAAATCCGGGTAAACTCTGGCAATCACTTCCGTATCACTGCACCGAATTACAAAATTAGCCGTTTGTGATAGTCTTTGTGTTGGTATATCCATAGCCAATTTTAAATAGTGCGGCTACGTCATTGTACGGGTACGCTCTCACATTTTTTTTAACTGAAACATTTGTCGTTTAAAAGCTGGACGTAGGTATTACAAGGACGTTGTATACCCTTAGGGTACCCTTAAGGACGTTGTATACCCTAAGGACACCCTAAGGGTAAACAAAGTCCTTGAGGTATTATGACAGTGACCACAGAAAAGAGAAGTAGGTAAAAATAATTTATTTTCTGTGACAGTGACAGTGATTGTCACAGAAAATAAATTATTTTTACCTACTTCTCTTTTCTGTGGTCACTGTCATAATAGATTATCTGAAATCAAATTTTTAATGATAATTTGAGTTAGAAAATTTTTAAAAACAGTCAGTTGTCGCTTATTTTAAAAGTAAGTATATGTAATAATATAAATATTTTGATAAACAATCTGTAATGATTAGTGAAATAGAACGAATTACGCCACAAATATGAAACAAACGCTATTTTGTTTGAAAGATCGCAGAAATTTCATATTTTTGCTATTATCCGCAGTAATATGTTGTTGTTTTTTTAAAGGTAGATTCAAAAGAGCATCGTTGTTTTTATTTAAATTGTCGTCATGTATATTGAGACAGTATGTGATTATATCAGCAGCAGCCTCTGGATCTAGTAGAAGTGATCACCGGTTAACACAGGAGTTTCTTTTAGAACCTCTAGTTTATGTTGGGTGACGTCTATTCTGTTCCACCACTCCCTCATAATAAACGAAACTGTTAGGACTAAAATTATGTGTCACATCATCATCATCAACCCGAAGACGTCCACTGCTGAACATAGGGCTCCCCTTCAAATTATCTGTATATTTTATGTTACAAAAAAATGGCATCAATTTTAGAGCTGTCAAATTCAGTTTAGAAAATACAATGGTTTTTTTTATGTGACAGTGTTGACCTACAGTTCTACACTAAACATGCTTTGAGACGACGTCATCGCCCTGAATGCTTTCTTCATTGATAATGTAGTCTTCCTGTGTAATTTGCATTACCGGCTATACCGGAAAAAGTACAGAAAATAACGTTCTACTTCTATATCTGGCGATTACTCAGGGTCGCGGTCCTGTCCTTGCACTCTCACAAACTATTGATCAATTCTTTAAATATTTTTTTCTAAAACAAGTTGTGGAATCTTAAATTAATTCTAAAATAAAACTACAATAAGACTATGAAGTGAACAGTTTTAGCAAAAAAAAAAGCAAGATGTCGACATTAACAAGGGCCCCACACTAGGCTCATGGCCCGTATTGTGGTGTCCAAGTGACGATGTACACAAGTATTTTTTTTATTTGCAGGCATCCATTTTTTTTCTTTGGTGAGATTATTATTTTATATTATGTAGGTACATTTAGATTGGTTAATTTATTATATTACATTATTAGACCGATAAATCATTGTTCCATAAGCATTGTTGTTGATTATTCACATTAATTGCAAATAAGATAATCTAAAACCTAAGGTTGATATTATAAATGAGTCTGCAAGGCTCGTTATTTCAGCGGTTAGAACACCCATTTAAAAGTAAGTGGCCGAGCGGTAGCATGTGCGCTTTACAATCAGACGGCACCCGGTTCGATGACTTATTTAGAACGTAAATAAAATATGTGCAGTTTCGATACCATCTCCCAAATATGGTGAAGGAAAACATCGTTAGGAAACCGGTTACAAGAACCACAAAAGTTCTTAAACATACACGATATTCACCAACATGCATTGGGCCGGCATGGTGTATATTATAGGGCCCATTCTCTCTCTCTCTCTCTATCAGATTGAAGGCCTGTGTCCTAGCAATATGAGCCATTTCTAAAAAAAGGATATTCCTTTATAATTGGGTTTAAATCCATTACATATAATCTGCCATATTAGAATTTTCTTAAAATAGGTAATTCATTATATGAGTGTTCAGCTGGAGGTAAATTTTGTAATCGACTAATAATGATGATGATGATTAACTGTGATAATAGAATATAGAATAGAATAGAATATTTGGAATATTTTAATGATAGATCATATGGTATTGATAAGCTTGTGTTTGTGGTGATAGTTTAAAACAGCAGTGTTTTAATTGAATTAAGTAAACACTTCACTGTATTGACGTAGAGCTTGTTCGCAATCCAAAAATTACTTGCTCTAATGATTTTGTAGGGTAGCTCATTTTACGACGTGATATGCAGTAATTCGGTAAGATGCAGGCAGCGTCTAGAATGCCCTATCGTATGGTAACGGCTTCAAATCCAACACAGGTCATTGTGAACTTTTTATTTTCCTTTATAAACGATGTTTTTAGTGTTTTGGTTCCAAATCCGTAATATCAGTCCATCCAAATTTAAATGCGAACCGCTAGACTGTGGAATGCGCTGCGTGAATGTTCTCCGATGCAAGTGGTGTGGTTGTTGTAAGTTGCGACTAAATCGGTTCCTTCTATGCAAGCGTACTCCATCGTAAACCGCATCATCGCTTTAGATCAGGCGTGGTCCCCACCACGCTAAACGCAAGCCTGTAAGTACGGTGAATTGTATTCCCGATGTAGCATTTGCACCATTAACTTGCACCATCAATCGTTTGTGGTTCATCGTGATTGCGCAGGTAGGTAATCAAGGATTGAAATTGTACGTAAGACAGTCATATTACAAAAAAAAATTTAATCGATAGTGGTTATTATCATTGGTTATCTGAGCCGTTGTATTGTAAAATAGGCACCTATTTATTTATAATTTAACATTCTGCCATTTTTATCATCATAATTGTTATAGGTGCTAGTGGTTATATTGTCAATTCCTATAGGTACCTACAGTGTGCAAAGTGCATCAAAGGTTAATTTATGGCGTAGTATGGCATGAATGGGATTCGCAGTGAGTCAAGGAGGCTCGTTAGTTCAGCGGTTAGAATGATATTGTTATGATGTGTCGTAGTCGGGGGTTCGAATCCCTCACGAGTCAACCCTTTTTAATCTAGGTCCAAATAAGTTCAAGACTCATTAAAGAAAGTGTCATCGTTTTGAACTCAAAAAATATGTATTCCTTATATTCGTAGAAAACGCCTTCCGTTATTTTAATAGCAAGCAAAATTAAGCGTTTGCTAATGGGGTTTTTAAACAAAGTTGTTGGTCTGCGATGCAACATGATCGAAACAGTTGAGAGTTTCAGAGCATCAGAGCATCGCCATTTTTATTTACCCGGCTATATCAAAATAAGGGAAGGATTAATTTCATACAAATGCAGAAAGATAATAATAGAGTTGTTGGATACGCTAATAAGAGGAGCCGTACGGCCAATACCTCTACCTTACGCGGTCTCAAACTATCGTTAAATCTCGGAAAATCACGCAAATTTAAACCTTAACGCTCTAGATAAATTTTGCGGCTGCACATTTTTTTTCATCACTTAAACTGGATTTCTTAAAACAGCTAGCCGTATGGCCTCTGAACTCGAATTTACCTAAAATTACAAAATCTCCTACTTGTAATAACACAGCAATTCCCATGTAGCACTTTTCTTGTGCCATTGTACAACCTACTAATAATGTTTATTAACCGAAAGTACTACCTATATTATGGAGCCGTGGTAGCCCATTTGGGAGACCGCTAAACTTGAAAGCGTGAGGTCGCGGGTTCAAACCCTGGGCCCGTACCAATGAGCTCTTTGGAGCTTATTGGTACGGGCTTTTCGGTGAAGAAAACATCGTGAGGAAACCTGCATACGTACAGAGAAGGAATTCAATGGCGTATGTAAATCCACCAATCCGCACTGGGCCAGCGTGGTGGATATGGCCCAATTATCCTTTCGGGGGTAGGCTAAAAGTCCAGCAGTGGACTGTTAAAAGGCTGATAATGATGATGACTACCTATCTTTGTCTGTCTCTCACAAAATAACTAAAACATTGAAATTTGGTTGGCTTCATGACGACTTTTATACATTTATATAATTACTAGCGACCCGACCCGCGATATCACCGCACGTAAATTACACCCGTGCGAAGCCGGGACGGGTCTCTAGTTATATATATAAACCTTCCTTGAAAATGTATCTAACTGATGGTGAAAACCGCATCAAAATCCGTTGCGTGGTTTAGGAGGAGTTAGCGGCCATACAGACATACAGACAGACAGACAGACGCGGAAAGTGACTTCAATTTATACTATGTAGAGATAGAGAATAGAAGAGAATAGAGAAGATAGAGATTACTTATTATCTTTTTAAAAGACCAACTTCCAAGTAAGCGCTCGAAAAAAATTACAGCTAAAGCCAAATCAACAGGTGCTCAAACAAAGTTGGGTATATTCATGTTATTGGAACTGTTTAAAAAGCTACTAAGCCAAAATTTATGTTTTTTTTTTAATGGGAGCACTTCGAGAGCTTCCTCTACTTCTTCACATTTAAGTTCCGCACCTTTCGACAGTTGGACAGCATTATAGCTATTCTAAACTTGGAGGCTGGAGAGTAAGGTGGTGTTGCTGCCAATCGATTCCCGTAGGTTTCTTAATGTCAAAAATACGGTTCGAAATGAAAACCTCCCCTGAAACTAGAATACTAGAAGATTGTAGGTAAAACAATGGGTCGCGGATAGTAGTATTAAATAGGTAGCTATCATCATTATCAGCCTATCATGTTCTGACTGTTGGGACACAGGCCTTCTCTCAGAGAGAGAGAGAGAGGATGAGATCGTAACCCAGAATGACATTATATGTTAGAACTTTTTTTGAGGTTCTTGAAGACAAAGGTTTCGTCACGGTGTTTTCCTTCACCGTTGTAAAAATAGGTACATAATGTAGGCACAGATATAGGCTAGTAATTTGCGCCTGCCTTTTAAAATATAGCAAATTTAATAAACACTATGCTGCCGTCTGTTTACTTACAGAAATATTATAGCATAGAAGCACTTATCCATCCGTGCTTAACTATATGTTTAATGTCAGGCACATACTTGCAAAGTTTGTTATTAAGGTTCCGTACCAAAAGAGTAAAAACGGTATTACTGAGCCTACGTGGTGTGTCTGTCCGTCCTACCTTTAAACGGCCGTGTCTTTCGAACCGTAATACATAGCCAATTGAAATTTTGACAGAAAATTTACGGCGGATTAACTAAGAAAAAAAAGTAAAAATGAAAGGGGGACAACAACAACAACAACAAAGGTGTTTTTAACGTATTTTTGTATTAGCTCTAATGTAATAACGGTAATACGTACACGCATTCAAACTTGGCATCATTATACTTAGTAGGTAGATAGTGTGTATCTACAGTATCTAAAGTATAACAACAAATAATGTCCAAGTGCAAAATTTCAGAATCAGAATCAGAATCCATTTATTGTAACACTGTGTACATTTACAATATAATACAATTTCTGTTAATTACCAAGTTATATCTGGTAATTTAGTTACTTGGACGAACTTATGATTTGAACGTCGACCTTATCATTTCACCGAATCGAATTGCCATATTTTACTAATTTTGAAGTCGGTTTTTTAATTGTTACCTAATTATTGTACTTAGGTACATTGTGGTAAGGAAACCTCAGTGCGCGAGCCCAATTCGCACTTGGCCGGTTTAGTTTCTTTAATATGTCAAATCTTGCAAGCTGAATTCAGAACCGATCCTCCTAACCGATTTTGCATAGGTACCTATACACCTTTAGTTCGGATTTCGGGTGACAATACAATATGCGATGCCAATATTGTAATATTTTCAAAATGGTCCCCAAATGAAAATAAAAACATAAAAATAAAAAGCATCATATAAATAAAACTTGATATTTAAATGTTTAAATAAAACCTTGTTTATAATAATTATACTCTGGAGGACTTATCGACACCAACATGGTTTTAACAGTTTTTTTATGTTTACATAGTTTATTGATAACCATAAATTTGTTGAAAATTCTCGCAAATGGTAGTTTCATTTTCTATATATGCTTGGTAGGTATAATAATGCTATTTCGCGTCGCGTTGCCCGTACAGGAAGTTCAGTATTTATTTCAGTCAAAATTTTGTCCAACAGTTTGAAAGACGTAGGTACTTAGGTAGATATTGATTTCAACTGAACTGTTGTTATCAATTACGTGTAGAACTGAAATATTATACGCGCTTCCTGTATGTCTATTTTATCAAAATTAAAGGTTTCATAAACTAGCTGCGTTGAGCGGATTGACCTACTCCCGAAATTTTCAAGTTTTTCTACATAGTCCTGTCTTTTATTTATACTTAGTTAACCAACGAATTTACCTATTCATTTTATTTAACATTGCAATTCAACGCGGCAATGCGAACCGCAATTTGGGTACGATGCCTGCTGGCAGCGGTTTATTAGATTAGTTTAGTTTTATATTTTAAAATTAGTTTGTATGTATTTTTTCAACTTTAATTTTTCAAGTTGTTTTATTGTGCCAAGTCTTAAAATTATAGATAGGTATAATGGCAAAGTGTGAAGCGGTGACAAATTTCTGTTCATTACCAAGCAACGTCAGGCGCGGTCGGTATTACTTGGATGGGCGACCGCCTCGGCGTGATTGTCTTTTGCACTTCTTTTTGTATTTTCTGGTGGTACGGAACAGTCAGTGCGCGAGCCTGACTCGCACTAGGCCAGTTTATTTTTTATTATAATCAAGTAATGAGAAGAACATGATATGCTCCAGATGGAGAACGTCACGCTTGCAATACTTACCTACTTACTAAAGCCTTTACTCTAAATATAGGTACTCATGTGTTTTGCTTGTAATACACTTTGCAATAGTCGCTGTTAGTATCTAAAAGATAAAGCAAATAAGTTTTAAGTAAATTAGAGCTAACTAATTAGTCCACGTGGATAGTTTGTTTTGTTTTACAGTGGTTAAAGATAAAACGATCAATATTAGACTGGTGTTAATAATCCTTCACGAACAAAGATAGTTGTACCTACTTGAATATACATATTTGTATGTGAGAGTAGCTCACAAGCTATGAGTGTGTTTGTGTTTAATATGGTTGTTCCCACTCAACTCCATAACGTGACATAGTATATTTTTTATACCGGAAAATTTTACGCCAAATTTCACCAGAAAATTTTATTTTGCGGTACGCGTACCACTAATTAGGAATGACCAGGGGTACGCGAAGTTGAATCAAGGGGTACTCGCGGCAATCTCGTGACAAAGAAAATTTCCTGGTTCCAGTATTTAGTGGCGTTTGCCAGCCAGGCGCCCGCCTGCGCGGATCCCCCAACGAGCCTGGCTTGCGGGGCTTGCCGCAAGTCATGCGGTAGGTAGGATAGGGGGTCTCCATTCTCGGGCCCTGGGCTTGTGGTCCAACCGGACCCTCACGGCCCAGTCCGACCCTGGGCTCCGGCCTCACCAGTGCCTTTCAAATATCTGGGCTAGACCCGAAAATAAAAATAAATAAAGATAAATAATAATAAACAATATTAAAACTTTAACTGGAGTCCATAGATTCGAAGGAAACTTTTACAAGGATACATTTTAAAAATCAATCGTGCCTCCTATAATTATTAAACAGGGTTTACCTATTTATGCGACTACTATTGCGGTAGGTCAGGCACGGCCTTAGTTTCCTTGACTACTACTATCCGACCTTCTGTAGAGTCTACTGGTTACATAGATAATCATTATCCTGCATATGTAAATTCGTGATTATGTAAATCACTTCCGATTCGTGATAGGCAGTGATTAGAGCCACGGAACTAATACTAGAGATAAGAGAAATGTCTGTACTAGGTCTAGCTAGTATTTACTATCTAATATTAATACTTAGACAGTTAGGCCTATAACAACTGTAGATTTTTTGTGTATGTACATACATACAGTGTTTGTCACTTGACTCTTGTTACAGCTGCATGGATTTTGATCATATATTTGGTATCTTTCACCCTGCATTAATATAAAGGTTTTTTTTAGGGTTCCGTACCCAAAGGGTGAAAACGGAACCTTTTTACTAAGTCTACGCTGTCTGTCTGTCCGTCCTATACCTTTAACGGCTGTATCTTTTGAACTTTAATAGATAGCCAAATGACATATTCACAGAATGTGGAATGTTACGGCGGATTAACTAAGAAATAGTAATAAAGTCAAAAAGTAAAAACTAAACCCTTACAATAAACGTTTTTTAAACGTATTTTTGTATTTGCTCTAATAAAAATTATAATACGTACAAGCGTCACTATAATCATGCCAAGTTGGCATGATTATAGTACAACTGTACAACCTCTAAAGTAAAACAACGAACAATAAATAATGGCTAAGTGCAAGTCGATGAGAAATTTTTGTTAACTACCAAATTAAGCAACGTCGGGCGCGGTGGGTACGTACCACCGCGCCCGATGTTGCCGCGCCGGTGGGTAGGTGGGTATGGGTGTGATGTTGTCTTTTTGCACTAATTTTTGTATTTTGCGGTGGTATGAAACCCTCAGTGTGCGAGCCCGACTCGCACTTGGCTGTTTTTTTTCTACATGTTACATGTTGTGTGTATCTAATATCATAGAGAAATATACTATACTAGAGCTAATATCCAGAGTGTTCGGAAGACATATTAGAGAATATTATCGTATTCATCATTATGAACAAGTTTTGGTACGGGATCCCTAAACACTGAAATTTATGTAGGCACCATACATACAGTTCTAGTTCTAATATAATTCTATTTCAGTTTTTTTTTGTTTTCTTTTTCCCTAAAATAAAGTTTGTACGTAGATATAGGTACTTATACTCTTAGTGTTTTTAGGTCGCCCGAATGCCTCTGATGCGGCTTAAAAGTTATTGTCATAACACAAACAACCGGCACCTACAATTTAACGTGTCATCCGATACACGACAGCGTTCAGTCGTAAAATAGCACTCTCGCTCACCCATTCTGGGTTACCATCCATCTGCATTTGTCCGGACATGTCAGGACTTTTAAGCCTTTATCCAGATTTTTTAGCTTGGGCGATGTAAAACGAGTAAATATTGATTACATAACGTCTCCCTTAAAACAGAACGAAAATCTTCTTTTAAAAATTAACATATTAAACTGTCCAGACTTTTATTGAAATATCCGGCTTTATGACAGGGACTTTTAAAATTTTTATATGGTGTCCCTAGACCGTATCGTTATAAGTAGTAGAGCGGCTGAAACGTCAATACATCTTCATATTAGCATTGTAAAATTATAGACCAGGATGCAAATAGCGCAGTATAGTTCAATCAGGCCTTATACACTATCCCAGGCGAATGATTAACATTATGCGTGGCAATGAGTTCGGTCGGCCTGCGCCCGCGCCGCGCCGGCCGCGTCGCTTCAGTCAAACAAGCGCTCGCGTAGCGCCGCGTCTACGCGTTCCTTCTACGAACAAAACGTGAAAACCTGATAAATATATCGACACTACGAAAATTTAGGAACTCGTCTTTTGGACTTTCAGAGTGACAAACCTAAATCTCAACATGTTGAATTATTCAATTAAATTTGGTGTTTAAAATTCAATTGACTTTGTATGATTTCATTGATAACTTTGTATTAAATAGTGTTTGTTTACATTAATGGGAGAGGTTAACAAACTTTCATTTGCCGACATAATGAGAAAGTGTTTTAAGATGGGACTTTTCAAGAGTGAGTACCTTTTTCATATTTTTACACACAAGCCAGTATAGTAAATTTTCCATCCTTGCATTTAAGTTTTTGGGGATACGTTTTTATTTTATGTCCAAATTTCAATAAATTTGTTTGGGTTTTATGTTTCATACAAAGACTGTTCAGTTTTCCCGCATTTGAAAACTTTCCAGGAAACTTTTCCTATTTTTCTTTTCATAAAAACCAAATTTAATTTTTAACGAACAGTATTTCATTTTTATTTAAATAGATTTGGGATTAGTACCGGAAACAAATTAAGAGGTCGAAACTCTATCCATGATAAATATGATAATGGACTGCAATTCATTCTCGTCAAGGGCTTTATAGGAACCATCCTGAATTACTATAAATTATTGCAGTTTGTTCAAAATCCAATAAGATGATTTTTATCTTAAAAAATGTTTAAAACGTGCGAAAGAGATAGTATGAGCGCAGTAGCCAAGGAGCTATTCAAGGGTATACTTAAAATACTTCCACATCAAATTTCATCCAAATCTGTTAAACACTTATAGAGTAGGCAACCACAATCATTCGCATTTATAATTTTAGCGTGTTTACCTCAGATGGAACAAACGGAGAGACATTCTTTGGTACAATTTCGTGCGTGTTTAAATATCTCCGTGTTAATTTTTTTTTTACTAAACCGCTAAATCACAAACACGACTATCCTACCCATATTTCACGCACACTAATAAACACCAAAGAACTAATAGTCCACATGCAAAAAAGAGCGGCAAGGTCGTCTGCAGAGTGAGTGCGATTAAAGGCATCCAAGCCTGATTTAGGCCAGATGCGTATGCAACCGCCACGCCATCTTACCATATCTCCCTTACCTGTCTGATCTGAATTATTTACTAACCTAACGGTTGTTTGTATTCGTGAGAAATTTTATACCTTTTTTCGCGAAAAAGTCCGCGTTTGACCACCAACTCACCTGTTGGTAAGCGCCGATGTGGTCGAAGATGAATCACGCAGACTTAGAAGATACCTATTCACTCTGGCCTAGAAAAGGCCCAGATTATACCTATATCTCAGGAAACAAGGAAGCCAGCAGGTTGTTCTAATCCTTGGCCGTACGAATTAGAAACGCAGAATCAAAACGTTTGGTACATAATATCCAAGGAAAATCCACAATATATGGGTGTCCAGTGTCCTGTAGTAGAAAAGGGATGATAGGATAAGGTCATGTAGCTCCGATGCACATTTTCCAAAATGAAATCCTGTAGAAAATTCAAGACTCGTTACTTTACGGCGGTGTTCCAGACTGAGAAGTTTCTTAGACACTAACAGTTCATCGCCTATAAGTCGAGCATCGGCGAGCAAACGAGACTAATCTACATAATGTAGATCATTCTCGTTGTATGGTACCTTTTTATATTTATACACGTATCTATTTATTGTTAAAACGATTAAGACTAATCTCATGTTAATTAAGTATTATTGTCTATTGTGGCATCAAAAAAACGTATGTGTGGTCATAATTTGTATCTGGCGGTTGTCAGTTGTGGTAAACTTTGGGAAGTACCCAAAAAAATTACAATATTCTTCACAATCATGATGATTTCCTGCTAGTAAATTCAAAGAAATTGACAATAGTAAATCTTTAACTGCTACAATTTGTTGAAATGTAGGTACAGCTGTTCATTGTTGCACTAATGAGGTTTTTGCAGTGTCTAGAAAATCCAATTGTGATTTTTTTGTATAATACTGCGGTAGGTAAGCCCGCGTCATAGGTATTTTGACAGATATGTTCTTCTGCAAATATCATATTTTGGAACATCCGTGATTATTAAAATATATCCGTGTTATTCTAAAAGGATATAATATGCTAAGCTGGAAGGATCTTATTACGAACACATTATTGCTATAAAAATATGTTTAGGGATAAAATAAACATTACATAACATATAGTTATACTTTTAGAATTCAATCAATTCTAGAGATTAGTGACTGTAGACACTGATTCAAATATTGTCGTTATTATCGTCGTTTCTTCGTAGCATGTGCGCTTTACAATGTGACGACACCCGGTTCTTTAGTACTCAAATAAATGATGTGCAGTTTCGATGCCATCGCTCAACAACGGTGAAGGAAAACATTGTGAGGAAACCGATTCGTCCAAGAACCTCAAAAGTTCAAAGACATGACATTCACCAACATACTCGTAAACTGGGCCAGCATGGTATATTATGGCCCATCATCTCTCTGTAAAGGAAGGCCTGTGTCCCAGCATTGGGAACATGAATTACATCTACACTAGGCAGCCAAGCGCAAGCCTATTTATATAATAATTAAAAAAAAAATTGCATTTTCTATAATACTCTGATGCATAAACGAACTATAAAAACCTGTACATAAAAAAAATCTTTCTTTCACGTGTTCCCTATCATTTATAGAATAGATTACCTTGTTGAACATTACATTATGCATAGTGGGTGTTGTAGTGTTGATCTGATTTTCTTTGAAAGACTGCAAGTGATGTTAAGACATCCTTACTTACGGACGATAACGTCGATGACACTTTCATATTGATTCGAAGATAGAGCACGTTTGTCTGCGATCACACGAGTTGGTAAATGTGAATATACGTAGGGTTGCCTATTTTTTTACAAGACAAAGTATAATTATAATAGTGCTAACAGACGCACAAACGCGGCTGACCTCAACCGCCGTCTGACTAATGGGAGAGAAAGAAAGGGAAATATGATATTCTCACTCATTCTCTCCCTTTGGTTGGACGGCGGTCCGTCAGCCGCGTTCGTGCGTCTGTTAGCACTATAATGGTGGTTAGAATATTGCTGTAAAAACTATTTTTTTATTATAAAAGAAATATTTGATCGCGTTACTTTACAATTTGTAAGCAGACGACGTCGTAAGCGTCAACGCATACATTTATAATACGTGTTTAATTAAATGACGAGCTCTCTTTTACTAAATATTGTGTTACTCTGTTGTTCTTAATCAGGTTTGTATAGTAATGACAAGAACAAACAGTATTTATGGAGCAAAAAACAGGACAATACTTTTTTTTACTATAACAGTAGGTTAATTAATCTCAGAAGTGTATAAAGAACAATAAAACATGTATTACTTAGTAATAAATTATACAACTTCTGATAATAATCATAATCCCATAGAAGTCTATATTAAAAAATTACAAATGGTTCCTCCATCTATTCAAGTCTATTGGAAGATTGGAACTAATAAAAACCGATATGATTTTCATTAATTTTAAGACAATCAAAAATCAATTTTGTTAATTAGACAAAACACTTATCGCAATTGACCTACCGATTTGCCCTCGTTTTGCCTAATTCAATAAAAAATACAATCATTCAAAACTTAAATACCATGTCACAAACTGCACTTTAATGAGTGCAAAAACGAAACACTACAGTTCTTCAGTTTAAACTTATGCAATGTTTTCACAAGGTTCTAGGGCACTGAAGTTACAATCTATTCGCTCGAGTGACTATGCTGATCACAGTGCACTGCTTACAATGTTGCAATCAGGAGCCTGCACGCATCGCCGAAGACCCACAATAGAGTCTCCTATTGTGTCTATGGCATTTTCACTTTATTTTTTGTATCCACATTGTAAAGTGGAAATGGTTAGACCTCGCATGTGGAAATGTTTTATCATTTCATTCTGCAAAAACATACAAAAAAATCTAAAAGTAATGAAGTCAAAAGTCAATTGCTACATGAAGTCCTAGAACAAATCGGCCTGTAAGTCGTGCCTCTCAGCTCTATCTATAGTTTATCCATTTGTTCAGAGTAGAAATTCATTAATTAAATCTCCTCCTTGGTGGCTTAGCGCGATTTTACGAACTTTTGTTTCATATTATTTGAATTCATCTACGCGTATTTGTAAACAAAAAGTATCAAACAGTACTAATTATGACAGTTTGAATGACATGGTAATTAACTTTGTTTGTGGATAACCAAACTAATTCAATGAATCACGGAGACAAAAATGTCAAAGTCGTAGATACAAAAATAATCTCACAAACAACGCAAAACGAAACTCAAAATAAATGTTATCTTGAAAATGTGATTTTCGCAATATGTCGTGTCAGAATTTAACTAATGAACTGGCTATGTTTAACGTCAAGACTAGATAAATTAAATATATTTCGTAAAAGACAATATGCATTCTTAAGCCTAAAATAAACATTAATAAAGAACAAATTACGTATGCAGATAGGTGCTTAGTCTAATTCAAGTGCTGTAAATAATAATAAAACGTTTAATTGCTCTACGTTGCTAAATATAAACGTTTATTACGTGTACGAGATATAAATTAATTGGGTTTAATTGTTACAAAACATTATCATATGCGCGTTATCTATCTCAGTTTTCATAAATCATACTTTTTGCTGTAGCGCGCGGGATGAAAAACGATTTTTTTGCACGACCGCAAACTGGTAACCTGCGAGAGATCTCCTACTACATTCGAATGAGTCTACTAACTCTATAGATTTACTACTCTATGTTGTACAAAGTATAATATGCTCGAAATGCTAATTATCGTGTTTTAATTGTCTGTCTCCTCATAAAGTGCAGTTAATGGTCGGTGGTTTCAGTTTTGCAATGATTGCGTTCACTTTGCATCGCCTATACGACAATATTACGAAAATGCCTAGTAAACTAGTGGGAGACTAACTAGGAAAGTTTTAGAGTTGCGGAAGACAACAAAAACAACACTGATGCTTTTCTGTGTTACCATAGAATAAATAAAAGCTGGCTCTAGTAAACTATTCAAGTAGGTACTTCTAGATCTGACGGTAGAGTTGTCTATCACGATTTTATACGGTG
This sequence comes from Agriopis marginaria, assembly GCA_932305915.1. NCBI lineage: Eukaryota > Metazoa > Arthropoda > Insecta > Lepidoptera > Geometridae > Agriopis > Agriopis marginaria. The sequence goes on along the minus strand of OW029926.1, from coordinate 10,198,227 downwards.
TTTGGAACAAAAGTGACTGAAACCCGTATCCATCGTCTAGAGTTCCGCGTTCAAATGGTTGAAAAATAAATGTTATGTTACAAACAATGAATTCAAGTACCTACGTAGTACATGTTATATACCTATCAATGGTTACAGACGATGTGCATAGGAGTAGAAGCTTGCGAGAGTACCTTATGTAAACAAAAACATAAATTTTCCTAAACTATGTAATTATTAACCCATACGAGTACTATAATTTTATTTTATACTTTTCCTTCGTGTTTCTTGTTTGCCAGTCTATTCCACTCTGGTACAAATAATCCCACAATAAAATTCCGCTGTGATCCTATTTTACAAGCTTTTTTTTGTTGAATTTTTACATGTTGGTTCAGTTCCAATGACAATGCATTTTTATGATATGCTTGACCTGAATCGACATCCAGGATTAGCTCCAGATAAAGGAACTCTACAATGGTCAACAGCACAGACACGAAATTTTGTGTACGCATTTTATTATGATAGCCGGTTTTTTACCATGACATGGTTGCTGCACTCAGGGTTGGATCCTGACTAGGGAACTCTTCAATGGTTAGCAGCATAGACATGAAATATTGTATACGCATTCAATTTTAATTAAATTTTTGATAGCCCCAGTTGGTCCAGTTTGTAGTGAACCTGCCTTCTGAGCTTGGGGCTTTGGGTTCGATTCCCACCTTAGGACAAACATTAATATGATGAACATTTTGTGTTTGTTCTATATCTGGCTGTTTATTAACTATTTAAGTATTTAAGCATGTATTTACAATTTTTTTTTTTTATATGTGTATGTATGTATATCAGTCTCTGGCAGCCATATATTACAAGCTTTGCTTAGTTTGGGGTCAGATGACCGTGTGCAAAAATAACCCGATTATTTATTTATTTATTAATTATGTTAACCTATTTTAAGTGTAATCCTGCGGCGGATTACATTTTCTTTCCTAAAGCTAAAAGCTTGTTTTCATATATTTTTTTAAGTTAACTTATTTATTCTGTTTTTGTAACCATATAGATAGTACCTACATCATAACACTGGTACCAGGTACCTTAATAATAATAACAACAACTTAAACTAATGCCTACGGCCATTCCACCGAAGTTCAAGGCACGTACGGTGATATATCAGAGCAGACACGTCAATGGCAACCAGAGACCAACCGGTTGTTTGTAGCCAAGCCACTGTTACAGTGGCCAGTGGCAGTGGCCGAACGACGGAAGTGGTCACTTCCGCGCCATACTTCCGAAGATGTGTTTGTAAGTCAAGGTCGGATTTTGATTGGATCGAAACTAATATAGAGCAATTAGTTTGCAAGTGTGCAAGTAGGCACCATACAAAGGTATAGATAAAGACTTCATTAATGTTGGTACTCTTGAGCAATTGACATTGTTTTGTCATTTATCTACAGATAAAAACTGTTGAAATGCAAGTTTACTGATAATTTCATTCTTGTAATACATAATCTTCCAGTTGCTATCTGACGTCTGTAATTAGATTGTATTGCACAAGTTGGTGTCAACGTATCAGCGAAAGTAACCTCTCGTGACCGAAACATTTTATCCCACAGGATACGGTTATCCTCTATCCTACAGGAATAGTATTTTTTCCGTTATATAAATTTTAGTAGCCTATAATTATGTCAAGTGGGTAGTGGGATAGAGCATTTTGGATTATCTTTAGACCTTCAACGATCTATAAGCAAACTAACTGTTTTACATTTTTTTTTTTCTGGGCAAGTGCCTTTATTAACTAAACAAAATACAAGCTAAAACTAAAACTACAAATACAGTTAGACTGCCCATAGACCGTTGAAGGTCTAAAGACAATCTAAATGCTCAAGCCCACTACCAGTTGGCAGCGTACCCAGCATGCTGGCGGCATTACCACGTTGAATGGCAATGCTTATGCGTTGAGCCAGAAACACGCCAGCATTTTGGTCACGCGTCGCATTAACCAGGCGCTCTGAAAGATTTTTGAAAATGAGGTGAGCTCCCGGTCCCCAAGGGCCCAATGTCTCGACCCCAAACGCCTCAAATATATAACCACTGCCGAGGTTAGCATATTTGCGTCGCTGTTTTACTGTTTTACATACATGTTAAGTTTGGATAACAATGCATGGTTAGCTAAATGACGTCATTCAAAATCCAATATGGCGGACCCCCAAAGATGGCGGACCGGTTATTGTTTATGTACCTCCATGATATGGGTATCAAATGAAAGGGTTTGCTGAGAAAAATACGAAAAATAAAATGACGTCACACTAAATTCAACATGGCGGAAAATCCACGATGGTGGATACAAATTTCTTAATTACCATCATGATAGGGTACCTACCAAATGAAAGGGTTTGCTGAAAAGAATACGAAAAGCTTGATTTTTTTTGTGTAAGCTTGTGTTTTATTTGTAATGTCAATGTAGATAGAATATTATAAAGTTACTTCCACATTAAATGCAATCTGAATCTGATTTGCCATTACGGAGTTGAACTGTAACAAACACATCCCACTTTCTTATTAATAGCATTAGTGTGATGGTCCGGGTAGATATTGCATTAATTTCCAACTTTTTGTGGTTAGACGATTATACTGAGCCACTAACAATTGGGTTTATAATTCATGGTTTGGTTGTAAACCGCAAAGTACTTAAATACTATGCAGACGGCACTAAAATTCAGGGTTTTTGTTGGAATTCCAGGTAAGAGCTTTATATAATTTTTCCTGTTCCATTGGGCAAGATTTGTTTGCCATGAAAATCATATCTAGCCCAAAGACATAAAACCTGTTTGCAGTCTGTATTTCTTGCTAGCAATATTATGCGTGAGTAATTTTCTTTTAACAATGCTGTTAAGTTTCAAGGCTTTATAGAAATATTAGGGTATAATTTAGGATAAGTGGGTACAGGGTGTTATTATGCATTGCATAAGCCATCTTCAAGTGAAGGGCGACACTAAAATTGCAGGTTGCATCGTTCGGCCATCCGTCCGATTGGTGAAAGGATCTTGCCTTGCGTCAGTCATTAATATTAGCATGGATTCTTTTTGTCAATATTAAATAGAATATGCATACTATAGTCCCGCAGATTCATTTAGAAAGTATCGTTTTTATACACATGTGTTTTTAGGGTTTCGTACCCAAAGGGTGTCTACGGGAACCTATTACTAAGCCTACGCTGCCTATCAGTTTGTCTGTCTGTCATACCTTTTAAGGTCTGTATTTTTTGAACCGTATTATGCAGCCAGTTGCGGTTTGGGTGCGCGCTAAAAAGAACCCGAACCGAATGAAAGAAAACAGGTTTTGGGTGCGGAACAGAGTGCGCGAGTCCAACACGCACTTGGCCGGTGTTTTTAAATAAAAAATAAATATGACTGCAACGCTATATCTGCAAGACAATTTGAACAAGTTAAGAGAACTGTCTACAAAATTTTACTATTTAAATTTAGTTTACCTGTCTCATGTGGAACCTATCTAAAAACATAATGTTCTGTATTTTTCTCAGAACATTGGTAATATTTTAATATTTCTCAGTTTATCTTACGTTTAGCGCGACTCACGATTCATAAAAGTCTTTGACAAAGTTTAAGAATATTAACATAACCATCCTGAAGGACACATACTAAACGTTCTGAAAGATATGTACGTGACTCCTTAATATTGTATCTAGGTTTTATTCAGCACGTGTATGAGGCATTTCTCCGGTCCCAGCGAGGGCTTGAATAAATAACACTGTCGCTCGACGATCTCTTTCACCGACTACTCAGGTATTCAGAGAGGCTTCAGACCCACTCTTCATGTGTTTGTAACACGCTGTTTTTCTCTGCATGATGTATCATAGAGTTACTATGAAGGACGGTTAAATTTTGGCTGTGACAAACTTGTGTTGGTGTCCTTTTTAAGGGTGAAAGAACTATGATAACGGTGTTTTAATAAATGTTTATGTATCAGTAGACAATTTTTTTTTTAGGTTTCTGTTCTAACACTTGAATTCTGAAAAGTCCTTAAATTTCCATTTTTATTTATAAATTTAAGTCCAACTACACTGTGGTCACTGTGTGGTTGTATTGTATCAATACAAATTACCAAAACGTTTAACACAAACAAAAATATAACTAAATGTCCCATAAAATACAAGTGAAGACAGCAGACAGTAATATTGAACGAAAAAATAAAATTATTGTAGTTAAATTAGTTAAACATAAACACAACTAAGACATAGAACGAAGAAATTAAAATTAACTGTCAAAAATCAGAACAAAATTAAAAAATAATAATCAAAAAGTCAATTAATAAATGACAAAAAAGAAAAAACAAATAACCAAAAACTATTCAGATAGTGTGATATCCCTATCTCACCTCTCTCTTTGAGAGGAGAGATGAGAAAGAGTTATCGGAAAACAGAACAGAAACAGGGAAACAGTAATCGCTTTATCTAGGCAAGCGTGCTCAATCGTGGACCGCATCATCGCTTAACATCAGGCGAGTTGGCGGTCAAACGGGAACCAACCACTAAATTAAAAAAAAGTCAGTCACGGGGTCTGTCGACAGAAGTGAAAACTGACGCAACACGTCACATAAGCATATAGGTTGCATGTCGGTGACACGGACCCATAAGTTTTGCCCCTACCAAAAATCACTCAAAGCGGTTAAAGAAAATTTCACTTAAAAAAAAAAAATTTAGGTCAAAAAGGATTCTTAATATAATATTACTAGCGGTCCGCCCCGGCTCTGCATGGCTATATAGCCTATTAAAATAGCCAATATTAATCAGCGATAAAGTAGAATTCAAATGGTGAAAGAATTTTTAAAATCGGTCCAGTACTTTTTGAGCCAATTCGTTACAAACATACTTACATACAAATCTTTCCTCTTTATAATATTGTATAGATAACATAATGACTCGAAAACTCTTGACTGAAGGTTGAGATTAACTTTTTTTAAGATTTAGTTTAACATGAATAATACTTATCTTAATACTGACTATATACATATTTTAAGTGTTTAAGATTTATTTAATCACATTTATATAGCCTTGTACGGATTTACAAAGACAATTGAGTAGTTTTCCTTTTCGTTAAAGTCTAGGCCGCGCCATTTGTGCCAAATCTTACGATACACCTACCTAAATTTGACATTGGCTTCAAGTCTGTTGTACCATTTTCTAAAGTAAACTAAATTTTACAGCCGTCGGTATATTTTGTGATCCTTTTGTCACATACGAAACAAGGAACAACATTTACACATACACACCCTCCAAAATTTAAATCACTAGGAATCTCTGAGCGTTGATATATCAATCAGTTGATCATGTCAAGGCTTTTAATTTTATGTATGTAAATAAAAGCGGCTAAATGCGAGTCGGGCTCACGCACTGAGAGTTTTTATCCACGCCTAGACGCGACAAATCTAGAATATGGATACGTTTGTCTTTTTCGCGCGGGATAAAAACGGTGGAAAGACAATTTGTCCACGACCCGTGCTAGGCCTGCAGTTCTCGTACGATCACCGAAGTCAAGAAACGTCGGGTGGGTAGTTACTTGGATAGATGACCGCCTGGGTATGATTTGGAGAATAGACATTTGTCACCAACTCGTACGCCAGTTTTTACTATTTGTTGTTTTACTTTAGAGTGTGTATTATAATAATGCCAAGTTTGACGCTTGTATTTGGTAGCGTTTTTACACTAGAGCAAATACAAAAATACGTTTAAAAAAACGTTTGTTAAAAATGGGGCATCCTCCTTTTGTTTTTACTTTTTGACTTAGTTCCTTAGTTAATCCGGCGTAACATTACATATTCTCAACTGGCTGCCTATTGCGGTTTGAAAGATACTAACAGCCGTTAAAATGTAGGACGGACAGACAGACAGATGGACAGACAGGCGGACAGACAGACAGACAGCGTAATCTTAGTAATAGAGTCCCGTTTACACCCTTTGGGTACGGAACCCTAAAAAGAGACACAAACAATTTTAGTTCTGTCAGATTGGTTAAGTTTATTAAACACTAGCGGTCCGCCCCAGCTTCGCACAGGTATAGATTATAGCCTATGTCACCCGGGGATAGTGTAGCTTCCCGTCAGTGAAAGAATTTTTCAAATCGGTCCAGTAGTTTCGGAGCCTATTCAATGCAAACAAACAAACAAACAAACAATCTAATCTTTCCTCTTTATAATATTAGTATAGACTAAAACAGTATCGATGCTATTGGCTAACTTATTTGATGTAACCTCTAAGCACCTTAATAGGTAGTTTAGATATTGATAATTTTAATAATCAATCTGCACAGAAATTAAAATTAATTTTAATTGTTTGATTTATATTGTTTGAGGTCGACTAGTTAAGGCTCTTTAGGTTATCGTCGACTCGAACTTGTTGTCCTTTTTATTTATTACGATTACTATAATTATTTATATCCGATGTTATACCGCATTGCAACTGCAAATATTTTAATAACATCGGAAATTAACTTTTATGTGCCTGATATCTTTGACATTTGAAATGCAAGTAAACATTAATTGATTTAAGCACTCTGACCTATATGAGTGGACACTGAGCTCTACTTTCAATGCCTTGATATTTTGATTACTAATTATTCAGGAAGTCGAATATTTTATCAAGGAAAATGTAGGATGCAAATAGCGTTTTGAAGTGAGCCCTAAAGAGTTTAATTTCTAGTAACAGTCACTGGACCCTCAGTTTTAAATTGGCGGGCGGAAGCAGATCTTATTGTATTAACTCGTCTCCACTTATCTTGAGTCATATTTTTAAGGACTCGAATATTGTGAGACCTTCACCTCCTTCTTTTCCTGCTGCTCGCATTACCTAGAGATACATTTTTTAAATTAGATTCTTTTACCTATAATAATTTATATTATTTATTTTATTGACACAAATATATCACGCAAATATAACTTGTAAAAACAATAAAATGTTAAATTAATTAAGACTGGATCTATTAAAAAAAACAGGAATTTTTTGCACACACGGTCATCTGACCCCAAGCTGAGCAAAGCTTGTACTATGGCTGCCAGAGACTGATGCACATACATATACGTATATTTAAATATTTATTAACTCTCAGATATAGAACAAACACAAATGTTGTCCTAGGTGGGAAGACGATTGCTATTTGATACGATCATGCCACAGATAAAAAAACCTGGATACTTGCTTCGTTTGCATAATGATTAAAATAATTTCTAGTATCAGTCAGCTTAATTTATTATAGGATTTTTGTCAAGGAAATAATAGTCTAGAAAACTTGAAATTAGTGCTCCGGGCCAATGTTAGTACCCCCTAGTAGAATGAGTTATACCTTTCTACATAATTATACTTACAGATAATATAAATATACACATGCATGGTAAATGCATATTACATAGTAAAATTACTACCATTACAATGACTGCATTCAAAATAAGTTGTTTATGTACAACAAAGGAATAGGACAAAACGACAATTTTCTTAAATTACTTACTGCATAAACGGAGTTTTCATTAGCCAATACAATGACTGGGTTCAGCTTAGGCATTATGTATTTATAGCAGCTAAATCATACATTATTTTATCAAAAACCTAGACTTAAAGGTAATTCAGATTTATATTAATTCAATGCAGATGTTAGGTCTCTTCCTTCGAAGGTGTCATCCTATTGAAGGCCATCACAGCTTATCGACTTCAGTCGCATGTTTTGACATAATATTATGCGCTAGGATAGCCTCACCCGATTGTGATATTTCATAGATCTTATTTGTATAGACTAGTTTTACTTTAATGCAGATGATAGATTTAAGCTCTTTCTCCGAAGGCCAAGTCTCAGCCTATTGAAGGCCTAACCATTTCCCTCGCATGTTTTGCCTTAGGCTTAGGATAGCCCAACCGTGTAATATTTTAGAGATCTCACTAATATAGAATCGGTATTACTTCAATGCAGATGATAGATTTAACTCTTCCTCCGAAGACCAAGTCTCAGCCCATTGAAGGCCTCCGACACGGTCTAACAACTTCGCTCGCATGATCTGCCTTATGAACTAGGATAGCTAAATCTGAGTATAATATTTCACGATCAGAGATATAGTTACATCCACACCTAACACAATCTTGAAACGGAAGTTGTTGCATTACATAAAACAATTGTAGGCAAACAGGATCACCGTCAACAGTTCAATGTTAACCGGCGTGTAGGGTCGAAAGGGTTATTTATGTCTACTATTGAATTGTCGGCTAAGGGCACACTCTTATCTTGTGTGACCTTTTCTGGCTACAACTTAAAATATAACTTCCTTTAATAAATAAATCCGTTAATTTCTGTTAGTAATCCTTGTTCCTGTAAAATTTTCTTTAACAAAGTATTGTATGGATCAAATATATATAGGTACGTACTACATCGTATAAGTATGTAGTTGCTATACAGTTATATCTGGTCGGTACTGAATTGCTTTATTAATCTTTTAATACTAAATATACTAATATACTTCAAATTATGCGCCAAAGATACAATGTTCTAATGAACAACCTTGGAAATTTTACGAGTATTTATTTTTCATTCATGAACAATTTCGCTAAAATGTTGGTTCTGAATATTGTTTTTTTTTAATTCCATTTAGCTCTAGAATTTTTTAATAATTAACATGGCAGCCTTATTTCATATACCGATCTAAGAAAATTAAAGTACTAGACTAAGTCCAAGCATATATTTGCTGTAAAAATCTAAAAAACAATATATATTTTAATATTTCACTTAAGTATCGGGTATGCTGCAATCTTTCGTTCAAAAACCTAGCGAAAGTGATCAGAATTCGTGGTTTTCACTCGGTTTGTTTTGCAGCTGTCATACCAAATAAATGCTTAGACCGAATCTAACAAACAAATAAAAACGAACAACACAAAACACAGTTGCCAAAACAAAAATGAATCTGGAAGTATAAGCTTCCAATAAGCCTACGCAAACAAGGCGTTTAATTAAAATTTTCTTACCAGATCGATTTTATAAACCTTTCTACGCGGATAAGAAGTAAGGACTTGGTAATGAATAAGTAATTATTAATGTGAACGATAGGTATGAACTCGTTAAAGTGATAAAAATGCATCGCTCCCGCCGGAGTCAGTCGATTTGCTAGGAAATAGTTTGCGATGTAATTTATTACGGTTGATATCAGTAACCAGAACAGTGACCGAGTGGGATCGAAGCGAATCAGCTACATTGAGAACGGTGTGTCCACTGATAATCACGCTAAAACAAACCTTATGACAAGCTGATAAGGTGTCGGGTGTGAGGTGCCGATGACTGTACGCTGACTTCCGGAGACGTCCCCCAATGCAGACTATCCTCGCTTAATACTATATAAAATACCTAACGGTGAATGAACATGGTTCTTTACGTATTTACGTATATCTGAGTAAGAAACGCCGCCTGTAGATCAGACTGAAAAGTTCGCTACTTTTGTGATGCTAAATGGAACTAATTTGAATATCAAGCGCTATTGTAATTTTTTGTACTAGTACGTATTTACCTAGTAAATTATCAGATCGTTAATAGGTATGTGAAAAAATAATATTATTTATATGTAATAAATATATCTTTTTTGAGATGAGACAGGATAAGGCAGGTGCCGGTTCTCATCCTATACCTAGATCAGTTCTCCTATCCAATAGTTGTTCACCTTAATAGCCCAGATTTATTTCTCCTATACTGTGCAATAGTTTCATATTCCATTGTATGCACAATATGCACATTCCATAATTGTATTTTATATTCAACGGGGCCTCCTGGTGTTGGCTTTGGCCACACCAATGCCATAAAGGACCAGGCTAGACCCGTGTATAAGTTTAAATCATAAATTAACTATTTAAATTAACAAAAAAAAAAATGCGAAAAGCTTTTGATAGCATTTAAGTACGTACGTCAGTTTAATTATTATGATGCATGTGAGACACTAATTATGCATACATTTTATTGTAATTTAAGATTCATGTAGTTTCACCAAAAATATTAAAGCAATAATTATTTTTTTCAATATTTTTACATAATAAGTTCATAATTTCAAGATATTTTCCTTGGCTTTGCCAAGTAAATAGTTTCTGGCCTTGTATTTGACCAAAAAACCGTCAGCTCCATCTTCAGAATTAATTATTGTTAGTAATACCATATACATCTACCACGGTCAATATACACCTAAAAAGGATATTTAGAAATTAGCATGATTGTATAAATAACTTCCGATGTCTTGCATACAAATATGTCCAATATGACCATGTTGATACTGACTTATCTAATCGATGTAGAATTTTAGAGTAATGTAAATTAGCATTTATCTCAAATGGACTCTACAAATTGGCTAAACGATAATCGAAAATCTAATGAGATCTTCTAAATGCGCTTTGTTGCTCTTAACTGTTAGTTACATTCACAGAGTCAACAAAACCTACCAAGACTTACTTTTTTTTACCACTACGTAATTTATTATATTTCAATTAATTACTTATACTGGGTTTTAAGGAAAAAGTGTGCTACGTCGAAAGGTGTACGTTATAATAACATCTTTTACTATGGGACCAACCCTGAAATGGCGAAAAAAATATCAGCTGTTCCATAGAAAACGGTTATTGTTACTCTTGACAAAATGTATGGAACGGCTGATTACTTTTTCATGATTTCGGGGTTAGTATAAGAAGATAATACAGGGTTATAAGGCAAGGTTATGGTAAGCTAAAAGGGCTTCGTTATACTCCTCATTATGAACAGTTCTTATGGGTACTTGTGCTATTATATATTCTGTGCTATGGAAAGCAAAAAAAATCTGCTGGCCTCTTTTTACCTCTTTGGAGGAGCATATTTCGCATAAAACACATGCCATATTTATAAGGGTTCGTTGTAGTCCTATGGAACCCTAAAAACCTAGAAAAAGTGATCGGAATTCACGGTTTTTATTCAGCTTTTTACAATCTACTGCAGCGGTTGCTAAAAAACGATCTACAAACATCATTTAACAGGTCACCGATTAGACCTATGACATCTCCACTGAACCGCTAGCTTTACTCCACTGAATTATTTTTTTCACTAAGGAACTATTACAACTAAATAAAAGCCGATAAAAAAGTAGCGTATAGGAAATAGGCCCATCACAGCTTCCATCAATTGATTTTTTACTACACTGATTGAATCTCGAGTCCAATATCCTGCTGTTTGATACCTACGTTAGGTATGGCAATTGTTAATTTGCATCGCTTAATTTAGAACGGGGTAATTGAATATTTTACTAAGCTGCGATGGCGCAAGATTAAGAAAAATAATAGATCTAGAAAGTAGGTCATGCTCTTAAGTCAATACCAGTACTTATTAAAAAAAAATTATCGGTAGGTCGTTAAAATAAAATGATGTTTTATTTATTACTATAAGTATTCCTCTGTCTACTCCACATCCGAAAAAATATCATGGCTTTTGACGACTTTGACGCCTTTTGGCCTGATGTGAAGCGATGAAGCGCGCATGCTTACAAGAGCAGTTTTTTTAGTAGATGCACATTTTGTCACGAGTTGCATCGAAAAAGAAAATCAGATATTGATTTATTTTCGGTACATTTACATATTTATTTTTCCAAACCTCGTTTACATCTAGAAAATTAGATACGTGTAGTAGACCCGGAAAAAATACCCACGCAACTCATGTAGGTATGCGTACCATGAAGGTTTTCAATAAATATTTCCAAATAGGTTTTGTATAGAATTTGTTATCGTGAGCGGAAGACGAGTCAACCGTAAAATGTGTTTCTTATTGAAATATTGCAATATCGAAGCAGATCTCTACATACTACTTGAATTTCTGTTTCATCTACGTTTGATGTGGGCTGGCAATCTAACACAAGGTAAATTTTAACGTTCATGTTAGTTAGTAAATTACTGTAATACTTAGTAAAAATATTTTAGCACGCACCGCATCTAGGTCAGACCTTCGGATCTTGTTTCTTATTCTTACGCAAGTAAGTAGTTTAGATAAATTATGACCAAAATGTAAACTCATTGACAGTACGAGGAAACAGTTTCTTGGCACCTTGATGATAAACTCTGCATGAAACGTTTCCAAATTACGTGAACAGAAATATAAAAAGATAAAAGAATGCAACTGGTGCGGTGCACCGATATATTTGAACGTGACTTTAAAGGTGATAAAACAGAGCCAAATTTTCGTACAGTTTTCATACAACAAATAATTATCAAAAAAAAAAATTACTTCAATATTAGTAAATACACAATTTCGTTAACTTTTTTTTAAGACAAGTGCGTTCTTAGCTAAACAAAATACAAGCTAACAATAACACAACAAACAGTTTCTCAATTTCGTTTACTTGGATGACATATTTTTTCCAGGTATTTTGATTTTAAAAACCAATCCACTAAACAGATTTTGATGAAATATTGGAGATGATATTGGACCAATATAAAAATATATCCTTACAAATTAAAAAATATTTTTTCCAATCGGTTTATAAATGACGGAGTTCTAATCTATGTTAATAAACAAAAAAAATACAACCCAATTAAGAATCCCCTCTTGTAGCTCTTCAAAAGGAGTTCTTTTTCTTCATATTTAATAATTGTACACGAACGAAAAGTAAACATTAATATTTAAATTCAGAATGAATATTTTTTTGCATTTTAGGCACTAGCGCTGCGCTATCAGGATTTTACATTCAGTGTCATAGTTATTTAGAGCGTTTCCGCTTGCTCCTACTGGGTGCTCCTACTAGTAAGAGCAAGAGGACAAATATGTCCTTACGCTCCTACCGGTAGAACCATAAGGATAATAATTATATTATCGTGACCCTACCAATGGACTGTTATTGCAGATTTGGCAAACGACTTCCAGTGTTCTACACTATGTACCTGTTGATGTCAATTAATGCAAATGCAAGTGATTGTCTAGTACCAAGTGTAGCGTAAATCGCTATCTATGTAATCGATCTGCTCCTGAACCTTGGCCCCAAATGCAGCGCTGTCTGCAAGATGAAGAATTATGCACTGAACCGTCGTAAAACACCTCTCTCGTTTGTTTGTTTACTACGCAACGTTAGAGACCTGGAATTGCTGTATCCGTTTAGGCCTGTATAATAAGAGTGGGTGTGCGATGATTTGTTTGATTGCATGCTTGAGTAAACACCGCGTCATTTCACTCATCAAAGTTGTCCGACTCCTTTGTTTTTCTATGAGAAACAAATGTCTGATTAAGTTTTTGTTATAGTTCGATTGGTTTTAGTAATTAAATGAACTACTTTTCACGGCTATTATCGCGCGGAAATTGAAAACTACTCGGTCACTCTACGTAAATGGATTTTCTTCAGATATAGCTATCTTACAAATTTGATTTATAGTTTTCGATACCAACTACCATCAGAACCTTCCCATTTTATGGCAGTTTAAATTTTTTCTCCCTTAACCTAAAGTCATTGTTTTTTTTTGTTCATGACTAAATAATCATACTGTTTATATATCTTTCTGATGTGTAACAATCTTGAACTTACCTTGCACATGTTTATACAGATTTTGTTGTCTCTGGCGCCGAAGCTATTTAAGGATGCAATCATTGCAATCATAATGAAGATCTTTCAAGTGATACAAACATGGGGCCTTCATATTCCTGACCTAATCATTTCACAAACACGCCCATACACACGTGTCTTTTAAAATTAAACTTATTAGTGGAACTAATAGAACTTCGTCAAGCTCTTATTCCTTTAATTGGAAATGTCTGAAATCAATAAAAACTATGACCGTGATGCCACCGCATAATTAAGTACTTATGTTATGTTCTTGTCTTTTGTTTTCTGACGTACGAGGAAAAATTTAAGTATGGACGTATTCAGTATTTTTCTACTTAGTAAGATTTGGCTATTGTAACCATCATGTCCGTACAATAAATACCTTCCTGGTTCGCTGCTTTCCCTACCGTAAAGTTTCCATATCTACCCACCTACATTCACTGTAGCTAAATAACCAGCCTAGGAGGTTATTATTTCAACGAGTGTTATGCATTTTAAGACAAAACGTAGAGGGCATTATGTTAAATAAAACTGTTTTATACCCTCGGATAGGTAGGTACGTATATCATCACTTAAAAGTTTTGTCACAACAATACATGCGTTTTGTATGAATTGAGGTGAGGTGGTGAGGTGAGCCTCAAAGAAATACAGCAATTTGTATTATAACCCTCAACTTAAAACTTAATTTATTATATAACAATTTTGTACAAAAAGTGTGGTTCTGCCTTTTGATTTAGTGAAAGGATATACGTAGGATTATCAAACCAGGAAGTGTCTACCTGTGACTGCAAAGCGTTCGAAATGTCAGGAACTAAAGTAATGTAAAATACACACGATGAAATATAAACAGTTATACAGTTTAATTTCAATATGAAATAATCGCGAAAATCCAAGAAATCAAAAGAAGTATCGAAATATATCGTGCAACTTATTTATCTATTAGCAAAATGAGGGTACTTTACTACTTTCTTGCCTTCGTTATATTGTAATACAATGACGCATATCAGGTTTATGTTTATTAATTAAATATAACTGTTATTAAATAAATATAGACTCAGTTATTACTGAGGCTCTCCGTTTTGTCCAGAAAAGGATGATAGCTCCCTCTACGGAATAGTTGGCCGTACCCGTACTCGATATATAAGTAATCAATAAAAGTCGGCATGGAGGTGAGATCCATGCGTTTTTCAATAACGACGCACGGCCGATACCGATGGAAGATCATTGTCAAGGCGGCCACTCAGCTCACTGCACATGCTTGCTAATTGTTAGCGCCCGAGATATGACACAACACGTGGTATTTCATATTTTAGTAGAAGCAGTAGCGTAACTTCTCACACAGGTGGTAAACTTGATTTTAATGAGCCACTTCAAGATGTCAAATCTCACTTCCGGTGATACCATACCTAACATTTTGACGTTAACTCATTGACAGATAATTAAAAAAAAGTCAACCCCTACACAGATCCAAAACAGAAGTCGCAAAGCACGTCAAATTTGCATGAAACCCAGCGTGCCGCATTTTTTTACGTCGGGAGAGTAATTTTGTGATAGTTTAACGGGCGGTTATCCGAGTTGCGTAGGCAACAAAGCGCTCCCTCAGCCCCCGCCAAGTTATAGCGACGCCATGCTAGAGTCAGGACGCCCGCGGGGGGAGTGCAACGACAAAAACGAGCATAGGTCCGACCTCGATGACGCCTGGCGCGGTACTGAACGCGGCGCGCGCAAATTCTCGCGACCTTTTTACGCTTTTAATTTCACTAAAAAACGACACTATTCACTATCAAAAATCTATCCAAATAAAAAAAAATTGAATAAAATTGCCTTGCAATTTCCAGGTTGTTACGAGCTTTCATTAGAGCATAAAACGAAAAAAATAAACTAACTCGACTTTGTTTCAGTTTTTTTTTTTTTGATTGAGTAAAGATTATTCTATTGAGTTTTGAACCAAATCATAAACTCTAACACAGATGTATCTGTGACATGTATTTTTTTCCAGCTGAAATATTGTAATTCAATTGAATAAAATTGATTTAAAACCGTCAAATTTGGTATAAGAGGCTCTTTAAACTCCATTTACTCGACAACTGCTTTTGAAGGGTTTTATACTTTACTAAGGCGCAATTTGATGTTTTTTTTATTTACGTCTGACGTGCTACTGCCAAGATGACGGAGATCAAACTGTAATTCAGTTCAATCTCCGTCGAACTGTAATTCAGTGTTCAGTTGGAACACTGATTCAACGAAACAGACACGCAAAGTAGTTGAACTCGCGGCATATAACCTGATACAGATCTGTGAGTATCAAGTTAATATGCGTAGAGTCGAATTAACAATAGAAAGATAAGATTTGATGTTAGCAATTAGCATTCAATGACTCCTTATTTATAATGGAAAACTAGCAATATTTTTCAGATCATACATAGTCACATATACTAAAAAATATTTAAAAAATTAACTTGACTGTGCAATGATGAATTTATAGACCTATAAATTGACTATTGTACAGGCAAGTCTTTGCCGGACCGAAGAGGATACGAAAGTATTTCAACCACTCGTACCCGCTTGATTGGTTTCTCTTTTGATTGCCGAATTTTTCCCTTTTTCCGCTTTTTCCTCTAGTTGTTTGCCGGTCACTATTCATGTCATCATCTTGTTATTATTATATGTACTACTTAAACATTCAGATACCAATATTCATTGGCCTTATACTTGTTGTTTTAGTGCTTTAGTATTTTGCAAACCAGCAATGTAAAGCGTACAAAACTCGGGATCAATGCACCTCATAGGTACAAAAGCGAAGCGGTGCTGACTGTGTGTGCGTGTGGAGATAGTTCGTTGACCTCTAGCGTCAGCTAAATATTTTATTTGCATAACATTACATACTTTAAAATGTAAAAGATTTTGTTTTTCTATAATAACAATTGTAGTTGCATAACTTCCCAAGCTGATGTCGCATGAAATATTTAAAAACAATCTCAAAACGTAAGAAAACGCGTTTTTGCAGTATCGTAACAGTAATCACCATCACTTTCACCAGTCTTCGTTTTCGAGAGCGTATTCGTTTTCTATTACAGCCGTTATTTTGTTAGCAGTTGAGTATCTGTATGTGATTAATAATGTAATGAGACATAGTTTATGCGCAGGCGGGCGCTGCGAGACGGTCCTATAGTTAATCACTTTGTGATTATACAACTAATAAGGAACAATTGAAACAGATTATGTTTTTATTGTTAGAAAGAATTTACTCTGGCTCATATCTTAGTAAACAACCTTTGATAAAAGCAAGCAAAAAGATATCATGACCTTCAGCGTCTTCTGAATCTCCATTTTAACGCGCCGTGACGTGTAACTCGCGTTCTTGTTCTCACAATCAACATTTTCATAATTGTATGAAATTACTGAATGTAATATTTAAAAAAAACTATTCGTTCTCTTTATACATTAGCAGCGCCATCCTATTCAACAGAAACGTATTTTTTCGGGAAAATATTAACCTATGTGATAATACAGGTTAGAATCTATCTCCATAGCAAATTCCACCCAAAATCGTTCAACCTTTGCGGAGTTGAGTGCGCACAAACACACTTACACATGCACAAACTTGCGTATTTAATTTATCTTTTTACACTTTCTTTCTAGATCTACCTATTAAATAAGTGAGGTGAACATAAATGTTATTATTTTGAACTATTTTATGTAATTTTTATTTACTCACATAATTATCAAAAAAAATATTTATCTGTTTATCTGATGGATTCAGCCTTTTGTCGTAATAATAATAACAACATAACGTAACTTTACTTTGAGAAAGACGAGGCTAAACCTAGCCATCAATTATTTTTCAAACAACTCTGTAATACAAACAGAGTTGTTAAAATTATTTCGGAAGCAGTACAAACAGAGTTGCTTGCGAAATAATTTATGACTAGGTCCCGTCCCTGTCAAAGTAAACTTACTTTTTTATTCCGGAATAAAACCGGTAAACCGCGCGTGATATATAAAAAAAAATTAAATATGAATATTTGGTTTTCCAGTCATCCCCAGCCAGTCATCTACGAAAGAGAAGAGTAAAGTACCGTCCGTGCAAGAGGAGGACTCGGACGTGGTGTCGGCCATCATTGGCAACTACGGTCGCTGGCAGCTGCTGATGACCTTCCTCCTCTCGCTATTCTCTCTGCCCTGCACTTTCCACATCTACTTACCTACATTTACTGTGAGTATCGTTTTAACTATACATTTTTAGATATAGTTTTTTGAGCGATGGTGGCCGCGAGCGGTAGCATGTGTGTATTACAATCTAAAGGCACCCGGTTCGGTCCTTGGCCCTGCACCAATGCCTTATCTAGTACCTAAATAATGTGCAGTTACGATGCAATCGCTCAACAACGGTGAAGAAAAACATAATGAGGAAACCGGTATGTTCAAGAACCTCAAAAGTTCTTAGTCATATGACATTCACCAACATGCACTGGGCTAGCATGGTGTATTAGGGCCCACCCTCTCTTTCTCACTCTCTCTCGCTCTCTGAGAGAAAACCTGTATCCCAGTGGGAACATGATAGGCTGATAATGACGATGATTATAGTTTTAAATGAGAAAAAATAATTGGAAAGAGGCTGTCCTCTTAACGCGTATTTTAAAAACCTTCCACACTTACTGGGGAGTTCTCGAACAGAAAGAACTTACTATGTATCAAACTTGCGAAGCTAGCGCAAAATACTATTCATTTAACCTAGTCTGCGCTAAACGGGTAAAGCAATGGCTTTACCCAGAAAACAATTCAATAGAGACGACCAAGAAGATACTTAAGTTTTTCTTTATTGAAAATTGTGTAGAAATAAATGTTTAAAAGGACACCTGAAGAAGAATCATAGACAAGTAAAAAAGAATGAGAAAAATTAAAAGATCTGTTGCGGTCACACATTCATTAAAATATACCTATATCATACTATTACAACAAAAATAACTAAAAGTTAGTTGTGGTGGCAAAAACTACCTGCAAGATTAGTTATTTCTTAAATTACGAGAACAATATAATAATTATTTAACGGTCACTACTAAGGTGTAAACGTAAATTTGTCTGAAATATTTTTGAAGTGAACGCATTTGAAAACGTACCTACACTTAGCTGGGCAGATCGTCCGAAAGTTAATAAATATTTTATTGCCCGTGGTACAACCAGCAGTACCACGGGTTATATTATTATTACCCGGGATACTGCTATCCGAGTCAGTAGTAGGTACCATAGATTATTGTATTGATAGGACTTTTTTTTTATCGTACAATAGTTTTGCGTTTGAACGCCACCTCGCATAATGTTAAGCTAAGATGCAGATGAAGAAACCATAATGAGGAATAATAAGATAAGATGATTCACTCGCGATTTGAAGACACCCACATAGGTACTTCTATAGTTTTTTTTTTGTCCATTCTAAAAATTACGGGTGCTAAAGTGACAGATTTCAAGGATTCACATTTTTTTTTATCTTGGTTCTATACAATAAACGGATTTCACAGTACGGATACGGAGTATCACACAGTATTGCACCACAGGCCAGTATCAATGTGAATCAGCTTTTATATCATCATACACACAGCCACATAACTACTTTTTATTCTGTCTTCCAGGCCAAACAAACAAAGTTCTGGTGCCGAAGGCCGGACAATTTCTCCAACTTATCCTTGGAAAGTTGGATAAACTACAGCCAGCCCATAGATGGCTGTTCTGTGCGAACAATACCGGCTGGAGTGACGGTTGAGAGCATACTGAACTTCACCGCTCCTCTCCTAGACTCCTTTCAGGAATGCAAGGAGTGGGACTATGACCGGTCTGAAGTGGGCAACACCATCATATCGGAGTGGAACTTGGTCTGCGACAAGGCTAGCCTTACGAGCTTGGCTGAAGTCGTATTCCTCATTGGAGTTGGAGTGGGGGGTGTGGTGGGAGGATGGATTTCGGACAAGTAAGTATAAACCTTTTTTTATAGAATAAGTCCCTTTAAAGCGCTGTGTAATAAACAATTATTAGAAAAAAATACTTCATCAAAGCTCGCGTGAGGGTTCATTATAAACTATATGAAATGACAATAAATTTAGGCAGATGAGAAAGGAACGTGGGGTCCAGGCCAAAGCTTAGGAGCCGACTTTTGCGCCTATATTTTTTTTGTTATATAGTGTGACAAAATGACTAACGCACAGGACTAAGGAAGGATTTCAGAAAATTTATCCCTCAAAGGGGTTAAATAAGGGATGGAAGTTTGTATGGAAGTTCGTCATAATATATTAAGTTAGAAACATGGAAGTCGGACGAAAGGTAAACGTTAGTTGTGTCATCGATTTTTTGGAAACTCATCCCCTAAAGGGGTTAAATAATAATAATAATAATAAATAACGGTCTTATAGCGAAGAGCCTCGACCAACACCTTAAGAGGCTCTCGCTAGACAGTTGGGTCAAAGGTCAGATGCAGAAGGCGGTAATCCTTGACACGGCTCGCATTGTCAGGAGGTTCCTCACTCTGCAGCCCTAACCACCGGTAGCTTGGGCCCTGCCCCGCTGCCGGCGGCACTCTAGGTTTAGGTTTTTTTTTATAATATTTTGTTTTTATATTTTATTGTAAAAAAAACTTAAATGCAAGAATGAAAATAAATATATGTGTATAATAATAATATTCATTTATTTCAGACAATGTCCATATGTTACAATTACAAATTAAATGTACAAAATTATATATCATTATTCAATTTAAAATGTCAAATTATAATACAATAAATAAATAAAAACAAAAAATCAAATTAAAAACAGTAACGCAAGATAAATATAGAGTATTTAAATTATCTTAACCTAAACTTCGGTTTGGATCCGGAGTGCTCGATGTGCACACTTGTCCAGTGCTGCATTATCGAGCAGTCCAGATCCATCCGCCAGGTGAACAGCTGCAGGTAGCTGTTGCCACTGCCCCACACCCGGCGCATCAGGGACGCGATTCGCTTGCGCATGATCGCTGCAAATCCATCTATGTGCGCGTCCGCGAACATCCCAGATGCGCTGCAGTGGCGCGGCAGCCACATCAGCGCCCTGAAGGCATTGTTATATTGGACTCGCAGGGCGTTGTAGGACTTTTTCGTGTACTTGACCCATAGGCTGCACGTGTAGAAAGACTGACAGTAAGCTCTAAAAAGAGTAGCTTTCACTTGTGCAGTGCATCGTGCAAACCTACGGGCCAGCATATTGCCCCTGACTGACAACGCCCTGCGCTCTAAATACCACATCGAGCTACGGCTAGTCATCAATACCTAATAGTAGTTATAAACCTTATAATAGCTATAAACCTTAATAACGAAAATTAAGTTAATTGAATAAATCCGTTGGCCGCAGTGAAGCAACGTAGTAATTACCACCTTTACAGGATCTCATTAATGTACCTACCAACATAATTAAGTCACGTACAACCAACATAGATTTTCCTGATTTCCACTAGACAACTATAAAATACCAACAAAAAAACCTGGTTAATCTTTGGTTAGTTATATAAATTGAGATAGCAACTAACTATTCTTAGTAAACATATTATTTACATTGGTCTTGCATAGTTCCTTGAATTACAATAAGTCAAGTAATATCGGTAGTGCCGATCTATTTCCTGTTATTTAAATTATTTAGTAGGTATTTATTTTTGAATTATTTAAATTTAAATCAGTACTTTTAGCCTTGGGCTTCTTTTACATGGTCCGCCGGGTGAAGGCTGCCTTTACCAGTTAAACCCCACCAAGTAGTAGGGCTTGATTAGATTGAAGGGGTATGTTTCTAATGAAATGACTGGGCTATATAAATTTAACGTTTACTATCTTAAGGTGACAATTGTAGTGCATTGCCGTGCAGGTAGGGTTACTATATCAACATTCAGAAAAGTCCTGAGCTAAAGCTGGATATTTTTCAAAAAAGTCCGGTCATTTTGTCACAAAGTTCAAACACTGCGCACGTCGTTAGAGTGGTAACAGAGCAGTAGTATTACATCGCCCGAGCTAAAAATAGCCGGACAAATTACAATGTCCGGACTAAATGTTGATGGATACCTTATGGATAGATTTGATGGTAACCCTATGCGCAGGAGTTTGAACTGTTGAAGTTCTAAATTTTGGGCGGCACTAAGCTTTTATGGACAATCGTGATACTTACCTTCAGACAAGCGACTTGCTCGTCTCATCACTTAGTTGCTTAAAAAAACTTATATTTTTATTTATAGTAACGAGGGCTTATGTGTGCTGTTCCAACTTCCAATCATAAGTTTGGACTATCAATCAAAATGTAGATAGAAACCATTTATTGTGTACACCAGAAATGAAAATTACAAACAGATAGGAAACATTTACGAATTAGTGCCACAAGTGGCGGCCTTATCGCTTAAAGCGATTTCTTCCAGGCAATCATTGGATGGAAAGAATTTACGAAACGGGATAGACGGTCACTATCAAAATCACCATAGTTTCTAATTGTGTAGTTTGCTTTCAATTTCGACGGGCTGCTTCAAACAAACCCAGCTAGTGAATGTGGTAGTTTAGTCCAACATAATTATTTTTTAGACTCCTAGATTGTGAACCAACACAGTTAAATAATTTCTAAAAAATCAGAGTCAGTGCACCACACCGTTTACCGAAACGACCTCAGTGTTTTCAACAATTTAATTGTTTTTTTCCAGATTTGGCCGCAAGCGTATCCTCATGGCTATGATGATGGCACAAAGCGCACTTGCAATCCTCTCCCTGTTAGTGCGATCATACATCCAGTACGTGGTAGTGCGGCTCATCATGGGATTCGTGTCCGTATCAGTGGTATACGCCGCTTTCGTGCTATCAGTGGAGCTGGTCGGAGGAAAGTGGGTCACCATCGCGGGAGTGTGCAACTTCTTCCCTCTCCCACTTGCGTATCTAATCGTTTCACTGTTGTCACTGGTGATGCCCAACTGGAGGGATTTGCAGCTTAGCCTGTCGATTCCAGGATGCCTGCTGCTAGGTCTATGGTAAATATCAATCAATATACACTGGAAGCGCTAAGCCGACGATCGGTTAAGCTGAGGGGCGTGCCTTGGGAGAGGACTATGTCCAGCAGTGGATGATTACGATGATGATGATTAACTAATCCTACACCAAAAAACACAAATCTTTATACCCTAATTGATAATTTGTTTGTATTTTTTCAAGTTGTTTTCGTATTATCTTCAACGCTTAATGGAGTACCTTAAATATTATAATCAGGCAGAACTTAAAATAGCAAAAAAAAAAAAAAAAAAATACAGTCCCGCTCCTGGGCAAAGGTCTCCCCCATTTCTTTCCAGACAGCGCGATCACCCGCCAGAATTGACCACTGTATCTGGAATAATTTATTTTAAAAAAACCCTTCTATTAAAGATGGTTTTTTTATATTATTTTATTTTATTCCTTAAGACATTTATCATATTAAATTTAAAAAATATATCACATCACATACATATGATGTGACGAGTGACAGATCTCACCAATTTTTTTTAAAGTCGGCTGAAAAGAAAATTTTATTATTTAGCTTCACATACTTATATTTTTCAAATATGTTCCAGGTTCGTATTGCCAGAATCTCCAAGATGGTTACTCAGCATGGGGAAAACACATGAAGCAAAAGAAATCCTCGAAAAAGTAGTCAAGTTCAACAAACGAGAAATGCCAGCCGACATTGACAAACTGCTTATGCTGTCAAAATCTGAGAACCAAGAGGAAGGGCCGAGCGTCATGATGCTCTTCAGAGGTGCCTTGAGAAAGCGCACCATTTGTTTATTCCTGGCTTGGTTCTGTATGACCATAGCATACTACGGCCTTCTGTTAAACATTGGGAACTTTAACATGGGAAACTTGCACGTGACTTCTATAATCCTCGCAGTAGTGGAGATACCAGCGATAGCTTTCAGTATACCGATACTTCTAAAGGCGGGTCGTCGTTTCCCGATATTCATCAGCATGCTAGCGTGCGGGCTGGCTTGCATTGCGAGCGAGCTGTTCTCCATTGCCTTTGCTGAAAACTGGGTCATGATCGCTTGCCTCATGGTCGGGAAATTTGCCATCGGTTCTACGAATATGATGCTGCCAATATTTACAGTGGAACTCTACCCGACAGTGGTCAGGAATCTAGGAGTCGGAGCCAGTCAAATCGCAGCCGGACTAGCGCTGATTTGCATACCGTACTTATGGAAATTGGTAAGATAATTCATAATTAAATATTATTAATTTATTGTCGATCTGGCCGATGTGGGCCTTTAGCGGATAAAATAGCAGGGTGCAGTCTTATATCAAAAATTTTAGTGATAGGACTCTTTTGCAGAGTCCACCTGGGGAATTACCACACCTTTGCCAGTTATTCAACCCTCAAAAAGTAGTGTGCAAACATTACTTCGTTTACTTTAGGAGAGGCCTATGTCATACCTACGTCCAGCAGTAGGCGAATTTCAAATAGGCTGATGATGATTAGGTACTGTGATCCGAATTAAACGGCAATGTACACAGTAAAATTACAAGGCATAATGACCAGGTGACTGGTTAGACAGTGTAAATATTTGAGGGTATCATTGTTATCATTATGAACAACTTTTATTAGAGGACGAACAAAAAAAATCTGCTGTTCCATAATTATAAAAAATTTCATTGGCACTCGGCGAAATAGAACTGCTGTTTTTTTAGGGTTGGTCCCATAATAATATTTGTTCATATTGATAATTATAATGATATCCCCGAATATTTCCACTGTCTAACCAGTTACTCGATGATATACTGGGTGCAATATATTGCCATGCAGGGTTTTTAACTGTTGAAGTTCTCAATTCTAGGTGGCACTACGGTTATGGGCAAGCGTGACCCTTACAAGCAACTTGTTTCGTATTATACATCATCACCATAATCAGCCTACCATAGTCCACTCATTTGAATTTTACAAAAAACAATGAAAAATTACGAAATAATTTAATGGCAAGAAAAAAAACATCGTTTTAAGTATTAGACTAAAGAAAACTAAACTTAAAAAAGTATATACAGAGAAAAACAAATTAAATTTAAAAAAAACTACTAAACCGCCGCGAGTAGGAATTGTACCCAAAATGCTGGCCCCATTACCACGTTGTATAGCAATGCTCACACCCTTAGAGCTAAGTAGAGGCCAGCAATTCGGCAAAGTGTTGGTGGAGTGATGACAAATGTAAAAAAAAAAAATTGCTCTCGATCCCCGTAATAATTAGTGTTGTTCGAGTAAATTGAATACATTATTCAGTTGCAAATGAATATCATAATTACATTTTTTCTATGAGCTAATTTATTTCGGTTTTTCCATGCAATTATGAGAAGTTAACGATCCAAGACGTCTTAGTATTTAGGCTATACAGTATGGTATAGTTGATTTAGTTCACACGTCGTGGGTTATTTTTTTTTTTTTGTATATTAAGGATATATCAATCAGTTTTGAGATCGATCTCAGAAATTTGAATTTTTAAGGTCATAAAACATATTTTAATCTAAGTGCCCTGACAGACGATGTCCTGTTGTATAAATTTGTTCGACTTATGGTCTTGAGTTCATACAAAAGTCGCCACAGAAAAAAGGATTTTCATTTTTACCCGAATTTTTCAATTTTTCTTTCCTTTAAAACAATATGCACTATTACGAACATTAAAAAAAATTGCCAGTACGGTGCAGTCACCAACAAACAACATTTAATTTTCATTTATATAGATTGAGATACATAATTATGAATCGAAGATGAAATTCCGCAAAGTAAAGGCTGATTCAACATTGATTTTTTATAAATTAAAGAATCTCTATTGCCTTAGAAAACATCTCTCGAAAGAGGTGAGAATTTTATTGTGTGATCTACTAGTATTGTCACCTTTTAATTACTGCAGCGTTACTATGGGTCGTTGATATATGCCAAAACGGAAAAAGCTATACAGAGGGTACAGAATGCGTGCGTGAGATTCTGTTTCAACGTTCCAAGAAGAGACCATGTTACTCATTTTCTTGTCAAAAATAAAATGCTAAATATGAAAGCCAGGTGGGAGCTTCATCTTGCTTGCTTAGTTCAGAAAGTTCTTTGGAACAAGCAACCTGAATATTTATTTGAAAAATTAACTTGGTTAAAAGACATTCATTTGTGTAATACTCGCTCTAAGTCCCTGAATGCTTTATCATTCCATAAGCACAAGACCACCCGATTTAAAGGCTGCTTCAAACACAGTGCGACTAAAATTTGGAATAACCTGCCCCCTCCGATGAGAAAAAAAATGAATTCTGATAATTTTAAGCAAAAATACAAAAGTCTATTATATGTAATACAAAAGAAGAACTTTGAAGCAACTTTTAAAATTACGCGTTAAAACCACACACACTCACACATACGCACACACACTCAGTTACACACACACACTCGCTCACACACACACACACACACACACACACACACACACACACACACACGCAGACACACACACCATACACAAACCTAAGTGCTCTAATATTTAATATTTGATAATGAAATTAGTAGTAGTAGTAGTAATTATAGTATATTACGTTTAACGACAGATATTATTAGTTGATTTTGTAATACCCGCAGTCGCGTCGCCTAGTGCTCACCTACCATCTTTTTTTCTGAGCAAAGGGGTATGCCGAAAACCAGCCCTGCGTGACCCTTCGGGACCTCGCAGTACAGCGCTGAGCTTACCCCTATTGCCAAACGCTGTTTCTCCTTATGTTTCTTATAGTACATGTTCATTGTTTTTGTTTTTTTGGCAATAAATATATCTTATTCTTATCTTATTCTTAACAATATAGTTATATTTAACTGAATATCTATGAAGTAAATATGATAAGAATGTTGCAACACGCTGTAGGTATTTTTTTTATCGGGTGTTGAATCAGATGTTATTCGATTGCTATTGTGTTTTATGGTATTCGCAAACATGATATTAGTCATCAAATTAACGTTATACTAGGCTTATATATAGCTTCAAATTAAAATAGATTCAGTTTCTACAGCAGATAGCTAAGATGTTCTTTTTAATCGATTTTTTCGGTCCACAGACTATATTCAACGATCACCTGCCAATGGTGACCATAGCAGCACTCGCGTTTGTCGGTGGCGCCATCATTCTAGCGCTGCCGGAGACTTCCAGCCCAAAAGAACCGAGAACCATTCCAGACGGAAAAATGTACGTAAATGATTCATCATCATCATTTAAGCCTATCATGTTCCTGCTGCTAGGACTCAGGCCTTTTCACAGAGAGAGAGGATGGGCCCTAATCCACCGTGTTGGTCCAATGCATATTGGAAAATGTCATGTCTAAGAACTTTTGAGATTATTTTACATACCGGTTTCCTCACGAAGTTTTCCTTCACCGTTTTTGAGCGATGGCATCGAAACTGCACATAATTTATTTAGGTACCTACTATTTAAGTCATTGATGCAGGACCGAGAATCGAATTGTATTGTAAAGAAAATTGTAAAAGCACATGCTACCGATCGGCCACTAATAATAGATATTCATAGATCAGTGGAAATCGCACACTGTGTGAATCACACGATCTTTCTTGCCTCACACCTGCAAAATGTGGAATCAGCTACCTACCGCTGTGTTTCCGAGAAGCTACAACGTGAAGTTATTCAAAAGACGAGTGTTAACTCGTCTTTTGGAGTCTTAAAGGATTGGCAAAGTATTTGTGATGCCTGTAGGGTTAGAAGTATCCATAGGCGACGGTGACTGCTTATCATCAGGCAGCCCGTCTGCTTGTTTGGCACCCATGACATTAAAAAAGGTAAATGTATATATCTGTTTTAAGTCTGGGTGTTAGTTGTGCGTGTCTATTTGTTCTATAGCATCCCCAAGGAAACCTAATGAGGAGATATGAGTATGATACCTTACATTGACCTTACGTTGACCGCTCTGAAACTATCTAAAACCTGCATTGTAACGCCCGCCCTCTAGGTTTTCGTTGCTTAGCTAATTCAACACTTCATTTCCTTTCTTTGCAGGTCTTCGTTCGATAGCGCCTCTCCTTGCAACGGCACGTTTACAGTCGCCACCGACAGAGGGCATTAGTTGACAAATTGAAAAACTATGTCGAAAATGAGTAGTGAAGACAATTTTATTGCAAAAACTACAGTGTATAGTGCAAAGTGAGATTATTTTTTCAGTTAGTGTAAACTTAACAAAATTAGTCTTTAATTAGGCTTAAGTCGTAATTAAATTATAGAATGTTACATTCAATTAGGTATTTGGTTGTAAGTGATGTTAAAGTGAATTTGATGATGGATACATTTTACTAGTCTCCAATAGCTTAGTAAAGTTTATCTTGAAAACTTGATCATAAATATATTACTTATTACGCGGAGGACTTTATTATAAAATGGAATATAAATCTATTGTACAGTATAGGGTTTTAAAAAACAGTAATTATTATTATTGTTGACATAATATTATGTAAAGTTAAATGATTATTAACGGGATATTTGCCGTGGTAAGGTTGTGGAATGAGCTCCCGATATTTCGGCGCAGTTACATGCACCATGTTCACGGGAACACATGTAACTGCGCCGAAATATCGGGAGCTCATTCCACAACCTTACCACGGTAAATATCCCGTTAATAATCATTTAACTTTAGTGAACAACCGTGATAGGTTAAAACAGTGTTACAATATTATGTAGTTCTGTTCTAAGCATGCAGTTATAATGTACTACGTACTACATATATAACGAAGGTTTAAAGTACACAAGTTGTTTTAGCATATTTTGTGTTGTACTAATACTAAACATAGAAATATATCGATATATCTATGTTATTAACGAATTTAAACCAATACACAAAGTTACCGTAGATTTGGACAAATTAATATATGTTTATGTTTATTTACGTAAAATTTTATTTAGAAACTTAAAAAACTATTTATTAAGGTTGTACAGTAACGGCTAAGGACCTAGAGATATATTTTATGTTGTAAGATGTGTACCTGTGTTAACTACCTACCATGTAGTTTATAATTAAGTATTTAAATATTAATCAATGTAAGTACCTCCACAAGTAATTTTAATGTAGTTTAGCACTAAATAGCATGGACTCAAAGCTATAATTTCAAACCTTCGAATAATTGGCTTCTGTACTTACATATGGAGTTGAAACATTTCCTTTTACGAGTCTGCAATGAAAAGAAGCCTAAAAGCGTTATCATACTACATGGTATTCAGGAACCCTGAAAACAATTTAGCATCATTTCAGCTGACACAGTGTGAATTTCCAAAAATGACAAATGTTTTGATATCTTTTAATTTCACGAAGTAAAATGGTACTCAGCAAAATCCATGCTAAACAAATTAAAAGATTTAAAAAAGAAACGAAAACAGATTTATTTGTTACATCAGGACAGACAGAAAAAACATGGTTTCTGATTTTTTGTAAATTCACACTGTGAATTATGCGTGAACCAGAAAACTGCAGACGAGAAGAAACGAAACGACGAGATGGCTCCTGATTTGATCGCCTGAATTAGTATTCCTGAATTCAGAGTAGGGATGTAGCGCCTTAAATAGTTGCGTAAATGACGTAATTTATAAACAGAACTTGTAAACGAATTAACTGGAAATAAACTATTATTTTGTAATGCGTCTGTGTTTTTGTTCACACACGATAGCGAGCTAAACAGCTGATTATGAATTCTAGTGGTTCCTTACGCAGACGACGTGTGAGCATTCCAATTAAATTTTTTGGATATTTAATAAAACCGCTATGATTCACAGTTTAAAATATGATTGCATATCTATGAAGTATCTGGATAAATAAAATTGTATTTACTGCTTATTTTTTTGCATTTTTTTGGTGCCTGTATGTTATTTTTTTGTATTTATTGCTTTTTCAATAAATTTTTTGGTAGTGGTTTTGCCACCACTTATAACATTCTTAGAGAATCTCAGAGAACTTACTACTCTTAGACTGTTTTTTTTTAAATTATCATATAAAGAATCTGACCAAAAATAGAGCCGAACACCGAAAACAAAATTGAAATGTGTTCAAAATTAAATATCAATATAACTAATATTATAAAAGCGAAAGTAACTCTGTCTCTCTGTCTGGATGTTTATTCGCTTTTCACGACTAAACCGCTGAGCCGATCTTAACGAATTTTGGCAGGATGATAGTGTACATCATATGGACGGACATAGGGTACTTATTCTCCCAGAAAATGCGGGAAAATTTAAAAATCGCAGGTAGCACCGCGGGATTCAGCTAGTAAGGTATAGACATATTAATGTCTTGCTAGTCAGAGTGCGCACTATAATTATTATTATGAATGACTTCACATGTAAATACGCCATACAAACTCTATACTGACACTCATCTTGCGGGAAAAGGACAGAGCATCCTTTCCTATTTTAAACAAAAACTTTAACCGCTTATATCTAAGAACTTTATTAGGCAATTTAAATAGTTTCTTCAGTAAGTGTCCAGCATTTAATTATATTTTTTACTAAGCCTGTTATTTATAACAACTAAAACACCTGTCCGATAGCCAATTGAAAAACATTAGGCCTGTTTTGATAAGTAATTTAATTAGTCCCACTGAAATCCTAAATTCAGTTTATCCAATAGTTTATAGTAGTAGGGCTCATTTGCAGTCCGCCTGAGAAAATACCACTAACCACCAAGCAATAGTGTGCAAACATTACTGTGTTCAAATTGAAGGGAAAAATTTAATTAAACAACTGGGTATAAAGAGATTGAACATCTAAAATCTCAAGGAAACGAGTAAACCCTCTGTATTGCCGCGCAGGGTTTAGAACTGTAAAAATTCTGAGTGGCACTGATCTGTTTTGAGCAAGCGTTACGCTTACCATCAGACAGGCAACTTGCTTCTCTTGTCACTCTTCTTTTGAAACACGGCACGGGCCGTGTTCTACTTTTCTGCTGTGACTCTTCCACTTCCACGGTCGAAAGCATCTTCCTTGGTGAGTTTATTGGCTCTCATGTCATCTCTTACGACGTCAAGCCACTCTATTGCAAAAATAGAAGCCTCGTAATATCTACACCCGAGATGAGGACACCTGTGACAAATGGAAACCTTGTCCACATTTCATCGCGGAGTTTCACGTGGTACATTGACTCCTAACCTCGTCTAGGGCGATGCATTCCCTTAGTAGTTACAAAACGAGTGTAACGGTGGACTCCGGTGCGCCGCCGATACGTGACTCACATAATGTGAACTACATCATACCTTACTCCAAAGGCTCATTATGAACGCCTCGACACTCAACAATGCACTCGAGTATTGTAACATTTTCCTCACAGAATAGTTGCACCAGCAATCGGCGCAACCGCAGTTATAGCCAATTTTCATTGAATTGATCTTTTAGGACTTGTACCACATACTTCGCCATATTTTGTTTATTATTTCGTCACAGCTTATATAGGAAGCTTATACCGTAATATTTTCAATGAAAAATCGAAACGCAGTATTAAAACATAGACTCGACTCTGGGGAAATTATGATTGCGTTTTCCTATCAACTCCTGCGCAACGTCAGCTTCGATTGAAGTGCTCTCCCGGCTGTTGACCCGTGGCACTCCTGACACGAATGCATATTGAGGCGGCGACGGACTGCCATGAATATGACCGGGTAACAGGTCCTATTGTGGGGCCAATGGAGTACGTGTCGAATCCGAAACGAGCCACTGAAAAAGGCGATACAGGACGGATAACGGGGCATAGGTAGTCTACTAGCTACTCAGTCAATGGATAAGGGGAAAACATCATTTATTACGCATCGTCTTAAAAATTGTTCCAGTACATTTATTGTACCCATCACCAGTAATGCGAAAGTCATAATATTTGCGTAGTTATATTTTCGTATTGTTAATAAGGTACCAAAGTCTATGTGCTACTACTTGCAACTTTACGAAATTATCCAAATGTGGTCATACAATGTGTACGAAATAGTAGTAAGTAGGTAAATACAGAAAAAGACGCGTAGGCATCTATATGTCTTTAAATAACACATACATATAAATAACACGCGTATAATCGAAGCACGTCCTTGTGCTAGGAAATCCTTTTGTTTCAATTTGTAAAAGTAAGTCTTATTGGAATTCACAACAAGTTATTGTCCCAATTTATATAATATATAGTGACTATTTTATTAGCTATACTACAAATATCTAGTATGTATATCCAATCGGATACGTCTATATGTGACTAATTACAACATCCGATTTGTGATAGTGACATACACGAGTATCTAATAAATCATTTCGCTCATAAATGACCGGACGCGTCGGAAAATCATATCAGGTTTGCGGCGAATGAACTGAGATAGGTGCGCACCACGCTCACATCTGTGAGAACTTTGTCTGTTCTGAAGTGAGAACGCTCTCGGAAAATGCTTTCTTTTTACCCGACTGCGGCAAAAGAAGGGTTAAGAGTTTGACTGTCTATGTACGAGTATGTATATTGTATACATATACATCATCATCATTCATGTGATCCCTCTAATCTCATTAACAACTTATCATAATTATTATGGCCAATGAGGTCGGTCACTATCGACGCGTGTTAATACACCTCGTGTCATGGGCTATTATTATGACGTTTCGCTAAAACCAATATGGCGGATTTTATGACCTAATATCGCACATAGAAAAAAATATATCTCGTGTATGGTACTATCAAAAGAAAGAGCTTAATGTTTTGTTCTCAAAATATCAAATATATGTAAATAAACTAATTTGGAAGTCTTTGAATGTATATGTGTGTGTTAATTTTCATACTCCATGTGTGCTCTGCATTGCTACAAAGCCACTGATCACTGATGTTTTGTGATGCGTCTGAATAACCCGGGTGATATATATATGACATAAAATATAATGTCACACATAATCTTATATGGCGGTTTCACCCGCGTAGTGATGAAAAATGGTGATAATGATGATGAAAAGTATGTCACTCTCCGGCCCTTGAACTATACCCATGCAAAAAATCAGGTCAGTCCGTTGCTCTGTTGCTGCGTGAAAGAGGAACAAACAAACACACTTTCGCATTTATAATGTTAGTATGATTTCGCACTAAGATATTTTTCTCTTGTATAGTTGGGTTTTATTTTTTTACCTTTATTTTTGTTCTCCGTTTAACATTACTGGAAATACACGCTTCTGAGGGAGGACCCTGATTTATGATTTGATTGATAGAGAACTTGAAATGTCAACGTCAATAATACAAATAGCTTCAGTTGAAAAACATACATTGAAAACTATAAGAATATTGGGATTAATGAAAAATCCTTATAAATCATACAAATCACGCTTTCATTTCTAAGATTGAGATTGGGAGAATGATCTTACATAATTTACCTCCGATGCCTCCGTCATTAGGTCGAACGCGTTGTATAACAAATATTTTTGCAACATTAATACAATGTTCAGTTGTTAATAAGTGAGCCATATACAGATTCTTATTCTTTATATTTTACTAGCTCTTGCCCGCGAGTTAGTACGCGTAGACTTTCATATAAACTTTCAGTAAGCTTGCCTTCCGCTAAGAAAGGCCTTTGCGAAAGGGCCGAACCTTTCGCAAAGTCCTTTCTTAGCGGATTTCTATATCCCATAAGGAATTACTTGCCAAATTTCGGCTTCGTAGGTAAAGTAGTTTTCGAGATTTTGTGATGAGTGAGTGAGCGATGAATTTTGTTTTTATATCCCCCTATTTACTTACGTCGATGTTTTATATAGATAGATTACAATTACACTACTATTTCTTAAATAATCAAAAGAAGAAAAACTAGTGCTCTGGGGCATTCTCGGAGCGCAAATGGAATGTATGTCGCCTAGTGTTATGGATGTAGTCTGTACACTGTACAGTCTGAGGTAACTCTCACTCGTTGTGATGCTGCTACACTTTCCTGCGTGCGTGACTGGACTGCGGATGGCAGTGATGTAACTGCCTAAATGCATTATCCTGGCGTGCCAACATCGACGTATCCTATAATGGCAAAATCGTTAAGTCACTTGTTTTCACACCCGATCGATGATAGCAGATTGACGCAAACATCACGAATGTTATAGAAAGTTTTTTTAGTTTTAGATTAAACAAATGGTGGTTTTAATCGACACGCTTTTTTAGCTTAAACGTAACAAACTATTAAACAATTCTAATAAGTTTAAATTAAATTTAAATTTTTTATTAACTTCTAATGGGGATGATATTATATTCATATTTGTTATCGTATGTCCGTCCTCATCCTGCATGATAAGGCAGCCTCTTGTCAAATCTCAGCAAGATCGATTCAGCCATTTTGACATGAAAAGTTAACACACAGAGAAAACGTATTTTTACAATGGTTCAAGCTATGGTAACTATGGTAATCTGTAGTAAAACCCGACATTTGCCCAGGATTGCAATGTCAGACTGCAACGTTTATTACGGGTTTATTAAGCTTTTGCACGGTTTAATTGAAATAGCAATGCCATACGAAAATTGCTAAAAGTCAGTAGGCATTGCCTCACGTTACAAACTACGCGCATTTCGATTGATTTACAAATCGAGCCAGTGGCTAGAGATGAGCCACAACGAATCTAATAAACGTCAGAACATTTGTAATCGTAGCCATCAAATTAGGACCAAAGAAATACAACAACACAAATTATCTGCTATCATACTAATATTACTGCCCCGGTGGCCCAGTTGGTAGTGGACCTGCCTTCTGAGCTTGAGGGCGTGGGTTAGATTCCCACCTGGGACAAACATTCATGTGATGACCACTTGTGTTTATTCTATATCCGGGTGTTAATATTTATTTAAGTATTTTTAAAAAATATTATAATATAATATGTATATTGTGGTATTTATAAATAACTAGCTGACACCAACAGACGTTGTCCGGTCTTAGTTATGAATGTCCAAAAATAAAAATAAAACTGCTGTCTGGTAAATTCACATTCATCAAACGCGCGATTTTAAAATCGTCGTTATCTGAAATTATAAAATTTTCTGCGCCTATTTTTTTAAATTTTCTTTCCGTAACCTTCTAAAAAGTTATAGAAAACTTTAAAAAAGATGAATGAAATCGTTAAAGTCGGTCTCAAGTTATGAATTGACCACGGTAAATAGGGATTCATTTTTATATATAGAAGAAGATAATGTATATCAGTCTGTGGCAGCCATAGTACAAGCTTTGATCAGTTTGGGATATGACCGTGCGTGAGTGCAAAAATGTCATATTTTTTTTATTAATATTTTAAAATACGATTGTGGTTTGCTTGTTTCTCTTTCACGCAACAAGAGAGCATCGAATCGACGGACGTATTCCCTCAAAATGATCTAACCTATGACACTCTTAAATATATGTAAAATACATAGAAACATACTTGCATACATACGTACGCTCGAAAAACCACTATCATCAAATTTAGATTTAAACTTTTCAAAAATGTTTATACTGTGGTTCCCACCTGACTTCAAAATCCAAGCACAAATATTATTTTGTACTGTGTAGTGGCACAATGTTTGTGTTATGTGGTTATTTGAAGT
Organism: Agriopis marginaria; assembly: GCA_932305915.1. Classification (NCBI taxonomy): domain Eukaryota; kingdom Metazoa; phylum Arthropoda; class Insecta; order Lepidoptera; family Geometridae; genus Agriopis; species Agriopis marginaria. The sequence continues at coordinate 10,163,104 of OW029926.1, read as the reverse complement.
CGGTTTTTAAAAAAGATAATTTATTTTTGAATCTGTAGTTAAACAACATTAGAACCTATTTACACATCCATGCATGAATACCTTCTTGTTTTGACTCGAACAAATCGCCTTAACATAACTATTGTAGTTACAGTTTGTTATATTGTGGCGAAATTAGTAGGCGTTCGACCAAAATTATCCGTATTACTCGATCTAGTTTAAAAACTACTGAGGCAAATAAATATAAAATTGGGGTTTCGTCTATACGGTAAAAAAAATTACACGCAAATTGGTTTACAGATGCCGGTGTAATCAACGTACATACATAAACGAACTTTTTCGAAGTCGAAAAGAGCAAATTTCAAGTGACAGTGTCACTGTAAAGAAATTAAACACCCATTTTCATCATTTCAGCCATACGACGTCCACAGCTGGATATAGTCCTCCACCATCGATCTCCAAAAATACTGGTTGGAAGCGGCATCCAGCGTTTCCCTGCGTTCTCTTTTAGATCGCCTGTTCATCTTGTGGGTGGGTGTATGGGTGTCAATTAAACACCCATAGACAAAAAATTTATTACCAAAATATTTAACAATAATACAATTACAAAAAAATATATATTTTTTTATTGGTTTATTTGCTCTAACAGTTGCATTCACATTGTAAAAAGCTGAGTAAAAACATATGTTTTTAACTGAAGTACATCGTGTACTTACCTGCTACAGCAATCTTACGTTCAAAAACCTTGCGAAAGTGATCAGAATTCGTGGTTCGTTTTCATTCTGCTTTATAGAATGTTATTGCAGCTGTCAGAGCAAATGAATTAATGGAAATAGTGTAAGTATCAATATGTTTAGCTGTCGTACTTATAATAAGTAGGTCTACTCTACTCTAGGCTGAGTCTTATGCCGTACTTATACCAAACTTATGCCGTTTATGAATGTTACTATTCAATGTCACATATCGTAAAATAGGATCGAACAATTGAGTTATGGGCTATGATATATGAATACGTAAAACAGCCGAATTTAATTAATTAGCTCATTTAGCGGTATTTCGGCTTCTACCGCCACCGATTTACGTGGTGGTGCATTTGGTCGGGCCTGCACGGCCGGAGTATGCGTTCACAGTTGGTCACCTTGCAATAAGGTATGGAAGTCGCGTCTGAAGCAGGGCGAGAGTGGGCGACCTCATATAGCTTGCGCGGGAGGCGTTTCCTTTATTTCTTGGTGATTCGTGGCGTGGTAGTGACGTGCGCCCACAGGACATCATGCGTACATTAATGGTGAGTACCGCTGACGTCGCACCCTCACCAAGGGCGCTTATTTTTAACATGCTTCCTCATTTTTAACCTTCAAATGTGTTATATGTTTATTAAGCAATCAACGTCACGTGTTTAAAAAAACTACAATATTAAGTGCTTAACGACACTCAGAATTCGCCACAATAGCCCGAATATTTGAATTCTATACTTTACAATAGTTTTATATTCCCTTTTATAAACACTCAGAAAAATTTGATAAATGGAAGCGTTATACCTACAGTTTCCCCTTTTGCAGGTCATCCATTTGACTATATTTTAGCATATCGATTTTTGTGTACCGCTCAATATTGAAGTGTATGTGTGGAACTACTAAGAATATATCAGTGTGTGCAATACGTGTTTACCTCGCCCCCTGCTGTTTTTGGCAGACTTTTTTCGGTACTAGCTGGAGTTTAAGGCAGATCCAAACTATAATATCAAAGTATAAACATCGTTTTTTTTTTAATTCAACAAAGCTTCTTGCTTTTGACTTCGGCCCAGCAATGCCTCTCAAATGTCCGGGTTAGACCCAAATATAAATAGTGTTTTAATCAAATACAATACATTTGCAGTGCCGGTTTATTATGGTAATAAATCAAATTTATCTAACAAGATCACCTTAAATACCAGCTAGTTGCACAAAAAAATGAACTAAAAGTATTTTAAGGACACGGTGTCGTGAAAGTCTGTGTTGCTGTACGTAAATGAAGTATGAACGTGAATATAAATCGACTTATTGGTTTCGAGCCGGACAACTCTATGTGGCGTTGCGTTTCAATGAATAAACCAGCCAAGAGCGATTCGGGTTCGCACACTGTGGGTTCCGTTATTCCGTACCAACACAAAATACAAAACTAATGCAAAAAGACAATATCACACCCATCCAAGTACCGACCGCACCCTACGTTGCTTAACTTGGTAATGAACAAAAAATAGTCATCGACTCATGCTTTGCCATTATTTATAATTTGTTGTTATACTTTAGAGTGTGTACTATCATCATGCCAAGCTTGTCGCTTGTAATTATTACCGTTTTTACACTATAAAAATACGTTTGTTGTATGTGCAATCCCCTTTAGTTTTTAATTTTTTGACTTTATTATTATTTCGTAGTTAATCCACCATAACATTACATATTCCGTGCAAACTTCAACTGGCTATCCTATTACGGTTTGAAAGATACAGCCATTAAAAGGTACGACAGACAGACAGCGTAGACTCAGTAATAGTGTCCCATTTGTGCGGAACCCTAAAAACAAGCGGTTAAGTAGTAATAAAATAATCGAATTCAGGTCGATAAGACAAATGGCATTCGTAGCCGATATCGCTTGCAGCCTTGAAACCGAGCGTGAGATGACAGGCTGTTTCAGTTTGCCGTATGTTAAACTTATTACTTTACAACATGATACTGCCCTTTATGATTAGCAAAGCGGAACCGATTGTTTTCTGTTCGCGGAGTAGCGCATAATTCGGCGAGCAACCTGTTCTGTTGTCATATTAAGGCCGCGCTCACCGGCCAGAGCTACTCTAAAGCTAAACTGAGCTAGAGACTTTCGCTACAATAAAACACCAACTTAAAAAAATATTTTAAATCGTTTGCAATGCTATTTTAAAAAAATAATATCTTTTTTGTGCTACTTAGCTAATTTTTTAATTAAAATGTTAAAAAGTGCGAAAGAGATAACTCTGACCGGTGAGCGCGGCATTAAGGTGGCAAAGAATTTTCACATAACTTTGGAGTACCAACACTTGGAAATTATACCTTTTCTTTAGAGCTTTGTCATTTATGAACCGATTTGGAAAATTATTAATTTTTATTGAAAGGATATATTTTCTGATTATTTTCATATAAATTTCATTAAAATCGGTTTAGTAGTTTAGCTTTTAATTCTAAATATCTGGAAAATTCGGTTACTTGGATGAATTAATTATGTCAGTCATCCAAGAATCACCGAAACTGCGTGTTTTTTACTAATTTTGTGAAGCCGCTTTTTACCCGACTACGCAAAAAGGAGGGTTATGTTTTTCGAGATATATATATGATATATGTGTGTGTATATGATGGTTTCTTTGACACGCCTTAGAGCCTAAACGGCTTAATAAACGTGTAAGGTGTCATTTGAATCGTTTTAATAGTGGTAGTGACACATGGTACAAGACTAAAAGATGACCCGACGCGAAAAAAAAGGAAAAATAATAAGTAAACTTTGCAAAATATGACAATATTACCATCATTATGAAGATCTCACTCAACAAATTTTAAAAATTCATAACCTACTTTGAAATATTGAGTAGTTTACGAGGTAAAGCGGTATGAAAGAGCTCTGTACGTATCTACTACGAGTAGGTAATTAGATAGGTACATAGCGCGCCCCTCTTACTTTTCTGTCATTTACTATTTATACAATGCAGTCCGCTTATATTTTTTTAATAATTTAATTTACTTGTTTAATTTGATAATTATTTTGTAACTGTGTTATTAATATTATTTGGTTAAATCTCCTTATCAATTAAATCTAATAGGATGGCAAAATAAAACAGGTATAATTTTCAAGTTTTGCCTATTGAAAAGTTAGTATGTGTGAAAGTGTGAAAATTTGCCATTAAGTTACCCCCTTAAATTGGCTAGTTACGTAGCGCACGCGAGTCTTACGGACTAGTTACGTTAGTCTGGCCACTGCTATTACCTCCAGCTCTAGAGCTACGCATAACTTACCCTGTTTCAACACTACAGTAAATTATATACATTCACTGCAAAAGTCAAGTTTGATAATTGTACCAGTCTAAAGCAGAATAATTGAAAATCAGTTTTGAAATTTCGCGATAGACGTTACTTATACTTTGTAATGTGTTTGTGGGAATGAGAAAAATTATCATTTAAAGTTTTAAGCAAGTCTATGTTGGGTTTTGTTGAAGTTTAAGAATTGAGTTATTGCGCTAGAGTCAACTAAGAATGAGTACACTAATGGTACCGGACAGAATTAATTATTTCTTAGGTTCCTAATTATTTAAATTGAAATTATACACTTTTAAAGTGTGTTTTTTATAATTCCTGCCTTTTCGAAAACTTTGCAGTGTTGACAGTTCACATGTAGACAGATCAGACAAACAAGGAAGATATGCCTTAGTACTATACAATTTTCCGTTCGTGTTCAAATGTCCATGTTCCATATTTTACCCACTTTTTTCTATTGAAAAAAGGTAGGTAGGCTTTTGGTAGGTATATTTACCGCTAAACCGGTTAACGCAAAAACTGTACCTACTGTGCAACTAAATAAAACGATTTTTTTCACGCACTTTAACAGACTTGCAGATACACTTATAATCTAGCTAAAAGTCCACATGCAGAAAAAGTCGGCAAGGTCGTCTACAGGATGAGTCCGATTAAAGGCATCAACCCTGAAGCTTTTCCACCCGCCACGTCATCTTACCATATTATCTCCCTTGTTTTTCTGATTCCCCAATCAGACTGGGTGAGGAGGTAGACTAGGTGACGGATGTCTACTAGCTTGTGTAGCGGGCATTTTCCGCAACTAGACCATTTACTGGTCCATTTTGCGTCACCCGGCCGCAGCTAATTCAGCCACCCGGTCTCCTCCAGGAAAGCCAGCAGCTCGCTTATGCCTGCGCAGGCCTCCCAGAGTGTCCTCGGTGATCCGAGGATAGTGTTTCGTTGTTCTGCCACGCTGCTGCATTCCAGCAGCATATGTGCGGCCGTTTCATCAGTCTCCAGACACCCTCTACATAGGGGACTGTCTGTAACCCCAATTTTAAAAAGGTGTTTGTTTAAGAGGCAGTGACCTGTGACTACCCCAACGATTTGTCGAAGTTTGTCACGTTTGAGATTCAACAATCTACGAGAATATCTCGGATTGAGTTCCGGGAAGGCTTCCCTTGATTGTCTACAGTTTTTGGTACTTGCCCAGTATTCTTTGTGAAGTCTAGTAGTACGTTGTCGAATCCAGGATCTGATTTGGCTGAAAGGTAGGGGGATTATCGGCTCGGGCCCTACAGGTCGTATGCTCGAGCCTCTTCGCGCCAGTTCGTCAGCCGCATCATTTCCCCTAGACCCGCTGTGCCCCTTGATCCATTGGAGAGTAACATGATTGTGTTTACTTACGGTCTCCAGTAGGTCATGGCATTGTATAGTTAGTCCTGAGGTATGCTCGTATCGCTGTAATGCTTTCAACACTGCGGCGCTATCCGAGAGAACTCTAATATATTGGTCAGTTACCTGTCTTTGTAGTACCGCTGTTGCCGCTTGGATGATACCTACACATTCTGCTTGGAAAATGGAGTTATATTCACCCAAGGTAGTTGTTATATGTATATTGAGGTCTTCTGAGAACGTACCAGACCCAGTGCCTCTATCTGTCTTAGACCCATCTGTATAAATCCTCACTTCCTTTATCCCAGAGCTGTCGCTGTGTTCTTCATACAATTGGATATTGTAAGTCCTTGTGAAGATGTATCTCTTTGGTACCCTGTCATATAGTGAGACCATTGTTGGGTTGCAATCTGCATAGGCAGCCAGTATGGTAGTATGTTTGGCTAGATCATCCTGTACCCAGAGGCCTAAAGCTCTGAGCCTGTAGGCGGATGCTGCTGCTTCCTGCTGTATGTAAAACTGCAGCGGTGTCAGCCCCAGTAGGGCTTCCAGCGCCACCGTGGGTGCGGAGCTCATGCAACCTGTTGCCGCTACACATGCTAATCTTTGTATCATGGCTAGTTTTTCAGTTGTTGTACTTAGTTTGGTTCTGGGCCACCATACTACTGCACCATAAGTCAGAGAGGGTCTGACTACGGTATTATACAGCCATAGTGTTATTTTGGGGTTGAGACCCCAAGATTTTCCTATCATTTTCCTACACTGCCAGAATGATATGGTAGCTTTCTTTGCTTTATTTTCGAGATGTTTTGCCCAATTTAGTTTTCTGTCTAGTATGATTCCCAGGTATTTAACTTCTTCCGACAAGGAGAGCTGTTGTCCGAAGAGGGAAGGTAAATTATAATGTCCCAAACTTCTTTTGTTCGTAAACATTACAAGTTCTGTTTTACCCGGGTTGACGGTAAGCTCATAATCATTGCACCATCTTTCTACAATTTTCAGTGCGTTATTCATGAGGTTGCATGCAACACTGGCGAATTGGCTTGAGATCAGGATCGTCAAGTCATCAGCGTACCCCACCGTAAAAAAGCGTTCTGTGTTCAGTCTCGTGATTAGGACATTAACTACCATGTTCTAATGATGTCTACTAGCTAGACCAGATGAAGTACCACCAATGTTAAACAAAACGTTCCCTATGTAGTCACTCACGAGTTCCACAGAACATGCGACCAAAATTATTAAAAGTATTTAATGTCAATGGACAGAATTAGTTCAAGTACTCTCAGTAATATACCTACTCGTCAGTGTTGATAAATAGCAACAATTTAAAGATTTCAATCAAAAACAGAATGCCCTTTGTTGTCTACGACGCTCAATGAATATTTACATTCAGTTCAGATTAAAATACTCTTTGCACCTTCTGGCATATGAAATCAACTTTACGCGCTTTAATAATGCCATTGCCTTCAACATTTCTCAATAAAGATATGTATCTTATTACGCAGAAATGTGTGAAAAAGCATCAAGACGTACTTATTTACCGAACAATGTTTTTATAGTGCACGCTCTATAGAAATGTACAAACTTGCTACATTGGTTGCGCGCGTTGATATCTTTTGTACGGAGCAAAGTTGATTGCCTACAATTTTACTACAGGCTAAGAAAATAAGTATTAAATATCCTGTTGAACTTACATGACACATATGAGTGCAAATGGAATAAATAACATTAATGCAACTAAATCCGCAACATAGATGGTGATCTGAATGTCTTTGTTAGGGACTGGCAAGAGTCAGCTCAATACCGCCAAAACTGGAAATTTCGAGGGGTGGCGTTTGCCTAGCAGGGGCAACAACAACTGTGATAAATAAACTGGACAAGTGCAAGGCGGTCTCGCGCACTGAGGGTTTCGTACCACCACAAAATACAATATTAATATATAATATTAATAATTATCAATTTAAAAAACCAACTTCAAAATTTGTAAAATATGGTATTTGGATTCGGTGAAATAATAAGGTCGACGTTAGAAGTAGATATCTAAATAACGAAAATGCCGCATGGATATAGACATCGTAGGCTCAGTAATAGGATCCTGTTTTTACCCTGTAGGTACGGAACCCTAAAAAAGCTTTTACTTAGCTATCGTGAAAATATATGTAGGTTCAATTCAGACTTGGCGTGCAGAGTTTGTAGTTAGTTACATTGTTTACAATTAGATAATGTACAGGTAACTAAAGTTGTAAATTAGCGTTGCATGTTAGCGTTCAGTTGTAACGAAGAAGACGAAGCCGTAACAACTTGACGGACTAATTGAAGTGATTTGTGCTGACAGATGCTTATTAAGAATTATGGTTAATAATCTGTGACTTATTGTTATGACTTTATACTTAACTTAACGCGTTGAAGTGACTTTAATCACGTAAAAGTACTGTTTTTTTTTTCAAGACGTTTGTTCAAACGATTTTAACTTTATACGTATTTTGTCGTAATGGTTTTTGATGGTTCCCATTTGAAATCTGTCACAATTCGTCATACAATATGCTTCTATAGGTATGCATAGGTATTGTAGCCATCTGCCGTCTCCATCATCAAACCAATGGATTATACCACCAAAACCAAAATTTCAGAGTGATCAGACACCCAATTGAAAGCGAATAAAAAAATTATTACAGTAGTTGATGATTATTAAGGCAAACAGCAGTTACAATTATTAAAATCGGTTAAACACTCATTTAGATATAATTATGTTCGACTTATAGAATCTTCTAACCTAGAGCCTCTACCAATAGGTACTTATTGTAGATACTTAGTTAAAACTTGGCATCTGTCGGTTACCAAAATATCTCCAAATCAGTTCGACGCTGCATGTCTTTCGCGTTTCCTTGTTCACTTAAGTTGTTTCATAAGTTGTCATACGAGTTCGTGAGATTGTTTTATATGTTTTTGCCGGCGCTTAAATGCATTACTTATTTAGTCTATGATTCGCTGCTGGTCCAACCTTGACTGGCGGAAGCATGAGCGCCGGGCGGCCTTAGCACTTTCAGATCTCGGTACCCGCCCTAACCTCACCGACATTCCACACCATCTGATGCAATTATGGTTTTTTATACATACATACAATCAATGATCTCATACTTTATCTTCTTATATCAACGCATACAATGTATGTATATAAAAAGCATGTTCCTTTTTCTTTTGTACGTAGACACAAAACAAAGAATTATATATATTTTTTCCAGGCGTATTAAGTGCAGTCAGTTAAATAATGGGTTCCTTACAGCAGTTTTTATTATTATGGTAAGCCGCGTTCAAATACAATTAAAACAATGTTGGTTACCAATAGAGAGAAGGACCTGGAAGGAAGAATGAAATAGTCCCTGCTGAATTGCTGGATTAATAGATCTCTGTACAATCACCTAAACATAATTCCCAAAAGGAAATTTAGGCCTAACTTTTAGACTTTATCCTCTTTATAGTTGTGTTACTCGTATTAGCGCTATTATATATCTAGTGAAGCTTATCGGAAGGAAGGACCTGAAACTCTCAAAAAACGTTGATTTACCAATAAGGCCGCTAGGTTGTAGCACTACTTTTAAGAGCCATTTACATTTTTAAATGAAAATAATAATGAAAACTATATTTTTGGCGTTATTCCATAATATAGAAAGATTTATAGAAAATTCGATTTCTGTAATAAAGAGATCGGTATTTTTTTTATTGATAATAACGGCTTCAAATTTTGAGAAACTCAACATACCTATCAACCTATTACCTCCAATTTACAAAAGTAGTTTTTTTTCGGAAAACTCATTGAGAGAAAATTTGAGAGTATAGATTTCGTTAAATTCCTGACATAAAAGATATTATTTAAATTTTTTCGTTTACTTGTTTTATATTCGTCTTGACAATTATTACATCTTTATTTTTTCGTTTTACGCTTGAAAATCCAGATTCCTGAATTGAACGATTGCATTTTGTAATACGTCTCTTAAATTGTTTGTTTCCAATAAATATATATTTTTTGTGTGTATAATTATATTATGCAGAGTTTATTTATCTATCTTATTTATCTAATATATCGTCTAAATACTAAAGTAACAGAAGAATTTCTGACGTGATTTATAGAAGCAATAATTATCGATAACATAACCAGCATTGTGTCCTTCACATGCAACGCTTATAAATCGGAAGGCACGCAACAATAGAAGTTCAATAAACTTTCCAAGTCCTTGCTTCTGAAGCATATAAACAAAAACAAAGGCCATGTGTTACAAAACTATGGCAATACTACCACTAATTGAGAAAGCGGTGTTACCATTATGATTATTGAGGGTACCTACTATAACTATGCGAAATCTAGAGTAAACATTGATTCCAGAGTCGTATTACAAATTACAAAATAAGTAGTAAGTAATATTTTACCTAAAAAATATTAATGCGCGAAAGGTCCAGATGGGCAATTAAAATAAGTACCTACCTACTTAGGTACGTTATAATAACTTTAAGATAAAAATAGTTATAGGTCTCAAACTTGACGTAACCTGATTTCATCTATGTGTTGTCTCTACTAAACATTAGACCTAGCTAGGTTGTGTTTTATTTAATACATAGAATAGATCTACGTTCGGCAACCAACTCGCCTGATGGTAAGCGTCGGTGTGGCCGAGGATAGAACACGTTGATCTAGTAGAAATCTATTCATTCTAGCCTTAAATATGCCTAGATTGTAGTTCTTAGGAAACAAGGAGGACGGCAGGGAGTTCCATTCTTGGGCAGTACGTATCATAAATGACGACCCAATTCGTTGAGGACAAATATTTGGATATTCCACGACGAAGGGGTGGTTGTGTGCAGTCCATGCTTGTCCTGTAGTAAAAGGGGAGGGAAAGTGTTTTTTTTTTCTAAATAAGTGTTTCTTTCTCGTTAGATATAATATTAGTTGTTAATACCTGGTGAGATTTGCATGGTTGCGACAATAGCTGCCAACGAGTTACAACGTCGATAAGCCAAACTGCTTCAGTTGCTCAATTGTCAATGTAGGCAGTAAACTTTTGTAATTGATCAATACCTTAAGGCTTGTGGCGTAAGATTACATACAATAAAAATATAAGATCAAAAGTAGGCCTGCCAGTGTCACATATATCACAACAATTTTATTTACCTACAAATATTACCTTTGAACGTTTTTGATAGAGCAGGTATGTATATGTTGGTACGACGAGTAGGTACATACTGATTTCTGTTATTTATTTCAAATATTTAGCCGAGGTTGTGATATTCAAAGTGTGCTTAAGAGACTTATCTAGAACAACCTTTGCATATGAGCCCTATGTTCATAATTATTTTATGAATCTCCAGGGTTACACAGACCGGTGGTACTGAACTGTAAAGAGGTTATCATACATTATGAACAATTATGGAACCATTGCTTCGTGTCTGTACGGTACTAATACATAGGGGTTCTTCCTTGTGGTCAAACTGGATAGTCTGGATCAAACTACGCAATACTAAAGACTTTTATTTAACTTGTCAACTCAATAAATATGGTTTCCTCACTAATGACGAAAGTAGAGCTTAACAGGTACCATGCTAACTATTAAACAATTAAGTACTTTGCATAAATTGTACGTCAGTGTAATCTTATTTACGAAATACCTTTGTATTGTAATACATATTTCAAGCAAGTCTCAGGCGTGGCATGGGTTTATTATATAGGCGCCTAGGTAGGTATTTTTACGAAATATGGCGTAAAAATATGTTGCAGCTAAGCGTAACCTTTCACGACTATTATCTAGGTCATTGACATATACCTATATGTATCTAGGTACACTTAAAACAAAGTATCAGAATTAAAAGACAGTTGGCACAATATACCATAATAAAGTTCATATAATATCAACCTATTAAGACAAAAAAAAACAGTTCTCATTCATCAGGAAAATAACAGCCTAATATTTATTCTGACGAAAGCGGAATCTGACCAAGTGGACCAAATAAATTTAAGTGCCTTGCCTTTTTCACCCGCATTCTGAAGAACGTTATATATTTAGGGCTAAAAGTAAGTATAGGTATGTCTATACGTCAGATCACACAAACAAGGTAGATATATATGGTAAGGTGGCGTGGCAGGTCAGTAGTGGACTAGTGGTGTCGAGTGTGAATGACCGTTGTCTATGAAACATTCGATATTTTTTCGCGATTTCAGAGTTCCTCCCATAGTAAAAGTTGTTCATAATGAGGGATACTATGGACCCCCTTGAGGGATACTAGTACACCTTTTCCGCGTAACCCACTAATATATTTACCCTATGATCTAATGCAGAGAACCAAGAACTTGACCAAACGTTTATCAGTTAATTGCCTACGTGAGGCAACGTCGTTGTGACAATAGAACCAGGGTAAGGCGTGTCGCGATACAATCAAGTCGATTATATTATAAATCAGGTGTTATATGACGTACCTACTCGCGAGCAAGGTCTACAGGAAAGTATGCCGTGCCCGCTCGTTGCGCTAGCACAGACATTCCGTCAACCAAATTGAGCTTACTTTACGACCTTAAAGTTGATTCAACTTTTGAATGGCTTTTAAGTACATAAATCGTGGTAAAATAATACATTTTTACAAAAAATCACAAGCTAAATTGAACTGGATTCATCCCTTACTTTTCCACACATAAAAGATGGCATTTTCTTTAAATTTTAATAGGACGCACCCTGAGATAAAGTTTATTCAATTAAAAATATCATTAAAACCGATTCACAATCTGCGAAGATATACACAGACAGAAACAAAAAAAAAAAAAAAAAAAAAGTATGTTAAGGCAAATATTTATGAAACTTTTTGTTGTATTTCAGATATGTATGCTGTTCGCAGTAACAGTCTACGCGCAATATAATGACGGTCCTGCACCCCCGAGATTACAAATTCCCGGAGCTGTACCTGTAGGCGGTGGAAGGGGCGGCTTTAGACAAGGCAGACTCCAGGGCGCACCCATCGGCGGCGGCGCGCCGAGGATCAGGAGGCCTGGCCTCGCGAGACCTTCCTTCAAATCAGTGGACGCGGCGCCGCGTCCCAACCTCCAGTCTCTTGACGAGCTCGCCAAACCAGTGACGGAGGAACCAGAAGATGAAGTAGAAGTCAACACACCGACAGCGTTCTCTCCCAACTATTTCTCCACACCTGAACCTCAAAACGACTTCTTCGATATCACAACCACATCGCAACCGAAGCCTCCGAGCGTGTACAACTCATCTCCGTTCCCGCAGTCCACCCCATCCGCGCCGAAACCGGAGCCGATCAGACCGACCCCATACAGACCGCTACCGCCGCAGGCATTCGCCCCAATCAAAGTAGAACAAATTAAGCCCCAACCGGTGAGACTGCAACCTTTGTCCAGCAGACCTCAGAGACCTTCATTCAGGCCTGAGCCTAGACCTTTCCAAGACGAAGAGGAGGTAAACATCCAACCGGTGCGACAGTATTCCAGGCCTCAACAGGAGCCTATCCGCGCGCCGGTCAAAAGCGCGCCTCAACAGAAATACGTACCCTCACACAACAGGGAGAAGAAACCTGTGGCGCAAATTATTCGAAAGTACAGAGACGAGAACCCAGATGGAAGCATCACCTGGGGATTCGAGAATGATGACGGTTCCTTCAAGGAAGAGACCATCGGAGTAGACTGCGTGACGCGCGGCAGGTACGGATATGTTGACCCCGACGGTCTCAAACGCGAATACAACTACGAGACCGGAATCTTATGCGACAAAACCAAGGACCCACAAAGCGAGAAAGGTTTCATAGACTACCAGGAGAACAAAGCAGTTCTGCCCAATGGAATCACGATTGATCTCGCCAACATGGGCAAAAAATCCAAGAGGCCATTTAGATCACCTACCAATCACTAGTGTTAAGTGCTTAATATAATTTATTTTAGGAAAATCTATTTTATAAGTACAGCATAGTAGTCATGTAGGTGTTATCTGAGATGTAACACTGAGTTTTGTTGGTCTCAGTGCCCTAAAATACAATGAAAGAGATGTGGAAATAAAAAGACTAAAATACTAATTTGTTTCGTTTTTATTACACCAAATGTTTAATTATATTTACCCATTCATTTTGTAGAAGAATTACCTATACTTAAGTTTTGTAAAAAGTATCCATACACACTACACTTTAATGCTTGGGGCATCTAAAGACACGCGGCTATCTTACTCGCGCATTTGAACGTTTTTGAAGATAAAAAATCACTCAGTACACATAAAAAAAAATCCATTGGGCAATCTTTATAACATTGCAAATAGTATAAAGACATTTTTGTGTTGATATTTTGTAGGATGGCAGAGGTGATATAGAAATAAAAATTTTTTTTCGAGTTTTTTCTATCTCATCCGCCATCTTATGAAATTTAGCATCAACACGAAAATTGCTTTATACTATGTGCATTGCAATGCTTGCAATGATAATGACCAATCGGTTTTTATTATACTTGTTTTTTTCTTCTTCAATAATGTATAAAACGTGCGAAAGAAACAGCTATGATCGTGTGATCACCATGATGGGACGTACTTGTACTTATATGTATTCTTTGGTTGTGGCATGCTACATAATGAGTTGTAAATAAATTAAATCACTAGTGTCATTCGAATGCTTTATACTCATAGCTCCCCGGGGATGCCATAGAAACACACAAAAAAAGACAAACAATTAACACCTAAACCCAGAGCAGATATTCAAATCATCATTTCAGCCGTAGGACGTCCACTGCTGGACATAGGCCTCCCCCATCGATCTCCAAAAGGGCCAGTTGGAAGCGGCCTGCATCCAGCGTTTTCCTGCAGTCTCTTCAAATGCATGATTCATACTGCCCAGCCGGAAATCGACCCAGGACCTCCTAAGACACACGCCATGGCGCCCAACAATGAGCCATTCTGATCAAGGAAATTAAAAAGAAATTGTATTGAAATGTCTAAATCTTTTAATGACAACATAATTTAATTTCAATAATACTAATGATATTATTTAGTATGCCACAACTTTACAGATGTACTTTTGGTAGAATACCACATTTAGAATAATAGAAATCTAAGCTGAAGGTCACACATAAAATAAATTTACCAATTGCTTGCTCAGAAGCAGGTAAAAAAAAGTTTTTGATCAAGAAAAATTGCACTTATTGCAATAATGTGAGCAAGCATGCGATAGTAATTGGTTATATTATTGTTCGTAACACTATTGTCAAATGATTTTTTTAACAAAGTACTAAGCCTTATTTATAAACACTAGCCAAGCTAGCTTATGTTGCACTCAATGACAACAAGAACAACTGAAAATGATAACTAAAAAAATATTTTCCAACAATATTCAGCAAAAAAGCAAGAAAAAGTTTACACATAATATAACAAGTGTTAAAAACATGTTTTAATTCACATCAAAGCATCTTGGATTCATGACTTGTGCGACTAAGTGTAATTCTGCCAATATCAGTTTCATGGCAGCTTCGTAAGCAGTATTATAAAACGCAAAATAATAATATACTCAGTGTTCAGTTCACGAATCTTCAGTTGATTATTCTAAAACACTTGTTTCGCTTGCTGATGGTGAGATATCATTCACATTGTAATTTTTTGCTTACCAAATATGCTAAGTTGTGTGATTGAAAACAGCAATAATTACCAGCTACTGCTTTAATTATCAACTCGACAACGTTAGTTTAGAGTATCACAAACTTTTAAGGTAAATGTACGAATGACCTCCACATAGGTACATAATTGAATGGTTGCACGGTTGATTTTTACAATGAAAAGAACTTATATCTATTATCTCCACTTATATCAATCAATATTCTGTTTCCTTAGCCCATTTGGATACCGTCAGTACGGCCTGTTATTCATGTATGGTTGTGGACGCCGCATCGGAGGAGGCATCCTATTCGGTGGTGTGATTGAAATGTCTAAATAATGGCCAATTTGAAACTTGACTTGTGATAGCATTTTGTTGTCATCACCGCCACGCTGCCCAGAGCACGTCACTCCTATCTCTCTCATGCGATATGTAGGTGTCCTCAAGTCGGGGTAGACAATGGCAAAATCAAAATAAGTTCCCTTACGTCTGGTCTCAGGGTTTACTTCCTTGACGAGGCCGGTGAGTTCACGCAGAGTAGCATCCATCCAAGTGTATATTTGAAGCTCGTTTTGAGGTACGGATCCTCTGGCATAGTCTCCCGGGGAATTGTGCCGCCCAGTCGAACAAAATACTCGAAGCAAGAGTGGGCACGTCTGGAAATATAGCAATGAGAAAATTTATAATTGTTATTTACAATCATTAAGTAGCAAATGTAGAAAATATAAACAAGGGTCCCGGGCTAAAAGATGTCTCACCTTCTCTCTATCAACCGGCTTCTCGACAGGCTTAACCTCTTCGACGACCATTGCCATTGATTCTAAACCAGCCATTTTCATAATACTATGTCAACAGTTTTTTTATACAGCTTATTTAGTGATACAAAAACTCCCAACACAAGACAGCATCAAGTCGCGATTCAGAACGGTAAAGTGTAAAGCAGCACAGGAAAAATTAAAATTAAATTACTTTATTTTTCGAAGAATCAACATTCAACAACGAGCAAATGAATGAATGAATCACAGATTAGTATATGTAGCTAGAATGAATGAATGAATTAATCAATGATAATTTTAAATTAAAACCAAGGAAGTTGGAAGGATGGAATGCGTTCTGTCAAAATGTTCCCATACAAAACTAAACCTTAACGTCTAACGATAAGGTTCATAATAATGTGGCTAGGAACATGGAGGTAAAACGAGCTCACTGAGATAGCTACCACGGAGGAAGTGTATCCCTTTCCAAAGATTGCCATTACATAAAACATATATTTTAGTAAAACTCTGTTTTAAACTATCTCAGCTGTTCACTAAAGTTATATAATGTTGTGGAATCTCATTCCACAACCACCACGGTAATTATCCCGTAATCATATTTTAGTAGTTTTACTTATTCAATCGGACATACCAGGCAGGCCCTATTTTGGGGTGTAAACATAAAATTACTATCAATAAAATAAGGAAAAAAAAATATTTCCATTTTCTAACGGATATTAATGTAGATATATCTAATGTATCATGTACCTATTTAAATTTTATTTTTAAGTAACCATGTAGGTTCCTAGTATAAGTTCCTAGTATAATTACTAGGAACCTTCATGGTTCTACTGAACCATGAAGCTACTGGCAGCATTAACGACATGGTGTTTTTGATTGTTTGCTTACTATATTTTGTTTTTTCATGCATGATTTTTGAATAATTATTTTAAAATGGTGAAAAATTGCTGTATAAGAAACTGTGCTAGTGAATCATGCGGTGGCTGCGGCATATCTTTTCACAGGTAGGTACACAAAGCTTGAAATACAAGTTTTTTTTTATTAGGGTGTCCATACACGTGTGTCATGAACAATGAACAATTATTTTTATACATTATGTTTTAGCATGACCTAGGGATATTTTAAAGTAATTCGCATTTCGGCGAGTGTGCGCAAAAGCTTTGAGCCCTTGTTCCACCCTCCCCCTTTTACTTAGGAAAAGTAGAATGACTGCACATGCCCACAACCCTCCCTTCCTAATGAAAATTCCAAAGATTTGAACTCAACGATTTAGGTCTTCATTTATGATACGTACTGCCCAAGAATGGAACTACCTGCCGTCCTCCTTGTTTCCTGAGAACAACAAACTAGATATCTTCATGGCTAGTGATAGATATGAATAGATTTCTAGATCAACGTGTTCCATCCTCCGCCACACCATCGCGTACCATCAGGTGAGTAAGTGGCGAAACGTAGATCTAGTACAACCATCCAACGGTGAACCGAGCTTTCTGTGTACAGTTGTATCGTTCAAGGGTGTTTCGACGAATCGTACGGGAATCATTCTAAATATTACATAAAAAATGAAAGTACCTAAATTCATCGCTGAATATATTTCATGTTACAGTATACCAACAAAAGAGGATGTAAGAAAAATGTGGTTGGAAGTAATTCTTAGTCGAACAGCAAGTATAACAAATAACTCCAGGGTGTGCAGTTTGCACTTCAACACAGAAGATTTTATAAAGACACTAGCGACCCGCCCCGGCATCGCAGGTGCAATGCTAATACTAAAATAATATACTACGGAATGTCTTTATATACCTACAACGTTCACAGCTTTTTGTCATTTGGCAAAACAAACATGTTTTCTTTAGAGGTTACTCTTTAAGGTGGTTCGTTGCACAAATGGCGGGAAATTCAAATTTCAAACAGTTTTCTTGTCCTTCTAGCTAGGTCGGGTAATTATTGTAAACAACCATGATGTTTGCGCAGATTGATTATTATTCTTTACAAAATCATGTAAAGCTATTAATCTCTAATGCCCATTATTACTTGCATTTGTGAATAAGCAAATTTTTGCTGTTTCAAACGGTTTATTCACAAATGTAAGTAATATGGTGCGTTACTGTTAAATAATTGTACATTATAATGTAAAGAACAGCCAACATTTTGCGCAAACACTGTGTTATTTAAAAATAATTACCTGGCCTGGCTACTAGGACCAAAAAACTGTTTGAAATTTGAATTTCCCACCATGGGTAAATCGAACCACCTTAAAGAGCGACATTATGATTGGCCATGTGAAAAACACGCCGCCGGTACCTGCCTGTTGTACTGGCCGTGGGGCTGGTACCGCCGCAACCGATATGTCCCTGCATTTTAAATCTTCGAAAATGTTCATATAAATTACATGCTGTAAACGGCCATATTGGTCTATATTAAATGCACAATGTATTTAAGGTACTTAATTGGATAAAGATTAATGCTGTATTGCTTAAAATCCCTTCGTAAATAAGCTATTATTTCTCGTAAAAAATAAATAATATAAAATGGTTATTGTGGGTTATACCTAAGAGATAGACATATACCATCGCGGACTTTTTTGTAGACCTTTTTAAGATATAAAATACTGTAGTACATTATTTTGCTCTATCACGTAGGGTTCAGCCAGCGTTTGCAATGTAAGCACAAAAAAAATATGTTTATTTACGACATTACATTAGAAACCTCTACAATTATCAGTGTTTCTCTACTATATTATGCATGTATTATATATTATAAACCTTTCTCTTGAATCACTCTATCTATTTTAAAAAAACGCAGCAAAATCTGTTGCGTAGTTTTAAAGATTTAAGCATACATAGGGACGGACAGACAGCGACAGCGACTTTGTTTTATCCTATGTAGTGATAGTGATGTAGTGATGCTCCCGACAAACTTTGAAAATGAATGTAGTTCGATGTAATTTTCCCGCAGTAAGTAAAATATGCCAAATAGTAGTCGTGCCAATCTTCTATATTTATAAAAGCTAAATTCACTCACTCACTCACTGACTTGTCACGAAATCTCAAAAACTATTTGACTTACGAAGCTAAAGTTTGGCACGTAGATTCCTTATGGGGTATAGAGGTCCGCTAAGAAGGATTTAGCGAAAAAGCCGAATTAAAGGGGGCAAATGGAGGTTGAAAGATTATATTAAAGTCCTTTGTTTTTGATGAGACTTAGGGATAAAATTTGGTGTTCAGACTAATAGTTTAAAATAAATAAATACTGTTATAATATTTTTACAAAAAAGAAAGATTAAGGAGGTGGAATTGTAGTTTGTATGTTGTGTTGAAAGTTATGCAACTACAAAATTGTTATTTGACAAGTGGGTGTAAAACTTCATTAAAAAATATTTTACGAAAGGGCCGAATTAAAGGGTCCAAAAAAGGTTGAAAGTTTAGGTAAAAGTGTACGCGTACGAAGTCACGGGTAATGGCTAGTTTATTATAAATACAAAAGTTTGTCTGTTGTATGTGAAAGAGGAACAAACATCCATACATACAAACTTTGGCGTTTATAATATTAGTAGGAAGTAGGATACGAAAGTGTGTTTGTTTGTTACTCTTTTACGCAGCAACAGAGCAACAAATCAACCAGATTTTTTGCATGGGTATAGTTCAAGGGATGGAAAGTGATAGGCTACTTTCATCATCATCGTCATCTACTAGGTGTTGCTAACTGATCACCGAATTTAAGCAACGGATTACACGGTCAATCTTAGGTAGGGTGATTGCGAGTGGCATTTAGAAACCGAATGATCGAATGAAAAGTTAACAATCTGGGTGCCTTCAAGTCGAGAGTGAATAGGTTTCTTCTAGGCAAGCGTGCTCCATCGTAGGCCGCATCATCGCTTAACATCAGGCGAGATGGCGGCCAAGCGCAAGCCAATTTATAATTTAAAAAAAAAAAATGTCACGTGACCCGTATGTCCCGGTTGAGTCTTATAACAATAGCCGCTAAGCCATCTCAGAAGCCTTCAGGCGTCCTGGCGGCCTAAAATTCTGACATTAGCGCAAGTCACTGGGCCTATATGAACTTCCTGTATTTACTGAGAGTACCTATACGATGATTATATGAATTACCTACAATGTCTTCGTTTCCTCAAAATCATGAACACCCTATACAAGAAAAGGACACACTACTCCGTGTTCGCTTCTCCCTCGGACCGTTTTTTTAGCATGAGTACTCAATCCAGGTCCCTTTAGGGTATATATAAAATCCTTGATTAAAACTAATAAAACCACAGAGCTAAAGTAACTAAAAGTGCTAGCAGACGCATGGATTTGGTACGCCTGACAACCGTCCAACCAAACTGAGGGAAAGAAAAATATCTCTTTACCGTTAGCTACTTTATAGTATTTACAGAAACAACAACAATACTGTAAATACTACAACAGTACTACAAATCCGTCTCGTCTGTTAGCTACTTAAACTAGTTAACAGACGAAACGGATCAAACGGATTTGGTTGACGGACAACCATCAAACCAACGGGGGAGAAAGAGTAAGAACAACATAATATATTTCCCTCTCTTTCTCTCCAGTTAGTCAGCCAGTGGTTGAGGTCAACAAAATTCATACGTCTGGTAGGATTTTTAATCAGTGTCAACCCACAGACAACACAATCACAATAGGTTTTTTTTTTAAAGTAAGCTGGAAATCCCTTTAGGGTATATATAAAATCCTTGGCTGGAAACAAATTATCTGACGCGACATAAAGGCATCTATCTAGATCTTTGATTATATATACCTATAATTTCCCCTCAGCCAAGGTACATGCGTTGGCTCCGCCAACGTATGTCAAACGAGCACACCGTTTTATAAAAACTGTTTCAACATCGTTCATCCGCCATTTGTCTTCTTACTATGTTACGAAATGGAGCTCCTTAAAAATGGTCATATGTGCAGTAATCCTTTGTAAATCTCGATCACATACTACGAAATTCACTACGCACGGAGTCTCTTATCACAGGTAAGTATTTTTTAAACAAATAACGTGCTAATTTCACCCCAAAACGAGTTTAAGTAAGCTTAATTGAACAGAAGAAAATATTAATCGAAAACCAGGGTTGCCAACTCGATATCACAGATACTCGCTAAATGACATCTCAAATAGCGCTAGATTAATATAAATTTACAAAATATATAGCAAATTTGTTTGGACATGGAATAAAATTATAAAGTTTCATTATGGAACGTATTGCCTCACCCGAGAAAAACGGTTTAAGTTTTTATATAGGTTTCTTTAATTCCGAATGCTGATAAACTTCAAATATTCTCGCGTTAAATTCATTTTTGCCAAATACACACATTGTTTTCAAGCTATTTCCAAGCACAATTCTAGTTCTTACTAGAACTACTCAATTAGCATACTAAGCTATATATTAGATTTCAGCGCTAGACTAGACTTACGAAAATAGAGCCAAATCTAGCACAAATAGTTACTAAGTTGGCAACCTTCTCGAAAAAATGAACTAGTGATGTGCTAATTTATTACTCGTAGTCTCGTACTCGTTACTTATATAGTTACTCGTACGACGTAATCCAAGTTTGAATGAAGTTTGATAGGTATAAATACTCGTTTTTTTTTTGTGTTTTCGCCCATTTCGGAGCATGCTAAAGCCATACGGCCTCATCTACTGTATTTACTTTACTGTCATAAATAAGTAAATCTCCAGTACAGTAGGTATATTATAGGTATCGTGCGTGTGTTATTGGTATATGGCCTTTGATATTATATAGTTGGGATCGGCCTTTAAACTCAAGCTAGTACCGAAGAAAGTTTGTCAAATACTGAAGGAGGCGAGGTAAACAACTATTGCAGACATTGACATAATTATTCTTACTAGTTCGACCAACGCACACTTCAATATTGAGCGCATACAACTGCAAACGATGTGCTCAAAATGTATACAAATGGACGACCGAGGGGAGGGGAGGTAAGTGCTAAAGGGGAAACTGTAGGTGTAGGTGTAACGCTTCCATTTATTTATTTTTTCTGAGGTTATGGTGTCAGAATAATAAATGTGGGTTGAAAATGGATACAAAGTATATCATACTAATATTATAAATGCGAAAGTGTGTTTTTTTGTTCCTCTTTTATGCTGCAACGGCACAACGGATCGTCGACCTGATTTTTTGCATGGGTATAGTTCAAGAGCCAGAGAGAGGCTACTTTTCATCATCATCATCACCATTTTTCATAACTATGTGGGTGAAACCGTGGTTATTTTACATATCTATATGGTTTTCGATGTTGACAACATTTTAAAGTACACAATACTTGGTCCAATCTTTCAAGACATGGTAAAATAAGAAAGATACGTCATAAGTATTTAGCTTATTTAAACAATTTTACTCGCATACCGAAATTTCTCCAGTACACTCTTCGGTATCCGATATCGGTGTGGTAACTATTGGTGAAAGCACAATATTTAGTTGGTATTTTTATCACTTCACTAGCTTTGTATAATGTGTGCGAAGTAAACACAGCGAGGCGACCAATGAGCGGTGCGCATTTTGTATTTGTGTTCTGTTTTGTCAATGAGTGCAGGTTATATTGAAGTGTGCACTTGTAGAGATGTATTCGATTACTTGAATGGGCGGGCTTTAGAAAACAAGTGTGTGCTATGCGTGTTTACTTCGTCTCCCGCAAAAAGTGCCAGACTTTTTTCCATAGCAGCTCGGGCTAATACCACATCCGTTCTATATATAATCAAAGATCTAGATAATGAATTTACACTGAGCTGTAAAAACTATCGGACGTAAGTCGTGGACGTAACCTTGGGTTGAGCTCGAGCGTTCGGACGTCCGACAGAAATCTGGCACGCCGGATGTTTTAGTCAGCCGAAGCCACGTCTCAAAAGACTGTGCACACTATCACTTATCAGTCGCGTCCGTCAGCCGTGTCCATCAGCCGCGTCCGATAATTTGTTTCCAGCTTTAGTACGGCTGTCAAGGCATTTTTGTAATGCCTGGGCCACACACATCGCGATAATATTCGGGCGATAAACTTCGTCTTCGGTCTACGGCTGCGTGGCCACCTAATGCGAGATGTAAAGTTTATCGCGATGTACGAGCAATGTATAAACGCAAAAGACAAAATGGACGCCGCGGTTGCTGTATATTTTATGGCGGCAAATAATTATTTCTTACATTTATGTCATCTAAAGAATTATCAGACTCGTAATTGGCAATAAATTCTAAAATGATATCGTTACTCCAATCCATGTATTGCTTCAGCTATATTATGCACTGCAGTTTAACTTACACGTCCGCTACGCACGATGGCTGGCGGCCGACTGAAGTGTGGCCACGCAAGCAATAAAACGCATCATCGCGATAAAACGCTTTGATCTGCGAGAATTTACCGACAGCGGAGCGAAGTCCTCGCAGCTACGTACGAAGCACCGAAGTATACGCGAATACATGGCTACACACATCGCGATAACGCGAATCTTCGGGTTATCGCGATGTGTGCGGCCTAGGCATAAGAAATTTGTTGTAGCGTTGTAGCCCTAAAAGTTTTCTAAACCCATTCGTCTATCCATCGCTCCTCTGACCTCTTCTTTTAAAACCTTCTATTTCTTTCTTTATTACTACTTAGTCTGTTGTGAAACTTTGCATACAGATTTGATCGTAGAGGGACTGAATTTATGGGTTTCACGGATTTGATACAATGACATGTCAAAACCCTATTATTATTGAGTGTCTCGACAACACAGAAAAGAGATATATTTAAACGAAAAAAAAAACTGTTCTGTGCTCGACACGCTCCGGGCCAGTAACTTTATAAAGCCTGTGGAATCATTCAAATAGATTTCTTACCTGTATTGTCTGACGTCATTGACATTTGTAGTGACGTCAATTCAAACGTCATTTGATTGAATTTTTCTGTTTTGCTTCGACTGTTTCTGTTTTCTGTCTGCCTGTGAAAGTTCTTAAAAATTGGATCGATAGGTAGTATTTTGCATTATTATTGTAAATACTTAATAGGTAACTGATTATATCATCGTAATTGTGAAACTTTAATGTCCCAAAAACATTAAGCTTCGAGAGAATGGCCCACAAAGAAGATGAAGACTCATTTCAAGACGACGATGTTTACATAAATGCTGAGGATGGCATGCCCAATATTCATCCCAATATTGCAAATTTTGAACATGAAAGCGATACGCAAGACGAAATTGACGACTTCGACGACCTGCCCAAATCTGTTATAGTAACTAATATTCATAGCAGCATATTCGCCGACGAGAAATTGAAAAAAGAAATGGAGGATTTGTTCCGTACGTTTTCGGACAACATATCATTTCAATGGCTTCGTAGCTTTAGGCGTTTGCGTGTGAACTACGACAGTCCCCTGGCGGCGGCCAACGCACGCGTGCAACTTCATCAGTATCAGTTTTACGATTCGTGTATCAATTGCTACTTTGCGCAGCCAGTTACACCTGTATCGTTGAAGAATCTGAAACCTCCGGCACCCTTCAAACAGTTCCTGATATCGCCGCCGTCCAGTCCGCCGGTGGGCTGGGAGCCGCGGGAGGAAGGCGAGCCTCTTGTGAACCACGACCTATTGGCTGCACTGGCTAATTTGTCTCCCGGAGAGAGCCACGAGCTGCACGCGCCGACCCCCACACAACCAGCGATCATAGTGCACACGGCGATACCTACAGAGACCAAACTGCCTCGCCCGGCGCAGCTGCCGCATACTCGTTTTCCAGACCATTGATAAAAATATCCTTATTTACTAGTTAATAGAGTAGAAAGATGCTTATATTTAATCACACCTATTTTTGTGATTAATGTAAAAAGGCCAAAGAGATTGCAGCTGGTTTTGGCTGGTGGAGAGTTCGAGCTGGCTTAAATAGAATTTCACAAAAAATTAGACAAGTTATGAGATTGCTTGTTTTATTGGTAATTTTTTAACATAACATATTGTTCATAGTTATTACTGAATCGGTGCTACAGTTTATCAAAAGTTGTAGGTAGTGTGTTGATTGAAATTGAACTCTGTTATTATGCTCTTGAAAATTTATTCAAGTGTGTACTTTTCGAGACTCAGAAACTCAGATAATAGTAGAAAACATATCAAAGAATTTACATTTTCGATTGTTCAATTGCCACATAACATGGTAGGGAATTTAATAAGATGTAAAAATCATTGAACTCAATTTATCTCCTCTTTGCTACGCAAAGCCTTTGTATGTTTTCACTGGCTTTAAAACAACTCTCATAACAAAAACTGTTTTATATCTACTTCATTCAAATCAATATTATTTCATTATTTGCAATAATAATAAGGCACTAAATAAGAGGCAAAATTTCTTGTAAAGTAGGTCTCTAATAATAACAAAATCTCATATTTATTACTCAAATCTCATGTTGATTATCAAATTACCTTGGAAAACAAACAAGTTAAAAAGTATGTATAATTTTATTGTGAAGTTATTTTGGAGTCTGGTGATCATAGATTTACTTAGGACCAAAACACCGAAATGGCAGTGGTGAGCAACACAGCGTGCCTTTTTCGAAGTAATATTTATATAAGCAATATAAATTTCAAGATACAGTGTAAGGTGCGCTGCCGTCATGCAGTGCTGATTCGAACCTTACCTATATTTTACGTCGTACCTATGAATTGAAACTGCTCGCTGCTGGAGTGCCGCTATTGCCCTCTCGTTGTAAATAGCCCTAAAACTTGTAATTGTTATATGTACATATTTACAAGGTACTCTCTTACCTTAATATATCCACTTGGCAGCTCACTGTACTGATACTTTGTAACGGGTTGATGCTCTTGTCTAGTTATCACTCTTGAAACTTCGGCTAACCCTAAAGCTGACAAGTTTTATGCTGGACACACATGATGCATTGTAATGTATTGTGATGCCGCCACAACACATCATGTAGCCATAACATTTTTTAATTAAATAATAAGCTTCCATTTGACCACCGTCTGGCCTGATATCAAGCGATGATGCGGTCTACGATAGAGTGCGCTTGCCTAGATGAAATACTACTTGGTTCAGCGTAAAGGCTAATTTATATATGTAGATGGTCACTAGTCAAATCCGTTGTTGCAACAGAGCTGCCACGGGGCCACTAAAATGGCAGCACTCTAGCGACTGCAGACTTAGTAACATTGACTATCACCATATAAACTATCCTTAAGAAATGTAGTTTTCCTACCGTATGTGACAGGCAAACTTATTGTAATGTATACATGTACATACATGCACTTTTTCTCATTAAGGAGGTTCGATTCACCTATGGCTGGAAATTTAAATTTTAAACAGTTTTTTGGTCCTAGTAGCCAGGCCAGGTAATTATTTTTAAATAACACAGTGTTTGCGCAAAATGTTGGCTGTTATTTACATTATAATGTACAATTATTTAACAGTAACGCACCATATTACTTACATTTGTGAATAAACCGTTTCAAACAGCAAAAATTTGTTTATTCACAAATGTAAGTAATAATGGGCATTAGAGATAAATAGCTTTACATGATTTTGTAAAGAATAATAATCAATCTGCGCAAACAGCATGGTTGTTTACAATAATTACCCGGCCTAGCTACAAGGACAAGAAAACTGTTTGAAATTTGAATTTCCCGCCATTTGTGCAACGAACCACCTTAAGCTGTTTTTCTCACTAAGCTGCTTTTTCTCACTAAGCTGCTTTTTGAGCAAGGTTTTTTTTTGTAAATTGTATAATAAGATTTCTTTTGGCCGCCCCTTCGCCTGATGTTTAGCAATATGGTCTACGATAGATCACACTAGCCTAGAAGAAACCGATTCACTCACAACTTAATGCCATCTAAATTGTAACTATCGAGGAACACCCATTCAGGCAGCGCATTCCAGTCTAGCGATTCACACAATATAAGTGGAATTAAAACACCACTTTGTGAAACATGGGCAGGACTGAATTATGCACACTCTCTGAAATGTATCAAGGTGTTTGCCAGTCACTATAACTGCTTTTAACTCCTATTTTTAATACACCTTTCATGAAGATAATATTTCAAACCAGCTCTATTGTAAACATTTGCCCAGTGATTCTGAGACAGGGTCTTACCGATTACCGATAAACTAACAATACTTGTGTAAGTTCTCTATTTATTTTATGTTATTGAGCTTTGCTTTTATGACTGCAAAGTAGTTATGTAGAGTTAGAAAAATTAGATACTTAGAATTTTGTGATAATTGTGTAAGTCAACATAACATGTCACATGACAATAGTTTTAAAATTATACTTACAAACCTAATTTATTTTTTCATTATTTATAATTATAATTTTGTTCAAAAAACAGATATTGTGCTTAACTTAGGGTATTGTTTGAATTATTTTTTTTACTTTGGCTTGCTCAATCTCGTTTTTGTAACAATTGTATTTTTCTCTTTTTTGTGTTCACTAATGTTAGCTTAGAAGTTTCTCTATTTAATTAACAGAAGAGAAGATAAACAAGGAAGGATTCTTAAATGATACTGATGATAATACTACAATGATAATGTACATTTTGTATAAAAAAATGTAAGTAGCGGTGTCATAAAGATCTCGCATCTTTTCAACTTTAGATCTCAATATAAAATCATTTTTAAAATTCATTTTGTATCAGTTGTTTGTTGGTCATTTGTAAAACCACTAGGTACACTACCAACCATTGATTTATTATTCCAGTTTATGATCGATTTTGCGAAGTCAACGTAAATGGAACTAAAGAGTAATAGGTATGGTTTAAATCGATTCTTGGCTTTGAGCATTTTTAAACCGACCCCATATCCATAGTTAATATGTTTGCTAACAACTTAAGCTTTTATCTATGCTGATTTAACCAAATTTAAGGCAAAATCAAATCTAGAATTAATCAAAACTACTTAAATTAATTACGTGGCGACTGCTTATTTCTCGACTATACCGTAAACATATGCAATATTGTTTTGTTTAATACTCAGTATTTACCCATGCCTCAGTGATTTTGCTAAAATCGTGTGTTATTGCTGTGTTCTGCGAATGTAATAATAGTAGATTATTCACCAAGCGGATAAAGCGTCGCAGGCGTCATATTATTCAATATCTCGAGCGTAATGAAGGATCCAAGGATTATCGCTCGGAATTCAAGTCCAAGACGAAGACACCTTTATCCCTGAGGACAATACTTTTCACACTTTTTGCGAGACAATAAAAAGATATACTTCAAATAAATGTTTGTTGTTTAACACTACAGCGATTTACAGTATTCGCCAAATTCTAACTATATTAAAGTTATATGATTATTTACGGAATATTTACCGTGCTAAAGTTGTGGAATCAAATTATTAAATTAAATTATTGACCAGGGGGTTATAATGAAATTCAGCCAGGCTAGACCGTAGGGCAATAATTACTTTAGGTTTCGATTGCATGACATAGAATTGCACATTGTCGAGCAGGTGGTGTGAAAATACCTAAATTCCTTTAAGTAATCAGTTAACATCCTCCTAAGGGCGGCCTCAGCCTCAGCTCAAAACAAACGACTTTATGAAATTTGCGAAAAAGTCGGCTGTCGGCTGTTTCATACAAAAAAATTATTCACTCCAGACAAAATAAATGAAACAGCAGTTTTTTCAGGATTTCTGATAAGTCGTAGAACAAAAGTGGTTTGTTTTGATGTTCTGAGGCCGCCTTAAGAGGATGCTGACTGATTACCAGTAACCCTGTATATAGCCGTATCATCAATCTTCTATTCTATCTAAATATATAAAAATGAATCCCTATTTACCTTGGTCACGCCATAACTTGAGAACGACTTAACCGAATTCATTTCTATTACTCTGTAGAAGGTTCTTACGGAAAGAAAAATTAAGAAAATTGCCTAGAAAATTGGAAAATTTAATTTTAAAACGATGATTTTAACATCGCCCGTTTGACAGTATTCTAAGACAACAACGTCTGACGGGTCAGCTAGGTTTTAATATTTATCATCTACTAGCTACGCCCCGCGGTTTTACCCGCAAGGTTTACGTCATCATCAGCGATCTGCCAGTGTCCTGCCGGTCCAGCCGTTTCGAAGTCCTTAGGGTACATACATACTCATCGCCTTTTATTTTTATCTATAATGATTATGAAAGGATATTACCGATTTTTATTATATTCTGATGTGAGTACACATAAGTTTTATTTGTATAACTAATGTCTATTACTGTACTACTATACAATTAACTACACAAAATAAACAAATAAAAACAATTATCTAACATAAATATACAAAATAAACAAATAACAACAATTATGTAATCATACAAATTATTTTGCTAAATAATTAGGGCAAATCAACATTCTCTGTGTAGGTAACTAGATGGTATAAAATTGCAGCTTATCATTTAGATAAGTAGGAAATAGGTAACAAAATTAGGTTTGTTCCTAACGGCCCCATAAGTGGGGATGTTGGGAATTTATATTCTCAACATCCTCACTATGAAAAGTCAGGGAAAAAATAAATAGGGAATAGGCCCTAAATTATGACGTTGTACATTTTAAGAAGGCACACTCGTTAAATAATTAGGTACATCTTTTGAAATTGTTGAATTTTTTATAAAATATTTACAAGCAAGACCTTACATAGTTCTTACTAATGTGAATGTAACATTTTATATTTTTAGGAGGTCGTTTAATAAGATAACGCTCATAAAAGAAGAACAATTTCATTTCAAGCTCGAGTTTAAAGTGAAGAGTAAAAGCTGTTACATTTTACTTGTATAGGATGTTATTTTTAGTCTAATGATGCGCACCTAAAAGTGCTAACAGACGTGTGGATTTGGTTGACGGACCTTTCTCCTTGGCCTTTCTCTCCCGTTGGTCAGACGGCGGTCCGTCAACCAAATCTACACGTCTGTTAGCGTTATAATATACCTACTGTCAAATTATTTCGATGCTAGTGCATGCGAGTGACTGACCTATCTGCAGTCTTGACTATTTCTAGTTACTGTTACTAAATAAACATTCAAGGGTTAGGTAAACTTTTATTCGGCCTACGACTAGGTGGTATGTTTCAGACCTCCAGTTACCTAAACCAATTTATTAGTAAGCAACCTAGGGTTAGGACGCACTTGCGTTCCATAACGTTTACTACGATTGATGACTGGTTCTAAAATCGACGTATTTAGTATTGTCGAAATACCTTTTCTAAAACTGTTTGTGGGTTTTAACCGACTTCGCAAAAGGAGGAAGGTTCTCAATTTGGGCCGTATTTTTATGTATGTACGTTGATTACGCCGGCATCTGTAAACCAATTTGCGTGTAATTTTTTTTTATCATGTAGAAGAAACTCTCGAGGTGGTCCTACAAAAACTTCATTACTTTGGGCTCAGTCGTTTTTAAACCAGCTCGAATAATACGGATACTTTTGCTCGAGCGCCTACCAATTTCGCTAGAATATTACATACTGTAACTACAATAGTTTTGTTCAGGGTCTTTGTTCGAGTCAAAACAAGGAGCCACAAATTCATGCATGGATGTGTAAATAGGTCGTAATGTTGTTTCACTACAAATTCTAAAATAAATTATCTTTCAATAAAACCGACTTAAAAAAAACACAAACATTGTGCCACTACAAAGAACAAAATAATATTTATACATGGATTTTGAAGCCGAGCAGGAAAAATTTAAAATGATTATTTAACATGAATTATGTACCTATAATATATAGTTTTTTTAGTAGCACTATGTTTGTTTCTTGTTTTTTTTTTGATTCGGTTTTTTTTAAAGATGATTAATTATAATGAATCTTATAAGATCGGCACGAATTTTTTTTATTAAAAAAGGGAGTCTAAAATCTTGATGTTGTACCTTCTACTATTCTCTTTTAATATCAGGGTTTCTAAGTGTGATGTTCCCTTATCCTTGTGCATTACATTGTATAATTTTAGTAATCTTATCATAGTTTTAAGGACGATTTACACCAAACGACGTGTCACGTCGATCGGGGCGCGTCTCGGTAATGCAGTAAGGAAGTGTATAAAGTTGTTCCGGGAAATGCGCTGACCGGCTTCCTCGGAGTCCGCGAGTAGCTGACCGGGTTCCAGATGTAAGTTCTATACAAATATGAACTTTAGGGACTTTTCATTTCATTTAAGACATTTTAATGAATTCGACGCGGCCCTTTCTGTATAAATCGTCCCTTATTCTTATACTCGTATCGTATTACCGGCCATGCATGAATCTTTTATGTTCACTATAACATTGGTGTGTATTTTATTGATGTCTTAAATCTCACTGTGATTTAAATAATTGTTTGATGTAAATATTGAATTACAATATTGAGTTTTAAATCAGTCTTTCAGTAACTAAGTGCAGATCCCCTGCTAATTTATAAAGGTACTCAAATAAAATAGGTTTGTGTGAAATGTGTAAATATGCATTTTATTAACAAAAATAACTAGCGATATCTGTTTAAGCTGGTAGATATACCTACAACCATTCAAATTTAATAATTAACTATATCCCCATTACTAGGTGGCTCTGGTTTCCAAAAGGGGTTGGCAACTATCAAAGTGGCGCTACCATAGCTTGTACCTTTGTTATGGTGATTTTGTAATTATGGCGCTTGTCTGTAGGTACGACGTTTGACGTTTTCCAAATAAAAAACTTAGTACTACCTATGTTTATGTTCAAGCTATGTTAGTGCTATCTGTGAAAAGTTTACGGCAACACCATTAGATATTTTTTAATCAATTTTATAAATTCATTTAATTCTATTAAAATGAAAACAGCGTCATTTAGTAAATATGAGGACATCATGCTACCATAGGCACTTGATAGGCACATTTTGGTAGCTACTTACACTACAGTTTACCGGGTGACTTTTTTATCGGAACTGAAAAAAATAGGAGAACAGGTACATGGAACAAAAGCATAACTATGACTAGTTTTTAAAATTGTATTTTTATTTAATTACTTTTCGAAAAAAATCTTCGAAATCCCAGTTGTTTGGAAAAATATATTAATAATCTACTTTTCTTCTACACAAAAGAGGACTACGAAAATTAAAAAAAAAAACATAGTAATTAAGCCATAGGCATCTTCTAAACGTACCAGTCGGACCCTAGTTTTTCCGTTTCGGTAAACAAGTGACCCGTTTAAAAACATCGATACTTATTAAATTTTAATAACAATAACAGTGTACCTAATATAAACCTATAGGTTTACACTATATAGATAAAAACAGAGGTTACAATTTTAACCTCTTAAATGTAGATATTTGTAAGTTATATTTATATTTATAGACCATGGTTATTAAACTTCCGGTTACCCAAGAGTAGGAACCTACCGTTGGTACATAACTTATTTATTTCTTAATTGTGTAGTGTAAGCAAAATAATCTTAATATGTAACAATGTAAACATAACTAAATCCATAGGATAACATTTACTGTTATATTTTACATTCATCCACCTCACTATAGGTACAATGTTTAAGATTATATTCTAATTAGGTACATTTCACTAGCCACGTATATATAATAAATATATTTATATAAATGGTAACCTAATTATGATATGGATTTTTTAAAGTAAACCTAATTAAATTATTGAAAATTGTAACAAAAATTGACATTACGCCCATTGTACTGCTAACTTGTGGTTTTTATTGAAAAAAAAATCCCATATTATTTCATTTAAGTATAGTGTGTATAATCGAATTAGCTTTAAGAAATTCTATTTGCTTTCCTAAAATATTAGAGCAAATATTATTTTGTATGAGAATGGTCTCATCAAAATCGGACGAGTGTATGAAATCAACTCAAATTGGTAGACGACGCCTTATATTAAATTGAGCACTGCTGTATCTTATGAGTTGAACTACAATATTATTTTCTCGCTAGAGCACATCGAACTTGGCTTGACGTTCTACCACACACTTGATGCTTCAATTTTATGTACTTTAATGTCTTTAATTTAATAGTGAATGCACTAATAGGTACCTTCATTTATATAGGCACTTGCGAATTTAATATCACAATTAATTACCTAATCGCCACTACTATAAATAACTCTTAGCACTTTATCAATTATACTTAAACTTTCTTAGGCATTATTTCCTAAAGGAACCATGGCTTCAGGAGTCTTATCGTCATCATCATTATATCTTCTATCTTTATTATTAACTCTTTTATTCCCCATGCAACCAGCGAAACAGGTATCACCTTTGCCAAATTCCTCTCCATCGGCTAGTGTCTGCGGCATAGGCTGATTCATGGTCTCCGGCAAGAAGAAACAAAGAAAACCAGATATGAGTGCGACGAGACCAAAAGTGATCGCCGGAATTTTGGGATTGAAAGAATCTAGCAAAGAGATCAAAGGAGTCAGAGCTCCGGAAAGCCTCGCGCACATGGAACCTAACCCTAAAGCAGAGTTACGGACAACGGTTGGAAATAGTTCAGCGGAGTAATTGTAAATAATAGCGAACGAGCCAGCTATGAACAACTTGCCCGTAATGACAATACCAGTGGAAACTATACTGCCGGCGGGCATTAAAGTCGCTACTATGCAAGCCGTACCGCCCACCAACATCATCGAACTTATCAGTGGTCTGCGACCCCAAATATCAAGGAAATACATCACAGCTCCGTAGCTCGGCAATTCGACGAAACCCATAATAGCTGTGATCAAATATGGGTTACCTTCAAGTTTGCCCGTGCTAAGCGTGAGTCCGTAATA
Organism: Agriopis marginaria; assembly: GCA_932305915.1. Lineage (NCBI taxonomy): Eukaryota > Metazoa > Arthropoda > Insecta > Lepidoptera > Geometridae > Agriopis > Agriopis marginaria. The sequence goes on along the minus strand of OW029926.1, from coordinate 10,129,589 downwards.
TGCTATTGAATTAGCGAACCAGCAAAAACAAACATTCAACGTTTTGTTACGTAAGTTTGGAGTTTTAAATAGATCTACAGTGCTAGCGGACGGAGCATTCGTAGCTTTAGAAGATTCAGCCTTTCCCTTAGATACTAGATCAGCCTTATCTAATCTGTGTTCAGATCTATTACATTTCAAGGCTCTTTCAACAATGTCGACAGATTCTTTAGACCGACCTTGAGCCCACAGCCATCGAGGAGATTCATCCATGATCCAAATGTGAGGTATAAGCAAGAGACTATGAAGCCCGTATACGACTTGAAGAATTTGCCTGTTGTCAATAACAGCACCCCACGCTGCAACCAACATAATCCCGCCTGCGAACGCCCCTTGGAAAGCCACGCCACAAACAGTTCTCTTGTTAGCACCCACAAGTTCCATAGTTAATACAAAACCGGTGATATAAGAACCGGCGGATCCAAAAATTCCATACAAAAATCTGACTACTAAAAAGGACCAGTACTCCGGTATAAAAGCGACCATAACACCAAAGACTAGTTGCAATACACCTGACCAACAGAAGATCATTTTTCTGCCGTATTTATCCGCCATTCCTCCCAAGACTACAGCTCCAGTGAATACTCCAAGCATGTAAACGGATTGTGCTACGGCGCCCATCCATCTCTGGTCACAGATGAGATTCCATTCAATAGCACGTGAGGACGACCTGTATGTTGTATCGAAGACAAATTTGGAGCATGTGACCGTATCGTTGCCGTCGCCATCGTACATGAGACAGCCGTGTAGACCGCCCGTGGGAGTCTTCGGGATGGCCGCCAGTATATCAGATGAGTTCCACACTGCTATTGACCCGTTGGTGTCAACGCCTTCGATCCAGCATCTGGAAACGAAAACAAAATGTAAGTTATTAAATTTTCTTGTAAATTGACGACTTATTGACCCTTAAAAACATATAAAAAAACACTAATACATACCATTTATTTCTTTCATTCAGACCAATCCTAGAATTCTTGACTATTGGCTCTATCTATTTGTCTAATTTGAATTCTGATTTTGGAATTTGTATAAAATAATATATTCGTTGCGCTAGGAGGGTAAATAAAATTACAAGTTTTTGCCTTAACAGATATTTATTGAAAACATTAAAAATATTGCATATAATAGTAAAACAACTGCTTTGTTAAAACGGTAAAGAGTTAAAACTAGCTGAAAATTATATTGTTTCTAAATTGCCTTTACAAATACTAAAACGTTACAGACTATCTAACGCTTTATTATAAAATAAATGTGTTTTGTTGATTCATGATAATTCGTTACAAATTTCATTTTATTCGAGAAAAAGTTTTAGGCATCCATTAATTACGTAATTAGATAACACCTATTACAATGCCACAGAAGGTTTGAATAGCATTTAACAATTGCTTTTAACCTTCCATATTTGCACACCGCCGCCGGCTTTTTTTTAAAGGCAGTTAAATCATTTTCATTGTTATCCAATGCTTCTAAACAGTGACTTTGTATCTAAATTAACGACTAAGTACGTAAACATTAAATGCGATATCTTTACTCTTTGTTTTAACTACCAATGAAATCGTTTCAGTTCACTTGCTTCCAGCTACATAACATAAATAATATATTATCTTAATTTATACTTGAATGTTACATTGGCGGATCCAGGGGGGGGGGGGGGGCATGGGAGCCATGGCCCTCCCCAAAACACCTAGTAATTCCATACATTTGACTCAGTTTTTCGATTTGATTCAGGTGCACAGCATACTCATAGATACCTATACTTGTAAGAATGAACCCCCCCCCCCCCCAAAGAAATCCTGGATCCGCCCCTGGAATGTTACGAGTATAAAAATGTATTTAAATCGGGTCATAACTTGCCTGAAAAGATTAAAATGGCAATGTAATATAGATTAACGAAATATGGTAAGGTGTTGGTAAATATCAGATAGTAAAAACTGAAGTATAATTATGACTCCAGCAGAAAAAAAACTTCAAATGTACACATGTATGTATTGAAAGTATTTGAAGTAATGCTACCGGACATTCAGAATAATGAACGACGGTGAACTAATTATTGAACCTTGCCACTGATATGAGTACCTAGTTACCTACCATCTAATGAAAATTGATACCTACGTTAAGCCGTAATACGGCTTACAATGTTACATAACCGGAGTACTTACAAAAACCGCAAATGTATTGTATCAATAACGCCTCTATTTGTACTATGTCTTACACATTAGAGCATTTATTATTGCGCTTTATTTTCAATTCTTATTTCTTGAAAAAAATATGCTTAGGCATTTACACCTAACTTCTTCCAGACTAGAAATTGTGACTTTAGTATCTGTGTTATTGTGTTGGTGTCTCTTCGCAACCTATTTTGATATTGGTCCGGCGCTGCTCGCTTAGTATTATAGTTACTTATATGATTACCTGAAGGCATCATTGTAGTGCATTATAGCTTGATGTATTTAATTTACATTGTGTTTTATATGTATCGAAATTAATTACAATAATAATAACTTAAATCAAGAGTACCCGAGAACTTAAGTTATGGTATAGATATCTACTAGTTCTATTGAAATCTAAACGTTCTTCACACTGTTATTTTTTACGTATAATTATTTATGCAAATGTGATTTCAAACATAATTTAACATCTATGACTAAATTGAAGATTAGTATTCGTTATTTTTTTAAAGCAATTATCCAGTCCTAAGCAATAAGACTCAAAGGGAACTTATTGCTTATGATTTGACTTTGACTAGGCAATATTTAAGCGATTCTTAAAACTACAAATTATACAATGTTAAGTATTTTATAATATTGTCTTTTTATAAAAAAAATGTAAATGTAACTAAGATTGATTAAAACTTACGTACTTTTGTAGCCTAGGGGCAATTTTTTATGGGTTCTGAAGTATCACTTACTTCATACTTACCAATATAAAACAGTAGTTTGAAATCAGACGCTCGCGCTATGAATTTCAGCGGGTATATTATTTTGTTCTTTATTTAGATAACCTACCTTTCTTATGTTATATTAATGATTACGTATGCAGTAGCTAGACTATTTTACTATTTATTACATGTAGGTACTCATTTGATGATTATGACGTAAGTACTTAGTTACTTACTTATCTCACTAGGCTTAGGTATGCCCTGACAAATCTTCGTGATCTCACCAGTTCACCTAAGTCCAAATGGACTTTTAAATTTCGAGTCATCCGACTTCCTTTTCTATTTATTTTTATTTTTCTTGTGATTTCTTTTCAGATGCATCTAACGGCTCCATTACTTCTGGGAGTTCAGCAGAAGACATGCTCATTCGTCGACCACTGCAGTTCGTGAAACAAGTATCTCCTACTCCAAATTCTTCGCCATCATCCAACGATTGTGGTAAGTTGCGACCAATCGTTTCAGGCAAGAAGAAAACAGCGAATCCTGTTAGCAAAGCTAAGAAACCAAATATAGCAGTGGGAATTTTCGGGTTTAGAGTATCGAGCAAATGAATCAAAGGTGTTAGTGCACCGGAGACGCTGGCACACATACTTCCTAGTCCCACTCCCGAACTACGAACGACAGTCGGAAACAGCTCAGCAGAATATTTGTAAATTATAGAATACGATCCAGATATGAATAACTTTCCGATCATTACAATCCCAGTAGACGCCGAGGAGCCATGGGGTAGAGCAACTATCACTAAGCAAGCGATACCACCTAACAACATCATAGTGCTCATGAGAGCTCGGTGCCCAACCTTATCGAGAAAATACATTATAATGATATAACTCGGAAGCTCAACAACAGCCAATAAAAACATAACAAAGTAAGGATTTCCAGTGAGTTTCCCAGTATTGAGTGAGAGTCCGTAATACACGACTGAGTTAGTAAACCAGCAGGCACAGATAATCAAAGTCTTCCGGAGCATCCTCGGCGTTTTGAAGAGATCAGTCGTTCCGGCAGAATGTTCGTCGGTGTACTTTGCGCAAGTCGCTTTGCAATGAGATACTAAGACAGATGTGTCGACGGTTTCAGTGGACTTGTTGATTTTTAATGCCTTCTCAACAATAGCGACTGACTCCCGAGCTCGCCCTTGAGCCCAAAGCCACCTCGGGGATTCGTCCATCAGTAAATAATGCGGAAGTAAAACTGCTGCGTGCAGCCCATAAACGATTTGTAAAAGGAATCTGTTGTCTTCTATAAAGTATCCCCAAGCGGGCAATAGCATCAATCCAACCGCGAACATAATTTGAAACATGACACCGCATATAGTGCGCTTGCTGGGGCCGACAATTTCCATTGTCAGTACGAACCCTGCGATGTAAGAACCGGATCCGAATATTCCGTATATGAATCGGATCGCTATAAATGTGTAAAAATCAGTGGCGAAAGCTACAGACGTGCCAAGAATGAGTTGGAATACGCCAGACCACAAGAACGCGGTTTTTCTTCCAAATCGGTCGGAGAGCTTTCCAAAAATGAGAGATCCTGCTACCACACCGAACATGTACGCTGTTTGTGCTGCGGCTCCCATCCACCGTCTGCCACACACGAAGTCCCATTCGATTCCGCGCGATGACGTGTAGTACTGGGTATCATAGACCCAGGACGTGCATTCCTTCAACGTCTTATTTGCCCCATACATAATGCATGATTCTAATTTCCCATGATCATTCAATGGTATGGACTCGAGAACTAGCGTTGAATTCCATGGGTTGGTATAGTTCAAACTGTCTATTCCCGGCAGATGGCATCTGAAATTGAAAAAACTATTTGTTATTTTCAAAGAATCACATAAACAGTGTTGCGGTGCGGTGCGGTGCGATGCGATCGTGTGCATTGTGGGTGCAAATTTCGTGCGTAATTAATTTTGACTATTGTGTGTATAACTAAGCATAAATATTCATTGCCTAATTCGTTACAATATTTAAAAGAATTGTCGGTGTCAATATTATTTTAATGTTAGATTAAAGTACTACTTGTAAAAGTCTTAGAAAAATATGTCAAGATACATGTGAATGACATGCAGTTAGGATAATTATGTCAAATGTGAAAAGGATGAAAAAAAATCATTTATAGAAAAAATAATGATGGTCAGAAACACTATATGCTATAAGACCACATACTTGGGTACCATCACCAAATTAAAAAACCAATGAAATCGCGTAGTTACATATAGTATAGGTATGTATATATGAAAACATAAATATTTTACATAGGTAATTACTTGTAATTGGGTTTGTTTATAAAAAGCAATTCTAGAAGTGCCTAGGTATGTTTCTCACGCATCTGTATGTGTCTACTTTATGTGCCTGTAATTAATCATAGATTTCATACCAAATGGGATTAATCTCGCTTATTCAAACTGTAGTTTACCCATTGACCATCCTAAAATTATATACGGGTAAAACTCACTATTTCACTTTTTTTTTTTTCATGTTTCGAAGAAAAGCATTTACTGCGAGACGCAACAAATTCTTCAGGCAGTTGCTTCTTTTAAATTCATAGGCAATTTCAGTAAACATATACACATACGTTATAAAAGCTATAAAAGCAGTAAACCCATCCACCGAAGTGCATTATAAATAAATAATAATATTTTACAATATATCATACTCACTTTTGTAAACCAATATAGTGGCCACCTCAAGTCACTCGTTGCTTGCAGGGTAGTTATAGGTATTTAAAACCAAAGCTGTCATTGTGATCCCTCTTTCCCGAGAAAGCCAAACTGTACACTCTCTAAAAACGTAAGCGGGTTGTGTTAAACGCTGACCCAGTATATACCGTTTTACCATATTTAGGAAACTTAACATAGTACTTAGTCTCAACACACATACGAAGAAATTGGAAAATGCTCTCAAGACTTATAGGAAAGACAACATACATTAAAGATTTTGAAGACTTATTTTAAAAAGTACATAAAAAGATGTTGGTAAAATTATTTTTGAAAAAGTTTGTTTTTAGTTCCCACTAGATCCCACCATCCCAACATGCAACATGCAATTTTTTTTATAAACATAATATGTATGTATTCTGTTTTGTCTTTAAATTTATTCTAATTTTAACCTGTTACTATTGTATAAATATACGTCTATACAATAATAAAAAATTAAGATTGATAAATAATTAAAATATTTACCAAAAAGTTATTGCTAACCTGCAGGCCTAGCACGGGCCGTGGACAAATTGTCTTTGCATCGTTATTATCCACGCCTAGACGCGACAAAGCTAGAATATGGATACGTTCTCTTAGTATCTTTTTCTCGCGGGATAAAAACGGTGGAAAGACAATTTATCCACAGCCCATGCTAGGCCTGCTGATGGAAAAGTTAGCAAATCTTACATACGTAGTGCATGCATTAGGCATCCATACATAGTAAGTACCAGTCTTATAATGCTAACAGACGTATGGATATGGCTGACGAACCGCCGTCCAACCAACGGGTGGGAGAGAAAAAAATATCTATCTCTCCCGTTGGTTGGACGGTGGTTCGTCAACCAAGTACGTCTGTTAGAACTTTTAAGGTGAAAAAGCTCAGGAGTGGCGCCCTCATCAAGAAAAGTCATTACAGGTATACTATAACGTGGTTAAATAGAGTTTCGACTCCGGTAGACACTCGAGGAGGTGATAAAATGTTTTTTGAACTATTATTTTTAGTAGCATTTGAGGTATCATATTATGGTTATGAAACTGATTACCTGCAGTTACTGATTAGCGGTTTTTAGCAAATTTGCGTTTACATATGCTATACGTTATGTTACTAGATATACCGACCGTAGTATGGACCGACTATCAAACTCAATTTTTTATTTACTTATCTTTTAGTATACCTGTTATGTTTTTTTTAATGAGGGTTCCATTCTTGCGCTTCCTTCACCTTAAGAAAAATTAGGTGTTAGTACTTAATCAAATACTTTATTTGGTTGTAAGGTACGCTTCGACTGAAATAGTGCTTAGTCTGATTTATGTAATAATATTATAAATGCCAGGACTGTTTACTATTATGATATAGACGTGACTCCGCACATCTTAAAAAGTTTATTAGGGATCAAGAAAGCACAGGACATTAAGAGAAAATGATTTTTCACTAAGGCCTGAGGAGGTCTTGGAGCTTTAAAGCTACGAGTAAAACTTAAACTGGTTTTTGCAAAAAAACACAGTTTTCTTCAGATCTGCTTGAGTTTTTAGCTCAGAGTTTCTCAGAGTTAGTCAGGGTGTAGCTGATCATACAGATCAAAGGAGTTGTCGCCTAGGATAACCTTATACACGGTTAAAGGAAAAAAGCTGAAAGGAGGTCATTGTACTCATGAACATCTTTTACTATAAGACTAAACCTAAAATCGCGAAAAAAACAGCTGTTTCATAAAAAACGGTCATTGACACTATTGACAAAATGTATAGAACAGCATATATTTTTTCGCGATTTTAGGGTTAGTCCCATAGCTAGTTAATAAGTTGTAAATAATGATGAGTATAGTAACCTTCTTTAGGCTTATTAGAGTCTATATGCGTAACCCTGTAGAGATGCCTACGATCATAATTGAATTGGTAACAATAACCTACCTATGCTCAGGTACTGCTGCGACGGTGACCAGAGACAGCATGTGCATGCCTGCTGTCATCGCAGCCAGGATGTGGAGGATGAACTGGAAGCACTGGTACCGGCCGAAGTCTCCTGGAAACACCCAGAAACATGTGGTGAGTAGAAGTTACGAGTATATAGTATACGATAACTACTTAAGTGATCTTGATGTAATTTTCTGAAATATTTTCACGGCTGTCGAGAGACGTGTAAAATTTGTATCCTCGTTAATATATCACCTACGACAAAATTGCTTTTGAAGAGGCCTTCAAAATGATGACAAGTGTAAAACAGCTTTTTCTAACAGTTCAACAGATTTTCTTGAATCATAGCTAAAAACAATCTCAGTATCCTATCAAACAAAAAAAAACTACGATGCCACATACAGACACATAGATACACACGTTAAACTTATAACACCCCTCTTTTTGAGTCGGAGGTTAAGAAGGTAAAACCTAATTCTATAGATAGCTTGACTGATAGTTTGAATCCTATAAATATTACATGAATAGAAATTAATCATATATTTTTTAATGGTTGAAGGACTAGACGTATGACCACATCAGACGATGAGCTCGAATATGTTAAACACTCCAAGCTTGGAATGGGTAGTGGCTCTCAAGTGATGTTGCGGAACACATCGTTAGGTCATGTAAGGTGCTTGGCGACAAATTTTGAACTTGAGTCAGCTAATATAATCGCCCTACCACCATGCTATCGTTTTCTCGCGATGTTTTCCTTTATAGTAATGTTTTAGCTTAAGAGTTGCCAAATCGGTATTTTTAACCCTAGATGCAGACCAAACTACAGATCTTATGGGCTTGAAAAAATATCACTCATAAGTGAAATTCAACTTGATTAATTAGATTTGGGCTGAAGTTTATTATACTTGCTACAGTATGAATAAAAAATATTATACTAAAGTCTATTTTATCATTGTTGGAATTTGACTAACCAATTATTCCCGTTGTCCGCCGGGTGCTTTTCCACAACTGGTGGACAGTGACATAGTTTAAAAAGTTTCCCTTAGTCTCCACCAGTAGTGGACTGTGATACTACTTGGTAATATTATTCCCACTGACCTACCATTTCCTGTAACTATACACCCGGATTGGAATTCGAACGCGCCAACTTCTATAATCATTACAAAGAAAAGACACGTAATTTTTTTTTATTGTATAAAATACACGATAGGATATTGCTAGTAGGTTTGTTTTGTTTCGAAGGTTAACTGTATTTTTCCACTCCAATAATTTTAAAACTCAATTGATATTATATCACTGAATAGAAATAGAAATAGTTTCACAATTCACTACTGATATACATAGTTGCAAACTAGAAATGTCACATGAATTAAATTAATGTCATTCAGGAATTTAAATCACACCTGACCAAATCTCGTTATGCAGCTTTTATTAATCCGTCTAATGGTTCACATTAACTGCCGTTTATTCAGCGTGTTCGATTATTCATGAGCCCATGTGCGTGGAAAAGTCTTAAGAGGCCGATCCCAGGCCAGAGCTATCTCTTTCGCACATTTTCATATTTTTTAAAGATAAAATATCAAGATGGGTTAAAAAATAAAAGCGACCAAGTGCAAGTCGAGCTCGCGTACTGAGGGTTTCGTATCACCACATAAATTGAAGTTCTCGAAGTAGTCCCACAAAATTCATTAGTTTGGCTCCGTAGTTTATTAACAATCTCCAATAGTATTTTATTTGTTTATGACGAAATGAATAGTTTTTTATTTGTTTATGACGAATTTCTAGAGTAATTCCAAATAAATCAATGATAAAAAATAAATGTTTTTTTATAAATAATAAAAAAATGGATTCCGCAAAGTGACACCTAATTCAATCAACTAAGAATAAGTAGTTTTGTTCAGACGCTTGATGATTTTAATTATTAAAAATGTTGTTCGAGCGCTTACTAATTTTGAAGTCGATTTTTTATATTGATAATTATTATGTGATCAAAACTCGCGTAAGGGTTCATTATAAACTAACATAACGCGAGTTGAAGCCGTTTTGTAATAGTTGACAATTATTATTATACCTATGAGTAAGTGTTAGAATCTACATAATGTTCGGTCGTTCAATACAATGGAATGAGTGCTGGTATCTGGTAGCCCACGATGACCTGCGCCACCCGACGCACTACGTACTCGATTTGTCCGACGTGAACTCATTTTATTTAGCAAACGATAAAACCAAGATTCGTTCGACACTATCAGTATATTGGAAACGCGTGAAGCCTAATAAAGTCATCATTGTGACATAATTCGTAGATTTTTTTCATATTTAGTCCTTCTGGCAAAACAAAATACAAGCTGACTAACCCTAAATAATGTTTGGCATATTATAACAAAAACAGTTGGATTGCCTATACGAAATCTATATATTATTGCCTACAGGCAGACCTGATGCACTCCGCTCTTTAGGTATAATAAACATGTATAAAGCTACAAGTAGAAGACTCATCGGACTTGCCGCGCCCTCTGCCGCGCGACAGACAGATAACGCGTCAAGAGTTACGCAATAGACAGAGAGTAACTTCTAGGTTATTATAGCTGTAGGTAGTTAGCGCTAGCACGTCCTGAATTGCACTTTATTGTGTAGTAGCAAGAGTCACTACTTATTTAAATGTATTTGCGGAGTGAATCTTCTGTACTTTTACTAATATGTATTCTTTGCTATAGGCCTCTAGATAGACTGTTGAAGGTCTAAAGACAATCCAAATGCATCGTAGTTGGCTAACGAAATTTGGGTAAATGACCAAAAATACTCTTGATAAAGTTAAATGATTATTACCGGGATATTTACCGTGGTAAGGTTGTGGAATTGGCTCCCGATATTTCGGCGCAGTTACACGCAACATGTTCACGGGAAATAAAAGTCCGTGTTAAAAATGTGTTCAAAATACTATACGCAGTGATACAGTAAGTGTGTTTTGTCGGGACTTAGGATCGAGTTCGAGTTCCAGTGATAACCGTAGCAAAAGAATAAGAAAGAGGGTCGATCGTTATGTCTGCACCTAACTTTTTAACTGTTCGACCAACCACCCGCATTCTTCAGTCTTCCCGTGAACATGGTGCATGTAACTGCGCCGAAATATCGGGAACTCATTCCACAACCTTACCACGGTAAATATCCCGTTAATAATCATTTAACTTTAGTGAACAACCGTGATAGTTTAAAACAGTGTTACTCTTGATAAGTAGATCAAGGTGATATATCTCGATCATTTTTTAACTCTTGAAGGTCCCGATAATGCTTAAGTAATACAGCTGGTAGGCAGGTCTATAAATAACCTTGACGCATACTGACCCGATTCAGTAATCCTGTAAACATGCCACAGAATAATGGAAAATTACATGTCACGGCTGAAAACAAAACGATTGGATAATATAAACATAATAGTAGGCATTATGAAATACTATAGCGCAACAAATAAGATCTGTAACGCGAAGACAGAGGGCGTATTTCAAATCACACGTCATACTCAAGTATTGACACAGATGTATTGATAATACGAAGCATGGCTACATCGGTGGCCGATAACAATACCTCGATAATACTTTGCAGTCTGTTTATTTAAGTAGTTTTATATCAATTTACCGGTAGTTAGCATATGGATAGTAATGAAGGACGTTCGGAATTTGAAAATCGCCATAAAATTAAAGAGGTTAAAGATATTGTGGGACACTTGTAATATAAGTCATGACTCGATAAAATCTAATGAAGAGGGTAAAGCCATGAGGCGTGGATCCACGTTATTTGCCTATTAAAAATAAACAATTAATTCGCTAGAGCTGCCAATAATAATGATAAAGTAACCAGTATTAACCAGAATGTTAAACTCGATTCCAAATAGTTAACTGCGACTTGTGAACCATGAAAATAAAATTAATGTTTTAATAGCGGTTTGGACGCATAAAATATGCACTAACTGTTTAGCTATAATATATTTTAATAGCTGCGTTCCGCGAAGTTACCCGTGATTTTCAGTTTTTCAGCATTTTCAGGGAAAAGTGTCCTATATACGTATTAGTTACGAAGCATAATACCTACTTGCCAAATTTCATCAAATGAAAAGGCCAATAAACAGATAGAAGTTGTTTTCGCGTTTATTATAGTAGTGTGACGTGACCCAAAAGACTCATCAATGCAAAACTAAATACTTTGAAGGTTTTGAAGGGTCAATTTTTGAAAAACTAAGATTATACTAAATCCCGTGTAATTGGCAAAAACGTTAAGAAATAGGTCTAACCTTTTTATCTGTTAAATGAGTAAAATCCAAAATCAAATGTACCTAATGCGGTGGTATTTTGTGTGTTTGAATGCTAACAATGAATAATAGGCAGGCAGGCAGGATGTCGTTCAGTGTGGAGGTTAAAGGGGGAGGCCTATTTTCAGCAGTGGACGTCTTCTGGCTGATGATGATGAATAAATAATACCATCGTCATAAGACTGTCTTCATTTCATTTTACAAGCTGTTTCAGTGTGTACTTACGTATTTACTACTTACTACTTATTTAAGACGATAATAAATCTGTGTTATGTAACTTTTAAATTTTAACTGTTAATTTTTGGTTGCTTATAGGATATTCAAATAATTCAACCTTCTAATATAGATTTACTTACTTACTTTTATTTCAAATGTTGAGACACTAGGATGCTCTGAGCATTTTGTATGCATGTTAGTATTTGTCTTACTAGTAGTTGTATTTATTGCAATTGGCTGTTTAACTAGTTAGCCATAGCCATGCAGTAGTTAACATGTAGTAATTGGAAATGAGAGGTCACCGGTAGAAGCATTTTACTCCAATGAGCCACATTACAGCGACTGGCATTTTCCTTGCAGTTCTTTGATCATTCTTAGACTGTGTTTTCTATTTTTAGTAAAGTCCCACAATTGTATTTTTCGAATAATTTATTACTCGCCGATCAGTGTGTTCCGGCAATATCAATTGAGAGCTAGTTAGTAATAAAACATGGATTTTACCTACAGGTATTTTGGTTTGATGTAGATTGAGTAGAAGCCTATGGCATATATAATTAGTTTGTTTTATGCCATAGGTAGCAAACAAGCTAACGGGCCGCCTGAAAGTAAGCGATCACCGTTGCCTGTGGATACCTGTAAGACCAGGGGCATCACAGATATGGTGCTGGCCAGAGTTGTTTTACAAGCACAGTTTACGAAATTAGTGTGGTGTAAACAATACATAATATTAATAATATATCTATGCCATAGGCTTTTACACCATGTAACTGTCACCCTATTTTTGCCGTTTTGGTATAAAAAAGTCACTCGGTTTAGTCAATTCAATACCCGGACAAATTGATTTTAAACGCTCCAGTTGGTAAGTATGATACGTAATGTTAAGAGCCCTCTTACATTATTAACGTAAAAAGCAACTAAAACTGGATTTATGGTGTTCCGATTAGAAAGATCTACAGAAAATTCAATTGCTGTTTTAGATCTGTATTTATGTTGAAAATAACTACTTCAAATAATGGAAAAACTCAACTTATTACATCCAATTTACAAAAGTTTTTTTTTTTCAATTATAAAGTTTATGTTGTTTTATGCCCGAAATTCCAGATATCTAAAATTTCACGATGCATTGTGTAATTCGGCTCTTAAGAAATCGCTTGTTTTCGAGAATTCCCATTATAAGTTTATTCTTCCGTTCATTGACCTGCAATGTATTTTGGAATACGAAAGTGAGTCTCACGTGGCGCATTTCTTCTTAATATAGTTTTATTTTCTACTTGCTCATCTACAATACGGATACCAAAGATAATATAGGGTTACGCAGAATGGGTGTCCTAAGCCGAAAGGGGTCAATAATATCCAGGAATATTAATAACTTTCACTATGGGATAAAATTCAAAATCGCGAACAAAATTATAAGCTGTTCCTAAGAAAACGGTCATGTACAAACACTTGGCAAAATGTATGGAACAGCTGAAATTTTTAAGTTTATTTTTTTGGTTGATCCCTTAAGTTGTTTATAATGACGAGTATAACGAGCCCATTCGGCTTCGTACAGGGTGTACGAAGCCGAATGGGCTCGTATTCAGCGTAACCCCGTACAGTGGTTAGCTATATTGCCATTGATGGATACAATAAAAATCATAATATTGTTTATATACAGCTACTTTTAAAAAAACTACTCTAAAATATATTTTATACCTAACCTAAATATGATATACCTAAATATGATATACCTACCACAAAAAACAAAGCGCGCTTCTTTACCTATCATTCCGAAACAATAATTGATAATACCCGCTTATCTTTTGATCGTAATTATTGGTCTTATGATATTAATCTTATGGTATTATCTATCCTAAGAACGATGTTTTTATATCTTTAATACAACTTCATCGCAGACATAATGTAGGTAGGTACATGGTACATGAAATACGTATTGAAATACATCATTTAAGTACCTACTACATAAGGCGCTGCGCAAACCTAGACACGTAGACACTTTTTGTTGCCGACACGGCACAGCCAGTACCAACCAAGTGGAAGCAACTGGACACAAAGTCTGCACAGAGAGTTGCTGATATCATACTGTTTATATAGAAATCAAATATTCATTGGTAGCTTGTATCCAACACAAGACACAAAAGTGTCCACGTTTAATATGACCCTATAATAGGTATAAGGGTATGGCCAGTCGCTGGGTATGGACATGGTAGGTATGCTATACCGAGACACAAAGGACACAAGCCTACGTCTTCGACTCTGTGTTACCAGTAGCATGAAATCATAACTCCCAATTACCTGTGGAAATAAGATAAAACTATGTGCATGTATTGCTTCGCTTGAGGGAAAAACAAAACACAATTGAAATGCATTTTCTATTTTATTTAAAAGAGTATAACAAGTTTTATTTCCCAATTTCTGTGTTTGATGCAATGATGTGGCAACTGGACCACTGTCCACTACGTCACTACTTAGACTTTTGTCACTTCCCGAATAGAAGACCTTGTTATATTGGATCATGGGTATGGCGATAGTCAGGACGGAACAAATTAACTTGAATTTTATTAAAATTATCATTGAAAAATTCTTCTGCCCGATTTCCATTCGTTTAATTGCGCTAACAGCTGCGATAAAACAACAAAACAACACAAAATAAAACATTTTATTTTAAAATTTCACTGAATTATATCGGGTACCTGCTAAACTAAAATGTCTTGCATTCCAAAACCTAGCGAAAGTAATCAACGTTGGTGACTCATTCAGTTTTTTTTTTTAAATAAATAATAGGCTTGCGTTTGACCACCATCTCGCCGGTCTACGTTGTAGCACGCTTGCCTAGAAGAAACCGATTCACTCGTGATTTGAAGATACCCAGATTGTAACCATCGGGGAACACCCATTCATTTTGACAATGTTATTGAGCTGTCAGAGCAAATAAATGCCTGGACTAAGAGTAGTTGTAATAACATTTGGATTCTAAGATAGCTATAAAATATTTTTTTAAAGTAACTTTTTGTATATTTTAATTCATTTGGCACTTTATTAAACATTTTTACGGTCATTGCATTAGGGCATATTGCAAGATACACAGCTCTGCGGGGCTACCTCAACCTCAAAAACATTCTTATGATCTTACATTCAGCTTTGTCTAGCTCTATCGGCTAATGACAGAGCAAGACAAAATTCAATGTAAGGTTATTATAAGAATGTTTTTGTGGTTGTGTTAACCCACTTAATTATACATCTCACTCTCTCTCTCTCTCTTTTGTCTCTTATTCTGTGCTACATATCAGCTTAGATAAATTATTTCATATAATTTGTACTTAAAATTACTCGTACCTTTCTACTTTCAAATTGTCAGCGTTGATAATTATTTTGGAGCAAACTAATTCAGTATTAATTAGCGTTGTCTCGTATCTAATCTAGTGTAAACATCATTCAATCACATCATAATCTTATCCATCCAAATTATTATTCCTACTTTACTGCGCATCTCTGAACCCACGCACATGGACAATGTAGAACAAGGCCTAGAAAATATGCGACTCAAATATAAACGGCACAAAAATGTAAAAGGGATGCCAGAAAGCAAGTCTGGAACATTGTTGGACACAGCTGTTTGTTATAACCCGACGACGGGTAAAAGGAAGGTAGTTTAGTTAGCGTGTAACGTGTATGTATACACTTATACAGGGATACGCGGAAAGGTGATACAAATTCGTTCGTTAGTAAATGAGTTCGTTATTCTCATTATATAACGAAACCCGAGAGGGGCGGGTACAAAAATCACGCAGAAAAAGGCAGAACACTAAGCGCTTTTCTCGCATAGTTATTTAGCTATAGAGAATTGTTCGTTATCACAGCCAACAACAAAGCCCCGTTGCTATGACAACCGAGCGGCGCGTGCATATAATTTTATTATGTTTTGTGGCACAGATTATAACCATGCCATCTGTCCAATAAGCCACGATTTTTTTTCTGGCTTCCGCTCTCCCATTATATGTGCCCATGCTCATCATTATGAATACTGAATGTTTTTTTAGCGATTTCAGTGTTAGTTCCGTTACAAAACTTGTTCATAATATTAATCCCTTCATCCTATCATCCTTTTTCATTCGGCTTAGTAATACTATTCCGTGAAGCCCTGTAGACGGTACACAAACTTCCAGTCACTGACCAGTGAAACGGAACGTAGTCACGCGAAGCGTGGAGATAAAAAGTTATTGTAAACTCCATGTAATCAAGTTACGTAATAATTTTACGTGATTCGATTGGATTATTATTTCACAACCTGAAGACAATATGGTGAAATTACAATATTATTATCTGATAAAAAAAAAATAGATTTTTGAGTTTGATAAACGTACTGATCCGTATAAGATAAGTATTACAAATATAATAACAATAAAATAAATAAATAAATATTTGTTGTAATAAATAAAGCTTTGCTTAGTTTGGGGTCATCTGACCCCAAACTAAGCAAAGCTTGTAATATGGATGCTAGATACTGATATACATACATATATATTTTTAAATGATAACACCCAGATATAGAACAAACACAAATGTTCATCACATTAATGTTTGTCCTAGGTAGGAATCGAACCCATGCCCCCAAGCTCAGAATGCAGGTTCACTACCAACTGGACCAAGGGAGCTACTATAAAATATAAGGTACACGTTATCTTTCTCAAAACCAAAAGTCAATTACACTCAACTTTTTTAACGCATTCTTTATAATTTTCAGCCTATCCTAGTTCACTGCTGGACATCAGACCTCTCCCAAGGCCCGATCTTCGGCTTTTTGCTTCCAGCTACACACACAGAACTATTAGGTCTGTGGTATGCTAATAGTAAAAAAAAAAAACTGATAGAATATTTTTACAAAAGGAACTTATGCAACTACGAATCTGTAATTTGGCAAGTGGGTCCCTAATGAGGTGTAGATGTCAACAAAAAAATAATTTTTCGAAAGGACCGAATTAAAGGGTATTGAAAGTTTAGGTGAAAATCTACACGTACGAAGTCGCGGGTTACGGCTAGTAATGATATATAAGTAAGTTTACATGCAGAGTAGATCAGTCTGTCATCATCATCATTTCAGCCGTAGGACGTCCACTGCTGGACATAGGGCTCCCCCATCGATCTCCAAAAAGGCCGGTTGGAAGCGGCCTGATCCAGTCACATTCAGTCCAGTCTTTCATAATAATTATCAATTTAAAATAACCGACTTCAAAATGAGTAAATACGCAGTTTCGTTTACTTAAATGATATTTATTTTATTTATTTACTAGTTATTTTGATTTAAAAACCAAACTAATGAAACAATTTTCTAAAGGACCAATCTGAAAGAATATCCTATCAAAATAAAAATTACTTACCAAATCGGTTTATAAATGAAAGAGATCCATAACAAACAAAAAAAAAACGAATTTAGAACACCCTTCTTTAAGTCTGTTAAAAAAGTGGGATAGATTAATACCGAACAACTCTTTAATTATCTATATCTATACTAATATTATAAAGAGGAAAGATTTGATTGTTTGTTTGTCTGTTTGTTTGCATTGAATAGGCACCGAAACTACTGAACCGATTTGAAAAATTCTTTCACTGTTGGGAAGCTCCACTATCCCCGGGTAACATAGACAATATTATATTTTCAAAAAAATTGGGATCCTTACTAAAACTCCAATAATGTAACCCAAGGTGTAAAAAAATAAGATTTACAATTTTAACTTTGCGTATTTGACAGTTCTAAGACAGGTCAACGTCTGTCAGGTCAGCTAGTACATTAATAAAGCAAGTTAAAAACTGCGCTATCTTTTTCATTGTACTTGTTAAGTAGTTTTTGTGACGACGTATTGTTGACTCATTTTCCTTTTATCATAAAATAGAAGGTAAACAAAGTGGGCCCGGCGATGACTACGTCTTCGTTCGACACACCTCCAAACGTTCACAGATGACGTATTCAGTCATCATTAGACTTCTTTGCCTTACAAATGTATTTACGTATTTTCACATAATAAATAACTTATTGTAGTTATACAAAGAAGTCACGATTGCAGCCGTCTCAGTTTGCCGTGTTGGTTATGTAAGATACGAAGGCAAATATTATTTCATATTATTCTTGTTGTTTTGCCTGAATTCGACTGTGTCGATCATTTCAAAGTCATATGACTCTTTTTACGTTGCTAAGTGTTAAAACTTTTCGAAATATGTAATTTGAAAGAAAAAAGCTATTGTACAAAAAAAAATGCCGTAGATTTCGCTTCGATATTATTAGAATGATGGTAAGTAATGAGTATGTCAAGGATAAGGGCATTTTATGTTGTTATTTCTGAAGGCATCTGTTTTTAGGGTTCCGTGCCCAAAGGGTAAAATCAGGACCTTATTACTAAGCCTACGATATCTGTCCGTCTGTCCGTCCGTTCTTCTGTCTGTCTGTCTGTCCTACCTTTACACGGCTGTATCTTTCGAATAGATAGGCACTTGATATTTTTACAGAGTATGTAATGTTACGGCGGATTAACTAAGAAATAATAAAAAAGTCAAAACAAAAGGGGGTGGGTGGTCCCCATACAACAAACTTATTTTTAATCGTATTTGCTCTAATGTAAAAACTGTAAACTGTAAGTGTTAAACTTGGCATGATTATAGACATACACATTCTAAAGTTTCATCATCATCATCATCCACAGCCTTCCTTATCCCACTGCAGGGTATAGGCCTCTCTCTTGCTATGCCATCTAAAGTTTAACAACAAATAATAAATGGCCAAGTGCGAGTCGGTGATACATTTCTGTTCATTACCAAGTTGTAACTGGTAATTTCGTTACTTAGATGACCTTATCATTCGTACGAACCTCTACCTTATCATGGCGTTACACATTTACGAAACACAATATTTCCATCAGCTCTAGGATTTTCTACATGAACTTTAATTTTCCCACAAAGAAACGATATCACTATTAATACGACTATTGATATAAACTTGGCCCAAGCATTTATTTGGTTTGACAGCTCCAATAACATTGTAGGTACGTAATATTACAAGTCTGTAGCAAATACCCGATATAGGTATATATCGAATACCTGCTACAGTCTTACACTCATAAACTTAGCGAAAGTGATCAGAATTCGTGGTTTCCATTCGGTCTTTTTTTTAAAAGAATAAGTGGCAAACAAGCTGCGGGCCACCTGATGGTAAATGGTTTGTGGTGGTTTTACAATGTTATTGCAGCTATCAGAGCAAATAAATGTATGGCACGTGGGCAGAGTTTAAGTATATGGATCTACTTGATGTGTATTTTTGGATTAGATAAGCCAAGATGACGAGTGTACCGTAGTAAGAATCAGTAGGATGTAGGACGAGTGATTCGTAAACTACAACGTCGTTATTTCTGCAATACTGCAGAGAGAAAGAGACAGCCATGGCTTTCTGCCAAATTGTTAAAATTGACTAAAAATGTCCGACTGTGTTCAATCGAATACAAGGTTTTCCATACATGTTCAAAACAGATCTACCTGCACTGATGGATTCCCTTCCGTATAAGGAAAGGCTTGATTACGATGTCTAGCTAGACAATATTAGTAATTGGAGCGTAGATATTTATTACGAAAATTCAGTCGTGAGAACTCCAAAATAAATATTACTTACGCTTTTGCTATTATTAGTTATAATATTATTTTAAGACCGCGCTCACCGGCCTGACTTATCTCTTTAGAGCCTTTTTACATTTTAAAATATAAAAATTCGTTGAGTATGAATAATATGGGTATTATTTTTAGAATAACATTCATCAACATCAGTCTGGAGAGTGGAGACGTTCACTGCTGAACTCTCCCTTAGATTCCATTAGACACACTGAACGACAGCCTGCCATCTACATCCACTGGATGCCCGCGACTCATACAATGTCGTCGGTCCATCTATATGGGCCTACCTTCGCTGCGTCTTCCGGTTTGTGGTCTCCACTCAAGAAACTTACTTTTCCATCGGTTATCGGTTCTTCGAGCGATGTAACCTGCCCATTGCCACTTCAACTAGCAAATTTGAGCAGCTATGTTGGTGACTGCGGTTCTTCGGCGAATATCCTCGTTTCGTATTCTATCGTGCAAAGAAACTCCGAGCATAGCTCTCTCCATTGCCCGCTGTGCAACTCTGTGAGTTTTTTGATAAAATTGCAAACGTATTAAAGTAATTTTTATGTTGATTTGTTTTATTTTGACGGAAGCGAGTCAAGAGTTTCAAGTTTTTTTAATATTCTTCGCAATCCTATAATATATCAACTCGAAAGTTGCTTTATATTATTCGCAATGTTATTCTAAAGCCTGCCAATCAGTTTTTTTAAATTCGATTTTTATCTTCAAATATTTTATAGAGATAGCTCTGTCTGGCAAGCGCGGCCTTAAGTTGGCTTGGGTTTAAAATGCCAATTTATTGATTGGCTGTCCATGTTGAGTTCGGTTATACTAAGTACAAGGTTGTATAAATACCTTTTCAATACTTATATGAGTGAGTAGGTATAAAAGTTGTTTTATAAGTGTCACAATTACCTATTATTTACAAAGGTTTTTATTTCAACTGGGTATTTTACAATATACCTAGGGTTTCTTCAAGTTACAAGTGAATCGGTTTCTTTTAGGCAAACATGTTTCATCGTGATCCGCATCATAGCTTAAAATCAGGCGAGGTGGCGGTCAAGTGCAAGTCTATTATCCCATTAGTTAAAAACATCAGCGACAATTTTTTTATATTACCTATATATATAAATATAATATACATATATAAGTCGCGGTAGCCCATTTGGGAGACCGCTAGACTTGAAACCGTGAGGTCGCGGTTGCAAACCCCGGGCCCGTACCAATGAGCTCTTTGGAGCTTATGTACGGATTTTCATACCACTGGCTTTTCGGTGAAGGAAAACATCGTAAGGAAACCTGCATACGTACGGAGAAGGAATTCAATGGCGTATGTGAATCCACCAATCCGCACTGGGCCAGCGTGGTGGATATGGCCCAATCACCCTTTCGGGGATAGGCTAAAACTCCAGCAGTGGACTGCTAAAAAGGCTGACTATGATGATGTTGACATATATTATTATTTTTTTATATTAGCGCCAGAAGGACACTATTGGCTCATTTCGAAAGGTGTGCTGCACTTTCACATTATGCCTATTTCCACCCTTGAGCTTAGGTTCCGCAAAAAAAGCAAGTTAAGGCAAGCTAGGGTCGGGGTTGACCCTAATAGTCGGTGTCGGGACCTGTGGGATCGGAGTATGTGGTGTCGCAACTCGTCTACGAGTCCTACGAATCGCCGGAAAGACGTTATTATTATTTTATTATTAGTTGGACTAGGTAATATAAACGTAAAGTGAAACAAAAAAATCATTACCTTATCGTATTATCTGAATAAATTCAACATAAACCATCTGTTCTGTCCATCATTGTCACCTTGCAAATTATATCCTAACTCGGTCGGTCGAGTCAGTGATAACATAAAGTTGTATTGTATTTAATCGATTTGAAAGGCAGTTCGTGATAATTCGAATTAGACATAGGTATAGGTGCAAAAAAAAACAATCGTTAATAATGCAAAGCGTGTTCAGTAACCTTGTAATTAGTGTGACTTATGAATTGTCAATGAACACAGGGTCGCAGGTTGAACATGCAAACTTGGAGTGAGGCGCTCGAAGTAATTCACACGCTGACTCTAAATATAAATACCGATCTACGGACTCTAAATAATAGGTGATGGGAATAAACCCCATCGTTGCATAATATTATGTCAACAATGTACCAATAAGACAGACAAAATTGTAATTTTTGTAGTATGTTTATGTAATTTGAAAGTTTAATAAAACTATTCCGATTATTTAATTTTATTTTGCATCAAATGATTCCTGTGCTTATAGTATACACGGTTTATACACCAAAGCGCACAGGAAGCCAAAACTTTGCATAATAATAGCACATAATAAGCCTCTCAAAATATCTGAGCTAGATCCGTGAAATAATTTAAATAAGTTTTTTATAATAACCCAAATAATAATAATACAACTAACAATCTTGGTAACCCTAATAGAATTAGACCTATAATAGCTGCTATTGGCTACAAAAAATGCATTATAGAACACCACCTAAAATCCATCTGTGTTTTGGATGTTTTTAACCCCCGACGCAAATCGACTAAGTTTAATGTTTTTAAACTATCACGGTCGTTTACTAAAGTTATGACCACGGTAACGGTCTTTACCACGGTAAATATCTCGTAAATAATCTAATGTTTGTATCTGTGTGTATGTCAGTGACATCGGATTTTTTGCTTATAAACGGCTGAAACGATTTTGATTTAGTCTTTTATTTTGTTTGAAAGGTGACTTGTTCGAGAATGATCTTAGCTATGATTTAATGAAAATCTGTTCAGCCGTTTGAAGATTATCAGCTCTTTTATCGGGGGTTTAAAAAAATTATACTTGATATAGGTGTGTTTTATGTATAATTATACTACTTAAAAAAAATACACGGTGACTGTAGGTTGGTAACGTCACAATTATTTTGATGCGAGTGCCTTATATATTTCGGTTTACTAAAAAAGCAATCAGAGTCTACAAACTACAGTTTGTAAAATTATAACTAACATACTTAAAATAGCATAGTTGGGTAGATGGTAGTTTGAGATTTATTTTAAAGTTACATTTTGTACCACCAATCCACCATATATATAGTCATAGTAGAAATAAATAGTAGTGTAGGTGACTAGGTTAAATAGTACCGCACACGCAGCCTGCGAGTAATTTAAATAAACTGATATTCCCTGGTGCATTCTGTCTGCATTACAATATTTATGACTAAACGAAGACCTGGCAAGCTATTTGTGCTCGATACATTTCCAACTACCAATCATAAAACTATAGTACTAACAAAGAATACATATAAGTATACGCAGAAATTCCAAATATTATTATTATACTTGTACTTACCTAATGTTTTCAAAGTTGTCTTACCTACTATAAATTTTATTATTCTACGACAACTATTACTAGGTTACCTGATTACCTGTTGCTGACCTATATTTAGCTTATAAAATGTTAATGTGTCGTAAAGTTCGGCCATATTTTCATTGTATATTTGTACTTGTTATTATAATGGATGGCCAATGTATATATGATTAATTGGTTTTGTCACCCTGAAATTAAAGGCTGTCGTCAGTGTGTCTACTTCACTGGCTTCCTTTGCCCTTCAAGTCTTTTAGCAGTAGTTATATAAATGATCTAACAGCAATATACCATTGTCATTTTAAACCTAAATAGATATTTCTGCAGGTGCTATATTTCCAACAATAACTAAGTATGAACCTACCTAAATTTTATTTGGATTTTTAGTTTTTAGCGCCAGTAAAGAAGTTGGCCTTGATGTCGTATATCTTTCGGTAAAACTTAATGTAGCATCGAAGAATAATTTAACATGATCGACAAATACATAATTATGTTTGAAACAAAACAGACCGAGACATTTGCTTTGCCAAACAACATCGACCTAAATGCGTAAATACGTACATATTTGATCGTTTACAACAAAATATATTTAAAGCTCACGGGTAATAATGTTGAGATTTTTAGTACGTACGTATAGTATTAAGATTATAGTATGGTATTTAATATATTAATTACTATATTAATGGAGAATCGTGTACTTGATCATTATCAATATATATAAATGGATATCATTATATATATTCCTGTTATTATATCCTTCTTGCCAATCTGTAGGTTAGGAAATAGTAAGTACTTTTCAAAGTCTAGTTGCTGGGTCAAAAAAATATTTACTAAACAGGTATTAATGAAAGTTTATAATAACCGACGACCAAATCGGAAAAGAATTAATAACTTTTGAATTTATACAATTCCGGGACTGATTTTGATCAAACATAACTAAGAACCACCACAATGAAAGCTTTCAAATAAAACTGCATTCAAATCGGGCCAGCACTTATAGAGAAATATGGCAACATACACACCCACAACCTTTCCAAATCCCAATTTATCCCAAACGCATTTGCCACTTTTCTGTTTTGATTTTTTTGAGGTTGTCCGTTTCGTCATAGTAAAAACAAAAAGGGTAAAATTTCGTGTGAAAACAACTACAGTTTTCATTATTGTTTCAGGACATCACCTGTTAATTATTATTTTAAGTTATGCATGTCTAATCAATCGCGTAATAATAATATTGAACGAGAAAACACTCCAAATTCGGTCCAAGTATTTGCTCTGAACGCTGAAATAACAGTAAAAAGCTAAATGAAAACCATGATCACTTTCGCTAGGTTTTTGAACGTAAGAATGTATCAGGTATCCGATATACCTGAATTAATTAATGGAAATAGTATTAACTTAAATTTATTACATCACTGTAGGTACCTGTGCACAATGTTCGTAACGTTTCTTATCGCCAGTTGACATTTGCCATCCTACACGCGAGTTAATATTAATTTAGTCTACATTAAGCCGCACTTTACTTGATTGGGTAAAATTATCTGGTTAGCACTTCGTTTTCTCACTACCAATAAGGTTGTGATTGAGGATGTGATCAATTAGAAAGGAAAGCGCGCTTACGTCTCAAACTTCATGTTTCTTTTAATAAGCAAGGTTTACGACACCGATCACATATCTCGACAAGACCGGTCGCCGCCAAAATAAGGCCAATAAGCTATAAGTACTCGTACTCGCCAGACAGAACAAAAAGAACGTGTAAATGTAAAAGCGCCGCTAAGGTCGATAAGTTACGGCGAACCATATGTTTTGAATTTTGAAACTTTACTCACCGAGCTTCCCCATCATCTCCTCCAACGCGTGATCCTTGTCCATGTTGGGAGTGGTGTCTTTCCTGCTAGTGTTCCTGTTGCCGACGTTCTGTAAAGGTCACAAACACCATTGATGGTTGGACGGAGCGAGTCGCGCGGCGGAGCGGCGTGTATGGCAGGCGCCAGGCGTGCGTGCCGGCGGACGAGCGAATGGATGGCGATTGGCGATACACGTCGTGTCGTGGCTCCCGCCGATGATAGGTCTCGGTTACCGCAATCGCGCGAAAAACCTAACCTCTTATCTCCGTTGCTGTACCTCTCGACCGGTGCTCGCTGCGGCGTGCTTTGCTACTGCCCAGCCAACGACATCTCCGCGTCATTGACACTGATAAATGGTAGATCACCTCACGATATAAACTAGATACTCGTACATAAATACCTAGTTTTCGGAGCTTTTGTTTGATTGCATTCTCACATTTTGTTGACCAAGTGATTAGCCAGCATATATTTACAGTCCTATTCCTATTCCATTCGATTCCTATTTCAAGCGATAGATTAAACTGGTGGGAAGATGTGTGGGAAGTTTACAACTGTGGCATGTTGTCAGCCTTGTCAAGTTCATTCATGATTAGAATAGTGGGTTGATCCAGTCTAGTCCAATAATATTTAGACTGAATAGGTACCTACTATATGTTACGTTAACTTACAATCTTGGTGGGTAGGGAAAGATAGTAGGGTAGGTAATTGTTAGTGTATGTTCCAAGTTATGACTGCGTACATAATTTAATAATAATATAACCTATTCATAGTCCCAGCTATAAGTCATCATGTAACTACATTCATTTAGGTGCAAATATTTATGAATGAACAAACAAATGACTACGTTCGAAATGATACAATAGCTAATTCCATCCATACAGAATATGAGCCTTCATTCAGGATTAACAGATAACTTTATAGTGAGTAAAGACAATAGGACATACATACTTCACTATAGATTATATTGTTATTGTTTTATAATAATTATGACGGCGAAACGGGTTCGATCTCCTCATTACGATAAGTATTGTGGAAAAAAACAAACGTTATAATAATATTTTGTAGACAAAGAATTATTAGCTTATATAATATTCCATATTAGGCACCTGAATAACTGGAAACATGTTTTACAAGGTTACCTACTTTTGAAACTTTGAGGTTATCTCATATTGTCGTCACGTGTTTACCACCTGCTTGTTGAGTTCACTATAATAAAAATAAACACTCATTACTACATGGTATAAATTTGTTATACACATTAAGTATGATATGTCATACTTAATGTGTAGAACAAAATAAAATTTATATGTATTTATACATAGCCAAAATTACAAGCTTAGACGAAAACCCCCACTAAGTACTTAGCCCATTATTAAAAAAACAGTTGGATTGCCTATAAACCGTTGAAGGTCCAGGACAACGGGTCTAGGTCTACCTACATACGGCACCTCGTCCAGATAAAAACATACCTATTAGAAACAATATTTCTATTTTTTTTTTTATTTCTTTAAGTTCTAGTGCCTTTATTAACTTAACAAATTACAAGCTAACACTAAATACCTAAACTATATATATATATTTTTCAATCTAATTTTTGTTTGGGGCTTTAGTCGCTATGCGATTATGCCAGCCCCGTTTTTCAGACCAACACAATACACAATCAATAGGGACCAGAGTCCCTAAAACAATTAATAAAGTTATTAATTGGCATGTGGCCGGAGCGAAGTCTTTGTGTTAAACCATATACTTAACGCATAGTTTAGGTCCTACTTATGTGAATCTAAATAATGTTTAAGTTACATAAACCTGCTTACGTACCTCCATATTTCAATTAAGGATATATCATAAAATTCCTAGACACGGATAACATTTTCTCTAATGCTGCCAGGGACCATCCATAAGCAACAGCACCTGTAATGCAACGTAATCTCTGTTATAAACCTCATAGGGATCGGATACTTTTCTATCGTTTACATAAAACGATAGAAAAGTATCCAGGTAGGAAGAAATTCGCAGATCGTACATTGGTATGTACTTAGATAAGGCAAGATGGTGGTCAAACGCATGCCTATTATAAAAATAAGAATGTTGTTGTATTCAAACTAATGTCTACTAAACTGATGTTAAACTTTACTTTACATAATATTAAACCTTGCAGACGTAGGAACCTAAATCTATACTTCATCATCATCAGCCAGAAGACGTCCACTGCTGAACATAGGCCTCCCCCTTTAACCTCCACACTGAACGACAGCCTGCCTTTTGCATCCACTGGATGCCAGCGACACTCACTATGTCGTCGGTCCATCTAGTGGGAGGCCTAACTACGCTGTGTCTTCCGGTTCGTGGTCTCCACTCAAGAACCTTTCTTCCCCATCGGTTATCGGTTCTTCGAGCGATGTGGCCTGCCCATTGCCACTTCAACTTGCAAATTTTAACAGCTATGTCGGTGACTCTGGTTCTTTGGCGAATATCCACGTTTCGGATTTTATCGCGCAAAGAAACTCCAAGCATAGCTCTTTCCATTGCCCGCTGAGTGACTCTGAGTTTTTCCAAAAGGCCAACAGTTAAGGACCACGTCTCAGTACCATATGTCATCACTAAATCTATACTTATACAAGTATAAATAGTTTTTTTTAACCCGATAAAAAAAGCGAAAAAATACCTTATAATCTTCAAACGACCGAACAGATTTTCTTGAATGTGAACGTGTACGAATATCACGAAAATGTAACTTATTGGCGGCAAAGAAAATCACAGAGACATACATGATCTGCAACGAGAGTGATGACTCTTTCTTAGGCACAAGGAAAAATCATCCAAAAAATCTACTCCAAATGAAAATAAGAAAAAATCCGATACCGGGAGTAGCACCATCAGTTTACAAGGTTAGAGATTACATTATTTCCATTTTTTGTTTTGACAGCTGCAATAACATTGTAAACAGTTAAATATCATAGCTAAGAAAACTAGATCAAATCACCTTCCTAACAAAAACAAAACTAATATAAAATCGATTCAGTCGTTTGGGATCTATGATGCCACAGACAGACACACAATAAACAAGTTAAACTTAAAACAAAACGGGGGTTAAAAAGTGAAATACGCATTTACTCAATAATCAAGAAATTTCGAAAACGACTTGACCTACTAAGTTGAAATTTGACAGGTAGAATCAATAAGGGATGTACAATAATTGTAAGTATCCGCTAAGAAAAAAATTACGCCAGGGGAGAAAAGTTTGTATGAAAGTCTACAACAATACGAAGTCGCCGAAAACAGTCTATACTAGGTGACCTGTTACCGTGACGGAAAAATAAGGGTGTTGCAAGTAGGTACATACTTAGTGCAGAAGCCTACGGTGTAGTTTGCAGGTTGTTTTATTTCCATAATCCTCCTATGGAGGATAGACTTATGGTGATTTTAGGGTTCCGTACCCAAGGGTAAAAATGGGACCTTATTACTAAGCCTACGATGTATGTATGTCTGTCTGTCTGTCTGTCCTACCTTTAAACGGCTGTATCTTTCGAACCGTAGTAGATAGTCATTTGAAATTTTCACAAAATACGTAATGTTACGGCGGATTAACTGAGAAATAAAACAACGAATAATAAATAATGGCCAAGTGCGAGTCGGTGACAAGTTTCTGTTCATTACCAAGTTATAACTGGTAATTTCGTTATTGAATTTTGTGGTGGTACGGAACCCTCAGTACGCGAGCCTGACTCGCACTTGGCTGGTTTATTTCATATGACAAAGAATTTAAAAAACTAAACTATGCCTTGGGCTTTTACTCCATGTCACACTCTTTTTTTCCATCATGGTCTAAGTATACTTTATTATATCTGAGATTACACAGTCAACGTACATAAGCATATAGGGCTATGTTATAGTTACTAGCATTACCTCACTCGTTATTTATTGACTCAACATCCTGTGATTTACGTAGCATAAAGATACAAGATAAGCAACAATGTTTTTGACCCAGTAATAACTGACGAATATTTTATTAGCTTAGCTATTACTTATTAGGGTTTGTCAAGGTCGCCAAGCAAAACATGATGTTGTAAATCCAGTAGCGTCACCAATCTATGCGGCTAAGCCCATTAAATAATAATAAAATGTAAATACA
Source organism: Agriopis marginaria (assembly GCA_932305915.1). Taxonomy (NCBI): domain Eukaryota; kingdom Metazoa; phylum Arthropoda; class Insecta; order Lepidoptera; family Geometridae; genus Agriopis; species Agriopis marginaria. Next base: position 10,100,511 of record OW029926.1, on the reverse strand, counting down.
GCTAATTTTGTGACCATGTCTATGTAAGTATAGCTTGTTTAAAAAAAGGTTTGCTTATAGTGAAAGGTACCCAGGATATAAATTGATCATCTAGGACCTAGGTATTTACTCCAAGCCCTTGTTGAATACTAAATAGAAATACGAGCAGACGTTGCTGTAACTGCAGTGACCAACTTATCTGTAAAGTTGGGTGGGCGCGCCATCATCGCAATTCTTAAACAAAGCACACAGTCTCCCGTCGATTGTTTTGTTTTCTCATATGCTACAGTTAACTTGGCCTCACAACGCACTGAAAATTCTGTTAAAATTCGGCAAAATTGCGTTGTGATTAAAGCTTCGTCAAAATGCTTTATCATTTTACACGCTCACAGACATAATCAAACCATTGAACAGGAGTTGATTCTTTCATGGAGAAGGCCCAGGAGTTAAGTATAGTGACTTTGTTACAGAATTGGAACAATATACGAAGACGTGACAACGGATGTGGTAGGAAAGATAGGAACCTGGCAATGGCTGGTGACTTTCATATCCATGGTCTTGATGGCACCTGCCTTGTTCAATCAGTACGAAGATATATTTATGCTGAACCCAGTTAGTGTGACATGCGTCCCCCCGCTGGGAATGACTGTTCTCAACTCCAGCTTATGCTCCTTTAATCTACAAGCTAATGGAACTGAGCAAGACATGAAGTGCAATAAGTGGCATGTTAAACTGGTGTGGCTTTTTTGGCTGAAAAAATCGGTAAGTTAGGTACACACATCATCACATCATCAGCCATTAAATGTCCACTGCTGAACAAGGCCTCCCTCTTAGAGAGGGGTGTTGCCATAATCCCCACGCTTGGCAGGCGGCTTGTGGATCGCAGTACGTTCACCGTGTACTAACAGGACGCAGTTAGGTACACAGATAATTTAAATTATAATACCTTTGATACAATTATATGCAGATAACTCTTACCTACTACACCCTACTCTACTCTTTTTTATACTCCTTAGATATGAAGCGTTAAGCTACTTTCATACTATACTAGCGACCCGCCCGCCCGGCTTCGCACGGGTGTAATTCACGTGCGAAGCCGGGGCGGGTCGCTAGTTATATATATAAACCTTCCTTGAAAATTTATCTAACTGATGGTGAAAACCGCATCAAAATACGTTGCTTGGTTTAGGAGGAGTTAGCGGCCATACAGACATACAGACAGACAGACGCGGAAAGCGATTTCAATTTATACTATGTAGAGATACGTCGTCTGATGCCGAGGCAACAGAATATGGCATTCAAAGAGTAGTATAATCACAGAACACATATACCAGAGTATAATAAAGGGGGGAATGGCATTGGTATATTCTGCCATAATACTAAGAAAGAGGGTAGATAGTTTTGTCTGCACCTAACTTTGAATTGTTCGCGACCAACCACCCGCATTCTTCAGTCTTCCCGTGAATATGGTGGATGTAAATGCGCCGAAATATCGGGAGCTCAATCCACAACCTTACCACGGCAAATATCCCGTTAATCATCATTTAAGTTTAGTGAACAAGCGTGATAGTTTAAAACAGTGTGTTACACTAAACTGTTACCTATGCTATACCATAGTATAGATAGTCCAACTACACGCGTATGGTGTATTCTCCTATGGTAAGCTATGTCACTCAGCTAATAGAACACGACCTTAGGTCACTGACATATTTGCTATTTTGGCAGGTTTAGTGTTGTGTCCACTGCAAAGAATGCTGAGCATTGTTGTGCTATGAAATTGTAAATGTTATCAACAGTGTACCTTTTTTGGAGTTCCGTGACCCGACAAGTAACCCTTATAAATTCGTTCTGTCCGTCCGCCTGTCTGTTTGTGTGTCCGTCGGCACCGTCCGTCTGTCCGTCCGTCCTAATGTTTTAGAACCTTCAAACTTCTATAGTTGTTAAATAAAGTGCTTGAAACTTTGTAGGTACAATTACAGTTTTAAATCTCAATTTTAAAAGTATAAAAATAATATCATTTTGCGTTTTAGGGGTGGCTCTGGTACATGTGAAATAGGGATGAAATATTTTTTTTTCATTACATTCGTGTATCGTTGAATAGGTCTTTTAAAATTAGGGTAAGGTTTAATACATCTCTTTTTGTCAAGTGTATATTTTGTGAAATATGGCCCGCCAAAGTGGCAAAAAGTTGTCCCCCCCCCCCTGCATTTTTAAACCATTAGACACTTGTAGCTTGCCATGCTGATTGGTCATATTAAAAACCTTCAGTCAACATTTTTTCAAACATTTTCTGATTATAACTTTTTGAGATATACATTTGCGTAAAATTGTGTAAACAAAGAATATTTCTTAAGTAGTTTTCTTTTCGACTAAACCATAAAACGTATATGTTATGTTGGTAAGATGCGCTTCTGGAAGTCCATAGAGCTTCGGTCTTTCGAATTTTTGTGTGACCACCAATTTCTGAACTATGATGATTGTGACCACAATTATATGACTTTGGCTACGAAAACGGAACCCTACCACATGCGTGTCTCGAATCTTGACACGCTCATAGCCAGTTATTTTAGTCTTTAACACGCTTTAGGCACCTAACTTACGTATACGAAACTGTGGGCAGATATTTTCATCATGCAGGCATATTAAAATACACCGTTTCCACGGTAAAAGCTAGCACATATTTTAGACTTTGCCATTGTCTTTTCTAAGTGTGGAATTAAGCTTTAAATACATCTAATTATGAAATGTTAATATCTATCAATTTTAATAGGTAAATGTTGTCATAGAAATAAAGATAGGTACTTACCTAATTAGTTTCTTTTGTTCCTAATGATGCAAATATTATTTTACAGTGGCTGTTGTTCTGCGACCAGAAGTTGAAGTTGCTTTCGACAACGATCGTGTGCCGCATTGGCCTCGTATTTGGGTGCGTTATATTTGGTTCAGTTTCTGACAGGTAATTAAATTTTTAAACCTTTTCGTACACACACAGCTACCAAACTGAATTAGTGCGTGACTATCGTGGCTGACTAAAATACATACATACCTAATCGTTTTTAGAGTTTCGTACCCAATGGGTGTAAACGGGACCCTACTAACCCTACGCTGTCTGTCTGTCCGTCCGTCAGTGTCTGTCCTATCTTTTAACGGCTGTATCATACCAACCATAATACATAGCCAGATAAAATTTTCACAGAATATGTAAAGTTACGGCGGATTAACTAAGAAATAATAAATTCATAAAGTAAAAACTAAAGAGGCGCTCGATACAACTAACGTTTTAATTTTTTACGTATTTTTGTATTTGCTTTAATGTAAAAACGGTAATACGTACAAACGTCACACTTAGCATGATTAAAGTAGACACTCTAAAGTAAAACAACACATAATAAATACTGGCCAAGTGCGAGACCAATTACTGCTCACCACCGGTTCTCGTACGATCACCGAAGTTAAGCAACTTCGTACTCGGTCGGGATTTGGATGGGTTACCGCCTGGGCGTGATGTCTTTTGCACTACTTTTTTGTACTTTAGTAGTTAACAATTTATTCGGTGGTACGGAACCCTCAATGCGCGAGCCCGACTCGCACTTGGCCGCTTTTTATCGATTACTTGCTCCATTACTTCTCTTTCCAGTTTTGGAAGAAAAACCTCTGTTATGATAGGAATCTCTACATCATTGTGCTTGGAGCTCGTGCTGATATTTTGCGATTCTCAAGGCTGGTTCCGACTGTTCGTCTTTTTGAAGTCGTTATGCGCGAGTGCCAGTCTGTATATGGGTTTATTACTAAGTTAGTATGACAAATCTACCGTAATAAGCCGTAGTAGCCCATTTGAGAGACCGCTAGACTTGAAAGCCTGAAGTCGCGGGTTAAAACCCTGTGCCCGTACCAATGACTTCTTTGGCGTAATGTACGAATTTTCATACCACTGGCTTTTCGGTGAAGGAAAACATCGTGAGGAAACCTGCATATGTACGGAGAAGGAATTAAATGTCGTATGTGAATCCACCAACCCGCACTGGGCCAGCGTGGTGGATATGGCCCAATCACCTTCTCGAGGGTAGGCTAAAAGTCCAGCAGTGGATTGTTAAAAGGCTGATTATGATGAAAAATCAGTATTTTGAATTATTCGAAACACGCTGTTTAAAATATTGATAACTAAGTAGATACCTATAGTATTGGTTTTAAAGCCGCCAAACTGAAATGGATTTCAGTTTGGCATAGAACTTCATACTGGAAGAGCTTTTGGTCAGGATCGTCTACTTCTAAATGGAGTTCTAGCTTAGTTGGTCGCAGCGTAAGCAGTGCTCGAAATGGACCGGAACGCACCGGAACGCTGTTCCGGTTCGTGAAATCAACGTCCGTTTCGTAAAAGTTCTCCTCAAATCGTAGTACCAAACCTTTAGTTTGTTTGGAAATACTCGGAAAATAGCGAAAAATGTAGCCTATGTGACTCTGGACGTAAAGAGGAATCCATACAACGACACCTCACTCGTCAAAATCGGTTAAGCCGTTTAGGCTACAGGAGGTACTACAGGAACCCAGAAACATACTTACATGCTTACATACAACCCAAAAATATTAACCTCCTTCTTGGACAGTCGGTTAAAAGTTCACAAGGTTTGAAGGGAAATGCGTTCCGGTTTGTAAGTTCAATCCGACCACTGAGCGTAAGACAATACATGTCAGGATAAACTTGACACCTTCGATAAGAACTGGCTGGTGTCAGTAGACTGTCATCCAACATTGGAAAAGTCGGGGGAGACCTTTATCCTGCAGTTTAATTCCACGATTGTAGTGTTTTGAATATAGATGGGCTATGCCAGGCCTATTGATAAGCCGACATCTCAGATCAGACAAATAAAGAAGATATGCCTTAGTACCCTTATCGGTCATATTCAAATGTCTCCGTGTTTCTTAATTTTATGTTCACGCACTGAGAACTGCAATGAACTAACTAATAGTCCACATGCAAAAAAGGGCGGAAAGGTATTCTGCAGAGTGAGTTCGACTAAAGGCATCAATGATTTAGGCCTGATTCGTGCCCACCCATATCTCTTTGTTTATACAGATCTGAGGTTGTTGAAGTCTAAATATAAATAATTCATATCACATTATAGTGCACGTAATGTATTTCTGCGAGTGATAGGTGCTTGATCGCATTAGTATGCAAACATTAGATCATTTTTATTCATAATTCTGACATCACCCTTGTTTTTTCTTATTTCCGATCCCAGTCTGCGAGATAGCAAGCAACCGATGGCGCTCCGCCCTGAACACCATCGTGATGACTCCTCGATTGCTCGCCACTGTGTGCACAGTGCCCTTAGCGAATACCGCTCCAAATATGGAAACCTATGCTTTCGTCTCTTGCTTGTTTGGACTCTTTTGTCTAGTAATTTTGAGGTAAGAATCTCCTATATAATTTACTGGCTTCGTCTCATGGTTTTATCCGCGTGGATTACTCCTTATATCATCAGCTATCTGTCAGTAAAAGTCCCGTCAAAATCGGTCAAACCGTTTTAGAGCCCATTGGGAACATGGATAGACGCATAGATACGTAGATGCATAGATACGTCGCCTTTTATATATAACATTACGGTAAAATGTTACTGAAACTCCTGAAAAATTTGAACGGGAAATCTGTCACGGACGACAATTATTTTTGTATAGTGTAGATTTAGGTTAGTAGGCTAAGCAGTTTTGTCGTAGCATTTAGTAATCTGCTACATGGGTGGGTGGAAACCATCCCTGAAATCGCGAACAAAAATCAACTGTTATTTTAAACATCTATACATTTCGTTGAGCGTGAATGAAATTTTTCTATGGAACAGCCAGTACGCGATTTCTGGTTGGTCCGGGTATTTACAATGATGAGTAGGTACAATAATATCCTCAAATATGTCCGTCGTCTAGAGATAGAGCCTGTAGTGTATAGGTACGCTATGATATTTAATTTAATGAACACCAATATAAATCGCATAGTTATATAGGTACCTACTTAATAGCTTTTTCCTAAGGAGTCAATTATATTTTTTTATGGATTTATGGACCCACAATGTCCTGCCGATATACATGCTTACTTGGAAAGGGTATACTAAAAGCCGGAAAGAACTCATTGTAGGTACCTAACTCATCATTTTGCAACCTGTTATCGCGAAAAAAAATATTTTCCTTACATTTCGTTTTTTTTTTTTTTTTTTTGGGAAACTGCTAATTTTCTTCATTACAGTGTAACTAGTCTTAATCTAGTCTAATAACTTGATGAACACAAAAAAACACGATAATAGTCTAGCTTGGTTACTGGCAGTGAAATTGCATTTACAGTTATGAATGGCGCAAAAAAAAACAACTCTATTTTCAGGTGGTGCCCCGAATCTCCCCAATGGTTATTGCACAACAGAAGAATAGAAATAGCAGAAATTACTTTAAAGAGGGCCGCGAAAATGAACGGAATATCACTTTGCAGAGAATTCAAGATAAGACCTGTGAACCATAGAGTAGGTACGTCTGCAAACCCATAAATTTAACGAATAAAGACAATTGAGCAAACTGCGTTAATTCATATAATTCCTTTCAGGCGTACTACAGTTTAGATGAGCCGACCACTTGCGTAGGAGTTTTAACGACTCCTAATACCCGTTTTATATTCTTAGTGACGTCCTTACTGTGGGCTGTTTACTATTTTCTATGGAGTTCTCTATACGTGGAATCTTTCAGCGAAGAAGGAAGCGGTGGTCTTCTCCTAAAAATATTTTGCTTCGTCGGGGGCCTCGGTTGCCTGACGATAATAGCATCTAAGAAATTGACATTACGACATCTGCTTATGGTACACATTGTTTTAACAGGCGCTACTACCATCAGCGTTGCATACGTTCGAAAAGTAAGTTTGTTTACAGGGGCCTTACGGTTACCTTTTAACGCGGGTTCGAAACAGCGCTGAAATAGCGCAGTGCGAAAAATCACGCGAACGTGAACCTTAACGAGCCGAGATACGGTATGCAGTCGCGCAACTTTTCGCAATCACCAAAACAGAATCGCTGAAACCACGGGGGCCTTACGGACAACTGCTAATAGCGGCACCTAATCAGCTCAGTTGGAAAATCACGCGACCGCAAACCGTATCTGGGCGCGATAAGGTTCACGTTCGCGTGATTTTCCAACTGAGCGGATTAGGTGCCGCAATAGCTGTTGTCCGTAAGGCCACAGGTAGCCGTAAGACCCCATAGGTCTTACTGTACTAAAGTTTTACCCTCATAAGTATAAACGCTCATAAAACTAATCTGTGCTCTAAATACTTAGTCTGTCAACGACGACAACTTAGCTGACGAGAAGCTTTACGCGTAGATAGATAGATAGATAGAAACTCTTTATTGTGTACACCAGAAATAAAAATTACAACACGATAGAAAACACTTACGAGCTAGTGCCACAAGTGGCGGCCTTATCGCTAAAAGCGATCTCTTCCAGGCAACCAATGGATGGAAAGAATTTACGTAACAGAATCGATGCTAAAACACTTTTAATGATACCATTAAATAAATACTACTAAATGATACATAATGTAATAAATAGCGTAGGTAAAGCATGTTTTTTTTTGTATGTTAGCTTATCGAGCTATTATCCATGAGGGTCAGTTTTTAAAGAGGTTGAAGTCCTCTACATCTTTATTTTTGTTTGTCACCCCATCCTCTACGGCGTAGCATCGTAGATTCGTAGCTGCTGCGTAGCATAGATACCTACAGCGTAGATAGTTTATTGTTACACCATCACAGAATACTTATAAGTACCACACCACTCACTCACTAAACTAAACCATTCTGACAGAACTGAAATTATCTTCTCGTTCTATTTTAATATGTGAATTTATAAATTATCTTTTAATAAACCCGACTCCAAAAAAACACAATACAAACATTCAGGTTAATATGCCACTACAAAGAACAAAATATTTTTACACTAGACTCAGGGAAGGGGTACCTACCTACATACGATTATTTAAATTCTAGGGTACAGTTCACATCGTAACATCTTCGATAGCTCTCTCAGCCGGGATCATAGCCCATGCTTTGATCCTGAACATAACGCCGCGTCTTTTCGCCACGAACATCAGAGCGATCGTGTACGGATGCTGTCACGCCAGCGGCCAGCTCGGTTCTACTATCAGCTACATCATGTTCCTCTTCCAACCGATTAATGAGATCACGTTCCTAGTAGTGGTGACGGGAGCCACTATGACACTAGTTGGACTGTGCTTGGTGCTGCCCAATGTGGATGAGAGAGAACTGCCCGATGTCATGGAGGATATGGACTATTACTCAGAGTAAGTTTACTTTAAATTCTTCTAGTTACGATTGATATGAAAGTGTTACCGAGTGTGCATTATCTTTACCGCATCATCAGGCAGTTTCCCACAAATAGGTAAATATATATTTACAAAATAAACCGGCCCAGCGCGAGTCGGGCACCGAGGGTTCTGTACCACCACATAATACAATAATAATCAATTTATAAAACCGACTACAAAATTTGTAAAATATGACATTACGATTCGGTGAAAGAAATGATAGGTCATCGAAATAACCCAATTTTCAGTTATAATTTATGCTATGGTATGGTATGTTGGTAATTAAAAAAAAGTCACCGACTCACACTTGGCCATTATTTATTATTATACTTTAGAGTGTGTACAATAATCATGCTAAGTTTGACTCTTGTACGTATTACCGTTTTTACTTTAGAGCAATTACAAAAATACGTTTGTTGTACGCTTTATTTTTTTTGCATTTTGACTTTTTTATTATTTCTTATTTAATCCGCCGTATCATTACATAATTATTCAGGAATATTGAAAATTCCAAATGGCTGTCTTACAGTTCGAAAGATACAGCCGTTAAAAGGTAGGACGGACTGACAGACTGTAATAGGGTCCCGTTTTTACCCGTTGGGTACAGAACCCTAAAAACAATATTGAATAGGTAGTTGCCAACTTATCTGGGTAGGTACACTTTAATTGCAGGTTATCTAAGCCCTTACGTTGGGCTACTCAAAAGACGGATTCTCCGTCAGCAGAGGAGATCGAAATGAGGGTATATTCCTTTGGAAGCGCCCAGGTGCCCACTACTCGCACCTCGGACTCCAGGCTGCCCGCGCGGAGGATAGGCTTCGCAAATTTACGAAGAAGGACCGCACAGTACTTGCGAAGGAAATTCACGAGGAGAATATAACTTTGCTGCTTGTTGTTTACCTGAATGCCCAAGTAGCGGTTAATGTTTGAGGGGTATGTAATTTAAGTATCTTTGTTTGTGTGTTTCTATAATTATTATCTCCTATTTTGACGAGTGAGATGTCGTTGGAATCCTCTTAATATCCGAAGTCATAGGATATTATTGTATGGTAATAGTATAATTAAAACGCACACAAGAGAAAGAGCTACTTTTATTAATCAACTTAGGTTGAACCTTATATGCAAATCTCATTTAAACTGGACTTTAACATTTGATATATTCACTTATTCAGTGGTGTTAGATCAAGGATTCTATTATATTATTTCCCTTGGTTAGATGTAGTTGGGTTATTTAATCTCAGTCCAAGCAATTGTTCATATGCAATAACATTGTAAAAAAACTAGGTATATCATAAACCTAAGATTCATAAATAAAACATAAAATACTTCTTTAACATTTTTTATTATTGTTTCATTTTTAATCAATTCATTTAAAACTTATAAAATAATGATATATTTTATAACTCACATAAATCAGTTATTTTAGTAGATAAGTATCTATTATCATACAATAGTTTATACAACGTGTTTCTATGTATTTTGAAAGTTACTAAGTACTTACTTAATTTAGGTTCTATCATCATCACCATTTCCTATCATGTTCCCACTGCTGGGATACAGGCCTTCTCCCAGAGAGAGGATGGGCCCTAATTTACCATGCTGGCCCATTGCATGTTGGTGAATGTTATTATGTCTTTGAACTTTTCAGGTTCTTGGCCATACCGGTTTCCTGAACATATTGTCTTCACCGTCTTGAGCGATGGCATCGAAACTGTACATATTTTATTTAACTAGTAGGTACTAAACTAATAATTACTAAATAAGTCATGGGTGAAGGGCCGAGGATCGAACCGGGTGCAGTCAAAATGTAAAGCGCACATGCTACCGCTCGGCTACCATCGCTCTCATATGTAATATTAGATCTTATTTAGGTACTATAATGGTAACAAAAAAGGCACAGGGTGAAGGAATAGGGACTCAAAACAATTAGGGTAATAAAGGGGCATAAACGTTTTAAATATGACAAATTATTTAAAACGTTTATGCCCCTTAATTTACCCAACGTTTGTAGTCACATAAAACAAACAAATGGTAAACAATCAAATGATTATGAAAAATAATGATAGCTTTTTAGTGAGACGATTAAATTAACAGGCCAAGTGCGAGTTGGGCTCGCACACTGAGGGTTCCGTAAACAGACTTTAAAATTAGTAAAATATGGAATTTAGATTCGGTGAAAGAAATGATAAAGTCATCTAAGTAAGGAAATTACCAGTTGTAACTTTGTAATGAACAGAAATTTGTCACCGACTCGCAATTGCCCATTTGTATTTATTATTTGTTGTTATACTTTAGAGTGTGTCTGTGTACTATAATCATGCCAAGTTTGACGCTTGTACGTATTACCGTTTTTACATGAGAGCTAAAATATAAAAATACTTTTAAAAAATACGTAATGTGGATATTTTATGAAATGAAAAAAAAACCGCAAACGCAACGATATTCACGTTCAAGCAAAACTTTTAATCCGTTGAATTTGGTTAGGTATCGGCACCTGCAAGAAACCATGGTATAATAATATACTCCGCCAGGTATAGCAAAATGACCACGTGGGCGTCCCGCAATGATGTCATCAATACACGTACACGTGCATAAACAAGAGCAGAATAAGTAATTTACAACAAGTTCGAGAGAGATGACGATACACCACGTAACAGCTGATTGAATAAAGTGGCAACTGGACAGTGACGACATTGCGGGACCACTCCCAGATTGCTAGACCTTGTTTTCTTGGATCATGCAAGAAACTATCCTTTGAGATTGCGAAGCGGCGCCACCTCGCCTAACTAAATCAAGACATGTTTTGTAAGTACCTGAAAAGTCTCTGAAAAGCTTTCATTATTACATAATAAGATCCTTTACAAAAAAAAAAAAAAAATATATATATAAATAAAATTCTGATACGAAAACATGACAGCAGACTCAGTACAATCTCAACAGCTTTCCACGGTTTCCATCTATTCAATGTTTTACACAATAAATATGTCAATTTAATTGACAATACAAGTTATACATTTGTAACAAATATATTTATGTACTTTGCACATCTCAACTTCTTCGTAATGCACCTTTATACATTTTATTAGTCTTGGTTTCGTTTTAGTAAAGGCAATCAAAATGCATACAAAGTGAGCACACAGTTATTCCACTTGCCTATGATTTTACAAATAATTTAATCTCTTGCGCGAATGTTGTAACCATATAGTTAGGCTTCCCATATCCGGAGGTATGTTTCAAGGTAAACCAATAATGATAAAATTCCGCAAAACAATAACCAACATTTGTGAAACCACGTTTGTTTTTATCGACACGTTATCAAAAGTATGAATGCAATATTTTGCATTAGGCAAGTCGATGGAGCTGTATTAAAAATAAATGCTATACTTATATAGACTAAAATGCATATAAAACAATGATCATAAATGAATGTTTTTTATGATTAGTGTACTTTGATATTGAGTTTCCCTTAAAAATAGAAATTCGATGCTCTGCAGAGTTAATATACGTAGATATATTTTATCGCTTAAAAATAATTTGCATTTAAATCTTACTTTACTAAATTATACTACACACTCACACTTCATTTGTAAATAAATATATTGTATACAATATTAATTCATATAAGAAACAGGTTAACAATTCAATAAATAAGTTGCTTCTGATCTTTCTTATGTTTTACTGAATATAACATATAATTTACTTACTGGCCAACAGTAACAATGTTAAATAATTGACATTAATGACAATAACAAATTTTAACGATTGCACTACCTATTTCTTAAATAATAGGTAACTTACCTACTATGCTAAATTATGTCATCATTTGTTATTATAGTCTACAAAGTAAGTACAGTAGCCGGCAAATAAAATGGCGCGTCAGTCTTTCTAATTTCATAGCAATAAAAATTTCCATCCTACACAGGGGTTATATACCTCAAGGCCGGGGATGAATTTATGAATCGCTCGTATGATTTCGCACGATAATATCATGAAAAATGAAAGATTTTCTATTGATACAATTCAAATTCCAATGGTTCAAACAACTCCTTGCAAGTGATTTGATTATTTCAAAAATGCTATACTTTTGTTTGGGATTTCAATCGACAGTCAGTCATTTCGCATGATATTTTCTGGCCATAGGCTATCGGACGGGTATTCGATTTGTTAAAAATGACAAGTTAGATAAAAATATAATTTAATGTTACACGTTTACTTAGGAATTTATTTAAATCGGCTAATAAAGTTCTGAGATATACAAAAAAAAAATACGCTATAAATTTTGAAAATTTTTGGTTGGATTAGAAAATGACGCTCTGCGCAAATATATGCTTTGCGCTTTTCCGTTTCACTATGGAGTTTGTATGGCGTACTTACAGGTGACATTTGTATTTTAAGTATAGTGCGCTCTCTGTCTAGTGAGACATTGAAATCTATCTTTCTTAGTTTTGAACACATTTTATTATACTGCAGGATTCGAACCTGCGCCATCCGGGTTTACGGCCCGAGCGGTATATCCGCTAAGCTACGGTCGCTTTCTAGTCGGCGGGCGTCCAAATTCATGAGCTACCAAAATCAAATTAAAATTCCTATTGCTTGTGTAGGTACAAGCTGTTTGTAACTTTGAAATAGTAAATCCAAGTGTGATACAACAATAAAAATAAAAACATTTTAATTTTCATTTGGTGATCAGCTCTATTGACGATCAGCATTTTTAGAAGAAAATAAAAAATTACAGTCCGATAGCCTATTTCATGAATTTATTTATTCGGTGTTGGTATACTGGGTGACTTTTTTTTTTGCGAAGCGGAAAAATGTGTGATAGGTACAGTTGTGAAGCAGAAGACAGTGGCATAGTTATTTGCAGTTTTTTTTATTTTTAAAATCTTCTATTTTGTAAGTAGACGATAGGCTAATTTAAGGTGTTTTTCTCATTCAACAAATTTCGAAAACTAAAACATTTGTAATGCAACTATGCCTTAAGGCCTAAGGCATAGTTGATTTTCAAATGTTTTAGTGAGTACTGTACCTGTCACACCCAATTTTTCCTTTTTGGTAAAACGTCACCGTATTTTTTTCTTCATTTTCGGTATTTATTTATATTAACTAAAACGCTTTTTACCGTGCCATTTTTGTCGCCGAAACTGCTGATAATACCTATAATTAAATAGGTATGAAATGAGCATGAGCTTCATATCACAGTTTACTTTTGACTTTGTCAAATTATTATGCAGATTGGTTTATTTGTCTTATAGGTACATACAAACATATAGGTAATCATATATGACAGTGGAGTAATAAAAAATAAAGACTATGTACATTTAGGTACATTTGAGTAACATAGGAACTACGATTCGAAGAAGATACGAAGAGATTCTACATCTATAAAATCCATGTATATTTTGCAGTAAGTATTTATTATAATAGTAGGTATATAACTGCAGCGGACACAAAATAAAAGCATTAACGAACGAACGTGAAAACGCGGCGTAGCTGAGATTTAAAGCCGTATTAAATACGCAGTTTTTCACGCTTCACGGTCGATACTTTTCTCAAACATTGCGTAAAATGTAGGCAATAGCAAATGTGGGGTAATTTTCACATTTCATGAAAATGTTGCCTAGCAACTAAAATTCCTAAACGTTTCTAGGCTATGGCTATGAATGATCACAGGACACCGTTTGGAAATGACAATTATTTTAACCGACACTTCGAAAGAGGAGGAAGGTTTTTAATTTTTTTATGTATGTACTGCGATTACGCCGGCATCTTTAAACCAATAAAACTTGCGTGTTTCTTTTTTTATCATGTAGAAGAAACCCGCGAGGTTGCCCCACAAAAATTTCAAAATAATATGGATTTATGCTAGAGCGCCTACGAATTTCGCGATGACAAATCACTACAATACTTCTGTTTTGTCTTTTGTTCAAGTCAATACAAGGCGGTATTCATGCATGGATGTATAATCGTATCTATATATAAAGTAGTAGTACGCCCCGAACAGAGTTATAGATGGTTTTAAGCATTCCACTATGATAGGTGTTTCACTAAAAATACTAAAATAAATTATCATAAAAAAATCCGATTTTAAAAAACCACAAAACACAAACATTCAAAGTTAATATGCCACTACAAAGAACAAAATAATATTTTACACGGATTTTGAAGTCGAGTAGGAAATAAATAAAATAAATTTTGAAAAATTTAAGTCTAAATTTGATAATAAAATATAGCTCCCGCCCGACTTCAAAATCCGTGTAAAAAAATTATTTTGTTCTTTTTAGTGGCATATTAACTTAGAATGTTTGTGTTTTGTGGTTCTTTAAAATCGGATTTTTTTATGATAATTTATTTTAGTATTTTTAGTGAAACACCTATCATAGTGGAATGCTTAAAACCATCTATAACTCTGTTCGGGGCGTACTACTACTTTATATATAGATACGATTATCTGTGTTATTGTCTGTGTTTTGTGTTTTTTTAAGTCGGTTTTTTTAAAGATAATTTATTTGTTCGTAAATTCTAACCCAACTTCTGTGCGTCGCCTCTTTTTAGTTGAAAAACGTTCAAACCTCTTTGCGCATTGAAATTTTGTTCGCACGTACCTGATAATTACGAAGCTTCAATAAATAAAAAACGAAGTTACGAGCAGACATAACAAGGTTACTAATGACCGTAAAGTCTAATTTTCGCCAAAGAGGTCGCGGATTCTTCAATAAATGGACACATTAAATACCTACCATGGTTGAGAAAAGGTAATTAAAGGACTAATTGCCTACCGGCAGTTTTGCCTGAGGAGTACCTCCTTCTGATAGGAACTACCATTTACTGATACATTAAAAACATTTAAAAAAAATGCATTATGCTATTTAAATTAAAAATATAAAAACGTAAAAATATTTTATGCAATTATAAAATAATTTAATTAATAAGTCATTGTGAGCAGGCATAATTTTGCACCCCACCGTAGATGCCCGCGAAAAGCGTCAGCGGTGAGATTTCGACAACCAAATGACTGACTTGTACTACTCAATTAATCATCTAACTAGGAACTTCATTATTTAAACCCTACCACCGCTCTCCCCGGCCAGAGTTATCTCTATCGCACATTTTCAAAATTTTTATAGATAAAAATCACGAATTTAGAATTAAAAAAAAACTATTGGGCATCTTTGAATTACATTGCAAATTATAGTAAATTATAGGTTTATAGCAAATTTCCAGCTGATGGCGGGGAAAAAAATACTCTAAATAATAATTTAAAATACCGACTTAGACTTAGTTAATACGCAATTTAGTTTAATGACATACGATATTGTTTCGTTATTTTGATTTATAAACCCAAATTACTGAAACGATTTTGATGAAATTTCTATGGAACCAATGATAATATACTAATTCAAATAAATAAAAAATCCAAATTGGTTCTTAAATGACAGTTCGTAGGTTACAAATATTTAAAAAAATATAATTGAGAACCCCCTCTTTTTCCGGAGTCTTTCATACCTAGTTATTCATACCTAGCTAGCGGAAATGTATCTTTTAAAAAGTTGAAAATGTGCGAAAAAGATAGCTCTGGCCAGTGAGGGCGGGATTAAAGGTTACGTACGGCGAGTTTTTGCATCGATGCAGACGCGTGTACCGTGTAAGTATGCTGTAAATTATTGACGAAGGGCTGTCCTACAATTGTAGATTGTAAGAGTGCTTAAAACAAGTCATTTTAGCAGAGACGTTTATCAGCCCGAGCCGAAGGCGAGGGCCGATATTTAAGTCTCGACGATGAAATGACTTTCCAACACGAGTTATACACTCGGCTGTTCACTTTAATTGCGAGGAAATGAAACAGTGATATTGTAAGTAATACCTATAGTAGACTTCACTAGAGGTTTCTATAGAGTTTTGTAAACAACATGAAAATACAGGTTTTACCTTATATATAACATCCACACTCGAGCAAGAATGCAAATTCCTAAATGTCATACATGTTTTGTATGTAATTTTTTTGTATCGCGCTTGTTTTACCGACCACAGAATAGACAAGGGATATTTTTTTCTGTGGTACCGACCGACGGCGACGGTCGGTGATGGCTATTGTATCGCTATACGCTACTGCATTGTGTCGTGACTGAATCGCAATAAAAAGTCGCTATGTGCATGTGTCACATAATCATGTCATAGGTATGTGCCACCTTAAAGGTCAAAATTAAATATTACACTTATTCTAACTCCTAATTAATTAATTTCACAAGAAATTCAGAAATTTCTTCAAGATAATTTCTTGCTAAATGTATTCGCTTGTGCCTCATCGAATTCAACAAAGCAGACATTGAATTGCATAATACACCATGATCAAATGACAATGCAAGTATGATAGACTTAGAATTATGATAATCGACTTCTATCACAAAGGCGGCTTATTCTGCAAGGATATAACACGCAGGCATATTACCACAGACCCAAACCTAAGTAGACTTCACAAGCGGTCTAAACTGTTTGAAAAATAAGCGTGTCAAATTTTTCGTACCTAAAAGTGAAAAGAAATATCTTTATTCTGTCGGCCAGTATTTGCGGTATTCTTACAACTCAGTATTGCACAATCACACATTTTCGTTTCAAACTGACGTGTTGTCGCGGCACCGATTGAGCAGACTGATTTTCGCCGGACTTGATTATGACGATTAATCATAATTGTATTGGAAATATGACATGTAAGGTAGGTCGACTTGAGGCGTCTACTTGGAACTAGGTCTGTGGGTATTACAGAAGTTTGATGGTGATCGTGATTGCATGCTATCCGGTTCGCTTTTGTTAGTCGCTCCACGCGCGTGAGCGAGATGTCACGCGATCACGATCACAATCTGAATCATGAATGGACATCCATAATAAACCCACCGAAACGTGCTTACTGCTCAATGTACTTAACATTATGAACTTTTACTATGGGACCAACCACAGAAAAGAGAAGGAAAATGAGAAGGAAAATCTGTCGCCAGGCACGAGTGAACCTTGATTGAACATTCTTATTTAGATCAACTCTTCTAACTCCGCATCCAAAGAACTTGGACCTTACCTTTTTGGGTTAGGTCTCAAAGTTCTTTGTTCGCATCACAGTTGCTAACTGATTTCGAATGACTGACATTTCGTTTATATGGGTGCAACTGGCTACAATAAATTTCTTACAAAAATGCCTTGACAGCCTTTCTAATTCAAACAAAAAAAAATCTTTTGTGTGGGACCAACCCTAAAATCGATCCCTGTATTGTGAATAACTAAGTAAATTCGTTTAAGTTAACGAAACTGTAGTCAAGTATAATAAAAGTCACGGACCCTAGTGTCCGTGGAGTTGCATTTTGAATTTTAAAAAAAAACTTACATTGCGAATCTGAAATCGCGAAAAAACATCAGATGTTCTATAGAAAACGGTCACTCCCCACTGGACAAAATGTTTGGAGCAGCTGATATTTTTTTTACGATTTCAGGGTTGTTCCCGTAATAAAAGTTGTTCATAATGATGGGTACCATGGACCCGTTTCAGCTTAGTTCACCCATTCTGCTTAATCCTATATAAATATGTAATTTCTGGGTGAGCAATAAAGAGTCATCTATCTAATGAAGAGTTTTGGCTTATACAGTTTTAGAATAGCCCTATACTAGAGCTTTACTAGGAGCTAAGTATTATTGACGTAACATACCTACATTATAGTGTAAAGGTTTATACGTTGACTGCACGCTTCCACGTATCGCACTGTTGATTGCAAGCTCAAAAAATATTTGGTCCCCCAAATATTTTTTGAGCTTGCAAATATTTTTTCGTCTTTTAGTATTGTATGCCGTTATAACGATGTATGTTCATTTCTGTTGCCATTCGACGTAAGTAACGGTGCCGGGGACTTCTCTGAAATTGGAAAGAAATATTGTTTTATTGAACGTTCAGGCAACATTTTCTTGTATTGGCAAAAAATCTTTGATAAGATTATAAATACAAGGAATAGCTTATTGCTTTATAGGGTTCAGTATCAAAAGGGTAAAACGAGACTTGGCCGCTTTATCTATTGAACCACATTGACAAATTGCGGCACCTCGTGCGGTATGAAGTACGATGATATTTAAGTTTGTGTAGATAATAACTGGCTAAGAGCGTGTCGAGACTCGAAAGACGCATATGGCAGGGTTCCGTTTTTCGTAGCCAAAATCATAATTGTGGTCACATTCATAGTTCAGTAATTGCTAGTCACAGAAAAAATCGAAACAACGAAATATTCGTACGAAGTACGAAGTATACGTGTAAGTATAACCTTAACCAAATTTCATACGTGCATCATACCAACATAACATTATACTTTTTATGATTTAGTCAAAATTAAAACTACTTGAAAAACATTCTTTATCAAGACAATTTTACTAAATGGTCAATGACCTTTGAAGAACCTCTTAAATTTATTACAGTTTTATTGCTATATCTCACAAAGTTATAATCAGAAAATGCTTGAGATAATAATTTTGAATGAAGGTTTTTAATATGACCTACCAGCATAGCAAGTTACAAGTTTATTATGTTTAATATTTTAGAAATGTAGGGGGGACCAACTTTTTCCTACTTTGGCGGGCTATATTTTACAAAACATACACTTGATAAAAAGTGATGTATCAAACGAGAGCCACCCCTAAAACGCAAAATTATATTATTTTTATAATTTAGATCTATACTTAAACTGTAATTGTGCGAAGTTTCAAGTCTTGCCTTAATAACTATAGAAGTCCTAAGGTTCTGAAAATTCGGACGGACGGACAGACAGACAGACAGATATAGATGGACAGAACCAATTTATTAGGGTTTGTTGTAGGGCTACGGAACCCTCAAAAGAGAGCTAGACTCGGTTCGGCACACCCATATGTGGTCGGAGGATATACCTTTGGAATCGTACTCTTAACAAATTATAGTTTTGTAATAGATGAGGTTTATGATTACTCACCCAAGTCCTGTGACGAGAGAGAAACAACGTGCCCGTTTCTCGCGTTAGCTCTTCGGTTCTTGCATCGGCTATCAATGCGCACCACAAACATCAGTGTTGCTCCAACCAGGGGTGAAAGTCCCGCTAGCACAAAAGGCAACGTGTAAGACTTCGTCGCGTCATAGATGGTGCCGGCAATGTACGGCCCTACCGTTACCGGAATAGCAGCTAGACCTAACATACAACCTATCGCTTGCGGCGCAAGCGAACCGCACAACTCGAAAGCTATAGGCCCTATCAAGGAAATAAAAGCACCATCAAATATTCCCATTCCCAGAGAAATAACAACTACCAGCCAGTAAACTTTGGCAAACGGAAGAAATATAGTGAGTGAACCTATCACGTAAAAAGAAATTTGCTGGATCAGTATTCTGTCGACGTTCGGCCTATCGGCCAAGAAGCCGAAAACCAACCTTCCCACGGCGGAAGCGACAGATAAACACTGAATCGGCAAGTTAAAATAGGCATCATCTTTAACGCCAACGAATAAAACCTTCAAGAAGTCTTTCATAAGAGCGTAGGGTACATAATATCCGAAGAGAGCGACGGGCATTAACAGCGCCCAGAATTTGTATTTTCTATTTCTCCAAATTTCTACATTTATTATAGTTCTGATATAACTCTTGGCAGTGTTATCTTGTCTTGGAGGTTTCAGAACGATCGACAACGGCTTAAATAGCAACCCGCACAACGCTATCCCGATAGCGAATACAGCCTGGAGCCTAAAAAGCCACTTTAAACCGTGGTTCGCGATCATGTAATCCATCAGGGGAGGTAGGGACACTGTGAACACGGAGCTACCGACGGTAACGACGCCGTTGGCTAGACCTAAATGTTTTTTGAAGTAATGGCCGAGAATAGCGAGAGAGGGCGTGTAGGCAAAGGACGCGCCTAGTCCGTACATGACACCGTACGTGAACAAGAGTGCGTCTACATTGTGAGTGAGGAATGAGGAGAGGACAAGTCCGATGGCGGCCACGACGCCGCCGAGAACCGTTGTCAGCCGCAGCCCTAGCAGGCTCGTCAGCACGCCCGACACCGGCGACAAGAAGAACACCATCCCAATTGTCAGCGAACCCACCAACGCTGAAAATACAACATACACAATTAGGTTATTAGGACAAAACTGAGACAACTCGGTCATACGACATTAGGTACACAGTACCTACACGCGTTTATCAAAATAGATCATCAAAAAACTGGCATGCTAAACTATCTTCAATACTTCGACTAACCAATTTGTTTGATTTTAATCAGTCCAATCTACGTCTACACGTTACTGACAATTTGCTTAAATTGGGACAAATCTAGAAATAGGCTTTGACATTGGACTTCCTCGAAGTTTCCTCCTACGGTACTATTACGAACTACTATTTAGGTAATATGAGCATTTAAAAAACCAAAGACGCGTTTTAGAACTTTAAAATAGAAAAGACATAACAATAATTTAAATGAATGAGGCCGTATCAAGGGTTGTATTGGACGTCTAGTCTATTCAACCAACGTAAAAGTAGAACGGCCTGAACCATAACATACATTTTTGTGAGGCCATTCGTTAAAGTTGACAAGTGACACACAATGTCTCCGTAATCTAATCGGGTCAGGCACACGTCCACCAGGGCAAAGCACAGGCGTAAGATACAATTCTTGCTATCTCTACAAAACGGCTGTCACGTGTCGAGATGGATAGATTGTGGCTTCCTGGAAACCGAACATTTCGAACTCATGAGCGTTCAAATTGAGTTAGTAATAAGTACATACGATCTTGCTATTTTTGGAGTCTCAATCTACTTGTTAGGGTTCCGTACCGTACCCAAAGGGTAAAAACGGGACCCTATTACTAAGCCTACGATATATGTTTGTCCTGCATATTAACGGCTGTACGTATCTTTCGAACCGTAATAGATAGCCAGTTGAAATTTCTACAGAATATGTAATACATTATTACGGCGGATTGACTAAGAAATAATAAAAAGTTAAAACTAAAGGGGGGTCCCCATACAACAAACGTGTTTTTAACCGGCTTTAAAAAGGACAAGGTTATCAATTCGACTTAGTTTTTTTTAAATGTTTGTGTCCACCTATGATTTATGGCCTACCTAACCTACCTAATTTTTTTTATGTGTGCTAAGAATCATTAAAAACAATTGTATATGTGCGGAGTACTTGGGTAAGAAACATTAAACAAACTTTTTAAAAAAAAGTCGAATTGATAACCTCTTTTTGAAGTCGGTATTTTTTTTTTTTTATTAACGTTTTTTTGTATTGGCTCTAATCTTAAACTTAAATCCGACAAAACTAAACCAAAACAAAACTATACCTACAAGTACAAACTTAAACTAAAAAAGTTGAAAATTACAGTTAAAACAGAAATTTAAAGTTCTCATCAAAACTTTTTCTGAAGGGAACTACAACTAAAAATTACATGGGACAGCTCTGAATTGTGCCCTACAAAACAAAAAAAAAATTGTCATCAAAATAAATTCATAATTGGCGAAGTAATCGCGTAACAAACATACAAAAAAATCCTTTCGTTACAAGCGTCAAACTTGGTATGATTATAGTACAGTAAAGTATAACAACAAATGATAAATAATGGTCAAGAGCGAGTCGGTGACAAATTTCTGTTCAAGTGGTTAGCAAAACAATAGCCTGTTGTTATTCTCATATCACGCTACGCATATGGAGATAACAACATTGAGGCAAATGAGGTTATCGAGGGCACGTGCTAGGAGCATTAATATCGTCGAATGATTCCAATAAATTTGCTTTTAAAATGATGAAATTGGACGTAATCGGCGGCCGCGGTGGCCTTCATTGCGGGCGCCGCGCCGGGTGTCTCGCCGCCCCGCTAGGTATGAAGCCGTAATAGGTACATACAGTAGTAACCTTTTATTAGCGCCACTTGACAAATTTAATGCGACTGTTCTCGTCTCTCAAAATCATTCTAGCGGTGTAATTATCCTAACTTTTATTAAAATGCCGAAGTAGAAATAATGACGCGTGTTAGACACGCATATGGTAGGGTTCCGTTATAATAGATAGTAAGTTTTTGTACTGCATTGTTCAGAAATACAAGAGGTAGGTAGGAGGTACCGCCAAAGTGGCAACTTGTTGCCATATTTCTTGGCATATGGCAACAAGTACAAGTAGTCTTGGGCCATATTTCGCAAAGATACACTTGACAAAAAAGTGATGTACCTACACAATGTAACCTTACCTTCATTTCAAAAGAACTTATTCAACGATAACCCACTCGAGGGAGTTCAGCAAATAAAAACAATCCCCATTTCACAATGTACCTACCAGAGACATCCCTAAAAGTTATATTTTATAGTTATTTAAGTTTGCGCTATTATTATGTCAGTGCGTATAGTGAATCTTAGTATCGTTACAAACAGCTTAGTTTTTCGATACTAATTTAGATTAATTATGTGTATATACGAGTATATGAAATAAATAAATTAATAAAAAAGCTTTTATTAAACTTGTAACAATGTATATGTGTGTTTGTTCAGGTGGAATCTTGCAACTAAATTTTGAAGCAGATATCTTCAACCGATTGAGCTGAAATTTGGCATACTTATGTAATGGTAACTGGTAATGGTACTTATGGTGTAAAGGTGACAATAAAATATGTATAGTCATAGATAAACATATACAATACATATACTAGAAGTATAGTATAGTAACCGAGCTGGTCTGATGGTGGAGACAGAAGGTTGCCATAGGAACTTCTAAACGAAACGACGTAACCCCGTCGAGTTTAGGTTCGTTAGATTTGTCTTCCCATGCATTTTCTAGATGACAAATTCAATATTATGGCGGACGTCCCAAGATGGCGGACAAAATGTTCTTATCTACCATCATCACACCATCATGATATAGGCATCAAATGAAAGGGTTTGCTGAGAAGAATTCGAAAAAGCTTGTTTTTAAAAAGTATATCTGCTCATTTTACTTAGGAATATTGCGAAACTTTTTTTTTTTAGTTTTCATCTGACTTCAACAAAGGAAGTTCTGAATTCGTCTTAAAGGTTTTTGTGTGAATGTTACACACACTGAATGACACTGAATGTTACATAATTATATACTTAAACGCCGATTGCGAACAGAGTTTAATATTTAAATTTAACATTTAAAACTGAGATCTATATCCAAGCTGTAGTAGAAGGTTCTAATTAATTAGGACGGACAGGCAGACGGATAGATGGATGGACAGAACGAATTTTAAAATCAGTACAACACATTAAGATTGTAGCCATAGCCACCAAACTAGGTGTGGCAACACCTGTATTTTGGTGGGTAGCCTTCCCATCATGATCATTATTTTATATTTACAAGGGTCCCTTGTAGTACTACGGTTTTTTTTTATTGGTACTTGTTGTGTTTATCAGTTTTCTAAGAAACAAGCTTTTATTTAAATGATAATTTCCATGATTTTAATTATAAATGATTTTATTTAGCCTGAAATTTTGAAAATAATAAATAAAATAATATTGCATATTGTATTGTCATCATAACTAAAGGAGTATGCCAATTTCAGCAAAATCGGTAAACAAACTATCAAAATAATAACAATGATTATAAAATTATTACAAGTTAAATAAAAGCATGTAAAGAGGCCCCAATGTTCGATAACAAAATGGGTCATTAAAATAAGTCGTTAGTGTAAAGTTTTAAATATCGAATATGGTGTTAACGTAAATACCTACACTAAACTTATAGGCAGGTACTACGTCTTTTGTGTGCCAAAGTACACCAAGTGTTCGTTACTAACGAGACAGAAGGAAGCATGTATAATATTATTGTTTAGGCCCTAATGTTCGATAACAAAATGGGTCACTAAAATAAGTCGTTAGTGTAAAGTTTTAAATATAGAATAGGTATGGTGTAAACGTAAATACCTACACTAAACTTATAGGTAGGTAGGTAATACTACGTCTTTTGTGTGCCAAAGTATTAAATACTGTAAATACTGTAAATGCTGTAAAACTTCGTGCGTTACGCTGTTACGCACGAAGTATTCGTTACTAACAAAACAAAAGGAAGCATGTATAATATTGTTATCTACACAATAGTTTTGGTACCTAGTACCTACACTATTGTTTTTACATGAACATATTAATATTATGTGTTGCTTGCATCATCAGAACTTATTTAGAATTGAACGTCATAGAGCTACTTACTACAATTGAAACAGCTTGAATCGATTTATATGACGCTCACAAGATAAATATTGTAATTGTAACGATGCCCTATTTTCCATTTTGCTGCTTTTCAGCCCATGTTATTGAGTGTTTGTATTTCTTTTACCATTTTCTCTAAAACGGCAGGAAGTGCACATGGTAATCGATTTCGAAAGCACTTTTGCTCAAACCTGCACTGTTGACTGTACTTGTTTTAGATTTAGGGAAAGAAAAGTTTTTTTTTAATTATAAATAGGCTTGCGCTTGGCCGCCAACTCGCCTGATGTTAAGCGATGATTCGGCCTACGATGGAGCACGCTTGCTTAGAAGAAACCTATTCACACTCGACTTGAAGACACCCAAATTGTAACTATCGGGGAACACCCACTCAGGCAGCGAATTCCACAGACTAGCAGTTCGCACAATAAATGTGGCTTCGGAAAAGGCAAACGGTTCGAAAATCAAATAATAAAATTTAGACAGCAGGAATTCGTAGTTGAGCGTGTGCAACAAGTTTAATTGAAACGTTCGATTTTGAGGCCATCCTTTACAACAGAGATCTTTAAAGTGGTCGATTCAATGACGGTCGAAAGACCTTTTAGTTTTTACGTTTGGACTTTATTCTTAGTTAATCCGCCGTAACATTACATATTCTGTGAAAATTTCAACTGGATATCTAATATCTATAGCGGGTCGATAGATACAGTCGTTAAAATGTAGGACAGACAGACAGACACCCTTTTCATTTCACCCTTTGGGTCATCGTAATTTTTTTCGGCTGATGCAATTTGAAAATGTATGGCAACGTCAGATCGCGCGTCGGCCGCGTGCGTCTGACGCAGATAGAAGCGGCGCCATACATTTTCATAGTGCGAACTATGACGCGTGCGTCAGACGCGCGCAGCTGCGATCGCCCGCGATGGAATATTGAAGTCAACCTTAAAGATAGAGATTCTAAAGATAATCTTTAGAATAACATTGCAAATGGTATAAATGATATTTTTTTTTTAATGCAATAGGTGGCAAACAAGCAGACGGGCTGCCTGATGCAAAGCAGTCACCGTCGCCTATGGATACTTGTAACACCCGAGGCATCACAAATACGTTGCCGACCCTTTAGAACTCGATTAACTCGCCTTTTGAAGAACCCCATGTTGTAGCTTCTCGGAAACACCGTAGAAGGTAGGAAGGTAGGTGTTGATATGTTACAGAATTGTGGAGAAACAGAAGAATGTAAAAAAATCGATAAATAGTTTTTTCTATCTCTTCCGTCAAAATACCAAATCAACATAAAAACGTCTGCAACAAAGAAGTGTAGTACATTTAGATCGATGGTCTGCAATATTGTTCTATTAAAAATGACCAACCGTTTATTAATTACTACTTAGCGAATTTTTATCTTTTAAAATGTTAGAGAGCAAGCGCGGGTAGCGTTTCTGAATTCACCCACCTAGGTACTAACGACTACCAGGTACTTTCAAATAAAGGTTCTCAATAGCGAATTTCGTGTCATAATTATCAAATATCAGTGGGCCTCGTAAAAGTTAGTGCATGAGATCATATTGCAACTTTCTACCGAAAGTAAATATATCGAAAGATGAAAATGTTCATATCAATAATATCATATCATATCAATATACTATGAAATCTGAGATTACTATTTTTACGCTATTATATTGAGAACTGAGATAATATCTAAGTCCTCAAAGATTATACTACATAAATAAATTTGTTTTAGTATACCTATAGTACTTTCTACTAAAAGTTACCTAAAATATACTGAGTTGGATGAGGGGATTTACACGGATCGATTTCCGCCGCATGACTAGATCGCATGGTGAAAATCATAAAACGATATAAATCGCAAAAGCTAACGTTTGCTAGTTTGTGACTTTTGTCGTACAACGACAGGCCTTATGCCTTATTATTTCGACGCTTGTACCTTAAAGATCTGTTTTGATCAATATTTTCGAATATAGTTAGTAAAAAATAAACATATAACCGACTTCACAGGTAGTTCAATAAACGTGGTTCATCTCATCTCCTACCTTAGAGGTGGAATATTTTCTTCAGATTTAATGGGGACCATGCACAATACACCCCAAGCGGGATGTCAGTGCAGGTGTTATCACCCCCACTTTGAATTGGAATGGGGTGGGGTGGGGACCATCATCAAAATAAGTTTACATAATCGCCGAATATGTCGCAAAACATGCACACAACAACAAAAAACCGCCGAATTTTGGACCTCTTTCTTTGAGGTCATTTAAAAATAATTTAAGTGTCGCATCGCATGCGATTTAAGTCAACCGTGTAAATGGGATAGCAGTACGGCGCGGGTTTGTGAAGCGATTTGCAAAGTGACTTATCGTGAAAATCGGTTCGTTTAAATAGGCCTTTAATTCAACACTGCAACAGTCATTGTGTAACTATTTATACCAATAACTCAACAATAAACAATACGATTATGAAATAAGATAACTCATAATTATATTAACTAACTAACATGGCCCCGCGATTTTACACTTTTCCCGAAATAAAAAGTTTCCTAAGAACCTCTTGAATTACCTTAGTCAAACATCAATATCGGTTTAGCCCACAAATATTAATCAGGATAGACACCGCGAGGTCATCTACTTTGCATGCCTGCAAAGCATTTGCATGTCTGTCCTAACCTAGATCAATGCTCCAACTAGCACCCCGCATTATTCAGTTCAGATCTTCATCAACTTGGCGATTTAGCACATCAGACGTCAAACAACCACTAAATGCTCTTGTGACTTCAGAGTAGGTACAAAAAGCGACACGCGGGCACGTCAAGTTGAGTGTGTTTGTTTTGGTGTGGTGTGGTGTCTATCCTGATAAAATTCTGTGGTTTAGACTTCTAATTGTGGAGAGGTGCAAACAGACAGTACTGAATTATACATACAAACAATTATAATAATGGTATGATTAAGTACTATGTACCTATTATATAATTACTATACAAATACATAATATGAGGCAGAATGATAACCAGTAATGACCCAACATAACATAAACATACATAATTGTGATAAAAGAGTACACCAGAGTGGGCTGGCTAAACAGATAAAACTAGTGCTCTGGTTAATTTCAATTATTTATAATAAATTTAAATCATTATAATTATGCAGAGATAACATTATAAATAGTAATTAGTATAATGAAAACATAATTTTATACACGCTGCTACTTTTTTTTAGGTTTTACATCTGCATATATTATAAAAAGCTAAAAGAAAACCACAAATTCTGATTGCTAGGTTTTAGAACATAAAATTACAGCTGGTAGTCAATATATTTCAGTGAAATATTAAAAGAAATTGTTTTTATTCAGCTTTTTACATTGTTATTGAAGCTGTCAGAACAAATAAATGCTTGGCCCGAGTGTAGTTAATAATATATTTATGTGAAACTAGTAGGATGACTAAATATAACTAAATTCTTACTTTTCCGAGTTTTGCCCGAGTTTAAACCTTAAACTTACTTGCTTTGAGATGAAAAAAATTCAATACCTACTACTCAATATGGTTAGCACTGAGATTGTTCCACCTGTAGGTACCTACCTACTTACATAGTCCTAATGAAATTGGCGCCTATATAAATACTTACATGTGAAAGAATTTAATTAGATATGCTGTAGGTATTACCATACCATGGTGTAGGTATGTATCGTGTAGCAATGTAATAACATGACGAAATCAATAAGGAATATTACTCAAACCTGCCTAGGAAATAAATATGAGTAAAATGCTAGATAGTTTAAATCATGCTGTAACTAAAATTTTTTAAATTATATGTTCGTAGAATAGGTAGATAAGTTTCCTGTTTTTAGCACTAGGTTAATACCAGCCAGATATTGTAAGAAAATGAACATGTACTTTTTTTTTTTTTTTAATAAATAATAGGCTTGCGCTTGACCGCCAACTCGCCTGATGTTAAGCGATGATGCGGTCTACGTTGGAGCACGCTTGCCTAGAAGAAACCGATTCACTCGTGATTTGAAGACACCCAGTATCTATCGGGGAACACCCATTCATATCTATATCTATACTAATCTATACTAATATTATAAAGAGGAAAGATTTGATTGTTTGTTTGTTTGTTTGCATTGAATAGGCTCCGAAACTACTGAACCGATTTGAAAAATTCTTTCACTGTTGAGAAGCTACACTAACCCCGGGTGACATAGGCTATAATCTATACCCGTGCGAAGCAGGGGCGGACCGCTAGTACTAAATAAAACAGGTTACAAGACATGAGTGCTCTCAGAAGCCAAATAAGGTAGGCATCTCAAATCTATCTCTCTATCTCAACTATTAGTGAGTACTTACTTAAATATTTATTTTAAGCAGTAAATGTACCGCTGGCAAATAATTCTTACCCCTGTTCTGGCTTCTGAGAGCAGATAGGTACATTAATACATTAGAGTAGGTTAGGTACTTACCGGCGCGGCTGTCTGCATTGGAAACTCCGTCGTTTTCCAATTGCGTTTTAATGACCGAATGTATAACAAAGTAACAGTTGATTTGGCCGAACATTAGGCCGTTTGTCAAAAATGCTGCAAGCAGAACCATGTAAGCTCTAAGCCCGCCGTCCGGTGGACTCTGGTCCTCGGCAGGTGCATTGTGCACCACGTTGCCATTCTTTTCCAATCTACTCTTCTCACTCAACAAATCAGAATTCTCATGAGCCAGGTCCATATCTGCTTTATAAATTTCACAGCTCCGTTTCATAAGCACATGGTGTTTCCAAATAATTGTAAAAACAATAGGTACCTAGCAGATATTGTATCAATAAAACTTTTGACAGAAACAATGCATTGTTTATTAACCACAGCTGAGTAAATGCACGTGCGTGATATTATCGTTTTTTTTTTGTTAGGTATTTTACTTATTCTACAACTTCTCATACAATTTCAAAACTACTACAAATTGCAACTATTCGCTTTGACAGCTGTTCATTGACTGATTGACTTGACTGCAAAGAAAAGAAAGAGAACACAAATCATGAATGTAGTATCCTATGGATAGAGTGAATGCTTTGGCAGCGTGGTAATTTTATGTTGGTGTACGTATCTAGAACTGCTTGAGTGTGCGTGAGTGGGGAAGTGACTGCTTGGTGCAGATCTATCGATAAAAAAGAACACAAGTGTAGTGTTTTTAAATGTTTATAAACAAACATACAACTATTTTACTATTTACAAAATATTTTTTTTTTGGTCGTCGAAGTAACTGAAGGGTAGGGCTGGCGCGGCTGCCAATTCGGCAGAGCAGCACAAACGACGCAAATATGCTAACCTCGGCAGTGGTTACATATTTGAGGCATTTGGGGTCGAGAGATTGGGCCCTTGGGGACCGGGAGCTCACCTCATTTTCAAAAATCTTTCAGAGCGTCTGGTTAATGCGACGCGTGACCAAAATGCTGGCGTGTTTCTGGCTCAACGCATAAGCATTGCCATTCAACGTGGTAATGCCGGCAGCATGCTGGGTACGCTGCCAACTGGTAGTGGGCTTGAGCATTTGGATTGTCTTTAGACCTTCAACGGTCTATGGGCAGTCTAACTGTATTTGTAGTTTTAGTTTTAGCTTGTATTTTATTTAGTTAATAAAGGCACTTGCCCAGGAAAAAAAAAAAACAGTAACTGAATACTTTGCTTAATTTGGTAATGGACAGAATTTTGCCACCGACTCGCACTTGGCCATTATTTTTGGTTTTTTATTATACTTTAGTGTGAGTATTATAATCATGCCAAGTTTGACGCTTGTACGTATTATCGTTTCTACTCCAGAGAAAAAGGCCTCTGGTCTGCCGTTTTAATGTAAAATAAGAAATAACGGTCAATGTTTCACTTATTATAAATAAATATAATGTGTAAGATATACGCAAGACATTGGTTGGTAGACATTTTAAGTAATCATACAGTTAAATGTCGACCATAATATCGACGAAGTTTGAAATGTGCAGTGGTACATCACTAGCAGGTATACATAAAACAATGCATCTAATTATCTTAAATTAAAGCTTTAATTTTATAACTATTGTTCACTACGTGATAGTTATATGACGACTAAGATGTATATTTTTTGCGTGAAATTAATATTTTGCTTTGAAACTGGTCATTTAACGTAATAAATGCTACAAAAAACTCACGCATGAAATGATAATTCTGGATCTTTTTCTCCTCTTTTAGTTGTTTTTGATGGACAAAACATAGCACAACACGACATAATGTCACTATGTATAAGAGTATTCAGTCTTTACAGCGATATTTCTGTTTAATTTAACTTTTAATTATGACGCGTCGCAATGTTATGGCCTACTAGTCGGTCAAAAGTGGACACCAAGTGCGAGGTTGCCAATCTTACAATACCTCTCTCGTCTACTCTACGTAACGATCCGTGTAATAAAAAGAGAAACATGACAGTGTGTTGACTATGAACGTCGGAGCGGCAACGCCTCATGGCTACGTCCATGTATTCAACGTCCTTGACACAAATTGATTGCAAGCAAGCAAAAAAAACTGTGACGTGTGATTTTGTGTTTTCTGACATTACGAATGACAGAATGACATTCCACAATGGTCCCAGAATAATAGCATAGTCCCACCATAGTCCAGAGATGAACGAATAATACCTGAAAACATGTATTTTCCAAAACTCCATAGAAGCTTCTTGTAAAGCGTCCACTACTTTACTGGGGCATGAATTTGCCTTGACCTTGACTTATTTAGCTTGACTCTGACTGTGGCTATGACTTGTTTAACGCTATTTAAGACCATGTAAAGTATTTGCCATTACGACTTAAGGACTTTGTATCCATGGTCATAAAAAACTAGTCAACAACAACAACAACAACAACTGACACATGCAGCGTTGCCAGATACACTGTAATTACAGCAGATCCACTGTATTTTCCCACGATCTACTGTACACTGTAATACTAAAATTACAGTGTATGGAGAACACTGTAATTTTTCTACAGGTAAAATTCTATTTAATTTAATGTAAACTGAACGCAGCCTTAGTAAAAAAAATAATTATGAACTTGTCGGAACGCAACCTCACGCGCCACCTCTCTGCTTAGGTCACAACCCTTGTTCCTATTGCAATAAGAACGAAAATGTCTTATTTTAAACGGGTATGAATAGAGTGCGGTGGATACTATGCGGGAATTTCCCCGCATAGACTAAGAATCACTTCGTAGTATTAACCGCCCAAATTGTGTCATACGTTTTAAGTAAGTTTTCAAGCCTATTGGGACCAACTTAAATTAGAACCTATAATTGTAAATTGGTTTATAAGCAACACATTACGAATTTGTTTAAAATCGTCGTTGAAAATGTGTATTTTAGTTTAAACTTAAAACTTAAAAGTTTCTCGAGAACTGCTGTAAAATACACTGTAATTTTTTTTTACTTTTACTGTAGTTTTGTCTCAAACACTGTAATTTTGAGCACCAAACACTGTAATATCAGGTTTCTCGTCTGGTAACACTGGACACATGAGAACTGCCAAACAACTGCCAAACTGTTAACTGACTGTTGCTGACTGTGCCAACCAGCTGCTATTTATTCCTTAAAGTGAATAAAGTCCATTACATCCCTTTACTTTCGTTTGTTCCTCAAAATTTATAAAACAAGTAAGTCATGGCTCCTTCTTCAGATTGGGATGAAATAAAACGATTAGCAGCTGACTTCCAAAAAGCTCAACTAAGCTCTACAGCCCAAAGGTACCAAATTTATTTTCTTGAAAAGTTTATTGCTTTTCTTTCGACACATAATTCTCCAAAAGAATCATTGCACCTAGTGCATACCAAGCCAAACTTATAGTAAAAAAGAGAGTAGCACCAAGAAGTTCAAGGTGGTCTGTTATCGGCACTGATACATTTCGGAATGTGGGAGACAGTTGAAATGGCCTATTTTGTTCGGGAAATAACATTTTTATTATTATTATTTGCCAATGTACACGTTACATGAGGCTCTTATATACTCTAGAAAAACCCACACATGATAAGGAATGAGGAATGCTGTGGATGATGATGATTGATGATACACTAGTAGATCCCACAGCTTTTGGGTATGGGCTGTGCTAAACTTGTCTCAAAAAAGGAGCTAAATAAGTGGCCTAGCGATGGTGGTTGAGCAGTAGCATGAGTGCATTACAATCTGACGGCACCAAGTACAAAGCTCGGCCCTGCACCAATTACTTTATTTGATACTTAGATAAATTATGTGCAGTTTTAATGCCATAGCTCAAAAAAGTTAATGAAAAACATTGTGAAGAAACTGGTATGTCCAAGAACTTCAAAAGTTCAAAGACATTTGACATTCAGCAACATGCACTGGACCAGCATGGTTTCTCTGAGAGAAAGCTTGAGTTCCAGCTGTGGGAACATGAAAGGCTGAAATGATGATGATGATGATAAAGTGGCCTAGCGTTAGAGATATTCTGGGTACCCAGAATCAGATTCTGGGTAATCCTCGACCCAGATCAGCTATGCCTGATGTCTCAGCATATACACAATCAGGCCAACACATCTGAGAATGAAATGTCTCATGGCCCAACTCAGCATATATTACATGACATCCACACAATTATATCACCATTATCAATAACCATAAATTGACAACCGTTTTTACCTGTAGTTGTTTTTATTAATTTCAGACTCTCCGAGAAAAACTGCATTGAAATAGTAACAAAGTTAATTGAACTTAAACTTATTGATGTGATTTTCACTACTGATGGAAAAGAATATTTGACTTCTCAACAGCTTATCAAAGAGATAAAAGATGAACTTTTTGTGCATGGCGGCCGCATCAATACTGTTGATCTCGCAAAAGAACTTAATGTTGATCTCAATCAGATTAATGTTTGTGTAGCTGAGATCATCAAAGGAAAAGAAGTGCAGTTAGTGTCTGGATATCTAATTGCCCATTACTATTTAGAGAAAATTGCGAGAGAAATTAACGAAAAACTACAATTGCAGGGGCAAACATCAGTAGGAGAATTGACATTGCAATATGACTTGCCTGCTGAACTCTTACAGCATAATGTATTGGAGAAATACTTGGGAAAAATTATTATTGGCAAGCAAGATCCATCTGAACCTAGGACCTTCTACACTGAAGAGTTTATTACGAGGACAAAAGCCAGAATCCGTGGTGCTCTGATGGGTTTGCTAAAGCCTACACCTATTGCTGTTATAGTCAGCCACTGCAATGTTGCTGAGCGCCTATTTCTGTCTCTATTTGACCAAGTAAATGCTCCTGGTGTGTTGACTGGTCGCCAGGCTGGAGCCTCATATGTTCCATCTTGCTACACTAAGGCTCAAAACGACTGGGTTATCAGTTTCTT
Source organism: Agriopis marginaria (assembly GCA_932305915.1). Classification (NCBI taxonomy): domain Eukaryota; kingdom Metazoa; phylum Arthropoda; class Insecta; order Lepidoptera; family Geometridae; genus Agriopis; species Agriopis marginaria. Next base: position 10,066,608 of record OW029926.1, on the reverse strand, counting down.
TAAGCAAAACAACTATCTAGAATATGATGCTCTCTCTCGCCTGGGGTTGTCAGACCCAAAAGGCTATGTCCGACGTGTCTTGCCTAGTGAAGATTTGACTTTCCTTAGCAGCTGTGTTATTGGACCACAGATAAAACAGCAGCTTGAAACTGCATTAGAGGAATGTATAGCATCTAAGAGTTACTTGGATGTAGTGTCTTTATTGCCTTCGGTTTTGTCTGATGTTGATATAGAAAATGTTTTAGATGCACTGTTGAAAAATTCTAAGTCCACAATATTATTTGACAATACAGGTAATAACTTTTAATGCCTCATTTACATTCAGCCGCTGCCCATGTTGCTTGCGCTGCCGTTAAAATGCCTAAATACAACTGTGCCAGCATCGCAGGCAGTGAGTGTTTCTGTTGATATACTGCTTAATTACTTAGTTCGCGTTTAACTACGAGCAATGGCGGACGACGAAATAGTTGCAGCTTCGGCGCTCTGCCTCCTGTCTACATAATATATGTGATGGTTTTAAAATAAATTTATTTAAAAGAAAGCGCTTCCTGGACTATGCCACCATGATATCAATTCATCGTAATATAACACTAACCTAAACTATTACAAAACAGCTTACACTCACATGTGTAACAGTCGAGATGAGAAACTTGTTTCAGAGCCAATAGAGCTCCTTCATCAGGGAATACGCGCGCTCGCGGAAATGGTCGCCCGCGCACTGATAGGCCACTGCACTGCTACCTACCTACATAATTGTTTATCTGCATAAAAGGGAATAATATTATTTATATGCACACTTAATTCATTTTTAGAGTTCTGTATCCAAAAGGTGTAAATGGGACCTTATTACAAAGCCTATGCTGTCCTACCTTTTAATGGCTGTATCTTTCGAAAAGTAATAGATAGCCAGAAATTTTCACAGAATTCACACTTCTAATTTGGGGAGCACCTAGCTGCGCGAGCAGCCTCGGCAGGGGCAGAAGAATTAACCCGTTTCCATACCCTTACTACATGCTTTCATGCTCACTATGGAAGTGAGCTGAATGTAAATGAGGCAGAAGCACATTGCTATTGTTTACACTAAACAGGGTTTATATTGACAGTTTGTATTTTTAGTTTTCAGCAATCACTATGTTGAAAATTTAAAACAGGCTTGCATGGCCATGGTGCAAAAGAATGCAGAAGGAGTTGTGAAATCAGGGAAGTACCATCAGTTTTATTTAGAGAAACAATTGTCTAAGAGTTCTGATCAACAACAGGGTCATGTTGACCATAAAACTGAGAGGAGAGAAGAACGCAGAAGAAAGGCTGCATCAGGCAAAAGCGGTGGCGGTGCTCAAGGAAGAGAAACTAAAACAAAAGCAGTGAAAAAACATCCGAGAACCAAGCAAGCTGCGCATGATTCTGATTCTGATGATGGGTCTGCTGTTACCAAAAAGTCACCGACAACCTTAGAAATAGTCACCGTTGAAGATATTGAAACAATAATCAAAGATACATTGGAAAATGAAGGCCTTGATGACTTGGTGACGAAAATCGCGGAATATCTCCAAGGGTAAGGGTATTTCTACTAATTGTAAAGTGCACTATGAATTTGCAAAATTCTTTTATTTACTACTGTTAATCTAAAATCATCTTTCCAGGTATTTAAATAACGTTGGTCTTGCCATTGCAAAAGAAACAGCGGACAAATTACTGCAAGATGCTGGACAGAACAGAAAGCAAACTCATTCGTCTGCTCAGGACAAAATAAACATTTTAGTCAATGACATCAAACTGTATGAAAAAGGTCTCAAATCTTTCCCATCAGATCAGCAGGGTCAATTCATCAAATACCTGCTGAAATCTTTAGGTGGTGACATATTAGCCGAGTTCTGTAAATATGCAGCGAACCAGTGCAACATATCTGTCCAAACAGATATTTTGTCAGTAGAACAAAGAAACAAAATACTCCAAGACTTAACTGATGAATTCAAGAAGCCGCTGTTGGCATTAAACGGTACCTTGTCTGAACAGAGTTTGGAACCATTCTATCAAGCTGTAGATGAATGCCTCTCAGAGCTTGGTATGATTTTGAAGAAAGTTGATAAGAAGAAAGATAGGTTGGTTTGTTAAATTTTATTTCCGTGGTCAGATAAGAATAATTTTGGGCAGTATTACAGGGTTACGCAGAAAAGGTGTACTAAACCGAAAGGGGTCCATAGTACCCATATGTGCCAATTATGTAGATAAGTCAATGGGCCAGTGCCTAAGTTGCCATTTTGTTTGTAGGCTTTTAATCCAGAACCACCGTGAGAAGTTGATTGCGGAGCTGGAGATATGTGAAGATCCAGCTTTGAGCTTACATTTAGCTGTCCTGGCAATATTCACAATTTTGACTCAAAACATGCTGCATGCATCCGGGAGGCAGGTGCCTGTTATCATATCATTTTTTAATACTCAGTTGAAAGAAGAGGATTATGCAAAACTTCAACTTTGTCATGGTGAGTATAATGCTACATCTTCATGGTAAGCAACATGACGTGAATACTGAGCTAAGCGCAGTACTTGCGCAAGTATTACTCGCGTCGATCTGCGCTGCGCAACACAAAGTCAAAAATGATTAGTGCCAATGGCAGTGTTGCTTAGTACCCATTGCAGATGATGCGCAGTACCAGCGCAAGTAGGTAGTACTCGCGCCAGTTTATTGTGCAACGTTTGCAACTGGCTTTACCCAGACCTTTTTCAAGATACACCATAGGCAGATTAGGCAGGAACGTCATGTTATAAGAAAACCCAGTGCTGCATTTCTAGAGTTCTGGTATTACTATAAGAAACCATTATAGATTTTCGACCAACTTCAACAATATTGTAATCCTATCAGATTCAAGAAGCACGTTACAACACGTGGCTCGATGTATTGCGTGGCTCGATAATCATAATCTACACTATTCCAAACATTATTAGAAAGTTTCAAAATGAACATAGATCTATTGTTCTATAATAGATTCCTTCTCATATAGGTCTCGATCATTATCCCTATGATAAGAGCACACTGTTTTAAAATATTTAAAAAAAAATGACCTAAGATACAGGTCGAGCGGTATATGGTACCGAACGATCCAGCCCTACCCATTGAGACACCCATGGATAGACAATAATATATTGGATAGGCATGATACTGTAGAAGCCTTAGTTACTATAGCCCTTATATTTCGTTCTGGGCACAGTCCATGTAACAAATTATCTGATATAATAGGAAAATCAGGAACTACACTACAGCTCGTGATTCATATTAATTATAGAGTGACCAGCAGTGTCATTGTGGACCAAGGCTTGTATAGTGCTTTACGCGAACAATGAGGGTAATTTAAATAAAACCAGCTCAGTATTTTTATTAGGCTATGATGCTTGTACTGCCTACCCTATACCTATTATACATCCAAATTATGAATAAAATATTTTTGCACCTGACTATTTTGAAATAAAACTCGATAATAATAGATTTCAAAGAAAATTGCTGCTGGCTAACTCACCAGCAATGAAATTCCATACAACTTTGCTGGCGCCTATTCGAGTAGCGCGGATAGGTCGACTTTGCTCAAAGAAGGTTGTCAAAATAATGAGAACATTACAAGCATTTTTGAGTAAAAGTAATCATAACGTTAGCCTAAGTTGCCCTTTTTATTTTCAGAACTGGTAACAAAATACCTGACTGCATCTGATGAATACAAAGCAGAAGTTGAAGGAAAACTCAAAGATGAAGTACCAGCATTGAAGAACATGGTTCAAGAGATTAAGAAACAGAAGTAGTAATTTCTAACATAAGTAATATAGCTCCATCGAGATACAATTCCTATAGAGTCACAATCTCTTAGTGAAAACAATAAAAAAACGTTCGAGCGTCATTGTACATACATTGTATCAATTAATATATACTTCACAATGCCACATTTACTCCAATTTAGACGTTATGGCGCTTGCATAGTGTTCAACGTTAGTTGTCCGCTATGTCATCGTAGCTCTGGCATCGCGCGGCATTGTAGTCGGATCGCGATTACCTTGTAACTAACCAAAAAGTAAAAATAAACTCGGAGTTTTTTTTTTTTTGCACGATTGTGACTATATTTATTGTATCTCGATGCAATAAAAGCTCGTATAAGCATTTAACTTGCATTTGCATATATTATATTGAATACAATTAAACTGCTTAAAAAAAAAAACGTTTTATTTTGTTTGATTAAAATAGGCAAGCAAGCTGGCTGATTATTTTTATAGTCTCATAAAAAATCGGACTATAAATAGAGTCGATGAAGACTAAATTAAAATGGTTCTAAAATTAGGAAGTTGACTGTAGCACAGACAGAATATGAAATGTTACGGCGGATTACCTAAGAAATAAAGAAAAAGTGACTTCCCCATATTACAAATAACGTATTTTTGTATTAGCTCTAATGTAAGAACGGTAATACGTACAAGCGTCAAACTTGGCATCAAGAGAGTAGTATATTCCTTGCTTGGCATGATTATAGCACACACAAAGTATAACAAAAAATGGTCAAGTGCGAGTCGGTGACAAATTTCTGTTTATTACAAAGTTATAACTGGTAATTTCGTTATTTAGACGACCTTATCATTTCACTGAATCGAAATGCTATATTTTACTAATAAGTAATTGCTACGCATATTTTTGAATGCGTTAAGCCTGACAAATAACTGGTAATTCAGTTACTTGGATGACCTTATTGTATTTTGTGGTGGTACAGAACCCTCAGCTGTGCCCTCAGTGCGCGAGCCCGACTCGCACTTGGCCGGTTTATTTTATCTGAGTTTTAAGAATAGGCTTTGGGATGAGGCACCCGCCCATTTTGAAGTTTTATTACTAACGGACCACCCAAACCATCCACCTGGGTGGTCATTTGAAATCTTGTAACAGTGGACAGTGGAGTGACCTGTGGTAATGACTTGCCACCCCCTAAATGCCAATAAAGGCTAGCATTTTGGCGTCGATGTAACATTATTGTACTGACGATTAAAATTCGAAAACTCGCATGCTGTGATACAGTAATTGAGGGAGTAAAAATTAAAAGCGTAATTTTGAGAAAAGTATATTTTCGAATTTATTTTCAGCTAGGCATGCGAATATAAAATAGGTATTATGTAAAAGCAGTTAACAAAGCAAAATAATGATAAATTAAAATAAGCCTAAAATATTAACGATTCCAACGTAATTGATTGGTTCGTGTGTGATGCTACAAAACAAATAAATTAGTTCTGGGATAAATTCAAGGAAAATATTTGCTGTAGGTAGACGTGAATAACCCATAAGATAAAAGCTTACTCTTTTCTAGCTTTGGTAGCTCAAAAATAAATGCCGCATGGCAATGTTTGAAAATTAGTTACATAGTTTGTTCTTTAATAAAAGATAATTTACACTCATTTTATGTTCATGATAAACGAGGAAGTATTTTCTGTGCTAGTATTATTATTACCAACAAAGACATAGAACTATAGATTCAATATGACCAATAAAACTAAACGAAAAGTGTGAACCGACTTTTAAATTAACAACTATTCACAAAAACCAACCATATTGCTGACTAATTTTTCAAATGCGCGACAATGGGTGGGGGTGCTTCCCGTCAATACAGGTTTATTTTTAATTCACCTAACACCTCTCACAGGCAGCTTTCGTACATCATATCGTACAACTTCTTTTCCTTGACTTAAATTATTTCGTTTATTTTTTTCTCAAAGTAAAAAACAACAAACAAATTAAATTAGGCCTCTAAATGGCAATAACCTTACGAGGTCACAAATGAGAATGAAAAAAAGAAAAAGGAATGAATGAATGAGTCCTAAGAAAAAATTAAGAGCCGTAAGGCCGTAACATGCATTTAAAAAAAAAGGCAAAAAAAGTTTTTTTACTTTTTTTGGGAGGTTTTGTGAAATCATAGGGGAAAAAGTAGTCTGGTATAATGTGGGGAAGCTGAAAGCGATAGGTTTTGGGCGAATGAAAAAAAAACCTGTATAACCATTACATTATGTTGCCGTTTTTGACGCGTCGGAGTTGAATCTGTAGTTTTACCATATCTTTGTTGACTAGCACCAAAACCCCGATTGGGATTACAATTAGACAATAGTAGGTATTATGTGAGTGTTGAATGTTAAAATTAAATACTAATGATCATTATGAAGATTTCGCTGCTTGGCGCCTCTTTACATCCCAGTTATACACTCGAGCCATGTTCACCTCTGTCGTGGTACACTGATCTCTGAAATAAACAAGATTCTATGATAAAAAAATTCAATCCCAAACAACGGTATGTACTTCATATTACTAATGTTATTTTGCTAAACAAGTTCAAAATTATGTTGAATAGTTCTAACCCAGGGATGGAGACATCCAGCTTTTCGGATCGTATTTCGAAAACAGTATAAAAAAAACTAAGGGTTCTAAGGAAATTTTGGTACAAGTTTTTTTGTTATTTTAAAAAAAATATTGGTTTAATTCGACACTGATTGTGTCCTTTAGATACAAGTAATTGTTACTACAAATACTTATACAGGGTTATGCATATAGACTGTACTATCATAATTATATAAGTTGCTCAACATTATGAACAACTTTTACTAAGGGACCAACCCTGAAACCGCGAAAAAAATCAGCTGTTTCCATACATTTCGTCAGGTGTCAATGAACGTTTTTTCGCGATTTCAGGGTTTGCCTCATTGTAAATGTTATAATGATGACTACAATGACCTCTTTTCGGATTAATACAGTAACCCTGTATAAAAAGGACACAATCGAATAAATGTATTTTCTCTCATAATAATTTAAAAAAACAACTATTTACAATAACATCCCAATTAACGTCCAAAGATGTCGCCTACGCAGTGACCATCCCTGAACCTACACTAATCTATCGACACCTCATTTATCAGTCGGTTGAATTATTGATACTTTAATGACTTACTTTTTTTACTGAAAATTATTTGATCTAGACTTTTTTTCCTTAGTTGTTACCTTTCATTATACCAATATTCTTTAAAATCAAAAACAAATTTTCCTTCTTACGATTTCTTCCTTAATTTTGAACAGATTTTGATTTTGTTGTCTGTGATGGGCCCTATTTATGGTCAGCTTGTTAGCTAGCTGCTGCTAGCTAGTTGGTAGCTTATTCTACTGCTGAACATAGGCCTCTCCCAAGGCACGCCACTTAACCTAATCTTTGCCTTTTTTCTTCCAATCACTGCTAATTATTACCTTACGAATATTGTCGCTCTATTTAAAATCATCATCAGCCCTGAGTGACCCACTACTGGGTATATATAGGCTTCACTTTGTTTATACCACTCTTCCCGGTCTCTTGCTATTCGCATCCACTCGTTCCCGACAGTATTTTTGATGTCGTCTATCCACCTCACCTAAAATAGCTTCCTCAAATTAATAGGTACCTTAAGAAGTCTAAGTCATGTTCCACACATCCCAAATTTTTCTTAGCTGTAGCCATGTTCGCTGTGAGTAACTGTTCTGCATCTTGTAATGTATATTCCAGCATGACATTTGCTCCAAGCCAAAGATAAACTGTTTTTGTTGGTGGTACATTAGCCTGGAAATAATATTTTCTTTACTAAGGAACACAGAAGGTATTTGCGTTTGAGGTAAGTTGAGTGTCGGTTACCATTTATCGCTTGGCTGGACTGATCTGAATGCAATTTTTATTGGAAAGCACTTATTATTATTATTTTTTTAGTGGTTTGTTTGATCTATATATGTTAAGCTGTTTAAAAGTTATGCTATGCAAGCGGCATAACATCTAAATTGGAGTAAATGTGGCATTGCGAACTATATAATTGATACAATGCATGTACAACGAAGCTCAGACACGTTTTGACTGAGGTATTAAGCATAATTATGCTGCTTGCTTATCATCAAATAAATCAAGAAATAATAAGTTTTGTAGCTCTATAGAGTTTATAGGAATTGTATCTAGATGGGACTAACCCTAAAACAGCCTAGGCTTATTCCACATACTATCAGTTCACACAATAAAAGTAAAAGCAAAACACTTTGTACGGGTTTTTAGAATATCAACCATGAAACGAAAACCATATTAATTTGACTGACCATTCCAAGAACATTAATTACAATTATTACCTTCAAAAATACTTGATCACTAAGAAGAAATTGCGTCTCCATATCATTAGACTGAACTTTGAGTTTTTCAATCATTTCTAAAGAACGGGCTAAGTCGGGAATTTGCTGGCGTAAGCGCCTTCGTTTCGTAGACAGCGAATACTCCATAACCTTGTATTTGCCATGTTGTTCATCAAGACTCCTTAGCACTTTGTCTACTCCATCTGAATTGTCAGGTAAACTCATAAATTCGTCTACATTATCCTGCAATGAAACCAAACAATTTAAACTAATATTAGTAACATTTAAGCGAGTACTTGTAGTATTTGCATAAAAAATTTAAGAATGTCAACGTTATTCAGGGAATTTTGAAGATATTTTCAGCAGGTGCTGAAGCGGTCATTATAGTTAAATAACCTATAATTTTCATTTAAATACACTGTTTTTATTAATATTCAGGAGATAATAAAAAAAACAGTTTTATTCATCGCCATGACTTACTACAAATACTGCCTCAGGTATACCGGAATAAGATTTTGGATTCGACTCCACTCCGTCACCTTCCATTTTTTGGAAATTGAATGAAATGAAATGATATTAATGAACCACAGATCAATCAAACCAAATGAACACAGACCAATAATGGGAACCGGGAAATGAATGAATATACTTTTTTTGCGTGACCCTCGATGCAGAGTCCTTCGGTCGGTATGAACATGATTAATAATGAACAGTATTGCTAGATCTAGTTTGCCCAAACTTTCCTAGCTTCTACTCTACACATACATAATGCTACTGTGCATTGTCTGCAAGTGCTTTATGCCAGAAAAAATTATAATGCAAAAAATTGTATTTGTATTGTATTTGTGTAAAATTTTTGTATATAATATTATGTTAGATGAAGCGGTATGGCCTTAATAATTTTAGCGTGCCCAGTAACAGGCTAAAAAACAAAGAACTGTCATTTGCAATCATATGACATAGTATATTATATGTCAATATTGTCAATTGTAAATTCTGCTCGGATTCCTACTTTTCCTACTTGTTGCGAATAAAGAAAAATAGTAATTCCGTGAATTTAATATTCCAGATTGCTCTTCATTTGCATCTTAGTGTTCTGTGTTAGTATAACTTATGGAAATCAACAATAATTGTAATATATTTCCATCACACCACTCGTCATAACAGTATTACATCTGTTTTTAGGTGGAACATAACCAAGGTGCAAGGCGACGCCCTGTTTTGCGCTGCACGAATTGTCTGATTTTGCTTTCAACATAGGCCTCTCAGACACCGCCGTTATGGACATGATGGTGTCAACGTTGCAGCAGCAACGCTCTGTCACCGAGCAGCTGAGGCGCGAAGCAGCCATCAAGAGAATCCCTGTGTCGGTAGCTGTAGCGGACATAGTAAAATACATCAATGAACACGAGCAAGAAGACTGCCTTCTTGTCGGATTTTCGAGTCAGAAGGTTAATCCATTCCGTGAAAAGAGCTCTTGCACTGTCCTGTAATTTATTTTGATGTTATTGTGTATCACAAAGGTAATCTTTACTGGTGTGTGTAATGTTCACCTAACTGGTCTTCAGTGTATTTTACTAAAACCATGAAAACTTCTGTCAACTGATTATTGAAATAAAACATTTATTCATTTACCAATTGTTTTATTTGTGGTGAATAAAAAAAAAATTTACACATACTTATCAATTCCGCTCTAAACCAAACTCATCACAATTCCACAATTATTCATAAGATCTGATATTTTAAAACAAACCTTAGATAATGACACTGAATACAAAAGCTTCTTATGACAAAATACACAGCAAAACAAACCCAGAAGTTACTCAAAGTTATTTTTTTCTTGTAGGTATTATATTATTTTTATAAACAGTTATTTTCTATTTTATACCCTTTCTATCAGTATAATAATTGTGCAGCACAAAAATGTTTCCAGATAAACCAAATTATCAGAAAAGGTAAAAAGTGTGGAAACATTCTTATACTGGGATACAATACAAACAGCCACTTGATTTTATAATTACTTCCATTCCTAGTCCAACAACTAACATTACACATGAGTTACAATCTACTTATACTTGATCCATGTTTTTTTACTCTGACAGCTGTTATAAATCGGACAACTGCATGTGATTTTTTTTATCTTTGAATATTTCACTGTAGTCTGTATATGCAGATGGTATGAACCACCACTTACCGGAGAGCATCAGGAATGCAGCTGTCACTAATATTCTTAAAACAAACTCAAAATTGAAACGAGTGCTACAAAAAGGCTACAAAGCATAGCTTACTGCATTGCAAAGTTTACTAATGATAAATTATAAGTACCTATAGTCCTTCAGAAACCCAGGCTAGGTTTGATAGATGCTAGACGATTCACGAAGCTCAGTCTGGCTTTCGAGAATCTATTACCAAAACAATACATAATAAGGCCTCTGTATTCGTACCAACTCAATATTACATTCAAAAACCTAGAATAAGAATTTTAAGATAACAATTTTCATTCCGCTTTTTACAATTTACTGCAGATGTCAGAGTTAAAAAAAACTTGGCACAAGTATGGATATTTTTTTATGCTAGATTGAATTTATTGTAACACAATTAGATTACAAATACAAACAGCGCAGGGTTTATTTTTGGAATGGTGTTAAGTGCAAGAGAGATTATTTTCTTTGGGAATGATTATAACATATGGTGCACTACTAAATCTTATACACTAGTGTCCCTACTTAGAGTTTACAATGATTATTATGACTAGCACAGCAATTTGAGTTTATAGTATACATGAACTAATGTTATTGGATTTAGTTTTGGATGAATAAACAATTATTGCTATACCTAACAATATTGTATCAACTAGTATACTTCCAACAGGTTTATGATATCCGTATTACCTCTCAAACAGACTATGTTTTACAAAGAGCCATCATAAGACTTTGTTTTATAGCCTATCAGAATTCACATTTAAATTTCTTAAATGAAGTGCTAATGATAAAATTAGCCTTGAAATGTATGTTTATGATTAAATTGGTTTACACTACACTGCATCACAGGCATATCCCAATATGTTTTGGATAAATAATGTTACATGCATACTTACAATTTTGGCAGTGAAACATAATAGGGAAACTTATATCAATATCCAAAAATTGTTTGAGCAAATTGGAATTAAATCAATAAATCTTACTCTAGGGGTAAAACTATATAAAAAAAATAAGTTTACCAACTATCAGTCTTTTTGATGTTGATTATCAACCTTATGGCAATTTGTCTCTCAAAAGTTTACAAAAAGACATAAGAGAATAGATATAGCTTTAAGGTGTCCTAACATAGACTATTGTCTCTAGAAAAATGGGAACTAAATTTTTTAAGGAATTTTCATAGTAGTAATAATTATTTAAACACACTGAAACATAATACATAAACAATGAAAAAATAGCTGAAAATTGACAACTCTAACCAATATCCACTTACTCATAGTTCAAACCAAACCTATCTTAGTATAATATCATTACATCAAACATTTCTTAATGATTACAATGTCATTATTAGCTCATATTCATAAGATTAGCGTTTTAAGACTACTGGCTACAATTTTAAGTATTATGTTCTTAATTATACCTAAACCGTTATAGAGAAGTTTATCACTGGCCAGGTGAACCAACACTAACATAATAAATAGCAAACCTACTCACTAGGAATCTAGTTTATGTAAAATCAAAGAATCCAAAAATCTATCCAAGGGGTTCTTCCCGTCTGCCGTTCTCATGTTCGCACATTATCGTAGTTTAAAAAAAAAAAATTGTTTTGATGTCTATCATAATATACCAAATAGAGGGGTAAGGGGCATTATAAGGGGGTAGGTATTGCAGGTGTCTATAGGTGGCGGTTAATACTTACCATCAGGTAGCCCGTTGCTTGTTTGCCAGTTATTCTATGTAAAAAAAGTTATAATATCTTTTTATTACACGGAGTAAAATTGTAACAAGCAAAAATTTGTTTAGTTACTATTTGACTTAGTCAACTTTAATGATATTAAAAAAAACATTGCTTTTGTTTGTAGATAGACAGCAAAACATGGTTTTCTCACTTTTTGTAAAATATACACTTAGTTGTTTTATATCTTCAATGTGATAATCTGCGTGCGGGAGAACTGCAAATGGGAGAGTCCACTTGAATGACAATGTGATAATTAATAATTCGATTTCATTGAACATGATTTCATTAATATTACATTCTCGTAAAGGCCTCAATATCTTGGTGTTTAAAAGCATTCTTGTGAATGTTGTCTTTTCAAAAATACCCTCAATTCCAATAAAGGACTTACTAAGAAATTATTATTACAGAGCATGATCTTTGTAAACTTTTGAGATGAACCATCCCTTAAAATAAACTGAGGGTTACATTAGTAGGTTACTATTGGAATGCAGTGACTGAATGTTCACACCCTCTCCTGTTTCGGTGGTGATACATCCTCAGTTCCATTCGATGCAACACTTTGATGGTACAGTTTCAGTAGCTCCATCGCATCCTGCGCTTGACGTTTCTCTAACAGTATCCTGAAAAAATATAAACATAGGTTTACTACTTAGTACAACAATAGATAAATAACATAAACCTAAGAAACCTTAACAAAAGCTTTTAGTGATAAGACTGTCAGTTGTTACATTAACTCAGTCAGTTGTTACACTGTTTTTAAGAGTTTTTTGTCTCTGTATCAAATTTCATGGTGAACAATAATGATAAAGAATTAATCAATCAAGCATTTCATTATCAAATTAGGTATGAGAAATACATACATATAATTTCATGAAAAATATAAATAATCTACAAGCAGTAGATTGTTAATTTATCATGGGATTGTATACCAAGCGTTAATTTTCCAGTAATAAGTTCGTAATTCTTTGAACTGTAGCCTAAGACCTGACGCTGACTAGAGTCCGGATAAACTGGTTAACTGGTTACTTACCTTCCAGAAGCTTCTTTGATGTGTTCTAAAATAATTCTGTTATCCCTGTCTGTGACAATATCTGCAAGACTGTCTGGATCCATGTCAGATAACAGCTCCAAGTCTTGTCCCCCCAGCAATGAGATATGACATAGGTTGTGCTGCAAGCGGCCTACCAGGTTCGCCACTTGCCCTTTGTCTCCCAATGCTACATCATCAGTCTGGTCTAAAGAAACTTGACACTTCGGCATATTCGGTGCCCACTTTTCGTTCCCATGTAATATCATAAGTGACGTGTCCGGGTCCAAAGTCGAGAAATATTCCTCGTCATCCACCTCCGTGCCGTCAGACTCCAGAACAACAGTCAAGTTTTCGGAAGGAAGCCCTAGCTTTTCCGGCACTTTTGTTAGCAAGTCCTCCAAAGACGTAGCTACAGTTCCTTTCTTCTTGTCACGATTCACGTCACATATTTTATAAGGCTTGTTATTATCGTTTTCCATTGTATTTGGTACGTTCGGCCTGTAATTAACAATATTTGTTGAATTTACTCAGTTAACAGCAATTTCCCACTTTTTCACGGACACAAAAATACAGATAAAATAAGCCTTTTGTCAAATCTTTTCAGTGACATGAATTTTCAATATTACCAGTTGAAAAAATTGTCTAGGCTTTTTCAAGCAAGGAAAAAAAAAATGTTCGATTCAGATTGCTGGGTGCGCGATATGTTTTGTAAACGACTGCCTCCCACAACCTCCTGATAGTGACTCCGGTCGCTCCCAGCCGCTGACGGCGGCGGCGGCTGGAGGCATCATGCGAATACGATAGGTAGATAAAATAAGTAGTTTAGCGTTGTACCTACCACACTTGCAAACCGCTTATACGATACACCGTAAACCCAGAACTTGTATCTAACGCTGTAGGTAGGTACACAAAAAGTACCTACCTACCAACGTGAATGTGTCCATACCTAAGTACTTAAAAGTACCAATATCTAAGTTTATAAAACTCATTACATTTATTCATAAGCGGTTCCTATGTAAAAATAATTTACCTGAGTTCAAATTTATTTTTGAAAAAGGTACAACAGCTACAAGTGCTACAACCACAAGTAATGTTGATAGAAGGTACAAGGGCGGTCGTGGGGTCACGATCGGTCACGGCGCGGCGCGACGCTCGAAGATCAATAGTCTCCCCGCTCAGTGCCCGATATGGTTATTATCCTGCAATGCAATTTGCAATCCCGTCTCACCTGCTGTTAGCTAGCGGTCTAATGCAACATTTTGAATGTTTATGACCTAAACAGACAATCTTCTAAGTTTATATCCTATATTATGAGCTAAGGCATAATAACAACACTAATTAATAGGTATCTACCTAAGTACCTAGGTAAAGTTTGTAGTTATGTAGAATGTTTGTAAGAGGTAATAATAAAATAAACTGGCCAAGTGCGAGTCGGGCTCGCGCACTGAGGGTTCCATACCACCACAAAATTCAATAAAGAAATTACCAATTATAACTTGGTAATGAACAGAAACTTGTCACCGAATCGCACTTGGCCATTTTTTATAATTTTTTCGTACTTTAGAGTGTGTACCTACATACTATAATCATGTTAGTTTGACGCTTGTAAGTATTACCGTTTTTACATTAGAGCTAATACAAAAATACTTTTGTTGTATGGGGACCCACCCCCCTTTCGTTTTTACTTTTTATTATTTTTTTGTCAATCCACCGTAACATTACATATTCTGTGAAAATTTCAAATGGCTATCTATTACGGTTCGAAAGACACAGCCGTTAATAGGTAGGACAGACAGACAGACGGACGGATGGACAGACAGACAGACATACATCGTAGGCTTAGTAATAGCATGTACCTAATAGGGTCCCGTTTTTACCTTTTGGGTACGGAACCATAACATCCGAATCCGATTTAAAAATTTCATTTAGAAAGCTATAGGTAGGTAGGTACTATTTCGTGGATGCCTTATGTAATTTTTATAATGATTAGGTACGTATATACCTACTGTTAGTTTTATAAACTAAAAAATAAATTACCACTATAGTAAAACATGTACCTACTTAGTTTTTTTATTTGAGGCTTTATTCGCGTGCGCTGCGATGTGTGACCAAAAAAAAATTACCACAGCCAAAGAGAATATAAATTAGCCACACCTACCACCTATCTATTGTGCACCTCAGAATATTCTTATGAATAGAATAGAACAGAATAATATTTCATTGTTCAACTGTGTACAAAGGTCTTAGGCTTATAATTAGTCCTTTAGTCCTTCTTCTGAGTTGTACCTACACATAATAATGTCCATTGGATGTTTACTAAGTATGTTGGTAGCGCTGGGTTGGTAGGTATACCTATTTACCAACCTGTTACCAACAGAGTTGTTATTACCTTAAGGTAAGTAGGAAGGTAAATACTTTTAGGGCGCCGAGTACAGTCAAGAGCTTATTATTAACTAAAACAATCGGAAACAGAATGCATACTAGGTAGGTAGGTACCTACCTAAGAATTCCCAATGAGCTAAATAGGTATACGATTCAATATTAACTTCTTCCGAACATTCGGAAAGTAGGCACGAGCGACGATCGTGTCTGCATACCATTTGCGCTATTCCGGAATTCCTGTAGCGTTTCAATTTATAAAATGGACTCTTCGGTTGATAATTTATGTAAGATCTCGTACACGGAGGTGCTTTCATAAATATTTGCTGGCAGATCCGCGAGGACACGCTAAAACTTTTCACACGAGTGTCGGTCTCAGATGAGATAACTAATTAAGTGGGAAATGAAGGAGTTCGTATATTATACTTCCTGCCTTTAGTAAGCGTCTAAAAGCCTGATAAGGGCTCATATAGTTTATATAATATAATTATCATCTTCCGGGTGAATGAGGCCCTAAAATAATACTACTTAGGTAAGTTTACTTTGCGTAGGCCTTAGCATCAAATGTAGACGGAGTATAGGATTCCTAGAATGAAGGTGTTTTGTGATAGCGGTTTCATCATCATAAATAATCATTATCAGCCTTACATGTTCCCACTGCTGGGACAAAGGCCTTCTCTCAGAGAGAGAGAATGGGCCATAATCCACCATGCTTCATATGCACCAATATTGTCATAGATTTTTCGAGGTTCTTAGACGTACCGGTTTCCTTACGATGCTTTTTGTTTTTTGAGCGAAGGCATCAAAACTGACAAATGTAAAAAATAAATTGGAACTAAGAAGTCATTGGCCGAGTATCTGGCTGGGCGCGATGTCAAATTGTTAAGCGCACGTTTGCAACCATCACTCTATAACATAAAACCGACTGCAATAAAATGTAGATTATACCTATACATTTATACTGGGTGTAAGGGGAACACTCTCGAAGCCAAAAGAAGGTAATTGTACTCATCATTATGAACAACTTTTACTATGGGACCAGCCCTGAAATCGCGAAAAAAATATCAGCTGTTCAATAGAAAACGGTCACTTGGACACTTGACAAAATTTATGGAACAGCTGATTTTTTTTCGAGATTTCAGGGTTGGTTCCATACTAAAAGTGGTTCATAATGATGAATACAATTATCTTCCTTTGGCTTCGAGAGTGTTCCGCTTACACCCTGTATTTGGTATCAAATTTTTAAAAGTATCTATACTATTTTGATCTTTAACGCAATTAAAATATTGTTCATTATAAATGAGTACTTTTTATGACATGTAAACAATCCAAACAAGTAGATTAGTTAAGGCGTATCCACCGGGTCGTTAACCGCCCTGCGCAAGCGATCGTAGCTCTAGCTACGTCGTAGCATGGACAAAAGGGTCGTAGCATGGTCGTAGAAACGTAAGCAAGATGCGAATTTGGAATTAAACGTGTTTTCACACGGAATAAGTTTTTTTTCTACACATATAATAAAATCGTAGAGATAAAAAAGACTGTCATGGCGAGAAAAAAAAACAGGGCGTCTTAAAATAAACAGCTACTTTAGTATACGTTAAGAATTACAAGAGCTAGTATATAATAATAATTTTGGTTTTTATTTTTATTGACGGTAGTGTTTTTACAAAGCCCTAAATTCCACTTACCCACGTGACACAACTAAGTAACTATACCTATACTTAGTTATCACTACATAGTATAAAACAAAGTCGCTGTCGCTGTCTGTCCGTCCCTATGTATGCTTAAATCTTTGAAACTACGCAACGGATTTTAAAGCGGTTTTTTAAATAGAGAGAGTGATTCAAGAGGAAGGTTTATATGTATAACTAGCGACCCGCCCCGGCTTCGCACGTAAATTACACCCGTGCGAAGCCGGGCGGGCGGGTCGCTAGTTATTAATAAACATTATATTACCTACACTATAGTGCCAGCAGGAAACTGCGCTCCAATAAAATACAGCTAAATGTATCTCAGGTGCAGCACTACGGATAATTAAAGAAGCACTCATAAGTAACTTTAGCCACTAATCTTAATACAAACAAAGTATTCTCCGAGCTCATGTTTGTATAACCAGTAAAGAAGAAAGTGCTTTTATCACCTACCTACCCAGCAGTTTATAACCATAACACGTCGACATAGAGGCGAAGTAACGACGGTATATTTAGTTCCTCAAAATAAAAGTTCTTATGGCCCAGAATGCAATAGCAATGCGAGTGGATGTTATCGCAGCACATCAAAACCAACTCTTTTTTAAATTGAATAGCGTAGTATTTTTCCTTGATAGAGCGTAATGCATCCACTTGAGCACCTGTAAGCCACAGTGAGGCGCAGCGTGAGGAAAAAGCCGCCTACAGAGCGACCTCGTCTGTAGAGTTGGACAAAATGATGGTACATACTACTAAAATACTTACTAACTACTTTTTCTTTCTTTCTTTAAAATTATCAACACTTTTTGCTTTTAGTCAGAACGTACAATGGTCACTCTTCAAACGTGTTGGCAGCAATATACAGTTCTAGGATAGGCAGATGTGAAATAGGAAATACTAGCTGCGCCCCATGGTTATGCCCGCGGGGTTAACTCCTTAAAACATCAGCTATCTGCCAGTAGAAGTCCCGTCAAAATCAGTCCAGCCGTTTTGGAGTCCATAGGGAACATACATAGGTACATACATACCTACACACATCACCTTTTATATATAAGAAGAAGAAAATGGAGACGTACATGTATGCGACTTGACTTTAGGGTATAAAGCATTAAAAAAGCTTTGTATCCCTACAACTTTTACAGTTTTGGAACATAATTGTTGAACATAATTTTATAAATAAGTAGTTATTCTAATATTTTCATTGGAAAAGTCATTGTAATATAAAAAACGTGATATCAAAAAAAAAAATACACAAAAATTATTATTTATCTCACAGACCTATTAATTTATCTATTAATATCACAGAATAATATGATGCTTGTCATTAGCCGTTATTGCTTAGCTTTGTCAGTTTGTGGTAGTCGCTCGCCTATTTGGCGTAGGCTTTCCCCAATCTATATATCATCATTAGAAAGGGTATAAAAGGTATTAATTTAAAAACAGAAATAATCCTATTCATACTGAAGGAATCCCTAAAATTAGCCAAGTCCACAGAGCTTCTTTCGAAATGCTATTGTGAAAAGTCTAACTCTAATCCTACAACCTAAGTAATTTCTAAACTATGTAGGAATTAAAACAATATGTTTACTCGTACCTGACATTACGCCTACGAATCTATCAGAATAATCAACAGTAATAACTATAAAAGGTATTAATTTAAAAGCAAAAACAATCCTATTCATACTGAAGGAATTAAAACAATATGTTTACTCGTACCTGGTATTACGCTTACGAATCTACCAGAATATTCAACAATAATAACTACCTGAACAATGTGGGTTTAAAAGGTATTAATTTAAAAGCAAAAATAATCCTATTCATACTGAAGGAATTAAAACAATATAATATTTACTCGTACCTGACACTACGCCTACGAATCTACCAGAATATTCAACAATAATAACTACCTGAACAATGCATATACCGGAGTAAACGCCGTGAATTTAATATGTACTATAATCCCGTGACAGAGTAATGCATCCACCTACACGATGCGACGGCGCGGGGTGGCGTGGCGTGTCACATGCACGGCCGGTCTCAGCGGTGTGCTGCAGCTTGTTCGACATGGTTCTCGCATCAAGGAGACAACGACAGGTAGAAAGGGTAGATAGATCCATCAGGCGCACTCACACCCATATCGCATGCTACCTGTAACTGACGCACATGTACAGTGCGACCAAACTCATCTGCAGTGTAGAGCCACCATCGAAGTTTCTAAGCGAAACTAATAGGAACATTTTTAGTTCTCTCCTATGACCAACTCTATAGATAAGTTGGTTGGTTGTTGGTTGAGTACAGATTATCTTGTAGATGAATTGAGTTGACATTTTTGTTTACAGATGTAGCTTGAATATAGTTACCTTGGTATGTCGCTCCGGATAGGTCGATCAACTTTCAGACGGGAAAGTTTGGTATTGGATTACCGTACTTTTAAAGCTGACTCACGTATCATGTACGTGATTAATGTACCAAGAGCATTATACACAGGTTGTAGTTTTCGTTCGAATGGTAGGCAATTTTTAGCCGACTTAGGATAAGGAGGTTCTCAATTCGACTGTTTTTTATTTGTCTGTTTGTTACGCGATTACTCCGCCAATTATGAATTGATTTTGATGTTTTTTGTTGGTTTGGTAGATCATACTTCCCTAGGTCCCCAGGTAGGTTCTTTGGTCCCTACAAATTAAATTTATCGAAATGACGATTCAGCGCTTTTTGAAAAAGCCAACAAAAAGAAATAAAATATACACATAATTATGTCGTTTTGGTTTGTGGTTCCTTTCAGCAAATTTTCTACTTTTTTGTTCTAGTTTGTACATATATATAGGTAGGTATAGTAATGAAGTCGGTTTTTTCTACTAAAATTTAATTTTATGTTTTTTCACATCTCTACATTCGAAACATAAATATTTACGCATTCATTACCATCTAAAATTAACTTTTAAACTTTCGCAGTTTGAAAACTAGTTTTGAAAATAAATAAAATAAACTATAAAAATTAAAATTTCGCTATAAATCTCGAAAGTCATATAAAAGATGTCTCAAGTTATAAAAATCTTAGTAAAATACTTAGGTAATGCTTCGAGTTGTTCACTTAGATCATGTGTTCAGACATAGCCTCAAGCTTTTCGTAATCGCAAACTTACACAAATCTTAACAAGATAGGTAGGTACAATCAAAACAATAGGTAGGCGTAGCTTTCATCGCTAGTTTGGAAAGGGGCTTTAGAGAGAAGCTCATCCATCATCGTGAACTTGGGCAGCTGACAGACTTCATTGTAGGCTGAAGTCACAGCCAGGGCAGATACAGAAGGCGTAGTTCAGATACAATGAGGTATTCGCGACGCTGCAGGCCACATGACCTTTGTTCCGGTATTCAGGTCGAGGTCGCGGCTCTGACCTCGGCAGAGGTAACATTACCGGCGGAGGTGCACGACTCGACCATCTCACCGCAGGTCTGCAAATCCCTATATTAGCTTGATTAAAAATCTATACGTTTCTCCTATGAGCAAACCAGCTCCGGGATTACGGTAAATTATTCTCTTTGATTTATTGGTCGATGAAAGGGTTTTTTATCTACTTAGACAGGCACGTATTTTTTTATTTTGTTGCCTTAAAAGCTAAAACACTGGCTTGTTCAACGCTCGCGAGTAGGATTGAATTTCGGCCTCTTTTTGAATCCAGTACGGTAAAGAAAATATAACGTTAATTCATTCCATTTTTCACAAAATTGTTTCTAAAGAATTAACAAATGAAACTGTGTTCTCGTAGTTACCTACCATGTAAACCCATCAACAATATAAACATCTGCAAAGTTTATGTTTTTCTTTGACGCTTAGGGCCGGGATGAGGATGGAATTTTAGAAATTCAATTCCCGAGATAACATCGAGGAACATAAACTTTATCGAGTCTACAATGAATGTTACAAGGTTTGCTCTTTGAATAAAAGTTTACAAACAATCTCTAACACAATAACTCCCTACGTTTTATATCTGCATTATAACATACACACACCACTCGACGTACCTAAAGATGTGTTATTATTGTCTAGTTAGGTACATCAATCGACTAATCATACTTACTATTTGCCATTAAACTTTGAATAGTAGTACCTATAACTTACACCTGAAGGTTATCCTGAAGTTTTCAAACAAGGCTACTTCATTGCTACGCTAGCAGTACATCACTGTGTACCACGAAGCCACAAGATTTTTTATTTATGGTGGATGTATATTTAAGTTTTATTTTTCGAATAGATAGTCAATTAAATTCAAGTACCAACATCACAACACATAAGAGAATGTGAATTCGGTACTAAATTAAGCCATGCAAAGTAGGTCAACAGGCACCTAGGGAAAAAGTGACAACTTGGCCGATACTGCAGTCTCCGTGAACTTCAGGCTTAGCGAAGCCATATTTTACGATATGTTATGATTAAATTTTCCGGAACCCTCGCTCGTAAATATAATTTTGTCTCATTCGGTATGAGTTATAGCCCAAAGTAAGTTCAAAAAGAAATAACATTTGTCGATTTTTCTTCAATATATTAGGATTAGAAAAGGCACGTTTCACAGTAATTACGCCACACAATTTACTTAAAAATAACAAACTTTGGACAGAATACAGCATGTCGCTCTTAAATGCATTTAAAATGCAACAAGCCTGCAGCGACAACCACTTCGACACTGTTTGCTCGTTTATTACATTATTAAAACTATCTAACTACTACATACTTTACAAACAACCTTAGGTACAAATAAATAATATTACATACCTAAAAAACCACAAGTAAAAAAACAACAAGGAACATTAATGTCGATATTCAACGTAATGATAAATATGCGTACAAAATTAATTAGATGTAACCTATATGCCATACAAAAAATGTGTTAATATATGGATGACAACAGTGAAAACATGAATAGATGACTTATAAATAATACTTAGAAAGCGACTAGAAAATTTATTAAATAGAAACTCGTTTTTATAATAAATACAACATAAAAAAATTATTTGCAAGTAGAAGTGGCAATGGGCCGGCCACATCGCTCGAAGAACCGATAACCGATGGGGAAGAAAGGTTCTTGAATGGAGACCATGAACCGGAAGACGCAGCGTAGGTAGGCCTCCCACTAGATGGACCGACGACATCGTGAAAGTCGCGGGCATCCAGAGGATGCATATAGTAGACAGTCGTTCAGTGTGGAGGTCTAAGGGGGAGGCCTACGTAGCTATATTGTTGTTGTGTGCAATAGACGTCTTCTGGCTGATGACATGATGGAATAAATAATTTTAAGTAACTGCTATAACTGCAAATGCCAATGAAGTTTGATCACGAAAAATAATCGTTTATCACTAAACGCGAAAACGGATGAGTAACACATGTGAATGACAGATTTGATCGAGAGCCAAGTAATAATGAGGGCAGTCTGACCTGACTACTATGCCCACCTACAATACTGCTTTAAATAACATCTGAATTACTGCAACATTTATTTATAGCCATGTTGTTTATTGGTTTAGGTACTTGGTTTTAGAGAGCGATTGCTTTTATCATTAAATGCGACAAAGTTGTAACAACTTGCAATACGAAATATACCTAGTAGAGACGGATTTCTCACATAGAGCGACTAAACTTAGGTAACTGCTTCATAGGTAGTCACGTCAAGATAATTTTGATGACGGTCGCAGAAGGCTTCTTGATCCCGTTAAGGCCCTTTTTTCCCCACTTTTAGCAATTTTGGTAATTCTAGTTTAATTTGTCTACTTCCATTTGCTTAAAACTATAAAAGTGAACTTATCAAAATTTTATGTTTTATCTAGAAAACTGTAAAGAATGAAACACGTTAAAAATATTTCGCTCAAAAAAAATGTAATACTAATTTGCGCTTTTCTCCGCTGTTTGTTATTTATTTAATCAAATACCTACCTATTTACTAAATTAATTGATGTCTACGAAATCGTAATGTACCTACTGATTCCATAATTATGGAGAGAACCGTAATATGTACATTTTACATTACAGCTGTACTTTTCGAAAAATATGAGAAAAAAGTCAAAAACAGAAGTAGCGAAGCGCACGGCTGTGTAAGCGCCATGGTTTTCCTCACTAAATGCTTTTCCTCGCTAATGCGTTGCTCAAAAGTGGGAAAACAGCCTCTGCACACATAATGCGATTCATGTGACATGCCCCTCAGGTGGCTGCGTTTTGTATTATTATTAAATAATCGGATCGCAGTACATATACTGTCTTTGAGGTAGGGTTGTGGCAAGTTTTTTAATGACGTGTCTCCCATTCGTGTTCGAGTAGGAGAAAGCTGCCAAATGATCAGCAAACTTCCTCTGTAGCTTACGTAACACTTGTGCTTTGCTGCATATAATTTATTGAGGCCAACTTTGTTACCTACGGGCGCCTAAATTAATGATTATGTACCTATAATGTACCTATATACCAGAACCTTATTATTCAACTAACTAGAGGTTTGCTTACTTAAGTTTTAGAAATTTTGCGTCATAACTAAAACGTATCAGCTACCGCTCATCTATTGAGAGTAGGCATCTCATTGGAAAGTCGTAAACCTAAATGAAAGTAATATTACAGCAAAGTTATTTTTCAGCGAAACGTCTTTGTGTTATTAAGGCACCTAATTGCCTTTGATTTTACTTTGTCAGATGTTCGCTTTTGACCTTTCGACCGTTTGAATTTCCTATTCAGAAAAGAACATTTTAATTGTAAGAAAGTGGTGCAGTTGTTTGCGGACGTTTTTTCTTAGTTTAAAAGATTACCCGTGATAAGGGTGCTTTGTAAAAAGTATAAAATGTATTAATTATAAATCTCCTTTACTTTTTTTGCTTTCTTTCCACGAAAATGTCCAGTAAAAGGTTTTTCCTAATTCATTATTCATGGTTCTGGTTATCATTGTTTCGAAATGGTATTGAGATCGGATCTCTTTTATGGTATAAAGACTAACCTTTACCCGCATTTCCGACCCGACTAGATTGTCTAATAATCAGAGTAGAATCATTTACAGACCAATTACACTGCGGACGGTCAGCAGATTTTAAATAGCATTTCGCTGTCGACCCGGCTGATTAGAAATTCAATTGACGCAAATGAAATTGTGGAGTTTCTAAAGTTTTGCCGTAAAGTTCATTAGCGAAGCTTCTTTGTGATTATAATGTGCAATGAAAAAAGGAAACAAAAACCAAATTAAACATTTTGAGGACTAGGCACTATTCTTGGCTAACTATTCTTATACTCTCGAGATCGATGTTGCTTTTGTTGTACAGTTATCTAAACTAAACTAAATTTGACAGCTCTAAAATTGTTGCATCTTTCCCTCACATATTGAAATTAAAAGAGACGTAGATAATATATTACGTATTTAGTCCTGCCAGATTAGTTTAGTTTAGTGAGTGGGAAGACAGAATCGACGCTATTATCTCAGACACTGTCTTTCTCATTAGAACAGCCATGCGAATGAAAATGTCGGTGACAATCTCAACTGCATAAGAATAGTCTGGGCTGTAGATAAATCACGAGAGATTTTGACCATGATGCTAAATTTTTCGATTGCCCCCACATCATGTTCAGCGTCGTTGGTTTAGTCGGCGTAGAGTCCTTCGTAGAGCGACCTGGGCAAGTGCTCGGCCAGTATGGACTTGAGTTTCTCCCTCGGCGAGACGGGCGTGTAGCGCGACAGAGGGAAAGTGCGCGTCACGCCCTCGCTCAAGGCCCGAGTCACGGCTGTCAGGTCCGCATCCTAGGGTCAATTAAAAACTAATTAATCATAGCATAACAGACAGGAGATTGCGAATGATTGACAAGGTCGCACTGCTGTTAATAGGTTCACTTAGAGCAAGTTAGTTATAATTTTTAACCCTCGACGCAAAAAGAAGGGCGTTATAAGTGGTGTGTATCTGTCTGTGGCAACGTAGCTCTCCAACGGCTGAACCGATTTTGATTTATTTTTTTTTGTTTGAAAAGTATGTTGAACGTGATTTAACTAAGCTCTGATTAAAAAAATCTATTCAGACGTTTGAAGATTTTCCGCTCTTTTATAGGGGGTTTAAAAAAATACTTGTCAATAGCTTTTGCCAGCAACTGAAGATAATCAGTCCGGATCTCTTGCATTATACTGCCGAATTGTTTTACATGACAAACTACGAAATGAACGATATGATGCCACCGTAGATGTAAGGTCACCAAATGTTAATTATACTTAACTTTTATTCTAGTAAATTTTATTTCAATATTAATAATCTGTATTATGCTTATCTATATCAGATACCTACGTAGTCTTTTGCCTTAAACTACTTCAACTAGATTTATTTCCATAATAAAACCACCGCATTATTATTATCGCTTAGCGTGTAGGCGGGAAGAAGGTCACTTTTTACGCCTTTCTTGTTTTGATCAATGTTTTTGGCCGAAAGAAAAGTGATTTCCTTCATCGGTGTAGGTGTGTCACATTGTTATTTGAAGTGTCGTTTCGTTAATAAATAAACTACGTGTAACGTGCTCATGCAAACCGGTATTAGCATTAAATTACGCGTTGTCACGTTTCCGAGTTTCGATGGAATTAAGTTAACTTATAAAGGTACTGCTTTTTTGTCGTTTTAATTATGAAGTTGATTGCTTTTGTTTCCATTTAAGAATTAAAAGGTACATTTATGTTTGGTGCAATCAAAATAGGCAATTTGTTAACAAACGCGAAAATTGTAGGTCGAGGCGAAGCTGAGGTATAATACATTAATTCATCCAATGCTTAATTGCTTCTAAGGTTTTTTTGTAACTTTACGTTAGCATACCGAGGTTAATAATGAAATATCATGATAATTATGAACGAATTACCGAGGAAGGTTGAAAAAGTGTACTTACAGCACTCTTAGTGTATTTCTCGAGGCTCCTCAAGGCTTGTTCGAAATAGTCCTCTCCGTAGGCGCCTTTCTGCTCATCGCTAAGTCGCTTCCACATATCGCGCGCTTGTTCCAGAAGCTTCTCCTCGTTCAGCCACGCGCTGCCTGTTGTGTATTCACCCGCGGCTACCACAACCTTCACATAAATAAATAATACTTATTCAGCGTCTGCCATACTTATTATTACTTATTTCACTGTTTACTTCCTACTTGCTTTCATCATTTTCATTATCAGCCTATCATGTTCCCACTGCTGGGACACAAGCTTTCTCTCAGAGTGAGAGGATGGGCCCCAATCCATCATGCTGGCTCAGTGCATGTTGGTGAATTGACATTCAATGTCTTTGAACTTTTGAGGTTCTCGGAGATAACGGTTTCCTCACGATGTTTTACTTCACCATTGTTGAGCGTGGAAACTCCACATACTAAATAAATCATTAGTGCAGGATCGAGGATCGAACCGGGTGCTGTTATGCCGTCATGTTTCTTATCTGCAGGCCGTCCCGTGACCCCCCGGGATGGCCTGACGTCCCGGGTAACCTTTTTATACTAAAATACACGTAAAAATGCTTAAGCAAACATTACTGCGCTCTGAGTTATTAAATTTGGCCGCGCCAGTTCAGAATAAGGTAAAATGAAATATTCAAAGCAGGACAAAGATCATTTTGTTCCGAAGAAACAGTTTCAGGTTTCTTCCATTAACCTATTGTTGTATATACCTCGTCTATTGTCGGCTATCAAATTAAATTAACCTCGCCTTTGTTAAAGGTTGTATTTATAATATTGTTGATTTAGGTATGGTAAATATACCGGAGAATATTATCTAGGGTTACTTAACGTCACGCCTTGCTCGTATAATGAAGTATAATAATAACTGTATTTACAAACATTGACTTATTCAAATTTCTTATTTTTTTAGCAATATTTTATTTAGGTGAGGAACATAATATTAAAAAAGAAACATTTACACTAAAAAACTAAAAATTCAAAGTTGGTGCCCTAGTAGCAAAGTGTTCCAAGAACGCCGCGGCTGCCCTCTTGCGTGTAATAGCCAAATAAATTATCTGCTAGTGCATAATAAAATTCCAAAATATATTAGGTAAATATTTATATTTTCTGAAATGTTGTTTAAACTAAAATTGATAGCCTATCAATACACAGTGTTTTAATATGATCCACTGTAATTTTTTATAAAAAACATTAAGCAAAACGTTTTGTTATCAAGGTGTATATCATCACAGACATTTTAAAAGTATTAACATTAGACATATAAGACATTTTACTAGTTCGTCGTCGTTTCGCCTTCGTGGAGTTCTTCTCACAAAAGCATTTTACAATTGGGATGTTCTAAACTTCTAACAGACATTTCGTGTATTGTCCGGAGTGAATGAGCCATCTCTCCTATCACCAGGGTCTCGACAAACCGTGGGGATTGAAGAATGTATTTGGTAAATGGACCCCATCGACCGAAAGTAATAATAAGTAGGTATCTCTACTGTTGCTGGATTACTGTGTTATTTATATTGATAGCTTGAGATTCTGTGTGGGTGGCGGCATTGAATGACAAAAAGACATATCAAGTACAATTTCGTCGTTGAATTTTCATGAATTCTTGGACTGCATTTAGATTCCATCCGTTATTGCACTACTAATGATAATAAAAAAGTGATAAAAAGTGACAGTACGAGAGTCTTTATGATCAGAACGTGTTTGGCGCTTGATTTTTGGTTCGACCCCTATTCATTTGACAAACAACAAAGTCATTCAGGGTGACTTTCTAAAATTGGAGTAGTTTTATTGTCTTCAACGGAAACAAGAGAGTACGAATATTGTGATTGTGTCTTTAATATGTTCGTTTTGTCCCAAATTATCAGTAATATATAAAATAACTCTTTATAGAACTATAAGATTAGCATTTAGGAAACCATAGCACGGTGGTCGGGTCCTCTCTAGTGTCCGGTTGGTGGCTAGCTATTCAAAGTGAAAATTTGTCACCTAACGGCTTATTCTGGTAACCTCACTTATGAGCTCTTCTTTTCAACCACATCGTCACTTTACATCCGGAGAGTCGCGATGAAGACAACCTAGCCTATCAAACATAAAAAGAAAAAATACTGGCTAAGGCGTGTCTAGACTCGAGACACGCATATGGTAGGGTACCGATTTTTGTAGCCAGATAAAGTTGCCATTTTGTGGTACTAGTTCTTAAGTTTCTTTATCTATAACTTTTATTTCTGGTGTGCACAATAAAGAGTGTAATAATTGTCTTTAGACCTTCAAGGGTCTATGGGCAGTCTAACTGTATTTGTAGATTTAGTTTTAGCTTGTATTTTGTTTAGTTAATAAAGGCTCTTTACATAAAGAGTTTCCGTCTACCTATATATCTATCTATCTAAAGATATGAAAAACCCTCCTAAAATGCATTTAAATTGGAGATATTTCAAATTAATTCTTAGGATTCATATTATTACTATTTAAGAGTAATAATTTATGATAAAACACTAAGCTAACTAGTCATTAACTAAAAGTAACCAGCCATGAGTAGGTATTTTGTATCATAATATATTGATGCTCAATATTTATGCCGGGCGCAATTATCTCAGTCGGTTTGCTCATTAATCGAAAGCGACGAGCCAGCTGACTGATTGAACGCATCCACTTTGATCACATACAATCCACATTAATTTCGTCATCATCATCATCAGCCAGAAGACATTCGATAGGCCGAACATAGGCCTCCTTAGACCTCCACACTGAACGATAGCTCACCATCCGCATCCCCTGGATGCCCGCGACTCTCGCGATGTCATCGGTCCATCTAGAGGCCTACCTCCGCTGCGTCTACCAGTTCGTGGTCTCCACTCAAGAACCTTTCTTCCCCATCGGTTATATTATCGGTTCTACAAACGATGTGGCCTGCCCATCGCCACTTTAACTTTCAAATTTTAATAGCTATGTCGGTGACTCGTCGTCCTTCTTTGGCGAATATCCACATTCCGGATTCTATCGCGTAAAGAAACTCCGAGCATAGCTTTCTCCATTGCCCGCTGTGTGACTGTAAGTTTTTCCAAAAGGCCAACAGTTGACTTAATCACTGGCAACACACACTGGTCAAAGATCTCAATTAAACACCGACCAAATCCGGAAAGTATAGGTTACAAAATAGTTTGTAAACAAGCTTTACAGAACAAAGCTCAAACAAAGCCCTCCACATGTGCTGATGCTAATCTAATCGGAAGGTGTATAGACGAGCTGGGAGGTCGCGCACCGAACGCCTATTTCAGCCAACAAACTTTGCCCTGCTATCGCGAAGACGACGACGGGTTGCTCTATTCCAGGCCGACTTTGCGCTAGTTTTATAAATACATTTCCTAAGATAGCGAGCCATTTTATGATACTTTAAGCGATGTACTTTGCCGTCGTCGATTTTCACTATAGCACATTGACTCCGCCATTGAAGTGTTCTTCGTTTTATGCGATTCCTACACGTAATGATGTTTACGTGATAAATTTTTGATCCAGTATGACTGAGCGTCGTTATTTGGAACGAGGCTAAATTATTTTTATTTATTTTTTCGAGTGAAATGAAATGGGCGTGGGAGCGGAAAAGACAACATTAACAAATTTAGTTTGACGTCGTTTGGCTCATCGCTGGAGTATTCAGAGTGAGTGTCGTAATCAGAACTGTTGAATAAAATAGATAGAGAGTGCAGCGAGCGTACATTTAATATGGCCGCAGGTTAAACCGGCAAACACAAATAGGCAAAAATTATGTAGGAATGGAATAACTGGCTAACATCCTGTACCTCGCTATTTTTAACTCTTCATCTGTCACTGGCACTGATCGTGGTTTTTACACATTTTTTTCTTTATTATGTAGGAATTAGTTATAACTAATTTCTCCTAATTTATTAATCCCAATAAATAATTCCTCCCATAGTTGATTGAATCAGGCGTTACTTTGCGGAAGTCCATTTTTAAAGCGAAAAAGAAGATAAGATATCATTTGTAGAAGCGGAATTACACTAGAAATTCGACATATACAAATTACATCCTCCTATAGTTTGAACAGCATTTGAGTAAGTTTAAAATACATAGCATATATTATTTTTAAAAACTCACACCTATACGAGGTACAAAGATACATTAACAAGATAAATAAATAAACATGCATAAATATGCCCGAAAAACATTACCCTCCTTCTTTTGGCAGGCGGGTAAACACAAATGATCACTGAAACACTTCTTTTGTCAGCAAAATAAAATGTGCTACACAAAAAATAACTTTTCTGGAAAAAAATAATAGGAAATGTAGCATACATTTCTTAATATTTTTTTCATCGTTTCGATGGCTTCTCCTGCTCAGATTGAACAAAACTTTTTCTATAAATAAAGATGAGTAAGTTACATTAACAGCTAAGCAGCGTAAGTTATATTAATCTCAAATGAGATTCAGACAGATGTTGGGTTGTGTCAACTTAGAAATAATTATAAAAGCTAAGGTACCGGCAATAAAAAGCCGACCATAAATAAAGCTAATCACAGAAACCCAAACAAAATAAATAACTAAATATTTATAACATATTTTTTCCTGTTATTTGTTTTCAAAACCAAACTACTAAACTAATTAGTTGGTACCTACGCCATACAAATTCCATATTGATTATTGCTTTGTGATAGTGATACAGCATTGCTTCCTAATCCGACAAAAAACGCTTATCTCGGAACATTATTAGCCGATTAAATAATTTCTATGTAGGTACGAAATGTATTACAAATAATTATATTTATCACTAATCCGGTTATTTTTAACAAATAAACTACCTGTCCGTTAGATTATGAAAGACCTGATAACACACTAACTTTGATGTCAGTAAATCGATGAAGTTTCTCATTGTTTACCGAAGTTGTGGGTGGCCTTTGGAAACAACAGGATGTTTTTCTAGAAACGCTGTAGGTCTGTAGGTACTATACGAGAAGGTACGGGTTCAAATTTCTTACAGACTTTTTTTTTAAACAGAAACGCAACAATTTGTTTATCATATTGGGCTGCTAGACATACAATGACAATGTAAAGTAGAGTGGACCTGATAATGTTGGATAGGCTACATAAATATTGGTTTTAGGGTTCCGTAGTAATAATATAAAAAAAACCTTAAGTTCGTTCTGTCCGTCCGTCTGTCCGTCCATTAGAACCTTAATTCTAACTTCTATAGCTAATAGGGTAAGTGCATGAAACTTCGCAAAACTCCAGTTTTGGAATATCTCAATTTCCTCTCTCATATCTCAATGTAGGTAGGTATAACAATAAGTTAAACTGCTATTTTAGGAGTAGCTCTGATACTTATGTGTAATGAGTTTAATGTTTTTTTGGCCAAAATTTTCTACAACCACCAATTTCTCAACTGTGATTGTGACCACATTATATATATATTTTTTATAAATAAAATAAACATATTTGCATATTTTTATACGCAATTAATAACAAGTTGTACAATAACCAGTAAAGAGAACTACGTGAATTAACTCGTTATTTAAAATTTGCTTGCAAAATATATGAATTGTATAAAGATGTTTCTATGTAATACCTACTAACAAAAATAGGAAGACATTTATCAGCACCATTGATCAAGTAGTTGTTATTTTCGTATCATGAGCGTAGTGCTGACGTAAGTAAACTCGGTTGCGTTGGAAACAGGAGATGCACGCACGTCGCACACTCGTCTCAACTACCTCTATACGTAGAGATGGATATAGTGTGGTTCCGGCGTTGTTGAGTGGCTTAACTCAGTATATCTATCTATATCTATATTTATATAAAAGCGAAATTCACCTACTCACTCACTCACTCACTTATCACGAAATCTCGGAAAACTACTTGACCTACGAAGCTGAAATTTGGCAGGTAGAATCCTTATGGGGTGTAGAGGTCTGCTAAGAAAGGATTTTACGAAAGAGCCGAATTAAAGAGGATAAAAGGGGGTTGAAAGTTTATATGAAAGTCTACGCGTACGAAGTCGCGGGCAACAGCTAGTATATATATATAAAAGCGAAATTCATCTACTCTCACTCACTCATCACGAAATCTCGATAACTGCTTAACCTATGAAGCTGTTTGGCAAGTAAGAAACTGCTAAGAAAGGATTTTGCGTAAAGGCCGAATTAAGGGGGGCATTAACACTCAAAAATACAAAAGTTTAGGAAAATAATACAAGGCGACAATAATAAAATAAGGAGGTGACATGTTTTTTTTAAGGTTGGCGTCAAAACCACTTCTAACTTGAGGAAGACATGTAAATAACAATCCTACTAATATTATAAACGCGAAAGTTTGTATGTATGGATGTATAGATGTATGGATGTTTGTTCCTCTTTCACGCTGCAACGGAACAATGGATCGACCTGATTTGCTTGGGTATAGTTCAAGAGCCAGAGAGTGACATAGGCTACTTTTCATCACCATCATCACCATTTGTCATCACTACGCGGGTGAAACCGCGGGGCGCAGCTAGTTACGCAATAAATTAATATGAATATGAAGCTTTACTTACAACGTCAACGCCTCTAGGTTTGAGCTCGCGCCGCAAGCAGGCGGCCAGAGCGTCGAGGGCAGCGAGTGAGGCGGCGTGCACGCCTCGTACCGGGGCGGCCACGTAAGTCAGGATCGAGGATGCCAGCACGATGCGCCCGCGAGCGCGACGTACCAGGGGAAGCATCACTTGTGCTAAGCGGGCGGGACCTGACCAAGAGACTAGGTGTTACAATCGTATTTTTAATCGAATGTTACAAATTAGAAAAAAACCAGACAAGTAAGAGTTAGGACTCGTGTTCCCGCTCGACGGAAACCTCAGAGCGAGACACCAAAAAAACTAACTAACTGTAGTTGAAATATTGAAAGACAAACTTAAATTTGTAGTTGACAATTAGGTTCTTCCATACAAACAATACATAACAACATAACAACTACAAAATGTAAGTTTGTAATTGTAAAACAATATTTTTTATATGATACTAGCGGTCCGCCCCAGCTTCGCACGGGTATAGATTATAGCCTATGTCACCCGGGGATGGTGTAGCTTCCCAACAGAGAAAGAATTTTTCAAATCGGTTCAGTAGTTTCGGAGCCTATTCAATGCAAACAAACAAACAATCAAATCTTTCCTCTTTATAATATAAGTATAGATAACTTCAAATTAACAGCTTTCAGATTGATTCCTTTATATGTGCTGTAAGACCTTGCCTCTTGCCAAAATTTATGATTCTAGGTCAACGGGAAGTACCCTATTTGATTCCCCTGTGAAATCGCAAAATATGCGACATAAACGTTCATATCTTTTGATTGCGTTGATATACAACTTTTATTTTTTTACAGCCGAAAGAAACCGTTGACCTAAGTATTTAGTATAAATTTCAACTTGATACCTTTACGCGTTCTTGAGAAAAAGGGTCTTGACAGACGGACAACGAAGTGATCCTATAAGGGTTCCGTTTTTTCCTTTTGAGGTATGGAACCCTAAAAACCGGCCAAATGCGAGTCGGACTAGTACACTGAGGGTTCCGCACATATTTGTAGGTATGTATTTTCATTACTAAACATCATAAGGTCATAAACTAAGAAAGCACCGAACATTGCTTTAACGAAAAGATAAACTGGATTGAGGGACGAACTTAACTTTGCCGATTATTAATATAAGACGTGCAAAATTAGAGATTAAAACTTCGCTTTTGGCGTCAAACTAACTTAAATTAATTAGGTCGTAACGTAAACACGACGTTGTAATTGTGTCTGCTCGTTACAAGGCCATCGTTTGAAAGACCTTAATTGAATTCTCGCTAAATTTGCTACTAACTTCACATTTACTTTACATTCGACACACAATGACGAAATTAATGAAGCGGTTTGTTCGTCTCACAGCCACTGAAATACGGTTAACGGTTAAGTATAACATAAGTCACTTGTTATATCCAACAAATTTTTTTCCATAACCTGACTCATAGAGATACATTTCCTATAGAATAGTCATAATCTGTCAGTGAAAATAGTCAAAAAAGATCCAAGCGTCATTGTAAATACTTTATATGAATTATATAGTTCACAATGACGTTAATTATAATAATACGAGAATGACTCCAATTTAGACGTTATGTCGCTTGCATAGTGTTCAACGTTATCCGCTATGTCATCGTAGCTCTGGCATTGCGTGGCGTTTTAGTCGGATCGTGGTCTAGCCAAAAAGTCGGCGCAATTCGGTATGCTAAAAAAAATTTACCTATGCCAATTCCGAAACCATTTCGAGATTTTATGTTACAAAACCTTATTTTTCTACTCTGACCTTTTAAAACGATAAGATGCCATTTATTTTAACAAAAAACTAAGAAATCATTCGACTTTCATTATGGCCTCTAAATGACGTCACGTTTTAACATTTTATTTTCTGTGCTTTTTAAGAATAAAAAAATATAATACATTTGACACACTGTTACAGAAAAATATTTTTCTTTCATATCTGTGGTTTTACAGTCTAGTTCTTTTCAGAGTTGCCAACATGGGGTGTTTTTCCCTAAGCGTAGGGAAAAATCATGTGAAATTGTTTTTTCGGGGAAATAAATATCTGATTTAGAACGTTTTTACTGGAAGCACCTACTTAATAGAATTAATTTTCACCACGTCAGATTAATTCGCTTTTATTATGAGTGGTACTCACAACGATATATAATGTTAAACATATTTTAATATGTCATTTGATGTATGATTGATGATGAAAAACTTTACATACCGAATTCGTGGCGTGCGTCGCGTTTTGGTTCGGACATTTTAGTGGCTCGATTGTGACTCTATATATATTGTATCTCGATGCCCTGATTTCATTTATTATCCTAATCCTAATTAATATTATAAAAGCGAAAGTAACTTTGTCTCTCTGTCTGTATGTTTGTTTGCTTTTCATGACTAAACGGCTAAGCCAATCTGAACATAATTTGGCAGGTATGTCATAAGGATGGACATAGGGTACTTTTCCCCAGAAAATGAGGAAAAACTAAAAAATCGCGGGTAGCACCGCGGGATTCAGCTTGCTTCTTATATATGCACAACTATATATATATTATAACATTACTTGTTCAAGAAATTGAAAACTGTGAATTATATTTTTGCAGTGAAATATTTAATTTTATAACACACAAATCTCTGGAATTATTTTAGTATACAGATGAATAGGTGAATCACACCTATTTACCACCCATTCGCCGCTGGACTTAAATTAGATGTTTACAAATATTTTTTCCAAGTCGAAAAAATCATCTCTAGAGTTTTGACGTCAACTAATTTATTACTATACAACCATTAGAAACTAACTATGAAAGTTATTAAACTGGAATCTATAATTAAATTATATAACAAACATGAAATTGGCATAAAAAAGTGCTCTAAAACCAACGATACATATAGGTCGTTGTCTAAAACATATAAAGCTTTAAAAAAAGCCTCTACAATTTAATGTATAGAAGTTTCTATTTTTTCCGCAGATTTTTACTCAGTACAACAATATCACAATCGAACTCCTAACGCCATCTACACCCTATCCAATACACCAGCAAGGCAGCTACTAGAGATAGCGTTTCGTAGTTTCGTAGCGCTGAAATCGTAGCTCGTAGCAGGATTTACCTAAAAGGTTCACATCCATAGCTCGTTTGATCACGGAGAAGGGAACCCAC
This sequence comes from Agriopis marginaria, assembly GCA_932305915.1. Taxonomy (NCBI): domain Eukaryota; kingdom Metazoa; phylum Arthropoda; class Insecta; order Lepidoptera; family Geometridae; genus Agriopis; species Agriopis marginaria. The sequence goes on along the minus strand of OW029926.1, from coordinate 10,030,805 downwards.
TCCAGTTCGCCGAGAGCACACCACGACTCGCAGTTCACGATGGCCCACAGCCCCTGGGCGCCCTCTGGCATGTGGTCCACGATGTACAGTGACGCCGACAGGATCTGACACAAGTTTTGTTTAGTTTTAACAGTTGAAAAGGTTCCGTTTACTAGTTCACAGAGGACGTTTGTCCAATCAATCTGGAGTTTTACAAATTGAAGGCGAAAAAGATATAAAAGTAAGTGACTAATATTTAAAGCCACCTATTGTGCATGCGTTTTAAATGCGAATAAAATATTGTGATAAAGTATTTAATACTGCTACAAAATAATTGCAATAATGTTTGTAAAGATTTTTTTTTTTTAATTTTAAGAAGATAATTAGGTAATCGTTATATAGTATAACCATTAAGCACATTTATAGTGTATAGGGTTGTATATTTAAAGGAAAATACGTCTTATTGTAGTGTATAATAACAAAGGTATAATAAAAAAAAACTTGTAAGTACAATATCCCACAGAAAGATAAAGTCTTGCTTATATCTCCCGAAAATTTTGGCAATTAATCTTGGGGAAAGTTCGAAACTTTTATCAAATCGGGAATGTGTCAAATTATCAGCTACATGAAACTTACTTGTAGCCACGACATCAAACAAAGAGCAAATCTTATGTGAATTTTACTTTAAAACTTGAAAAGATCTTACATTGGCGCCATTATATTTTTTTGAATCATTTGTGGGCGTTTAAAAATAGTGCCATTAAAAATTGTTACATCAGTCGTGGGCGTCTACTTTGATAAAATCTCCTTGTTCGTTGAGCTACCTTGAATTAATTAAGAGACATCCCACAAATTGGCGTTAGCTGCGAGCGATACACATAAGAAAATAATTTACAAGGATTTTAAAGGGTGGGAGGTTCTGCCGTAGAAGGTAGCCTCCCAAAGGGACTGAAAAATTACCCAGATACCCGTAATTTGTCAAATTAACTCTCCACTGATTCCCTTTTAATTATTATTAAAAGGAGAGAAGGCGATTCCGACAAAATGTTAGTTTTAAGCATTATGTATTGTTATATAATAACTAAGACGCTGTTGTGAAGCTTGAATTTAGAAGAGGCGGAAAACGGACATAGTTACAATGAAAATTTAGAACTGGTTAGTATTATAGTATAGCTATTGTCAAATAATGTATTTATAGTTTGTGACAATATAGTTGAATATGTGGTAGGTACTTATTTCCCCTGCCTTATCAATCTTAACGTAATCAATTATTATTACAGAGCCACAATTTTTTTTAAAGTGACATTTACAAAATCTTCTTGTTAGTTTAATAACCTGTGTTTCTGAAGTGATGTCCAGCTGCAGAATGTGCAGCCGTCCAGAGCAGTCTTCCTTTAACATATCTGCGTCAATGTTGCCAGACTTGTTCTGAAAGCCGGCGAATACATGGTACCCCATGTCGTCAAGCCTTCTTGCCAGAGCATTTCCCAGGACATTGTCGCAGCCCGTCACCAGAACAGCCTTGCCCGCTGCGGTTACCTGTATCACAAATAAAACAATTAGGTACTCGAGCAAATATAATGTATTTGTTTTTTTATTACGAATAAATTTATAATGTCACTGAGTAAACGCTTCTATTCACGAAGTGCTATCGGCAAGCGACGAAATTAAGTTTTCGTCGAAAATTTACGGCGACAGGTTGATGGATGTCCGTTATAATAACTGCTGAGTGAATATTTTATTCAAGCCGGTCTGGTACATAGTGTAGTATGCGTGACGCCGTGACGTCAGGGGTAAACTATTTCAGGGTTTCCTGATCGTTAATTCTTAATCTTCCGTTCCTCTCACTGTTCAAAGTCACGCACCAATCACGGTCAAGTTTGCATAAATTACTTCATTACGTCGACAATTAGTCCTCGCTCATCACTATGATAAAAATCTGTGAGATATAAATGAAACACAAATAAAACATTAATATGCCGACGGGAGCCCGCAGATAAATATTTTATAGTTTGTTGATAATCTTTTAAGTTAAAACGCGACACAAAACGGGTCGGAGCCTAACACTCAACTTACATATTATTATTATATGAATATTTTATTTTACTGTGTCTATTCGGAAAAAACATGACGATTAACCTATTTTAAATCGTACTTTCGAACGGATTGATGACGCATGTATGCAGGCTGGCACAATAGTACAATTGTTACAATCTCCTTGGCAATATATAATACGACAGCATTTACCCAGACATTTAGACGCATTATTATACAGTATGATACAATAACTATTTTATAGTGTGGTGTGAGCAGAGGAAACGCGACGTGGGCGGCCGTCTTGGTGACGTTACATGGCGCTGTTCTGTCTGTAAATCCGGTGCTTCCGATAATACCAAAGGTTATACGCAGCCGTAGCTAGGAGGGGGGTGAGGGTGTCGTTTGCTCAGAAACTAGCTCCTTGATAAAATCAAAAACTTTCTCAAACTATTTAATAATGTTGATTTCATTCTATTTTTAACCTAATTCAAAAAGGAAGGTGTCCTCAATTAGTATTTTTTTATGTTTGTACAAGTCCGTCATTTATAAACCGATTTTGGAAAATATTTTTTTGTTTGAAATTATCTTTGTAGAAATGATTTACTTTCAGATTGGTCCCATGGAAATTTTATCATTATTTCAGTATTTTGGTTTTTAAATAACAATGGCTGTATAATTTTTTTCCGTGGCTGACATAATATTGTCATCCAAGGTAAACGAAAATGCGTATTTTTACTAATTTTAAAGTCGGTTTTTAAATTGATAATTTTATTATCATACACTGTGATAATTTGGTTTCATGCATATTTTTTTCGTGGAATACTTTGACGTAAGTGTCTATACTAGTATCTCTGACCATCTACTTAAACCTGCCCCAGGAGAGAACGACAACGTTGTGTGACCGACGTTGTCGTGGGCGGAGGGACTGAGACAACACTGTTGTCTCGGGAGGAGCCGTAGCGCAGTGCCGAGGGCTCCGGTGCGTTCCTCTGGAAATCCCGGAGCTCTCTTGTCAAGCACTAAGGCTGATCACCGGGAGGATTTTAGTGGGTATGATCCCACATAACCTGGCTGCACCCCAATGCAGCCGGGTATCTTTGGAAGATTTCCCCCTCGAAAACAACGTAAATACGTGCGTAAATATTTTTTTTATCACGCCTTCCGTTGTCGTTATTGGATCATAGTATTTCACGAAAATTCTTTAAAATATTTTTGTATCATCTAGGTAGGTTCGGCCACAGAATAGATAATATAGTACAAGATTTCGTAACTGACAAAGAAGGTTGGGTGACCCACGCACGGCGGTTATTATTCCACTTGTTTCAAAAAGGGTGAAATAAAAAATACGGGCCTTTTTCTTTCTCTCCTCAAAAAAAAATTTCCGTGTATTTCTCAATTTTCTATTCCAAGATTTCCACAGCAGCTCGTGGTTTTAATACAATATACTTATTTAGTAAGAAAGTGAGCCATTGTTAGACCTTCCCGTGAGAGAGTCGGCGAGTCGTGCTCTAGACGCAGGCAATCACTAGCGACCACGTTTTCCAGGTTTCAAATGACGTACATTTGCCTCCCATGAGACCTATATTAGTTACCACAAGCAGTTCGTTATGGCCCAAAGGGGGTTTTGGTTTAGGAGCTAATATATTACCAAATATTAAATTCATAATGAATATATATGAATACTAGCGAACCGCCCGCCCGGCTTCACACGGGTGTAATTTACGTGCGAAGCCGGGGCAGGTCGCTATTTATAATTATATAAACCTTCCTTGAAAATGTATCTAAATGATGGTGAAAACCGCATCAAAAACCGTTGCGTGGTTTAAGAGGAGTTAGTGGCCTTACAGACATACAGACAGACAGACGCGGAAAGCGACTTCAATTTATACTATGTAGAGATACGCGATAACGCGGAATGGTGTAGGCATTTACAAAGCCGATTGGCATATAAAAAGTTAGAGCAATTAAATAAATAAAAAATTGTACAATAGATACCAAATGGTTTAAAATGGTTTTTTTTAAATCACAAAGAAACAATTGAAATAAGTTAGAAATCATGACAGTAGGAAGGAAATCTACTCAAAATAATACTTGTACTAGCAATAACATTATTTAACTTTAACTGGTTTATTGGAAACATTTTACGAACTCTCGATTCATGTGTGTGTGATATAAATGTCTGCAATAAACCATTGCAGTTAGTTAAATGGGTAATTTATGTTTTATTTATATGCGCGGTTTATTGCTGCTACAATTTTCTTTTGATTTTTCTTAAACGAATGATTACATCCAGACTTGGTTTCAGAGTTTATGTGACGTACCGTCAATGCTTAAGTTAGTGTCCATAAAATCTTACGCCTTCGTAATGCAATGAGATGGAATATGTTAACTCTACCAACATAAAAATTAAATAAGTGAAAGCATGAAATCTATTATATACATTTATGTATATATAAATGGTGATGTGTGTATGTATGTATGTTCCCAATTGCCTCCGAAACGGCTGGATCGATTTTGATGAAATTTTCAGGGAATCTTCAGTTTAGCCATTATGATATTTTCCAAAAACAATATAACAAGGTACCCTTGTAGTCGAAACTAGAAAAACTAATTTATTCAATAAAAATTACAAGTAAAATAAAAACTATCTTAAATTTAAATTTATAACTAAAACTAATCTAAAACTAAAATTAATCTAAAACTAAAACTAATCCAACAATCCGCTACCGGTGGGCAGCGTGCCCACCGGTAACGGTTTAGCCTAGCATGTGATGCTATAAAATTTTGTAGCGATCGAATCCACAGTTTTTTGTGTTTTAATATTTAACGATCTAAGCTATACTACGAGATTTTCTGAGAGACGAAAAACAAGAACAAGTTTTGAACAAAGAGAATATAAATACTACTTAAGAGATTTGAAGTCTATACCATAGAGCACAGCCATAGAGTAATATATTGGTCTATACGTTCATAAATCATAGAATAAAAAACAGAAATTATCATTAAATCAAAGGAGGCGGCTGTCGCCGAGGAGGTTGCTTCAAGGAGGTTGCATTAATTTCACCTTCACTGGCAGATAGCTGATGTCATAAGGAGATACTTAGGCTACTTTTATCCCGGATATAACACGGGTGAAACAAGGGGGTGCAGCTAGTTCTTTATACAAGACAAGAACTAAGAGAGTAAACAGTATATATATTGGGATTAATCCTTGACATGTCCCCGCACTCAGATTTATTTATCTCAAGAGTCCGTGCATCAAGGGATCATGTCTCAAAAATGGCGGCGACACGTCTGTATCCGCTTAAGGGGCAGCTAAAAGCACGCGGCTGTCTCACTTGCGCATTTCAACGTTATTGAAGATGAAACATTGCTGAGTTTCTCACTCAGCAATGTTATATGTTTTTATGAAAACATTATTTAAAAAACACTTTTTTAAACAAGCTTTTAGGCGTCCGCCATTTAGTGTGACGTAATTTTACTTTTCGTTTTTTAGCAAACCATTTAATTCGATACTCATATCATGATAAGGTCCGCCATCTTTGGGAGTTCACGGTCTACGATGGAGCACGCTTGCCTAGAAGAAACCGATTCACTCTGGATTTAGATAGACGTCACTTAGCAAACCATGCATTGTCATCCAAATCAAACGTGTAAGCAAAATTTCAGCTAACTCGGTTGGGGGAGGGTTATAACTGTTTTAAAATTCAGTAGCAAGATTTGATTTGACTAACAAGCCAAATTAAATAAAAGCTTACAAAAACAATACGGCAAATAGTATAAAGCAGTTTCGTATTATTATTATAAAGGAAGATGAAAAAAAAATATTCGAAGTTTTATTGTTTAGTTTTTTTTTATTCTTACCTACTCGGGTATTTTTTTAACTTCGAAAATGTTGAACTTGAGTGAAAGAGATAGGATTGGTCGTTAAGCGCAGCCTTAAGGTTGTTTTGCCATTTAATCCCTACCCGTGGGAGGAGATCCGCTAAGGAAATAGTGGTGTGGGTGTTAACGACTTTCTTAAAGGAACGTAAAAGCATAATGCAAAGCGATGTAGTTTTTAATCTCTCTTCCAGGGTTTTTATTAATTTATCCACGTAGTTGCTATTTTTTTCATAAATATCTGTAAATGTGTTATTACTGTAAGACGAATAATAATTATGTGACTTAGAGACCTGGATAAGTATCTAACAAAGATTATATTTTCCTAACACTAAACTAGGTTAAAGATTTTTTAGCTTAAAAGTTGAATGAAAACGTTTTCTTTTAATTACCTGATGTCGCAAAGCCAAAAGAGGTATTGTAGTAAGCTTGTAACATGCATGCAAGTTGTATGTACCCATTTTCTCAATGTGGGATTAAAAACTGATTTCACCTCCTCATATAAAACGTCAATAGGTCTTTTAAAATAAAAGTGATGTTTACGAATTTATTTTTGTTCAGGTGTAACAATAAGAATACAAAAAAGATTGTTTAAAAAGTTTTTTTTTTAATAATAAAGTTTTTTTTGTATTTCAGTGTAGTACGATTATGTCGGATACCAGCTAAAATCTTACTCATCATCATCATCATCATCAGCCAGAAGACGTCCACTGCTGAACATAGGCCTCCCCCTTTAACCTCCACACTGAACGACACCCTGCCTTTTGCATCCACTGGATGCCAGCCACTCTCACTATGTCGTCGGTCCATCTAGTGGGAGGCCTACCTACGCTGCATCTTCCGGTTCGTGGTCTCCACTCAAAAACCTTTCTTCCCCATCGGTTATCGGTTCTTCGAGCGACGTGGCCTGCCCATTGCCACTTCAACTTGTAAATTTTAACAGCTATGTTTTAAAATCTTACTGACAAGGACAAATTACTTCAATAGGACAAAGACATTTTTATTTTCGACTAGCGGTCCGCCCCAGCTTCGCACGGGTATAGATTAATAGCCTATGTCACCCGGGGATAGTGTAGCTTCCCGTCAGTGAAAGAATTTTTCAAATCGGTTCAGTAGTTTCGGAGCCTATTCAATGCAAACTAACAATCAAATCTTTCCTCTTTATAATATTAGTATAGATAAATGCGGGAAAATTGGAAAATAACGGTGCGAATCTAAATCCGGCAAGCGTGCTTTACCGTAGACCACATCATCGCTTATCATCAGGCAAGATGGTTGGTCAAAATGATTTTCGAATGAAAAAAATACATTTAGTTAATAATTGAACATAAAACCATCGTGTGTGTAATTGAATCGTTTCGTAGAACGAAGCAGGTGTAATTGTTTACTATCACTTGAAGCAGTTACATATACAGCGGAAGTTTAATTTGTTCCGTGCAAAGCCGCAAGCCGCCACATGAATATGCATGAAACATAAGGGTGTCCACATATAGAGGCCACCTACCCGTCAGCATAGGTGGGTTGGGCCGTCGGACAAATTGGAAATAATTATAATAGCGGGTCGGTTGCATTTTGGCGGCTTGTGGCAAGCTCATTTGCCCACACATACGCCGCAGAAGCTAGCTTCTGGTCTTTCGACTCAAGAAATCAAGGTCTTTTCGACGTCAGAGAGAATAGGTTAGAGTTCAGAGTTAATAGGTCAGAGTGAAGTCAGAGTTAAAAGGTCAGAATGAACATGTCAGAGTGAACAGGCCAGAGTGAACAGGCCAGAGTGAACAGGCCAGAGTGAACAGGTCAGAGTGAACAGGTCAGAGTAAACAAGTATCTTCTAATTCTTGCGTGTTTTACTTAGCCACCACATCGTAGCTTACCAACAGACGAGTTGGTGGTCGAACGAGAACTTATACGCTAAAAAATCTGCTGCTTTCATGCCGCCAGTAAAGCTTACAAAGTCGTAAAGCATCCGAGGTAACCCCGGCTGCAACCTGTCGAGGCGGCTGCTCGAACGGCGGTTTTGTGTAAATACCTAAATAACGTTCCCTGGTCGCTTCTTTAAGTATAGAATCTAGCATTATGAGCTGCTTCATATGTTAATTTTCATCGGCGAACGTATTTATCGTCTCTGTTTTCATGGTAAATTGCATACACAGATGTGCTCGTATCGTCGTTGAATTTATTTATGTAGTCTTAAATAAAGGGCTATATCTATATGTGTCATTAGCTTATGTATTTTATCCTCAACTGGACGTGAGTATCTACTGGGTTACGCGGAAAGGGTGTACAAGTATCCATAGGCGACGGTGACTGCTTACCATCAGGCGGTCAGTGTGCTTGTTTGCCACCTATGACATAAAATATAACTAAGCAGAAAGGATCTTTATCAACAATTTCTACAATGGGAGCAACTCTAAAATCGCGATAAAAATATCAGCTGTTGTAATGAGAAGCCACAGGCAAAACTTATCTCAGATGGCGCCACCTTCGCTGGTGCTGTCGTTTGTGGTTTATTTGAGGTTATAAACATTGCTCTTGAACGATACAATAAATATAATCTTTGCTTTTAAACAGTAAAATGTTTCTCTAATGACAGTGGCGAATCTCAAAAAAGAGTTAATGTTTCCTTAGCTGGTAAAAAAGCGAATCTTTTGGCAAAGTAGGTATGCAATAAAATTATCAATATTATTTTTACTCAACGGAAGGAAAACGGTGTGTACCTCTATTTTTACACTGAAATGGACTACACAGAGGCATGTTTTAATACCAGACGATATTTATTGTGTAATCACTAAAATTATCTATTGATATTTGACACTTTTTACAGTGAAACAACACCAGCGATAATGTGCCACCTGGCGTGATAAATAAGCAGTGCGTCTCCCCAGTCCTCCTTTCGTCGGTTAATAGATTAGAAACTCACCTGTAAATTATGGTAGAACCATAGGGAGCCGATGACGGAGATGGAGAACCAAAGAAACAGAGTGAACACCGATATGCTGCTGATGTGCAGCGCGTTTGCGGCCGTTGACAGCACCACTGCGAGGGCGTGGCACAGCACTATCGGCAGCGCGCACCGGTCGATTATGTCCCATGGCACCTCCTGTATAAGATTTTATTGATCAAACTTCGTATTTCCTCATAACTGTTTCCTCGACGAATCTTTTTTTGACTTTTTATTATTAATTTAATAATAAGCTTGCTTTTGACCGCCAACTCACCTGATGTGAATCGATGATGCGGTCTACGGTGGAGCACGCTTGCCTAGAAGAAACCGATTCACTCGTGATTTGAAGACACCCAGATTGTAGCTATCGGGGAACACCCATTCAGGCAGCGCATTCCACAGACTAGCAGTTCGAATAAATAAAAGTGGAATCAAAGCGCTTCGTTCGAGTTTATACTTCGTATTAAGTATAATAAATAATTTGAAAGCAATTATTTTTCTTTTACTAATAACCTAAAACAAAAATTAATTATACCTACTTGGAACATTTTAAACTGTTATTTAATTAACTTTGTTAATTATACTAATTTAACGTAACCTAAGACAAAAATAAATATAAAGGTAATTTTTTTGTTTCAGAATTAATTCATTTTTATTTCGAGTTAGGTTTTCACCTAACTTGAAAGAATTTAGTTCAGTAGTTAGAACAAAGTTCACAAGTTGCAGGTTTACATATTTTCGTTTATTTGGTACTGGTCTTAGAACTGTCAAACGGCGAAGTTAAAATCGTCGTTAAGATTCGAAATTTTTCCAATTTCCTGAGCAATTTTCTTAATTTTTCTTTCTGTAAGAACCTTTTACAGAGTAATAGAAAACTTTACAAAAAATATGAATGAGTTCGGTAAAGTCGTTCTCACTCAAGTTATGGCTTAACATAAGGCGAGCAGGAGGTCAAAAGCAAGCTTAAAACAAAAAAAAAATTGAAAAAAAAAATATGGCGTGACCAAGGTAAATAGGGATTCATTTTTATATACGTAGATAGATATGAGCTTAGCATTCATTCACAACAGGGTTTAATCAAAGTACCGAAGAGAATAAAAATAATGACAACACCAAAATGACGGCGGCATGCGTATAAAATCAAAGGTTGATAAGGCGGCCAAAAATAACATGTTTAAGGGAATTTTATTTCCCGTAGCTCTCTCAGAATACGCGAACGTAACAAGGAAAACATAATTCAGTGTTGTAATTTTAAAGGGTTTTCAATTCAATTAGTTTTTTAAACATTTGTATATTAATTATAATTATATGCCGTGACGTTTACATCGTCATTTTTGAAAATACATTTTTATATTTTTTTGTTATGTTTTTTTAAAGGTGTGCTACCTTTTTCTTATAATCCTAATATACAAAATATTGGAAACTTGAAGGAACATACAAAATATTAACTTTGGCTCAGTAGTTTTTTAATCAGCTCCAATAATATGACTGAATAATCTTGTTTGAGTACCTGTTGATTTGGCAATATCAATAATTTTGCTCAATTGCCTACTCATTTAGAAGTCGGTTTTTAAATAGATAATTGTAAATATATCACAAATTTATAGCATAGCATTTAAAATAGTCCACTGCTGGTCTTTTGACCTACACCCGAAAGGGCGAAACAATTTATACAAATTCAGCTCAAATTATGGTCTTGCTCAATAGAAAATAACCAGTTCTTTCCCTTATTTTAAATATTTGATTGAGTATAACCAGTTAACCTGGTGGCTTAACCTGGGTACATTTAGATAGATAGGTATACAAAAGACCTATCTTTTTGTACCTAGACAACCGGAAACAGTTCTTATAAATTTATAATTGTAATTGTTTTATAGTCGGTGTGCCGCTTGTGCACATTAGCCAATAGCCTTCTACTGCCATTATAACGTATTCTAACTTAAAATATAATTACGGAAATTAAATCGGTATATGTGAAGAGAGCTATGCTCGGAGTTTCTTTGCGCGATAGAATCCGAAACGTGGATATTCGCCAAAGAACCAGAGTCACCGACATAGCTGTTAAAATTTGCAAGTTGAAATGGCAATGGGCAGGCCACATCGCTCGAAGAACCGATAACCGATGGGGAAGAAAGGTTCTTGAGTGGAGACCACGAACCGGAAGACGCAGCGTAGGTAGGCCTCCAACTAGATGGACCGACGACATAGTGAAAGTCGCTAGCATCCAGTGGATGCAAAAGGAAGGCTGTCGTTCAGTGTGGAGGTTAAAGGGGGAGGCCTATGTTCAGCAGTGGACGTCTTCTGGCTGATAAAGATGATGTACAAAAAGTTTATTTAGGTAAAAAATCCGTTTAACACTTTGAAATCAAATAGCGAACTTCACAAGCTACTCAGTTAACCACTAGTCACTAGTCAGGTAATAACTAGTTGTTATTTTACATTATAATATTCTGCTTTAGACATACAGAGATAATAATCTGCTGATTAGAATCCTCGGAGGATTCGAGACGATTTCATGGCTTCAATCTATTCCTGGTTATATTGTAACCATTTGTCTCAAATCTTGTTCGTAATGTTACATGTTTGTGATGTATTGCTAGTATGTACGAGCACAAACAGTATACAACACAAACACAATGACAGAACTCGCACTCACACCACGATATGATTTTACTGTGTGCAGAATTGTTGATTGCGATTTGTGAGCAAAATTTACGAAATTCACAAGTAACTCGTTGAATGCTAAGCTTTGTTATTGACAGCAGTAAAATAAATACAACAAAACGTGAACGGCATTGATTGAAACGCCCAGAGCATAAACTGATAGTTTTTATTTAATTTGAAAGTAAAAAATTACTTTATGTGTTTTATTTTGATGACCTATAAAGTTATATTAAATACTAGCTGCGCCCCGCGGTTTCGCCCGCGTTATATACCTCCTTGAAGGAACCTCTTTAGTAGTGACAGCATTGACATCAACCTACTTTGACTTAGATGTATTTTTTTTCTATAATGTAATACGTATATATCTATATGTTATAATATGTACATATGTTTATGTTATATCAATGTGTAGACTTCAATTCTTGCCGTTTCTTACAAATTGTATGGGAAAATTTTCTTTATTTTTTTCCGTTAATCTACACTAATATTATAAAGAGGTAAAGTTTGTAAGTTTGTAAGGTTGTAAGTTTGTTTGTTCTGTTTTAACTCCAAAACTACAGATCCGATTTTAAAAATTCTAAAACGAAAGCTTCACTATTCCTGAGTGCCATAGGCTATGTTTTATAATGATAAAAGTTAATATTCTACACTAAATAACCGTATTAGTAAAACATGCTGGAGAAAAATAAGCTGATTGGCTTCTTTATCGGCGTACGCTGACCTAACGGTTTGAGATAAGTAAATACAATGTTTGACAAAAATGTAGTACTTAAATAGTTTTACAAAAAAGTCCGCGATAGCATATACCTAACTATTATAAGAAAACCACAATAACGATAATAACCGGTTATTGTGTTCAGAAAAAAAATAAAAATTATAAGGTCATGTTTAGATGCAGTTTTGTAATCAAATTTTTGAAACTTTACAAAAATAAATGAATTCATTATTAGGAGTACTTAATGTAGATAAAGTTTGCCATTTACAGTTTGTGATTTAGTCGCACAGTTTATGAGATAATGTAAAATTAAAATAACGTGACCATAATAATCCGCGCAGCGCCTTCATACTGCACGTAATAAGTAGGTAATACAATAAAATTACTCTTTATCGACACCATAAAAAAGATATTACAAGAAAATTACATTAAATATGGGAACAAAAAACGGCCTTATCGCTATGAGCGACCTCTCCCAGACTACCTTCAATAATGGTGTCCTGCGGTGGAGCGGTTTTTCGAACCATAATAGATAGCGAGTTGAAATTTTCACAGAATATGTATCGTTACGGCGGATCAACTAAGAAATGTAATAATAGTAAACTCAAAAAGTAAAAACAAAAGGAGTTCCCCATACAACAAACGTATTTTTGTATTAGTTTTAATGTAAAAACGGTAATACGTACAGCCGTCAAACTTGGCACAATTATAGTACACCCTCTAAAGTATAACAACAAGGAATAAATCATGGCCAAGTGCGAGTCAGTGACAAATTTCTGTTCATTACCAAGTTATAACTGGTAACTGCGGGACTAGATCGGAAAGAGTGGGACTGAAGTAGATTGGATTGTAGAACGGATGCGAGGCTGGATTGCAAAAACGCGGAAAGGGAGTAAAGTGGATTACGGGATGGATCCGAGTTGGGTCGGATAGGGAGGGCCTGTATTAGAGAAGATTATGGGACAAATGCAGGACTGGCGCAGTAAGAATGGGATGGAAGAAGAATAGATTACGGGACGGATTCGGGCCTGGAGCGGAAAGAGCCGAACGGGAGTATAGTGGATTTAGGGGCGAATGCAGAACTGGACCGGAAAGGGTGGTACAGGAGGAGAGTGGAATACAGGACGGATGCGAGACTGAAACTGAAAAGACGGGAGGTAGCAGAGTATAGATTTCAATACAACGCGAGTAAAGCCGCGGGCAACAGCTAGTTTTTCAATATTTTTACTTATTCTGCTATTCGGGGTGAAGAGGAATAAAAAAAAAACATGAAACTCGGTCCAACCATTCTTGAGTGATAAATTATGTAACTAACACAACTTTGTTTTATATTATACTAGCGGTCCGCCCAGCTTCGCACGAGTATAGATTATAGCCTATGTCATCCGGGGATAGTGTAGAACAGTAAAAGTTTTTTTTAAATAGGTTCAGCAGTTTCGGAGCCTATTCAATGCAAACAAACAAACAATCAATCAAATCTTTCCTCTTTATAATATTAGTACAGATTAGTATAGATAAGATAGAAGATATATATTTAATTTATTACAAATTTTCATGTGGTTCAATCGTCGTACTCTTAACTTCAAATCAGCAGAACTACAAGTTTAGATCCGAATGTGCAATAAATAAATTATGTAACCTTTCTTATGATTGAAACAATCGTGCCAAATATTTGTAGGAGGTCGTACCTGTGATTGTGATTGCGGGTTCTTTATAAGCGAGCCGCGGCGCGCCGAGGGCCGTCGGTGCATCGACGGGGCGGTGATAGATGCCCGCCGGGTCACGTCGCCGGCCACCATGGTTGCTGCTAGCCGCACCGAACCACTACACTGATGACAACAGTCTTTCTACAACCACACTTCCAATAATACAATTTACGCTTTGCTACTCTCACGTTGAGCAATCCAGCGTACAGAACACACGTTTAATCACTAGTCGCTCTAGTGCCGTGTTGCAAATAGAAAGTGCAAGCAAATTTAAATGACATTTCGTACATACGATTCGGCCGCTGCCGCTGGCCGGACAAGAGTTTATTTATATCTGGGAACGTTCACTGTGGCACGAATATGCCACTGCCAGATTTATATGATTTTTGCTATCAACATGTCGGTGTTATAGTGTTATACCTACATATAACACAGACTATTTATTATAAGTTTTACAAGTATTTATTTTGCACCAAAATTATCTAGATTTATCGATATGAATTTTATACTATAAACATTTACTTGCTCTTGTAATTTAGCTAGAGATAGCTAAATTCTAACTATATGACATGGTATGTTTTGCAGTAAAGTGTTGAAACTTAGCGTTTACTTTTGTTCGTGCGAACGTCTTTGTGTATAAGCTGTCCAGTATTTTTGTAAATTTTATAGGCAGTAAATAATATTACAACCGCGAGTAGAATTTTTATCGAGGGATGTGCGGTTAACATATAAACTAACATCCGTAGTATGTGAACATGACGTTAAAATAAAAAGTACAACGGTGTCGATACTGCAAGTATTCGTTGATTAGTCTAAACTAAACTTACAGAATAATTATAAATTGTGATCTTCCTTAAATATTTAACATACTGAAATGAAAAGTTTAGTGCAGTCAGTTAATTTTGAACCTCTAAATTAAAACTTTTGAAATCTATAACTACAATGGCTTACATTTTTGTAGTAATAAAGACAGTCCATAATACTTCTTAATTTTTTATAAGGGTCTATTAAACTATAAAATATGTTTCATGAACGTCACTGTTCACTAGAAATCAATATCGATAGCGAAAACAAATATTTGGCTTAGGCCCAAAAGCCCACGTAAATCTGTAGGCGATTTGGTCGAAAAAATATATCTAAAGTTAATTTGACTATTTTGGGCTGAACAGTTCATCTTAGTTTAAAAAATCTATGTTATTCATAGTGTTTAGTAAATATTAAGTTTTATTTTGAAAATACTCGTTTAAAATCAAGAAAAGAAAATACAACCAATGATAGGTGTCTATTGTTATTCATGTTTAATTATCATATTTATTTGTTCATATTATAGATAGCTAATAATTCTAATAATCATATTTAGGTTTTTATGTGCGTATATTATTGACGATTGTTGCATTGCCTAATCTTACCTACCCCTAGCACAAAACTATACAAAAAATGTGCGTTGTGTATTTGATAGAAAATTTGTGAAATTTTTAATTTCTGAACATGTGTAAAGTTGTACAGACTCACTTGCACGCATACTATGCGAAAACTGAGTATGTTTTATTCTTGATTGTATTTTAATAGCACTGAATTTTTTGCAAAAGTTATACTAAGTTTCCATATTTAGCACAAAACTGTTTAACAAAACAAAAACAAAAAACGCAACACGCGAGAGAAACAATGGCTAAGCGATTATACAAATAAGATCTAAGGGAGATTGAAACAAAAGTTAGAATAAAATATTTAACTAAGCATGGAATGCATCGATGAATTAAGTGTGCCATGTGCATTATTTCATTACTGTTTACTTATAATGGATATGCAGATGTTTAAAAACAGAAACTTTCCAAATCAACAAATAACACTTTTTCTACGTACTGTCGACAACGTGATCTCTTCAACAAGTTCACGTTTTCTATTGTTTTCTGAACACAATGGTCTTTTTAAAACTGGAAGTAAGCAAAGTGTTCTTTATATTTAAACAATAAAAATCTTCTTTGTAACAAACAACATTAGCAAAAGACCTTCAGGAAATACCAGATTAAAATTTGAATTTCCAAACCTATCACAAGTCAAATAATATTTTTTGGGTTTTTGTGATTATTATTTTTAAAACACTTTTAGCGGATTTTATCGCGTGTATTTTATTTACTTTTTAATACAGACGTTTTTTTTAATCAAATAATAGGCTTGCGTTTGACCGCCAACTCGCCTGGTGTTAAGAAAGACTTTGCTGTGTCCATGGTCACAGATAGACTAGAATGACGGATATCTATGGAAATGTAATGAAACAATTTACAAGTACCGCCATTTTTTTTTAGTCAAAACGTTCCCATTTACGTTAGTCGCTCACGGTATCCTTAACTGTTCAACTAACCGTTTTCGCTAACGGAAATTGTTATATATGCGAAAACGAGACAAAGCAAATTTAAGTTAACACCATGTTTAATTAACGTTTTTAGGTGAGAATTTATTGATTATGGCAATTAATTATTATTCAATACGCCGGGACAGTCCTATTTTCTTGTGTAATGTGTAGAGATAAGCAAAACTTCCTTTTTTACTGCGTAAAGAATTACATAAATATTTTCAACATATTTACTAATGCACATCATTCCGATATTTTTGGTAGAGGCACTATTTATACACCATTCACTTTGACACATAACAATAATAATGTCACAAAATTATAACGAAATTTTGTGGATTACAACCGACACTGAAACGTTGAATAATATGAAACTAAATCAATCTGCGAAAACAGTACTAGGTAGTTATTAGAGATCACGTACATGTTCGTCGTAGATTGGTAACGAAATATTCGTGTAAGTTGGTAAGGCGGGCGGGCGGCGCAGGAGTGTCTGGGCGGGCGCGCGGAGTCTCACTGCAAGACTCCCGCCGCGCTCTTGCCCGAATTAAACGCAAGCGCATTATTATTTATTACGTTTTACTCCAAGACTGTAAAATCAAATACTCGTTCTTCGTGTAAATTGTTTTTGGCATAACATCTGCTTAGACACAAATTCGATGCTGCCATTTTATTAATTGTATTTGCATCTGTTAGTGTGCATACTTTACTTATTATTTGACTTACAGTCTTAATAAATAACAAGCATAATTCAAATTAATTCTCCTTGTCAATAAACGCGGAATAGTTAGGGAGAAGTTACTGGGGGGAATATTTTTTTTTATTGTATCCATTAGATGGGCGTGATTTATGATTTTGAACTTATTTTAGTTTTTACCATTGCGCGAGCGTATATAGTTGATTTTGTGTTATCTATACTAATATTATAAAGAGGAAAGATTTGATTGTTTGTTTGTTTGTTTGCATTGAATAGGCTCCGAAACTACTGAACCGATTTGAAACATTCTTTCACTGTTGGGATGCTGCACTATCCCCGGTCGACATAGGATATATATCCCGGCTTCGCCCGTGCGAAGCCGGGGTGGCCTACTAGTTTCTAATAAAGAGATAAGATAAAGTTCGGTTAATTCCATACAACATGAGAATTTTCTTTTAAGAAAACGTCTTTTTTATATTTTAATACTATGCAAAAAAGATGTTAAAATATTATTTAAGTCTAAAATCACGTAGTGCGGGCTAGGCGTATAAAATGTCAGAGAGATAGGTGTGCTGGTACATAAATAAGAAAATATTTTTAATCATAAATAATAATAACAATATCATGCGGATTAAAATTTAAATTAGAATTCAACATTAATAATTGGATGTCAGATTGAAAAATAGGAAATAGATTATAACCAAATTTCATGATACATTCTTAAAATTTGTCATATGAAAAAAACATCATGTGTATAAAAGTTTTAGTGCAGCAACAGTGCGTTTAATTTATTCCCAAATAAGTTAGTATTGTGGTCTCTTATTGTCTTTGGTATCTTATTGTGGCTATGGGCTGCCTGAGTGGGTGTTCCCCAATAGTTACAATCTGGGTGTCTTCAACTCGAGAGTGAATAGGTTTCTTCTAGGCAAGCGTGCTCCATCGTAGGCCGCATCATTGCTTAACATCAGGCGTGTTGGCGGCAAAGCGCAAGCCTATTTATAATAATATAAAAAAATGGGATCCCATGCACACTATACGGCGTGCTATACTGTTTTGCAACAGGGCTGTCTTTACTTCATGTACGCGCAGGAGGTATGTTTTGGTCGCGTCGACTTCTTTTGATTTCAGAGCTTACGCGTAGAATATAATATCGCTTAGCATATACGGGGTTCCTGGTAAAAATCTGCTGTCTTATAAATTTTGTCGGGAGTGAATAATTTTTTTGTATGGATTGCTGATTTTTTTTCAACGTATTTTTAAGAGCTGTAGAACAAAAGTTGTTAGTTTTGATGTACTGATACCTTAAGATGATGCTAAAAAACGCCTTTTGATGTGAAACATCGTGGCGTGCCGTGGCAGTAAAACGGACTCGTATGGCGTGACGGCAAACGAGATGATGGTCTATTATGCCGTCACGCTTCACATCTGTCGGGCGTCATGTAACTGCCTTTATTTTTTTCGGATGAAAATGAAGATTGGTTTTTTATATATCTATTAAACGCAAGATTTTTCAGGTCGATGGCTGTGTCAAACGTGGTTGACAGTTCTAAAAACACAGCATGAACACAATATTTCTGACTTGTTTCCAAGTAATAAATCAGATCATCTTTCCAAATCAAAAACTCTCGCAGTCCCGTTTCATATTAAGTTTGAAAGTGTAGCCCTAAAATAACTGCCAACACGTATATGGTGGGGTCCCATAGCCAAAGCCATAATTTTTGGTCATAATAAAAATTAACATTAAAAAACATAATTTTAGTAAGAACATGTTCAAAAAAAGATTTTGAAAAAAAATTGTGAGTGTGTAACCGCAGAACGGATTTGTATGAAATTGGTATGGAGATTACTATTCGATTATACCTTGAATGGATTAGCACAGAGGCTACTTTTTATCCTAAAAAAATACGGTTCCTGCTGGTGAAACCACAGGACTCTGCTAGTCCTGAATTTGACCTATTTCGCAGTCAGTCTTCTGTCAAGTGCACTGAATCGGCATACGGTGGCAAAGGCTTCATTTGCATTAGCAATTCAAATAGCTCGGTACGGTGCAGTAACTAAACTCGTGATTTACATGCGGTTTGCAGCTGTTGCGAGCCTGCAGGATGAAATCATGAAATCTTATCTAGCAAAATGGTTATTAAGATATTTCACACGTGTGAACCTACGCGAGTTCCATTAAAGGGCAAACGTGCATGGAGGCGCTTGATGCGTACCTAATCAACAGATTCAATAAACACCAAAGTGGAAATGTCTTACCTACCTCCCTGTACAAAACTGTGTGTACCTACATACAAATAAATAATAACGTTACTTTTTAACCCATGACGCAAATGTTATAAGTTTGAAGCAACATATCTCTCAAATAGGTAGACCAAATTGAATGCAATTTTATTATTAAAGAGCAGGTTTTATTACGGTTGTTCTAAGTTTTGTTCAATGAAAATATGTCCAGCCGTTTGAAAAATATGAGCTCTTTTTCGAATTGATCTAAGCATTTTTCATTATGGATAGATTCCTTCTAGGCAAGGAAACCATATACCCAGGTAACAATTCAAATTAACAAACCTCATTGGCAAGTTTTTACTTACTTAGCCAATAGATGTTCTTTCCTGGCTCGTTATGGTGGCACATTGTGCCAATTCATCTAATCTTGATAAGAATTTTGTACAATAAATCAAGCGATATATCAGTCTCAGTGCTAATTCTGCTAGAGACTGACCTTTGACCCCCAGAATGGTTTGGGAACTCGGTGTATAGAGTGTTGTTTGTGGCCAGAATGAGCGGAAGATTTTGGGCGAATGCTCAAAGTTCTAGGACAAGAACTGGCAAGAGTTATGTCTTTAATTAGGGTTGGTTCTTAATAAGTTTAGTCTGACCTTCCTAATTTAGGTATAAAATAAACAAATCCAAAGAGACAACGTTTTACGAGGAGGATAAAAAGTTTGGGAATTAGATTATGCTTTATTTAAAGGTACAAATTACTTTTTAACTACGAATTAGGAGAAACGATGTTCTTAATTTGCAAAATCGACAAAAATATATTTTTACGTAATTGTACCTAAAATTGATTATAAGTGTTTTCAAGTCAAAGAAAACCCTTATATTCATCAAAGTATTTCGGCTGTAATATACCTACATACATGTGTCTTCTCCTAATGAAATCCAGTCAGATCCTCGGCCATTAGTTCGTTTAACTTATTACTTCCTAACAAGATATAATGTTTGTTTGAAGAAAAAAAAAAACAATATTAGCAAACTAGAAGAAAAACAACACAAACTCGAGAACAATGTGGCCTATGACTCTTCGAAGATAAAGATGAATCTAACGATAGCTCGTACTCAAAGACCTATATCGGGTTTATCTCGCACAACAAAATCTGTCAAACCAATTAAACGGCATGCATATGGCAACATAGGTACTTATAAACACCCGATAAACATCCTCCTTCTGTGCATTCGGTTCAAAAGCCATGATTTTCATTAACTATAAAGAAGTATTGAATTGAATTGTAAGCATTTGTTGACATTTTGTGATGACAGGTAACATTATTTCTAGTAAGTGTGTCGCCTAGAGCCGAGTGTCTTGTCGGATCGAAAATGTAGGCGACACACCGCGAAACTATACCCGCTGCCGGCGGCGGCGGCGGCCGATTGAACCGGTGCCAGGCGCCGACCTACCAAAATAATTCCCACTCGCACTCATCGCCGGGATACTCCACAATATCCAGATTGGATTCTGATCGAGCGGACTTACGTAAATGTTAAAGAATGGCATGACGATACAAGTAAACCATTTGACACGTTGGTTTACAATCAAGTCAATCAAGTCATCACGTCGTGATTATATTCACAGGTGATCAAAGGACACTAAAGAATCGGATAAATGAACACCTAAGTGATATAACCCAGGTGATCAAAGTGGAGTACACCATAAAAATTTGTCACAGACTCAGATTAATGCAAATTTTAAGCACTGTCACCGTACTTTGATAAATGAATTTATGAAATTTCACAGCCGGAGTAACTTGATTTTTGCAAGACTATCTATGAAACTTGTTCATCCACACATGATACCAAGTACTTGAAATATTACTTAAAACTAGCTGCGCCCCGCGGTTTCACCCGCGTAGTGATGAAAAATGGTGATGATGATGATGAAAAGTAGCCTATGTCACTCTCTGGCTCTTGAACTATATCCATGCAAAAAATCAGGTCGATCCGTTGTTCCGTTGCAGCGTGAAAGAGGAACAAACATCCATACATCTTTACGTACAAACTTTCGCGTTTATAATATTAGTAGGATGTTCCTGGATAGGTTGAGGTTCTCATAACCTTCTAGAGAATAAAATATTTATAGAGCCGTGAATAATATAGGCGATAAAATGCGTATTTTGCGTGGACGCTAACATGTTTATATGTATAGAGCAAAACAGCGGCAACCGCGGAAGAAATTTACTGCGGCTCGTGTGACATTGAGACACTAAAGTCCATTTAACGTCCCAACTTTTCCAAAGTCTCGGGCAAGTTCCAAGTGTGTTACGTTCAGCCTCTTGAGATATCTGTCCAGTAGCATACGGTCCGAACCCAGGACGACGCGACGTTTAATTTCAGGGGATTATGTCATACGTGCCATGCATTCTGTGCGTTGTGTATAAATAAGCAGGTATATCCCACATGAAACAGAATATCTCGCTTGGAATACTGATATGTTAGGCTTTCACTAGGGTTGGAGATTGATAATAATGCTGCCATAATACAGCTACACCAGGGATGAGCAAATTTAGTCTCGTTCTCAGTAAGGCTATACATTAAACAGGTTGAATTAATCTCGTTTCGGACAGGCATAGATGGCAGGCTTTAGGTGGATTTTTAAGGTTCAATGTGTACTGTGGAATATTAATTGTTTTCAGAAGTGGGAAACATCGATTGGCCATCATCATACTAAATGCTGTTAAAGTGCGCGGTGTTACAAAAATTTGGAAAAAATATGACCATGTTTTCTTAAGTTTAAACTTAATTCATAGGTAACTTAACTTCGGTGGTCTATTAGAACAATTAATTGAGCTAAGGTGATTCTTAGAAGATTACTTTTACGATACGCTTTCTGCATACTTATTTCTCATAACTATACAGGCGATACAGGCTAGCCCTGACTAGTGCGGGGACTACTAGAAAACTGTACACTTAGTTAAAAAGATATTTGTATATACATAATGGGTGTTATGATAGCTTACATTTCAGGCAATAAATTATTATGATTTCTGCCACCTTTCCCTTGCAATGAGAGGAACTAATGTCTATCTCAGCCTCAGTAGTGTGTGCGGGCTTATTGTGGAGTCTGAAATAGACTCATTGTGGGATAGTGAGAATCCAGGAAGCAATAAATCGAGTCGTTCTGATATTTTGCGAACAAAACACAAATGTAATATTTTCATGCCACAAGTTTACAATAGTATGTTTCATAATATAGTCCTTAATGTTTAGGTTTTTATTATCATTAGGTTTTAATATGTAAATGTTGTAAGTTCTATGTAGACGACTAATAATTGACATAATAATAGCCTTTATGTACTGTCTCTCAAGAATTATAATAAGATACCTAATAACATAAATATTAAAAACTAAATTACAATTATAGCTTACTAGCTGCGCACCGCGGCTTCACCCACGTAGTGATGAAAAATGGTGATGATGATGATGATAAAAAATAGACTACGTCACTCTCCGACCCTAGAACTATACCTACCCATGCAAAAAATCAGGTCGTTCTATTGCTCAAACACTCGTTCGTATTTATAATATTAGTATGATTACTAAAGGATACTACAAGATGAAGAAATATTTTGACTAAAATACTTATTTATTTATTTAATAATAACAACTTTGGGTCATCACAGACCTAATAGAGCCGCAGCACTTATTGATCCACTATGGGAACGTCAAAATTAACACAGTAATTCAATAAGTTTATTGTTCACTAACATCTCCAGCTCACCTTTGTAATGAAATTACTGAAGATCAAAGTATGGTATAAAGTAATCCCAGTCGGTAACTGCTCGTAAAAGCGATAAGATTTACAATATTTCCGTAATAAAGCGCCTCCTTGGTATTATTAACAAAAGGTTAAAACTGTTAATCGATATTTTATCACTGTGTGCTGGATCTTATTTTTTGTTTGAAATTTTGTTTTCGTGCTGGCCTTAAATTTAAGTGGAATAATTGCACTTTTCTCCGGCGCTCGTCTCGGCTGAGTTTCCACTTCGCCAGTAGCACGACTTTCAAAGATTGCTTTCCACGAGAAAGCTTCCTTTGATTTTCTTCAAAATTCTAT